>CM077090.1:152772149-154085705 GCA_039513925.1 Platanthera zijinensis | reverse complement strand
CACCACGCGATATCTTCCGGAGCCCCTTGTCAAAATAATTCATCGGGCTATCACCCGCGGTAACACTATCGTCAGGTGGTAGCTTCCAGAGCCATACGCAGATAATTCAGTTGGCTACCACAGCGCGGTATCTTACTATCGCCACACGATAGAACTCAATGTCTGCTTTTCCACTCAATGCTCTCAACGCCTACCTGTCCACTCAACTCTCTCAACGCCTAACTGTCCACTCAACGCTCTCAATGCCTCGGTCGCTACCATCGCGCGGTATCTTGCAACAACCGCGCGATAGTGTCCAGACACTTAATGTTGAGTGAGTATTTCCCCTGGCTCAGGTGCAAGCCTTTCCACCAGTGCACCCTGAGCCCAAGTAAGCTCACCTGACTTGAAAATGCGCATAAGGGGCCTTGCGCGAATCAAAAAGTTACATTATAATCCTTTTCATCCAAAGTATTTTTGATTATCTCATCAAAATTTGTTGTTGCAGCAACAAAAGAGAAGAAGAAGAGATAGAGAGAGAGAGATAGAAAAATGTTGTCAGCTATGAGATCATAAGGGATGAGATGCCACCAAACAACAATCTTGTTTGCGAGCCTTCGATGTTTATGGCATCGATTTCATGGGCCCCTTCCCGAAGTATTTTGGAAAGCAATATATTTTGTTGTAGTTGACTATATCTTTAAGTGGGTTGAAGACGAAGCCTTTCTAACCAATGATGCAAAGGTAGTGCTACAATTTTTTAACAAGAATATTTTTTTCTCATTTTGGCACACCTTGGATGATTATCAGTGATGGTAGAAGACATTTATGCAACTGCCCCTTTGAGTCGCTCCTAAAGGGAATAGGCAGGTAGAAGTTTCCAATCGAGTTAACGCGCATAATCAAGAAATATGTGTACCACAACCAGAAAAACTGGGCCAACAAGCTAATGACGCATTTTGGGCCTATGGTGCCGCATTTAAAACTCTGATCGGTATATTTTCATTTAAACGTTTGTATGGAAAAGCATGCCACCTTCCGGTCGAACTAGAGCATTGTGCCTTTTAGGAAACCAAATACTTAAAACTGCCATATGCCGGACACTGGAAAATGTCGCTTCTAGAATTATGTGCACCTTGGAAAAGTTTCGGCACAAAGCCTACAAAATTACAAGACATATTATTTAGAGATCTAAACGCTCAGAAAATTACACTTAGAATTTTGCAAATTTTCTCTTTGATGAAAATCTAGTTCCCTTCCTCTCTTCTCTTCAAAACCCTAGTTTCTCCTTTCTCCAAATTGATAAAAAAAGATCATGATTTCTCTCTCTCTCTCTACCCCCTTTATGGTCATCCCTCCTCTAAAAAAATCTCTTAATTTCTAAATAGATGCTTCACCTTGCTATTATAACTATTCAAATTTGAAAAAAAATTGAATTTTAAAACTCAATTTTTACTGATTTGTTGTAACATGTTTTTCTAAACTACGAAACAATGTTGCAATATATTTTTATGCACATCTTACAGCACCATACAACAAATAATTTGTTGCGAAAAAATTTCTTGAACTACTATAATATGTTGCAACATATTTTTCTACATTTAATTAATTGGCTTCTTCTTCGATACTTCAAAGTGTATTGATGCAGTGGGCCCAGAGCCGCCCCGCTCTGACGGCAGTCACAACCTAGCCAGAGGAGCACGTCCAGCGACACACAGCCAGGCTGTAGACCAAGCACCCAACCCATGACCGCACATATTCCCAGCGCAGTGGGATGTTGAGGCGAGGTCTCGAACCCAACCCCTTGATAAAGAGCTTTCCTAATAGATCTCATCACCAACTGAGCTGCACTTTTTTGATGCAGTGGGCCCAGAGCCGCCCCGCTCTGACGGCAGTCACAACCTAGCCAGATGAGCACGTCCAGCGACACACAGTCGGGCTGCAGCCCAAGCACCCCACCCATGACCGCACCTATTCTCAGCACGGCGGGATGTTGAGGCGAGGTCTCGAACCCAGCCCCCTTGATAAAGAGCTTTCCTAACAGCTCTCATCACCAACTGAGCTCAGCCCCCTTGATAAAGAGCTTTCCTAATAGCTCTCATCACAAACTGAGATGCAGCTCAGTTGGTGGAGAGATGTTAGGAAAGCTCTTTATAAAGGGGGCTGGGTTCGAAACCTCGCCTCAACATCCCGCCGCGCTAAGAATAGGTGCGGTCATGGGTGGGGTGCTTGGGCAGCTCAATTGGTGATGAGAGCTGTTAGGAAAGCTCATTATCAAGGGGGCTGGGTTCGAGACCTCAACTCAACATCCCGCCGCGCTGAGAATAGGTGTGGTCATGGGTGGGGTGCTTGGGCTGCAGCCCGGCTATGTGTCGCTGGACGTGCTCCTCTGGCTAGGTTGTGACTGTCGTCAGAGCGGGGCGGCTCTGGGCCCACTGCATCATAGATACTTCAAAATTCCTGCATAAAAAGATATGAAAATGACAATAATACCTAAACTTACACCAACTACTAAATTACTCATGTTAAACACATTTTATCTCATATTTATCAAATATTTTAGAGGATTAAAAATATGGATCAAAATATCTTTTTTGTGAGAATTTATCACTACCTCATGTACACAACCACAAAACCAACTACAATCTAGATATATCCTCAGAAGGATGCTCCTCTAATCACCAATACTAAGTGAACAGGAGGAGGAGGAGATACAACAAATTTGGTTGTTAGTGTTGTAGCAGAACAAGACATTTCGCTAGAAATTGTTGGTTCAACCTAATAGTAGGTAGAACAACTGATGTTAAGCCAATAAACCATTTGGCAAAGAAGAACATTAAATGCTAACAGGAACCTAGGACTCAAGACCAACTTAGGTTCCTAAGGTAAAGTAACTTTGTGTTACAGGTATGTCCAAATACCAAGTAAAAGCAAACCTGGTATTCTGACAATAGGTAGTATAGGGGGTTGCAAAAACTATGGACACTAGAATTGGGGCCAACAGAATAAATTACTGTTTTAAAATCTCAAAATTAAAATTCTCTAAGACATGAAAGATCAACCTGAGGTGAAGTAGACAATCAGACTGACAGCTCAAATGAGGAGATGTAACACCCCTATCCGTCGCATAACATATAGCAGTAGGTCCGGCCGGGGCCCGACGTCATATACCACAGACAGACCGAAGGGTTACTCAATGATACCATCCTTCCAATAACATACGTCCTACTTAGAGTACATACTAGCGGAAGCAATTTAAAGGTTGCAAAGAGAAGAACCCAAGCCAACAGCATGAATGTCCACTAACAACCCAAATTAGGAATGAGCGTACAAATACACAAAGTACTTGGCCTTATGGCCTTACAAGGGTTTACTTAAATAAACAATGTTTTCCAAACATCGGCACACAGGCCAGACACACATGAATATAACAAGTAAACATTTGCATGGACTTCAAGGGCCGGCTCAGCAACCAGGGCTTCAGCCTGCTACTTGCCACTAGGCTTCACAGCACCTGCAAGCAATAATCCACCGCAGCGGTAGCAAACAAAAGCAACGGTCAGCTAAAGCTGACCAAATTATAATGACCCCACCCCTTTCTTGGGGTGGCGGTGCTCCTTCCCTGCATTGCATTAGTATAATCCAACAATTAAAGTCAAAGTATACCATTTGCACAAGACATCATAGATGCAGGCCTGCACAGCCACACACCCCGTGCTCTCAGGGCACTTACTCGGTGAACCCGGTAAAAACCGTGGTCTCACCACCGCCTCCAGAATGGAAAATCTCGTGAGCATTATAGTCTTTTTGTCCTAAGCTTAAGACTTTCCATCTATGCCAACGGTAAGTACCACGTACCTTAAGTCTCTTTAACCGAACCACATAGAGCGGGTATAGTTCCGCCTAATCTGTTGCTCATACTGTAACATCAATTTAAGCCATATGCGCGGGTCAAGCTTCTCCGAGTCCCAAACCGACCACACAAAAATTACATAACCAAGTTATGTGCAAGTTGGCTCCCAGTCCACCGAGATGGCAGAATCACGCTTCTGCCCAGTTTTTCGGGTGCACCTTGGAGTTAGTCCCCAAGGTTTCCTACTGCAATCTACCACGTAGAAAACTCGAAAACATCCATCGGCATGGAGTCTTATCTGGCTATTCATGCATAATGAAACATTACCGATCCAGACCAAATTGTCTGGGTAGGCTTCACACACCATGTCTATGTCCGTACTTCGATTCCGGACTCTACATGCAAAATTATGGGGACTATTCATGTCTACCCGAAGAAATACCTCACACTCATCGCATACTCGCGAGAGCGGGCTTCCTATGCAAAAAGTAAAGAGGACTTCAGATGCCCATGAAGATCTAGTCAGATGGAAAGTACCGCAACGGCCTCGCCTTTACAGATCTGGGCTCGGATCGAGAATCGGGGCTCCGAAGCTTCTCCGGTGGTTGAATTTCTTCTTCCTTTTCCTCCTTGCTCTCCCCTCTCTCCAAGGCTTTTAAAAGAGAATTCTTGATGGGAAATGAGGGTTTCAACCTCCCATTCTCGGCCTTATCTCTGCAAGAACAGACCTGAGCCCTGGGATCCCAAAAGAAGGAAACGAATGACCACGATTCGCACTTAAAATCAATTTACTGGGCCGAACACGGCTTGTGACACGCCCGTGTCCAAGGCCGTGTTCCACACTCGCCGTAAACTAGGAAATATAGAACAAGACACGGTCTGTGACATGGCTTGTGACACGCTTGTGTCAGCCATGGACATGACCATGTCATGAGCCGTGTGCCTCAATCGACGCTGAAACCGTCACGTCCCGAACAGTACACGGGCTTAGACATACCCGTGTCAATCAGTACACGCCCGTGTTCTGGGTCGTGTTCCTCAATCGGCATAGGACCAAAACATCCTGAAGAGGATACGGCCATGTGACATGCCCGTGTCACAGGCCGTGTGCCAGACATGCCCTGGGACACGCGCGTGTCCCAGGCCGTGTAACTCTCTCCACACAGCCCGGCAAACAGCCCGAGTAGGACATGACCCTGGACATGCCCGTATCTCAGGCCATGTTCTCAACCTTCTATGATCGTCGACTGCATCTCATCGACCATACGGAAAATCATGCAACCCGAGCAATACACGGCCCTGGAAACGCCCGTGTCCCAGGTCGTGTGGCCTTTACTAGGACCCAAACTTTGCTTAAACGCTACCCGTTCCTCTTTTGAGTTTCGGGGCATTATAATTCTCCCTCCCCCCCCCCCCCTTAAATGAATTTCGTCCCGAAATTACATAAAGGAAAAGAAAGTACTCAGACTTAAATGGTACCTGAGAAAAGAGCTCGGGATACTCTCCGAGCATGGTCTGCTCTCACTCCCACGAAAGCTCCTCACGACCGCAGTTGTCCCATCGTACTTTGACCATCCTGATGTCTTTGTTACGCAGTTGCTTGACTTTCGAGTCCTCAATGCGCACGGGCTTGACCTTCGTCGTCAACCCAACATCAACCGATACTTGATCGACTGCAATCACTTGCGAAGGCTCTTGCACCACCTTTCGCAACACTGATATGTGGAATATGTCGTGTAGACCACTCAATTCCACTGATAGCTTCAGTCGATAAGATGCTTCACCAATTCTCTCCAGGATCTCAAACGGTCCAAGGTACCTCGGGCTCAGCTTCTTCAAGCGTCGTACCCGTGAGACACCCTTGAATGGCTTAATCTTCAAATACACCCAGTCGCCATCAGCGAACTCAACATTCTGATGCTTGGCATTATAGTATTTAGCATGTCTGTCCTGAGCAATCAGCAATCGTTCTCGAATAGTTCTTACCAACGAAGTTGCAGCTTTTACCTCTTGTCGTTTGTACAGCTTCGACTCACCCGTTTCCAACCACAACAACGGCGTGCGACATTTCCTACCATAAAGGGCCTCGAAGGGCGGCATTTGAATGCTCACTTGGTAGCTATTATTATAGCAAATTCCACCAGGTACAAGTGATATTCCCACTGCTTCCCGAAATCCAAGACACACATGTGAAGCATGTCTTCCATCGTCATGTTGACTCTCTCGGTCTGACCATCCGTCTGTGGATGAAAGGCCGTGCAGAAACTCAGCTTGGTTCCCAACATTTGTTGCACCAACCTCCAGTCATTGGACGTGAACCGCCCGTCTCGGTCACTCACAATGCTGCGGGGCACACCGTGTAGTGGAACAATGTTATCCACATAGAGTTTTGCCAGTTTATCCACTAAATCATCCTTCCTATTCGAAATGAAGTGTGACACCTTCGTCAATCGATCTACGATCACCCAGATGGCGTTGTTTCCCTTCTGTGACCTTGGCAACCCATGAACAAATTCCATTGAAATATCGTCGAACTTTAACTCTAGGATAGGCAAGGACTTCAAGAAACCTCCGGGCTTCTAGCACTCCGCCTTCACCAAGGCGCACGTTTGACACTTCGGCACGTAAAATGTCACGTCCTCTTAAGCCCTGGCCACCAGAACAACTTCTTTATATCATGATACATCTTCATGCTCCCTGGGTGAATTGATTACTTGGTATGATGAGCCTCGTACATCAATTCCTCCCATAGTTTACCCACATTTGGGACACACAGACGACTGTCCTTCCATAACAGTCCATCAACAACATCAAATTAGGAATTTGACCCATCCAACGCTTCAACCATGATTTGCTTCATGTTGCTATCTAAATACAGAGCCTGCCGAATCCGATCAGCCAGGTCATACTGAAATTTTGTCCAGTTCAATTGCTCTTCGGCACTAGTCTACTTGTCAAAACAAGAGATCTCTAATGCCTCCAACTCCCAAATCAAACGCTCGTCATGGACCGACAACCAGTTGGCCCGCACAGGGGCCCTGCGACTCAAAGCGTCCGCAACTGTATTGCCTTTCCCAGGCACATAGTGAATCTTGAATGTGTAGTCCCCCAGGAACTTCATCCATCCCTGTTGTCGCATGTTTAGATCTTTTTGATCCAAAGAGTACTTTAGACTCTTGTGGTCGGTATAAATATCTAACTTTACACCGTACAGGTAATGCCTCCACAGCTTCAAAGAAAATATCACGGCCGCTAACTCCAAGTCATGGACCAAATAATTTCTCGCATGCACCTTCAGCTAGCATGAGCCATAAGCTATCACTCTCCCATACTGCAGTAGGACACAACCCAAACCACTGCCTGACGTATCACTGTAGATCTCAAAACCTTCGGTTCTGTTGGAACACCCTATTACTAATTTGGGCAAGGATCACTATATCTTTAGGGAATTGGTTTGACCTAGTTGTATAGTTGAAAAGGTCAAATTAGAATGAGTCTAAGGGTTAGAACTTAGGTTTGAAGCTGCCCCCAGAACCATTAAAGATCAGGATTCAGTGCTGAGACTAAGGCAATTTTCGTCGAGCTCAGGTCGATGAAACGTCGAACTCAGTTCGACGTTCTCTGAGCTCAATTCTAAGAGTCGTCGAACTCAGGTTGACGATCTTCGAGCTCAGATCGACGTTTTGTCTTTAGCTATTTTCCAAGACGCTGAGCTCAGTTCAACGATTGTAGAGCTCAGGTCAACTTTTTCTGTCTCTAGTGTAAATCCAATCTCCGAGCTCAGGTCGACGATAGCTGAGCTCAGGTCGACGATTTTTGTGAGAGATCGGCGCTTTCAGAATTCAAATTCAAGAACAGTTTTGGAATTCTTTCTGAGTTATTTCTTGCATTTATTGCAAAGGATTATGTAGCTGTTTCAAGCAATCTGGAGCAAGTTTCAAGGAAGGCTAAAAGGAATGTTACTTAGGACTTCCCTAGAGACAGTTGTCATTTATGGAAGTCATTTATGACTGAGTAACGGCCATCTAAGTCAGAATCTGATATACTCCTATAGAATTTGTTTTTTGACAATGTAACAGATCAATACAATAAGATAGGCAAGAGATATATAGGATCATTGGATAAAGAAAAAGAGTTACAGAAGAGAGATCAAAATATACTCTGATCAAGAACTCATCTTCTTGAACATACAGATTCACTGAGTCAAAATATTAAAGAACACAAGAAAGTTTTTTGTGGAGGAAATCATCTGCTCCTCCAAATCCTCAAGTGTTCAAAAGCTTCAACATCAAGGACTCCAGACATCACACATTTCAGCATCTGCTGAAATCATCTTTTACTGGAGATCTGAAGCACCTGAAGACCTATCACCCTAGCAAAGCTCACCTTCCTGAACCTTTACAGATCTCAGGGGGAGCTTTAGCTTCATCTTCTACTTGTCTTCTCTCAGACTGTTGACGGAGAAGAACAACTCAACTCTTTCTTTCTTTTTCCTTTCCCTCCTATAAAAGGGTTTTTCAAAACTCCCTTCAAAAGTTCTGAGACTGGTTTCTGAGACCTTGTCAAAACTCAGTGGTGGCAAGACACCTTATCAAAAAATCTAGTTTTGGTTTTTGAGCACCTTATCAAAAGCTCATTGGTGCCCAGGACACCTGATCAACTATTCCTACAGTGGATTCCTACCTAGGGTAGTAGAAAAGTGGATGTACCCAGGTTGTTGGGGAACCACTATAGATCCTTGTGTCATCTGGTTGCTGTGTGTTTGACTTTGCTGTGTGCTGTGTGTTTTCTTAGTTCTTGCTTTAGTTTTTATTTCATCACAAGCACCTTACACATATACATAAATTAAGTCTTCCACTGCTTTTATAGTTTTAATTGTAAATTATTTTAAAAATAATCTATTCACCCCCCCCCCTCTAGAGTTAAGGTAGATCTTTTCCTCACTTTCAATTGGTATCAAAGGGAGGTTAGTTATTCAACATCTAAATCTTCAACAGATTGGTTGAACAGGCTAACACCTGAACCAAAAGATCCTTGATAAGATAAACCTTCTATAGAGGATAGTTAATACTTTTTGTATTATATTTATTTTCATACAAAACCATGGCACAGAACAAAGATTATGCTAGCACCAGACCTCCAGTGTGTAACCTCTCTAAGTTTGCACTTTGGAAGGCAAGGATTAAGCTTTACATGAATTCTATTGATGAGGATATTTTTAATTCTGTTTTGACAGTTTGTCCAAGACCCCCAGTGATCCAAGTACAAGTGTTGTTCCACCTCCTTCAGGAACAGATGCAGAAATAAAGAAATGGAAAGTTGCAGATGCAAAGACTATGAATATCCTTGCTCAGACCATGTCTGATGAGATATTCTAAAAGGTGGCTGAATGCAATTCAGCAAAAGAGATATGGGACAAGTTATCTGAAATTGTCTCGGGATCTGCTGATGAAAGGAAGGATAGGAGATCCCATCTCATAAGCCAATATGAGAACTTCAAGAAAGGAGAAACTAAATCAGTGGCTGATATGTACAACAGACTCAGCCTAATAGTCAGTGAACTAAAAACACTGGACAAGGAGATCTCTCTAACTGAACTAAATGACAAGATCCTAATGTGCTTCCCTAGCACTTGGGACTCAAGGATCTGGCCAATCAAGGATGCCAGAAGCCTAACTGAGATTACTACTGAAGCTTTGTTGGGCAAGCTCAAGTCTTATGAGCTGCTCATCAAGAACAGAGAGGAAGAACAAAAGACTGTTTCTCCAGCCATCAGAAAGGAGAAGACCATAGCATTCAAAGCTACAGAATATCTGCCTGAAGACAAGGTCACAGGCAATGAAGAATTGATGAGTTTGTTGTCCAAAAGATTCTATAAGATGGCCAGGAAAGATTTCAGAAAGAGGTCATCCAGAGGGCATGAGAAGCCAAGGTATGACAAGTCAAATAATAAAGAAATAATCTGTTTTGGATGCAGGAAACCAGGCCATATTATGTCTGACTGTCCAGAAAATCAGAATAAGGACAAGAAGGACAGGAAAGATAGGAGAAAAGACAAGGATTCCAGAGGAAACAACAGCAACAAATCCACCTCCAACAAAAATAAACATACAAGGAAGGGTTTTGTAGCTGAAAGCTGGAGTGATACTTAAGAGGAATATGAAGCCTCATCAAGCTCAAGTGATGATGAGGATGATGCTGAAGAAAAGGAATTCTGCATGATGGCTATCAATGCCTCTCAGCAAAATTCTGATGTAAAATAAGGATCAGATTCAGAATCTGAAACTCAAACTGAAGAAGACCAGGTAATAGACTCCTTTGACTTTGACTCAGAGGACTTTAGGTCTGAATTTAAGGCACTTTGTTTAGACCTGTTAAAATCTGAGAAAGAGATTATCTCTCTCAGAAATCAATTGTCTGAACATAGCACCTTAAAATCAGACAACCTCAAACTCTCTGAGGAGTTAGAATGTTGTAGGGAGGAGATAGCTTCACTGAAAAGTGAGTTATCTCAAGCAAATAAGTTTGAAGAATCCCTTAATGGGAGAAGCATCAGACTGATGGACATCACAAGCACAGTGAACTCTAGATTCAACAGTACATTGGGCTTGGGTGCTTCATCCAGCAAACCTATAGTATTAACAACCCCAATTTAATTTATTTTTGATAAAGAAAAGGGTGTTGTAGAGATAGCTAGGAAGAATCCAGATTTATCTAAGGAAAATCAAGTTCAACGGAAAATGTCGAACAGAGCTCGACGATCATCGAACAGAGCTCAGCGATCCAAGACTGGATCATCGAACTCAGATCGAAGACTTATGAACTCTGAACTCTGGTATAGTCGATCTTCGAACGGAGCTCGACGATCTGACCCAAGATCGTCGAACTCAGGTCGCTGATCGTCGAACGGAGCTCAGAGCTTTGAACCTTCTTTCAGAGGTAAATCTCAAGTTAATCCTAGAAGTCCCTCATCCCAAAGCTTCAACCCTTATACTGAATGGATAGTACCTCCTAGGAGATACCATCCTGAAGGATATAAGAGTCAGCCAGGGATGTCTTACATTTCTGAATTTAAAGGTTATCAACCTAAACCCAAGGTAAACTGGGTCAAAAACATATAAATTGTTTATATGCAGGTGAAGACCTATCCAGCAATGAACAAACAATGGTATCTGGATTGTGGGTGCTCAAAGCACATGACAGGGAGTAAGGACAATCTCACATCCTTCAAAGCTAAACTTGGATCCAAAGTGATCTTTGGAGATTCAAACTTTGGTCAAACAAAAGGATATGGTGTTGTTCAGATTGGCTCAGTCACATTCAAGAAGGTGGCTTATGTGGAAGGACTGAAGCACAACCTAATCAGCATCAGTCAACTCTGTGATGAAGGATATCAAGTGACATTTAACAAATCCTTATGCAAGATCAAGTTAGAGGATAACACAACAGTGTTAACAGGTAAAAGGAAAAGTAACATTTATCTTGTAGATTTCCTTTCAACCAACATAGATAACTGCTTATTTAATTCAGTCTGCAAACCAAATGATTTATGGCATAAGAGACTAGGACATTTAAACCTTAGAACCATTGCTAGGCTGTCCAAGGATAATCTTGTTAGAGGACTACCTTCTGGCCCCTACAAGAAGGAAGGACTCTGCAGGGCTTATCAATTAGGCAAGCAAACTAAAAATAGTTTTAAGTCACTTAATAATAGTGATTCACCTAGGATTTTGTATCTGTTACACATGGATCTTTTTGGACCCATTACAGTACAAAGCTTAGGAGGGAAATCTTACACTTTAGTGATTGTAGATGACTTCTCTAGATTCACTTGGGTATTCTTTCTGAGGAAGAAGTCGGATAACTTTAAATGTTTGACATATTTTCTCAAATGCATACAGATTGAGTTCAATACTCACATTGCCCTGATCAGAAGTGATCATA
This sequence comes from Platanthera zijinensis, assembly GCA_039513925.1. Lineage (NCBI taxonomy): Eukaryota > Viridiplantae > Streptophyta > Magnoliopsida > Asparagales > Orchidaceae > Platanthera > Platanthera zijinensis. The sequence goes on along the minus strand of CM077090.1, from coordinate 154,073,929 downwards.
GGACAGAGTTTGATTCTCTTCTTATGCAAGAGTTCTGTCAGAGTGAAGGGATCAGGCATACTTTCTCAGCTCCTAGAACTCCTCAACAAAATGGGGTAGGTGAAAGGAAAAAATAGAACCCTAATTGAATCTGCTACTACATTATTGACAGATGCTCACCTTCCTCTATCTTTTTGGGCAGAGACAGTGAACGCCTCCAACCATGTGTTGAACAGAAGTTTGATACATAAACTGAAGGGCAAGACTTCCTATGAATTGCTCAAAGGGAAGAAACCTAAAGTAGACTAATTCAAAAAATTTTGGCTGCATTTGTTATATTCACAATAATGACAAGAAGTATTTAGCAAAATTCCAAGCTAAAGCTGATGAAGGAGTGTTTCTGGGATACTCCATGATCAGTAAAGCGTATAGGGTTTATAATAAAACTTCTCTTAAAATTGAAGAATCTGTTCATGTATCTTTTAATGAGACTAACATGTGTTACAAGGAGAAGTCTACTTCTACCATAGAACCATTGCAGGTACACTCTCTTTCAGAAAATTTGGACAGGTTACACATTGTAGAAAAGGATTCAGTACATTCACATATCCAACAAAGAGCTGAAATGAGTGAAGATGAAGAGGATACTCAACATCTTGATGTTCAATATCTTGGAGAAAACCATTTTGAAGAGCCAGTTACTGTTCCACAAGAGGAAACAACAACACAGGTTGGTGAACAATCAACACCCCCTGTTGATTTAGTAATAACAAGAGATCACCCAATCTCCCAAGTGATTGGAAACATCTCAGTTGGTGTGCAAACCAGAAATCAGGTCAACGAGAACCTGATGCACACCTACTTTTTATCTCAAGTTGAGCCTCAATCCATTCAAGATGCAGAACAAGATCCACACTGGATCATTGCTATGCAAGAGAAACTACATCAATTTGAGAGGAACAAAGTTTGGGAGCTAGTACCAAGTCCTAAGGATCACTCAATTGTTGGAACAAAGTGGAGGTTCAGAAACAAGTTGGATGATCAAGGAGTTATTGTAAGGAACAAGGCAAGGCTAGTTGCTCAAGGTTATTCTCAAGAAGAAGGGATAGACTATGACCAGACCTTTGCTCCAGTGGCAAGGCTAGAAGCCATAAGAATATTCCTTGCTTATGCAGCTCACAAAGGATTCAAGGTCTACCAAATGGATGTGAAGAGCTCATTTCTCAATGGAGACATCAAAGAGGAAGTCTATGTTAAACAACCTCCATGTTTTATCTCTCCAACTTATCCTGACCATGTTTTCAAATTGCATAAAGCATTATATGGTCTCAAGCAAGCTCCTAGAGCATGGTATGAGACCTTAGCATGCTTTCTTCTGAAAAATGATTTTATAAGGGGTAGAGTAGACCAAACTCTCTTTATTAGAACCCATAAGTCTCATACCCTACTAGTACAAATATATGTAGATGATATCATATTTGGTTCTACTGATTCAAACTTGTGCAGAAGGTTCTCTAACTTAATGCATTCTAAATTTGAAATGAGTAGCATGGGTGAGCTTTCCTTCTTTCTAGGATTGCAAGTCAAACAACATGCTGAAGGCATATTTATTTCTCAAACAAAGTATGCAAAAGAATTGGTTAAGAAATTTGGTATGTCTGAAGCATCTTGTATGAAAACACCTATGCTTACCAATGCTGTATTAGATACTGATGAACATGGTAAACATGTTGATCAGAAAATATATAGAGCAATGATTGGCTCTCTATTGTACCTTACATCTAGTAGACCTGATATAATATTTGCTACATGTATATGTGCTCGGTTCCAAGTAAGCCCTAGAGAGTCACACCTAACATTAGTTAAGAGGATTCTTATGTATGTGAAAAGTTGTCCAAATCTAGGACTCTAGTATCCAAAAGACTCAGGATTTGAATTAACTTGATTTTCAAATGCTGATTATGCTGGATCTAGAGTAGACAGGAAAAGAACCAGTGGAACTTGCCAGTTCCTTGGTGACAGACTTGTCTTCTGGTTCTGTAAGAAACAGACATCTGTGTCAACTTCAACTGCTGAAGCTGAATACATGGCAGCAGGCAGTTGTTGCTCACAGATTCTGTGGATTCAAAACCAGCTCCTAGACTATGGCTACAACTTAGAAGGATCAAAAATATTTTATGATAACACTAGTGCTATCTCTATAGCACAAAATCCAGTCCTCTATAGTAGGACAAAACATATAGAGATAAGGCATCACTTCCTAAGAGACAATGTGGAGAAAAATAAAATTGAAATTCAATATATCCCAACTGATTTGCAAAGGGGAGATATTTTCACCAAACCTTTGGATGAAAAGAAACACACCTTCTTCCTAAATCAGTTAAGAATGTTAGATGGAGGAAGTTTAAAATAAATCCCAAGACTTTGAAAATCTAAAAACAGACATAGACTAGGCTAAAATCTTGTATTTTCTAGTGTCTGTAGGTTCTGTTTTGTCTCTGAACTGCGCTCGACGTTTTTCCCAAAAAGCGTCGAACGGAGATCGACGCTTTCCAATAAGCGTCGACCGGAGTTCAGCATTTTCCAGGCAGCGCTATGCTATCTTATTCTGGTCAGCGATCGTCAAATGTAGATCGACGCTCTCCAATGTCATCGAATGGAGATCGACGATATTGAAGACTCTTCAGATTCCACTAGAATCCCAGTTCGTCGAACGGAGTTCAATGATCCTTCCTTTTCGGCGTCGAACCCTAATATAAAATCATTCTTTCGGCCATCGTTTTTCTTTTGCGCTTTCATATTCTCTGCAAACTTTTTCGTTCCCTCTAAACTCTACTGCACTTGGTTGTGTTTGTTACTTCTTGCAGGTATACAATGGCCGTGAATGTTGCCGCTCTCGCCAAGATTAAATTTGATACATGATTTGATATAGATATGGACTCGTTTGATGGCAGCGATCAGGTTTTCAAAGACATTCTGGAACTCTTTCGAGAACAACAGTTAGTGCACATAATGTCCATCAGGATGAAGATTGTTGCAGATGAGATTAAGGAATGGGTGTTTACAGCAAATAATCTGGATGAGAATACCCTCGTTGGTACTATTGGCGGGACTCAGGTATCATTATCACCTACTCTTCTAAGTGAAGTATTTCATCTGAGTACTGGAGTTGACTCTATTGAAATGTTGGGAGAAGAATCTGCGAATATGTTAGATAGAATGGGACACTCTGCCGCTAACCCTAGCAAGTTATTGAAAAAGAACTTATCTATTGAGTTTAGATTTCTTGCTGATGTTGTGGGGAAAGTGCTTCTAGCAAAGCACTCAGCTCATGATACCATATCCAGGTATCAGTTCTGTTTGATGGGAGCCCTGGTAGATAAGAAACACCTGAATTGGGGAGAAATTTTCTTTGATTTGATAAAGAAGAAAATTAACAAAAGTTTTGTGAACTTTGGGAGAATCTTAGGGGTATTCCTGCACTCCAGGTGTCCTGAACTGCTAGTCTCTAATGGGATGCACATCAATGCATCAAAAAGGCTATCCTGTGCCCTGTTTGGGAAATGGGACAGGCAGATTATCAAGCCTACCAGGACTATCAATGCTTCAGGCACAAGGACTATTGCAGTCTCTTCCTCTCAGGCTCCTGCCCTCATTGAGGAATTGCCTGCCTCCTCTCCTCCTTCTCCACCTCCTGTTGTTTCTACCTCCACCTCCACATCAACCATCTCTACATCCATCTCTTCCCCCATTACCATTTCATCACTAATCTCACCTCCAGCCACCTCAGAACAATTCCATCCACTCCACTACTATCCACCTCTTGACATTCCATCCTTCAACATCTTGGAAGACTCCTTCATAGATGCTTCCACTTCCTCTCCTGCTGAGCTTCCCTCTACTTCTTCATATCAACAACTCCTACATGATATTCTTACTCAACCATCCTTCACACCATCCATCTCCACACCCATATCATCTATCTCCACCATCCCAATCTCTCAACTAACCATCCTACCATCCACAATACCATCTACCACATTCCATCCATCACCAGCCAAAAACATTCCCTCCTCCACCTCTACTCAAGTCACACTTGAGCAAGTGGATCTATCAGCTTTGGCAGATAAGCTATATGGGATACTGGCCCCCAAGCTAGTAAGCCTGCTGGAGACCTCCATGGCTCCACTCCTGAACTCAATAAAGGAGCTATCTGACAGGCTAACCTCTCTCTCCTCTCCTCAGGTAATCCCTTCTATGGGGTGCCTTGATCCAGTTATCACTGAATCAAGGCAGGGGGAGATGCCCTATGATGCTGAGGTAGTGCCTGCTGCTCCTGAGGAATTGCTGCTGCCAGAGATTTCTACTCCAGCCCCAGTACCAGTACTCACAGTGGAATTCAGGTCACTGCTGTCTGAATTTGATTCTCTTCCCAGAAGCTGCTTATCAACTCAGGGAGTTGAAGACCTTATTAAGGCCATTATGCCTATTACTGTCTGTGATCCCAGCATGATTAGATCTTATATCAATTCTCTTAAGGCTGTGGAAGTTTCTGCTTGTGTTGCTGCTGCTGCTGCTGAAGTTGCTGAATCTACTGATATTGATATGTTGCCTGCTGATCCTGTTGATGCTACTGCTGCTGTTGAACTTGCTGTTTTTCTAGAAGAACCTGTTGTTTCTGAGGTTCCTGCTGCTCCTGCTGCTCCAGAAGTTCCTTCTGCTCCTGCTGCTACTACAATTATTTTTGCTCCTGTTCTGTCTGCTGAGAAGTCTAAACAAAGAGAAGAGTATATCAAAAGCATTGATGATCTATATGACAGACCCCAGAGTTCATAAAGTTATCAATTCAACATTGACTCTAATGATTCTGCTGGCACCATTGCCAAGAAAAGGAAAGCCAGAAGTAAAGCAATGATGAGAGTCCCTCCTACTCAAGCCAAAGATGTCAATAATATACCATATTACATTTTGCATGATTGTCAGATAATAGATCCTTGGATGCAATACTCTAAGAATCAGCTAAAGGCTATGAAGAAAAGAAGAAAGCTTGACAAATATGAGAAAGGATCTTCCCAGTTTCCTCCTCCTCCTCCAGACTCAGGATCTGGTGGAGGCTCAGCTTTTCAATCATCTGCTTCAAAGCACAGTTCTTCTCAATCTTTTCAAAGATATCAACCCATAGGTCAACATCAAAGAGGCTATCATTCTAAAAGAGGTCAGTATAGAGGAAATCAGAGAGAGCACAGAACTTATTCCAGACAATAAAGGGAAGGATAAGGTCCTGTTGATTCTACTCAAGGTCCTTTCCCTTACAAGCTTAGAGATTCAGTTGTCACCAGGACTCCTACTGATTCAGAATCTATCAATAGATATGAACCTCCAGTCCCTTTTGAAGATCCTAAAAACAACCCAATGTCATGGACTGCCAGAATGAAAGAGCTTGCTGCACTAGATCAAATTAAAAAGGCCAAAGAGCAAGGCAAAGACATTTCCAACATTACAACCCTTTCAGATCAAAGAAAGACAGAGTTAGAGAGATATTCTTCAAGAAAATTCTTTGATCCAGAAAGTTACATGAAGCTGCACCCTAAGGCTGTAGTTTCAAGGCCTAGATCCCAAACCTCCTTAGGTGCAGATGATGACAGAAGATCAAAGAAAGAAGCTCTCAATCCTAACAGGGAAATTCTGTTTAAAAAGGGAAATGAGAAGAAGTGATTTATGTAAGCTGAACAAACACCTATCTCTGAATATTTGCTGATATTCTATCTGTGATAGCAATGCTGTTATGCCTTGTTAGTTTAGCTTTTGCTTTGTCTGTATGCTTATTTATTTCCTATTTTATCTTGTAAATAGTAATCCTAACCCAAATAGGGGGAGATTGTTGGAACATCCTATTACTAATTTGGGAAAGGATCGCTATGTCTTTAGGGAATTGGTTTGACCTAGTTGTATAGTTGAAAATGTCAAATTAAAATGAGTCTAAGGGTTAGAACTTAGGTTTGAAGCTGCCCCCAGAACCATTCAAAGATCAGGATTCAGTGCTGAGACTAAGGCAATTTTCGTCGAGCTTAGGTCGACGAAACGTCGAACTCAGTTCGACGTTCTCTGAGCTCAATTCTACAAGTCGTCGAACTCAGGTCGACGATCTTCGAGCTCAGATCGACATTTTGTCTTTAGCTATTTTCCAAGTCGTTGAGCTCAGTTCGACGATCGTAGAGCTCAGGTCGATGTTTTCTGTCTCTAGTGTAAATCCAATCTCTGAGCTCAGGTCGACGATAGCTGAGCTCAGGCCAATGATTTTTGTGAGAGATCGATGCTTTCTGAATTCAAATTCAAGAATAGTTTTGGAATTCTTTCAGAGTTATTTCCTGCATTTATTGTAAAGGATTATGTAGCCGTTTCAAGCAATCTGGAGCAAGTTTCAAGGAAGGCTAAAAGGAATGTTACTTAGGACTTTCCCCAGAGACAGTTGTCATTTATGGAAGTCATTTATGACTGAGTAACGGTCATCTAAGTCAGAATCTGATATACTCCTACAGAATTTGTTTTTTGACAATGTAACAGATCAATACAATAAGATAGGCAAGAGATATACAGGATCATTGGATAAAGAAAAAGAGTTACAGAAGAGAGATCAAAATATACTCTGATCAAGAACTCATCTTCTGGAACATACAGATTCACTGAGTCAAAATCTTAAAGAACACAAGAAAGTTTTCTGTGGAGGAAATCATCTGCTCCTCCAAATCCTCAAGTGTTCAAAAGCTTCAACATCAAGGATGCCAGACATCACATATTTCAGCATCTGCTGAAATCATCTTTTGCTGGAGATCTGAAGCACCTGAAGACCTATCACCCTAGCAAAGCTCACCTTCCTGAACCTTTATAGATCTTAGGGGGAGCTTTAGCTTCATCTTCCACTTATCTTCTCTCAGACTGTTGACAGAGAAGAACAACTCAACTCTTTCTTTCTTTTTCCTTTCCCTCCTGTAAAAGAGATTTTCAAAACTCCCTTCAAAAGTTCTGAGACTGGTTTCTAAGACCTTGTCAAAACTTAGTGGTGGCAAGACACCTTATCAAAAAAATCTAGTTTTGGTTTTTGAGCACCTTATCAAAAGCTCAATTGTGTCCAGGACACCTGATCAACTATTCCTACAGTGGATTCCTACCTAGGGTGGTAGAAGAGTGGATGTACCCAGGTTGTTGGGGAACCACTATAGATCCTTGTGTCATCTGGTTGCTGTGTGTTTGACTTTGATGTGTGCTGTGTGTTTTCTTAGTTCTTGCTTTAGTTTTTATTTCATCACAAGCACCTTACACATATACAAAAATTAAGTCTTCCACTGCTTTATAGTTTTAATTGTAAATTATTTTAAAAATACTCTATTCACCCACCCCCCCCCCCCCTCTAGAGTTAAGGTAGATCTTTTCCTCACTTTCAGGTACCAACCGGAGAATATAGAATAGGCGTCGTGGTTAGCCGACTCTTCAGTTCTTCGAAAGCTTGCGCGCACTCCGGCAACCACACAAACTTTTGATCTTTCCTCGTAAAAGTCATGAGGGGTAACGCTATCCGTGAGAAGTTCTCTACGAAGTGCCTATAGTAGACGACAAGTCCCAGAAAACTACAGACTTCCGCCACTAAACACAACACAGACCACTCCCGTATCGCAACTATCTTCACCGGATCCATCGCAATCCCTTCTCCACTAACTATATGACCGAGGAACGCTACCGAGGACAACCAAAACTCGCATTTGGAGAACTTGGCATATAGTTGGTTCCTCCTCAGCGTCTCCATCACCAAATGCAGATGCTTGAAGTGATCCTCTTCACACTACGAGTGTACCAATATGTCGTCGATAAAGACTATCACGAAGTGGTCCAGGTACTCTCTAAATGTTCTGTTCATCAGATCCATGAACACGGATGGTGCATTAGTCAGCCCAAACGGCATGACAGTAAACTCGTAATGCCCATACCTCGTGCTAAAAGCTGTCTTGGGGATATCACTTTCTCTTATCCTCAACTGATAATACCCGGACTTAAGATCCAATTTCGAGTACACCGATGACCCGGCTAACTGATCGAAATGATCATCAATCCTTGGTATCGGGTACTTGTTCTTCTCCGTTAACTTGTTCAGCTCTCGATAATCAATACAAAGTTGCAAGCTTTCGTCCTTCTTCTTAACAAAAAGGACCGGTGCGCACCAAGGCGACGAACTTGGACGCACATAACCCTGTTCCAACAGTTCTTCAAGTTGAACCTTCAGTTCTGCCAACTCCTTAGGCGCTAACCGATACGGAGAGTGTGACACAGGTTTGGCACCTGGCACTAGCTCAATAGTGAAGTCAATCTCCCGTTGAGGTGGGGCTCCTGAGAGATCGTCAGGGAACACGTCAGGGTACTCGGATACCACTGGGATACTGTCCAACGGAGGCTTAGGCTTCGAAGCCTCCACTAGTGTGAAGAACAGCTCTACACCAGCACGAATTGCCTTAAACACCTAAAGAGCAGACATTAAAGTCTTGCTCGACCCTTTCAAGCCCGCAAAAGTCGTCTCACGACTAGTTCCTAACTTAACCTCCTTGTGGTTGCAATCAATGTATGCTTGCTGCTCCGAGAGCCAGTCCATACAAAAAATCACGTCGAACTCCACTAGCGGCAGTAACGACGATTGCAAGTCGAACTCCTGACTCCCAATCTGTATCTTTACGCAACAGACTCTATCTGCGCGCATTAAACACCCATTTGGCAGCAACACATCCCTTTTGTCTTTTGCCATCAAAGAAGGTACTTCGATGCGCGATATAAATTCTTCGGACAAAAAGGAGTGTGAAGTACCCGTATCGAAGAGTGCTCTTGCCGGATTATCAAAAATAAAAATTAAGCTAGTACAAGCAATAATAAGCTATGCGCAAGGTACCAAGTATTTAAAGCTAAATTGCTATAAATTTAAACCTTACTTGTCAACACATCAGCTTGCTTTATGGCCTCCTGCTGGCCAAGGTTATAGACTCTCGGTTGAGTTGGAGCATAGTGCGATGCGGTGGACTCTACCACCTTGCCCTTCTCTTCATAGGTTACTCCCGGCTTCCTCTCGGACTTTGGGCGTCCGCTCTAGCAATCTCGGGCAAAAAATTCCCCGGCTTACCACAGTTGTAGCATGCGTCCGGGGTTCAGCCTGTAGTTGCCCCCCGAAGAACCAGAAGAAGGGGTTGTACCTGAAGTCCTACCCTTCTTATTAAACTTACGATAACCAGACTTTGAGGTAGTCGGCACCTTAAACTCTATCCTCTTTGCACTAGAGTCCTTCTTCGCCTGCACATTCCTCAGATCCTTCTCCAAAGACCGGGCCGTGTTGAACAAGGATAGAAAACTCTGCGTCATAAGCCCCGAGAGAAGTAGCCTTAGGTCACCCCACAGACCTTCATAGAATCGGTTTGTCTTTCGCTCTTCATCCACGAATGTAGGGCTTGTATACCGACCCAACCGTGTAAATTCGTAGAGGTACTCGTCTACACTACTCTTTCCTTGCACCAGCTTCTGGAACTCATTCTCCATCGCAATCCTCTGAGCCGAGGGAAGGTACCTTGCCAAGAACAGTCTCGAAAACTCCTCCATCGAGACATCTGTGAGTTTCCTTACCCCCGAGTGGTATAGCTCTAAACCTTCCCACCATAACCTTGCATCGCCGTCCAACAAGAAAGTGGCTATAGTGGTCTTTTTCCACTCCTCCATTTCCATAGCTGTCAAGACTCTCTTTCCTCAGGAGAGCCAATCCTCAACTTGAGATGGGGTTCCAGTCCCCGAGAATACCGGAGGATTAAAGCCCATAAATGTTTGAGCTGCTTTTCAGTTGCTCTCCTAGGTACCAACTGCTCCACCACCACCTGCTCCACCCTTCTCAGTTCCTCCGCTTAAAGCGGTACCTGCTCCATAGCAGGGGCAGGCTACTACATTAGCCTTGCAGGCTGGGCATTTATCAAAGTGAATACCGCTTCAGCCACCAATCTTATGGTTTCTGCCGAAGAAGGTGTTGTAGGCACATCATTTGGTGCGCTACTTACCTTAAAATGCGGGTTTTCTAAAGGCCCTGCACCACTCCTGGTCACCTATAGACGTACAAAATACCATTAAGTGACCGAACAATATTGCAAAAAGCAATTATAGAAACACGCAGGTTTCTCAAACATGTGTATTTTCATTCCTAAGTGGACATTCATGGGTTCTTTTATGTTATAACGATGACGCACACACATGTGCTCACCACCCCTTAAAAGAATTCGCCCACGAATTCATTTAAGCATGACCGAAACCGGTAGTCTGATACCAAATTGTAACACCCTTATCTGTCGTATAGCATATAGCAGTAGGTCCGGTCGGGGCCCGACGCCATATACCACAAACAGACCGAAGGGTTACTCAATGAAACCATCCTTCCAATAACATACGTCCTACTCAGAGTATATTCTAGCGGAAGCAATTTAAAAGTTGCAAAGAGAAGAATCCAAGCCAACAGCATGAATGTCCACTAACAACCCAAATTAGGAATGAGCGTACAAATACACAAAGTACTTGGCCTTATGGCCTTACAAGGGTTTACTTAAATAAACAATGTTTTCCAAACATCGGCACACAGGCCAGACACACATGAATATAACAAGTAAACATTCGCATGGACTTTGAGGGCCGGCTCAGCAACCAGGGCTTCAGCCTGCTACTTGCCACTAGGCTTCGCAGCACCTGCAAGCAATAATCCACCGCAGCGGTAGCAAACAAAAGCAACGGTCAGCTAAAGCTGACCAAATTATAATGACCCCACCCCTTTCTTGGGGTGGCGGTGCTCCTTCCCTGCATTGCATTAGTATAATCCAACAATTAAAGTCAAAGTATACCATTTGCACAAGACATCATAGATGCAGGCCCGCACAGCCACACACCCCGTGCTCTCAGGGCACTTACTCGGTGAACCCGGTAAAAAACCGTGGTCTCACCACCGCCTCCAGAATGGAAAATCTCGTGAGCATTATAGTCTTTTTGTCCTAAGCTTAAGACTCTCCATCTATGCCAACGGTAAGTACCACGTACCTTAGGTCTCTTTAACCGAATCACATAGAGCGGGTATAGTTCCGCCTAATCCGTTGCTCACGCCGTAACATCAAGAAGGTCACTGGCGAGGATTTCTTAAATCCGCAATTTGTTCCTATTGGGTATTTTGTATTCTATTATATGTAACATCCCATTTCCGGCTAGACCCCTAGGAGTCGTTTGGTCGTCACGGAACCCTAGGAAGCCCAAAAAACTGAAATAAATCGATCGAGATTTCGGGTCACGGGTTGGTCACGCCCGTGACCGACCCGTCACGCCCGTGACTCTGGGCGTGACTCCTTCGACGATCGTCAATCTCCGTGAGACGATCGTCGAACATGCTGCCGGGGCATGTCACGCCCGTGACCAAGGTGTCACGCCCGTGACCAAGGGCGTGACTCCTTCGACGATCGTCGATCTCCGTGAGACGATCGTCGACCTTGCAGCCCGGACGTGTCACGCCCGTGACCAAGGTGTCACGCCCGTGACCAAGGGCGTGACTCCTTCGACGATCGTCGATCTCCGTAAAACGATCGTCGAAGTTGAACTCAGGCCTGTCACGCCCGTGACCTAAGTGGCACGCCCGTGACCTAGGGCGTGACCAGCCTTCGACGACCGTCGATCTCAGTTCGACGCTCGTCGACCTCAGAATTTGCTGTTCGGGCCTGTCACGCCCGTGACCTAGGGCGTGACCACCCTTTGACGACCGTCGATCTCAATTCGACGATCGTCGACCCCAAAATTATCACCCGGGCCTGTCACGCCCGTGACCTATGTGTCACGCCCGTGACATTGGCCGAAACGACGGTTTAGGGCCGAAATTATTCTAATGCGCGTGGAAATAAATGCTGGAGTAGGAAGTTACACCAGGAGTAATTACAGGCCGTTTTTCCTTCCGTAATTATTTAATAAATGAGGAAGATGTGGTCCGATAGGAAACCGCCAACTGGACACACCTGTTCATCTTCCACCGTTTCGTATCCCTTCACTGTAACCGAAAGGCTATTAAGAGGAGCCTTCATGGCCATTACGGCTTTACCCTTTCACCTCCCCACTTTCTGACTTATAAAAGCCCACTTGGGGCAAGAGGAGATGTTTACACGCTCAAGTAAACAGATCAGATCTTTGTTCTTGCTGTAGGAGAAGTTCGGCTACGCCACCACTGCGCCATGGCACCCCGTCGTTCTTCTTGCCTCCAAACCGCGAACAAGGTCCTCCTCTGCTCCTTCTCTTTCATGGGTAGATCTTAGGATTCTTAGAAAGGTAGTTCGCGCTCAACGGAGCCGGACCCATCTCTCGTTTTCATAGGAAAACCATGAAAAAGGTATTTTTGAGTTCGCCGGAAACCGCCACCTCCGGCGGCCAAACCACCGCCGACCGCTAGCCATCGCCTCAACGGAGGTGGTGGTGGTGGTGGCTGGCCAGGGAAGTGACCGGACGGCCGGCGACGGATCACGGAAATGTTACAGGAAAAATGACTTCCTGAGTTCTGGTTTTCGGGTTCATGAAGAAGATGAACAGTAGAATTAATTTTATAATATATAATGTATTATATATTACATAATGGAAAGATATATTATTTGAATATATTTTGAGGCTGCAAAATGAGGCACTTAGAGGCCGTTTTAGGAAAAGTGACCAGTCAAGAAAGTCGTATCCCTTCAAGTCTAGATTAATCTAAAATTGGTTTCAACTCGTTTGGGTAAGCGGTTCGGCCGCAGCACCCGTTTTAGTGGGGGCTGTACCTAGAGTTGGGCAGAGATTAAAACGGATGCCCACTCTTCGTCCCTTATCCAAATGACCTAAAATTTGGGCAGTGGGTTAATCTTGGTTATACCTAAAGGCAGACCAAAAATGGGAATTTTTGGAGATACTTTGCCTAAAGTTTTTGTTTTAATTTAATAAACTTAGAGCAATTTATTTAGGTGGTCAAATGACCTCCAAACCCTCCCAAATTTTGGTGAGTGGTCCCTGGCTATAAAACCTAGGTATGTACAAAATTCCAATTGATTTGGAGGAGTTTTGGGTGAGAAATCTCCTACCCTTAACTAGGCATTAGTGAGATACCTTTTAATAAAAAGTGCACTGAGAGTTTGGAAAGGTCAAATCACCTCAACAGAGGCTGATTTTCTGATCTCTGACTTAGAATGGTGTTATAACCTGCTTGGAGAAAAATGGAGTGGTTTAGGGTTGACTTACCCTAGGATCCAAGCTCAAATCTTAAATGAAGAGTTTTGAGGTTTGTGAAGGACATAAGAGCAAAAGCTCTTGTATGCCCTTGAAATTTGGAGGAGATTGGTATGATATGCTGAAAATCCTCTGGTTGAAATAGTGAAGGGATTGGAGGTAATTAGGTACCTCGAAAGTTGAGTTTGAATTAGGATAGAAATGTAATTTAGTTATTTTAAGCACTAAATCTAATCCAAAAATCATGAAACTCGGGAGGAGGGAGTTTTAGGATGTTCTAGACTTATGGTAATTTTCCTGGAATTTTATGATTAAGAAATATTATACTTCATGTGTTAACGGATTATTAGCCCGATTTGTTGTTTCAAATATTTGGAGGTTTTAAATTAACTGTAATCAGTTAAAATTCTGGATTTAGGTCTTGACTAGTAGAACACTGATCTCTGAATTTTTATAGAATTTTATGTTGAGTAAATCTAGTACTTTGTTCACAGATATTAGAAAGTGGTTTGTTGTTTAAAAATTAATCATGGATAAATTACTTGCTGGAAAATTATGAAACTTGGCCAGTGCTAATTTTAGACCTTTATCTGCATGGCATAAATTATTTATTATTTTTGGAAGAATATTTTTTGTACTTGGTTCATAAACAACAGAAATTAGAGATTATTTCTAAAATAGTTTTCATGCCCTTTTGATGATAGAAAAATTATGATACTTAGGATTTAACTTATTGAGATAACCTACTATTTATCATAAATTTTCTGGACATCTTGCATGATTACTTAGGGTAGTTCATGTTCAAACCGGTAGCCCTTGAGACTCTCGGGGAATTTAATTAAACATCAGATAATTTAGGAAAATCACCATTTTCTGGATTTAGGCTAATTATATCATGATAAGTCCCCAATAAATAATTTAGGGCATTTGGATGAGTATTAGATCATAGCATAACCGGTTCGACATGAAGTCTAGGTCGGTCTGCATATAGCAATTGTGAAATGCAATAGGACTTGATCTGAGGAAGGCATTGGAGTTAATCATATTGTCTGGGTAGGCAATGGTGGAGGAAATCGCAATAGGAAGGTATAAAGATTAGTGAGAATTGGTGATAGCTAGAGTTAAGAGGTGCTCGGGTTTCGGCGAAAGATCGTCTTTCCCGAAGAGAGGAAGGTTAAAAATCACCCTAGGATAGCTTATCGTAATATGAGAAGGGAATCGGGTTAAGGGAGATAAACCAATAATAATAAGTGCCTTGCGAAAGGGAACTTCGGGCCGTAATGCCGCCGTCTTGGTTCCTAGTGCCCCTTGAGAGCCCTTCACGGGGAATACCGGGGGCAGTCCTAGGCTAACGTAAACTATAATAACAAACCGACAAGAGTAACCTAGTAACTAGGGCTGCACCTTTCACAAAAACCGTTGGCACAGGAAGATTGATGGGAGCTTCGGCTCGGTTGGTTTGGAGACGGACGTTTTGGTCCGGGGAGCTTCGGCTCGGTTGGTTTGGAGACGGACGTTTTGGTCCGGGGAGCTTCGGCTCGGTTTTGTGTGTTTACGAATAAACTTGCATGTGCATAAGATAGGAAAAGTTAAGGTGGTGGGTTTTTCGATATCGGGGAGTTCGATTGCACCGACACCGATATCGTTGACTCGGCGGGGTGATTAGCACTTCGCCAACAGAAGTCCGGTGCGCCAGCCGGCAAGAGTGCGCAGGCGTCCGCTTAGTGCACCAAGCGTTGAGGCGTACGATAGGTCAGACCAGTGGTGCTTTTACTGGTTTTGAGGTGGGCGAGGCCCAACCCACCGCTTCCGTCCGCCACTACGGAGGTATCCTGGGAGGTAACGGCTCCGAAAGGGGGAACTAAAGGTCTGTGTGCACAGAGTCGGGTGTGTGAGTTGCACTTGCATGTTTCATCATACCCACTGGCATGTCATAGCATAATCGATTCATTTAACCCTGACACCTAAAGTATAAGTGGTATGGGACGCTTATACATTAGGACCTGCAAAACGACCCCTTGGTCTATAAGCTTGTGTGGGCAAGTTTATAAATCAAAGGTTAATTTCAATATATAACAACCATTGTTGTTTGATAACCGACACCCCAAGGTATAAGTGGTATGAGACACTTATACGATGGGAGCCTTGCAAAAGATCCATTTTGCTTATGTGTTCTCGCATAAGTGAAGGTTAAATTCATATATTTGCTTTTCTTACTGCTAGACCTATTATAACAATTATATTAACTGCTCAACGAATACAACTTGTTAGATTAGTTCCGCTGCCATCTGTTTCTTGATTAATCTCTACCGTCATATCCTTCCCTTTCTTCATCCCCGCTCGGTACCTAGGAGCCATGGGGGAAGGGGTGGGGGATGATAGGGCTTAGTCTTTATGACTAACAGTTTTCGAACCGCATCATTTAGGGGATCGTGGAGCCCAGCATGGAGGAGCAGCCCCAGAGATCGGTGCGCCTGGAGATGGGACAGTCTAGCTCCGGAGTTCATACAGCCGGGACCGTGAGTCTCGACCCTGAGTAGTATCTGTTTTAGCTTCCGCATGAGTGATATTGTAGTGAGGACATTTTGTACCGGGCATAAGCCCGCATTTATAGTACTCTGATGTTTTTCTGTGGACACTCCCTTCGTGGAGATTTTTATTATATATATGTGATTTATTATTGTGGACTGCATTGTTCTTACTTCAATTATTGTGCTACTTTTCTGTGATCGAATTGGCCGGCAGAATCGGCGCCTTGTGGTGATGACCCTTCAGGACGCGAAGGTGTCACCGCAAAGCGGCGGTTCTGGGCCTAAGACCCCGGTGGTTGAAAAAGAAAAAAAAGGGGGTCTTACATTATATACCATTTGTGTAGCGCCGTGGTAAAGATCCTTTGTGGATCAAGGAGGGAAAGCCTGTAAATTTTTTGCGTGTTTTTATACACGTTCTAGTGGAGGCTTTCCGGGTTGGACTCCGATCGTCCTGTGGTTTTCACCCAGCTGGGTTTCCACGTTAAAAATTCTTGCGTGCTGTCTTTATTTCATTTTGTAGTTGTACCCGCTAAAACGATCGTGCAGGTGCTCGCGCTAAATTAATTTGCAGATACTCAGGTCGGATTTGCGTGCTCTCAAACCCAACACATGTATGACAATAAAAGTGGCCTTATTCCATCTATGCTTTCTTTAAAAAAAATCTTGTTTTAGGGAATTGATCTAATCAAGCTAAGTGGAATTAAATAGCTTTTTATTAGGGCTTCGATTTAGATGAGTAAAGGAGGCGAACAGTTGTGGAAATTGCCTTCGTGGCAAACCCTATTATGAATATTTCATGTGAATGAATGAATGATACGAATATTATATGGAAGGATTTTATGTGACTTTGTGGATATGAATGTGAAAGATGGAATTAGGCATGATTAATATCATATGAACATGGGCTAGAATAAGCCCTTAGCTATGGCTGGAATTAATCATTTGACTTGGCCATGTGTTAAAGGTTTTTGTGTGGAAATGTCATAGTTGGTGGTAATGAGATGAAATGGCTAAATTGTGTAATTTATGTTGTGAAAATGAATAAATTTGTCATGAGCAATCTTATTTTGGCAGCTAGGCGGGCGACTGAGTGTTCCCTTTTAATTCTTTATTTTTTCATTTTTGTATACAAGGTTGACAATATCATCCTTATTAAGGCTGACAAGGCCAAACTTAAAGCTCAAAAGAGCTGCTTGCTAGACTCGGTCTAAAACAAGCTCACACGGTCTTGTTTTATAATAAAACAAGCTAGGGTGAACTTGTTTATTTTAAAATAAGGTATTTTTATTATTATAATTTTCAAGCTTTTAAAAATCGGACCGGACCGGCCGGTCGGACCGCCGACCAGACACCTATCCGGTGCGGTCCATGTACAAGAACCGGATTACATAGGAACCGCCCGAAAACCGCGGAACCGGGCGGGTAAAAAACGTAATTTAACCCGTTAAAAATCCAAATTTAAATGGAAGTTGCCGTGATTTGAACCAACAACCTATTAATATAATATAAATGTCTCATCCACTAGGCTAAATTGACTTTATTAAAAACACAATAACTATATTATATATATAATATATCTATTCATATTTATTAGCAAAATAAAAATACATCTAAAATTTTAATTAAAAAGCTATTATTCATTTTTATTATAGGTGATGTGATAAATAACAATATATATGCAAATATTTATTATAATATTAATTTTTTTTATTTTCTAATATTGTTATATGTATATATATGTATATATATACAAGTGACAGGTACGGGCCGTCGGCCCTAGGGCATTCGGCGGGGGTGCGACAATCGGCGGGGTGCGACAATCGGCGGGGTGCGACATTTGCCGGGATGCGACATTCCCTGGTGGTTCGACATTTGTCGTGGGGACGACATTTGTCGTGGGCGGCGACAATTATTGTGGGAGCGACATTTGTCGTGGGCGGCAACATTTATCGTGGACAGTACCCGCCCCTATGGCCTCGCGCGACAGTACCCGACTGACGACGACGGGCTTTGCCCACTCCCGGAGGGCTCCGCCCGACCCGCAACAGACTCCGCCTGACCCGCAACATATACATATGAGTACTCAAAATGACCGTAAAAAAATATAAATCAAGAATACAATTTTTATTTTGTAAAATAAATTATATTTTAACGTTAAAACATTAATTTTTCTCTTGTCATTCATACCTAGAGACAATAGGTTTAGAGTATCTAGTGTTTTTATTTTTTGTATTTTAATATTGTAAAGTTGTGTAATTACCTAAAAAATATTGTCTTTATAATATATTAATATAAAGTTTGGTATAATTGTGTAATTATGAATACAACTATAAGGGCAATATAGAGACATCAGGCAATGTTTCACCAAAGAGTAGTTTTCGCATATTAGAGACAACTAATATGCCAAAACTATTCTTTGGTGAAACATTGCTTATATCTCTACTAATATGCGAAAACTACTCTTTGGTGAAACATTGTCTGATGTCTCTATATTGTCTTTATAGTTGTATTCATAATTACACAATTATACCAAACTTTATATTAATATATTATAAAGACAATATCATTTTAGGTAATTACACAACTTTACAATATTAAAATAAAAAAATAAAAACACTAGATGCCCTAAACCTATTGTCTCTAGCTAGGAATGACAAGAGAAAAATTAATGTTTTAACGTTAAAATATAATTTGTTTTACAAAATAAAAATTGTATTCTTGATTTACATTTTTTTACGGTCATTTTGAGTACTCATATGTATATATTGCGGGTTGGACGGAGCCCGTCGGGAGCGGGTGGGTACTGTCGCGCGAGACCATAGGGACAGGTACTGTATACGACAAATGTTGCCGCCTACGACAAATGTCGCCGCCCACGACAAATGTCGCCACCCACGACAAATGTCGTCCCCACGACAAATGTCGTCCCCACGACAAATGTCGTCCCCACGACAAATGTCGCACCACCGACAAATGTCGCACCACCGACAAATGTCGCACCACCGACAAATGTCGCATCCCGACGAATGTCGCACCCCGCCGAATGTCGCACCCCGCCGATTGTCGCACCCCCGCCGAATGCCCCCAGGGCCGAAGTCCCGTGCCTATCACTTGTATATATATAAGGGACAAACGGTTCGACCCCGGTCCGACCGGTTCAACCGGTCGGAACTTGAACCTTTGAACTCACCGATTCGATTTCTGATCCGGTTCTCAAAACCTTGATAAATTTT
Organism: Platanthera zijinensis; assembly: GCA_039513925.1. Classification (NCBI taxonomy): domain Eukaryota; kingdom Viridiplantae; phylum Streptophyta; class Magnoliopsida; order Asparagales; family Orchidaceae; genus Platanthera; species Platanthera zijinensis. Next base: position 154,054,905 of record CM077090.1, on the reverse strand, counting down.
TTACAAAAAGTAATTAAAAATATATATACATTAAAATCACAGCCAAGCCGGGTCTAGTTGTGGGGCACTTCAATACGCTCCTTTCAAAGCATGCCTAGGCCTAGCCTAAGCCCGATTTGCCTAGGTCCCAGCCTAGCCCCGACATTAATAAAGCTTGCAGTCAAGGGATAGGGGGCCCCGAGGTTTTATTTGCCGGACTAGTCTTACAAGATTATTAATGTTGAAAAAATAAGTTGTCTTATCGACTTTTTACTTCTATTTCCCCTCGCAAAAAATGAGAGAAAATTTTTGATTGTTCGGCGGACGGAAGTTCGGTTTACACCAAAAAAATTAATTTAAAACTTACTAAAAATTATTTTTTCTTAAAATAAATTATTAATTATTCATTAAGATTTTTTTAACTTTATTTGAAGATCTTTTTTTCTATAAAAATGTTTTTTTTAAAAAAAAATCCAACAGAATATTACTGTTGCGGTTCGCTCAATGCCCTCGGTAGATCGGTTCCGGATCGGTCCGTTTTAGCCCCGGACGATTGAGTACGCACATAGTCAAATTAGAAACAGAGAAATTATACACACACAACTTTAGCGTGGAAAACCCTGGAAAGGGGAAAAACCACGTGGTCGGGTCTGTGCCAGCCAAGAACCACTATTTGTCTCTGTTACAAAGCTCTTGTAGAGAGAAAGCGAGGGCGACAGGCCGCGGCTCGTTACAAATAATGGAGGGTTGAGAGAGCTCTCCTCGGGTGACAGGCCACCGCTTCGGAGTTTGTGCACTTTGACGTGCGTCTTTCTTGAGTGCTTGCTCTTCTGGCTCGCGCGCCGCAGGATGTCTGCGCTTTATGCCTCGGACTGAGGAGGGCTGCCTTCTCCGGCACTTCGTTTCCTTTCTTCTCTGGGCGGCGCTCGCAGGAGAACCTGCCAAGTTAGTGAGTGAAAGAGGAACGGAGGAGGAGAGTAGAGAGAGAAGCTCTGGGGAAAAGTAGGAATGAAGAGAGAGAAAACGAAGGAGAGAATGAAGTCGGATCTCCTAAAATGAACTACCAGGGACGCTTATATAGGTTTTCGAGGTGGTTAGGGTGGTTACGGTGGTTACGGTGGTTAATCGCAGATCGGAGGGTCGTGATCGCTTGTGGTGATCAGAGGGTCGTGATGGCCCGCCATGATCGGACGGTGGAGAGAAGGCCGACCCTCGATGGTGGTCGGAGGAGGCGCGCCGACCGGCGGCCGCCCGAGGGAGGGGGCGGCCGTCCCGGGCGGACAGTTCTGGGCAGCCGGCTAAGGCCGCCCCGTCCGAGGGGGGGCAGCCGGCTAAGGCCGCCCCGTTAGAGGGGGGCGGCCGGCCGTGGCCGCCGGCCGCGAGGGGGCGGCCGACTGCACGGAGGGGCCGGTCGGGACCGCCGGCCTCGGGCGGTCGATCGCGGCCACCGGCCGCACGGAGGGGGCCAGCCGGGGCCGCCGGCCGCAAGGGCGGTCGGCCTCGGGCGGCAGGCCACGGCCGCCGGCTGCACGGAGGGGGCCGGCCGGGGCCGCCGGCTGCAAGGGGGCGGCCGGCCGAGGCCGCCGGCTGCAAGGGGGCGGCCGGCCGAGGCCGCCTGCCGCAAGAGGGGAGGTGGCCGGCCATGGGTGGCCGGCCGCCCGTAACGGCGGCGGCGGTTGCGATTCGCCCGTTGCGCGTGGGAGTTATCCGGTGCGCGCGAATGCGCGGTTGCGTGGGAGTTACGATCCGGTGCGCGGGAGTTGCGAACCGGTGCGCGGGAGTTGCGATCCGGTGTGCGGGAGTTACGATCTGGTGCGCGGGAGTTGCGAACCGGTGCGCGGAAGTTGCGATCCGGTGTGCGGGAGTTACGATCTGGTGCGCGGGAGTTGCGATCCGGTGTGCGGGAGTTACGATCCGATGTGCGGGAGTTCCGATCTGGTGCGCGGGAGTTGCGATCCGGTGTGCGGGAGTTACGATCCGGTGCGCGAGAGTTATCATAATTTTCTATAAATCAAGGGGTATGCATCATTTGCCCCCCCAAAATTCCGTCGTCTTGGAGTGAACGGCAAGCGCGGGAATTTTCTTCTTTGCGACGGGGCTAGGCGGCGATGGCCGGAACAGGTGCTAACACCGAGATGGTCGGCGACGACGACAGTGCTAAGGTAAGAATCCGACCAAAGAGAAGGTCCGGGCACCGGACGAAGCCGGAGGGGCTGACCCCGCGCGCGGGTGCGCGCGAAGCTGGTCCCGCGCGCGGGTGCGCGCGAGGCTGCACCCGCGCACGGGGCTGACCCCGCGCGCGGGGCTGCACCCCGTACGCGGGTGCGCGCGGGGCTGACCACGCGCGCGGGTGCGCGCGGGGCTGACCACGCGCGCGGGGCTGCACCCGCGCGCGGGTGCGCGCAGGGCTGACCCTGCGTGGGGCTGACCCCGCGCGGGGCTGAATCCGCGCGCCGGGCACGCGCGGTGAGGCCGCTCGGCTTACGAGTGGCTCGGCGGAGAGTATGGGCTGATTTTGCGCGCGCTTTGTGTGCGTGCATGGCTCGTATGCGTGGGCGCAATGTGTGCTCGGATTCGCTTTTCTGACCTTACTCTTCTGTTCTTTCAGGTTTCCATGCGGGGTGTGTAGAGCCGTCCTATGCCGCTGCGGAGGAGACTTTGCGTCTTCTAGATGAAGCTCGGGCAGAGCTGGAGCTATCCAGGGCGGAGGTGATGCTCCTTTCCTCTGCGGAGCGGGAGGTTGAGCTGAAGACGGCTGGTCTGGCAGAGTACCGGGACTCTGTGGATTACATGCAAGATCGGTGTCTGATCTCGGAGGAGGTTCGCGAGGAGGTGTGGACTCAGGAGGTGGAGCCATAGATGGAGGACTTGCGGGAAGTCGCTTTTTGCCAGGGGATGGAGAAGACCCTTCGGATGGTGTGTAACACCTCATAATCCATTTTTACTGTTCAAGTTGGCTGACACGGCCTGGGACACGGGCGTGTCCAGCTCGGGGTGCCTGTCTCGTCGATCGATGGAAAATCGGAGGTCGACGATCGTCGAGACACGGACGACACGGCCTGGGACACGGGCGTGTCCTAGGGCGTGTCCTGCTCTGGCGGCGTTGAGTGGAGTGTGGTACACGGCCTGTGAAACAGGCGTGTCACAGGGGCGTGTTTGGCACACGGGCAAGGACACGGGCGTGTGTCTTAGCCGTGTTCTGCTCGGGTGTTTCGGCTTAGTGTTGGTGAGGTGACACGGCCAGCCACACGCCCGTGTTCTGGTTGACACGGGCGTGTTAGGGAGTTACAGGGGCGTGTTGTAGCCCATGTTCTGTTCCAGATTGAGTCGGTTGTCTAACCGCTCAAGGAACACGGCCTATGACACGGGCGTGTCACAAACCGTGTCAACTCTATTTAGATGCTTTTCAAAGCAAATCTTGGCCGTTCGTTTCCTTCTATCTGGATCCTATAGTTCAAGTCTTTTCCTGCTGCTTTAAATCCGAGAAATAAGAAAGAGATCTCATTTACTTTTGCTCTTTCTCTTTCTAAGTTAAGAGAGAAGGGAGAGCTTGGAGGATGAAGAAGGAGAAGCTTTCCGGCCGTCGGTGGAGCTTCAGCGGTCCGTTTCGAGAGCCGAGTGCAGCGTTGTGGAGGCAAGGCCACCGCGGTGATTTCCTCCGGCTAGTTTTCCATGGCGCCGAAGCGATCGTCAAGGGTAACGATCTTCTTCTTTGGTCAAGTGAAGCCTTTCTTTATGCATGTATATGGGATCCTCCACCAAGAGGTGGAAAGCGTAAGCGATCCCAGTGATTGAGTCTGCATCTAGAGCCAGAAATGTGTAGTACGGCATAGGCATGCTGTGTGAAGCCTATCTGGACGGGTAGTCTAGATCGATGATGTTGCGAACCGGAGAAGACTCTGTGTATAAATCAAGTAGCTTGCGGAGATTATGAGGACGCTCGATACTTGTGGTAAGGAAGCTTTGCATAGCTCCTTTGATTGTATGCTGTGTGATGAATTGGTTTAGGCGGCTCTTTACGAGCTGTGTGTTGGATGTATTGAGAGGGATCAATTGGTAGCAATGCTTAGGGGTCGTTTTCCCCGCATTGTTACACCTTTGTGGGTTGATCTAGTCAGTGTATGCGATCGATTGGTAGTAATGCAAAGGGGTCGTTTTACCCGGCTTGTTATACCTTTGTGGGTCGATCGAGCAGGTCGATTGGTAGCAAGGCAAATGGAGGGCTTCAACCATACCCGGCTTGTTACACCTTTGTGGGTCGATCTGAATGCGCAAGTATTGCCGGGAGGTGCCAGGCTAACAAGCTAACACCTCGAGTCGGTTGTGGGACCTTGAGGTTTTCGGTACACCGTAAGCGTGCCCTGAGAGCACGGCGCGTCTGGCACGAAGGCCGACGTGTGTATGTGTTGTTGTGCATGAGTGCACTTGTTGTGTGATATGTATATTGTGATTACACTGCATGCAGGGAAGGAACCACTACCTTTGGGCAGGGGGTAGGGTCGTTATAATTGGTCAGCTGAATGCTGACTGTTGCTTTGTTTATCACCCTTGGGGTGGACGTCCATATGCAGGTGCTGGCGGACTGGTTTGGATTGAGTGGGTTGAAGCCCTTTGCTGCTGCTGCTTGTCGGCCCTCGAAGGCCGTGCGAAGCTTTGGATTTCAAGTGTGGTCGGCCTGCGTGATGATGTATGAAAACATATGTTGTAAAGAGAAACTTGTAAGGCCTTAAGGTCGTGAGCAGTGTGTGTTTATAAACATTCCTGGTGGTATATATATAAATACGGTTTATATATGTAGTGGACATTCATTGTTGGGTTCTTATAAGCTTTAATCTTCCGCTAGAATGCTCTGAGTTTGGATGCATGTTGATAGGTTTTGATATTCACACGTGATGTCGCTATCTGTCTGTGAAATATGGCGTGGGGCCCTTGCCGGACCCTCTGTTATATTCCATGTGACGGACGTGGGCGTTACAAAGTGGTATCAAAGGATAAGGTTTGGTTGAGAGAACATAATTGAACTCAAGAATGTCCACTAGGAATGCGAGCGAGTGTATTCGGTGTGTTTGTCGTTTTGGATTGAACGCTAATGATGTCTTGTTCACCTATAGGTGACAAGGAGTGGAGTGGGGCAGTCTGAGCCCCAATGGTCGGATGAGAGTGCGGCACCAGCTGAGGTGCCTACACCTCCTCCTTCTGCGGAAACTGTACGCCTAGTTGCGGAGGCTGTCTTCGCCTTGCTGCAAGCACAGCCTGTCGGGTAGGCAAGGCCTGCAGTGGAGCTGGTTCAGGTTGAAGCGAGGAAAGCGCGTGTGGAGGATCGACTTGATACGAAGGTAGCTGATGAGGAGCTAAAGAGGTTTATGGATTTTCATCCACCTACGTTTGCCGGGGTGATTTCCCCAATGCAGGCGGAGGATTGGCTTGTGAGAGTAAATAGGATCCTGACCGCGCTCAGGATTGATGAAGAGCAGAAAGTCACGTTAGCTACTTTCCTTTTGGAAGGCGACGCGAGACTGTGGTGGGATGAAGTTGAGTTGCACCAGTTGGCAGGCAGAGGCCTAGAGGATATATCAATGGCAGAATTCTCCAGAATGTTTTGGGCAAAGTATTTGCCAGTCTCGAGGCGAATTGCAATGGAGAACGAATTCCAATGGTTGGTGCAAGGTGAGCGTACCGTTGATGATTACTTGCATGAGTTCACCAGATTAGGACGTTATACGGCGTCGACGTTTGCGGAAGAAGCGCGGAAGACGAATCGGTTCTATGAAGGACTTTGTGATGAGCTGCAGTTGGCTCTTCCGAGTTCAGTGAACCACGGATTCCAAGTCTTAGTGGATACATCCTGTGCGCTGGAAAAATTACTTGAAATGAGTACATGACAAGAAGAGCTCGGAGGTGGAAACGTCAGAGTTCAAGGTTCCGCAGTCGGAATAGTCGGAGTATAGGATACGAGACAAAAAGAGGTTCAGACCTACTGAACAAGCTCAGTCAAATGTTGCTTCGGGAGAAACGTTTGGGCAAGGACGTGTTGAATCTCGCACCTGTTTCACTTGTGGGAAGCAGGGGCATCTCGCCCGAAATTGTTGGAGTGGTGTTGCAAAGGATGAGAAAAAGACTGATGCAACCTATGAGGAAAAAGGCAAAGCCGTGGAAGAATCGTCTGCATCACGGGCGCAACCGCGAGTGTACAATCTCGGAGTGCAGGAGCCGCAAAGCTCACATTATGAAGTGCAACAGCCTCGAGTGTTTAACCTGGAGTTGCAGGAGGCTGTCAAAAAGGTGCTTAGAGACGCAGATGAGCGGAAATAAAGTGGAGGGTGCACTTTATTGCTTGTAGGTTGTACTTTGTACATATTGTATGTGTTTGTGAAAACACTTGTGGTTTGTATTCGGAGTGGTTGCGTTTATTTCTGTGTTGCGCTAAATTTCGGGATGAAATTTCTGTAAGGAGGGGAGAGTTGTAACACCTCATAATCCATTTTTACTATTCAAGTTGGCTGACACAGCCTGGGACACGGGCGTGTCCCAGGGCGTGTCCAGCTCGGGGTGCTTGTCTCGTCGAGCGACGGAAAATCGGAGGTCGACGATCGTCGAGACACGCGCGACACAGCCTGGGACACGGGCGTGTCACAGGGCGTGTCCTGCTCGGGCGGCATTGAGTGGAGTGTGGTACACGGCCTGTGACACGGGAGTGTCATATGGGCGTGTTTGGCACACGCCTAAGGACACGGGCGTGTGTCTTAGCCGTGTTCTGCTCGGGTGTTTCGGCCTAGTATTGGTGAGGTGACACGGCTAGCTACACGGTCGTGTTCTGGTTGACACGGGCGTGCCAGGGAGTGACACGGGCGTGTCGTAGCCCGTGTTATATTTGATGACTTATTTTTAGTCATCCCTTTTTGAGGCAATTTAGTAGCTTATTTCCTAAGTATCATTATAATTTTATGCTTTTGTAGGCTTGGATGTTGTTATTTTATGTTATGTTTTTATTATTGTTTTTTTTTATTATAAACTTATGTTTTATGTTATGTTTTATTTTATAAATTTATGTTTGGTTATTTTTGTTATCTTTGTATTAGATGTTATTATTATTATAACTAATATTATAAATTTATGTTTGTTAATGTTATGTTTTATCTAATGATTTAGTTCGGTATTATGTTTTAATTTGATGACTAGTTGTGTTATTATTATTAGAACTAATTTTATGTAGGTGCATGCCATGTCAATTTGGTGCAGCCCCTAAGCCTCTACCCGAGCACTTGGAGCAGCCCACAAGCCACCAAAGCAGCCCCCACACGCAGCCCTTGCAGCCCGGCCCTCCTTGGTGCTGTCCTCAAGCTACCCGAGCCCCTACATGAAGCCCAAGCAGCCGGCCTTGTTATTTTGGAGCAGCCCGAGCCCATACAAACAGCCCATTTCTCCCCCCTATGGCCGGCCACACCCTCTCTCTCTCCTTTATTAGTTGCCACCTTTCTCATGCATGCACATATTTTTCTCTCTCCCCTATTTATTACATGCATGAACATTTCTCCCCCCTATGGCCGGCCCCTACCTTCTCTCCCCTCTTTTATTTTCCATCCATTCCCCCCTTCTTATTTTTATATTTTCCATTTATTACATGCATGCACCATAGCCATCTCTCTCCTCTATTAATTACAATGTATGAATAAACCCCCATTGAAGTGGCTGGCCACCCTAAGACATTCCCCCCTCTTCATTTCCATCTAGAAGCCTCCCTCCTCTCTTATAAAAGGAGCCCCTTCCCTCTTGTTTAAGTGGAGTTTTTTTTGGAGTGAAGTAGTCAAGTAATTTTAGTTTAGTTTTTGAGAGATCTTGTAGAGAGCAAGTGAGGTTATTTTCTTATTTTCATGTTGTAGTTTTTATGGTAATCTCTTTCCTTTAGTAGTATAATTTTGTTTTGATCTTATTTTGTACCTCTTTTATTAAACAATGCAAATGTCATTTTCCTTTTCTCTTATTCTCATCTCCTCCTCTACCATGCGTAACTAAATAATTTTTTGTGCCCGATCGCGATGATCTTTGCGATGAAATAACGTATCTTTATTTTTATGTTTTTCTTTGTATTTTTCTATTTTGATCCTTCCTTGAATTATTTTGTATCGACTCCGTATTTCTAGTATACGGTAGTAGATTCCGATCTCATATTTGAGTAGCCGAGAGGCTCGTGAATATGAAATATCACTCAAGGAAGGAAGGAGTTGCATGCACCCCTAGAGATAGGATGACATAAATCCTCCGGATTGGAGTCAAATCCAATAGTACGGGTCACTTCGATAATGCGACTTTAGGCCATTTTGACTTGTAAAGAGATTTCGGTCAAAACGTCTATAAGTTAGGGGATTTAATGCTCTAGCGAGATTACTTCCTAATATCGGATCCGTCACGGTCTTAATAGAATTACAAATGTTAAACTAATTTATTCCGTAATTTTATTTCAAGGTGAATCGTCGATCGAGCACTTTCCTCGTAATAGTTTATTTTCTCTTTTTAACTTAGTTTATTTTCATTTTCAAAACTCATTAATCGTTCGGTAGAATAATAGAGTCGTTGTGAGTAATAGTACTTGTTTGCCCCGAGTTTTTATACGACCTTGATATTTTTCATATCCTATGCTATATTTCGATAGGTACACTTGCCTTAATCGAGTATAGATTGGAGAATACGATTTTCTCTATCAAGTTTTTGGCGCCGTTGTCGGGGATTTTTTTTGGCAATATTAAGAAAGCTTCGAGTTTATTACTTCTACTAAAATTTAAAAATTCAAAAAAAATATTTATTATTATTATTATTATTATTATATAATCCACCCACCTCATCTTATTTCTACCCAACCTAAAATCTCTCAAAAAGGGTAAGGGGCTTTAAGCGCCACCATTTTACCTAATACCTTGCGAACCCTTCACCGGGTAGCCCTTGGGAAGTTCGTGAACCAATCCACTAAAAAAAATCTATTTTCAAAAAATATAAATATCTAAAAAAAAACAAATCAAAAAAAATTTTTTTGTTTTATTTTTTCTTTTTGGTAACAATTTTTTTTATGGAATCGTCATATTTTTGCGCTTTTTGCGGGTCGCCCGACCATTTTTATTCTGAATGTCTTTCGGGAACCCCTCTCTCTTTTGATTTTAATTTTTCTGGAGAAGGTCAAAGTGGCCAATTTGACCCTTACTCCGATTTTTATCCTACTTGGGAGGCGGGAAACCCGTATTTTTCTTATGATTTTGCCCCGCAAAGCGCCGCGCCCCCAAATTTTAATTTTAATTCTCTCGATAATGGGTATCTTGAATTGCAACTTCTATTGATAATATTAGTTCGCATTTCAAGACCATTATGGATTATCTTTCTCGTGAAGCCGCATCCTTTTCTTCGTCTTCTTCTCCGTCTCCTCCAATTTCTTCATGTAATGAGTCACCGGATATCCCGGCTTGTCTTGTTCCTCTCGAGGAGGATAACTATTTGGATATCCCGAATTGTTTCCTTCCTCCTTTGGAAGACACCCCTATGGATATTCCGGTGTGCTTCTTACCCGTTGAGGATGACGAGACGTCTCATATTTCTCCTTCTGAAGACGTTGGTGATTCCTTTTTGCTTAAATTTTTAACTGTTCCAAATTTTTCTAGTTCTAGCGAGTCTTTTTCTTCTTCTTTTATTTTAGATAATTCTCCTTTAGTTCTCTCTACCCCTTCTTCTCTTGAAATTTCACAAGATTCTCTTTCTCCTTGTGAAATTTCCGATAATGAAATTTCTTTTTCTACTTCTTTTATTCCTCTTTCTATTTCATCTTCTTCTTTTTTTCTTCTTTTGACGACCCATTCTTTCCCGCTTTACATACGACGGAGTTCTTCTATAACTCCGTCCGTTCATTTTTGGGCGTCATTCTATTGAAGTTTCCACCGCATGTTGGTGTGATTCTTCAATTTTTCTTTTTTTTAATTTACTCCCCTAAGCGCGTACTTAGGGAGTTACCTCTTCATCTTAGTTTTTATTTTCCATTTAGCTAACAAATAACATCGGGCTCGGCCGACGTTAAACAGAGAGCGCTCTTGGGAGGCACCCCTTGCTTATCTTTTTCTTTCTTTCTTTTTCTTTTTTGTTTGCTTATTTTGTTTTGCAGGAATAAAACCCCCGGCGGTTCGTTTGGCTCCATCATTTCCTCTCTTCCTTAGGCCTGAGCCGGTGTCCAGCTCAAGCATGGGGGAGCGACATCTGCATTAGGCCTTATGACTCCGGGGAAGTCGTTTTCTTTTTATTTATTTTCTTTATTGCATCCCCCTCCCCTTTCTTCTTCTTTTTTTCTTCTCTTTTTTCTTTCATTGAGGACAATGAAATATTTAAGCATGGGGGAGGGTTTTGTTGTTTTCTTTCTTCTTTCTTTTCTCAAAAATATATTTAGTATAGTTTTATTAAGTTTTTTTTTAGTACTACTTCTATTTAGCCTTATCAAAAACCCAAAAAAATTAGAAAAATAAAAAAAAAATTCCAAAAAAAAGGATCATATTTCAAAAACCCAAAAAATATGAAAAAATCTTAAAAAAATCAAAAAATAATAAACCTCATGCTTAGGTTTTTGTTATTTTTAGAAGTTTAGTTTGAGTTAGTTTATAAGTATTTTTATTTGCTAATCTTTTATTTCATCATATTTAGTTAAATTTAATTTTTAGTGATTTAGTTTTGAGGAGCATCTTATGACTTTAATTGACTTAGAGTAATTTATTTAGCACTTTTTCTCTTTTATTTTAAATAGTTTCAATTTTGTAGTAATTTTGCTAAACAACATTGGATTTTAATTATTCTTACCACATGTTTTTTGATTTTTAGGAAATATCAATCTACTAGTAGTTACTCTCTAGTGTTTTAGTTTATTTTCTAAAATTTTATTTACCCTCTATCCTTACCCAATTCCTTTTTTTTTCTTTTATTGTTAGATCATATGTCATGGGAATAAGAGGATAAAATTCATTATTCCTTGGTAAACATATGCAACTCAAAATAAAATGAAGAGAAAAAAGTATATATAAGTCGTGGAATGTGATAGGATAATGGTCTATCATTTTTTGGTAAACATATAAATTTTTTTAAAAAAATGAGTGGGGTGAGAGGATAAAATTCATCACCTCCTATCAAAGATCTCTTCATATGTTTTTTTTCCCCAAGAAAAAAACTATTTATCTAATATAATTGTCTTAGTCTTTAAATTAAAATATTGGGAGAGCATAAGTAGTAGGTTGCATTTTTTTCCTTAAGTTTCTTTCAAGTTATGGTTTTTATAATTTTATTCTAACCTTGTTTGCACTTTACTCATTTTTGAAGACTAGTTAATTAATTAGAGAATTTTTGGCTAAGTACTTCTCTCTTTTCACTTTAATTTCATAATTTAGGACTTGATTCTTAAATCCCTAAATTTTAGTTTTGGCTAGATTTTGATCAAAATAAATTTTTAGTGTAATTGAAAATCCTATCAATGTCTTATAAATATTTCTCTTCCTTTTGCTATGGAATAGCAAAAGTCTAAGCATGGGGGAGTTTGATGACTTATTTTTAGTCATCCCTTTTTGAGGCAAATTAGTAGCTTATTTCCTAAGTATCATTATAATTTTATGCTTTTGTAGGCTTGGATGTTGTTATTTTATGTTATGTTTTTATTATTGTTTTTTTATTATAAACTTATGTTTTATGTTATGTTTTATTTTATAAATTTATGTTTGGTTATTTTTGTTATCTTTGTATTAGATGTTATTATTATTATAACTAATATTATAAATTTATGTTTGTTAATGTTATGTTTTATCTAATGATTTAGTTAGGTATTATGTTTTAATTTGATGACTAGTTGTGTTATTATTATTAGAACTAATGTTATATTTTATTTTGATTTGTAGGTGCAGGCCATGTCAATTTGGTGCATCCCCTAAGCCTCTACCCGAGCACTTGGAGCAGCCCACAAGCCACCAAAGCAGCCCCCACACGCAGCCCTTGCAGCCCGGCCCTCCTTGGTGCTGTCCTCAAGCTACCCGAGCCCCTACATGAAGCCCAAGCAGCCGGCCTTGTTATTTTGGATCGCCTCAATATTCCAGATTGAGTCGGTTGTCTAACCGCTCAAGGAACACGGCCTGTGACACGGGCGTGTCACAGGACGTATTAACTCTGTTTAGATGCTTTTCAAAGCAAATCTCTTCTGTTCGTTTCCTTCTATCTGGATCCTATGGTTCAGGTCTTTTCCTGCTGCTTTAAATCCGAGAAATGAGAAAGAGATCTCATTTACTTTTGCTCTTTCTCTTTATAAGTTAAGAGAGAAGGGAGAGCTTGGAGGAAGAAGAAGGAGAAGCTTTCCGGCCGCCGGTGGAGCTTCAGCGGTCCGTTTCGAGAGACGAGTGCAGCGTTGTGGAGGCAAGGCCGCCGCGATGATTTCCTCTGGCTAGTTTTCCATGGCGCCGAAGCGATCGAAGCGATCGTCAAGGGTAACGATCTCCTTCTTTGGGCAAGTGAAGCCTTTCTTTATGCATGTATATGGGATCCTCCACCAAGAGGTGGAAAGCAAAAGCGATCCTAGTGGTTGTGTCTGCATCTAAAGCCGGAAATGTGTAGTACGGCATATGCATGCTGTGTGAAGCCTATCTAGACGGGTAGTCTAGATCGGTGATGTTGCGAACCGGAGAATACTCCGTGTATAAATCAAGTAGCTTGCGTAGATTATGAGGACGCTCGATACTTATGGTAAGGAAGCTTTGCATAGCTCCTTTGATTGTATGCTGTGTGATGAATTGGTTTAGGCGGCTCTTTACGAGTTGTGTGTTGGATGTATTGAGAGGTATCAATTGGTAGCAATGCTTAGGGGTCATTTTCCCCGGATTGTTACACCTTTATAGGTTGATCTAGTCGGTGTAAGCGATCGATTGGTAGCAATGCAAAGGGGTCGATTAGTACACCTTTGTGGGTCGATCGAGCAGGTCGATTGGTAGCAAGGCAAATGGGGGGCTTCGACCATACCCGGCTTGTTACACCTTTGTAGGTCGATCTGAATGCGCAAGTATTGCCGGGAGGTGCCAGGCTAACAAGCTAACACCTCGAGTTGGTGGTGGGACCTTGAGGTTTTTTGTACACCGTAAGCGTGCCCTGAGAGCACGGCGCGTCTGGCACGAAGGCCGACGCGTGTATATGTTATTGTGCCTGTGTGCACTTGTTATGTGATATGTATATTGTGATTACACTGCATGCAGGGAAGGAACCACTACCTTGGGGCAGGGGGTAGGGTCGTTATAATTGGTCAGCTGAATGCTGATCGTTGCTTTGTTTATCACCCTTGGGGTGGACGTCCATATGCAGGTGTTGGCGGATTGGTTTGGATTGAGCGGGCTGAATCCCTTTGCTGCTGCTGCTTGTAGACCCTCGAAGGCCGTGCAAAGCTTTGGATTTCATGTGTGGTTGGCCTGCGTGTCGATGTATGAAAACATATGTTGTAAAGAGAAACTTGTAAGGTCTTAAGGCTTTGAGCATTGTGTGTTTGTAAACATTCCTAGTGGTATATATATAAATGTGGTTTATATATGTAGTGGACATTCATTATTGGGTTCTTATAAGCTTTAATCTTCTGCTAGAATGCTCTAAGTTAGGATGCGCGTTGATAGGTTTTGATATTCATACGTGATGTCGCTATCTATCTGTGAAATATGACGTGGGGCCCCGGCTGGACCCTCTGTTATATTCCTTGTGACAGACGAGGGCGTTACATGGTGTCCCGGAAGCGGGGATGCGACGTTGCTTGCCTCGGGCTTGAGGATATGTCAGAGGAGGAGGGATCCGAAGCTGAGGCGGGCGAGGCCGCTGATTGATAGCTGCATCTCTTTGATGCTCTTTACTCTTTGTACTGGTGGGATTGTATCCGTCGATTTGTACCTTTGTACTTTTTCGGTTTGTACCTTTGTACTTGATATGTTTGTTGAGTGGTTGTCACTGCTTTTGCTTCTGACTGTTGTGGTCAATTGTTGTCTTAGCCAAGCACCAACTGCGAGAGGCAGGCCCTGAGCGGTGGAAGAGTTTTTGCTCTGGATGGGGGTGAAGAGTTATGAGAGCTCCGGCCTATTGTTGGCGGGAGGACATGCTCGTTCGAACCCCTGCGAGTTGCGGTGAACCCGGTGGCAATGTAGGGGGGGTGGCCCCGAAGACCCTGACGACGTCGCAACTTGCTACGAGGCGAAGGGTGTCCCCTTGTGCCAGGGTAGAGAAGCTGAGACCATCGCGCTGCGGGCTACGCATAACTGAGGGAGCTGGCTCCCGATGACGTCGCAACCTGCTTCGTAGGAGAAGGGCGAGCCTTGCCACCATGAGAGTGAGGTCGAAGCCGCCGCACTACAGTCTGCGGGAGACTCAACGTTTGGTCCCTTTGGCGACACCGCAACCTGTTGTTAGGACGAGAACATCGCGTTGTTGGCAGCACACAACTGGGGGAGCTGGTCCCCGACGATGTCGTAAACTGCTGGGCGGACGAAGGGTGCACCTCTGAACTGTGTCAGAGAGAGTGAAGCCATCGCGCCACAGTGTGGCTGTGGTTGGTTTAGATGTGGATTTAGCGGGGCCGGAACCCGATTTAGTTGCGATCGTAGCTTAGTTAGGCACCAGTCGTGAGGGGGGCAGGCCCTGTGAGGGTGGGGCGTCAGTCTTTGGATGCAGGTGAAGAGTCATAATCCTCGGCCTATTGTCGGCAGGAGGACATGGTCGATTCGAACCCCCGCGAGCAGCTGATGGACCCTGAGGTTGAAATTACACCGATCGTGGGGGCTTTCCTAGGATGGCGGGGCGTCGAGCTTTGGATGCAGGTGAAGAGTCATAATCCTCGGCCTCTTGTCGGCAGGAGGACATGGTCGATTCGAACCCCCGCGAGCAGCTGATGGACCCTAGTATTTGCGAGGCGTGGCCCCGAAGACCCGGACGACATCGCAACCTACTACGCAGCGAAGGCCGGGTCATTTCACTGGTGGAGATAGGTCGAGGCTATCACGCTGTGGGTTGCACACAACTGAGGGAGCCGGTCCCTGACGATGTTGCGACCCGCTCCTTAGGAGAAGAGTGGGCATTTCTGCCATAGGAGAAAGGTCGAGGCCACCGTGCTACAGTCTGCGTGGGACTTGGTATTCGGTCCCAGACGACATCACACTTATTGCTAGGCTGTGGTCAACCGGGGGTGCTCATTCCCGACGACGTCGCAATCCACTGGACGGGTGAAGGGCAAACCTTTGAACCGCGACAGGGGGATCGAGACAATCGTGCTACAGTTGCTCACCGAACCCCAGGGGACGGATTCCAAATCGATCCTGCAAGTTTTAGGAGTTAGTGACGTAGCAATCACAGTATATAAATGTAAAGAGATGAGTTGTTTTGTTTTTTCTTTATCCTAGTCGCGTCATTGCACGATTACGGATTCTGACCGCCAAGCGGGTCGCATGTCGACGGATCCCGGACCGCCTTGAGGAACATACGTATCTGGCCTCAAGGGGGTCTGGGGGATGAGATGTCCTTCTAACGTGTTTGCTGCATGGCAAGAGTTAGAATGAAAGCAGAAAATGCAGTAAGCAGGATAGTTTGTGCACGAGGGTTTTACTCACGACTTTATAGTTGTCTTTAGGTAGTTTGGGGCGCGACTGAGTTCACTGGTAGAACCGGCGTAGGTTTTGAGCATTCTAGGTACGGGGGAGGGTCTTCCCTTCCACGTTTCTGATCTTGAAGGTTCCAAGTTTCACCACTGCAGTGACGACATATGGACCTTCCCATGCTGCTGTAAGCTTATTCTGCTGAGGTCCCTTACCGGCAGCCTCGAGACTTCGGAGGACCAGGTCCCCGACACTGATTGGCCGAGGTTTTACTCTTCTATCATAGAAACGGGCAACGCACCGTTGATAATCTGCCACGCGCAGAGCGGAAGTGTCTTTGACTTCAGCTAGGAGGTCCAAGTTTTCTCTGAGCAGATCTTCATTCTTGTCTAAGTCGAAGGTTTCCACGCGGGTACTTGGTACGCCGATGTCGACCGGGATGACCGCCTCACTCCCGAAGCATAAGTTGTAAGGGGTCTCACCAGTTGGAGTTCTCTCAGTGGTACGGTATTCCCATAACACGCTGGGGAGCGGATCGACCCACTGCCCCCAACCTCTTCAAGGCGCATCTTTAGACCTTTGAGGATCATTCGATTTGTCACTTCTATTTGACCGTTTGCCTGGGGATGCGCTACAGCGGTGTGGCGCAGGTTGATCTTTAGGTCTTCACACAACTTTGTGAATGATTTCCCGGTGAACTGCGTGCCATTGTCCGCGATTATTATGGCCGGGATCCCGAAACGACAGATGATGCTTTTCCAAACGAATTGTCTGGCGTTCTCCTCCATTATTTTGGCGAGCGGCTCAGCTTATACCCACTTGGTGAAGTAATCGATTGCCATGATGATGAACTTCCCCTGACCCGATGCCACGGGGAGGGGGCCAAGGATATCAATCCCCCACTAGGCAAAAGGCCATGCCCCTTGGAGTGTGGTGAGCACAACTGGCGGCTGATGTGGCATATTGGCGTGGAGCTGACAGCTTTTGCATTTCTGGATGAGTTCTGTGGCGTCTTTCTTCATTGTAGGCCAGTAAAAACCTTAGCGCAAGATCTTACGAGCCAGAGCCTTTCCACCTAAGTTTTCTCCGCAAACTCCTCCATGTACTTCGCGCAGGGCATAGTCTGCCTCCGATGCTGGCAAACATTTCAGATAAGGACCAGAGAAGGCCCGCTTGTAAAGCTCTCCGTCGATGATCACAAACGCTGCGGCCCTTATCCGGAGCCGTCGTGCTTCTATGCGGTCATCTGGTAGTTGCCCGTGCTCGAGGTACTCTGGTATGGGGGTCATCCAGGATGTTAGCTTCCCGTCGATCACCGATACTTCCCAAGGCCCTTGAATGCTTGGGGTCATGATGTCTTTGACTCGCCGATGGCGGGACTGATAGCTAGCTGATGAGGTCACAAGCTTAGACAGTGCGTCTGCCCAGGTATTTTGCTCCCTTGGGATGTGAATGACTTGGTGTGAGGGGATTTTTGCTAGGAGCGACTTTGCGAGTGCAAGATATTGCGCCAGCTGGTCATTCTTGGCCTCGTACTCACCTTCAACCTGTGAGACGACAATTTGCGAGTCAGCATAGATTGTCAGGCTTTCCACTTTGCAATCGGTAGCGAGTCTGAGTCCGGCAATCAGGGCTTCGTACTCAGCGACATTATTGGTAGCGGGAAATCTTAATCGGAGGCTGTACTCCAGAGTGACCTTTTCCGGACTTATCAATAGTAATCCAGCTCCCGCCCCTCCGGCCCCTGATGCTCCGTCAATATAGAGAGTCCAACGAGCCGGGGCTTTTTCTTGCGCAGGATCTGCTTCTGGTGAGATGGTGCACTCCACAACAAAGTCCGCGAGTATTTGCGACTTGATGTCTGGCTGGGGCAAGAAGTGATATCAAACTCGCCCAGCTCGGCTGCCCATTTTACCAACCTCCCAGATACCTCTGGCTTCTGCAGGATTGCCCATAGCGGTAGATGAGTCAGCACTTTAATTGTATGGGCCTGGAAGTAAGGACGGAGCTTCCTCCCTGAGAAGACTAGTTCCAAGGCCGTCTTTTCAGCCGCTGGGTATCTAGTTTCTGCGTCGGAAAGGACCTTGCTGATGTAATAGATGGGTCGCTGGACTCCTCCTTCGTCCTTTACTAAGACCTAACTGAGGGCCGTTGAGGATACTACAAAGTATAAATACAGGGCCTCTCCGGGGGATGGCTTCGACAGGAGCGGGGGTGAGGCCAGGTATTGCTTGAGAAGCTCGAAAGCTGCCTAGCACTCGTCTGTCCACTGGAACCTGAGATGCGCGCCCCCCGGAGCACTTTGAAAAAGGTAAGATACTTATCCCCTGCCCGAGCCAAGAATTGGGAGAGTGCTGTGATCCTCCCTTTGAGTCGCTGGACTTCCTTGATGGATCGCGGGGGTGACATATTTTCCAGAGCCTTGATCTTCTCTGGGTTTGCTTCAATCCCACACTGCGTTACCATGAATCCTAGGAATTTTCCCGTCGTTACGCTGAATGCACATTTACTGGGGTTGAGCCTCATTCGGTAATGACGAAGAAGTTGAAAACATTCGTCAAAGTCCTTTATGTGACTGGATCTGCGTAGGCTTTTTACCAGCATGTCGTCCACATATACTTCCATGATATTTCCGAGCAGGTCCTTAAACACCTTGTGCATTAGCCTTTGGAAGGTCGCCTCTGCATTCTTGAGGCCGAAGGTGATGGCACGGCTCCTCCAACACTTCTTGATGACGACCCGATTGCCGCGGCGCAACAACATAAATATTTTAGGCGTCATGACAATGCCACAGGCATTAACAGAAAGCTGCGTTACAACCTCCGTCTGCGGCGCGCAAAGCCTACTTGAAGAAGTTTTAAATAGTTTTAAATAGTTTTAATTAGTTTAAATCTATTTGCTTTAAAATATAACTTGTAATATTTTTATTTTAATGTTGGTGTGTTATTAGACATTTGGTGTGCTATTAACCATCCTGATTGATGAGATCTTCATCTCAAATCTTGGATGGTTGGATTTCATTTGTAACTCCTATTTAAAGGAGGATTTTTTGAGATGAAGAAGATTTGGAAAACCTAAAACCCTCCCCTTGCAAAAGGAAATTTCGGCCAAGCTTGTGAGAAGCCGCCCCCCTCCCTTGTGGTGTGAAGTCACTCCCTTTGCTACCTCCATCCCGTTTGGTGCGACTCCGGCGTGGCTTCCTTCGGTGTGACTCCAAGGAAGAAGGTTGCAGCCCCATTCGGTGTGAAGCCGGTGGTTCCGTGGAGAGAGTGATTCTCCCACTTATCTTGTGTGCTTGATCTTCTTGGTTGAATAAACTCTTCTCTTTCTCTTGTGTTTTCTTCTTGTGAGGTTTGTGGAGGAAGAACCATCGTGTTCTCCACGATTTTAAAATCTCAAACGCTTTCAAATCTCTGATTAAATTGTTATTGATCATGTTTTTTTTCCGGATCGGGTAGATCCATTTTGCTTGAGCGGATCTTGGCT
Organism: Platanthera zijinensis; assembly: GCA_039513925.1. NCBI lineage: Eukaryota > Viridiplantae > Streptophyta > Magnoliopsida > Asparagales > Orchidaceae > Platanthera > Platanthera zijinensis. Next base: position 154,035,832 of record CM077090.1, on the reverse strand, counting down.
TGTCGCCTTGGTCTTGTTCTTGAAAAGGATTGGCAACCTTTGCATTTTCTTGGGGAACAAGTCGACTCTTATTTTGATCGCTGTTTTAGAGTTGACACGCCTCCGATTTGTTTTGGTTGTATGCGGAAAGGAAACGTGTTGTGAGCGATAGAGGCTTGAGTAGGTGCGATCGATCAAGAGTGCGTTGTAGGCGGATTAGAGCTTTCCCTTTTTAACTTTTTGCAGTGACATACGCTGCATCAATTTGGTATCAGAGACGGTCGTTTCAACTTCCACGTTGCAAACATCCTCTCTTCGTTCCTTGTTGGTCGTTCGGATCTTTAGAAAATCAAAAAAATTATTTTTTTTGGTCTGCCAATAGCGGGCTAAAATCCTTATTTTTCAGCGAAATTTCAAAAAAATATATATTAACGATCTACGTGTTATTCACGTTGGGAATCTATAAAAATATCTTATTTTCAGTATAGCTACAGCCCTAGGAAAAATCATCTTTCCAAGATTTTTCTAAACCTGAATGCGCACTAGGCTAGGATCGGAATATACGACACCGTCTACGTCTAGGATGTTTGTGAGAGAGCATGATGATCCCAACACCCAGGCTATAGCAGTTCTACGTACCGAAATGACTGAGCTTAGGAACATTTTAGCACAGATCCTTCAAAATCAGGAAAGGCCACCCCCGCCTCCCACTAATGTTGACCGGCCCAGCCGGCACCAACAAAATTCAGATTCGGATTTTGGTGGGGACTCCCTGTAAGACCCCCCTCCCGTAACACAAAACACGACACGAGAGGGGTCTTATGCCCAGAATAGCCGTCTTGCGGTAACACTAGCACTCGGGCTAGCCTGTACCACAAGACGCCTATTCTGCCGGCTACAACCAATATCAACATATAAATGCCAACTCAACCATAACAATATAAAGAAGTCAATCCACACTAAGCATATAAGTCCATAAGTACAGCAAAAGAGAAGCTAAACAAGATTCTACATAATCAGAGTACGTAAATAGATTTGCCTGAAGGGCTACAATAAAATCTCTCTCACTCACATCCGTAACCGACGGTAGTGACGGTACCGTCCCCTCAGGCCCTGTCGTCCTGGCCTGGCTGTCAGGCTGCATGACCTGCTGCTCCACCTGCGGGATTTCCTCCTAAAAAGGAAGACGTAGCAACCGTTAGTCATAAATACTAAGTGGCTTCACATCCGCTCCCCCGGCGACTCCTCGGCACCGAGCGAAGAAAGGAACAGGTACAATATATAAAACAGTAGTACAAGCAGGTGAAGTAAGTATACATATTGTAAGTAGCAATAGAATTAGTGTATAAATGAGCAACCTCTTATTCTACAATTCTACCATCTACAACAGTAAGAGAGTATAATGTTATAACAGTAAGTAACTCAACTTATATAGATGCTCATACAAGCATATAAGTTGAGGGTCGTTCAGCAGTAAGTAACTCATCATATAGGAGTTCCCATACAAACTTATACGATGATGGTCTTGTGTTTGTAATGAAGTGCAATGATATGTATGCAATGCAATGACACACTCATGATCAAGCACATGCAATCGCTATGTCGACACAGACTTATAGTTCTCACTATTCGAGCAGGTAGCTAACCTCTCAGGCATCAACCGTCGTGGCCAAACGGTGACAGTAGAGCGGGCATCTCCACTACTAGGCTGGTCTCCACACTACCTGGCCTAGGCCTCCGTACGCCTCAATACTAAGAATACAACAGCGGAGCTCACATACGTACTACGGCTCAGCGGGTTCTCTTGGATAAATGTGCACCAAGATCCTAGCCCCGAACTGGCCTTGATTCGAACCGGAAGGAACCTCGGAATCGCACAAGGTGTAAGCCCAACCGTTCTCATGGCACGGAGGAAACCTTGGTTTATGGACACCAAGAGTCTAGCCCAACCGCCCAAGGTCTAACTATCGACTCCCATCAGTGTGATAATTGGCGAGCCCGTAGACCTGCCACTCATTCATTATCTCAGAATCACGACACTTCGAGTCGTCTCACACCACTTGCACCAGCGCATCTCACTCGATGCTACCCGTAGGGAGACCATAGCTCTAAGCATCGGCTATTAATATAACCCATTAGACTCAGATCACGGGTACAATATACTCTCCCCAATAGAGTTCATCACATTCACAACTATCTATTCAATCGATCACCTCAATTCAATCCCATGATAGATATGTTCTTCAACCAAGCTCAACCTCCATTGATCACTAGCCATCCTATCTCAATTCACATCACTATTAACCTAGATGGCTACCAATGCTAATCACAGCATTCATAAGGTTAACTATAGCATCATAACTAAGGGAGCAAAATGATATAAATTGCACATCATAACTATCACAAAGAGTACACTTAACCATGAGTTAACATGAGCATCATTATTGTATAGCCTGCCATCAAAACTGGAATTCCTGAAGCTACAGGAATCCGCTATAAACGCTCAACCCCTCATTGGAAAGGTATTCGTGAGGGATATGACTTTCATGTTGAGTCTAAAACCCAAATCGGGTCGCATCACACCAGAAATTCGACTCGAAGTTCTGCGTACAGGATACAGATTTCCTGGACATAATTTCCCTCAATCACAGCAGACTCGAACGGACTTTCCCGTGGCTATAGGTATCGCCCAGAAACGTGCAACCATTCGCTGGAAAGGTATTCACAAGGGCTACGACTTTCATGTTTAGTCAAAAACCCAGATCTAGACAGAACACCATCGAAATTGGCCACGAAGATCGCTACGTGCAGAAATCAGATTTCTGCACGCATCTCAAGGTGAGATGAACGGCATCCGTTCATCTTCCTCCTTGCATCGATCTCCCAAAAACTTCTTCAGAAGTTACGTCCACCCTTATTCATCCTCACAAAGCCAAACTTCTCCACGAATCACTCTCTAATCTTCATTTTGAAGAATGAAGAGGTTGGAGGAGACTAAGCCTAGAAAATGATTTAGACATGACTTTTCCCTAAGAAATCTCCTCCTCACCATCAAGACTCTATGGAGTCGATATCTCTCATAGAATATTAACTACAGATCTAGCACTAAGGGAGAGGGGAGGAAGCTCACATCATTTCCAGCGGTACCATCATTCCCGGCCATGGATCTAGTCATCCTCCTCCGCGACATCATTTCCTCCTTGACGGCGATGGCGTTTCTCCTCTTCCAAAGTTTGGCTGGCTCCAGCAAGCCTTTCCTCCTCCAGAACTCCAACTCCGATGATCCGCTTCTCTCCCGATGGTTTTGCGCGGGTAAGGGCTCGGCAGTGGTCGAAGTGACGGCTAGGGTTTAGTTTCCTTCTTATTTATATTAGCGCATTAGGGTTATGTCACTTCGCCATGTGTAAATTTTTGATTGGACCGCCCAAATTAGGTCTTATTTGAAATGACCGATCCAAGGGATCATCCAGCATGAATCCCGAAGTCCGGTTCAGTCCGCCTGTATAAGCCAGCGAATCTGCCTGGGCGGATAAACGCACAAGTAAAATTCGGCGGGAATCAACTTCCATTCTCGACGATCGGCGAGTATAGCCGGGTATTTTCGACGAATTCGTCGGGTATCAATAATAATTCCCGACGAATTTCCCTTAACCATTTTATCGGAAATCCTGGCATTGAGTGCGTTGAGTATCAGTCAACAATACTCGACGATCGGCCATCATTCTCGACGATCGGTGAGTATAGCCGGGCATTCTCGACGAATTCATCGGGTATCAACAATGATTCCCGACGAATTTCCCTTAACCAGTTTATCAAAAATCCTGGCGTTGAGTGCGTTGAGTATCAGTCAGCGATACTCGACGATCGGTGGGTATATCCGGGCATTCTCGACGAATTCGTCGGATATCACTCAACCCATCACTCTGTTCAACACACTTGACACCTTTTGCCAGTGCGCCCCGAGCCCGAGTCAATTCTCTTGACTCAGAACTCGTGCGAGGGGGCCTAGCGCGAATTGGGACGTTACACTCCCCACGGGTGCCCCTAGAGGACACCGCCCCGAGCGAGACGTTGATATTACTAGGGACATTAAGATAAATTCCCCCACTTATGATAGCATGGGAGAACCCCAAACCTTCCTTAACTGGACTGTGGACATGGAGTGTTACTTTAAGTGGCACAACCTGACGGATCCCCAAAAGGTCCAAGTTGCCCGGATGAAGTTAACAGGTCGTACGAAGATGTTTTGGCTGAATGAGGAGCGAAGGTTAGGAACCGAACACGGAGCCCCCCTTATAGGTTGGACGGTGATGAAGAACCTGTTGACCGATCAGTACGTTCCTGCGTACCATCGGACACAGATGTTCGATGAGCTTGCTACCCTTCGACAAGGCTTAATGTCGGTGGCTGAATATATGGGTGAACTTAAGGACCGTATGGTGCGATGTGACCTTAGGGAGATCCCCGAAGTCACTTTATCTAGATTTCGAAAGGGACTTCACCCCGATATCCAAAGGAAGCTCTTACGATATGGTCACACGGATCTGAACACGACATTCAATACCGCCCTCGACATTGAAAAGCACCTAGCCTCTAAGGCTCACTCCCGTTACGCTCATGCGAAGAACAAGTCCACCACGGGGCATCTTCTTCCACATATCCTGATAAGGGAAAGTTCAAATCCCTCGAGTCGAATTCAGTCGTGATCACCGCTAGGAACACCAAGAACCCTGCGAGTGAGCGTATCCCTATAGGGAAAGTTAGCAAGGCTAACACCACTTGTTACTCTTTCGGCGTTCAAGGCCACTATGCCTACGAATGCCCAACAAAGACGAAAACACTAGCCTTATTAGATCCAGCTACCGACCCTGATGACTATGTATACGAGGCCGCAGAGGAGAGCAACCCAGATGGAGTCCCTAGTGACTTGGTGGACGATCACCACCTCATGGTGATGCATTGTATTTTGACCACCCCTCGTCCCGTAGACGACTGGAAGAGGTCGAGTATATTTACCTTGATCTTTAAGAGTGGCGAGAAGCTTTGCAAACTAGTTATTGATGGTGGTAGTTGCGTGAACGCCGTTTCTGAGAACGTCGTTAAGCGTATGTCCTTGACTGCTGAACCGCACCCGACCCCCTATCAGGTTGCTTGGATCAGTAAGGTTACTATTAAAGTAACCCAACGATGCTTAGTCCCCCTGTCATTCAAATCCTACACGGATGAGGTTTGGTGTGACGTCCTGCCAATGGACGTTTGTCATGTGTTGTTAGGCCGCCCCTGGCTCTACGACCGTGACGTGACGTATTATGGTCGCGCCAACACATATGAGTTCAAATTCAACGGCAAGACCATCACCTTGAGACCGACTGTGCCAAAAGAGTCGGTAGTATTGACTAAGGATACCACCATCCCTGTAGAGAGGAAGGCATTGAGTTTAGTTGGTAGGAAAGAATTTGTGAAGGATCCCTTCATTGATGGTATGATGTACGCTCTCGTTCTCTTGAGTGCAAAGACTGACAATGGCGTGTTGGATGATTTACCTCGAGAGCTTCGGGTATTGTTGGATGATTTTAGGGACGTTTACCCGGATGAGCTGCCCGCGTCGTGTACGCCTCTTAGAGACATACAACATGTCATAGACCTTATCCCCGGATTGCCCCTACCCAACCAACCTCACTATAGGCTTAATCCTGCCGCCCACAAAGAGTTACAAACCCAGATAGAGGATTTGCTCAGTAAGGGATTCATTAGGACGAGTATGAGCCCTTGTGCTGTCCCAGCCCTTCTTACCCCTAAGAAGGATGACACCTGGCACATGTGTGTTGATAGCCGGACTCTCAACAAAATTACTATAAAATATAGGTTTCCAATCCCGCGACTGGATGACCTCCTTGATGTCCTTTCAGATGCCACTATCTTCTCGAAGTTAGACTTACGGAGTGGGTACCACCAGATTAGGATCCGAGAAGGGGATGAGTGGAAGACATCGTTCAAATCTAAGGACGGGTTGTATGAGTGGCTGGTGATGCCCTTTGGGTTATCCAATGCCCACAGCACCTTCTCCCGGATGATGACACACGTATTTAGGCTGTATATGGGGAAGTTTGTTATGGTGTATTTCGACGACATCCTAGTTTTTAGCTCCTCCCCCGCTGAACACATCTCCCACATCAAAGTGATCCTCAGCACCTTAAAGAAGGAGACCTTATTCCTAAACCTTAAGAAATACACATTTTATGTTTTGGAGGTCGAATTCTTGGGTTACATTGTTGGTTCTGATGGTATACGTGTTGACCCAGGAAAGGTTCAAGCGATTAGAGACTGGCCCGAACCCACTAGCCTTCGGGAGGTGCGTAGTTTCAACGGATTAGCTACCTTCTATCATCGTTTCATACGCGATTTTAGTAGCATTATGGCACCCATTACTGACTGCATGAAGAAGGGCGAATTCACATGAACGAAATCCGCCATGTTTGCATTCCGTCGTATTAAAGAGCTTATGACCGAAGCCCCGGTGTTGCATCTCCCCGACTTCACCAAGGTCTTCGAGCTTACGTGTGATGCATTTGGCGTAGGAATTGGAGGTGTCTTGAGTCAAGAGGGTCACCCGATTAGCTATTTTAGTGAGAAATTAGCGGGCGCCAAGTTAAATTATTCAAATTATGATAGGGAGTTTTATGCGATCGTTAGGTGTTTACATCATTGGAGGCACTATCTCCTTTCTGAGGAGTTTGTCATCCTCTCTGATCATGAAGCATTACAATTCATCAACGGTCAGCACAAAATCAGCCCGCGCCACGCTAAATGGGTATCCTTCTTGCAGGAATACACATTTAATCTTAAGCACCTTAAGGGTTCCGAAAATCGGGTCGCCGACGCACACAGTCGCCTCACCCTCTTGCTTACCTCCATGCAAGTCCATGTGGTAGGATTCGAGTGCATAAAGGATGAATACGCCACATGCCCTGATTTTCAGGAGCCATATTTATCTGCCCAGGATAGCTCCCCCACGACCATCACGACCTTTTCACTTAGGGACGGTTATCTGTTCAAGCACGGGAAATTATGTATCCCTCGCTCCTCTTTGCGACTCCACATCATTTGGGAGTTACATAGTGGTGGCTTGGGTGGACACTTTGGGAGGGACAAAACGATTACGCTCGTAGAGGAGAAATTCTATTGGCCTAAACTAAAGGCGATGGTTGGGAGGGTAGTGAACAGTTGTCGTACGTGTCAAGTTTCTAAGGGTACCAAGTCCAATGTAGGTTTGTACACCCCGCTACCTATCCCGTCCAAACCATGGGAAGACATGAGCATGGAATTCGTATTAGTCCTTCCCCCCACCCTTCGACGTCACGACTCTATTCTCGTCGTTGTGGATAGGTTCTCCAAAATGGCATATTTTCTTCCATGTAGTAAGACCGACGACGCTTCTCGCATAGCAAAGCTGTATTTTAAGGACATCGTTAGTCACCGCGGAGTGCCGAAGACTATTGTCTCGGATAGGGACGTAAAATTCACTAACTACTTTTGGAAAACCTTGTGGATTCTCATGTGAACAAAATTACTATTCTCTGCGGCTTATCATCCGCAAACTGATGGGCAGACAGAGGTAGTCAATAGAAGCCTAGGAAATCTTCTTAGATGTCTAGTGAGCGATCACAAAGACACTTGAGATTTACTTCTTCCACATGCCCAATTGGCCTACAATAATTCTAAAAATAGGTCCACGGATATGTCTCCAAACGAGATTGTTCACGGGTACAAGGCCCCTGTGCCTCTTGACTTGGTTCCGTTGCCCCCAACTTATAAAACAAGTCAATTTGCACAATCCTTCGCCCAACACATTCATGATTTACATGCACATATCCGAGTAACCTTGACCTCCCAATATGAATCCTATCAAGCACATGCTAATCAACATAGGAGGGTATCGCACTTTCAAGTTGGCGATCAAGTCTTAGCCCGCTTAGTTCCCGAACAAATGCCAACCAGCACCGTTAAAAAGTTAGCACTAAAGCGAGCCGGCCCTTTCCGGATTATAAAGAAACTAGGCGATAATGCTTTTGTCTTAGATTTGCCTGCTGATTGGGGTGTTTCACCCATTTTTAATGTCTCGGATTTAACGATGTTTGTTTCGCCTCCACAAGAGCTTACTTCTTTGTCGTCTTCTCCCTCGACTAAAATTTCTAATGGGTTGGGGAGTGGTAGTACGGATGATCTCTCTCCTATGGTCCCCATAGGTATAACATCAGATGGTAAGTTGTTTTCTTTTATTCCTACTGCTGACATGTTTCCCAGGTTCCCGAAGACATTTCTCATTCCAGATACGATTCTCGCTGCTGAGCCACTTACTAATCCTGATGGTGCTACCTACCGCTTCCTCATCCGTTGGCGTGACCGTCCCCCTTCTGACGACTCATGGATACTCGCGACAGAGCTTCAATGTTTGGATGCCGAGCTTCTCCGCCGCTATCTCTCGGACCACGCATCGGAGATACGCGATTTTGAGTGGGGGAGGATTGATGGCGCGGCTCCTCCAACACTTCTTAATGACGACCCGGTTGCCGCGACGCAACAACATAAATATTTTAGGCATCATGACAACGCCACGAGCGCTAACGAAAAGCTGCATTACAACCTCCGTCTGCGGCGCACAAAGCCTACTTGAAGAAGTTTTAAATAGTTTTAATTATTTTAAATCTATTTGCTTTAAAATATAATTTGTAATATTTTTATTTTAATATTGGTGTGTTATTAGACATTTGGTGTGCTATTAACCATCCGGATTGATGAGATCTTCATCTCAAATCTTGGATGATTGGATTTCATTTGTAACTCCTATTTAAAGGAGGCTTTTTTTGAGATGAAGAAGATTTGGAAAACCTAAAACCCTCCCCTTGCAAAAGGAAATTTCGGCCAAGCTTGTGAGAAGCCGCCCCCTCCCTTGTGGTGTGAAGCCGCTCCCTTTGCTACCTCCATCCCGTTCGGTGCGACTCCGGTGTGGCTTCCTTCGGTGCGACTCCAAGGAAGAAGGTTGCAGCCCCATTTGGTGTGAAGCCGGTGGTTCCGTGGAGAGAGTGATTCTCCCACTTATCTTGTGTGCTTGATCTTCTTGGTTGGGTAAACTCTTCTCTTTCTCTTGTGTTTTCTTCTTGTGAGGTTTGTGGAGGAAGAACCATCGTGTTCTCTGCGATTTTAAAATCTCAAACGCTTTCAAATCCTTGTTAAATTGTTATTGATCGTGTTTCTTTTCCGGATTGGGTAGATCCATTTTACTTGAGCGGATCTTGGCTTGTCGCCTTGGTCTTGTTCTTGAAAAGGATTGACAACCTTTGCATTTTCTTGGGGAACAAGTCGACGCTTATTTTGATCGTTGTTTTAGAGTTGACACGCCTCCGATTTGTTTTGGTTGTATGCAGAAAGGAAACGTGTTGTGATCGATAGATGCTTGAGTAGGTGCGATCGATCAAGAGTGCGTTGTAGGCGGATTAGAGCTTTCCCTGTTTAACTTTTCGCGGTGACATACGCTGCATCAGAAGGGCATTACCGTATAACAGTAGACGCCCATGCCAGTTCTGAATGCTGTGTGCTCTTCATCTGTCGGGTTCATCTTGATCTGATTGTAGCCTGAGTATGCATCCATGAACATGAGCCGCCCGTGGCCAAATATTGCGTCGATGAGCCGGTCAATCATGGGAAGGGGAAAGCTGTCTTTCGGGCATGCCTGGTTGAGGTTGCTGTAATCCACACACATCCTCCAACTTTCGTTGGCCTTCTTAACCATGACCACATTTGCCACCCATACGAGGTACTTCACCTCTCGAACGAACCGTGCTTTCAGGAGTCTCGCTACCTCCTCTTTGATGGCCTGCTGCCGCTCTGGTACAAAGTTTCTTTTCTTCTGAACGACCGGCCTACTGGCCGGATTGATGTTTAGGTAATAGAGAATGACCTGGGGGTCTACTCCGGGCATGTCCTCCGGGCTCCATGCGAAGATATCTTGATTGGCGCGAAGGAAGGCGGTGAACTCTTCCTGCTCCTCCTGATCCAGGAGGGATCCGATTCGCACGGTCCGGGTCGGATCTTCCTGCGAGATTGAAACTTCCACTAATCCTTCAATGGGTGCTCCCCGCTGCAGAGTTGCCTCGTCTCGTAAATCAAAGTTGTCGATGTTGTGGGCCACCATCTCTTTTCCCCGTGCTGCCTCCAGATGACAGGCTCGGGCCATCTCTTGGTTCCCCCGAACAGTTGCAATCCCTCCCATAGTCGGGAACTTTAAAGTGAGATGAGGAATGGACGCAATTGCCCCGAAGGTCAACTGGGCCGGCCGCCCCAAAATCGTGTTGTAGGGACTGATAGAATCTACTACTACGAACTGTACATTGTGGGTGACCTGTGTAGGATATACTCCCAGCGTGACTGGTAGAACAATTACTCCCTCCAACCGAACGGGAATGCTGCTGACATCAAAGACGGGTCCCGCCTGGAGGCTAAGGCGCTCGCTAGTGAGCTTTAGTTTCCGTAAAGTGGTGAGGAACAGGACGTCGACCGAGCTTCCGCCATCAATTAAGATTCTCTTCACGCAGTGGCAAGGGTCCCCGGCCCCTGCGCTAATGACCAGCGGGTCTTGATGGGGGTGATGGACTCCCTCAAGGTCCTTACTCTTGAAAGTTATTACGGCAGCTCGCTTGAACCTTTTGTCCCTGCGCTCGCGCTCTGCCATATGCTCCGTTGTCAATCTCCTGGGTTAGCTGTTGCTTGATGAGAAGGCTTTCCCACAGATGGTGCCAAACTGTTGCGGTTCGCTCAATGCCCTCGGTAGACCGGTTCCAGATCGGTCCGTCTTAGCCCTGGGCGATCGAGTACACACATAGTCAAAGTAGAAACAGAGAAATTGTACACACACAACTTTAGCGTGGAAACCCCCTAAAAGGGGAAAAAACCACGTGGCCGGGTTTGTGCCAGCCAAGATCCACTATTTGCCTCTGTTACAAAGCTCTTGTAGAGAGAAAGCGAGGGTGACAGGCCGCGCCTCATTACAAATACTGGAGGGTTGAGAGAGCTCGTCTCGGGTGACAGACCACCGCTTCAGAGTTTGTGCACTTTGACGTACGTCTTTCTTGAGTGCTTGCTCTTCTGGCTCGCGCGCCCGCAGGATGCCTGCTCTTTATGCCTCGGACTGAGGAGGGCTGCCTTCATCGGCACTTTGTTTCCTTCCTTCTCTGGGCGGTGCTCGCAGGAGAACCTGCCAAGTTAGTGAGTGAAAGAGGAACGGAGGAGGAGAGTAGAGAGAGAAGCTTTGGGGAAAAGTAGGAATGAAGGATAGAAAGCGAAGGAGAGAATGAAGCCGGATCCCCTAAAATGAACTACTAGGGACGCTTATATAGGTTTTCGAGATGGTTAGGGTGGTTACGATGGTTAATCGCAGATCGGAGGGCCGTGATTGCTTGTGGTGATCAGAGGGCCGTGATGGCCCGCCATGATCGAATGGTGGAGAGAAGGCCGGCCCACGATGGTGGTCAGAGGAGGCGCGCCGACCGACGGCCGCCCGAGGGAGGGGGCGGCCGCCACGGGCGGACGGTTCTGGGCGGCCGGCTAAGGCCGCCCCGTCTGAGGGGGGCGGCCGGCCGTGGCTGCCGGCCGCGAGGGGGTGGCCGGCCACGGGCAGCCGGCCGCACGGAGGGGGCCAGCCGGGGCCGCCGGCCCACGGAGGGGGCCAGCCGGGGCCGCCGGCCGCAAGGGAGGCCGGCCTCGGGCGGCCGGCCGCACGGAGGGGGCCGGCCGGGGCCGCCGGCCGCAAGGGGGCGGCCGGCCGGGGCCTCCGGCCGCAAGGGGGCGGCCGGCCGGGGCCTCCGGCCGCAAGGGGGCGGCCGGCCGGGGCCTCCGGCCGCAAGGGGGAGGCCGGCCGGGGCCTCCGGCCGCAAGGGTGGCGGCGGTTGCGATTCGCCATGCGGTGGTTATGCGATCCGGTGTGCGGGAGTTACGATCCGGTGCGCGGGAGTTACGATCCGGTGCGCGAGAGTTACGATCCGGTGCACGGGAGTTGTGATCCGGTGTGCGGGAGTTACGATCCGGTGCGCGGGAGTTGCGATCCGGTGTGCGGGAGTTACGATCTTGTGTGCGGGAGTTACGATCCGGTGCGCGAGAGTTGCGATCCGATGTGCGGGAGTTACGATCCGATGCGCGGGAGTTATCATAATTATCTATAAATCAAGGGGTACCAATCCATTACATTTTTTACAAAAATTCAGTCGAATATTATTTTTGTATTTTTTTAAAATCATGAATTTTGCTGGTGGTCTGATGACCGCCAGATTTCAAGTAAATCTAACTCTAAGTTCATTGGCAGACCTAAAAAGTTCTCCAAAATAAAATGGCACCACCATATTTGCAACGTTGGCATTATAGGAATTAGGTGGTCAACATTATTAACGCAGGCCGTGCCGACCCCTCCAAAACAGAAATCATAAATGACTCTCCTGCTCTCTCTCCATTTCCTGCAGAATTAAGTCCAATAGGCGATCTGATTCGAATCCCAAGTCAAAGGTCGATAGCATCGCCCCCCCACCCCATCAAGAAGCGTTCAGGATAATTTCTTTCAAATCTCGAGAACTTTAGGGAGCGTTAAATCCTGAATAATAAAGCCTGGATCCGACCACAATCCGACGATGAACGGCGCGGTTAGCCGGCGGACCAGAGAAACGCTTCTCAACAAGCTCTCCTCGCCGGAGCAACAAAACGGCGCCGGGAGTTCCGGACAACGAACGACCCTTCTCGACGCCATCCAGCAGGAGGCGGCGAGCGCCATGGCGCCGCCGCAGCCCATGAGAGTCTCGCTGATGACTCTTTTGACGCTTGGGGAGGAGGCACTCGCGAAAGATCCAGCTCCCTCCTGCTCTATTTCTGCAAAAGGAGTTATTAGTGTGGCGGTTTCTCCGGAGGAGGACTCGGCGGCGGCGGAGGAGAAGACGTTGTGCTGCGTTTGTATGGTGAATCGGAAGGGGGCGGCGTTCATTCCCTGCGGGCACACGTTTTGCAGGGCTTGCTCACGGGCACTTGTTACCAGTCGAGGAAACTGCCCGATCTGCAACGAAGCCATCTTCGACATCCTCGACATTTTCTGATTTTGAGACCCGGTAAAGTTAACTGCTTTTCTTCGTCTTTCCTCTTTTCCCGGGCCAAGTAGATGAAACAGATATTTTATTTCCCCGATCTTGAACAACCAGCAGGGTGATCGCAAACGTGCTATTTATTAAGTAAAAATCTACATGTAAAAGATCCTTTATAATTCTACCTTTTCTCATTATTGTTATGGCAAAATTGTTAATTTCCTCCCTAAAATTTGGGCTTTTTGGCCCCAAATATTCTAATATTGCATCTAGCACCCCCCTCCTAATATCCATTTTTTGAGCATTTAGCACCCTAGTTGATATTATACGGGGTATTTTCGTCCGATTCATGTGTAATGCAAATTTTTAGCCGGATTTCAACAAAATCCGTGCTATGTTATTTTGTGTAAGGCCGGTTTTTTGACGAAAATTCATCAAAACCAAAATTCATATTAGCCGGATTTTTAGCCGGATTTTTGATCGGATTTCATTTTTATTTGATGAAACATGCTTGCAATCAAAGATATACCGAAATTTAATAAAATATGTTTTGATATGATTTTCAATCTGTTTTGGTCTGATTTCATTATTGGCCGGATTTCCAATCTGTTTTGGCCGGATTATCAAAACCATCCAATTTTAGCAAAATACATCATAACACAAAAGTTTTGTAACACCCCCAAAAAAGAGTAGGAAGTAACATACTAAAACGTCGAACGGAGTTCGACGAAAACGTCGAACGGAGTTCGACGAAAACGTCGAACGGAGTTCGACGAAAACATCGAACGGAGTTCGACACGAACGTCGAACGGAGTTCGACACGAACGTCGAACGGAGTTCGACACGAACGTCGAACCGAGGAGTTCGACGAAAACAGAGTGTGGTTCTGTTATATGTCTAGTATTCTTTCGGCGAACGTCGAACAGATTTCGGGAAGGTCGACGAATGTCGTGCTGTATCCTTTCGACGAACGTCTAAAGGATTTCTCGAGTAACAGCAGCGCCGACTGACAGGTCAAAGCGGTTTCAACTCAAATCCAGGTCAGTGCTTCGTTTTGATGGATTGATCGTGTGGCTGGGGTTAAACCCAAGGCCACATATGCAGAGGGGTTGGATGGAAGAAATCATTATTTCCTTCTCACACACTCTCTCTTCATTTAATCCAAGTTCTTGAGCAGATAACTAAAGGCTGGAGCTAAGGGTTTGGGCTGATCTTTGTGAAGGTGCTGAAGAAGATTCTCTCATCGGAGGCAGGATCTGAGGCTAGATCCGCGAGAGGAAAGTGAGGCGCTCATTTCCATCCGCATAGAAAAGCTTTGTCATGGCTTCGAAGAGAACTACAAGGGTAACGACCTCCTGCTTGGATAAGTGAAGTCCTAATTTTGCATGTGCATGAAATCCTCCTCCAAAAGGTGGGATTGTTAAGAGAATTCCGTGGGTTGATACGTGTTATCCCCAATTACATTTGCATATAGATCCAGAAATATGTAGTACGGAATAGACATGTTGTGTGAAGTCCATCCGGACAGGTTGGTCTGGATTTGTGATGCTTTATTTTGCGAACCGGAGAAGACTCAGCGTATAAATGAGTATTTTACGGAGTTTGTGGGTTGTGCCCGTGAAATGGAGTAACAGGAAGTATTGGAGTTGAGTTCTAGGAAAACACCCTAGGAATTCATGTGTTGTATTCCATGGAAAGACCAGTATTTTTGGCACTGCAGGATGCTGCAGGGTTTGGGTTGAGTTTGAGCGCAAAAAGAGAGCTTCTGTTGGCCCCGTCAAGCGATCGTGACAAACGCTAACACTAACTCCCTTTTTGATTGTGAAACCAGTCCTTGGAGGACAGTGTGGCTTTTGTGAGCTGCGAGCTTTTAAAGTCCATCGAGCCGAACGAACAAGGGGAAGCTGACCCGCATCAGTCTAGACATTGAACTGACGATTTGAGCAACGGGCAAGGGCTGAACTGTATCCACGTTATGATTGTCTAACTTGAGTGCCTAAGTTATTGTCGTTCGTTAGGATCACATAATGAGAGTCTTGTGATGTTCGCCATCAAGACTAAAGTCTCCAGCTATAGGCCGTGGAGCATGAATGCTCAAGGCTTACCGTTGGGTCTGGGACCTTAGGAACGGTGGTGGGATCCTGGTTTTCCAGTACACCGATAATGTGCCCTAAGTGCACGGAGCGTCAGACCTTGAGACCGACATTTGTGATATATTGAACTGTGCGTAAGTGTACGTTTTGTAATATATTTGCTTGTGAAAATACTATGCCTGCAAGGAAGGAATACCACTGCCCTGGGAAAGGGGTAGGGTCGTTATAAATTGGTCAGCTGAATGCTGACCATTGCCTTATTTTCCACCATCGTGGTGGATTGTCTCCGTGCAGTTGTTGGGGAGCCGAGGGGGAAATAGTGGGCGGAAGCCCTTGCTGTTTTTCTGGCCCTCGAAGGCCAAGAGGAATAATTTTACTATTTTCATGTTTGGTCGGCCTGCGCGCCGAAGTATGTAAACCACACTTGTGAAGTTTAACTGTAAGGCCTTAAGACCAAACAATTTTGTGTATTTCTGTGTAAATTCCCGTGAGATATATATAAATGTGGTTGTTTATATATATTGAACATTAATGGTTGTTGAGTTTAGTAATAACCCTTAAAGCTTCCGCTAGAATGCTCTGAGTTAGGATGCGTGTAATAGTTTTTGATATTAATAAGTAACGTCGCCGACTGTCTACGGAAAATGGAGTAGGGCCCTGACAAGACCCTTTGTTATATTTTATTTGACGGACGGAGATTGTTACAATTTGGTATCAGTTTGTCTTGGTCTTCCTCTTGCGAATGTGGTCGAATTCTTTTGAGGGGTGGCAGGAACGTGTATGTGCGGCTGTTATAACATAAATGAACTCAAGAATGTCCGCTTAGAAATGAAAATACACTTGTTTGAGGAACCTGCGCGTTCCTAATAGTCGTTGTTTGCTTCTGAGTAGTCGCTAAATTGTGTATTTTACACTTATAGGTGACTCGAAGTGGTGCGGGGTAGTTTGAGCTCCAACGTTCTATTGAAAGTGCGACACCGGTTGAGGTACCCACACCTTCTCCTTCTGCGGAGATATTGTGTGTTTAGTTGTTGAGGAATTGTTTGCAATGATCCACGCACAGCCTACTGGGCAGGCGCAACCTGCAATGGTGCCAGAACAGGTTGGTGTGAGGCCAGAACCTGTGGCAGCTGTGGTAGATGTACGAGTAGCGGAACGACAACTAAAGCAGTTCATGAGTTTCAGTCCTCCTACGTTCGCGGGGGAAGGATCCCCAGCGCAGGCAGAGGACTGGCTTGCCCGAGTCAAAAGAATTTTGACGGCATTACGAACCGAGGAACATAAAGTCACCTTGGCCACTTTCCTGTTGGAAGGAGAGGCTCGGCTTTGGTGGGATGAAATAGAGCTGCACAACTTAGCAGACAGACAACTAACGGAAGTCTCGATAGGGGAGTTTTCAAGACTGTTCTTGGCAAAGCATCTGCCGTCGGCACAACGCATAGCCATGGAAAATGAGTTCTAGTGTCTAACTCAAGGAGAAAGTAGCGTTGATACCTACTTACATGAGTTTATAAGATTGTGACGCTATGCGGGGTCTATTTTTGCGGAAGAAGAGCGTAAAACTAATAGGTTCTACGAAGGACTGCGTGATGAGCTAAGATTTCTTCTCTCGAGTTCGGTGAACCAAGGGTTTCAAACGTTGGTAGATACGACCCGTGCATTGGAAAAAATATGAAGAGGGTTGTTGGGTCCATTGATCCCAATATCCTGAATTTGAAGAAGTACCAACAAAACAATGTATACACATGTTGTGATCTAACTTATTTTTAAGGTGAATGATTGTAGTTTGTCCTGATAAGCTATGATAGGATAGGTAGCCTAAGTGGCTAAGACAGGTACGTTCTTACCTATGTGGTGGAAAGACAAATAACTGTCTAAATCCACAGGCGTTGAGTGAAGATCAGTCACTCAACGCCAGATGACTTATAGTGCTGAGAGAAACCTATACAGTCAAAGCCAAGGCAGTGACAAGCTGAGAAAATGGCCAAGGCCACAGGCGTTGAGTGAAGTCAACTTACTCAACGCCATACAACAAAAAGCTGTGAGATAGGCTAAAACAGTAAAAACCTAAAGTTGGAATGAGCTGAAATGTGGCCAAGTCCACAGCTGTTGAGTGAAGTTAACTCACTCAACGTCATGCTACTAAAGAGAAAATTGGCCAAGTGTGTTGGCATTGAGTGATGAAAATACACTCAACGCCATTCAACAAAAAGGCTGTAAGTTGAACTAAGTTCAGATTTCATCGAACTGAGCTCAGCTAACATTTCGTCGAGCTTAGCTCACATTTCATCGAGCTAAGTTCAGAGCTTGAGTTTTGAGTTCGTCGAGCTCAGTTCAGAGTTCGTCGAGCTTAGCTCATATTTCGTCGAGCTAAGTTCAGAGCTTGAGATTCTGAGTTCGTCGAGCTCAGTTGAGATTTCGTCGAACTGATTTCAAAGTTCGTCGAGCTCAGATTCACCATTCGTCGAACTCAGTTCAAAGTAAGACAGTCTAAGCCCAGTGATTTTAAATACAAAAAAATTGGTCAAGGCAAAAAGCGTTGAGTGAGGCGTGCTCACTCAATGCTCTCAACGCCTTTATGCAAAAATGAGTTAAAAGCAAATATCGTTGAGTGAGGCATGCTCACTCAACGCTCTCAACGCTTCAGTTACCGAAGAAGCAGATATATGGCTAAGGCAGATGTCATTGAGTGAGAGTTGTTCAATCAACGCTCTTAACGCCTAGAAACAGATTTATATTCCAAGTAATTTGGCGTTGAGTGAAAACTACTCACTCAACGCTAAGAGACAGTAAATCTATCTAAGTGTTTTGACATTGAGTGATGCTTACTCACTCAACTCTTATATTAATGTTGCTTGATTTTTGGCTAAGTCCACAGCTGGTGACATCAGCAAGTCAACAAGTCAACATATTTCAAATAAGTGGCGGGATGGCTACAGTACGCGACAAAGGTTGCCGCAGACATACTGTACGACAGTTAGCGTTAAAGCAAAATTACAGCCAACATTAAAGTTTGGGACCTACTGGTAAAAGAGCCGTTAGGTCTCAATAAATAAAAGGAAGTGCTCTTTACCGAGAGAGAAGTAGTGATAGTGGTTCTTCTTCCCCAGTATTGTTGTGGAGCTAAAGAACATGAAGCTCAAGTCAGAAAGACAAAGAGCAAGTTAGCTGTTGAGATCAACATCTTCAACGACAAGTTTGCTGGTGCCATCTTCATCTGCACCAGCAAGGAAGCTCAGGGTGATTCTCTGAGAAAGAAGTAGCAACAAGAGCCAACCCTTGCTGCAGGAGCTTCACAGATCCAACCAATACTTTCTAAAAGAACATACACTTGAGGAGTTGTGAAGGAGAAGTTGAAGCTGAGCAGTCAGCTCAGTTCAGAAGGGAGTAGAGAAACAGATCTGCTAATTGCTTCCAGCATAAGCCAAGGCTTCTACATAATTGTTGTTGTGAAGAAGAGAGAGCTGAATCTTTAGTTCAGTTCAGAAAGTGGAAGAATAGTATTCTGCAAGTTTCTTCCAGCTCAAATGCATAAACTTGTTGTTGTGAAGTAGTTGGGACTGAGGTGCACTAAATGCAGTAAAGTTGACACAGGAAAACTCTCCTGGTGTCATAGTAAGGGGGGGGGGCTGAGTCTAACTCACCCATGGCTGTTGTTATAGAGGAATTCCTCTTGTGATGAATCAAGAACCACATCAATCCATTTCCATCATGTAGGATCCTTTTGGATCTGAGCTGTGGGAGTGCCGCAACACTCTGAGAGTAGGGCCTAGTGCCTGAAATTGTAGGGTTAAAAAGCATGAGTTGCAGGCCTTAGAGATAAGGTTGAGGTAGGTGGTTTGAGGACCACTGAGCTATAGGAGCACTACAGGGCTCTGAGGTAGGAACCTTTGTGGTTCTGAGGTAGGGTTCTGAAGAGAACCTGAGTGTAAGGATGAGGGCCTGAGATGTAAGCTCCTTGGAGTATTTTGGAGAAGTGCCTAGTCCAACAAGATAGTTGGATAAGTGAGAGGGAAAGTGGATGTACCCAGTTGGGGAACCACTATAAATATCTGTGTGCTTTGCTGTGTTATTTTCTTTGTGCTCGGTAAATCATCTTGAAAGCAAAAATTAACCTACCACTCAAGCAGCAAACTAAAAGAAAAGAAAAGAACTAATAAAGAGACCAATAACCTATTCACCCCCCTCTAGGTGATTTAACTATCCTTGAAATTAAAGACTTTCAAATAGTATCACATGGAGGTTACTCAAAAAGAACCTAACAGTCTGAGTTGACCTCCAAGGATAGCTAAAAGGTTAAACTTATGTGTTCAAGGATGAACCATAAGATGAGGAACTATATGGAACATCAAATCTGCAGAGAGGATAAGATCAACATTGGGCTATTGGCTGCTCTTGGTGATGACAAAGTCCTTCCAGATGCAAGAGCAAGAATCAGGGCCCCTCTGTCACATTCAGAGAGTGACACAAAGGTGGATGAAGCTGAAGAAGGGGAATGCAGATGCCATGGACAAATAGCTACCCCAGAAGTAGAATCTTGCCAGGATCTGCCTGATCAAAATAAGATACATTCTCCATTTAGCTCATCCTCAAAGTCTGGATATGAATCCTGTACAGACTCTGATGTCTCCTCATCTAGTGATGATGAGGGTCCTTTGACAAATGATGATATCAATCAATTGATTGACAATCATGCTGCCCTTCTGAAAGCTTTCAAGGAAAGCAAGCTGCTTGTTAAGAAACAAGCAGAGGAAATAGCCTCCCTGTAGAAGACTGCTTCCCAGCTGGATGAAGCTTCATCTTTCCTATGTGTAAAAGAGAGGGAAGCAGCTCATCTGAAAATCATGGTAGATATCCATGTTGAGTCTTTAAAATACAAGAACTCTATTATCAAGAATCTTGAGGAGAAACTTGATAGGGAGAGGCGAATTGTGGCTAACTTCTCTAAGATAGATTCTATCAAGAGAAGATCTGAATCTGAGTGGATTTCTAAAGTAATCCAATCTCAAAAAAGAGGCCAAGTTCCTGTCAGGCCTCAGCCTACCTTTCACAAGGTAATTCTCCCTTCCAACAGGTATGACCAAGACCCCGGGGATGGTCATTGGAGGAATGAGAATCTTCCTTATAAGACTATAAATGTCTCTTACAATGGAAGAAGAAAAGACATGGGTCTGAGTGCTCAGAAGGCTCCTCATGAAGAAGTGCAAATGACCCATTATGGACC
Source organism: Platanthera zijinensis (assembly GCA_039513925.1). Lineage (NCBI taxonomy): Eukaryota > Viridiplantae > Streptophyta > Magnoliopsida > Asparagales > Orchidaceae > Platanthera > Platanthera zijinensis. Next base: position 154,015,421 of record CM077090.1, on the reverse strand, counting down.
TTTTGTATTTAATGCACCAGCTCCATCTCTCTTGAGCAAGACAATGGTCTTTTCTCAAAATCTCACTGCACACACTCTGACCAAGGGTAAATCTGCCAGGATGCAAGACTTGGAATCTTCCAAGGACACCAACAACATGTCCTCTGCAAGGAGAACTGCTGCTGATAGACCTTGTGAAAAACCAAGCTCTTATCATGTCAGACCCACTCTCAGTCAGACTATGACTAAGAGAATTTGGAACAAGGAAGCTGCTCTTTCTTCTGTTCAGTCTGCTGTAAACCATGCTGTCAGACCTGCTCAGAAAAGAAGATACAATATTCATGAGTGTTGGTGCTGTGGCAAAGTGGGCCACTTTGCCATAGATTGTTGGCATAACCCTAGTGTGCCAAGGGCAAGAGAAAGTCTTCCTGTTTGGGCTCGCGTAGGTAGACATTTGCTTTTTCAAGCTAACAAGAACTTAGGATCCAAGTCAGCTTGGGTTGCTAAGGGAAGGTAATTCGGTCTTGCAGGATAGTCCAAGTGGCCATAACCATTTATGATCCTTGGACAGTGTTGTACCAGACCCAAGTCTGGATATAAGAAATGATTCAACTTATCATCATGCACTAATTGTCAATGACAAGTGCAATTATTAAGAGGGAACTTACAAAGAAAAGCCATATGAACATCAAAGGCTAAAGCTCAGAAGCAAGGTTATTGGTATGCTCAAAAACTGTGAATCCATCATGAATTTCAAGTCTACAGAGCAGAGATAAGTAAAATTCACCTTTCTTTAATTCTATCACTTAATTTCAAAATTGATTACTCATGTATAAGAAGGATAATTGAAACAAATGACTAAGAAGATGTAAAAACAACAACTCTTCTTAATACATGTGTTAGTGGTTTACATGTTCACCATGCCACAAAATATAACTTGTCTCAACATACCCAAAGATATATTGCATATGGAATACTAAGCTAGATTAGTATCAAAATTTGGTTGAGTCAATTGAGGTTTGGGGCTAATACTCTCTCAATTGAAATTAATATAAGGTTATTGAAATTATGTCTAATTGCACCCCAATAGAACACATTTTAGAATGTGTACTGCAGGTCTATATTACTCCTGCAAGTTAGGACAACACAGTTAGGGGCTAATTGCAAATTTAATTACTAAAGAAAACTGATGTTATGCTAAATAAGCCCACTTAACAAATACTGGAAAAAAGACGGACTGCGGATATGTGTCGGGATTCAATCCCGGCCATTGATCAAGATTAAACAACAAATATGGATTAATGACTTTCCGCCTTCCTTTTAGCAATACCTATAAATAGAAGGGCTTGTGCAGTAAGCCAAGTCACTATTCCTTACCCTCTCCCGCCCACATTCGCTAAATCGACGGGAAGTCGCTTTTGCTAGCATTCTCAATTTCTCCAGAGAAATGGCGCCCAAGGGACCAGATTTCCTCTTCGAAGGAGCAGAGGTGGTTCGAAATGGATTCGTTGATGCTCCGGAAGAAGTTCAGCAGGTGCTTAATCTTCTGCAGAAATCTAACCTAGCCTTCGTCCTGACGGAACCCTGTCTTCTGTGGAAGAGGGAAGTACTAGAGTTGTTTGCCAACGGCAAAGCGGATGCTTCGATTGGTAAAATTAAGACCATAGTAAGCGGAAAGAAGATCAAGATAACCCCCAGAAGGCTAAGCAAGGCTCTACAACTGCCAAAGCTTTCTGAAACTGAGGACGAAGAAGAGTTATTGCTGGACAATGCAAAATCGACAATGAAATGGTGTGGAATTTCCAAGCACACAACCGGATCAATTCAAAGGAAAGAACTCAACCTGAGAGGCAAGTTCCTAGCCAATGTCATTGGGAAAGCTCTGATATGCAAAACAGGCTCCCATGACAAAATCTCAAAAAGGATGTTTGAACTAATGTCTAGGGTCATAATGTCTAAGAGAACTGATTGGGGAAGAGTGGTGCTTGAAAGAGTAGTGGACTGCATGGCTGAATCCAATTTGGGGAGAATCCTTTCACTATTTCTGCGAGAAACTACTCCAGAAATTCTGAATCTGAAACTTGGTGCAAGAATACACCATATGAGAAGGATGGACATCAGGATGCTTGAGAGATGGGACAGGGTCCTTCAGCCCCGTTGTCCAGAAGCTGTGGAGAGAAAAGGAAAGAGAATTGTTGCGACTGAGCCCAGCTCCTCTAGCAGCTCATCTAAGGACGAAGAGCCTCATGATCCCGATCTATCTTCATCTGCTGAAGTGTCCAGGAGGGACATGGATATCTAGGTATCCGCCTCGTCTGATCTTTCCCCTCTTAGTCATGTGAGCAGAATAGAGTCAGGCTCTATTCCTGAAGTGAATAAGATCGCTGCCGGGTTAGCTGGATCTGCTGGAGAGGAAGGAGAGGATTTGCCTCCAGCCAAGGATACTGGGCAAATAGCAGAGGAAGTTATTAACAAAATATCTGCAGAAATGTGGGATGATGCCTCCAGATTGGAAGATGCAGATAGGCATATACCTATGTCTGAAGATGAGGAACTACATGATAAAGTCTTGGAAACTCCTAGTGTTGAGGGAAGGATTGCTCAAATTGAGAGGGATCAACTGATGCAAGAGATAATGCATGATGCATTATTTGTAGGGGAGCAACTAAAGGTTCCTCCAATAGAGGATGATGCTACTGCTGACCTGCATGCAAACAAAAGCATGACAGTGGTTGAGGGGGAGAAACCTTCTGATCTCCCTGGTCATGAGGTACATAATCTAGTGTCATCAGAATCTAAGGAAGAAGAAGACAGTGATGAGAAAGCACACTCCTCACCACATCCAGAAATCGAACAACACAAGAGTGGCGCAGCTTAAGAAACAGGGAGAAAGCATGTACAAGGATAAACTGAAGCCCTGGATGAGGGCAAATCTGCCAGATTTGATTAGCTGCCACCTACCTTCATGACCCAGCTAAAAGGTTTGCTAGATGAGCAAAGAAGGGCATTGGAAAACTATGTGGATGAAGCCCTCAAAGATGTTAGAAATGATCTTGCAACTGAGATCAAATCTATAAGGTTTGAACTGAATCTGCTGAAAGGAGAAACAATAAAATTCTTTACAAGAGCTACTCCTGTTGTAGATTACACCATGGAGAAACTGGATGTTTCAAGCCAGAATATTGCTATTATCGTTGAGAATCAAAATATTCAGGCTAAGAACTCTGTGATTATTCACGAGAATGATAAAATTCTGAGAAAAGAACAGAACACTGAAATCTTCACTAAAATGGATGCCTGCACCAAGATGCTTGATGACCACATGTTAGAAGTTAAAAATCAAGTAACTGTTGGAGTTGACTACCTAGAAGGGGAAAGAAGCAAAGCTAGCACCTACCAGACTACTCAAGTAATTGAAGAAGTCAAAAAGGGGAAAAGAAATATCATCAGAACAAATAATGAGAATATGGTCTGGGCCACAAATGCTTTGAGAGGCTCATTGGGAATGAGCCACTACAATATAATAACATCCCGATGATGTCTAACCATGTACAAGATGCTTTGAACAAAATGTATAGCAGTGAAGCCCAAGTTCAAGACAATCAAGAATATGTTCAGTACATTGAAGAAGGTGACAGTGCTAATGCTCAGTGGGGAGAGAAGACTACTGGTGCTCAGAATCCTTCCTTCAGCCTCACAGTAGACCGGTCACTACTGGTCAAAGAAAGAATCACTAATGATGCTGAAGAGGAGGCCAAGCTAAGGAAAAAGAGATATAGAGAAGAAATAGAACAGAGGCCTGATTTCGAGCAGTTGAGCCCAGAGTCCAGATCTATTATTCTACTTTCTTGGGACCAGGTCAAGAATAAGAGATCAGACAAAGGTAAATGGTACAGCAAGACTGAATGAGATAAGATGAAAAAGAGAGACACAGAGAGACGGATTTTCTGGAAGAACAAAAAGGCAAATAATCTCACTCCTGATGCTGTGGAACCATCTAAATACTTCTCCAAGCCTTTCAACTATTTTGAGAGACAAAAGGATAAAGCTGAAGCTGGAACTACTAAGGCTAAGGATGTTGATGAAGCTGATAAGAAAGGAAAGAAGATAGCTGAAGCTGAAGACAAACCAGCAAAGAGATCCAGAGGGAGTGAGATTATAATAAGGGAACCTGAAACTTAAAATGTTTCAGGTTCTCCTTACAGGACTAGGGATGAAACACTGTGTTTATATTGATCAAACATTTATTCCCTATATGATTAAATAGAACAACCATTTGTTATAATCATGACCTGTCTAACTCATCATTTGCTATGTTTTTGACTTATCTGTTACATCATTTGATATGTCTATGATTTATCTGAATTATGCTGAGATGATATGTTTTAAATATTTATAACATAAGTATGTTAGTGTATACATTGGCTTAGGTTTTGACTTCTTCAAATAGGGGGAGATTGTTGGGTCCATTGATCCCAATGTCCTGAATTTGAAGAAGGACCAATAAAATAATGTATACACATGTTGTGATCTAACTTGTGTTTAAGGTGAATGATTGCAGTTTGTTCTAATAAGCTATGATGTGACAGGTAGCCTAAGTGGCTAAGACAGGTAAGTTCTTACCTATGTGGTGGAAAGACAGATAACTGTCTAAGTCAACAGGCGTTGAGTGAAGATCAGTCACTCAACGCCAGATGACTTATAGCGCTGAGAGAAGCCTATACAGTCAAAGCCAAGGCAATGACAAGCTGAGAAAATGACCAAGTCCACAGACGTTGATTGAAGTCAACTCACTCAACGCCATACAACAAAAAATTGTGAGATAATCTAAAGCAGTAAAAGCTTAAAGTTGGAATGAGCTGAAATGTAGCCAAGTCCACATGCGTTGAGTGAAGTCAACTCACTCAACGCCATGCTACTAAATAGAAAGTTGGCCAAGTGTGTTGGCGTTGAGTAATGAAGACACACTCAATGCCATTCAGCAAAAAGGCTGTTAGTTGAACTAAGTTCGGATTTCGTCGAACTGAGTTCATCTCACATTTTGTCGAGCTCAGCTCACATTTCGTCGAGCTAAGTTCAGAGCTTGAGTTTTGAGTTCGTCGAGCTCAGTTCAGAGTTCGTCGAGCTCAACTCACATTTCGTCGAGCTAAGTTCAGAGCTTGAGATTCTGAGTTCGTCGAGCTCAGTTGAGATTTCATCAAACTGAGTTCAAAGTTCGTCGAGCTTAGATTAACCATTCGTCAAACTCAGTTCAAAGTAAGATAGTCTAGTCCCAATAGTTTTAAACATAGAAAAATTGACCAAGGCAAAAAGCGTTGAGTGAGGCATGCTCACTCAACGCTCTCAACGCCTTTATGCAAAAAAGAGTTAAAAGCAAATAGCGTTGAGTGAGGCATGCTAACTCAACGCTCTCAACGCTTCAGTTGCTGAAGAAGCAGATATATGGCTAAGACAGATGGCGTTGAGTGAGGGTTGTTTACTCAACGCTCTCAATGCCTAGAAATAGATTTGTATTCCAAGTAGTTTGGCGTTGAGTGAATGATACTCACTCAACGCTAAGAGACAGTAAATCTGTCCAAGTGTTTTGGCATTGAGTGATACTTACTCACTCAACGCCTATACTAATGTTGCTTGATTTTTAGCTAAGTCCACAACTGGTGACGTCAGCAAGTCAACAAGTCAACATATTTCAAATAAGTGGCGGGATGACTACAGTACGCGACAAAAGTTGTCGCAGACCTACTGTACGATAGTTGGCGTTAAAGCAAAATTACAAACAACATTAAAAGTATGAGACCCACTGCTAAAAGAGCCGTTGGGTCTCAATAAATAAAAGGAAGTGCTCTTTATCGAGAGAGAAGTAGTGACAATGGTTATTCTTCTCCAGCATTGTTGTGGAGCTAAAGAACAGGAAGCTCAAGTCAGAAAGACAGAGCAAGTTAGCTGTTGAGATCAACATCTTCAACGACAAGTTTGCTGGTGCCATCTTTGTCTGCACCAACAAGAAAGCTCAGGGTGATTCTCTGAGAAAGAGGTAGCAGCAAGAGCCAACCCTTGTTGTAGGAGCTTCACAGATCCAGCCATTACTTTCTAAAAGAACATACACTTGAGGAGTTGTGAAAGAGAAGTTGAAGCTGAGCAGTCAGCTCAATTCAGAAGGGAGTTGAGAAACAGATCTGCTAGTTGCTTTCAGCATAAGCCAAAGATTCTACATAATTGTTGTTGTGAAGAAGAGAGAGCTGAATCTTTGGTTCAGTTCAGAAAGAGGCAGAATAGTATTCTGCAAGTTTCTTCCAGCTCAAGTGCATAAACTTGTTGATGTGAAGTAGTTAGGACTGAGGTGCACTCAGTGCAGTAAAGTTGACACAGGAAAACTCTCCTGGTGTCATAGTGGGTGGGGGGGGGGGCTAAGTCTAACTCACCCAAGGCTGATTGTCACAGAGGAATTCCTCTTGTGATCAATCAAGAACCACATCAATCCATTTCCATCCCATAGGATCATTCTGGATCTGAGCTGTAGGAGTGCTGTAGCACTCTGAGAGTAGGGCCTAGTGCCTGAAATTGTAGGGCTGAAAAGCCTGAGTTGTATGCCTTAGAGATAAGACTGAGGTAGGTGGTTTGAGGACCACTGAGCTGTAGGAGCACTGCAGGGCTCTGAGGTAGGAACCTTTGTGGTTCTGAGGTAGGGTTTTGAAGAGAATCTGAGTGTAAGGCTGAGGCCTTAGGTGTATGCTCCTTGGAGCATTTTGGAAAAGTGCCTAGTACAACAAGACAGTTGGATAGGTGGGAGGGAAAGTGGATGTACCCAGTTGAGAAACCACTATAAATATCTGTGTGCTTTGCTGTGTTGTTTTTTGTGCATGATAAATCATCTTGAAAGTTGAAATTAACCTACCACTCAAGCAACAAACTAAAAGAAAAGAAAAGAACTAATAAAGAGACCAATAACCTATTCACCCCCCCTCTAGGTTATTTAGCTATCCTTGAAATTAAAGACTTTCAAAGGTACAGGGCAAGAGGGACTTAGCGGTGACAAAGTCCAAGTTCAAAGTGTCGCGTCCTGAAAAGTCGGGCTACCGCAAGAGATGGGGTAAGAGTTCCAAGTTTTCTGGACAGGATCCTTCCACAGTTGCGTCTGGAGCAAATTCTAGGCAAGACCCTCGTGCTTGTTATATATGTGGAAAGGTGGGTCATCTAGCCCGTGATTGTCGGGTTGGTCTGCCAAAGTTTGAGAAGAAGGCAGGAGCTACTTATGCTGAAAAGGGAAAGGCGGTGGAATCCACAGCGTCCCAGTATGCTCTAGCCCCACCAAGGGTGTACAACCTTGGACAACAAGAGGCCATCAAACAGGCTGATGTGGTCATATGTATGAGTTAAGATACAGTTTTTATTGCTTTCCATACTTAGTACCTTTTTCGTTACTTGTGCATGAATTGTTTATATTAGGCTTTGTCCTTATTCGGGACTGTCCGACGAGAGCACTGTTCGATACAGGTGCTTTACATTCGTTTCTATCTGAGGACTTCGTGTCACGGATCGGGGTGACTACTCGCATGATGACAAATAGCGTGAAGGTATTATTGCCTAACGGTTGCATGATGGGTGCAGATAGGTCTTGTTTTGTGGAGGTACAGATAGGAAGTCAGAATTTCGGGTAGGAAGCATCCTTGTTGCCGATATCTGAGTTCGATGTGATCTTTGATATGGACTGGCTTTCGGAGCAGCATGCCTGTGTTGATTGCAACTCAAAGGAAGTCATACTGGGTCAGAATACCGAACTAGAGACTAAATTCACTGGTATGCGAGGATCGAGCAAGATATTGATATCTGCTCTCCAAGTAGTCAAGGCTGTTCGGAAGGGCGCAGAGTTATTCTTCACGCTTTTAGAGGTTGTTTAGCCAAAGACCAGTTTGAGTGACGTTCCGGTTGTATCGGAGTACGTAGATGTGTTTTCACATGATCTTTCGGGGTTCCCTCCCCAACGGGAAATAGACTTCACTATCGAGTTGGTGCCAAGTGCGAAACCTATGACCCCTCACCATACCGAGTAGCGTCAAAGGAAATGGCGGAACTTAAGGTTCAATTTCAAGAGCTGCTAGATCAAGGATATATATGCCCAAGTATGTCACCTTGGAGCGCACCAATTCTTTTTGTTAAAAAGAAGGACAGAAGCTTGCAGATGTGCATCGACTATCGAGAATTGAACAAGTTAACAGAAAAGAATAAGTATCTGATTCCACAGATAGATGACTTGTTCGACCAACTGGTGGGATCAACAGTGTACTCGAAGCTGGATTTGAAGTCTGGATATTATCAGTTGAGGATTCGGGAATGTGACATTCCCAAGACAGCATTTGGAACACATTACGGTCATTACGAGTTCACTATGATGCCATTTTGGTTATGTAATGCGCCATCAGTGTTCATGGATCTAATGCACCGAACGTTCTGAGAGTACTTGGACTTATTTGTGATCGTATTTATTGACGACATATTAATGTACTCTCAGTATGAATAAGACCATGCGAACCATTTACGGATGGTGTTGTACACCCTGAGGAGGAACGGGCTTTACGCCAAATTCTCGAAGTGCGAGTTCTGGTTGTCGTCAATGGGCTTTCTTGGCCATGTGGTTGGTGGAGAGGACATTGCGGTGGATCCTGCAAAGATAGTTGCGATACGAGAGTGGTCAGTGTTGTCTTCTGTAGCCAAAGTCAGGAGTTTCCTTGGACTGACGGGCTACTACAGGTGCTTCGTAGAGAACTTTTCTCCGATAGCCTTGCCTCTCACAACACTGACGAGGAAAGAGCAGAAGTTTGTCTGGACGCCGGAGTGTGCGTGAGCTTTTGAAGAGCTAATGAGTCGTTTGACAACGACGCCCATTTTGAGTTCGTCATGTGGTACAGACGGCTTTGAAGTGTATACCGATGCATCATGGATCGGCTTAGGCTGCGTACTTCTTCAGTTTGGAAAAGTGATAGCTTATGGCTCACCCTAGTTGAAAGTGCACGAGCGAAACTATCCCGTCCATGACTTGGAGTTGGCGGCGGTGATATTTGCACTTAAACTGTGGCGTCACTATTTATATGACATGAAAGTGGATATATTCATAGGCCATAAGAGCCTGAAATATCTATTGGATTAGAAAGATCTCAATATGCGACAACGGAGGTGGTTGGATTTCCTTGGGGACTATAACTTCACGATTCATTACACTCCCGAGAAGGGAAATGTTGTCGCAGATGCCTTGAGTCGTAGGACTCCGAAAAGAGCAAATTGGTTGCAGATGCATGATGAGTGCCTGATCCAGGAGCTGGAAGCTTTAGAAATTTCTTGTGTTGACAAGAATTCCACTGCAAATGCATGCCTGAACTGGACGGAGGTACAGTGTGACCTTGCGGACAGGGTTCGGCAGGCAACGGAACAGGATGAGAGTCTAAAACGCTATGGAGCGGATGGGTCAGATTCACAGTTTTCATTGGATGAAGGCCTTTTGCGGAAATACAGTCGTTTGTGCGTTCCGAATATGGGTAAAGCTAAAAGAAGAAATTATGTATGAAGCTTACTTCACGAAGTATTCAATTCATCCAGAGAGCACAAAGATGTACAAGGACATGAAGAAGATGTTCTGGTGGCCGGGTATGAAGAAAGACATAGCTTTCTATGTGGAAAAATGTCAAACGTGTGACTTAATAAAAGCAGAATGTCAGAAGCCTGGAGGTTTTTTGAAGTCGCTATCTATTCTAGAATGGAAGTTTGATGACATTTCGATGGATTTCGTGCACGGTTTGCCAAGATTGCAACGCGGGAACGATTCTGTTTGGGTGATCGTGGACCGGTTGACTAAAGTGGCTCACTTCGTTCCGAACAAGAGAGACGATTCAGTGAAAGTCTTGGCTAAGCTTTATGTCGAGCAAATAGTACGATTGCACGGTGTACCCCATAGCATCGTAAGTGATCGAGACGGGCGCTTCACTCTGAATGATTGAAGGCTAATCCATCAGTTGTTGGAGACAAAATTAAAGTTCAGTACGACCTTTCATCCGCAAACGGATGGTCAGACCGAGAGGACCAACAGAACTGTGGAGGATATGCTCCAAATGTGCGCCTTGGATTTCGGGAAGAGGTGTGAAAATATTGGGTACATTGGTCACAATGTACTTGATTTGAAAAAGTCCTTTCAGCTCAATGGTATACATAGTTGTATTTGATGAATGTTAAGTTCATGTGTGTAGGCAAATAAAGCTAAGTCAAAAGCGTCGAGACACTAGACCAGTGTCGACACTTTTGTCAAAGATGTGCTGAGACAAAGAGAAAGCTATGTCGACACTCAGGACTAGTGTCGACACACTTATACTTGTAGTGCTGAGTCAAAAAGGAAGTTGTGTTGACACCCATGACTTGGGTCGACACTATGATACAAGAAAGCAACTATGTTGACACTTAGGACTAATGTCGACACACACTACTCAAGTTGTGTCAATAAAAAGTAAATGTGTCGATACTAAGGACAAGTGTCGACACACCACACAAGCTGTGTTGAGACAAGATGAAAGCTGTGTCGACACATTCTACATCAGCTGTGTCGAGACAAGATAAAGGTTGTGTTGACACATTTAGAATTGTGTCGACATCACGACAAGAGAAGTGTCGACACATCCATCAGTCAAGTTTCAACACATCAAGCAGAATTATTTTCTAAGTATAAAAATCAAGTCAGAGGGTCAGACAACTGCCGGAACTGTCGATACTGTCAGATGTCAGTTATTAACCGGGACAGCCAGTTACCTTTAACAGAGCCTATAAAAAGGGATCAACTCCTCAGAAAATATAAGAAGAACAATTTGGTGAAGCCAGATCTAAGAAGCATCAACTATAATTTAGAAGGTGGAGTGAAGCCAGATCAAGAATCATCTTCAACATTCTCCAGCCCAGATCTACCCTAATTTCAACTTCAAGAAGCTTTAAAAAGCTAAGAAGGGTGGGATCAGGTCTATCTCGACAAGGTCAAAGGAAGGAAACACATCAGGATCAGATCAAGAAGCAGACACCCATTTCTCTCTTGCTGGGTGACAATTTCTGAATCTATCTCTTTTACCTTCATTAATATTTGTAAGATCTACTTGTAGATCTGAGTGTAGGAGAATCATTTTCTCTGAGTTGTAAGCATGTGTTATAAAGGCTGAGGTAGGGCTAAGATTGCCTGAGGTAGGAGAAGTGGGTATTTCTCTGAGTTGTAGGGCAGGATTTGCCTGAAGAGTAGGAGTGTGGATTCACTCTGAGGTAGAGTTCTTGGGAAGAACTTGAGGTGTAGGATCTTGGTGATCTGAGTGAAAAGACTTGTATAGTTTGAGTTGTAGGAGCCAGCTGGGCTCTGAGCAGTAAGATTTGAGGATCTGAGTAAAAAGAAGAAGAATGAGTTTGGCCGAATCTAGTTCATTGCTAGATAGGAGAAAAGAGAAAGTGGATGTACCCATAAATTGAGGAACCACTATAAAACTTTGTGTACTGTGCTGTGATTGCTGTGGTGAGACTATTTTAAATTAATGTTGAGATCATATTGTTTTATTTGGCTGAGATAATTTATCAAAGAAAATATAACAAAGCTAGCTAAAATTAAAATTGGACCTATTCACCCCTCTCTAGGTCACTCTCAATACTAAAGCAAACATTTACAATTGTTATCAGAGGGAGGTTCACTGAAAAAGGCATAACAGCCTAGTTAGAATCCAAAGGATTGCAGAGTAAGTTATATCATGGCTCAGAGGGAAAACAATTCCATCAAGCTCCCTGTTTGCTCCAATGAAAATTTTGGAATATGGAAGGAGAGAGTCAGATTATTCTTGGAGGAAGCAGATCCAAGAATATACATCACAGTGATTGATGGACCTTTTATTCCCATGAAAGTGTCAGTTCTTGATGCAAACATCAAGATACCAAAGACCTACATGGAGATGGATAAGGATTATATAATTCTGGCCTCTATGGATAAAAGGGCATAAAATATTATAGTCAGTGCAATAAATGATTCCACTTTTCAAAATTTGATTCATTGCAAGACAGCCAAAGAAATGTGGCAGTCTCTGATTGCCTACATGGAAGGAACTGATGAGGTCAGAGATGATAGGAAATCTTTGCTAAACCAATAGTATGAAGCATTTAGACAGGATAAGAAAGACTCAGTGGCTGATTGTTTTGAAGAGTTCTTCAGAATTGTAAATAACCTGAGAACTTATGGCAGGAAATTTACTAACTATGAACTCAATGACAAGTTCTTGAGGTCTCTGAATAAGGAATGAGATATCAAGATCTGTGGTATAAGAGAAATGGGGAACTTAACCAACATAGACCCCAAGGCTCTATTTGTCAAGCTATTGTCCCATGAGTTACTACTCAATCTTAGGAAGTCTGAAAAAAATTCAGCTAGAGCACACAACAGAGAAAAGACATTGGACCTAAAGGATGAGTCATCCAGGAAAGTCAAAGAGAAGTCAACACTCTTAGAAAAACAGGAAATAACTTCTGAGTATACAGAATCATCCTCATTATAAAGAGACCTGACTGAGGAGGAATTGTCTCTCTCTTCTCTAGACAGTTCAAGAAGATGTTGAGGAGAAGAAAACAAGGTAGCTGGAAGGGACCAGCTGGAGACTCTTCTCTCAAGAAGACCAATCATCAAGATAATCCCAGGAAAAAGAAATTTGGGGACAGGTATGATTCTTTACAGAACAAATATATTAAGACTAATATTGTTTGTTATTGTTGTAACAGGAAAGGACATGTCATAGCTGATTGCCCAATAAAAAGAAAGGAGAAAAAGTCAAAGAATTGGAAGGATGGACAACACAAGAGGGCTGACAAAAGCCTCTTGGCAAAGAAACATTCTACACTGTCTGACAGTGAATCTGATTCTTTAGAGTCAGAAAAAGAGGAGGCTCTCATGGACCTGATGGCTATTGAGGAGACCCAGTCAGAAGAAGGAGATCAGTATTGTTCAGATCCTGCAAAGGTAAAATAAATATCTCACAGTTTAGCCTCAGATTCTTTTTCTGCATCAGAAAATGAATCATGTTCACACTCCTCTAATAATATGGAACATGATTTAGACATTGAAGCTGATTTTAACTCCCTTATCAATAGAAATGGGAAGTTTTTCAAGGCATTGATTGCAAGCAAACAGCTTGCTAAGGATCAGGCCAGAGAATTAGAATCTCTGAGAGGTATATCTTTTCAGTTGGAAAGGGCCAATATAAAGTTGGACCTGCAAAAACTGAAGCTTATTGAACTAACTAATAAGATAGATAGCCAGACAGAGGTAATAGGAGAACAGGTCAAGACTGTCAAGTACCTGGAAGCAGAGCTAACCCAGGAAAGATAGCTCCTGACCCAGTTCTCAAAACCCAAGTCAGTGCTACCTATCATAGACACCTTCTCTACACCATTTAGAAGTGGTGCAGGGTATGTCAAGAACAAAAAGTTCAAAAAGAAAAATATACCTAAGGGTAAAGCCCCAATGGGTATAGTTAAGCAACCAGTCAAGTATATGCCTTCTAACAAATGTTTGAGATCATGTGTTCCTGGACACATGATGTCTGAGTGCTCTACCAGCAAGGTCAATAAAGAGTCTTGATGGAAGAAACAGACATCTAAGGGCAATATGGCCAAAAACCACCACAAAGGGTGATCAATCCAAGAAGCCAAGGAATTCTTGGAGCTAGTCCCAGTGCACCTCACCTAAATCTGAAATGTAAGGGTGTTAATTTTGCACCACTACCTTGGAAGTTAGATGACAATTCTGTGTTGCACAAAAGAACAACTTCAAATGTGCAATCAAAGAAAAGATACAACCGATTTGAGTGTTGGTGCCGTGGGAAGGTTGGACATTTGGCCCTAGATTGTTGGTATAATCCAACAACACCTTCATATAAGATTCAACCAGCTTTGTTTAGAAAACTTGTTGTGTTTCACACAGCAAAGCCTAACAGGAACCAATACCCCAAAACTATTTAGGTGCCTAAGGTGAACTAAATCTGTGTTTGCAGGTGGAGCCAAGTACCAAAGGTAGGGCAATATGGTACTTGGATAGTGGTTGTTCCAAGCACATGACTGGAACAAGGAGTTTACTAAGAGATTACACTGCAGTTAGGAATGGACCAAAAGTCATCTTTGGAGGGTCAGAGAAAGGACTCACCAAGGGATATGGTAACATTTCTAATGACCTAGTTACCATCACTAAAGTGGCTTATGTGGAAGGATTGAACCACAATCTGATAAGCATAAGTCAGTTTTGTGATATAGGGTATGAAATTGTTTTCCACAATGACAAGTGTTTGATAAGGAATTCAAGTGATCAAGAGATCATCTTGTCAGACACTAGGAGTGGGAACATTTATTTTCTAAACTTCTTAAGTATAAATGAAAAATCACCTATATGCCTAGTAGCTAGTAAGAAAGACTCATTATGTGTGCAATGGCACAAGAGGCTGACTCACATAAACTATAAAGCAATGAGCAAATTATTCTCTATGAAATTAGTTAGAAATAGTTCACAACTCAAATGCTCCAAAGAAGACGTATGTCCTGTATGTCAAAAATGCAAACAAACAAAAGTTTCTTTTAAGAGCATTCAGTCCAAAGACATTGAGAGGTGTCTGTACTTACTTCATATGGATCTATTTGGTCCTATACAAGTTCTTAGTTTGGGTAGGAAGTGCAGGTTTGCTTGGGTATTCTTCTTAAGGAGAAAGTCCGAAACACTAGACATTCTTGCTGATTTTGTCAAACAAATTCAGAATGAGATGAGATGTTCTGTGGTCAAACTTAGAAGTGACCATGGTACAGAATTTTAATCTGAAAAGATGACAAATTTCTGTAAGGAACTAGGAATCTTTCAAGAGTTCTTCTCTCCAAGAATAGCACAGCAAAATGGAGTTGCTAAGAGGAAAAATAGAACTCTTATTGAGGCAGCTAGAACAATGCTGAGTGATACATCTCTCCCAGAATATTTATGGGCTGAGGCTGTAAACACAACATGCTATGTTTAGAATAGAGCATTAATCAATAAGAATCACAACAAGACTCCCTATGAACTAATGAAAGACAGAAAATCAAATCTGTCCTACTTCACATTTTTTGGTAGTAAGTGCTATGTATTGGACAATGAGAAAACTTATCAAACCAAGTTCTCAGAGAAATCCTATGAAGGAATCTTTGTAGGGTATCTTCTACAAAGCAAAGCATACAAGATCTACAACTTGAAACATCAAGTTGTAGAAGAATCTATTAATATTGTTTTTGATGAAATTTCTGTTCTTTATAATGATATTTCGAACAACAATAATCTAAGGGATATAGATTTTAGGATGGAAATGTTGAATATAGGTGATTCACCCGATCTAGAGTCACACACTAGAGATAATGTAGAAATTCTTATAGAAGATACTGTAACTGTTCAGGGGGAGGAAGAAAATCATCTTAATCCTCCTTTAGAACTAGGTGATGGTAGGCACCTGCTAGTAGCAGTTAGACATCTTTAAGATCATCTTATTGATTAAATAATATGTGATGCCATACAAGGAGTAACTACTAGAAGTTGACATCATAATGAGGTTCTATACTTTAGTTTTCTCTCTCAGGTAGAACCTAAAAAGTTTGAAGAAGCCAATTCAGACCCAACTGGATTATGGCTATGCAAGAAGAGCTCAATCAATTTGAGAGATACAAAGTCTGGAGTCTAGTTCCTAGACCTAGTGATCACAATGTCATAGGAACTAAGTGACTTTTTAGGAATAAACTAGATGAGCAAAGGGTTATAGTTAAGAACAAAGCTAGATTAGTGGCTAAAGGATATAGACAAGATGAAGGGATGGACTTTGACCAAACTTTTGCACCTATAACTAGGCTAGAAGCCATAAGGTTGTTTTTAGCTCATGCAGTATACAAAAGATACAAGGTCTATCAGATGGATGTAAAGTCAACATTTATCATTGGTACACTGAAGGAGAAAGTCTATGTAGAGAAGCCATCAGGTTTTGTTAACCCTAAACTCAACTCCTATGTCTTCAGATTGCACAAGGCTTTATATGAGTTAAAACAAGCACCTAGAGCCTGGTATGAGACTCTGTCTACCTTTCTTATAGAGAACAAGTTCTCTAGAGGAAAGATAGACAAGACACTATTTTTTAGGGACATCAAAGGTTCAAGCATTATAGTCCATATTTATGTGGATGGTATAATTTTTGGGTCTACTAATGAGAAGCTATGTAGAAAATTTGTCAGGCTTATGGAAGACAAGTTTGAAATGAGTAGCATGAGTGAGCTAAAGTTCTTCTTGGGATTCCAAGTTAGACAATTTGAGGATTGTATATTCATCTCTCAATCAAAGTTCACTGAGGAGCTGATTAAGAAGTATTGTATGGAGAATTCTACTATCATGAGAACACCAATGAGTTCTTCTGTGTCACTACACAAGGATGAATTTGGAAAACCAGTTGATGAAATCTTGTATAGAGGCATCATTGGATCACTCCTGTACTTGACTACTAGTAGACCAGATATTATGTTCTCAATATGTGTCTGTGCTAGGTACCGAGCTTGCCCTAAAGAGTCTCATTATACTGCTGTAAAGAGAATATTGAGATATCTTAAGGGCACACCTAATCTTGGGTTTTGATATCCTAGGGATAGTGATTTTGAACTTACAAGGTACACAGATGCAGATTTTGCAGGGTGTAAAGAAGACAGAAAAAGAACATCTGGAACTTGCTAGTTTCTGGAAAAAAAGACTCATAAGTTGGAGTAGCAAGAAGCAAACAAGTGTTGTAATTTCTACATCAGAATCTGAGTACATATCTGCTGGAAGCTGTTGTGCACAGTTGCTGTGGATTCAGCATCAACTACTAGACTACAGTGTACAGCTAAGCAAATCTATTATGTTTTGTGATTCTACTAGTGCAATTTCTATTGCTAACAATCTTATTTCACACAGTAGAACTAAACATATAAAAATTAGATATCACTTTCTTAGAGAGAATGTTGAAAAAGATAATATTGGCTTACAGTATACTCCTACAAAAAGACAAGTTGCAGATATCTTTACAAAACTCCTAGATGAAAGCAAGTTCAATTATTTTAAATTTGAACTAGGAATGTTGAACATTGAATAAATATTTTCTAATAGTAGCAACAAAAGCTTTTACAACATATAAAAGATGACTAATCAGGTCAACAAAGAATTACAACAAAGTAAGACTTGATATAAGTAAAAAAATTATATTCAGAACACAAATTTTGTCTAAGTCAAAGAATTGTGTCGAGACACCACAGAGTGTGTCGATACTATAGGCAGTATTATGTCGAGACACCAGAATGTGTGTCGACACTGATTAGCGACAATGTATCGAGACATTATAGTTTAGTGTCGAGACATAAGGTTGTCGAGACCTTGAGGTATGTGTCGAGAGACATGAACCTTGTGTCGACTTAAGTCGACACATCTTGACAAAATAGGTTTTCCATGTCAACATTAGACATTTCCTGAATTTTTAGAAAAGTCTAAAAGCAGCTCGTCTTCTCATCTTCTGTATTCAGTTATTATAAATAGGTGGTGCACGGAATTGTTGACTTCGCTTACCAGAAATCTTGAGAGATTGTTCCCAGAGTGTCGAGACCTAGAAATCCTTAGTCGACTCCTCTCAATCTCAAATTCACTCAAGCTTTTTCAACTAGAATGACACCCAAGATGGATGACAACATCAATGATGGTTACAAATTGGTACAAAACGCCTTCGTCTCCGCTCCAGAAGAAATAAAGAATGTGATTGACCTTGTCAATGAGGCAGGTCTTGAATATCTGCTTTCTTAACCAACAAAGATATGAAAGAGAGAAGTATCATAATTTTATTCCAATGCCTCACTAAACCCTAAGTCAGGTAAGATCAAATCCAGTGTTAATGGAGCAAGAGTAAAAGTTACAATCAAAAGATTGGCTAAAGTCTTATAGATTCCAAGAACTGCACAGGAAGTTGAACGTGATTCAAGCAAGACTACAGAGGCCTTAGAATGGTGTGGATTAGCTCCAACCACTAGGTTTGGCAATTTATTAAACAGGAAGGGAATGAGTTCCCAAGGAAAATTTCTATCTGAAATAGTTAGAAAAGTGTTTCTCTGCAAGATTGGAGCACATGCCAAGATTTTCACAATTATGTTTAGCCTAATGACAAGGATTATCTTCAGAATCAAGACTGAATGGAACAGGGTAGTCTTTGATAATATTGCAGAAGGGATTCAGAAGCCCAATATGGGCAGAATAGTTAGTCTATATCTGGTAAAGATAATTCCAGATAGTATCAATCAGAAACATGGATCTAAGATAAATCATATGAGGAGAATAGACCTGAGAATTATGTCTAGATGGAACAGAGTTTTGTCTAAAGAGACACAAGAACCTAAAAGGACAAAGGAGGTAAAAGTCAAGAAATCTGTGATAAAGGAAGTTGAATCCACCAATGATTCTGAAGAAGAGGTGAACTTCAGTTCACCTCTGATTCTTTGTTGAGGAAGAACAAAGAATATCTCCAAGGTTCTCACCTGGAACTAGTGTACAGGTGTAGGGGGAGAACATTCCAGAAATATAAATATTTGAGGGGGAGAACCTCTATGCATTGCCAATGGATTCAGATACTACTATAATAATGGATGTTGTACAAGAACTAGAAAAATCAAAAGAACCTGAACAAGAAATGACTGAAAAAAGACACTGAAGAAGATATTCTTTTGTCTAAAGTATCTAACATCCAGGGGGAGATAGCTGAAAATTTCCAGATTGAAGTTCCTGATGCTGAGATTCAACATGCAGATGTTACCTTGGAAAGTCTTAATACAAATACTACAGGTACAAAACAATAAAACTCTGTTGAGATGGTCAGCTCATCAGATTCTAAGGAAGAGGAAGCTTCACAGCTTAAGAAAAGGAAACTATCTGAGTTAAGAAAAAGCAGTAAGAGTTATAAGAAGTACCTCCAATCTTGACCACAACCAGCTCCTGCAATGGATTCTAGTTCCCTGCTAGTTCAACTACAGATAATGCTTGATAAACAAAGGCAAGATCTAGAAAAGTATGTGGATGAAAGCAACAAGGAGTTGTAATTTCAGATGGTATAAGACATAAAGTCAATTAGGTTTGAAGTAAATTTGTTAAAGACAGACATGACCAACTTCTTTGAGAAAGGTGCAAATGTTGTTGTCTACCTGGCCAAGCAACAACAGGAAGCCAAACAACTAGAGGATGATATGACAATCAAGCAAGGCTATGTACTTGAGAATCAGAACAGAATGAATGAAAATATGATAGTTATGCATGATACAACCTTGGGAGAAATAAAGAATCAAACCACTGCTTTGTAGACCAAACTTGATTCAACTGCTAAGGATATAAAAACCAAACTGACAAATCATTCAACATCTCTACTTAAGGACATCAAGGATTCTGACAAGTGTTTGGATAACAATTTTCTGAGAGTTAAGAACACTGTAACATCAGGAATTAATTATCTAGATGGTCAAGTGAGATTTCACAAAAATGATTTGAGAGACCATATTGAAAGAGAAGTCATAAAGGGGGAGAGGGTAATGATAAGGGTCAGTTCTGAACATGTTATCTGGATATCAAACAATATCAGAGATATTTTAGGCTATCCTCCCCTATGGTATGATGAGGATCAAACTGCTGAGTCTGGTTGTCAACCAGCTCAACTTGAAGCACCTCATGCTACTGGAACTCATGCTGCTGAGCAAACCATATACAATCCTACAACACAAACTACATTTGAGGATATCCAAGCAGCTGTCCAACACATGTATAGTCCACCATCAGTTCAAAATGTTATATGTGAAAAGGTGGAGATGTCTGAATCTGCCTTGATTAAAGAAAAAGAAACTCAGCTTTCAAAAAAAAGGTTTAGAGAACAAGCTGAAACTAGACCTGATTTTTAGCAGTGGAGTCCAACCTCCAGATCAATCATTCTCACTACATGGAAGGCAGTCAATGCAAATGTGACAAATAGAGGTAAATGGTATTCAGAACAGGAATGAGACAAACATTTAAAACATCAAGATGTTATCAAGAAGTTCAGACATGATCTGAAGAATGGAAAGCTTCCTGCTAATTCTGTTGAGCCAGTAAATATTTCCCAAAGCCATACCATTATTTTGAAATACAAAGGCTGAAATAAGGAGCAATCGCAAAAGCTAAAGCTAAGGATGACAAAGGAAAGAAGGTTGTTGATGACAAGGTGCCTGAGGTGAAAGCAAAGATACAATCTGGAAAAGGCATAGTCATCAAAGAACCAGAGCTGCCTTATAATGTTGTTTTAAATTTCATAAAAAAACTTGATCTTTAACTATTGTATAAACAAAGCTTGTTGCAGTAAACCTTGTAATAAACAATTAATGAAAATTTTGGTTTACTCAATATTTCATGTGCTATTAATTATGATTGCAATTGTTTGCATTATTTTATGATTCATCTTTATTGATTTTAATTATGTGTTTTTTATCTATGGTATTTCACATATTGTACTGCATTGTACTCTTAATGTATTTATCCTAATATATTTTTGGTATCATGTTGTATATCATTGAATTGGAGTTATGACTTCTCCAAATAGGGGGAAATTGTTGGGTACATTGGTCACAATGTACTTGATTTGAAGAAGTCCTTTCAGCTCAATGATATACATAGTTGTATTTGATGAATGTTAAGTTCATGTGTGCAGGCAAATAAAGCTAAGTACAAAAGCGTCGAGACACTAGACCAGTGTCGACACTTTTGTCAAAGATGTGCTGAGACAAAGAGAAAGCTGTGTCGACACTCAGGACTAGTGTCGACACACTTATACATGTAGTGTTGAGTCAAAGAGGAAGTTGTGTTGACACCCAGGACTTTGGTCGACACTATGATACAAGAAAGCAACTGTGTCAATACTCAGGACTAGTGTCGACACACGTTACTCAAGTTGTGTCAACAGAAAGTATATGTGTCGACACTAAGGACAAGTGTCGACACACCACACAAGCTGTGCCGAGACAAGGTGAAAGCTGTGTCGACACATTCTACATCAGCTGTGTCGAGACAAGATAAAGGTTGTGTCGACACATTCAGAATTGTGTCGACATCACGACAAGAGAAGTGTCGACATCACGACAAGAGAAGTGTCAACACATCCATCAGTCAAGTTTCAACATATCAAGCAGAATTATTTTCTAAGTATAGAAATCAAGCTAGAGGGTCAGACAAATGCCGGAACTGTCAGTACTGTCAGATGTCAATTATTAACCGGGACAGCCGGTTACCTTTGAAAGAGCCTATATAAAGGGATCAACTCTTCAGAAAAAGTAAGAAGAACAATTTGGTGAAGCCAGATCTAAGAAGCATCAGCTATAATTTAGAAGGTGGAGTGAAGCCAGATCAAGAATCATCTCCAACATTCTTCAGCCTAGATCTACCCTAATTTCAACTTCAAGAAGCTTTGAAAAGCTAAGAAGGGTGGGATCAGATCTATCTCGATAAGGTCAAAGGAAGGAAACACATCAGGATCAGATCAAGAAGCAGTCACCCATTTATCTCTTGCTAGGTGATAATTTCTGAATCTATCTCTTTTACCTTCATTAATTTTTGTAAGATCTACCTGTAGATCTGAGTGTAGGAGAATCATTTTATCTGAGTTGTAAGCCTGTGTTATAAAGGCTGAGGTAGGGTTGGGATTGCCTGAGATAGGAGAAGTGGGTATTTCTCTGAGTTGTAGGGCAGGATTTTCCTGAGGAGTAGGAGTTTGGATTCACTCTGAGGTAGAGTTCTTGGGAAGAACTTAAGGTATAGGATCTTGGTGATCTGAGTGGTAAGACTTGTATAGTCTGAGTTGTAGGAGCTAGCTGTGCTCTGAGCTTTAAGATCTGAGGATCTAAGTAAAAAGAAGAAGGAGTTTGACCAAATCTAGTTCATTGCTAGATAGGCAAAGAGGGAAAGTCAATGTACCCATAAATTGGGGAACCACTATAAAACTGTGTGTACTGTGCTGTGATTGCAGTGCTGAGACTATTTTAAATTAATGTTAAGATCATATTGTTTTATCTTGCTGAGATAATTTATCAAAGAAAGTATAACAAAGCTAGCCAAGATTAAAATTAGACCTATTCATCCCCTCTAGGTCACTCTCAATCTTAAAGCAAACATTTACAGAAGACAATCTCTATATGGTAGAGTTCGCATACAATAATAGCTATCAAGCTAGCATAAATATGGTGCTTTTTGAAGCTTTGTATGGTAGGAAGTGCCGTACACCGTTAGCTTGGGCGGAAACAGACGAGTTGAAATTTATTACTTTAAGGTTAGCTAGTCACATAGAGGGAGGGGGTGGGGGGGGGGTGAATAGGTTTTTGAAATTTCCTAAGTCTTTTTGTTGTTCTCTTACTAAGTGATCTAGATCTTGTCCTTAGTACCTGCAATATGAAAGAAGAACAAACACCACAACAAAGCATATCGGTATTTATAGTGGTTCCCCAATAGGGTACATCAGCATTCCCCCTCACATTTCTAACTTATGTTAGACAAGGCACAAAATCCTCCAAAATGCTCCTCAGAGCTTACACCTCAGGCCCTCAGCCTTACACTTAGGTTCTCTTCAGAATGCTAACTCAGAACCAAAAAGGTTCCTACCTCAGAGCCCTGCAGTGCTCCTCAAACCACCTACCTCAGGCTTATCTCTAAGGCCTACAGCTCAGGCTCTTCAGCCCTACAACTTCAGGCACAAGACCCTACTCTCAGAGTGCTACAACACTCCTACAGCTCAGTACCTTTCCAGGTACCTACCTCAGTGCCCTTCCAGGCACCTACATCTCGGTGACACACTTGTCACCTACCTCAGGACAAAAAGCCCTATACTCTGTCTCCTCCAAGACCTACACTCAGTGACACACTTGTCACCTACAGCTCAGTGACTCAACAGTCACCTACCTTAGCCTTATCTCTAAGGCCTATTACTCAGGCTGGGAGGACAGCCCTACTCTCAGATCCACACTTGGATCCTACCTCAGTACCCTAGCAGGGCACCTACCTTAGTGACTAATTAGTCACCTACAACTCAGGCACAAAAGGCTCTACAACTCAGATTCAGACAATCTGAATCCTACAAGAGTATAATCAAGAAGTTGAAATACTGGCTCAGAGATAAATCTCTGAGTCTACCTTGCTGGACTGAGCAGATATCAGTCCAACCCTCTTGTTGTAGAAGGAATTAGTCTTCTTCTAAAGCTAACTTTTTCGTTGCTGCACTAAAGAACAACTATCTGCTGGTTAAGGCTGACAACCCTTCACACAGCTATCTCTTCTTGCTGATTGGATGAATCGGCCACCTTGTTCTCCAAAGAACAATCCTGCTGAACTGGAAAAGCTTCAGCTATCTTTCTCTACCTGCTGGAATGCACTACTGGACTTGGCTTTCATGCTCATCGGAGAAGATGTAGTCCAGCCGCCTCTGTTTTTCGTTTCCTGTTTTGTTGCCCTAATACCCATTTCTCTCTTTGTTTTATATCTGTATATTTGAATCAACGACATAATTTGAGTATGGGCCCCACCAAGGATGGTGAGCGTCACCTCCCTCAGAAGAGGACAAATAGTAGCTTCCAACGCTACTGTATCTTTCATGCAATGGCATGAAATACTTTGACTGTGCTCGACAAATGGTGAGCTAAGATCGACGAATTTTGAAATCAGTTCGACGAATTCTGAACTGAGCTCGACGAACTCAGAATCTTCAAACTTTAACTTTAGCTTGACGAAAGGTGAGTTGAGATCGACGAATTATGAAATCAGTTCGACAAATTCTGAACTTAGCTCGACGAACTAAGAATCTTAAACTTTAACTTTAGCTCGACAAAAGGTGAGCTCAGCTCGACAAACTCAGAATTCAGTTCGACGAATTCTGAACTGAGCACTTCTTTAGAAGCGTTGAGTAAGCCTGCTTCACTCAACGTTTCTAGACTTAGAGAATTTCTGCTGGCTTTGTCTCAGCGATTCCTTCTCAACTGTCTCAGCGGCTTATTCTTCACAGCTGCGACTATCTTCTGTCTCAGCAGTTTTTTCTTAACTATCTCAGCGGTTTCTCCTTCACAACTATGACTATCTTCTGTCTTAGCGGTTTCTTCTTCACAGCTGAGACTATCTCCTATCTCAGCGGTTTTGCTTAGACCAACACTTCTCTCAAC
This sequence comes from Platanthera zijinensis, assembly GCA_039513925.1. NCBI lineage: Eukaryota > Viridiplantae > Streptophyta > Magnoliopsida > Asparagales > Orchidaceae > Platanthera > Platanthera zijinensis. The sequence continues at coordinate 153,991,181 of CM077090.1, read as the reverse complement.
GTTTTGTGTTGAGCTTCTCAGCTGTCTTAGCGGTTATGCTGAGACATTCTTCTCAGTTGTCTCGACGCTTTTACCTTAGTCAAATTGTCTGACTTCCAGCTTCCTCTTTTTGTTCACCTGTCCAATCAAAGGCAACCTGCATGCATGAACTTAAGCACACATCAAATACATTATGCCCCTTAACATGATTAGTGATGCCTCTTCAAATCCTGAGGAACATTGTAGGGAACAATTCCCAACAATCTCCCCCTATTTGAAGAAGGCAGAACACCTATCCATGCTAAGGTGCATCAACACAAAAAGTATCATGATGGGCCTGATGAGACATTATCATGACAACTAGCCATCCCAGTATAGGATAACTCCCCCTAGATGAGATGGCTTAACACTATATTGAATAACCAATAGTACTGGTGAGTTATCAATCTTTAACAATGTAACAATATGATTAACAACAAAAGCTTTATTAATCATTGACAAGGTAAACATTATGATTAAGATCTACCTGATCATTAACTAATTTAGAGAGTCTTAGCCAAACAACAGTATCAAAACTTGTGATTATAAGATATCTATGAAAGAACAGCATATTCATTAATCACAGATATATAAATGAGAATTGCATGCACATTTATCACATCAATATAGTCAGGGCTAACTCATATTAATTTCATTGATAGAGATTTGATATTGCTACACTGTTGATATTCATTACAAGACATTGATTAAATATTTAAAGAACCCTAAGTCTTGCAACCTCATCTCAGCTCTTCTTTGATGAACTTGAATCAGCATCCTTGGTAGCAGCAGTCTTCTTCAAGTTTTCAGCCTTGTTTTTCTGCCATTTGAAGTAAAGGAATGACTTTGGAATATATCTGGGTGGCATTTTCTTAGGGTTGCTCTTCCTTACAAGATTTTCTTTGAATACTTTTTCCCTTTGAGAATTTCTTTCCAAATGCTTTATCCATTCCTCAGAAGGATATACACTATCAATATTTTTAAGATTTGTCCATGGCTTACCCAAGCATTGATAATGATGGATTCAGAGGTATCACTTAGCTGTTCATGATCTGGATCATCTTTGTTCTCAACTCTCCTCTATGCCATGAACTCTTCAGCCATCTGAGTTCCTTCCCTCTTTCTTCTGGCAGCAAGTTGTGCATCCTATGCAGCTCTAGCTTGTGCTGGGAAGTCTAGATCACCTGGTCTCTTTTTATCCAGGAGGGGCAGGTGCAGTGCCACCCTGGTGCCTTGAATTACAGCAAGTTGTCCATGGCTTGATCTTCAATGAGTGCTGCTGTCTTAGCATGGCTGCTCTCCCCCTTTCTTCCTTCTTCAAAGATGAACTATTACAGTAGGGTGGAGTTGGCTTCATTTTTGCTTGATATAGATTGGAATATTCTCTCATTGTCAGCAAACATCTCATTTTTCCGAAGTATTGCCTCCTACATAGAGTGGAGAGCAACATTGGTGATATGCTGATTTACATGATCTGCTGCATCCCTGATCACCTCATCAGTTGCACTCACAAAATTCTTGACATATCCTATGCCAGCTGTAGAGAGTTTTTGGCTTGTGTCCAAGGATTTCATGAGGGTGGTCAGCTTTATGCCAGCAATGCCAGTCATATCAAACCAAGTGATGACCTGTTTGTTTAAGTCAGAGATTTCTTCTTTATTTTCCTTGACTTTAGTTGACAATTCATCCCTCAGCTTGACAACTGATTTGTCAACATACTCCTTGAGGGTTGTGGTCTGAGCATCCAGGAGTGCTTTGATATTGTTTAGGAGTAACTCATTGGAGATTTGGGTAGTGGTTGGTTGGTTTAATAGAGGAGGGACATCTTCCTTAGCAGGGACCTGTGAAGACTCCCCCTCAACTACAGCACCTATAGATGGAAACATTTCCTTAGCTAAAGCTGTATTAACACTACTAATTAAGAGGGTATTGGTATTACCTGTAGTGGGTGCAGACTCAACTATTCTGGTGACAACTTGGTCCAAGGTTGTCAAATCCATCTGATTATGCTCCCCCTCAGACTGAGCATCCTTTTCTGGGCTTGACCCATCAAGATAGGTATCTAATGCCTCAGGAGGCTCATGGTTATCTTTTGTAGCAGGGATATCTTCAACTGCAGCTACATCATCCGTATCAGCCATATCCGCCTCATCTTCTGCAGCAACCTCTTCTTCGGTAGCATTCTTTGAAACTTGTCTCGACCTAGGGCTGGCATGGATTTTATTAACATGCACAATAACATCCTGTAGTTGAATGTTTGTTAAGGAGAGACTCAGGGATATGTCTGTCTGCAGACCAACATCAACAGGGGGGAAAGTTCCTAGCTCAGGTTCAGAGCAGGAGGAATTGTCTACTTTAGCAACTTGTTGTTCTTTATCCCTTGAGGAGTCCTTTGTTGTTGAAGGTTGGCTCTTGGGTAGGATCCTAGTGAATCTATCCAAAGTTTTTATATTCATCCTTTTCAGGTAGTGAATCTTCACTCCATGCTCCTACTTGAATGTATCAGGGTAGGTGTTCACTAGGTACAAAGAAAGAATTTTGCCCATGTTTGGAGTGTCTAGACAGTCTACTATTCTCTGTTAGATGAGAGAAGACCAAGAGGTCTTCCTATTGAAGATTATCCTAGTCATGACATCAAACATTGACCTGGAGATTGTGTCATGTGATCCAGGTTTGCAGATAAGGGCTTTCCCTACAATATCTGCTAGCAGTTTACCTCTCTGATTGAAGAATTTCCTCTTAAGAGACCCAGGTTTGGCATCACTGTATCCACACCACCTGAGAGTACTGTCTCTATCCGTGATGGTGGGTTCTTCTTCCTCGCTAGGGTTGATGGAGGGTAGATGAATGCCTTTGCCTAGTCTCTTAGGGTTTACCATAATCTTGATGTCCTCAATATTAGACTTAAGTGAGTTTTGAGAGGAAGACACCTTGACGTTGGAGAAGAATTCTACTACCTCTTCTCTAAGAATGGTGGAGGGTTCAGAAAGGGTGTACTCCAAACCTGTGGTCTCAATCATCTTTAACACTTCTTTAATCTCTGACGAGGCATGTCTGAATCCATTCCTCACAATTTCATAGCCCTCCTGAAACTCCTTTGAGATCTTCGGCGCCATTGAGTCAGTGCGGCAAGACGCTGAGTAGGTTTCAGTCTCGACGGCTAGGGTTAAAGCTTTTAAGAGTGGTGTGGCTTTTCGTTTCTTATCGCCTTTATATATATAATGAAAAAGTTTAAATACTTTATCATTAGATTAACCAATTAAACATTTTAGACTTAAGTTAATACGTTTAGGCTTTACGGCTTGCTCTACGCTTCCTGTTATGATACATGGCACTTAGTGCTTCTATTATACCTCTCAGCTCTTCTTTTGTTCACTTAATGTCTGATTAATTTGTAGCTTCCCTCACTGTCTGGATGTACATTCTATTTGTCACGCCATTATACAAATATTTTATCAATTCTAAGTATAATGGAGACCTAACATGCTAATAAACCAGTTTTATTAGCAACCTTATTATGGTTTGATTTACATGTTATTTGTGCTTGAGAGAAAATGCTACATAAGTTAACAATGCAGATAATTATGAAGGATACTTGAATCATTGTTATCTAACTGGTTGCTTGATTAGGTTCATCCTAAGCACATCTAACTTAATTCATGAATTTGCAAACTTAGTCTCTATACAAAAGAGAGAGACTTACCTTGAGGCTTGCTGCCTCTAGCTTTTGAGGATTGCACACTTAATAACCTCAACCTTTGTTTATTGCTTTACATGGAGCATATTCCTTGAGCAATCATTATATCCCAGACATTTGCTTGGAACATCCATTTTCCAAATACCAAGTCTTATCTAGACATGTATTTGGACTATCCTGCAAAAAGAAATTCATTTACCCTTAGGCACCCAATAACTATCGCGTCCTAGGTTCTTGTTAGTATTATAAAACTTTTGCCCAACTCTCTGCCTTGGACGAGCAACATTCTATCCACTAGCCACATTCAGGTTGTACCAACAATCAATGATAAAGTGACCCACCTTCCCACAACACCAATATTTATGAATGTTGTACATTCTCTTCAGGACATCACAGAATTGCTGTCCATGATATATGTGAGCAGCTCCAGATTTTGCTGGATAAGCATTGCATGATGCTGCTTCCTTCTTCCTGAATGAAGGTGCTGAAGAACTAAATAGAGTAGGTCCAGGATGTGCCAATTGTATTTTTGGAGCCTGTCATCTAGTGGTCTCTCTCATCTCTTTAGATACAGGATATTTGGATCCAAATCTAAAGAACTTATCCTGAGCTTTATGGCTAGAGTGGAAAGCATCACTCCTTCTGAGATCATGTGTCTTTACCCCACTGGTAGAACACACATTTGATTGACCCTCATTGTGAGGTTCAAACTTGACAGTTTAGAAGGTAAATTCACCTTTTAAAATATTGTCAACTTATCAGGGATGGTTGTTTGACTTGATAATTTGTGTGATTAATACCCAGCTTCTCAGAGGTTTGACAAGTTGCATCTTTTGGCAACATACCAAGAGATTGAGAAGGGTTAATCATAATCCCTAATCTCTCAGTTAATTTCTGTTCAAGATATCTAATATGTTTACATTTTTCTTCTAGAACCTTGGTCTGACACTCAAGATTTTTCTTGAGTTCAGCCACCTCATGACTTTTCTTATAAAGCTCAATAGATTTATTGTTATAAAGAGTTTTATAGGGCTTGAGGACTTCGATCTCCTTTGTTTGCCTTTTGACAAGATTTCTGCTCTTCTTTAGAGCATTTAGGAGCAGTCCTTACTTGTCAATCAATTGATTGACATCAGTCTCAGATTCTGAGCAATCTTTATCACAGGATGAAGATGCACCGGTATCTGGACTGGTTTCATAGTCAGAGCAAGATGAAGAATTGGAGAGAGGATGTACCTTGAATGATTCTGTATGTACCTCTCTTCTTTCTTCTTCAGTTATTGCCATCAGCCCTTGGCATCCACAGTCTTCTTCATCTTCCTCATTGTCACTGTCAGAGTGTGACAGAGGGGCCCTTATTCCTATCCTGACAGCAGGATATTCTTCTTCTTCTTCGGGTTCTGCACCAACAGAGATCAATCCTATATAGCCTTCTTCTTCATCATCTTCTGATTCCGAGGAGGAAGAATCTGTCCAACTTTTCTCCTTCTTAGCCACAAAGGACTTCTCCTTCTTCCTGTCCTTGTAGTGATGGTGATACTTCTTCTTCTTCTTCTCATCTACTTCTTTGTTCCTGACTGGGCAGTTAGCAATGACATGTCCAGCCTTGCTGCAAAAATAACACATAACATTAGATGAAATCTGTTTACTATATTTAAGGCCATACATGTCCTTCTTGGAGGACTTCCTGTGATGAGATGATGAAGAGTGTCTGCTCTCCCAGTGCTTCTTCTTCATGAACTTTTGGAATTTCCTGGAGAAGGCTGCAAACTCTTCATCAGGCATGTGGTTGTCTGAGGAACTTGTCCCAAACAATTCTGAGCTGGACTCAGCTTCTCTCCTTGGTGGAGAAGGAGTCTTTCTTATGCTCCTTCTTGGGACTTATGCCTTGAGGGCCACTGTCTTATCATTGGTCTTGGATTGACTCCCCTTCTCCTCTTCTTGTCTAGCAGCCAGCTGCATTTCATAGAACAACAGTTTTCCAAAGAGAGGAGTGTCTGCCAGCGTAGCCATTTCCCTAATGGCACAAATCTTGGTGTCCCAATCTCTAGTGAGAGATCTAAGGAACTTGTCATTCAACTCATAGTTGCTGAAGACCCTACCATAGGTTCTTAGTTCATTAACTATCCTAAAGAACCTCTCAAAGCAGTCAACTACTTTTTCAGATTTGCTTTGTCTGAAAGCCTCATTATCTTGGTTGAGCATTGACTTCCTATCATCTCTAACTTCCTCAGAGCCTTCCATGTAGACCACAAGAGTGTACAAGATTTTGGAAGGTTGAGTCATCAATGACACTAACTATAATGTTTTGTGCCCTTTTGTCCATGGTGGACAAAATTACCTCATCTCTGTCCATCTCTGTATATGTCTTGGGCACTCTCAGAGTTGGATCTATGGTGGAAGCCTTTGTGGGAATAAAATGACCTTCCACTACGGTTACATAGATCCTAGGGTCAGATGCTTCCATGAACAGTCTGACCCTTTGCTTCGAAAGATCAAATCCTTTCTTCCTGCAAATTGGTAGTTTCATGGGCCCTAGCTCCTTATAGTTCATTCCTGACCCCATAATTATATCTTATAGCTAACCTTGGAGGTATACTCAGATTGTTAGATCCTTTTTGAGTAACCTCCCTCCGATATCACTTGAAAGTTATTACTTCAAGGTTAACTAGTCACCTAGAGGGGGGGGGGGTGAATTGGTCTTTGAAATTTCCTAAGTCTTTTTGCTGTTCTCTTACTAAGTGATCTATAGTTTGTTCTTAGTACCTGCAATATGAAAGAAGAACAAACACCATAACAAATCACACAGATATTTATAGTGGTTCCCCAACAGAGTACATCCATTTTCCCTCCCACCTTTCTATTTATGTTAGACAAGGCACAAACTCCTCCAAAATGATCCTCAGAGCTTACACCTCATGCCCTCATACTTACACTCAGGTTCTCTTCAGAACCTTACCTCAGAACCACAAAGGTTCCTACCTCAGATCCCTGCAGTGCTCTTATAACTCAGTTGTCCTCAAACCACCTACCTCAGCTTTATCTCTAAGAACTACAGCTCAGGCTCTTCAGTCCTACAACTCCAGGCATAAGGCCCTACTCTCAGAGTGCTGCAGCACTCCTACAGCTCAGTACCTTTCTAGGTACCTACCTTAGTGCCCTTCCAGGCACCTATAGCTCCGCGGCACACTTGTCACCTATCTTAGGCCAAAAGGCCCTACACTCAGTCTACTCCAACACCTACACTCAGTGACACACTTGTCACCTACAACTTAGTGACTCAACAGTCACCTACCTCAGCTTTATCTCTAAGGTCTACTACTCAGGCTGGGAGGACAAAACTACTCTCAGATCCACACTTGGATCTTACCTCAGTACCCCAGCAGGGCACCTACCTCAGTGACTAATTAGTCACCTACAACTCAGGCATAAAAGGCCCTACAGCTCAGATTCAGACAATCTGAATCTTACAGGAGTATAATCAAGAAGTTGAAATACTGACTCAGAGATAAATCTCTGAGTCTACCTTGCTGGATTGAGCAGATACCAGTCCAGCCCTCTTGCTGTAGAAGGAATTAGTCTTCTTCTACAGCTAACTATTTCTTTGATGCACCGAATTACAGCTATCTACTGTTGAAGGCTGACGACCCTTCACACAACTATCTCTTCTTACTGATTGGATGAATCAGCTACCTTGTTCTCCAAAAAACAATCTTGCTAAACTAGAAAAGCTTCAACTATCTTTCTCTGCCTGTTGGCATGCACTGCTGAACTTGGCTTTCAAGCTCGTCGGAGAAGATGAAGTCCATCCGCCTCTGTTTTTCGTTTCCTGTTTTGTTGTCCTAATCCCCTTTTCTCTTTTTTTATATCTGTTGATTTGAATCAACGACACAATTTGAGTGTGGGCCCCTCCAAGGATGGTGATCGCCACCTCCCTCAAAAGAGGACAAATAGTAGCTTCCGACGCTACTGTAGCTTTTCCGCAACGACATGAAATACTTTGACTACGCTCGACGAATGGTGAGCTGAGATCGGCAAATTCTGAAATTAGTTCGACGAATTCTGAACTGAGCTCGACGAACTCAGAATCTTCCAACTTTAACTTTAGTTCGACGAAAGGTGAGCTGAGATCGACGAATTCTGAAATCAGTTCGACGAATTCTGAACTGAGCTCGACGAACTCAGAATCTTAAACTTTAACTTTAGCTCGACGAAAGGTGAGCTCAGCTCGATGAACTCAGAATTCAGTTCGATGAATTCTGAACTGAGCTCTTCTTTAGAAGCGTTGAGTGAGCCTGCTTCACTCAACGCTTCTTGACTTTGAGAATTTCTGATGGCTTTGTCTTAGCGGTTCCTTCTCAACTGTCTCAACAGTTTCTTCTTCACAGCTGTGACTATCTTCTGTCTCAGCGGTTTCTTCTCAACTGTCTCTGCGGTTTCTCCTTCACAGCTGTGACTATCTTCTATCTCAGCGGTTTCTTCTTCACACCTGAGACTATCTCCTGTCTCAGCAGTTTTGCTGAGACCAACACTTCTCTCAACGTTTTGTGTTGAGCTTCTCAGTTGTCTCAGCGGTTATGCTGAGACATTCTTCTCAACTATCTCAGCTGTCTCGACGCTTTTGCCTTAGTCAAATTGTCTGACTTCCAACTTTCTCTTTTTATTCATCTGTCCAATCAAGGACAACCTGCATGCATGAACTTAAGCACACATCCAATACATTATGTCCCTTATCATGATTGGTGATGCCTCTTCAAATCCTGAGGAATATTGTAGGCACAATTCCCAACACGAGTCTAAGTTATATAAGCGTAAGGATGTCGAAGAGGCTAATACGACGATACACTCTATCCGGGAGAGGGTATTGATAACCCAAGATAGGCAGGAAAAGTACTACAATGCGAAACACCGAAATGTATAGTTTGCGGTTGGCGAATGAGTATACTTGAAAATCAAACCATTCAAGGGCGTGTCCAGGGTTCAGCGCTTGAAAAAGTTAAGTCCGAGGTATCTTGGTCCGTTCGAAGTAGTGAAGCGAGTTGGAGAAGTTGCCTATCGGCTAGCTCTTTCGGCAAAACTGAGTGCCTTGCATGATGTGTTCCACATATCAGTGCTTCGAAAAGCCGCGAAAAAGCCAGCTCAGGTGATTGCAGATGATCGAGTATCGGTCGAATTTGGGCTAATCACGAAGATTAGGCCCATTCAGATCGAGGATACGGCAGTTAGGCAGCTGCGGAACAAGACAATCAGGATGGTCAAGGTCCGATGCGATAACTATGGCCGTGAGGAGCTAATATGGGAGCAGGAGCAAATCATGCGTGCTGAATTTCCCGAATTATTTGTATAAAATATTGTAACATTTTTTTGTGAAGAGAATATATGTTGTGACATATTTGTATATGTCTTTCTTATAATTGTATACAAATTTCGTGACGAAATTTCTGTAAGGAGCGGAGGATTGTAACACCCCCAAAAAGGAGTAGGAAGTAACAGGCTAAAACGTCGAACGGAGTTCGACGAAAACGTCGAACGGAGTTCGACAAAAACGTCGAACGGAGTTCGACGAACGTCGAACGGAGTTCGACGAACGTCGAACGGAGTTCGACTCCGTTCGACGAGTGTGGTTCTGTTATAAGTCTAGTATTCTTTCGGCGAACGGCGAACGGAGTTCGACGAACGTCGAACAGATTTCGGGAAGGTCGACGAATGTCGTGTTGTATCCTTTCGACGAACGTCAAAAGGATTTCTAGAGTAACAGCAGTGCCGGCTGGCTGGTCAAAGCGGTTTCAACTCAAATCCAGGTCACTGCTACGTTTTGATGGATTGATCGTGTGGCTGAGGTTAAACCCGAGACCACATATGCAGAGGGGTTGGGATGAGGAAATCATTATTTCCTTCTCACACACTCTCTCTTCATTTCACCAAGTTCTTGAGCAGAGAACTAAAGGCTGGAGCTAAGGGTTTGGGTTGACTTTTGTGAAGGTGTTGAAGGAGATTCCCTCATCGAAGGCAGGATCCGAGGCTAGATCTGCGAAGAGGAAAGTGAGGCGCTCATTTCTATCCGCGTAGAAAAGCTTTGTCATGGCTCCAAAGAGAACTACAAGGGTAACGACCTCTTGCTTGGATAAGTGAAATCCTAATTTTGCATGTGCATGGAATCCTCCACCAAAAGGTGGAATTGTTAAGAGAATTCCGTGGGTTGATACGTGTTATCCCCAATTACATTTGCATATAGATCCAGAAATGTGTAGTACGGAATATGCATGCTGTGTGAAATCCATCCAGACAGATTTGTCTGGATTTGTTATGCTTTATTTTGCGAACTGGAGAAGACTCCGCGTATAAATGTGTATTTTACGGAGTCTGTGGGTTGTGCCTGTGAAGTGGAGTAACAAGAAGTACTGGAGTGGAGTTCCAGGAAAACACTCTAGGAATTCATGTGTTGTATTCCATGGAAAGACTAGTATTTCTGGCACTACAAGATGTTGCATGGTTTGGGTTGAGTTTGAACGCAAAAAGAGAGCTTCTGTTGGCCCCGCCAAGCGATCGTGATGAACGCTGACACTAACTCTCTTTTTGATTGTGAAGCCAGTCCTTGGAAGACAGTGTGGCTATTGTGAGCTGCGAGCTCTTAAAAGTCATCAAGCCGAACAGACAAGGGGAAGCCGACCCGCGTCAGTCTAGACATTGAACTGGCGATTTGAGCAACGGGCAAGGGCTGAACTGTATCCGCGTTATGGTTATCTAACTTGAGTGCCTAAGTTATTGGCGTTCGTTAGGATCACATAATGAGAGTCTTGAGCTGTTCTCCATCAAGACTAAAGTCTCCGGCCGTAGGCCGTGGAGCATGAATGCTTAATGTTTACCGTTGGGTCTGAGACCTTAGGAACGGTGGTGGGACCCTGATTTTCCGTTACACCGATAATGTGTCTTGAGTGCACGGAGCGTCGGGCCGTGCGACCGACGTTTGTGATATATTGAACTGTGCGTGAGTGCACGTTTTGTAATATATCTGTTTGTGAAAATACTATGCATGCATGGAAGGAATACCACTGTCCCGGGAAAGGGGTATGGTCGTTATAAATTTATCAGCTGAATGCTGACCGTTGACTTGTTTGCCACCCTCGTGGTGGATTGTCTCTGTGCAGGTGTTGGGGAGCCGAGCGGAAAATAGTGGGCGGAAGCCATTGCTACTTTGCTGGCCCTCGAAGACCAAGATGAATAGTTTTACTGTTTTCATGTGTGGCCGGTCTGCGCGCCGAAATATGTAAACCATACTTGTGAAGTTTAACTGTAAGACCTTAAGGTCTAACACTTTTGTGTATTTCTATGTAAATTCCTGTGAGATATTTATAAATGTGATTGTTTATATATATATTGGATATTAATGGTTGTTGAGTTCAATAATAACTGTTAAAACTTTCGCTAGAATGCTCTGAGTTAGGATGCGTGTAGTAGTTATTGATATTAATAAGTAACTTCGCCAACTGTCTGCGGAATATGGCGTGGTGCCCCGACTGGACCCTATGTTATATTTCATGTGACGGACGGAGGTTGTTACAAGTTTGTCTCATACCAAAATACATCATAACACATGTTGTTAGACCCATAACAAAATAAATCATAACACAGAAGTTTGTCTCATAGAAAAATACATCATAACACATGACGTTAACCCTAAATATAGCATGATTTTAGCAACCATCAAAACACAAAATCTGTCCCTCCCTCTTTCTGTCAATTTATTTTAACGAAGTGTTGAGGTGACATTACTTCCCATCTCCCATGCCTACTACTGAGACATGTCCATCACCGTTGCCCTCTGGGTTCTCTCCGCCGACAACTTCATGATTCTTCCCCACCACTGACATCTTTTTTTTTACTCTCTGCCATGAGGAGAGCTCCCTGTTAGCTGTCATGGTGCAACCACTGGCACATCGGATTTGCTGCGTGTTGGGGGTGAAGATTGCAGACTTCCTCGGCAGAGAGAGCCCATGAAGTGAGCAAAATTGGTTGGATTATATAAATTATAATGCTTTGTTTCCTTTCCTGTGAAGAGCTCTACTCATGGCGGATGGTTTTGATGCTTTTATCTGGATTGAATGCTGCTTTTAAGACTGCTTTCAGGCGAGGAGGGCAAGTAATGGTAGCGGCGGAGGAGAGGAAAATCTGCACTTGAAGCTGCAGAAGCAGAGAAAGTGGGGGAAGATGGTCGGTGGCGTTGTCCTGCCGCCAAGGAGGCTTAAGGCTCCGTTTGGAGGTGAAAATATGTCCCCCCCAAACGGAGCCTAAAGCAGCTCCTAAAGCAGTTGATGAGGTTCTGTATAAAATGATGGCATTCTTCGACTAATCGGCTCCATTCTGTATCATTTGAAGACGTTGGCTCCGCAGGTGGAGGGGCTTGACCAAGAAGTCGCGTGCGGTGGCGTCGTTATTATGACCGGGCTCCGTCCCTAAATCTCCGTCCGGGTAACAGGAGAAGTTGCCGAGTGGAGATAACAGTGGTCGTGATTTAGAGAGAGGAAAAACAAGCCATGCAACGCCCACCGAGTGCTCACATGGCAGGCGCTGAGTGGACGCGGATGACGTCAAGTCCCGGATGCAAGAATTTCTCCGTGCGGTGAGAGCCAAGAGGGCAGCTGTGATGGAGATGTGGATGTCACAGTAGACATCGGGGATGGGAAAGTACTGCCACATCAGCACTTTGTTAAACTCATTTAGCGGAAAGAAAGAGAGACTTATTTCACACATCTTAAATATTTATGATACTAAATTCCAAGGTTTTAAAAATCGGACCGGACCGGCCGGTCGGACCGCGGATCGGGGATCCAGCCGGTCCGGCCCAGGTAAGCAAACCGGCCCCGCCACGGACCGCTCAAGAACCGCGGAACCGGGCGGGCGGACCGGTGGGCCGGGAACCGGGCGCGGTTTCAGAAAATCGGGCGGGCCAAAGCCCACTGTTAAATAGCAGAAAAAAAGTTGCCAGGGGGATTCGAACCTCCACCAAACCCAGATTACATTAAGAGCGGACCACCTGACCATTTGGTTCTTATTGTTTTCTTCCATAATATATTATATACATATAAATATTAACGTATATATAAAATAAACATATATAATTAATATACATATCTATATAAATATTAATTATATATATTTTAGATATATTATTATATTAACATATATGTAACGGTTCGACCCCGGTTGAACCGGTTGGACCGGTTCAATCTTGAACCTTTCCCTCTGCCGGTTCGATGTCCGGTCCAATTTTCAAAACCTTGCTAAATTCACTCAAATAAAAATATTGAGATTTTTTCAAAAAGTTTTCAAACTTTAGTGACCAAATTAATATTTTAGCCTATTGTTATTATTTTGGATAAAATACAATTATTTACATATTGTAAACAATCATTGTTGCTTTTTTAATGGTAATTTCATATGGGTGGTGATATTGGTACAACATAAATGACTATTTATAATCCATGGATGTTTGTACATCTCGAAAATTTATTTGTATACCTACTCGCTATTTATACCCCAAATTTAAAATTGTAAACGATAACATACGATGACTAATTAAAATACTAATAATCACATGTTGTGCAATAAAGGTAATATATTGATTGTCATCATTTAGCTTTCATCTGCTCATGATAACTTGCTACAAATATACATTGGTACAACATCTACAAAATATTAAAAGTCAGCATAAAGTTAGTTTGCAATATATACATCGCTCTAAATTTATTGCAACATAAAATTAGTTTGCAATTTAAATAAATCGTCCAAAATACGGGTACAACATCCCTAAGTGCCCTCCCAAAAGTTGATGTCCCTACAAAATAGTGTATTCAAATTTAAAAATCAAGAGACAAATTAAAAAATTATAATGGAAATTTGTCTAATTAATCTTACCTAATAACTTGTAGTCTATATGAGGACCCCATTTTTCGCCAAAAACACGGGGACAACATTCGCAAGTGTCCCCCAAAAAGTTGATGTCCCTGCTGAATAGTGTATTTAAATTTAAAAATCAAGAGACAAATTAAAAAAGGTGACTGTTATTAGCACTGCACTTTTGGATATTCGCACTTTATTTACTCTTAATTTTTCGCGACTTTTGAAAATACTCCTTGTACATGCATTTTTAGGAAAAGTGTTCAACACGAAAGTTGTAGATCTCAACGAGATCTACAACTTTCGTGTTGAACACTTTTCCTAAAAATGCATGTATAAAGCGTATTTCTAAAAATACGCTCAGATTTCGCGCCTTTTGAAAATACTCCTTGTACATGCATTTTTAGGAAAAGTGTTCAACACAAACGTTGTAGATCTCGTCGAGATCTACAACTTTCGTGTTGAACACTTTTCCTAAAAATGCATGTACAAGGAGTATTTTCAAAAGGCGCGGAAAATTAAGAATAAATAAAGTGCGAATATCCAAAAGTGCAGTGCTAATAACAATCACCTTAAAAAATTATAATTGAAATTTATCTTATTAATCTTATCTAATAATTTGTAGTGTATATGAGGACCCCATCTTTCATCAAAAGGGTATTATATAGAATGTGAACTCTGCAAATTAACAATGATATTAGATTAATAAATTAAGATATTAATACTAGAAATCTGTAATACTTACATACCTGATGATCAAAGGAGTCGCGTAATATATGGAATTTCCCACTGCGATGCTACCTGCTCATGATATCTTGTCCAGACTAGAAATAATGACGGGAGTGGGCAGTCATCATTCATCCGCAACTCAATGAAGTGGTTGCCATTTATATATCCGAGATAAACAACCCTTCTAATATCCGGCGGAGCTGAATGTAGGGGTAGGAATGTGAATGATTGTTGGTCAGAGAAATGAACCAGTTATATGTTGTAGCAAGATGCAACTATAAGCCTCATGTCTGACATTGTCATCCACTTATCTAGTGGGGCCGGTGCTGTCCAACAATCAAGTGATTTCAGTAATTCCACTCGCCTTGCAGTCCCAAATATGTCAGTGTACAATAATGACCTCTCAAAGAACAGCTGCAATCAGAAATTTTTCTAAAACCCTAAACCAAAAAATGGAGTCAGAGGAAGAACAACCTTGGATTGGAGCAGTGCAGGCGAGTGGTGGTCGGGAATGGCGTGAGGGGGAGCGTCGGCCGTGAGTAGAACTGGTGAGCAACCGAAATGGAGAAAATCCTAAAACCTGGAATCAAATGCTGCCGATGAGAGCTTGGAGATGAAGAAATATGACTCTTACCTGTAAAAAGAAACATACCCGTAATAGAAGACGGCGGAAGAGAGACGACAACCGCAATCGGGGCTGGTTAGGGCGAGCGCCGCCGGCAACTTGCAAAGCGGCGATAGCACTGCCATCTTCTTGACGGAAAACCGAGGGCCAGCTGGCAGGAGACGCGCCTCCGGGGAGCGGCGAACTTCGAAGGAAGAGGGACGTGCCTGGGCGGGGTCGGGGATAGCGTCGGGTGAGGGGGGTATGAATATTAGGTTTACGGTAGAAAAAAAAGGGGTTTTAAGTTTCAAAATATGGTGCCAATAGCGAGACGTGATGTATCAATATTACCACCCTTTCATATTGGGCAAATGGTTCTTTGTGGGGATTTGAAGGCAGTAGAAACTTTATTTCTCCTTAATCCATTACAGGAAAAAAAGACAAAAAATCTTGTCAATACTAGAATACAAAATAATACACCCCTTCAAGATGGCAAATGAACATCGTAAATACCAACTTGTCTAACAGAAAATTAAGGCTCTGTTTTGAACGGTTATGGTTGTCGTAAACACATGGGTTAAAGCGTCATTTGTTAAGAATCAACTAAAAAAATCATCAGTTTGAACATAAAAAAATGAATGAAGTTACTTAGATGGGCGTTAAGATATGACAATTAAACCCTCATATTTATGACCACCACTATGTTAAATGGAACCTAAATTGTGGTTTTGCAAGACCCTTGGTAAAGATACCGTCTGGTTGCAATTTTGAGCGTAAACTTAAGAATATATTTATTTGTTATGGCTAATTTTGTAGTATAATTGTATTTGAGAAGCATTTTTTTTTTTGCGTATGGGCATCCCAAGTATATTTTTAAAGGTGCTGTTACTAGCAAATCATTACTATTAGCAAACTCTTATTTTTCAAAATGGGTATTTGAAAATCATTTTGTTACTAGCAAACCAACATAATTTTTTTTTTAAAAAAATAAATTTTGTTTAAAACATTCATTCTTTCAAAATAACCCGCTGCATATAATGACATTACAAATGATTTCAAATGTATTTGATGGGCTCCACCTTAATTTATAAGAAAAAGGAGACCCCCATGATCCCCATGAATGGAGATCATGGGCGGGCCCCCCTAACCCCCATGATCTCTCATGGAGATCATGGGAGTGGGCCACCCGGCCATGGCCGGCCGTGGCCATGGCCGCCCCGGCCATGGCCGCCCCGGCCATGGCCGCCCCGGCCATGGCCGCCCCGGCCATGGCCGGCCATAGCCATGGCCGCCCCGGCCATGGACGGCCGTGGCCAAGGCCGGCCGTGACCTTGGCCGCCGCCGGCCTCCCTCGCCGGCCGCCCGGCTGCCGCCGCCGTCATGACGGCACGCCATCATGGGAAGCCCTCCTCGCCGTCCGATCGGGGGAGAGGCCCCACCGGCCGTCCGATCGGGACAAAACCACCCACTAACCCACTAGGTTAGTGGTGGGGCCCGCCATAACTTCCCCCTGGAGCCTATAAAAGGACCCCAGGGGCTCCTCATTTCCTAACTTTCTCCTCCTACGCTTCTTCTTCTTCTTCTTCCTCAGGTGGGAGCTTTCCCGTTCTTCTCCGTCGGCGGCCACCCCTCGTCGCCAACCACCAGCGGCCGCCTCTCGCCGCCAACCACCGGCCGCCGCCCGAGGCCTCTAGCGGTCCCCAGTGGCTATCAGCTCCTGCCAGCAGCTACCAGAACCTATCATCGGCTATTTGCACCCCACCATAGCTCAGTTACCAAGGAAACACTCCAAGGACCGAGAAAGACGCACAAAGGAAGCAGTGACAACCTCTGGACACGCGTCGCCTCTGAGCGCACGCGACTGAAGCATCCCGCGCATTCCACCATCCAAGTCCCGTTGGCAAGGCAGTCTGTTGCCCACCAACGAGCGCATATACTCTCTCTCTCCTCAAGATTGTAACGGGAGCGGCCTGTCGCCCCGATTTCCCCCGTCAAATTATAACCTCCAACAATCTAGTGGATTTTGATCGGCACCGACCCGGTCACGTGGTTTTTCACCCGGTTGAAGGGTTTTCCACGTTAAAACCTCCCGTGTCCATCCCCCATTTTTCAATTGACTGTGTGAGCGCTCGACCGCTCCGCGAGCTAAGGCGGTCCAAGAATATCCGTTCCGACCGGAGCATTGAGTTAGTCCGCAACAGTTTGGCGCCGTCTGTGGGAAACATTCCCAATATCCTTTGCAGAGCAAGTTCATCACAATGGCAAAGAGGAGTACCCGCACCGCAGAAGGATCCGCACTTGGCGGACACACTGAGCCTGCACGATCTCACTCTCTGGTAGATGTGCCACTGACCGCTGAAGCAGCGCTCGCCCCTGTCGCCGCTCTGGAGGGGCGTGTCCGCCAAATGGAGGAGCAGCAGACAGAAATGCTCATACTGCTTCGGAACTTGGGAGCGCCTCCAGCTCCGCCCAGGTCACCCCCGCCAGCTAACCATCCTCCACTTTTTAATCCACCAAGGAACCAGGAAGACCCTGTGGAGCAGGAAGGACCCGAAGATCATTCAGATGCCGCCAGTTCGGCTCATCCCCATCTAGGAAGAGCAAGGGCAGATCGCCCCCACGATCCAGTTAACGATGCTCCCATCCACCCTCTACTAACTCGTCAAGAGATCAGGGAGGCTGTGGCTGAAGAATGCCGCCAAGCCGCAAGAAGAGATTTCCACCCTCAGCGAACGCTTTATCAAGGCTCCCCCTTGACCCAGCAGATCCTCGATCATCCAATTCCACTCGGGTTCAAACTCCCAAGCGTCGAAACATTCGACGGAACTGACGATCCACTCGAGCATGTCAATCATTTCACCACCATCATGAGGATCTTCCATGCCACCGATCAATTGTTATGTCAAGTATTCCCAACTACTCTCAAAGGGCAAGCTCGAACATGGTTCCACTCTTTAAGGCCCGGTACCATTGCTAGTTTTGCCGAGCTAACCAGACAATTCTCCGACCAATTCATCGCTAATCGAAAGATTGTCCGTGATCCATCTCATCTCTCTGGAATCCGCCAGAACGAAGGGGAAACCCTCAAAGAATTCTTTCGACGTTTCACTGCAGAAGCTCGCCAGATCCCGGGCGTCGACCCCGAACTCCTACGTGGAGTATTCCTGGGGGGCCTTCGCCCCAGCGGCTTTTATTCGGCACTCATGAGAGAGACCGTACCCAACTACCCGGATCTGGTGCACAGAATTGAGGCACAGATAGCCGCAGACGAAGCTATTGAAGCTCATAGGCGACAGTTCGATGGGGTACAGAAAAGGCAAAGAGATAAAGAGCCGGCTCCTCAACGGCAGGAAGGAAGATTCCATGAGGAACGTCGAGCCGGACAACGCAGGCGTGACGCGCAGAGAGATCCCCCTAGGGACTATACCCCTCTCAACACTTCCCGCACCAACGTTTTGTATGCCATTCAGAATGAACCAGCATTACAGCGACCAAGGCAACCACCTCCTAATCCTAAGAACGATCAATCAAAGTATTGTGAATATCATCGGACAACCGGGCATACCACTGAAGAATGTGCTCGCCTAAAGGAGGAAATCGAGCGTTTAGTCCGTTTAGGACTGCTCGGTAGATTTCTGCAAGGAAGGGTTCAAGAGCAGCGAGACCCGCCTAGGCGACCCAGGGACCATCAGAATGCCCCGCCAGCGCCCGAAGGAGGAAGGCAAGCAGTAGGAAACATTGAGACTATTGCCGGGTCATCTATTCTAACCTCACAGATACTGTCAGTCCACTCTGTAAAGGAAGCCCATGAAGATAAAAGAAGAAAGCAGGACACCACCATATCATTTGGGGATGAAGACCTTATCAACGTCCGAATCCCGCATCAAGACCCGCTCGTAATTAGCGCCGGAATCGGAAATCCCTGCTATAACGTTAAGCGAATCCTCGTTGATAATGGCAGTTCAGTCGACGTCCTTTTTTCCACCACTCTGCAGAGTATGAATATATCTCGACTGCAGCTAACTCCAGCCGCGGGACCAATATATGGTTTCGACAACCATCAGGTCCAAGTCATCGGAACAGTCACTCTACCAGTCACGTTGGGAGAATTCCCAAGACAGATTACGCATGAAGCTCAATTCGTGGTAGTAGATTCAAACTCAGTATACAACGCTATATTCGGAAGGCCAGTTCAGACTACCTTCAAGGCCATCCCATCTATCCCCCATCTAGCAATGAAGTTCCCTACTCCTGGAGGAATTGGAGTAGTACGCGGAAACCAGGAAGCCGCAAGGAGTTGTTATTCCAAGCAAGCACAGCCCACCGAGCCTACCACGCTAAACATCGATGACTTCGACCTCAGAGATGAAGTAGTTCTGCAGCGGGGGGCACCCTCCGAAGGTCTAATTGAAGTCCCCCTCTCTTCGACAAAGCCGGATCGCACCGTCCAGCTTGGATCCCTCTTACAGGAGCACGAGAGGGAAGAATTGGCAGCCTACCTCCGCAAGAATAAGAATATCTTTGCCTGGTCCCCAGAAGATATGCCTGGGATCGACCCTCAGGTCATCCGCCACTCCCTCAACATCAACCCTGCATGTAAGCCCGTCATTCAAAAGAAGAGGAATTTCGCCCCTGAGAGGCTCCAAGCAATTGAAGAAGAGGTTGAAAAACTCCTGCGCGCGTAATTCATTCGAGAAGTTGGCTACCCTGCTTGGGTAGCTAACGTTGTCCTAGTAAAGAAATCCTCAGGAAAGTGGAGAATGTGCGTGGATTATACAAATCTCAACCAGGCTTGCCCTAAGGACAGCTTTCCACTTCCCAGGATCGATCAACTAGTTGACTCAACCGCCGGACATCAACTGCTTAGCTTCATGGACGCCTACTCTGGATACAACCAGATTCGAATGGATCCGACCGACGAGGAACACACGGCTTTCCGTACCGACAAAGGAATTTATTGCTACAAGGTAATGCCATTCGGACTTAAAAATGCAGGAGCCACCTACCAGCGGCTCATGAACAAGATCTTTAAACAACTCATCGGCAGATCCATGGAAGTATATGTAGACGATATGCTGGTTAAGAGCATTCGCCGAGAAGACCATTTAGAAGACCTAGAAAAATGTTTCAGGATCCTCAGACAATATGGAATGAAGCTCAACCCAAGCAAGTGCGCCTTCGGTGTCACTTCCGGAAAATTTTTGGGGTTCATGGTTACCCAGCGAGGAATAGAGGCCAATCCTGAGAAAATTAAGGCTCTCGAAGAAATGTCTCCACCCAGATCACTTAAAGATGTACAACGGCTGAACGGAAGAATCACAGCGCTATCCCGATTCCTAGCTCGATCAGGGGACAAGTACCTCCCTTTCTTCAAAATTCTCTGAGGAGCACGAAGCTCAGGGTTTCAATGGACCGATGAGTGTCAATCAGCCTTTGAATCCCTAAAGCAGTACCTGGCCTCTCCTCCACTTCTATCCAAGCCAGCTCCCGGAGAAATTCTCTTTTTATATCTTGCCATCACACAAGCAGCCCTAAGTTCAGTCCTAGTAAAAGACGAAGGGGGAATTCAACGCCCCATCTACTACCTGAGCAAAATCCTTTCTGATACCGAAACCCGCTACCCAGCCGCAGACAAAACAGCCTTAGCACTTGTCTTTTCCGCAAGAAAACTCCGTCCCTACTTCCAGGCACACACTATTAAGGTCCTAACTGAGCTACCACTCCGGACCATTCTTCAAAAACCCGAAGCATCCGGTCGATTGGTTAAGTGGGCTGTCGAGTTGAGTGAGTTCGATATCCACTTCCTCCTGCGCCCCGTCATCAAGTCTCAGGTTTTGGCCGACTTCATTGTAGAGAACACTCTACCGATGGAAACAGAATTTGCACCCACGGAAGCCGGACGAACATGGACGTTATACGTAGACGGGGCCTCAGGGGCTGAAGGTGCTGGGGCAGGCCTGCTCCTCATTAATCCAGAACTCGTTACTCTAGAATATGGACTCCGACTAAAATTCCCTGCCACAAACAATGCAGCAGAATACGAAGCCCTCATCGCGGGACTCAGGCTCGCCATCAGCTGCCAGGTCAAGCAGCTGATCATTTACTCTGACTCACAACTTGTTGTCTCGCAGGTAGAAGGAGAATTTGAAGCCAAGAATGAACAGCTATCCCAATACCTGAAACTCGTCAAGTCCCTTCTCATCCAAATCCCACAAATTCAAATTATGCATATCCCTCGAGAACAAAATAACAAGGCAGATGCCCTGTCAAAGCTGGCCACTTCTTCAACGCAATACCAAACAAGAAGGCGCCAAGTTGAAGAAATAGTCTTCCCCAGTATTCACGGCCCGTGGGAAGTAGCAGAAGTCAATAAAGTAGAGGAATCATGGACAGCCCCGCTAATCGCCCATCTGAAGGGCCAACTGTCACCGGAAGATCAAAAGGAGGCTCGTCGCCTGAGAATGAGAGCGGCAGCATTCACTCTGATAGACGGGGAGCTATACAAACGGTCCTTTGCAGGACCCTACCTGAAGTGCCTATCAGGAGAAGATGCCGAGTACACGCTCCGCGAAGTTCACCAAGGAATATGCGGCGAACATCTCGGGGGAAAAGCCCTGGCCAGGAAAATCCTACGGCAAGGATTTTACTGGCCAACCATGAAGAAGGAAGCGACAGAATTCGTTCAGAAGTGCAAGAGCTGTCAAGTACACGCTAACATTCCCCGGCAGCCCCCGGTAGCCCTCACGTCGATACAAGGAGCCTGGCCGTTCGCACAATGGGGGATAGACCTCCTTGGACCTTTGCCATTAGCTTCAGGTCAAAGGAAATTCATCATTATGGCAATCGATTATTTTACCAAGTGGATCGAAGCAGAACCACTGGCCAAGATAACCGAAGAGAACGCCAAACAGTTCGTCTGGAAGAACATCGTATGTCGCTTCGGCATACCGGCAATCATTATCACAGACAACGGCACTCAATTCACTGGAAAGTCCTTTACCAAGTTATGTGAAGACTTAAAGATAGCATTGCGACACACAGCAGTATCACATCCCCAATCCAATGGGCAAATTGAAGTAACCAACCGTACTATCTTAAAGGGACTAAAAACACGACTAGAAGATGCTGGGGGGCAATGGGTGGACGCTCTTCCTAATGTGCTATGGGCATATCGCACCACAGAGAGAATGCCTACCGGAGAAACTCCTTATAATCTCTGTTATGGAACGGAGGCTATTATACCCGTCGACATTGGCGTCCCTAGTCCTCGGACATCCGACTTCGATCCTCAGATAAACAACGAGGCGCTCCGAGACAACCTTGACCTGATCTTCGAAGTACGAGAAGAAGCCGCTCTTCGCGCCGCCGCCTACCAACAACGCACAGCCCGCTACTACAACCGCCGGGTAAAGGCCCGCTCAATCAACATCAGAGACCTAGTCCTTCGCACCTTGGAAGCTGCCGGGAAGGGAACACAAGGCGACAAGCTATCTCCAACATGGGAAGGACCATTCGTTGTCACCGCTATGGTGAAGCCAGGCACATACAAGCTATGAAACGCCGAAGGAAAGATTCTCCCACGCACCTGGAATGCACAAAATCTACGCCGCTTTTACCAGTGACACATTACGACTCTTTTATGCCGTCATTTTCAATTCAAGACTAGGTGATCTATATAAGTCACAAACCTGATCTCATGCAAATACTTTGAATCACGCTTATTACTCAAAGAATTACCTTTTATTTTCTGCAAACACTGCATGTTCTAACGAAATTCAAAGCCGTGGGCCTGTCCCACGCGACACCGTGGGGGCCTGCCCCCCTCACGAAGAAGCCGCGAGCCTGTCTCGCGCGAAAAGTCGTGGGCCTGTCCCACGCGACACCGTGGGGGCCTGCCCCCCTCACGAAGAAGCCGCGAGCCTGTCTCGCGCGAAAAGCCGTGGGCCTGTCCCACGCGACACCGTGGGGGCCTGCCCCCCTCACGAAGAAGCCGCGAGCCTGTCTCGCGCGAAAAGCCGTGGGCCTGTCCCACGCGACACCGTGGGGGCCTGCCCCCCTCACGAAGAAGCCGCGGGCCTGTCTCGCGCGAAAAGCCGTGGGCCTGTTCCACGCAACACCGTGGGGGCCTGCCCCCCTTATGAAGAAGCCACGAGCCTGTCTCGCGCGAAAGGCCATGGACCTGTTCCACGCAACACCATGGGGGCCTGCCCCCCTCACGAAGAAGCCGCGAGCCTGTCTCGCGCGAAAGGCCATGGACCTGTTCCACGCAACACCGTGAGGACTTGACCTCCTCACAAAGAAGCCCACATACAAACTAGGCCGCGAGCCAGGCCCACACACTATCTCATGTCAAAATACAAATACACCATGACAAAGATCAACTCCCACAAACAACCATCTCGTGGCAAAATACATCTATGCAAAACGCAGGACAACGACATACAAGTAAGACTATCATAACAAACAACGAATGGGAGCCCTAACAGCGACAATCTCAAAAGCTATGATAGAAACAAATGACTACAAATAAACAACGAGGCAGACAAAAGCAGATAAACACTACAGCTACTCAACATCAGCATCTGAGCTAAAACGCTCATCATCTGAAACGTCCGCGAAGCTGAAACTGGAAGTATCACACCCAAGATGCTTCCCTATGAAGCGAAAAGCCTTCGAAACACCACGACGAAGCGCTAACTGGCGCATGTCATCCATCTGAGGCTCTACTTCCTTGGACCAAATGTCATCACGAAACTCCTCCGCGATCAGGCTACGATCCCGCATATAGTCCAAGGACTCCAGGTACTCCGCGAGGCCTGCGGCCTTCAATTCTGATGTACGGTCATCCGAAGATAACATCTCTACCTGCGCCCTCGTCGCACAAAGCTGGGTCTCAAGGCCTGCAACCTCATCTCGCGCCGCATGCAATTGAGTCTCCAAGCCAGATATTTCCTCCCTCGCATGTTTCAACATTTGGGCAGTCCTCTCCACCACGGCTTTCTCCACATCCAAGGAAGCACGCACGTCTTCTAGCTCAGACTTCAGCTCTGACCCAACTCGATGATACTGCGCGATGTCCCGGTCATGTTCTTCCTTGAGAGAAGAAAGTGAACCCATCGACAGTCGAAACTTCTCCTGCAAAGCAAGATAGCCATCCATGGCCGCGCACGGCCTGCGCGCAAGCACCACCGGCGCGCGCACGTACACGCAGCCTCACCAAGTCCGGCCAGCAAGCACGCGGCCGACACACACAGCCTGCGCACGCGGCCTGTGCGCGCGCGCGACCTGCATGCGCGGCCGGCACGCGAACGGCCAGCACGCGCGCACGCCCTGCACGCCCGCAGCCAGCGCGCACGGCATACGCGCGCAAGGCCTGCACGCGGCCTGCGTGCGCACGGCCTGCGCGCGCGCGGCCTGCGCGCGCGCGGCCTGCGCGCGAGCGGCCTGCGCGCAAGGCCTGCGCGTGGCCTACGCGCGCGCGGCCTGCGCCCGCGCGGCATGCGCGCAAGGCCAGCGCGCGCGGCCAGCGCGCACGCAGCCTGCACGCACGCGGCCGGCGCGCACGACCCGCGCCCGCACGGCCTGCGCGCAAGGCCAGCGCGCGCGGTCCGCACGCAAAGCCTGCGCGCGGCCTGCGCACGCGCGGCCTGCGCGCGCTCGGTCCCTCTCCCGTAACGGTGGCACACCCCCAACTCCTACGCCTTGCCGGCCCTCGCGCGAGCCCGTTTGGCGTCCGCTTTCCAAACTAACATGAACCGGCATACCTTGGAGCCGCTCACCATCGCTGCCATCCCGGATTCCACGCCGGCAATCACCACCGCAACCAGAGTTAAAAATCTCTCCCCGTGCTCGCTTCCCT
Source organism: Platanthera zijinensis (assembly GCA_039513925.1). Lineage (NCBI taxonomy): Eukaryota > Viridiplantae > Streptophyta > Magnoliopsida > Asparagales > Orchidaceae > Platanthera > Platanthera zijinensis. The sequence continues at coordinate 153,966,377 of CM077090.1, read as the reverse complement.
CCCAACTGAAAGAGATTTGGGGGGCAATTGATGGGCTCCACCTTAATTTATAAGAAAAAGGAGACCCCTATGATCCCCATGAATGGAGATCATGGGCGGGCCCCCCTAACCCCCATGATCTCTCATGGAGATCATGGGAGTGGGCCCCCTCTCTCCCCACCATTAGGGGAGGGAACCGCCCCCGGCGGTTCCCCTCCGGCCATGGCCGGCCGGCCGCGGCCATGGCCGGCCGCGGCCATGGCCGGCCGCGGCCATGGCCGGCCGCGGCCATGGCCGGCCGCGGCCATGGCCGGCCGCGGCCATGGCCGGCCGCGGCCATGGCCGGCCGCGGCCATGTCGGCCTCAACCATGGCCCCGACCATGGCCGGCCGCCGCCGTGGCCATGGCCGCCCGGCCATGGCCGGCCGTGGCCATGGCCGCCCCGGCCATGGCCGCCCGGCCATGGCCGGCAGTGGCCATGGCCGCCCCGGCCAGGGCCGCCCCGACCATGGCCACCCGGCCATGGCCGGCCGTGGCCATGGCCGCCCCGGCCATGGCCGCCCCGGCCATGGCCGGCCATAGCCATGGCCGCCCCGGCCATGGACGGCCGTGGCCAAGGCCGGCCGTGACCTTGGCCGCCGCCGGCCTCCCTCGCCGGCCGCCCGGCTGCCGCCGCCGTCATGACGGCCCGCCATCATGGGAAGCCCTCCCCGCCGTCCGATCGGGGGAGAGGCCCCACCGGCCGTCCGATCGGGACAAAACCACCCACTAACCCACTAGGTTAGTGGTGGGGCCCGCCATAACTTTCCCCTGGAGCCTATAAAAGGACCCCAGGGGCTCCTCATTTCCTAACTTTCTCCTCCTACGCTTCTTCTTCTTCTTCCTCAGGTGGGAGCTTTCCCGTTCTTCTCCGCCGGCGGCCACCCCTCGTCGCCAACCACCAGCGGCCGCCTCTCGCCGCCAACCACCGGCCGCCGCCCGAGGCCTCCAGCGGTCCCCAGTGGCTATCAGCTCCTGCCAGCAGCTACCAGAACCTATCATCGGCTATTTGCACCCCACCAGAGCTCAGTTACCAAGGAAACACTCCAATGACCGAGAAAGACGCACAAAGGAAGCAGTGACAACCTCTGGACACGCGTCGCCTCTGAGCGCACGCGACTGAAGCATCCCGCGCATTCCACCATCCAAGTCCCGTTGGCAAGGCAGTCTGTTGCCCACCAACGAGCGCATATACTCTCTCTCTCCTCAAGATTGTAACGGGAGCGGCCTGTCGCCCCGATTTCCCCCGTCAAATTGTAACCTCCAACAATCTAGTGGATTTTGATCGGCACCGACCCGGTCACGTGGTTTTTCACCCGGTTGAAGGGTTTTTCACGTTAAAACCTCCCGTGTCCATCCCCCATTTTTCAATTGACTGTGTGCGCGCTCGACCGCTCCGCGAGCTAAGGCAGTCCAAGAATATCCGGTCCGACCGGAGCATCAAGTTAGTCCGCAACAGTATTCATTCAACCACTTATGTTAGCATTATAGATGAGTCAAAATACCGCAAATGTTTAGTATGCCCAAAACTATTTTTTCAACAAAATATCATTATCTGCATCAAAATCTTTAAACAAAATATCGATCGGTTTAGAAATATATTTGATTTCTAATTTCTATAAGAATGTGTTGTATATACGAGTTAAGTGTATATAAGAATATACGTCCTTTTGAATTGCGTCTTATACGTACAATTTCATGAGAAGTGTTCAACATGAAAGTTGTATATCTTGACGAGATCTAAGATTTTCATGTTGAACACTTTTTGATTTGAAGCACTTTAGGCCCCCCGATTTGACCCCTGAAAAAAGTTACGTTGTACGTATGTACGGACGCTTGGGATCAGCGTGACTTTTTTCGGGGGCCAAATCGGGGGCATAAACGGCTTCAAATCAAAAAATGTTCAACATGAAAGTTGTAGATCTCAACGAGATCTACAACTTTCATGTTGAACACTTTTTGATTTGAAGCCGTTTATGCCCCCGATTTGGCCCCTGAAAAACGTTAGGTCGTACATATGTACGGACGCCCGGGATCGGCGTGACTTTTTTCGGGGGCCAAATCGAGAGCATAAACGGCTTCAAATCAAAAATTGTTCAACATGAAAGTTGTAGATCTCGTCGAAATATACAACTTTCATGTTGAACACTTTTTGATTTGAAGTGGTTTAAACCCCCGATTTGGGCCCCAAAGAAAGTCACGCCGAAAATCTGTACGTTCCGTGCATGTCTTTTTTATGGCCCAAATTGAAGGCCTAAACGACTTCAAATCAACAATGATCAACATGAAAGTTGTAGATCTCATCAAGATCTACAACTTTCATGTTGATCACTTTTTCAAATGAGTAATATTTGGGGCTCAAAATTCAAAAATACAAAAATTGTCAAAAAGCAAGATTGGTTTGCTAGTAGTAATTTTTGGGAAGAGAAAAAAATGCTAAAAATGACAGAATCTGTTTTTTTTTGGTTTGCTAGAAATGAAAGTGGGTTTGCTAATAACAGCACCCATTTTTAATATATTTGTAGCTCTTTTATATTAGGGAATTGTTAAAAGCACCGCACTTTTGGCTAATCGCACCGCATTTAGGTCTTTTAACACTTAAAATTTGTCACTCTAAAAATATACCCGCACCGCACTATTGCTTCCTCGCACCGCAGTCCTAAAATCCCGATCTTCTCCTCACGCCTACTGACGCGTCGCTGGCTTCTCCCGCCCTTTTCGTCGCCGACACCGGCAGATATCAGCGCCAACGCCGCCTCTCCTCGACGAGATCTACAACTTTCATGTTGAACACTTTTCCTGAAATTGCGTGTACAAAGCGTATTTCGAAAAGATATGAAAAGTTAGGAGATTTTTGGGTGCGACTAGCCAATAAAGAGTTGCGGTTAACAATCACCTATGTTAAAGGACTTCTGAACTTTCTTTGAGAGTTCATTACTGTTTCTATGTTTAGAAGTAAATTGTTGCAATATTATTGATTCTCATCGTGAATTGTGCCCCAAATATTATTGGTCTGTATTATAGATGTCGTTGATGAAGATCACAAATATTTGAAGAAAAGAGTATAACAATTTGGACAACACATTTGATGGTTTTTTTGTATCAAATATTTTTTCTATTGAGTATATATTAATATTGTAATTCAATGAGAACCTATTTTAATTCATAAATTAAGTGCGGTGCGTTTATCTCAATTGCGGTGCGGATAACAATGTGCGGTGCTTTTAACAATATGTGAAAAACTGCGGTGCTTTTAACAAAGCGGTGCGATTAGCCAAAAGTGCGGTGCTTTTAACAATTCCCTTATATTATCGCCAATTAATTATTTTAGAATAAGTTAAACTTGTGAATATAGGCATATTGCCAGAGTTGCAGGTAAGAACCACGTGGCATGGGAAAAAGATCATTTTCATTTGGAGGCAAATGAATTGTATCTAGGTCTAGATTGTTTCTTACTTTGGCTCCGTTTGGAGGGACTTATTTTCACCGGTCAAGCGGTTACGATCGCATGAATCAGATCATTATTTGCAGTTACGATCGCATGAATCAGATCATAATAATGATCTGATTCATGCGATCGTAACCGCTTGACCGATGAAAATAAGTCCTCCCAAACTGAGCCTTCATCTGACTGATTAAATAATCTCATATCTTTTTTATATAGATGATATTTTTGCACCCTTAGATACATAAGATTAATTTTTGAGCGTCAAATGAATGCCTCAATTTTGTCCCAAATAGAGAGGATCTTCATCCCGTGACAATGAAAAAGGATACTAGTATGTTGGTCAGTTTATTGGTGTCAGCCAAAGTAGGCAATATCTAAGATATTGTTAGTTGAGCAATCACAAATAGTATTAGAGCTTGACCTTTTATAATATGAAAGCATGACTCTATGACAAATCTGTGAATGTTGGTCGAAGTATTCGGGGTAGGATTTAGGTGGAATCCCCTACTCGTTGCCCCTAGGTGGGTATAAATAGGCAAACTCAAGGAGTTTCTACGGGTATCGGATCTACACGTGCCCGAACTGACCCGTTATGCCTCTGAACCCGTTATTCGTCCAAATATACACTAACAAAGTCTACACAAAGTTGGTAGTCTTGTTACATCCAAAGTCCGTTGAGAGTGTTTCCTCAGGGTAATGAGTATCTTATAGTAATAAATGTTGGATCTTGTAGCGCCCTTGGCGGGGGAGGGGGGGGGGGGTGAATAAGGGATTTTGGAGAGAAGACTTATTTAAAAATATTAGAGTTTATCACCGAAGTTTTGAATACTTTATAGAAGAATATATTTTAATACAAAAACACTCAAGCCTTTATCCCGCTATAGTGGGGTCGGCTATATGTAGGGCTGTAAGTCGGAACCAACCGAACCTCCAAACCGAACCGAACCAAATCAAACCGCACGGTTCGGTTTGGTTTTATTAACCCACGGTTCGATCACAGTTTCATTTTGTGAAAAAACATGTGGTTCGATTCGGTTCACGGTTTGGAATGTCAAACCGAACCGAGTCGAACCGAACCGAACCGAACCGAACCAAATTAGCTCTAATACTATTCTATTAGAGATAATTTATTTCATAAGCTCAGCTAAGCCCATGTTATTAAAAATAAACGATATATAAATTAGTAAGACTAAATGTTATTACTTATGAGTTATGACTGTGCGCCAAGCGGGATAGGGGTTGACTGCTCTTTCATATCCCTTTATTAACTTTATACAAAATTTGATAGCATCCTTAAATCTTGCAGTTACCCAAAAGCACTCAATTATTTTCAGAACTTTATAAAAATCAACGTTTCAAGTTAGAAAATCAAATACTCTTCAATTTATGTTGTTTTTAAAAAGGTCTTTTCAATTGAAGACGACACCTTGTTCGATTTTCCTTCATAAGTATAACAATAATTAATGAGCAAACTTCTATTCTTTTAAGTATTAAACCACTCAAATCGAAACGAACCAAACCAAATGGTTCGGTTCGGTTATAATGGTGTTCGCAGTTTGGTTCGGCTTCGGATTTTTGGAACCACACGCGGGTGGTTCGGTTAACGGTTTTGATAGAAAACCGAACCAAACCAAACCGTTACATCCCTAGCTATATGGATCCTTTGTCGCCATTGTGCCCTATCTTTTGTCATAATCTCACTAATGCCTATGTACATCGTATCTTTCTTTATAGTTTCATTCCAAGTTTTTATTGGTCTACCCCTCCCTCGTCTAACATGCATATTGACTAGATTCTCACAATGCCTAACAGGTGCCTCTAATGGCCTCCTTTGTACGTGTCCAAACCATCTTAGACGAGCTTCTCGCATATTTTCTGAAAGTGGTGCTACTCTTATCTTATCCCTGATATTCTTTCATTCATAATTGTTGGGTATTGTATCCACAATGTACCTGATTTGAAGAAGCCCCTGAACAAGCTAAGTTGAATTGACAAGTTGTATTTGACGATCTTCTATCAAGTTGTGCTTGCAGCTATTCCATGCCAAGTACACACCAATGTCAGGGTGCAGTGGGTCAATATACACGGGTCTGCGCAACGTAATCCCTCGTTGAGCAGATTAGTGTGTTGACTCATATGTGCTCTCTCTATTGGAGTGTACTTATTTTCAAGTACAGGGTTGAGATAATTCAAGAGCAGAGGAGGAGCAAGGATGGGTCAAAGACCAAGTCATGGGAAGAAAGTAGAAAAATTAGCTAAGTCAGAATCGACGGGAATCACTAAGTGATTCCTGCCGATTCGACGGGATTCCCGCCGAATCGTCGAGAATCACTCGCCGATTCCCGCCAACTTCATCTGGCTGACAGTTCGCCTTAAAGAATTCTGCTAAGTCTGAATCGACGAGAATCATTAACTGATTCTCTCCGAATCATCGAGAATGACTTTGCATTCTCGCCGATTCGTCGAGAATGGTCTTGATTCTCTCCGATTCCCTCCGGATGGCAAGCTTTTCAACTGAAACTCTACCAAGGATAATTCGACGAGAATCATGAGTGATTCCCGCCGACTTCGACGGGAATCACCAATGATTCCCGCCGAATTTGCCTTAGGCGGTTTTTATCTGCTCGCTGGACCGAACCAAGATAACAGGCACTGATTAGATCGGGCTTAGGGTTTCTTCTTGTGGGGCCAAAAACGGTCATTTAGGGTTGTTCTACAGTATATATACTCGCTTATTTCGAACATCAACTGTAGCGATTCACGGAGAATCAAAAGCCGTCGAGCGTGACCTAGCCGATCGCGGAAATCCTCCCGTCACCGTCGCCGCTCGCAAGGTAGTCGCCGCTGAAGATCTCAGATCATCTTTGATCTCCCGACGACAGAACCGAGGCAAGTTTAGCGTCTCGCGCTTCTCTCTCGAGATCTCTTGTCTCTCGATTTGTTGAACAAGGATAGTTCTTCATTACGAATCGATTGAGACGACTGATCCGATTGAGATCGTTGGTAGACCTTGCTTGCTTCATCAAGAAGTTTGGATCTACAAAGCATCGCCGCCGCATTCACTTGCCGCCGCCGATCTTGGGAAGATCCTCTCCAAGAGAGTACTCCGGTCGTGGACTCTTCGTCTTCATCAAGAACGCTTCAACGAACGAAGAGGGACATCGGGTTCTCCACAAGTGTAGTTTGTATTTCTTGTGCATTCTATTTTTGTTTTGTTGTAAAGGAATAGTGATTCCTCGTTGTAAGGGTTGGGTGTAACCCGTGGTGGAGGAGTAGTGACTCCTTCGGTTAGAAAGGTGCCTTCCGTAGTGTGAGGATTGGATTTTAATCCGTTTGGTGAAGTGACCGAGTCGTCCCTTAGTGGGAGATAGGTCGAAGGGGGAGAGTGGACGTACCCAAATCGAAGAATCACTATAATTGCTTGTGTGTTTTTCTGTGCTGTGTTTGTTTTCTTGTACAGGTTATTTTAAATTCCGCAAAAGACTACAAATCACCTATTCCCCCCCCATAGGTGAAGTTAGTTGACACTAGATAACTTTCAAGTGGTATCAGAGGGAGGTTGCTCGTCAATAAGGTTAACACCTTGAGTAAGATCCCGGTTCTAGTGTCAAGAAGAAGACAAGACTCAAGCGTGGAGCTATACTCTGATGTCTCTCCTCTGAGACTCCCTGCTTGCACAACGGAGTATTACCCCATCTGGAAGATGAGAGTTATGTTTCATCTGTAGGCTATTGACCCTCGCGCATCATTCATTATGGAAGAGGGTCCCTTCATTCCCATGAAGGCTTCCGTATCTGGAAAAGATCTCCAAATACCCAAGAGTCCCGAAGAGATGTCTGAGACTGAGCTTTTACTTTTTAACCTGGACAAGCTGATTCGTCAGATCATCACTGACGTCTGGTCTGGATCATCTCGTTCAAGATTGGACAAGTGTAGGACTGCAAAGTCTATGTGGCAAACTATCTCTGACATCATGGAGGGAACGGAGACGGCTGGGACTTGATGCCAACAAGAGGATGAAGCCTATGTGGGGGTCCTCATCTCTGAAGATGAAATTCAAGACCAATCTCTCAATATCAGGGCTCCCGTGTCTCTATCTGAGACTGAAGAAGAGATTGAGGAATGAAGTTCCGATGAAGCTGACACATCAGTCTCTACAGATCTTAACGCTACCCCTGATCATCACAGTCAGGATCAGGTATCTTCCTCATCATGCTCCTTTATTCTTGAATCTCCTGAAGACAGGAGTGGTTCAGAGGGTTGTCCATTAAGTGATGCAAGGGTAATGGACAGCTTCAATCAAAGGATTGGAACTCTTGATTTCCTTCGTAGTGGCATTCAGAAGAGCAACTTGCTTGTGGAGAAACAATCTATGGAAATTGCTCAGTTGAGGACCATGATGGATCTCCAATTGGAATCCATCAAGGTAAAGGACTCAAAAATCTCGGATCTAGAGTTTTCACTAGAGACCGAAAAGAGGATAGTATCTAACTTTTCCAAGGTAGATGCTATTAAGAGAAAGGGAGAAAACGGGTGGATCTCACGAATTATAAAATCGTGGAGAAATGTGGAAACTATTTTTAGACCCCCCACACCGTGTAGGAAGGGCACACATTATGCTTTCAGGTATGACCATAAGAACAACTATGGTCACTGGAAGAGTAATCAGCCCTCATATGGAAATACCCACAGTGCAAGAGCTGTTATAGCTACCCATGAGAGAATACACAAGGCTCATCATGAACCTTTTGTATTCATGGCCTCAGTCCCAACTCGTCATGAAAGTGCAGGAACCAGCTCTCACAGTAACTCTCACTACCCTAGGACTCAGGAAAAGGGGGGGTGGGAAACATGTAGCAAGTACCCATGGGGCCCCCAGAGGTGTGCTGGCTGAAAAGAAGGCACCATTTCCCAGGACTCATGACACTTACCACATGTTCTCCATCCACCCTCCCTCGTGTCTCGGTGGGAAGGGCAAATCTGTGAGCATAACCTACTCTGCCCCTGTCAGACCTAAGATCATGACTAACTCAGTCAGTAGATCTGGTCAGAAAAGGAGATACAACATTCATGAGTGTTGGTGCTGTGGCAAAGTGGGTCACTTTGCCATAGATTGTTGGCACAATCCTTCTGTGCTAAGGGCAAGGGTATGTCCACTTCCTTTGGCTAGAGATAGCCTTCCTGACAGAAATCCTGTAGGAAGGCATTCACTAGTTTATGCTGACAGGAACCTAGGACCCAATGCATATTGGGTTCCTAAGGTAAGGTAATTCTATTTTGCAGGATAGTCTAGGTTCCCAGGAACATGATGGGACCTAGACAAGAGATGTTCCAGGCTTGCACTGGAACAAGAAATTTGAAAAAAAAATAATAATGCGCTACCACTTCTTTCGGGAGCATGTGGAAAACAAAGATATCTCTCTCTGCTATGTCCCCACGGATAAGCAGATTACAGATATCTTCATAAAGCCCCTATACGAGGCCAAGTTCAGTCTCTTTAAAACTGAACTCGGCATGCTGAACTATGAAGATTGAAGACTGAAGGGCTCAAGGCTCTTGGATCAAGGGGAGCATCACCAAGGAACTCATGATTGAGCACGGATGCAAGATCTGAGGGGGAGCATGTGGCTCCAAGTGAAGTCCTAGATTTGTAGAAGCCGAAAAGGGAGAGATTACCCTCTCGGCTAAGGCTAAGGTGCTAAGGTACTAAAGTGGCTGCCAAAGGCTAAGAATGCTAAGTATGCTCTAAGGAAAATGGTAATGAATGGTAATGAATTTCATTCTCAACTGATTGTTCATTTTATGTTTTTCATTCCTATCTGTCTTATTCACCTTAGCTTGTAGGGTTTAGGCTTCTTCAAATAGGAGGAGATTGTTGGGTATTGTATCCACAATGTACCTGATTTGAAGAAGCCCCTGAACAAGCTAAGTTGAATTGACAAGTTGTATTTGACGATCTTCTATCAAGTTATGCTTGCAGCTATTCCATGCCAAGTACACACCAATGTCAGGGTGCAGTGGGTCAATATACACGGGTCTGCGCAACGTAATCCCTCGTTGAGAAGATCAGTGTGTTGACTCATGTATGCTCTCTCTATTGGAGTGTACTTATTTTCAAGTACAGGGTTGAGAAAATTCAAGAGCAGAGGAGGAGCAAGGATGGGTCAAAGACCAAGTCATGGGAAGAAAGTAGAAAAATCAGCTAAGTCAGAATCGACGGGAATCACTAAGTGATTCTCACCGATTCGACGGGAATCACTAGTGATTCCTGCCGAATCGTCGAGAATCACTTGCCGATTCCCGCCAATTTCATCCGGCTGACAGTTCGCCTTAAAGAATTCTGCTAAGTCTGAATCGACGAGAATCATTAACTGATTCTCGCCGAATCGTCGAGAATGACTTTGCATTCTCGCAGATTCGTCGAGAATGGTCTTGATTCTCGCCGATTCCCTCCGGATGGCAAGCTTTTCAACTGAAACTCTACCAAGGATAATTCGACGAGAATCATGAGTGATTACCGCCGACTTCGACGGGAATCACCAATGATTCCCGCCGAATTTGCCTTAGGCGGTTTTTATCTGCTCGCTGGACCGAACCAAGATAATAGGCACTGATTAGACCGGGCTTAAGGTTTCTTCTTGTGGGGCCCACAACGGTCATTTAGGTTTGTTCTACAGTATATATACTCGCTTATTTCGAACATCAACTGTAGCGATTCACGGAGAATCAAAAGCCGCCGAGCGTGACCTAGCCGATCGCGAAAATCCTCCCGTCGCCGTCGCCGCTCGCAAGGTAGTCGCCGCTGCAGATCTCAGATCATCTTTGATCTCCCGACGATAGAACTGAGGAAAGTCTAGCGTCTCACACTTCTCTCTCGAGATCTCTTGTCTCTCGATTTGTTGAACGAGGATAGTTCTTCATTCCGAATCGATTGAGACGACTGATCCGATTGAGATCGTTGGTAGACCTTGCTTGCTTCGTCAAGAAGTTTGGATCTACAAAGCATCGCCGCCGCATTCACTTGCTGCCGCCGATCTTGGGAAGATCCTCTCCAAGAGAGTACTCCAGTCGTGGACTCTTCGTCTTCATCAAGAACGCTTCAACGAACGAAGAGGGACATCGGGTTCTCCACAAGTGTAGTTTGTATTTCTTGTACATTTTATTTTAGTTTTGTTGTAAAGGAATAGTGATTTCTAGTGGTAAGGGTTGAGTGCAACCCGTGGTGGAGGAGTAGTGACTCCTTCGGTTGGAAGGGTGCCTTCCATAGTGTGAGGATTAGATTTCAATCCGTTTGGTGAAGTGACCGAGTCGTCCCTTGGTGGGAGATAAGTCGAAGGGGGAGAGTGGACGTACCCAAATCGGGGAACCACTATAATTGCTTGTGTGTTTTTCTGTGCTGTATTTGTTTTCTTGTGCAGGTTATTTTAAATTCCGCAAAAGACTTCAAATCACCTATTCCCCCCCATAGGTGAAGTTAGTTGACACTAGATAACTTTCAATAATTTTTTCCAATCTCGTATGTCCATACATCCACCTAAGCATTCTCAACTCCGCAACTCTCATTTTTTGCTCATGTACACAATTCACTGCTCAACACTCAGAACCATAGAGCATCGCGGGTCTAATTGCAGTACGGTAAAACTTGCCCTTAAGTTTTAGCGGTACTTTACAATCACATAAGCTCCATGACGCGCCTCTCTACTTCAACCGACCCGCTTTGATTCTGTGTCACATCTTTATCAATACCCCCATCGTTTTGAACTATCGATCCAAGATATTTAAAACACTACGGTAAATATCTTGATCATCAAACTTAATAACGAGGTCATCTGTCCTTTTTGTACTGAAAAATTTAAGCTCCATATACTCCGTCTTTGCCCTGCTCAACCTAAAACCCTTCTTTTCTAAAGTATATTGCTAAGATTCAAGTTTAGCGTTTACACCCTCATGCGTCTCATCAACCAAAACGATATCATCCGCAAATAGTAACACAAAGGTATTGCTTGTTGGATATGTCTAGTGAGCTCATCTAAGATAAGGGTAAAGAGATAAGGGCTTAAAGCTGAACCCACTGCAACAAATTAGAGTTTTTACTGCGTTTTTTTGCGACCCTTTTGAAAACGTTGTTGTATTATTTTGTTTTTCATGACATTTGTTGAGAAAAAATGTGACTAATGTTTAATAACAACATTAGCGGTATTTGTTTATGGAAATGCCGCAAAAATTACAGGTACTCGTGTTGCTTTTCTTATAAATCGCCGCTAAAATAAAGATTAACATCCCGCGATTTAGGTATTCCCTCCTCGTCATGTATTCCCTGATATAGGGGTTTCCTCTGTTTCTCTCCTCGTTATCGCAAAGCTTCACGCTTCATGACTACACCAAGCCATCCTGCTCCACTTTTCTAGCCAAAACCAATGAATGCTCATATCACAGTTTGGCCAACATTCCTCTCACAGGCTTTCTCTCTGTCGTCTTCTATGTGCAGATCTTGTAAGAATAGGTGCTCGAAACATCCGGAGGAAGGTCAAGGTGGAACCCTCTCCCCATTGCCTCTAGCTAGGTTATATATAACAAACCTAGGGTTTAGACTCGCGAAGCCCCCGAGCCCGTTATTCGTCCGAATATACACTTACAATCTCCTCCTATATTCGTGATAAATAACGGTGACATTTCGGGGTGCTGGAGTGTAGACATAATAATAATCCAAACTAAGCAAAACAAACAGGACAGATCATACTAATAAATCAGAATAAGGTTTTGCCTATACGACAAAACACCACACAGATGCTATCCCAAACATAGTCTGAATTATTACAAAACAAAAACAAAGACATGAATTAAACGTTTGATGATTCTACTCATCTAGTAGATCATCATCATCCATGTCCAGGTCTACAGCTCCTCCAAAATCTCCATCGTAGCCTGCAAGGAATTTCATGAGTCAAACTCTATGAATTCATAAACATATGTAGTAACATTTAAAGTAAACTAGCTCTTACTAAATGAGCTTAGCACTTCTAGCAACGGTGAAGTAACTCTGTCAGCATCTCATCCAGTCTAACTAGGACTAGTCACGTTATCTTACTCATTACGGATCACTATGTGCCTCACCAACACATGTGGACACACATCACGTGCAACATTATCAAATGTGGAATAATGTGCTGTGACCAATAATGTTTAGATTAACATTTACAACGACTTTCAATTCCCAATTGAATAACTCTTGAATCAACTTACAATGGGATGACGTTAGGTTATCAAATGTGAAATAACCCGCATCCAACCATCTTGGGTTTTCATCAAGAAATTATTTGGGATTTTCAGTCTATCACTTATTAGATGCTTGAATGTTGGCAGCTATAGGCTCGTGCATATCAAAACATAAACGTTGGAGGAAAGTTTCATAATTCTATGAACTTTAATCCCATTTCCCCCGATGTTTTGATTGTGAGAGCTCTATTTAATATTTTAGTAAGGTCGTCTGCAACATTATCTTTCGATCTCACATCAACCAGGGTCAAAATCCCTTGACTTGTGAGATAGGTCAACCAGGCCTGTTTCATCCCGAGTTGCCTTCTTTTGCCATTGAACAAAGTGTTCGTGGCAACCGTTTTAGTAGCCTGATTATCGCAGTAAACTGCAACAGAACTCAGTTTCAGGCCCGACAATGAAATGTCCATCAACAAATCTCTTAACCACTCTGCTTCTTCACCAGCCGAAGCTAGAGCATAGAGTTTGGATTCCATAGATGAGAGTGCAATGCACGACTGTCTCTTGGACTTCCAGGCTACAACTGCTCCTCCTAGTGTAAAGAGGAATCCACTAGTGGACTTGCTGTCGTTTATTTCTGAGCACCATGATGCATCAGAATATCCTTTCAAAACGGAAGGATGACCACTATAACATAAAGCATACTTTCGGGTGTGCTTTAAGTAACGCATCAGCCTATCGAGGGCATCCCAATGGTTTTGGCCAGGATTGCTAGTGAACCTACTTAACATGCCGACCGTGAAGGCTATGTCAGGCCTCGTACAGACCATAGCGTACATGAGGCTACCAAGCAGTTTAGAATAATCTAACCGTTGAACCGCAACCCCTTCATTGGGCTTTAAGCGGTTAGAATAGTCGTATGGTGTCTCAGCCGCTTTCCGTTCACTGTATCCCCACGTGTCCAACAAGGACTGGATGTAGTGGCTTTGACTTAGGGAAATGTCATGTTTCCCAAAGCTCACTTGCATACCTAGTATAGTGTCAGCTATACCTAGGCCTGTCACGCTAAATTCTTTAATTAGATCTGACTTTACGTCATCCACTTCGAATTAATCAGATCCAAGAATAAGCATATCATCCACATACAACCATATTATGGCGACGTGGTCTGATCTATAACGTATGTAAAGACATTTATCCGAGAGACTCGACATAAATCCCATGTTCTTTACAGTATAGTCAAACTTTTCATGCCATAATTTCGGCGCTTGCTTCAATCCGTATAGCGACTTTAAAAGCTTATAGACCTTGTTTTCGTGACCGTCTACAATGAACCTTCAGGTTGACTTATATAGATCTCTTCGGTAGAATCTCCATTCAAGAACGCAGTCTTAACATCCATTTGATGAACAATAAAGTTCTCAATGGCGGAAATAGCAAGAAGAACCCTAATGGTTGCTAAGTGACACACGGGTGAGTATACGTCAAAATAGTCTACTCCGCTTACTTGTGTGAAACCTTTAGCCACCAGGCGTGCTTTATACTTAGCTACGCTACCATCGGGATTTAATTTCTTTTTTAGAACCCACTTGCACCCTATAGTTTTAGCCCCTATTGGCTTATCAACTAACGTCCATGTGTCGTTCTGAATGAGAGAGTTCATCTAATCCTCAATTGCTTCTTTCCAGAGTAGGGAATCCTTTGATCTTATCGCTTCCTTAAAATTAGATGGATCGGCCTCGACACGGTAAGTGACAAAATCACTACCGAAGGTTCTAGGGGTTCGCTCTCTCACTGAAGTCCTCCTAGATTCTAGGCCAGAGTTATCTACCGGAATGGAATAGGAGGTGCTCGATACTGATTCAGGATCTTCCTCAGTAATAGTTGCTTGCATACCTGGGATCGTTAAGTTCTTATCTTTGAGGAACTTGTCCTCGAAGAACACGACATCCCTAGATTCTATTATGATATTATTAGAAATATCAAGGAACCTATCTGCAGCACTATCTTCAGCACAACCTAGGTAGACACATGTATTGGTCCTAGGTCCAACCTTAGACCGCCTAGGGTCAGGAACCCTAACATAGGCAATACAGCCCCAGGTCTTAAGTCTAGTTAAAGACGGGGGTCGCTTAAACCAAAGATCGTAGGGTGTAACCTCTAACTTTGCATGGGGAACTTTGTTTAGAATGTGATTCGCAGTCAAGACTGCTTCTCCCCAATAGGCAGAAGGCATGCCTGCAGTGAGCAGCATAGAGTTCAACATCTCTGTTAACGTTCTATTCTTGCGCTCGGTTATGCCGTTGGATTGGGGGGAGTAAGGAGCAGTGGTTTCTACTATGATGCCCTGTGAAGCGAGGAAGCATCTGAACTCACTAGACATATATTCTCCTCCTCTATCATTTCTAAACCTCTTAATATTCATGCTTAATTGGTTTTCTACCCTGGTTTTGAAAAGGCAAAACTTTTCAAACGCTTCATCTTTAGTTTTAAGCAAAGAGATATGACAAAATCTCGTGCAGTCATCTATAAATGTGATCATATACTTCCTCCCACCTATTGTGACAAAACTCTTAAAGTCACAAATATCGGAATGTATAAGCTCAAGAGGTGATGTGCTCCTAGTAACCGTGCCAAAAGGTTTCCTAGTGATCTTGGTCTGAGCACACACTTCATATTTTCCAAGAGGAGACTTAGTGTCTAGTGTGATTTTATGAGTTCTAGCTACTTGGAACATTTTCCTATAGTTTATGTGTCCTAGTCTCTCATGTAGAGTCCTAGGGCTAACTAAGTTCAATTGAACTTGTTGCACTATCTCATTTGCTAGACTTAAACGGTACATCCTATTCTTGACGTAAACACATCCAAAGTAATGTGAGTTGACTGACAGAGTCACTCTACCGCTACAGAAGTTAATGGACATACCAGCATTACACAATAAACTAATAGACACTAAGTTAGCAGATAATGAAGGAATAAATTTTACGTTCTTTAAAATTAAAGACTTACCTGAGGAGAGCATCAGAGTTGCGTTCCCCACCTTCAGTACGTCGGTTGTGCCGCCATCTGCTACAGTCACTGATTCCTTTGCATCATTCAGCTCTGTCAGAAGATTAGCGTTGTTGCAAACGTGGCACGTTGCCCTAGAATCTAGGAACCACTCCGTGTTGGCCTGTGCGTGTCCGACCATGGAAACAAAGTCGGATGGCTCAGCGTGGCTAACCAGATGAGCTTGGTTGCCTTCTTGTGGTGCTTTAGTTTTTTATTTTCTCGGTAGCTTGCAGTCAGATGCACAGTGTCCCCATTTGTTGCAGTTAAAACATTTACCCTTAAACCTTTTAGAGGGTCTACTCGATCCTGCAACCTAAGGGCTACTGCGAGACATTTTGGTCTTATGAGGGGGAGGAGCGTGCTTGGAGCTTGTAATTATGTTGGCAGTAGCCTTCTGCTTGCCAACAGCTTCCAAAGCGTGCTTCGTCCGGTTCTCATCCTCAATGCGTGTGAAGCGCTTGTGGTCGTTCAGACCAACTTGCATCTTCTTGCGGTACATTTCCGTTTTGAAATTGTACCACGAGGAGGGCAACTTATACACAATTGTGCCTGCAACAAAACTATCAGGCAGACTAATAGAATCACTATGCAAGGAATCAATCAAATTTTCAAAATCTGATACCTGAGGGAGAATGGTTTCTCCTCGTCGAAGCTGAAAGAGTGGAATTTATCCACCAGATAAGCCTTGGAGAGGTCCTCCTCCTGCTTGAAGTGCTCATCCAGGGCCTCCCAGATCTCCTTCGCAGACTGCAACTTGATGTAGTTCTTGGCCAGGCTGGAGGAAAGACAGTTCAGCAGGTAATCCCTGCAGAAATCCTCATCTTCAACCCACTAAGCCTCATCTTCTGTCCCAACAACATCGGCACGAACGGATTTGACGGTGTAGAAGACGTTAAGGTACTTCATCTTGAACTGCATGTTCAACTTCCAGTCGTTGAACTCAGAGGCCGTGAACTTTTCAAGCTTGATCATGGGCACCAGAGAGGACAAGGAAGAGTTCCTCATGCTTCTCTTGCTGCAAGCCCTAACACAGGAGCAGAGGCTTGTAACAGATGAGGCAGCATCTGGATTGGCTCCCAGGAAATCGTCGACCAGAGAAGAGTCGACCGAAAAAAACGTCGATCGACGAGTCGGGGAAGATCGGCGACGGGTCGGGGCGGATCGTCGAGCAAACGGAACGATCGTCGAACGTCGAACGTCGAACGGAACGATCATCGAACGTCAAACAGAAAGGAGCCGCACGGATCGTCGAACGGAACGATCGTCGAACGTCGAACGGAAAGGAGCCGCACAGATCGTCGAACGGAATAATCATCAAACGTCGAACGCCGAACGGAACGAACGTCGAACACGATGATGAGCCCTAGATCTGCGAACGGGAGGGCACCAACTACTGCGACCAACACCGGGAGGCTGGGCTCCACTATTCCTCGGCCAGCCTGGAACGAGCGGCGGGAGGCGGGGCTGCACTTTCCCTATTAAAGCGACCGGGAAACGCGCGAGCAATCCACAACGTGGAAGAACGAGCGGGAGAAAGGGCTGCGCAGGTCCTTGATCGGCCACGGGAGAGGAGCGATCCGCGACAGGGAAGGGCGGGGCTTGTTGGTCCTCGATCAGCCTGGAGAGAGGAGCGACGGCTTGCCTTAAAACCGCGCATGGGAGACGAGCACCGGGGAAGGGAAAAAATGTTTCGAGAATGTAAGAATAGGTGCTCGAAACATCCGGAGGAAGGTCAAGGTGGAACCCTTTCCCCGTTGCCTCTAGCTAGGTTATATAGAACAAACCTAGAGTTTAGACCCGCGAAGCCCCCGAGCCCGTTATTTGTCCGAATATACACTTACAGATCTTTGGCTCCAGAGATTAATTATGAGGTTAAAAACTTCATCCCCTTCACTTCTATTCAATCTAATGCTCCCATCCATGGTCGCCGCATGTTTCTGCTTTTTCCTCTAGGGCATCGTTGGGGGCAGGGGTACGCTCTTATTCTCCTGAAAAGGAAGATCGACGCTTGCCGCTCTGCAAAGGACGATTGTAGAGCCGTCTGCTCGATCCTTTAGTTTCCATGGTATGTTTCCCCGATATTTTTTTCATGAAACTTATTTATTTAGAGATTCTGCAGAACTCATTGACATCTATCCTTAAGATTTTTTTGCTCTCAATCCTTTAGGTTGTTATCTGATGCTTCTATTTCTTCTTCATCGAGCAGCCCCTTCCTGATTATAGGCACATGGGTACAATTACGGGTATGAGTGATCTTGATTATGTAAGGCAGAAGAAATCTCAGTGGAGCAATTTCCAGGTTTTTACTTGACATCGTGATTGTGGACTCATGTCATAGTTCTGATATTGGAAAATT
Source organism: Platanthera zijinensis (assembly GCA_039513925.1). Classification (NCBI taxonomy): domain Eukaryota; kingdom Viridiplantae; phylum Streptophyta; class Magnoliopsida; order Asparagales; family Orchidaceae; genus Platanthera; species Platanthera zijinensis. The sequence goes on along the minus strand of CM077090.1, from coordinate 153,948,288 downwards.
GTGTATCTAATCTTATTTGAGAAGTTAGGAAAATATTTTTCTAGTAACCAGGAATGTTGTTGCATACCTTGTTGAAATTGGTGAAGTGGAAGTGGATGGTCGGGCAGTCCGGGCGGCCTGGGAGGATTGACCGCACGGACTGGTAATTAGTATGGCGGGATGGTGGTTTGCGACCTGCGTAGTTTGCTGCGGTCAGGTTTTGCGGACTGCGCGGACTGGTTTAGTTCGGCGGTGAGCTGAGCTCTGCAAGGTGGTGTGCGTGGCCTATGCGAACTAGGCTTGGATTCCACGCATCTTTTGTGGAGTTATGGTGAGCAGCAGCCTGGCTCTGGAGCTGGCAGACTGGGCTGGTTTCCGCCGAGCTCGCGTCATCTTTCCTGGACTTGTTCTTTTGTGAAGTCCAGGGTTTCCGCAGTGTCCGCTATGACCAGGTGTTTTGCCTATGGTCGTGGACATTGCGAGCTGGGTTGGTGTCTGCATAGTCCGCTGTGACCGGGAGGTCTACCTGTGGTCTTGGACTGATGTTTGCGGACAGATGCGGTGTCGTCTCTTGGCGGACTGGCATTGTACTCGGCTAGTGGCTCCTGCGTCTCGGCTAGTCCGGCATTTGGTTCTGCGGACTGGGCGGATTGCCTTGGGCAGATCGCTTTCTCGCCTGGTAGTTCTCGAGAAAAGCATAGCAGTTCTCGAGAAGTCGAAGTTGTTTCTCGATAAGCTAAGTATTTTTCTCGAGAAATCAAATCCCTCTCGAGAAATAAGTTTTTTAGCTCAAAGAATTTGGATTAAGTTAATTTCTCGAGAAAGCCATGTCATTTATCGAGAAAGCAAATCATTTCTCGAGAAATCAGTATTTCACTTAAAAGAATTTTTTTAAGTAATTTTTTAAGAAGACTATGCCATTTCTCGAGAAAGCAAATTCTTCTCGAGAAATAATAATTCTTCTCGAGAAATAGAGTTGCAGAAATTTTTTTTAAACAAGTCTGACGGGATTTCGATATAATCTAAGTACCTCATGATTGGTCCACATGGATCATTCCTTAATGATTTCAGACCGTTAGACGAAGTTCTATATAAAGTCTTTTCAGAGGAATCGCTAACCCTAATCACAGTAATCAGAATCGCACCGCAACTTCAAAATTGGGAGAAGCCACGCCGTATTCATTGTCGCTCCTCTCTCGATCCAGCTAATCCAAGAAGAAAAAATTTGATAGATCCTAAATTCAATATTCTTCAAATATCTACTTGATCGTGTCGTATCCTAAGTTTTCAGATCAACTTTTCACGAGATTTCTTCCTCAACATCTTCTCAGAGATTTTCAGTTTTCAAGAAGGAAGAACCTTGAAGATTTCAGATCTGGAAGTACAACATTTTTATTATTATTGTGTAAATTTGTTTTAAATCTTGTAGGAGCTTTGTCTCTGAGATTGTAGGAAGTTTGTTCTTCCGAGTGTAGATCCCGTTTTGTTGATCGAGTTTGTAGGAGTGTATTATCTCCGAGTTGTAGGAGCGTTGCTCTGAGGTGTAGGATTATTGCAATCCAAGATATAGTGAAGTAGCCGAGGCTAGGTATGGTGCTAGATAGGTGGGGTGGAGAGTGGACATACCCAAGATTGGAAAACCACTATAAATTCCTTGTGTTGTCTGGGTGATTTAGGTAGACAACTAGATACTTTCAGATCTCACATATTCACCCCCTCTAGGTGATTTAGGTAGACAACTAGATACTTTCATATTCTTCTCTGTAGGTCAGCCAAGAAGGAGTCAATCTTGTCTTTTTTACCAACAAAGGATTGACCTTGCTCCCCCTCAGCAGGAGCATCCAACCTGAGAGTCTCCCCCTCAATCTCTATATAGATTTTGTCCACAACATCTCTAGCCAGTTTTTCTGTTGTTTCTGTTGGAATGTCTTCAGACTAAGAAACACTAATTGGGAGAGTCCTTGTTGCAAGTCATGAGGTTCTTCACCTCTATCATAAGAAGAGCTATTTTCATAACTTTTTTTAGTGATAATGATTGTTTTCTTTTTCTTTCTATCAACTGCATGTTGGTGTGGGAACAATACTCTATCCAAACTATCAAACATTTTAGAGTCCATCTTTCTCATGTGATGTATCTTTACTCCTAGCATCACATTGAGGATCCCTGGAACAGAACTCTGGAAGTATAAGGGCAATATTCTCCTGAAGTTGGGTTTTTGGGCACAGGTCACTATTCTATCAAAAAGAATCCTTCCCTAGTCAGTCTTTTTTGATAGAAATACTCTTATCATTGTCTCAAACATCTTCCTAGAAATTTTTTCATGAGATCTTATTTTGCAGATCAAGGCCTTGCCTATTACATCAGTCAGGAACTTCCCCTTTAGATTCATTTCTTTCCTCAGAATAAAACCAGTAGTGTGCTTTGAAAAGCCACACCATTTGAGAGCTGACTTTACATCCTCAAGAAAAAGTTCATCTTCCTCATCTATCGATCCAAACCTTGTCAGGTTTAGAGCCTTGCTCAACCTCCTTGAGGTAATCTTAATCTTGCGCCCACTGATTGAAGTATTAATCTTGTTGGAAGAGGAATCGACTTTGGCATTTGAGTAAAGTTCTAATACCTCTCTTTTCTAAATAGAACTTGGTTCTAACAGTACAAAGTCTAGGTCGGCAACCTACAACAAGTGAAGAACTTGCTGAACTTCTTCAAAAGGATCCGTGAACCCATTCCTAACAGGGCATCATTGGAACTCCCTTGTGCATCATTGGAACTTTGAATTGAAGAGTTGAAGAGCTTGCTTGAGAATACTTCGTAGGGATGCAGATAGTCAAATATGGCTAGGAACTATGTGTTTTGTTTTAAGCACACATTTCTATTTATAGTCACCCATATTCGAGAAGATGGAGAGATGCGTACCAGTCGTGATCAACATGATTTGATCAACGGATGAGATTAATCCCAGGAGATAGTCGTAATCGGAACTGCCAGATTAAATGCATTGAGTGAACTTGACGCATTCGACACACTCGATGCCTGGAGTCATCTCAATGCTCTCGATGCCTGTACAGTTAGTCCATATCTTTCTTGATTACCTACAAAAGATTAATCCCACCTAATGCACATATGGATGTAAAGACAATGAAGTTACACTAAATTCAACATAACCAACTCAAATTTGAAGGTGTTGAACTTGGATTCATCTAGTGGCTTAGTGAAGATATCAGACACTTGTTTGTCTGTGGAGACAAACTTAAGACTGATTCTTCCCTTTATACATGCTTTCTAATGAAATGATATCTAATTTTTATGTGCTTAGTCCTGCTATGAGACACATGATTTCTAGCCATAGAGATTACACTAGATGAATCACAATACATATGAGTTTTACTTAGCTGAAGATTATAGTCTTGAAGTTGATGTTGAATCCATAGTAGCTGAGCACAACAACTTCCAGCTGAAATATATTCTGATTCTGTAGTGGAGATGGCTACACTAGTCTGCTTCTTGCTGCTCCATGATACAAGTCTTCTCCCTAAAAATGCATAGGTGCCAAATGTGCTTTTCCTGTCTTCTCTACAACCTGCAAAATCTGTATATGATTACCCAATTAGATCAAAATCATTATTCTTAGGGTACCACAAACCAAGATTAGGTGTGCCCTTGAGATGTCTTAAAATTCTATTAGCAGCAAAATAATGAGACTCTTTAGGTCATACCTGGTGCCTAGCACAAACACATATAGCATACAAAATGTCTGGCCTACTAACAGTCAAGCAGAGGAGGGAGCAAATTATACCTCTATACAAGGTTTCATCAATAGGTTTTCGAGTCTCATCCTTATCTATTGACACACTTGACCCTATATGAGTTTTCATTATGGAGGTAGTCTTCATTCCAAACTTTTTGATTAACTTTTTGGTGAACTTAGACTGAGAGATGAATAACCCATCCTCTGATTGTCTAACTTGGAGGCCCAAGAAGTACTTGAGTTCACTCATACTCCTCATTTCAAACTACCCTTGCATAAGTTTAGCAAACTTCTTGCAAAGGCCATGATCAGTAGATTGAAAAGTTATGCCATCTACATAAATTTGGACTAGAATAATCTTACCCTTGACTTTCCTAAGGAATAATGTTTTGTCTATCTTTCCCCTTGAGAATTTGTTCTCTTGTTTCAACCCATATAAAACTTTATTAACTGAAACACATATTCAGGAAAGTTAGGATTAACAAAATCGGAGGGTTGCTCGACATAGACCTCATATTTTAGGTCTCCATTAAGAAAGACTGACTTAACATCTATTTTGTAGATCTTAAATCCCTTGTATACTGCATACGCAAGGAATAGTCTAATTTCCTCAAGTCTAACAACTGGTGGAAAGGTTTGATCAAAATCAACACATTTCTCTTGGAAGATGTTTGAGATGATGACAAGAGTGATTCTATCAAAGAAGTCTGATTGTAGAAGGATTCTCTTTGAAAGAATAGTGGAATGTATTCCAAAACCCAACTAGGGTAGAATACTATCCTTATTCTTGCTAAGCTCAGCTCCAGGGATACTCAATGTGAGGCTAGGAGCAAAGATACATCACATGAGGAATATGGACTCAAGGATAGAGTGTTACTCCTACACCAACTGCCAGCTGATAGGAAGAGAAAGAAAGTAGTTCTTAGATTCATTATAATATTTAGGGAAATTCATCTTGATGATACTAGATGAATGTTGACCATATGTTGCCTATTGAACTTAGGATTTGGAGCAATCATCCTACCAAGTGGAAATTTGGTAGACTTGAACCTTAATCAAAACTCTATAAATCCTTTTTATTGATTTATCCATCACATTCCACTCTTTGAGAGGAGGATTACAACAATCAAAACACCATTTTATTGAGTATGATGGGTTCAAAAAGATTTCCATCATCAATAGAGTTTTTGGAATCCAGGAGAGTATGAAGAAGTTGAGGGTAGTCGACAAGCACGATGGGACACTATGTCTGGATAGGCATGGTGGCAAAATGTCCCTCACAATCGCGAGGGCTTAGAACTCGCGTCAGCTTTGCCGTCCTGGCCCGACTAGGCGAGGATAGAATGGTTTGGTTTGCTACGGATTGAACTGTGCTCGAAGGCCTTACTCTGGGATTAAACATACTCTTATTTGCAATATTTATGAATTACCGTCCACCTCTCTACAAAGAATTGAATAACTATCCAGTTTCTATTAAGATTTACCGTTATTAAACATACCATCCCTCTCTCCCCAACTCTCAAGTAAAAGAAGGGATGAAGGGTAATTAATGGAAATAGTGAATAATTATTACAACCCAATAATGCCTTTCTTTTTTAATGGATGGTCTAAAATAAAAACACAAATGATTCTGCTATAAATTCTGCTGTCTTAGAGTTAAGCTTCGTTTGGCATGGCTTATTTACTCATATGAGTTTGATCAAAAAAGTCATTACTATAGAATGTATGTTTGGCAAGACAAAGGTCATGACAACTACCAAGAAAATAAACTAGTTTTTATCATAAATTGCATGAATTTTTTTAGTGGAGATCGGATGTTCATGAACAACCGTTCATGACCACTGCATGCACGACCACTGCCATCGAGCTTCCTAGAAACTCATACTTTAGCTTGATGTAGTACATGTGGTGTGTTGTCATTTATTTTGAAAATGGAACATATTACACAAAACACTTACGAGTTGGCTCTGATTATATACTTTTAAAGCATGTATATCTAGATGCTTGCTTTAGGATCTGTTTGGCATGGTGGTGGTGGTCATGAACATGGGGGTTAAACTGTCATTCATTAACGCCCCCCTAAGAAACTTCATCCACTTTTATGTTCAAATAGATGATGTTTTTTAGGTGGCTGTTAACGAATGACGGTTTAACCGATGTGCCAAACGAATCCTTAGTCCTCTATCGAGCATGCTTAAGTACGAGCTTAGACTCATCCTCATTCTATTCCTTTTGTTGAAGCATATTCCAACCAGCTTACCTTTGCCGGATGCAAAAGACACAGTCAAGTTGATAGAAGAGCCGTTGGTACCAGATGGAGTTGATGTGACCGCACATGCGCCTTGTAGGGAAGAAGGAAAATAAGTCAGACTTGGTGTTTTTTTCTTCTGTTGTGCCTTACCTGTCCTGAGCCGGCTGCTCTTTTTTTCCTTTTTTATTCCTACCACGCCTTACCTATCTTGAGCCGGTTGCTCTTTCTTATTTCTCTTTTGTTGATGTATTGACCTGGGCGGACAGGCGGCTAAGACTGGCGGTCTGGTGGCCGGGCGGTCAGCCCGGCTAATCTGGCGGTTTGGTAGCCAGGCGGTCTGGCGGTTTGGTTGCCGGGCTGCCTGCCGGCTAATCTTTGGGATCTCGGTGGTTGGCTGCGTGTTCTCTGGTAGTGACCGGGTGGTTAGTTCCTACTAACCGCACGGTTAAGCGGTCTCCTTGGCGGTTTGGCGGTTAGCTTTGTAGATGATGTCTTTTGTATTTTTAGTCCCACATTGGGTATTTGTATTCTCTCCCATCTCCTCCATTCTATATAAGGGAGGCCATACCTTTGTAATAGATACCTTTTTCTGATAATAAAATTTCAGTTATACCCGTTCCGGCTTGTTTCTAGTTCGTTTCTTACATGGTATCAGAGGACCCGATCTAGTCCTCCTGATTGTGTTTTCTTCTGTCCGTCCGACCTCTGCCTACTCTCCGCGGCCTGTCTTTCAGCTCGCGCGAGCTCTCTTCTCCAGTGGATTCTTCTATCCTCCTCTTCTGTTCGCGCGGTCTGTCTGCTAGCCGCCCGACTTCTCTCCCTCTGTTTGGTTCTGCGGCTTGGTCGTGGCTTCTCTGGCCGCTGGTGTTTACCATCGTGACCGCTGCAGATCTTTTTCTTCCTATCCGCGCGATTTCTCTCTGTTCGCACGAGTTCTGACTTATTTAGGCGGCCTCTCTGCCCGCCACGGTTTGTTTTTTTTTTTTTTTTTTTGTTTGTTTTTGTTCGCGCGGTCTTCTTGCTCTCTCTATCCGCGCGGCTTCTTCTTCTTCCCGCCCGGTTTCCCTTGTTACCCGTGCAGCTTGGTCGTGGCATTGCTTGCCACTGGTCTAATTGTGACCGCTGCGAACTCCTCTCTTCCTTCTCTGACCGCTGCGGTCTCTCCTCTTAACCGCGCGACCTCTCTTCCAGGATGACCAATTCTGATGGCTCCACCTCGTCTACTGTCGTTGTTCCACCGCCTCCTCCTCCTCCTCCTGCTTCCGGGAATCTTGGCACCGTCTCTAAGCTGTTGGGGCCCAATTATCCCGACTGGAGTGTCTCCTTCACTTTTCTTCTCCGCTCTCAGCGCAAGCGTCATCATCTTACCGATGACCCTCCTGCCTGCGGACTCTGCCCAGTTTACTGACTAGGATGCGAATGATGCGCTGGTTCATACTTGGCTGGCGAACAGCTTGTCTGATGAATGTCTTCCTGTCATCCGTCACGATGAGACGGTAAAACAAGCTTGGAATCACTTGGCCGCTCTCTACTCCAAGGGGGGACAAACATCTCACATCTATACCCTTTACGCGGATCTCTTTGCTCGCCCGTCCATGTCCCCTCCTGCAGCTTACCAACAAGTCCAAGCCCTTGGAGCTGAGATTCTACAAAATCGTCCTCTCTCGGCAGATGTGGCCACTCAGCTGAAGCACTTCCAGGAGCTCCTAGTGGTCTGTTACCTTCTGCGGCTTCCGGACTCATACGATATGATCCGGCAGCAAATTCTTGGCGAGGCCGAGTCTCCTACCCTGGATGCTACTGCTGCCCGCATCGCCGCTGTTACCTCTCTGCTCCAACGCCCCTTGCTTGCCGCTCCTCCGGCTCCGGATGCCTATGCCCACCAGGCTCATCGTGGTGGATTTAGTGGTCGTGGTAACCACTCTGGGGGGCGTGGCCCTTCTCGCTACCTCTGTACTCATTGTGGCCGCCCAGGACACTTGGTTGACCGCTGCTGGACAAAGCATCCGCATCTTCGTCCCGCTGGTGATACTCCTCCTTCTTCCAAGCCATCTGCCTCCGTGGCCACGACTTCAGGTAGTGCCCACGTGGTTACCCAAGGTAAATGGCTAATCGACTCTGGCGCCACTAATCATATGACGGGCAATCCTCAGTGTTTTTCTCTCCTAGAAACACATGATCGGTTGCCCCCTGTTCTCGTTGCGGATGGTTCTCCCTCTCCGGTGCATGGAACGGGCATGGTTCAAGTTACTCCGTCCCTTCGCCTGGCGGATACTCTTTATGTGCCCAAGTTTCCGTGCAATTTATTGTCGGTTACTTCTCTTTGCAAGCAACTTCAGTGTTCGGTAACATTTACTCCTTCTTGTTCGTTTCAGGACCCGGACTCCAAGCGGACGTTTGCTACTGGGACTGAGAGGGGCGGTCTCTACTTCCTTGATGATGTATCTGCTCTTACCATCTTCTCTCCCGCTTCTACAGATCTTCTTCAGTGGCACCTTCGCCTGGGGCATCCTCCCTCGCGTCTCATCCACCAGCTGTTTCCTCACCTCCCTCAGCAGGACTCTCCTCTCCACTGTGATGCCTGTCAACTGGGCAAGCATCACCGTTCCCCCTTTCCTCCTAAGCAAGGTCGTGGCTCTTCCAAGCCCTTCGACCTTATTCACTCGGATGTCTGGGGACCTTCCCCTACCCTCACCATCGGGCGTGGAAGTTCCTATTTTGTAACTTTTATTGATGATTATTCTCGCTGTACGTGGGTGTATCTATTAAAGGATCGCTCCGAACTTTTTTCTGTATGGACTTCATTTTATTATATGATTAGAAATCAATTTGATGCTTCTGTCAAAATTTTTCGCTCTGATAATGCAAAAGAGTATCTGAGTAGTGATTTCGCTTCTTTCTGTACGCAACATGGCATCGTTCATCAAACTAGCTGCGTCTATACCTCCCAGCAAAATGGGGTGGCGGAACGTAAAAACCGTCACCTCCTCGATGTTGCTCGCACTCTCATGACGCAGATGCATGTTCCTCGTAGCTATTGGGGCTACGCGGTCCTCATCTCCTGCTACCTCATCAATCGCATTCCCTCTACCGTCCTCAAAGGCAAAACCCCTTTTTCCATCCTCTATCCCTCCAAGGACCCCTTTCCCTTACCACTCCGCATTTTTGGATGCACTGCCTTTGTTCATAGCCCTGCCGCAACTCGCGACAAATTGTCCCCTCGTGCTACGAAGTGTATCTTTTTGGGTTACTCCACAACTCAAAAAGGTTACTGCTGCTTTGACCCTGTTCATCGCAAGCAGTTCGTCTCGTCGGATGTGACATTCTTTGAGAATGCCGCCTACTTCTCTTCTGATCTCCCACAGGTCGATGGATCGAACCTCCCTCTTTCTCCTACCGACTCGACCTCTCCACCCATTCTCTCCACCACATCCACTCCTCTTGAGCTTCCTCCATCACCACCTCCACCAGCCGCTCCTTCTCTGGATCATGATCCTTCTCCCTCGTCCCCTCGGCCGTCTCTCTCTTCTCCCGGGCCAGCTATCTCCGCCACGGATGCACCGGCGACTGAGGAACTCGAGGACCTGGAGCTGCCCATTGCCCTTCGCAAAGGGGTTCGGACGTGCACCCAGCACTCGCTGGCAGCTGTTATTTCTTATGATCAGCTAACACCTTCTCGCAGGGACTTCGCCCTAGCCATCTCCGCGACTACCACACCTCGCACCTACCAGGAAGCCCTTGATATTCCTCACTGGAAGGCTGCCATGGATGACGAGATTGCTACTCTCTCTGACCGGGGCACTTGGACCCTTGTGCCTCCTCCTTTTGGCACGGATGTGGTTGGTTGTCGCTGGGTGTTTGTTGTCAAGTTCCGTCCTGATGGCAGTGTGGACCGGTACAAAGCCCGTCTTGTTGCAAAAGGGTTTACTCAGACCTATGGTGTTGATTACTTTGACACGTTCTCGCCAGTTGCTCGCCTCAGCACCATTCGGGTCCTTTTATCGGTGGCGGTCAACAAGGATTGGCCTATTTCGCAGTTGGACGTCAAGAATGCCTTCCTTTATGGTGACCTTCACGAGGACGTCTACATGGAGCAACCTCCTGGGTATGTTGCTCAGGGGGAGACTCAAGTATGCCGGTTGAAGAAGGCCATCTATGGCCTAAAGCAAAGTCCCAGGGCGTGGTTCGATAAGTTCAGTAGCATCGTTGGGGCTATCGGTTTCACCAGGAGTTCGGCTGATCACTCCTTGTTCATTCGCAAGACATCTTCGGGTCTGGTTGTGCTAGCTGTTTACGTGGACAATATTCTTCTCACTGGCGACGATCAAGCTGGTGTAGCCTTGACGAAGGTCCATCTCCGCCAACACCTAGTCACGAAGGATATGGGCTCTCCAAAATACTTCTTGGGAATTGAAATCTCTCGGAAACCGGGTTCCTTGGTTCTCTCCCAACGGAAGTATGCTCTTGATTTGTTGAAAGAGGCAGGGTTGACGGGTGCTAAACCTGCCCGGTGTCCCATGGCTCCTAGAGAAGACAAGACATGGACAGACGAATCACCTCCTCTATTGGATACTACGAGGTATCGACGTCTTGTTGGCAAACTCATCTACCTTACGGTGACCAGACCAGACATCTCCTATGCAGTGGGAAAGGTCAGCCAGTTTATGCAGTCGCCTAGGGAATGTCATCTTCAATCTGCTCTAAGGATATTGGAGTATGTGAAGTCCGCACCTGGGAAAGGTCTTCTCTTTCGGAAAAACGATCACCTAAGAGTCGAAGCGTACTCCGACGCTAGCTATGCGGACGACAAAGGGGATCGCAAGTCGACTTCCGGATTTTGCACGTTTGTTGGAGGAAACTTGGTTAGCTGGAAGAGCAAGAAGCAGTCAGTCGTCTCCAGGTCTAGTGCGGAAGCAGAATATCGTAGCATGGCATCAACCACGTGTGAGTTAAAATGGTTGCGGGCTCTCATGCTGGATCTAGGAGAGGTCTATAACTATCCTCTTCCCATGTTCTGCGACAACAAGGCTGCGATCTACATTTCCAAAAATCCGGTATTCCATGAACGAACAAAGCACATAGAGGTTGATTGTCACTTCATTCGAGAAGAAGTGTTGAAAAACCAGATTTGCACTCCGTTTGTTACCTCGGAGAAAGAGCTGGCAGATATATTCACAAAACCTGTGTCCGCCTCTTTCTTCCACATTTGCAGCAAGCTAGGCATGATTGACATCTATGCTCCAGCTTGAGGGGGAGTGTTGATGTATTGACCTGGGCGGACAGGCAGCTAAGACTGGCGGTCTGGTGGCCGGGCGGTCAGCCCGGCTAATCTGGCGGTTTGGTAGCCGGGCGGTCTGGCGGTTTGGTTGCCGGGCTGCCTGCCGGCTAATCTCTGGGATCTCGGTGGTTGGCTGCGTGTTCTCTGGTAGTGACCGGGCGGTTAGTTCCTACTAACCGCACGGTTAGGCGGTCTCCTTGGCGGTTTGGCGGTTAGCTTTGTAGATGATGTCTTTTGTATTTTTAGTCCCACATTGGGTATTTGTATTCTCTCCCATCTCCTCCATTCTATATAAGGGAGGCCATACCTTTGTAATAGATACCTTTTTCTGATAATAAAATTTCAGTTATACCCGTTCCGGCTTGTTTCTAGTTCGTTTCTTACATCTTTTTATTCCTACATGATGTGTGTTGGTGGGTGTTCTATTTAAGCCCTTTTCCTGTGTGTGTGGAATGTAATATCATAGAACCTTCCTCCTTCCCAAGCTTTGTTTTCACTATCTGTGATTGTTTTCTACTTGTAAGCTATTTTCAAGAGATTCCAGTTAATTGTGAGGTTTATAATTCAACATGGTATCCCACATCATGATCTCCATCATCACCTTCTCCCAGGTATAATTTCCTAACTAATGTATATAACCAATGAAAGTATCTAATTGTCTACATAACTCACCTAGAGGGATGAATGGGTGAATTCTGTGTCTTTAAGCAGGATTAAAATACTTTAAAAATAAGGACACAGAATCAGAGAAAACACACGTCACAAACACAAGGATTTATAGTGGTTCCCCAGAATGGGTATGTTCAATGTCCCGCTTCGCCTATCTAGCACTTCAGGCTAGACTCGGCTACATAACTAATCTCAGATTATAACAAATCTTACACCTTGGATTCTTCAACTCCTACAAGCACGGAGACAACGTCTCCTATAAAAAAAAGAAGAACAAACTCTCCTACGCTTGATCCTCTAAACTAGGTTCTGCAAAACTCGGAAGTGAATCTTCCTATAAGAGTTGTAAAAATGGTTTTTAGAAAATAAATTAGATTGCAAAAGCAATCTTCTTCAGATCTTAAAGAGACTCAATCTTCTTCCTTGCTGAAATGTAAATCTTGAAATAAACATAGGAGGAGAAGACTTGAGTGAACACTTGAAAGCTTGATTTGATCTAAGAATCGACTGGATCTTAAATAAAATCTTTGAGAATTTAAGAGTATAGATCTGGTCGAAACTTTCTTCAAGAGGAATCGAGATTTTGAGAGGTCGGCGACGAGAACTTTCTTATGCGATTGAATTGGCCGACGAAATAGAACGTGCGAATTTTCTTGCTCGATCACGATTAGGGTTGTCTGAAATTAACCCTTAAATATATATAGAGATTCCTCTTCTAACGGCTAGAACAAAACTTTAGGACAGAGCTCTGCGTGTACGGTACATGGCTGATGCCCTAAAGGAAAGCCGTCATAGAATTCGAAACAAAAATCTGCTAAGTCCATTCATCGAGTCTTCATGTGACATCTCCAGAACACTCGACGAATCACTTAATCACTCGACAAATTGCTCGAGTCCATTCGACGAAAAAGACTTGGCTGAAAATTTAATCTGAATAAACTTCTGTTCAGTGCTCACGCGACCTCTCGAGAGTACTCGACGAATTCCATGAGTCCTCACGTGAGGTCTTGAAAAATGACATGAGCCTTCACATAAGTACTCGATGAATTTTACTTGGGGAAATTCTGACTGCCCTGAATTTAGCAAGCAGCCCTTCCTTGATTCTTCTATTGCACTTGGAGATGAAGTACATCCCAATAGAGAGATTACACATGATTTAACACTATATCCTACACAATGAGAATTACATTGCATAGTCTTGTGTTTTATGACTCATTGTAATCTAACATTAGTTTGTACTTAACAATTAAAATCCTGCAAGTATATAACTAGAATGTATCATCAAATACAATCTCAATTCAACTTAGTTCAAGGGGGATTTCTTATCAAGGCTACTATGGATATAATACCCAATAATTTTCACCTATTTGAAGAAGTCAGAATCCTATATACTAAGCTGAATTGAACAAAGAATAATCGCAAATATAAAACAAAGAAAAAGACACAGTGGAAAGCAGGTAGAAATAAATCATCAAAACATTAATATCTATATAAAAACATCATATTGGCATTCACTCTTTTCACAAATTTCACAGATTTAGAAATTAAATTCCATTAATGCCGCACCTTGCTCTTTTTATTCTGCTTGTTAAAATAAGCATATGGCTTGGGATAATACTTTTAAGGAGGAGGAGCATCAGGATTTTCCTTTCCATGCTTTTTGAAGTGTTGTCTCCTCTTTACATTAGAAACTTCATGTTTATCCTATTCTTCTTTGCTATAGTATATCATTGGCTCTTAATTTGTTAAATCAACAATACTGTAAGTGTCCAAGATAATTCCTTTAGAACTAGGACTCCATGTTTTAGCACATTCTCTATTCTCTTTATTAGGTTCAGATCTTCTAGCAGAAGGACCTTCCCCATATCTTCTTCTCTTTTGAGGAGGTTGAGAAGATTCTCCAATGATTTCTACCTCTTCCTCATCAGCATCAGACCAAACTTGTTGATATACACCAGGAGGTACATACTCTCCCCCTTCAGGATGCTGCTCAAAATACTCTGCTCCTTCAACATTGAACTCTCCACCTACAGCAGGATATACAATCTCAACAGGTGGAGTTTGTTGTATTTGAAAACTATTGTCTCACTCATCCTTTGTTGTAGTCTTCCCTCCCCCTTTCTGACTTCTAAAATGAGGGTTTGGATGATCTCTGCTTTGTAGATTCTCATCTTCCTATCAATGTGATGCATGCTCGCATCATGAGAGTGGATCATGACATCATGAGATTTAGATAGATGAGTTGCTTCATTGTATACTCGACCAATGTTCTTTATCGAATAGTCGATGGCCTTACCCCCTTGGGTTAACTATTCAATCAGAGTGGTTTGCAACTTATCAATTTTGTGGTTTACTTGAGTTAGGCCATAAGTTAGATCCTTTTCTACTTCTGCCACTCTCCTAACGACTTGCTGTAGTGATAAATCAAAATATTTTTCTGCCTTGCAAGCATGGCTCCTATACACTTTAACAATGAACTATCGGTAGGAGGGGCTCTCTCACCCTCAGATCTCTGAACTTCAAAGCTTACTGGATTTGTTTCTTGGCTACTTGAAGCAGATCCCAATAGAGTCAATGGGTCTTAGGCAGGAGGCATGTCAACATCCTCCCCCTCACTAGAAGCTCTCAAGGAGTTATGGTCCTCTTGGAGTAAGCCTTCTACCATAGGCTCTTGGAAAGGAAGAATCACCACTTCTTCTCTTACCTTTCAGAAAGCACAATAATTTCTTCTTTTTGAAACTCTTCAGAAAGAACAAACTCATTATATTAAACTACCTCAGAAATCACATCCACCTTCTCCCCCTTAGTAGGAACTCTAACATCTCCTAGGTCCTCTTGGGATGAGTGTGCTAATAGCTCCCCCTCAGCCTCTACAGAAGGTTCCTTCTCATAAGGAACACTTTCATCAACAATAACAACAACAACAACATCATCTTGAACAGTATCAGTCTGAGTATTTTCTTGAACCGCTGTCTCTGTAATATCTGCACTGATTGGAATTTGATCAGAAAGGTCCAGAAGACTTTCAACATTCACTAAAGTGAGGTTCACCCCCTCAGCAGCTGCACCAAGGTTCTCAGGTGCTTCATTGGGTGCTTGAGAAGGAATTCTCTCATCATCAAATAACTCTTCCTCTTCTACAACTTATCTCTTATCCCACCCTGCTTGAGAATTGATGTCTACTATCGTGAAGAAAATAAAAGCAACCGAACTAGCAATCCATCTAGGCAAGTATACCTATCGAATTGTAGCTAGGGGACACAAGTGTCGTATTGAAATCCGGGAACTGCTGAATACACTTACTCACACGAAGACTATTATTTTATCGGAGGAAAATCTTGAGGACTTAAAAAGGAAGTTGCAACTAAGAAAGGAAATATAGTTAATCGCTAGAAAGAGAACCACTGCATTAAGTTAAAGAACTATTAGACGCGATTACGATAAAGTGTTAAAGAACTACGACCAAGGGATGGGAATGTACTCGATCAAGAATCACCTCGGCCAGAGTAATAAAGAAATGCGATAAAAGCCTAAACTTAATAGGGAAGAGTTTCTTGACCGTGGAGGTTCCTAAAGCTTAAACACACTTCTCTCGAAGTCGTGTCCGACTGAGTTTAGGTAGGTCCGACCGACTTTCGTCTAAATCAGAGGCCTAAAGCTCGCTTTACGTGGTGAACCCCACTATTAGATTTTATTCCAATCTGGGAGATTTGAATGTCTCCCTCTCTCGAGGGGTGCATACCAATCCCTTTCCTCTTGAGTGCTCACTTCAAACTATCGGCCTTTCGGCTAGCCAAGCATGAAAGCTAAGGCGGAGAGTATACATCGATGATATATCTCCAACCCAAAAGTATTCAAGAGCAATTCAAGGTTAAACCCCTAAAAAGGAAAGGTAAAATTAAAGCATCATAACTTAATCACTCAAACCTCAGATCATCAAGATCGAGTACAAGGAGGATTTAGTTATTCATGGTATAGACAATGAAGATCATATTAATAGTATGGAAAATAACACCGAGTAGAAGGGAAAGAGAATATCGAATTATTTTATTTCGTAATGTGGAGGAATCACAAGTAGGGCACACAGATACTATAAGAACACCTTCTACGATGATTATAAATGCTGTAAAAAGGAAGTACAGAAATGCGAAAAAGACTTGCATGAAAAGAAACTCAATTACTTGAAGTAAAAAGGAAGAGACAAGCTTAAAAACTAAAATAGCAGCACTTCTTCTTCTCTAATCTCCCTCTCTCTCCCCCCAAACACTAGAAGATGATCCCTATTTATAGAGTTTTTTCGGGCTGAGTCACGCCCTATGACACGCCCATGGAGGGCGTGACCATAGGGCGTGTCTGATTCGGTGCGACATCTGGAGCGTTGGCATTTAATTCTGGCGTGGTTGCTGAGTTACACGCCCATCGAACATGCCCCTGGAGGGCGTGACATATGGGCGTGTCGGATTCGGCGCGTTGAAATTGAGCTCGGTACTGATTTCTCGGGACTTGGCGGGTCACGCCTGTCAGACACGCCCACGTAGGGCGTGTCAGTGGGCGTGACAGTGGGCGTGACAGCTAGTTTCTGGTGGAGATTGACTTCGGACCGGCGGCTTCATTCCACTAGCTTACACGCCCTTGGTACACACCCTAGGAGGGCGTGACCATGTGGCGTGACCATGCAAAACTTGTAAAATCCTGCAAAAAGAAGGAAAGATGTTAGTGACAATAATATACAAAAAAGGGTCAAAATATAAGCATACAACAACATAAAATTATAATACTTAGAAATTTAAGCTACTAAATTACCCAAAAAAGGATGACTCAAAAGTAGTCATCAAACATCCCCATGCTTAGACATTTGCTTGCCCTCAAGCAAATAAAAATGAAAACTAGGGAAGGAAATAGAAAATAAATAAAGCTAATTTAGGTTTCATAATTAAGAAAAACAAAACATGGAAAATTAAACTATCCTAATATTCATATTATCAACTAGTGGGGTGAGAAGTGCATAATAGAAGATTTGAAAGGGAAACCCTAAAAATCTCATTAAAACATAAGAGAAGTCTACTAATTTCTAAATCTTAAAAACAAGGCATCCAAAATAAATGAAAATAAGGAAAACAAAAGTAGAAGTTCTAAATAAACGGCGCATTAACAAACTACTAGGTTGCTAGATAATCATTAACCCTAAAACACTCCAAGATAACCTCCAAAGAAATCCATCAATGATGGTGGCCATAGGCTTGTACGTTCACACTTTCTCCACTACGCGAATTTACATTCTAAGATCATTAGGACTTCTAAGGCGTTAAGACTTGGTTTAGGTGAATGATTAGGAAATGAAAACAAAGATAAACATAATGGCTTAAACACTAAACCAAGGGTGAGCTTAAAAATACATAAAAATTTAGAAATAACAAGTATGTCATTTCTCCAATATGAAACTACAAAAACAAGGCCATGAAAATTTTTCCTTTTTTTTTTAAACTTGGCCAACCATAAACTTTTTGCATTCATTTTTTTCTTTTTGATTTTGTAATGACATATATATATTTTTTTCTTTCTTACTTTTTGAATAACAATTGATAAGGAAACTCCAAAAATAAGCTTTATAATTGTCCTTTTCATTTCCAAAATAATATAATACCCCTCCCACAAAAATAATTTTTAAGCTCAAGGTTATAGTGCAAAAATTAGGATGGGCATTTGGCTTTGGTGAACAAGATGAAATGAAAGGTGGAGCTAAAAACAATGAAAATAAGAAAAAGGCCCAAAATTGTTTTGCAAGGGTTATGTTTTCGGTGGGCAAGAAAAGCTCAAACTATTCAAATGGTGGCCTAAATCATTTCTAAAGAACATAACGACGGCGCAAATGCTTCGAGAGTAGCTTGGTACAAGTTCTAGACACCAAGAAAGACTACCCCGCAAATGAAAAAGAACTAATGATACCTAGCAACCATTCGTAAGTAACTAACCGAATAAAAAGACATAACTACGTATTGCTAGCTTATAACTTAAAAACCGGATGCCAATATTTAAGAAAAAGAAACTAGTAGAACTAAACTATGTTAAAATGATAGGTTTAGAAAACCATTTTCAAAGTAATCTATATAGAACTACAAAAACCGCATGGGCCTACACTTCACTAGAAGCAACATGAAAATAAAGATAGAAAATAATTTTAGGTTTTGTTTTTCAAATCGATTTTAAGCACAAATTTTTTTTGATCTTTTTGTTTTTCTCATTTTTTTGGGTTTTATATTTTATAATTTTTTTGGATTTTTAGATTTAGACGACATAAAATATTATACTAATTTAAAACATACATTTTTTTTTTTTTAAATAAGAAACAGAAAGAAAGGCAAAAAGAAACTAGACCCCCCCATGCTTAAATTCTTCATTGCCCTCAATGAAGAAAACATAAAGAAAAAGAAGGGGACTAAGAAGAAGAGAAAAAGAAAAATGCAGGAAAATAAATAAGGAAAAAGAACAGGACTTCCCCGGGTTCGTGAGATGAAGGCGGATGTCGCTCCCCCAAGCTTGCTTTTGGAGTACTTGATCGTCAGCAGGTATGACTTGATCCATCTGATATCAGCAACGGTGGAGCGGCGACCACGATCATGGACTTGATGTGCCTCCGGTAGGAAGAGCAAAAATAAAAGCAAAAAGAAATAGAGTCCATGGGCAGATTGCCCGATAATGTTTTTATTATTACAACCATTCAAATAAAAGAGTATAATAATAAGAAGTCCAAAAATAAAAGTAAACATGTCCATCACAAAAGAAAAAAAATGTCCATCAGAAATAATAATAACTAAGAATCAAAAAGAAGATTCTCCTTTGCAGGAGT
The DNA here is from genome assembly GCA_039513925.1 of Platanthera zijinensis. Lineage (NCBI taxonomy): Eukaryota > Viridiplantae > Streptophyta > Magnoliopsida > Asparagales > Orchidaceae > Platanthera > Platanthera zijinensis. Next base: position 153,929,515 of record CM077090.1, on the reverse strand, counting down.
CACAGAATCATTAGAGAAGTAGCGTTTGAGTCTATGGCCATTAACTTTGAAGTCCCCCTTATCGGGGTGTGAAAGTAGCACAGTGCCGTAAGGAAAAACATCCTTGACCGCGAATGGTCCGGACCATCGAGATTTAAGCTTTCCCGGGAAGAGACGTAAACGTGAATTAAAAAGAAGAACCTGATCGCCTGGTTTAAACGTTTTAGGGTGGCGCAGGTTCTTATCGTGATATAATTTTGTGCGTTCTTTATAAATTCGATTATTTTCATATGCATACGCTCTCCACTCATCGAGTTCATTTAATTGATGTTTTCTATGCTCGCCTACCGAATGCGGATCGAAATTGAAAAACTTTAATGCCCAATACGCTCGGTGCTCTACTTCTACCGGAAGGTGACACGACTTTCCATAGACCAATCGGAAAGGAGTACAACCGATGGCGGTCTTGTACGCTGTCCGATAAGCCCAAAGAGCATCGTCTAATTTTAGGGACCAATCCTTACGAGAAGTAGAAACAGTTTTTTCCAAAATTCTTTTTAGTTCGCGATTGACTACCTCGACCTGACCGTTACTTTGGGGGTGATAAGCAGTTGACAATTTATGCGTGACACCATATTTTGTTAATGCTTTAGTGAGTTGGGTGTTGCAAAAATGGCTTCCCCTATCACTAACGATCGCTCGAGGGAATCCAAAGCGAGAAAATAATTTTTTTAGAAAATTGACAACAACACGGGCATCATTAGTTGGCAGAGCTTGGGCCTCTGCCCATCTAGAAACGTAATCTACCGCTACTAAAATATATTTATTACCTAAACTTGAAGGAAACGGGCCAACAAAGTCGATGCCCCACAAATCAAAAACCTCGCACTCGAGAAAATAGTTTTGTTCCATTTCATTTTTATGTGAGAGATTTCCAGTCCGCTGGCATCGATCACATCCACCCACAAAGGTTTGTGCATCTTTAAATATGCTTGGCCAATAGAAGCCAGCACTAAGCACTTTGTGGGCGGTGCGGTTTGCTTGATAATGCCCGCCAGTCGGACCTTCATGAACATGTTTTAAAATTTGGTGACCCTCTTCCTGCGAAACGCATCTCCTTACCACCTGGTCCGCACAAATGCGAAATAGAAATGGGTCTTCCCAAAAATAATACTTCAACTCCGAAAAGAATTTCTTCTTTTGGTGAGTGGAGTATTCTTTTGGAAGGACCCGGACCACAAGATAATTGGCCAGATCGGCAAACCAGGGGGTAGGAGATGAGGAAATATTAAAAAGGCGTTCATCCGGAAAAGAGTCATTTATAGAAGTTTCATTTAAAAAATCAAGTTTGGGATTTTCAAGACGCGAGAGATGATCAGCTGCTAAGTTTTCCGCTCCTTTCTTATCCCGAATCTCCAAGTCGAATTCTTGAAGTAAGAGGATCCAACGGATAAGACGCGGCTTGGCATCCAGTTTAGAAAGGAGGTATTTCAAAGCGGAGTGATCCGTGAAAACAACAACTTTAGAAAGAGTAACATACGGTCGGAATTTATCAAAAGCGAAAATAACTGCTAAGAGCTCTTTCTCCGTCGTGGTGTAATTTTCTTGCGCAGAAGTGAGAGTTTTACTAGCGTAGAAAATCGGATGAAAGTTCTTAGCGATTCGTTGACCTAAAACCGCACCTACCGCATGATTACTCGCATCACACATAATTTCGAAAGGTAAATCCCAAACTGGGGCGATCATAATAGGAGCATTTATAAGTTTCGATTTTATTAATTCAAAGGCCTCGAGACAAGATTTATCAAAAACAAAAGGAATGTCTTTTTCGAGCAAGTGGGTGAGAGGTTTAGTGATTTTTGAAAAGTCCTTAATAAATCTACGATAAAAACCCGCATGACCTAAAAAACTTCTAATCGCTTTAACGGTTAGAGGGGGCGGTAACTTTTCAATTACTTCAATTTTTGCCTTGTCCACTTCAATTCCCCTAGCGGAAATGTTGTGGCCAAGGACTAAACCCTCACGTACCATAAAGTTGCACTTCTCCCAATTTAAAACTAAATTTGTCTCCTCGCAGCGTTTTAAAACTTTTCCTAAATTTTCTAAACATAGATCGAATGAGTCGCCAAAAACGGAAAAGTCGTCCATAAAAACTTCCATAATATTTTCTACATATTTATCAAAAATAGCAAGCATACACCGCTGAAAGGTGGCGGGTGCGTTGCATAATCCGAAAGGCATTCTACGGTAGGCAAAAGTTCCGAAGGGGCAAGTGAATGTCGTCTTCTCTTGGTCCTCGGGTGAGATAGGGATTTGAAAATATCCCGAGAGACCGTCGAGGAAGCAATAAAAATTGTGCCCGGACAAACGTTCTAAAATTTGATCGATAAAGGGGAGGGGGAAGTGATCTTTTCGAGTGGCATCGTTTAGTTTACGGTAATCGATGCACATCCTCCATCCCGTTATCGTCCTAGTTGGAACTAAATCGTTGTTTTCGTTTGGTACTACCGTGATTCCACCCTTCTTAGGAACAACCTGAACTGGACTTACCCACTGACTATCGGAAATAGGATAAATTATCCCTGCATCTAATAACTTAAGCACCTCTCCCTTCACAACCTCTTTCATATTTGGATTAAGACGACGTTGTGATTGAACTACACCCTTAGGATTATTTTCAAAAAATATGTTGTGTGTGCAGAAAGAGGGACTTATGCCAGGAATATCACAAATTTGCCATGCTATAGCTCGGCGATGCTTTTGTAGTAGTTCGATCAATTGATCGTTTTCGGATTGGGAAAGAAAAGCCGAGATTATAACGGGCAATTTTGAATCTTTTGCAAGAAAGGCATATTTGAGGTGGTCAGGCAGTGGTTTTAAATCAAGCTGGGGTGGTTCGTCATAAGAATTTTTTAAATTTTTCTCTTTTTCAAAAACAAGATTTTCATACTTTTTCCTACTACATGAAAAATTATTTTCAACATTTTCTTGGATCGACATCACCGGGTTGTCAAAATTATGTGAAGAAATTTCAGAAAACGAAGATGAAAATTCATTGGGAGAAATGTTGGAAAGGGAAAGGGAAGAGTCTTCATTTAGAACGTCAACAAAAAAACAAGAGTCATCATTTTTTAAGGAGTTTTTCATGGATTGATTTATAGAAAATGTGACCTCATCATCTCCCACACGCAAAAACAACTTTCCGTTACTAACGTCTATAACTGCTCGAGAGGTGGCTAGAAATGGTCGTCCAAGGATAAGAGGAACCTCGACATCTTCTTCCATATCAAGAATGACAAAATCCACCGGGAAGATGAATTTGTCGACCTTTACTAGCACGTCCTCAATGATACCTAGTGGATACTTGATAGACCTATCAGCTAATTGGATACTCATCCTTGTAGGGCTCAGAGTGCCCAATCCTAACTTCTTAAATAGTGAAAAAGGCATCAAGTTGATGCTCGCTCCTAGATCTGCCAACGCATGTTTAACAAATAAATCACCAAAGACACAAGGAATGGAAAAACTACCCGGATCGTTTATCTTTTTAGGCAGATTAGAATTTTTAACGACTGCCGAGCATTCTTCATTCAATGTTACATGTGATAAGTTCTCCAATTTCGTCTTGTTTGTTAATAAGTCCTTAAGATATTTTGCGTACCTCGGCATTTGACTAATCGCTTCATGAAATGGCAAATTAATGTGAATTTGTTTGAACATTTCGAGAAAGCGTTGGTACTGATCATCTAATTTGTCTTTCCTAAGTCTAGCCGGATAAGGAGGTGGCGGGAATTCTTTTAGGACAACAGGAGCATCATTTTGAAAATCATTTTTTTCTTTTTGAGAATCAGAAATAATAGAGCCATCGTTTTCTTTTTCAAATGTAGATTTTTCTTTTTCAGAATCTAAGTTGTCATTTTCCGTGGGGGTAAAAACTGGAGGAACAATCGCCTTTGGCTCTTCCCTTGTGGTGGGCTCGTTAACAACTTTACCGCTCCGAAGGGAAATCGCATTTGCGTGCTCCCTTGGGTTAGGCTCAGTGTTCGAGGGAAGAGTTCCAGGTGGTCTCTCGGAAAAGGCCTTAGCGAGTTGGCCAACTTGATTCTCTAAGTTTTTCATGGATCCTGTTAAATTTCTAATAGTGGCATCGTTCGAGCTTATATATTTAGCGAGGATCTCTTCCAAAGGGGAAGGTTTTTGAAAATTTTGTTGCGGTGTTGGTGGTGGTATAAAATCGTGCGGTGGGCGTATTACATTAGCATTATTACTCCAAGAAAAATTAGGATGGTTACGCCATCCGGGATGATACGTGTTCAACGAAGCAGAAAAACCAGGAGGAGAAGAAAAATTCGAAAAAGCAGAAAAATTATTCGCAGAAATATTTTGAGCAGGCCTGGGTATGTTCCCCAGATAATCCACCTGCTCGGCAGCAGCAGCATTTTCATATACCTTAGCGGCGGAGGGAGCAGTCATCTCCGAGATCTTCTTGTTGAGCATTTCCACTTGCATCGCCAGTTGCGTCACCGAATCCACTTCATAGATACCTGCAGGTTTAGATGAGCGAGACCTGGACGAATTCCACTGATAAGTGTTCATCGCCATGTCATCGATAAGCTCAAGAGCGGCTTCCGGAGTTTTGCGGTCTAAAGAACCAGCGGAAGCGGCATCTATCATTTGCTTAGTCTCTTGGTTTAGCCCATTATAGAATGTCTGAACCTGCAACCATACAGGCAGAGCATGATGTGGGCATCTTCTCAAAAGTTCTTTGAACCTCTCCCAAGTGTCATAGAGGGTCTCAGAATCAATTTGAGAATATGAAGTTATATCATTTCGAAACTTAGCAGTTTTGGCGGGGGGAAAATAACGAGAAAGAAATTTTTCAGTTAAAATGTTCCAAGTAGTGATTGATCCTCTTGGAAGAGAACTCAACCACTGTTTGGCTTTAGTCCTTAAGGAGAATGGGAAGAGTCTTAGCCTTATCGCATCGTCCGAGACACCATTAATCTTGAAGGTGTCACAAATTTCAAGAAAATTAGCAATATGCAAGTTCGGATCTTCATCTTGCAATCCGTCGAACTGTACATATTGCTGCACCATTTGAATGATGCTAGGCTTAAGCTCGAAGTTATTGTTCGCAATAGCGGGACGAACTATGCTAGATTCTGTACCCTCCAGGTTTGGTCTTGCATAATGGGACATAGTCCTTTGCACGACTTCCTCTTGGTTGGGTCTTTGCAAGACTTCCTCTTGGTTGGGATTGTCCATTCTTAAGGTAGAATATGAATCGGACTGTTCGACCGGTATTTGAAGAGTCGGGCCTTGAAATCGCAATCTTCTCCGAAGAGTACGCTCGATTTTGTGGTCCAAGTCCAAAATAACCGACGGACTTCCCCGGGTCATGCACTGGAAGAAGAAAGAGAGAAGTATTGCTTATTATTATTATTAATATATATATATATATATATTTTTTTAATTATATATATTTTTAGATGTTTTAGCTCCCAAACTTCCCAAGGACTACCCGATGAAGGGTTCGCAAGGTACTAGACAAGATAGCGGTACTTAAAACCGCATTGCCCTTTTTGAGAGGATTTTGTTGGTGTAGGAAACTTGTGATGTGGGTATCTATTGAAAATGACTATATTTATTATTATTATTTTTTAAAGCGATTTATTTTTTTTCTTTTTGGTTTGCAATAAGGAAGATAAAAGTAATAGATTCGTGTTTTCAATATATCAACAAGAGCTGAATCCCCGGCAACGGCGCCAAAAACTTGATGTCTACTATCGTGAAGAAAATAAAAGCAACCGAACTAGCAATCCATCTAGGCAAGTATACCTATCGAATTGTAGCTAGGGGACACAAGTGTCGTATTGAAATCCGGGAACTGCTGAATACACTTACTCACACGAAGACTATTATTTTATCGGAGGAAAATCTTGAGGACTTAAAAAGGAAGTTGCAACTAAGAAAGGAAATATAGTTAATCGCTAGAAAGAGAACCACTGCATTAAGTTAAAGAACTATTAGACGCGATTACGATAAAGTGTTAAAGAACTACGACCAAGGGATGGGAATGTACTCGATCAAGAATCACCTCGGCCAGAGTAATAAAGAAATGCGATAAAAGCCTAAACTTAATAGGGAAGAGTTTCTTGACCGTGGAGGTTCCTAAAGCTTAAACACACTTCTCTCGAAGTCGTGTCCGACTGAGTTTAGGTAGGTCCGACCGACTTTCGTCTAAATCAGAGGCCTAAAGCTCGCTTTACGCGGTGAACCCCACTATTAGATTTTATTCCAATCCGGGAGATTTGAATGTCTCCCTCTCTCGAGGGGTGCATACCAATCCCTTTCCTCTTGAGTGCTCACTTCAAACTATCGGCCTTTCGGCTAGCCAAGCATGAAAGCTAAGGCGGAGAGTATACATCGATGATATATCTCCAACCCAAAAGTATTCAAGAGCAATTCAAGGTTAAACCCCTAAAAAGGAAAGGTAAAATTAAAGCATCATAACTTAATCACTCAAACCTCAGATCATCAAGATCGAGTACAAGGAGGATTTAGTTATTCATGGTATAGACAATGAAGATCATATTAATAGTATGGAAAATAACACCGAGTAGAAGGGAAAGAGAATAGCGAATTATTTTATTTCGTAATGTGGAGGAATCACAAGTAGGGCACACAGATACTATAAGAACACATTCTACGATGATTATAAATGCTGTAAAAAGGAAGTACAGAAATGCGAAAAAGACTTGCATGAAAAGAAACTCAATTACTTGAAGTAAAAAGGAAGAGACAAGCTTAAAAACTAAAATAGCAGCACTTCTTCTTCTCTAATCTCCCTCTCTCTCCCCCCAAACACTAGAAGATGATCCCTATTTATAGAGTTTTTTCGGGCTGAGTCACGCCCTATGACACGCCCATGGAGGGCGTGACCATAGGGCGTGTCTGATTCGGTGCGACATCTGGAGCGTTGGCATTTAATTCTGGCACGGTTGCTGAGTTACACGCCCATCGAACACGCCCCTGGAGGGCGTGACATATGGGCGTGTCGGATTCGGCGCATTGAAATTGAGCTCGGTACTGATTTCTCGGGACTTGGCGGGTCACGCCTGTCAGACACGCCCACGTAGGGCGTGTCAGTGGGCGTGACAGTGGGCGTGACAGCTAGTTTCTGGTGGAGATTGACTTCGGACCGGCGGCTTCATTCCACTAGCTTACACGCCCTTGGTACACGCCCTAGGAGGGCGTGACCATGGGGCGTGACCATGCAAAACTTGTAAAATCCTGCAAAAAGAAGGAAAGATGTTAGTGACAATAATATACAAAAAAGGGTCAAAATATAAGCATACAACAACATAAAATTATAATACTTAGAAATTTAAGCTACTAAATTACCCAAAAAAGGATGACTCAAAAGTAGTCATCAAGAATTCTTCTCTCCCATCTACTGAAGATGGAGGAATCTATCTTCTTCAAATGATGTATGAGCATTCCAGAGGACATATCAAACTCATTCCTATCAACTTGTTACAAATATAACATAAGAATCCTTCCAAACTTTCCTTGATCTTATCAAACTGAACCATGCCCCAATCTAGCCTTTTCCTGCAAATAACAGCTGCTAGAAGCTTGAACATGTCACCGGACACTTCGTCGTGTGACCTAACTTTGCATAATAGAACTGTTCCTATTATGTCAGACAATAGTTTTCCCTCTTCATTCATTGCTTTTCTTCGGATTAAAGTTGTCATGCTAGATAAACCATAGAAAGAGAGAGCTCTACGAAAATCTCTTTCTTCAAGCAAATCTTCTTCCTCAACCACTAGCAATCGAAAAAACCGATTAAGTGAACTAGCCTTCAGTAGAACCACCGTATTTCTGACCTTGCTTTTAATCATGGTACCTTCACACCTTATCTTTGCATTCTTGAAAAATTCCAAGACTTCTCCGTCGAGGACCCTGCACGTATGCTCGAGAAGGAATGGTAGACTGGCTGTTTCTAGCTTGAGGATTACATTCCAAAACTCATCAGAAGCAATCGCAAATCCAGTTCATACTAGTTCGCCACTGACCTGAAGATTTACAGAGCCTTTGGGCGCCATTGACGAGAAAGGAAGATGAATTTTCTAGATAAACTTCAGTTTGGTTCATTGACGAGAGAAGAATCGAAGGGAGTTTCCGTGAAGTCTCAATGAATAGTGTGAAATTTTTGAAGCCCTTAAGATGATTTATATAGTATTAAAATTTTGAAAAGTAGAAGCGCGTACCTTTGTAATTTTTTGACTCTCAGATCCAATAAATAAAGTTAGAAAAAAATCCTGAGTGACCGAAATTTGTCAAAATGATACGGGAGAACTCGACAGATTCATCGAAATGACATGAGAGAACTCGACAAATTCATCGAATTTACACGAGTGCTTTCAACTAATTTCATGAATACTTTCTTGAGTTCTCGAGAAGTTGAATTTCTGTACTTGGGCAGATTTCTTGAGCTTTTCATGATTCCTTGTTGAGCATACCAAGTTTCATTTTGAAGAAAGTGAACTTGGCCTCATGCAGTGGCTTCATGAAAATGTCTGCAACTTGCTTATCTGTCAGAACATAGATGAGATTAATGTCTTTGTTCTCCACATGCTCCCTGATGAAATGATACCGTACCTCGATGTGCTTTGTCCACCTATGAGAGTCTAGGTTATTTTCAATAGCTATAACACTGGATGAGTCGCAGAATATTGGAATCTCCTTCATCTTCAAATTATAATCTTCAAGTTGATTTCTGAACCACGGAAGTTGTGCGCAACAAATGCCTGCAGAGATATACTTTGTTTCAATGGTTGAGATAGATACACAATTCTATTTTTACTACTCTATGATATAAGCCTCCTTCCAAAGAATTGTCAAGTCTCGGAAGTTCTTTTCCTATCATCCCCGCTTCCTACAAAACAACATCTGAAAATCCAAGGCATTTTGCAGATTCACCGACTCAAAAAGTTGAGTTCGAGGTTTCTAGGGTCGTTCTATAACATCCCTCAGACAACTAGACCCCTAGGAGTTGTTTTATCATGACTAACTCATGACAAAACCCTAAGAAGCTCAAGAAGACCAAGTGAACCTAGGAATGGAGCTGAGATCACAATGGTATGCAAATAGTAGATTTTTAAACACTAGGTTAGGATGATCATGGGACTTCACCATGAATCCAAGACCCCACCACAACCTCACCAACCTATTGAAAGGTCCATTAGAGCCCTAAGGGTCTATTGGAGTCAACCCAGGGTGGCCAAGTTGACCTAGGATCATCCTAAGCCTAAATTGGGCAAGGTGCCCTAACTAAGGGTAATGTGACCCTAATGTGCCCAAAAAACCCTACCTAGGTCTTCCCAGACCTAGGGTGAAGTCAATGGGTCACCAAATACCCATTGGGGTCAACCTTAGAGGCTGAGTTTACCCAAGTCAACCCTAGCCCTAAAGTGGTCAAAGTGCCCTAACTAAGGGGCAAGCGACCACCAAGGTGCCAAGTCAACCATACACCACCATTCCTAGACCTTATGGGAAGCCAAGGGGTCACCAAGGACCCCTTGGGTTCAACCCAAATGGTCATGTTGACCAAAGTCAACTCATGGGTCAAAGTGGTCAACTTATGTTAACCTATCCCATTTCAAGTGGGCTAAGCCCAAGTGGTTTGGCCCATTAGTCCAAGGAAGTGGAGAGACACATTTTGGGCCCACCAAATTTTGAGAGTGATGAATAGGAGAGAGAGGAAAGAGTTACCCACTTTGGAGGAGAGAGAAAATGGGGGCTTAATGACCATCATGGCCATGGAGGTTTCAAAACTTCCCCACCTTGATGGGCTTTTACTCCTTGGAGGCAGGGGAAGAGTTTCCAAGAGATAGCCAACCAGTGGGGTGGCTCGACCCCCTCAATTTGGCTGAAACCAAAATTAGGGTTAAATGGCCATTAATGGTGTGTTCAAAAATTGAGGAGTTACAAGCCTCATCTCCCCAATTCCTTCTTTAAGAACCTTCACAAGGATAAGAGCAAGTGTTTCCCCCGTTCCAATCTTGTTTTACTTGTTGTTATTGCGGAGGTTGCAAAAAAGCCCAAATCGGCGGCCGGAAATGGCAAGGAGGCACAACACCCGCTCTCAGGCCGCAATTCAGGTCCTCCCTTGCTCCTTCTATGGGTAGATATTAAGATTCATTTAGATTGAGAATCGGGCTCAATTGAGCCTGATAAAGGACTTTGAATTCCTAGTTTTTGTGAGAAAGGCATGGTTGTGGGATCACCAGAATCTGCCCCTCCAGCGGCTGTGCGGCCGCATGGCAATAGCCACCACCTAGATGGAGGTGGTGGTGGCGGTGGCCGGCCAGGGAGGTGGCCGGGAAAAGGCGATGGAATAAGCTCCAGGAAGATGTAATCCTGGCCGTCGGCTGGAGCGTGAAGATGACCAGATGTCATCCCTGTTGCGCCAAGATTCGTGTTGCATTATTTTTAATTTTAGGTTAAATGATTTCATTTCATTCAATTTCTGTCACAGAAAATTTTGTTGATGTTTCTATTTATTAAAAATACCTAGAGGCTTAATTAGAGAAAGTGGTCAACATGTATATTGTAGCCCTATGGGTGTACTTTATTTTAAAATTTATTTGAACCAATTTGGATATCTGTTTGACTAGGGAACTCATTTTGGCGGGGTATATACCTAGGGCTAGTTAGAGGTTTAAATGTGTGCCCTTACTTCACCACATGTCCAAATGATTTGAAAATTGGACAGGGAGTCAACCACACACATACCTAGGTCTTGTCCAAAAATGGGAATTTTTGGAGATAATTTTCCTATAGTTTTTGAAATAATTTAATAATCTTAGGGTAAATTAATTAGGGGACCTAGTGACCTCCAAACCCTCCCAAATTTTGTTGAGTGGTCCTTGGGGTCATCATAAGGCTTTGGATAAAATTTCATCTCATTTGGAGATGAATTTTGTTGATTTTTGTAAACCCTAGCCTTGGCCTAAAGGGGGGTATTTAGGTCAAGTGTTCCTTGTGTGTTTAAGTGGTCAAATTACATCAACAGAGTCTGAAACTTGGGTCACCAATTTAATATGATGCTAGACACCCCCACATGGAATTTGGGGTGGGTTGGGGTAGATTTACCCTAGGAGCCAAGTTCAAACCCTAAGGTTGGACTTTGGGGATTTGTGAAGGGCATGGGGTGAAATGACCTTGGATGGACTTGGTGTTTAGTCCATGTGATCCTAGGGTGTTGATAAGCCTTAGGGAGAGATATGGAGGGATTTGGACACATGCAAACCACTTAAACCACTAGGTAAGTCTTTGGGTCCATACACCTTAGGAATTGTCTAGTGGCTCATATAACTTTGGAATTGCATGACATTTTGGTAGAGGTCATTTTCATAACCATATTATCCACTGAATTATACTACATATTGTTTGGATGAGTTTACAAGTGGGTTCCTTTGAAAAGTACACTTTCATGAGTTGTCTTGAAGAATTTTATTATGTGACTTCCTAACCTTGGGTTTGATGATACTTAGTCAAGCTATGTTTTAGCACTATAACAAGCCATAGAGATTTTTAATATGAATTTTAGGTCATTATATGGGGTACTTCATTCATAACCCAACAAGTTATAGCTTCTACTTAGAAATTTCTTTTGAACAAATCACTTAATAAAAAATTATGAAATTTGGTAAGTAGACCTTTAATGATATTGTAAGTCTCTGTGAATTATTGTAGAATTTTTGGAAGTCTATCTGTAGGGGTTGTTTCACAATGTGTTGTTTTATAAGTAAATTAATTGAATTTATTTTGGCACTATTTAAGCTTGATAAAATATAATTTTTGGTCACAGGTCCTTTCTGGTCACCCTTGAGATTTAGTAATTTTTCTACAATTTTTGGATGATTAATTTTAGCACTTTCTTCTTTAACCATAATTAATGGCTTATTATTGGATTAATTAATTAGAGGCCAAATAATTTTTGGCAAATCATGGAATTTGGTATTTAATGTTATTACTCTATTATCTAGTGTTCATAATTTTTGGATGACCATTACTTGAGAAAATATTATACTTCATGTTCAAATTACCCATGGCCTAACTTTGGGAAAAATGAATTAAATATGAAATTAATTAGGAAAATTATAAGTTTCTGGATTTAGGCTAATCATGTCATGATAGACCTCCATAAAATATCTTAGGATAGTTGGATGAAAATTTGGAGTACCTCCTATCATGTACGACATATAGTATAGGTTGGTCTGCATATAGTAAAACTATGGAAAATGTGATAGCATTTGAATTGAGCATATGGAATGGGGTTAATAGTTTGCTGGTTAGGGTAAAATGAGATTGAGTTCATCATTGGAAGATGTGACGAGGAAAATGCTTGGTTGACTAGGTGTTAGAAGGTAATCGGGATCGACGAAAGATCGTCTTCCTGTGGAGGGAGAGAGAGAAGGTCAAAACATACTAGGGTTAGATCCAGAGTAATATTAAAAGGGATCGGGAATCAGGTATTAATCAATAACAGCAAGTGCCTTGTGAAAGGGAGTTTTGGGCTTCAACCCATCATAGTTCATAGTGCCCTCGAGAGCTCTTCACGGGGTATGCCTTGGGCAGTCCTGGGCTAACCTAAACTATAGGAATAATAAACTTCAAGAGTAACTAGTATAACTAGGGGTTCACTTTCACACACCCCGGTGTCTCGGGAAGTTAGGTAGGGTCACACGGGCGGTAGGCTCGGGGGTTTTGGTGATGGGCAGGTTAGCCCGACGAGCTGATGGCTCGGTAGATAATTATGACGGACGGGTTAGTCCGAGGAGCTTTGGCTCGGTTGTTGGTTATGACGGATGGGTTAGTCCAGGGAGCTTTGGCTTGGTGGTTGATACATCAAGTTTGCATATACATAAATTATAAGGTGGTGGGTCTTCGGTGTTGGAGGGTCGATGCACCGACGCCAATACGTTGACTCGGCAAGTGTGGTTTAGCACTTCGCCAAATTAAGTCCGGTGGACCAGCCGGCAAAGAGTATGCAGGAGCTCCACTTAGTGCACCAGCATTGAGGAATATGATAGGTCTGAATGGTAGTGCAATTACCAGTTTAGAGGTGGGCGAGGCCCAACCCAACACTTTTGTTTGCCACTACGGAGGTATTCTGGGAGGTTAGGCTCCAGAAAGGGAGAACTAAAGGTCTGTGTACACAAAGTCGAGTGGGTGCGTTGCACTTGTATGATTCACATAATAGCAAACTTGCATGACATAGCATAATCATTGCATATAACCCTTAACACCTATTGTATAAATTGGGTATGAGACTCTTTATACAATAGGCCCTGCAAAATTACCCCTTAGTTTATAAGTTTGTGTGAGCATGCTCATAAGCTAAGGTTATTATTTCTATGGATATATATAATGCTTGCTTGAAAACCGACACCCTATCGTATAAATTGGTATAGTATTTTTTATACGATAGGAGCCTTATAGAAGACCCCTTAGCTTATGTGTTTGTGTGGGCACTCCTATAAGCTAAGGTTACATGTTTCCTTGTTTACCATTCTTATGCTTACTCTATTTACTTTTCATATTACTACCTGTTTATATAGAACTTCGAGATTAGTTCCGCCTCCACCTGCTACCTTTGTTATTCTCCACCTTCATTAACTTTCCTTTCCTTCTCCCCGCTCGGTGCCTAGGAGCCATGGTGGAGGGGTGGGGGATGATAATACTTAGTCTTTTAGACTAATAGTTTTCGAACCAAATCATTTTAGGGGATCGTGGAGCCCAGCTTGGAGGTGCAGCCCCGAAGGTCGGCACGCTTGGAGACAGGTAAGTCTAGTTCTGGAGTTCAGACAGCTGGGATAGTGAGTCCCGTTCTCTAGTAGTTGTTATAGATTTGCTTCCACGATAAGTTAATTGTAATGAGGACTTTATGTATCAGACATGAGCCCTATTTCCAGTACTTTTATTGTTATTGCTGTGGACTCTCCCTTCGTGGAGAATTATTATTATATATGTGATTATTGTGGACATGTGTTAGAGTTCTAATTTCATATACTCTCATACTTTTGCTACTATTTTGTGATCAATATGACCGGCAGGATCAACGTTTTGTAGTGACGACCTTCTCGGGCGTGATGGTGTCACCACAAAGCGGCGGTTCTGGGCCTAAGACCCCATGGTTAAAAAAGAAAAAAAAAGGGGTCTTACACACTCAAAGTTACGGAACGCATCGGAGAAGCAGCCTGCCGGTTGGCATTGTCCACAGAGCTGAGTGGATTACACGATGTTTTCCATGTCTCGGTTTTAAGGAAAGCCTTGGTAGAGGCAAGTGTGGTGGTCGAGTCTACAACAGTGCTGGTAGAAGTGGACTTGAGGACGAGAGTCCATCTGGTTGGCATAGAAGATTCAGAAGTTTGGCAGTTGCAGAATAAAGAGGTTAAGCTCGTGAAAGTGTCATGAGATAACTGCGAGCAAGACGAATTCTCCTGGAAGCATGATAAAGCAATGCGGGAAGACTACCTGAAATTTTTACATTAGGTATGCTTGGTGTTTGAGTGCATGCAAAATTTCGAGAACGAAATTCATTTAAGGGGGGAGGAGTTGTAACACCCCAATTTTCTAGAACTTGAGGCTCAGGGAACTACCGCGCGGCGGTAGGCAGTTATCGCCCGGTGGTAGCCTTCTTGCATTGAGACATGAGCATTGAGATGAAAGCGTCGAGTAGGGGCGCACGACGTTAGTTAGCTACTGCTCGGGGATAGCGCCTTTTCATCGAGACGAAGCATTGATATGAAGGCATTGAGAGGTTACTATGCGGCAGTATCACTACCGCTGGCGGTAGCGGGGCGTTCTGTAGAGGTAAAGACATTTCTTCTCTCGGTTATTAGGATGCGCGCATGACATCCATTGTGTTTTTTGCTTTCGTTCAAGCATTTAGGCACCAGATATCTCAAATGAGAGGGGTTCGGGTTGCTATGGTTCAAGAGGAGCCACCGGGTGGATTGAGTCCATCCCCGACATGTTGTTATACTAGAAATCTGCTCCATTAGTGAATTAGGTATTGTAGGTGAAGCCGTAATAGTGACCGTTTGTCCGATGCGATGGTGTTGCATGACGAGCACTAGGGATTCTTCTAGAAATCTGAATGCGGCAAAGATGTCATTTATTATGTTTGCCCTCTTTTTCGTGTGAGAACAAATGGTGAGTTAGGGTAGAATAGATGTGATTGATTGATGTGCAGAGGCATGACTTGGTCTCTATGGTTGGCTGTCTAGCCTATGACGTTGCAGGTCATGTGTGAAGAGCATCCTGGCAAGACAAATCCCCTTCTATGAAATTGACGAGAATGCTAAGCGTTGGACAAGCTCGGACGATGAAGCCTATGAGCGGGCGGGGTCAAGCAGTGGTTTTAGCATCTGTTTGTTTGTGTGATGGAACTGACATGCGAGCCAGAGCTTGTAGGAAAGCCCGTGTTTGATACCCATTAGCGGGTGGGGCTTAGACAAGAGTTTCATGTTGCGATTTGAATGTCGTTAGGGGAAATCTGAAGTAACTGTATGGATGATTGTGGAATGCTATGCATGATGATTTGTTAGATTCTTTCACATTATAGGGTGTCCTGGGTGAAAAACCCAGGTTTGCATACATACTGCATGTTAGGCCCCTTTTTTAGACGCTCAATCTTGAAATGTGTTTGTTGTATGAGACATCCAAACTTGTTTCTTTACTCTCTATGTTTATGTACATTTGCATACAAAGTCCTGACTTGCAGGGTGATGGAGTGCTCCAGGGTCCGCTAGGGATGGCCGGGAGGAGATGTGTTGGTTACACAGTTAAGGTCGGTCTTTTATTAACCACGTTTCAATAAATTTTATAGAGCAAGAATTGAACGTTGGAGCAAGCTCGTCGGCCAAAAATGCCTAAGCCTCATGAAGTGTTCTCTCTTCTATTAGTTTATGAAGTTTTGAATGTTTTATTCTGTGAACTATAATTTGTCTTGTATGTCGAGGTAGCCTAGGAGTGCTAAGGCACATTGCTCTGTTTGTTGTTATTACAATTTTTGGCATTTGATTGTTGTAAGGCCTTAAGGCCATGTTGGAATCCTATGGATGTGGATAACTTCTGTGTTGGTAGTGTGTTTCTAATGTCTTGTTGGATATATTTTGAGATGCATAGTTATTTATATCACTTTTTAATGCTAAAGCTCTGACGTCTATATATTATAGGGCCCTGACCGGATCCATATTATAAGATCATTACAGGGGAGGTGTTACACAGGTAGACTAAGGAGTGTGCGCACGTTGGAGGAGAGGCGCGTGCAAGGGGGAGCGCAAGGAGGAATTAGTGCACCAAGGGGTGTGTGCACATTGGAGGAGAGGCATGCATAAGAAGTTACGCACGCACGAAGTAACGTACGCTTGTTGAAGGAGAGGCACATGCAAGGGGGAGCGCACATAAGGAGGAACAAACACACAAAGGGTAGTACCCACGTTAGAGGAGAGGAGTGCAAAAGGGGGTGCACACACAAGGAGGAACGCACACCTGATGTGACGTGCACATGTTGGAGTAGAGATGCGGGGGAGGGAGGAGCGTAGGAGGAGAATGAAAATGAAGGAGAATGTGGGTTTATTTACAGATTTCAAGAGGTGCAAGCCGGTAATTTTCCCTGATAACTACCAGACAGACAAATAGGAGCACTCCATTTAGAGCACGTGGATCACCAACTTTATGCAAATGACGAGACTGCCCCTGGTAAGTTTTGAGCTCAGCGGAAAACTAACAGAAAGATAATTCTATGGGTAGTTAATCACCTAGAGGGGGTGAATATGTGTCTTTTAAAATTCTTTGTCACTTAAATTATATGTTTAGTTGATATTTGAAAAGTAAACTTCACACGTACACAACACAAGCAATTCACTGAACACAACACAAGTAATCCACAAAACACAACATAATCAATCCGCAGTACACAGAAATTTTATAGTGGTTCCCCTATCTAGGGTATATCCACTTTCCCCCTTCTTCCTCACTAGCAATGTGCTAAATAAAGTTATATCTCCTCCTCTTCAACTCAGATAAAAAGATCTTACAGGCTCAGTTTCTGTTAAGAAACATACACTCAGACCAACAGGTCCTACCTCAAAGATCCACCCAATATCCTACCTCAGGTCCCTCAAGAACCCTACCTCAGCCTTTATAACACAGGCTTACACCTCAGTGATCCCACAAAAATCACCTACCTTATGTCCCTCAAGAACCGTACCTCAGCTTTTATAAATTAGGCTTACAACACAGAGAATTAATCTCCTACCCACTCAGATCTAAAATAAATCTTACAAAACAAAGAGGTAAATGGGAATGAAAATAAAATCAGAATACAGCAATCATGTGATCTGACTTATCTGAGAATTCAAATTCTTCAATTCAGCAGCAAAGAATTAATTCTTGATGAACAGACTGGCTGAAAAGATACTTCTTTGGATCTACAATCTTCTTGATGATGATCGGCTTGATTTCCTTGAAGAACTTGTAGAACCGATCCACCTTAATCTACTGATCAAATTTTTGAAAGGATCAGTAGATTTTCTTGAAGACATTCGTCTTCCTTCTTCTTCTTGGAGTTATCGTCCTCCCCTGACTTGGAAGAAATTAGAATGAGAATTGATTTGTTGAATTTCTGATTGTTATTCTCTGTGTAGATGACCCCTCTATTTATAGCCTTCACGGATTGCTGGCTTCTAATTGATGACATAAGCATGTGACATCATGCTTCAAATTTTCCTTCAAACTAATTTTGATGAGATATCACGATACTGTAGTTGATGTGAAATTTCTGACTTGACTTGACACTTCTATGTTGACTCTGTACATCTTCAGAATCATAAGTGTCGAGATGTCCAAAGTATCTCGACACTATATTACTTAAGTGTTCTTAGAAGGTGTCAAGACATTTTAGTTGTCTCGACACAATTTTACTTGGTAGAATTTTCAGTCTGAACTTGAAGGTGTCGAGATAGTTTACTTGACTCGACACAACTGTAGATTGTGTCGACATATTTAAATATGCACTATATCAAGACAGTTGAATTGTCTCGACACAACTGTCTACTGGGTGTCGACACTTGTTTTATTTCTTCACTGTGTCGAGACAGTTGAATTGTCTTGACATAACTATCTGCTAGGTGTCAACACTTATTTTATTTCTTCACTGTATTGAGACAGTTGAATTGCCTCGACACAACTGTCTGTTAGGTGTCGACACTTTAAGTCTGCACTTCAGTCTTCATTGTGTTGAGATAGTTGTATTGTCTCAACACTGCTATTTTAAAGTGTCGAGAAATCTGACTTGTCTTGACATATCAGTCTTGATCTTCAAAGTGTTAGATAACTGAGATGTCTCGACACAGCTCCTGCAACAGTGTCGACATAGTTGAAGTGTGTCGACACTTTTGTACTTAGCCATTTCTCTACACTGCAAACTGCTAGGCATTGATTGTTCTAACTTCACTCAGCACTTTTAGCTGTATGACGTTGAGTGAACTTGCTTCACTCGATGCTTTTGTACTTAGGCAATTTCCTTCCTTTCCAGTCAGCTTCTTGTTAAAATTTCTCAAGATGATCAGGGAGTTAGCTCTGATACTAAGTAAAAATTTCAAAGCTATCAAGATGACACCTTGATCAAGCGGAAAACGAGAATAAGGCACATGAACACTCAACCATAAACCACGCTCAATAATCAGAAACAATAGAAGACAATAACAAGTCTTGTATTATAAAAAATCTTCTTTACAAGGAAGAACATACATGACGAGATATGATTCGTCGATGTACAAAGGAAGAGCATACAAATAAAGCAAGAAAAACAAGCCGGGCGGACTGTCTCAGAGACCGTCGAGATCGCTGAGACCGCCAGGCTTCTGCTGCACCGAATTAAACTACGGAGTCCACGTAAACCGCGAATAACCCGTTATTCCGCTAAAAACCTTTGTCCTCTCTTTGCAAGCCTCCTGACCGCTGAAGTCGCCTAGCTGATAGAGTCCATGAACAAGCCACTGCTGAACTGAAGAACAGATCGTCGAGACCGGTGGACAGGTTATTGAACTAGGAAAGCTGAAGAAGAGAAGACCAGCTGGCCGCAAACGCGACCTGCTGCAAACCGCTGATTGATAACCGCAAGTTTTACTGATCCTTGACCGCAGTCAGCACCAAAAATATGGCTTCCCAGTGCTAGCCGCATAACCTGCAAACAACAAACCGGCTAACCTTCTTAAACCACGCAGACAAAAAATCTGAGGCCGCAATAATTAACCCACGCTCAACTTACTGTTCATTCATTTAATTATGATATTGAAAGTGATGATAGATACAACTCTAGAGGGGGGGGGGTGAATAGAGTATTCAAAAATTATGACACCCTACTCAACTCCCTTAGAGTTAATTTGCGGAATTAGTTTATAGATATTGATAACCCTAGAGCCTAACACAAAGTGTAGTGCACAAGAGAGAGCTAACTGTAATTACAGTTAAGCTTGGGATCCTATCACAGCAACTAGCAATCCTAGTTATTTCTACTCACAACCACAGTGTAATAAATTAAATAAGCAGCACAGACGACACAAGAAATTTTATAGTGGTTCCCTCTAAATAGGTACGTCCACTCTTCTACCACCCTGGTAGGAATCCACTACAGGTTTTTGTTCAGGTGCCCTGCCACCAACTGATCTGCTTCAGGTAGATCAAGTAGACCCTTTGAGCTTTTGATCAGGAGCTCAAAATCCAACACATGTTTTTGATCAGGTGCCCTGCCACCAAAGGTTCACTTTTGAAGGGAGTAATAACCCTTTGTACAGGAGGTTGAGAGAGTTAAGGTTTCTTCTCTATTGTTAAACAGATTAGAGAAGCTAGTGGATTGCACAGAGCTAGAAAGCTCTAAAGAATCAAGGCTCCCCTGGCTTAGAGAATATCCAGGAAGGAGTCTTGCTTCAGGGTGCAGGAACTCTTCTGAACTAAGACAAAGAACTGTCTTGGGGTTCTGAAGGAGAAGCTTGAAGAAGACTCTTGATTTGGAAAAGGTGTTCTTCTTCAAACAGCTTCCTTTCTTCTTCTTCTTCTTCTAAAAAGCCTCTGAGTGAAATTCTTCCTGTAAGCAGGATGAACTCAGGATGAAGAAGAATGCTGAAGAGATTTGATCTTCTCAGTTGAATGTGAATATCTGAGAGCTATAGAACTTTCTTGCTTTCTCTCTTTCTCTATGCTGCTGAGTGTAAACTTCTTGTGTATCCGTATTCTGTGTATTTGTGTTATCTTCTCCTTTCAAAAGAAACTCTTTATATATGAGCCTTTGTAACGGCTCTAATTTGAGTTTGAATCTTGTCTTCATCTGGAATCTGCAATCTGGGCTGCAAAAAGCATAAAGCAAAAACAAATCCTGCAGACAGACATACTATAAGGGGATAAAGCTTTCTAAGAAGCTGCATATCCAATCAGATAAAAGAGGCTAGAAAAAGTCACATCAAAAAGAACTCTTTACGGCCAGAGAAGACTTTCTGAGTCTAACGGCTATAAAGGACAGCCTGGCAGATAAAGCAGAAAATATATTTCAACTAATAAGACAAAACACTTTGTCAGATAAAGATTGGCTCAAGCATAAGGAATGGAGCAGAGATTGCCTGGAAATAATAGCATAAATTTACTGAAATAATATGCCAAATAAATATGAAATAACTCATAGAATAGAAGAGGACAAAATTACTAAAGACATACAGAAGAACGTCGAACGACCCTCAGAGATCGTTGACTGAAGCACAGAGATCGTCGACCTATCAAACAGATAGTCGAACGATACAGATAGTCGAACTACCAAAGCAGATAGTCGAACTACCACAGCAGATAGTCGAACTATCAGAGCAGATAGTCGAGCTATCAGATAGTCGACCTATCAAGATAGATAGTAGAGCTATCAAGCAAAACAGATAGTCAACCTATCAAACAGATAGTCGAACTATCAAAGAAAACAGATAGTCGACCTATCAAATAGATAGTCGAACTATCAAAGAAAATAGATAGTCGAGCTATCAAACAGATAGTCGAACTATCAAAGAAAACAGATAGTCGAACTATCACAGAAAACAGATAGTCGATCTATCAAGACAGATAGTCGAACTATCAAAGAAAACAGATAGTCGACCTATCAAACAGATAGTCGAACTATCAAAGAAAACAGATAGTCGACCTATCAAGACAGATAGTCGAACTATCAAGCAACACAGATAGTCGACCTATCAAACAGATAGTCGAACTATCAGATAGTTGAACTATCCAAGCAGATAGTTGAACTATCAAGAAACAACAGATAGTCGACCTATCAAGACAGATAGTCGAACTATCAAGCAACACAGATAGTCGACCTATCAAACAGATAGTCGAACTATCAGATAGTTGAACTATCCAAGCAGATAGTTGAACTATCAAGAAATCTGTCTGGTCAAAAGAAGTCGAGCGGGGTTCGACGATCGGCGAGACAGATTCCACAGAACATCGAGCAAACAAGAGTTGAACTAACTCAGAGATAGATGATCTGCTGACAGACGAACGTCGAACAACTGATAGACGATAGTCGACCAGTCGATAGACGATAGTCGAGCGGCGTTCGACCATAGTCAAACAAAAAACAACTTAACCAAATTTTCATCTGGATAAGCAATTCTACAACTAAGGGAATCTAACCTATTAGCTAACCTTTGACCATAGATAAATCTTGGGTCAAGAAACTAAAAGAGAGAAGACAGAACTCAAATCCAAACTAGGGTACCAACAGATATCACAGGGGGATCCTATTTATAGGCACGGAGAGGAGTGTGGTCACTACCCTAGTGGATAGAAACACCACCCCAACCCGCAGCTAGCATAAAGCAGTCCGCCCAGTTCACATAGACAAGGCTAGACACCAGCCTATTCGCCTGACATCAAGGAGGGCGAATAGAAGCTAGTTCGCATCCTAGCGCGCAATGAAAATGACCACGACCAAGGGCACAGACTGCCCAGTCAACCAGCGGACATTCCAGACTCTGCGATCAAACTGAACTTGTCACAGATTGTGACCAAGTCCAGAGAACTAGTCGCGCGAGCTCTACAGACACGAACACAGTCCGCCAGCTCCAAAGCAGTCCGCCTAACCGCGAACTCCGTGGTTACATCCTAACCGTACCACCAAAACAAAGGGCACATGCCAATGACGATCTCCTGAGCTTCAAGAATAGTCTATATAGAGCGAACTCCACGGATTCCAACCCAGTCTGCCTAGACCGTGGATATTTAACATATCCGCATGGCTACCACACACCACCAGGCCGCAACATCAGACCGCTCAGACCACACCACTAGTCCGCAAGACTGTCCTCCCAGGCCGCGCGGTCTGCCCGATTAACCCCCACTTTCACTTCAAAATTTCAACACTTCCCCTTGAAGTGAGAAGTGGTGACCAAACCTTGTAACGACCCCGATTTTTCTGCGATTATTTAATTCTTGCTTGGCGTTACGTCGACGCATTTTCTTAGCTTGTGTCATCTGTGGAGTGTGGTCTTAACTCCTTAGAACTTAGTGGCCTATTTTGTAGTATATTGGCAAGATCTCCCTAGCAAGCCGGGTCGTTTTGGGTGACCCGGTGTGGCCTCTCGGGGGATGCTTGTGTTTCAATTTCGGGTGGGTATAATTCGAGTTCTGTTCATCGAAAGTTAATTTCAACTTCGCCGTTGTGTTTGTAGCGTGGATATTTAGCTACAGTGCGAATTTCATCGAATTCCGAGGATGTTTGGTTTTCACGTCATTTTGTATTTTATGAAAAATAAAACTATTTAATAAATATTATATTAATAATTATTTTGAAAGGGTGCGGGTGCTTGGCGGTTTTGCCTTGTCATTTTATGACTTAATTAATTAATTAGCTAATTAAGATTAATAAGGGTGCTATATATAGAATAGTTTAGACTTAAGATAAAAGAAACCGCTCCTGTTCACCTTCTTCCCCCGCCCGCAACGCCTATTCGTGGAAAACAGAGAAACCGCCGGAACTGCTCCCCTTCGGACGCCGATTCCGGGAGCGTTTGTGGACGGAATTCGATTCCGAAAGCGGATTTGGATTGCTCTCGCCTATACCTTCATTCCTACGATAAGAAATTCAGTTTTCGTGGTGTTTCTAGGGGTCTCGATTTTAAAGGGTTGTCCGTTTCCGCCATTAAAGCTCCAGTTTTTCTGCTTTAGGTATTGTTGCTGCTGGTGCCGAGTGAGGATAAGGGAGGCCGACCAAGCTTCGCTGGAAATCGAGGCAAGTGGTGTTATTTCCCTTGCCTTGTATTGTTTTCTTTCTCTCTTTGTTCTTGCGGCCATAGACAAGCTTGTCTAGATTTTTGCCATGTAAATAAAGCCCTGTTAGCCCTAGGTTAGAAACCCAATTCTGTGCTTGAAATCGGGTATAAATTTCCAATTAATAGTAGAGAAGCCGTGTTCTCAGGCTGAGTAAGGGTTTGAGGGTTGGGTCGATACTTCCTATGCTGTAGTTGTAGCCGGGTCGAGGAGAAAAGCTAAAGTTAAATTTTTTTTTTAAAATCTATCATGCTTAGGCTCGGGTTGGGATGTATATAAGCTTGCCTGTGTAGTGGCTGTAGCAGAAGCCTTCCATGTACT
This sequence comes from Platanthera zijinensis, assembly GCA_039513925.1. Taxonomy (NCBI): domain Eukaryota; kingdom Viridiplantae; phylum Streptophyta; class Magnoliopsida; order Asparagales; family Orchidaceae; genus Platanthera; species Platanthera zijinensis. Next base: position 153,905,824 of record CM077090.1, on the reverse strand, counting down.
TAGACATGCTGGAGTTAGCATTGGAGAATTTAGGGCTTGGCGTTGAGTGTGGTACACACACTCAACACCGAGTCTACTTGGACTTAGTGTTAAGTGTGGTGCACACACTAAAAGCCGAGTCTGCTTGGACTTGGCGTTGAGTGTGGTGCACACACTCAATGCCGGGTCTGCTTGGACTTGGCATTGAGTGTGGTGCACACACTCAATGCCGGGTTTGCTTGGACTTGGCGTTGAGTGTGGTGCACACACTCAACGCTGAGTCTGCTTGGGCTTGGCGTTGAGTGTAGTGCACACACTCAACGCTGAGTCTGCTTGGACTTGGCGTTGAGTGTGGTGCACACACTCAATGCCGGGTCTGCTTGGGCTTGGCGTTGAGTATGGTGCACACACTCAATGCCGGGTCTGCTTGAACTTGGCGTTGAGTGTGGTTCACACACTCAATGCCATTGCCCCTTGATCTGTTCTTTTGCGGCTAAGTAGTGTGGCGTTTAGTGACCCGACCTCACTCAACGCAATGGCTGTCTAGGCGTTGAGTGAGGCGGACTCACTCAACGCTGCAGCCAATTTACACGGTTATGTCGGATGGCGTTGAGTGAGTGGACCTCACTAAACGCCATGGCGGTTTAGGCGTTGAGTGAGGCGGGCTCACTCAACGCCGCAGCCCTCTCTCGCGGTTAAGTATTTTGGCATTGAGTGAGTCGACCTCACTCAACGCCAAAGCTATTTTGGCGTTGAGAGAGGTGGACTCACTCAACACCACAGTTGGTTTTTGCGGCTAAGTGCTAAGGCGTTGAGTGAGTGGACCTCACTCAACGCCGTAGCTGTTTTGGCGTTGAGTGAGGTTTGCTCACTCAACGCCACAGCCTGTGTTGCTGAAGGCATTGAGGGAGTGGACCTCACTTAACGCCGTAGCTGTTTTGGCGTTGAGTGAGGTTAGCTCACTCAATGCCACAGCTAGTGTTGCAGAAGGCGTTGAGTGAGTGAACCTCACTCAACGCCATAACTGTTTTGGCATTGAGTGAGGTTAGATCACTCAACGCCACCATCTGTTTAGGCGTTGAGTGAGTGGGGCTCACTCAACGCCATGCCGTGTTGAGTCATCTCAATGTTTTTCTTTCCGTACCTTGATTTTCTCTCCCGAGTGAATTTCCTTGATTCTGAGGTTCCTTGTCGACTATATTTTTCCAAAGGCCGAATCGTGGGTTGTGGTTAGTAGTGGTGGTTTGAAGCTCTTAATAGGGGTGAAATTGTGTGACTTAGCCATGGCCACACTTTTATCTTGTTCCAGGTATGGGCTGGGCAAGTTGGTGGGAGGTCCCTAGTGCTTTCACTTGTAGACCTTTGAGCTTTGTTTCTTGGAAATGGTGGTTGGGGTACTGAGTTTGCCTCCAACCTGGATCCGCGTTGTTTTTACTACTACCACCTCTCACAACTTAGGGTGTTAGACGTTTCTTCCTTTGTAATTTGCAACGTTTGGGCACATGGTAGCCTTGTGAACTCTACAGGATTTTTGGGCAGGGTTGTTGCTGTTTCCTTGCATATAGTGCTTTTCTTTTTGTCTTGCCTTGGACAGTGGTACTTGTTACAGTTTACTTACTCTTCTTGCTTATCTTTTAGCCTAACATTTCCATACAGCTTACTTGTTTAGCTTGCTGAGGTATTCTTTTCTTCTTTGAATGCCTCAGGTTCTGGTTAGTAGCCGATTAGGCGGCTAGTTGTGCTGTGTTGTTGCTGGTGGTCTCTCGTATTGTGGAGATCAGTTCCTTGGTCTTATGAGGTAGTTTTGTGTTTCTTTTTTACAGACATGCATACTTGCGAGTGGGTTCGTGTCAGTTTGTTGGCGCCCACTGGTAGTTTTACCTTGATACTAGATATGTTATCTTTTTGATGCTACCTTTTTCTGGAGATAGTCTACTTGCTCTTGCGATGATTTATGCAAGGTTGCTAGTTACTTTTAAACCTAAAAACACTATTATAAGTATATCTCATGATCAATATGTTTTATAAAACTCAAACACTATTTTCCAAATAACGTAAAAAGATCATTTTCCTATATAGTATAAATTAAATGTAGGATCCTGCATAGTATAAGTTGTCCTCTAGGGACACTTATGCTCTCTTTTAGGATGTCAAATCTGAATAAAGTATTTTTCGCAATGTATAAGTATAGTTTTTAAATTGTGGACTAGGTGATCAACTGAGCCGAGGGATATAGCCTTTAAAATATAACTAATTTTCTAATCATTAAACTTATGAATTTTATAAAGTAAAGTGGATAGTTTTGCCTGAGCGTCAGCAGTTATCCCCTGCTCGACGTGGAATCACGATGCGTGTTTTCTCATACTCTGACGTTTCTTAAATTTGGAGAAAATGCGGGTTGTGACAGTTGGTATCAGAGGGAGGTTGCTTAACAAGTTAGTCGTGCAACCTTCCCTTTTGATTGCATTAGTAGTATAGCATCATGTCATTCACACACCGATATGTCATCAGCACGTCTTGGCAAAAGCACGAACACTACACTCATAGCATAACATGAAGTATACGGGACATATTATGTAGTATGGGATGCATAATATGTGTTTGTATATGGATCCACCATAGGGGCAACATGTGAGGGTTATGTAGTATGGAATGCATAACCTCACCACATAGCTGCGACTAGCTCATTTTCTTTTCATTGCATGAGAATGTTATGTAGTATGGGATGCATAACATTTTCATGTGTACGCCGCTCATAACATGCATTAGGGCCTTTTTAGAATGCATAGCACAAACATGAATAACATAACATTGCATAAGCACAACGTGCCAAGCTTAAGACTGGCAGGATGACATATGTACACACATAAGTTTTCGAGTCAAAAATAATATAAGTTCATGCATGCCCGATCTAGGCACAAGAGTTAGAAAGGTGGTGGTAAACTATCCTAGGTTAGGAATAACATCAATTCTTATAAAAAAATAAACTCCCAAAGCAAGTTTAGCAGCTTTAAGTTCATATTTATGTATGTATTGTCTGTACTTGTAGTTAGTTGTAGCTATTGTACCAGGATCTGACTAATGTTATTATGATAATAGGATGGCGAGACGCCCTTCGACTAGATCAACCCCCCTGTCTGAAGGTGAGTCATCTAGAGCGCAAAATGATGCGGTAATCGAGAGCCTGCGACATAGTAGCGATTCCTTGAGCAGGCATATGATGGAGATACGAGCCCAGATCCAGTCTCTGGTGGCAGTTATGGCAGGACAGACTAAGGGAGTGCAAGGCCCTGCAGGGGGGTTAGCTGTTCCTCCTCCTCCTATGCCCCTGAGACCTCTAGTGGTGGTGCCAGCAGAGATGGCATTTATCTCGTAGTTTCATGAGACTTAGCCCTCCTACTTATGATGGGAAGGCAGATTTCATGGTCATAGATGATTGGCTGATCTCCATGGAGAAGATATTCTTGTACTCCGGTATTATAGATGATCAGAGAGTGATGATAGCCGCCTATCAACTCAAGGGTTTGGCTAAGAGTTGGTGGCTTAGAGAAAAGGAGAGCTTTGTAGCTGGTTGTTCTTGGGAAGAATTCAAGGAAATGTTGATGAGTAAGTTCTTGCCTTCAGTCGAGCGTGACCGTATTATGAACGACTTCCTCCACCTGAAGCAAAGAAAACTCACGGTCGGTGAGTATAAGATAGAGTTCAGCAAGTTGATCCGGTTTGCTCCTGGGTTGTTGAGTGTTGAGGATGATCGAGTCAAGCGATTTCTTGGTGGCTTGAGGAGCGAGGTGCAGCAGTTGACCAATGCTTATGGATCAGAGACTTATGCAGGGGTAGTGGAGGCTTCTCTGAAGGTGGAGGCTATCGAGACCGCAAAGAGCAGAGGCCAGTTAATGAGGAAGGACAAGAAGAAGTCTGTTGAGGAGAAGAAACCCCAGGTACCCGGTGCTGCTTCAGGAAAGAAGAGCAAGGTGGTGTGTAGCTTATGTGGCTGGTCAGGCCACCCTGTTGAGAGGTGTTTCAAGAAGGCAGCAGCCCAGAAGAAGGAGCAAGTTCATGCTATTCAGGGTTCTCCTAGGAGGGATGTTTCCTGTTCTATTTGCAAGCGACCCGGCCATCCCCTACGCCATTTCTCACAAGGCTAAGGTACTATCTATGTTTGATTGATGATTATAGTAGATATACCTGGTTGTTCTTTCTTCACAGCAAATCCGAGGCGTTTGTGAAGTTCAAGAGTTTAAAGCCCTAGTTGAAAATGAAACCAATCTAACCATCAAAAGACTAAGAACTGACAGGGGGAGTTCACAAGCACAAAATCTTCCACTTTCTGCAGCTTAAATGGTATTCACAAAGATCTAATTGCCCCCAAAACTCCAGAACAAAACAGCGTTGTTGAAAGGAAAAACAGGACCATACTTGAGAGGGTAAGAACTATGCTCCAGCACCACAAGGTAGCTGATGAATTTTGGGCAAAAGTTGCTCGCACAGCAGTGTATGTTCTGAATAGATCACCCAGCAAAAGCCTAGAAGACAAGACTCCATAAACCAAAGATTCATCATCTAAGAGTCTTTGGGTGTATTGCATTCAGACACATACCAAAAGAAGGAAGAAAGGAGTTAGAAATGAGAGCTGAGAAAGGAGTATTTATAGGCTACAACATGCAATCAAAGGCTTATCGAATCTATGATCCAAGCAATCAGCAATTATGTATCTCTCGGGATGTTATCTTTTGATGAAGAAGCTTTTTGGCCCTGGGATCAGATTTTTATGTCTTCATCAATTGGGGTTGCCGAGCAAGATACTCAGTCATCCATTCCAACTGAAGTAGAAGAACTCCATCCAGAGATAAATTTTTAATTAGATACCAGTGAGGAATCATCTGTTGGAATATGTTGACAGTTGACCGGGCCCCACTGCATGGGGTGTTATGTATTTTTAAGCTTTTGTTTTTATGCATTAAATATGAGAGAGGTTGTATGAATTTAGGTGAGAGAGTGTTGTTTTTACTTTGCCTATAAATAGGCCCCCCTTGTACAATTTTATGAGTTGAGAAAATAGAAGAAAAACCTCCCAAGTTTGTGTTTTCGTTTTGTGAGAGAGGGATTGCGCTGCAGCGCTGAGTGGCTTCTCGCAAAGGTCGGGCGGCTAGACAGTGAGGCCGGGCGACTTGGTGATCTCGCTGCGCGAGTTGGAACTCTCCGAGGCTGCGGTCTCGCAACAGGTGGAGTGCTCGCGTGTGCGTGTTCGCGAGTTGGAGTTCCCGCCTAGTTGTGTCCGACAGTTAGCAATCGTAGCCGCGCGGGTTGTTTGGTCTCGCTGCCGAGTAGGTGCTTGCGAGACCATAGTAGTGTTGGCGAGAAGGTCTTGGTGTGGCGGTCTCGCGTTGGTCATCTCGCAGGTGGGAGCTCGCGCGGGTAGGCGGTTAGAGTAGGCGAACTCGCTAGTTAGCGGATTTTTTGCCAAGTGTTTTAGAGGTGTAGTCCGAAGCAGGGACCCATTCACGTATCCAACAAGTGGTATCAGAGCGAGGTTCGGACCCCTGGAAGTTGTACTCGCAAGTTTGTGAAGTGAAGTGAAGGAGACAAGCAGTGGGATGCCGGGGCAGGTCCCCAAGTTGAGCAAGACGAACTACGGGAACTGGAGCATTCAGATGAGAGTACTACTAGCCTCCAAGGAGTTGTGGGAGGTAGTAGAGGATGGTGTTGAGGAGCTTACTGCCGAAGCAGAAGCTGCGTTGACGAACGCTCAGAGGGTGGCGTTGAGAGAAGCTAAGAAGAAGGATAAGAAAGCATTGTTCATCTTGTACCAAGGAGTGGATGAAGCAACATTTGAGAAGATCTCGGATGCCGAGACTTCAAAGGAAGCTTGGGAGATACTGCAGCGCTCCATGCAAGGAGTGGACAACGCAAAGAAGGTGAAGTTGCAATCCCTCCGAGCCCAGTATGAGGTGATGAGGATGCAAGGCTCGGAGAAGGTTGGCGACTACGTGACTCGTCTGCGGACGCTCACGAATGAGATGAAGAGAAACGGGGAGACTATAGACGAGGTAAGCTTTATGGAGAAGCTCCTGCGATCTATGTCCAAGAAGTTCCGACATGTGGTGGTGGCTATTGAGGAGTCGAAGGATCTCACCGTGATGACGGCTGATGAACTTATAGGCTCGCTGCAAGCCCATGAGTACCGCATGGTGCAGGATGATGAGGAAGCGAGTGACTTGGGGAAAGCACTCCAGACTCAGCTCAATTTTGGAGAGAGCTCAGGAAGAGGAGGAGGCCAGCGTGGCCGTGGCTACCAAGGAAGAGGTAGAGGAGGAAGAGGCAGAGACCAAGGAAGATACCAACCACACCAGAAGGAGATGGAGCAAAATCAAGGCTGGAACACAGGAGGAAGAGGAAGAGGCCAAGGCAGAGGACATGGAAGAGACCAGGGAAGAGGTCAAGGAAGAGGAGGAAGAGGAGACATGTCCCAAATCCAATGCTACAACTGTAGCAAGTTTGGGCACATGAGTTACGACTGTTGGGCTCCAAGGAAGGGAGGAGATGCCAACCATTATGCAGAGACTAGTAACACAGGAGGTGACCCGATGATGTTCCTTACCGTCCAAGGAGCTGGAGGTGGAAGGAACGGAGTATGGTACTTGGACACGGGAGCAAGTAACCATATGTGCGGAGAGAAGGAGCTGTTTACGAGCCTTGAACCAAATGGTGGTGAGGTCAGTTTCGGCGACGCTTCAAAGATCTCAGTTGAAGGAAGAGGAGTAGTGACAGTCATGTTGAATGGGAAGGAGGTGCTCATCAACGATGTCTTGGGCAGCTGGTGGAAAAGGGTTACTGTGTCCTATTGCGGGATGGCACCCTAGCCATGAAAGATGTTCAAGGAAAGAAGTTGTGAGGGTGAAGATGACGACAAATCGTCTCTTTACGTTGAGCATGGATGTCAAGGAGACGGTGTGTCTCGCGAGGACAGAAGAGGAGGAGGAGGCTTGGCTGTGGCACCACCGGATGGGCCATCTGGGGTTCACAGGCCTGAAGCTGCTGTCAGGTTCCAAGATGGTGGATGGGCTGCCTATGATCACACCTCCTCAAAGGGTCTGTGAGGCATGCACGAAGGGGAAATAGAGGAGAGAAACTTTTGAGGGTGGCAAGTCCCGGAGAGCAACAAGGACGTTGGAGTTAGTTCACTTGGACATCGCTGTTCCATTTGAGACTACTTCAATAGGTGGAAGCAGATACTACATCACATTCACCGACGACTTCAGCAGGAAGTGTTGGGTGTACTTTCTAAGGGAGAAGGCTGAGGCACTTGACAAGTTCAAGGAGTTCCGGGCGATGGCTGAGAAGGAGAGTGGTCAACCGCTGAAGGTGCTCAGAACGGATAGGGGTGGGGAGTACTCCTCTAGGATGTTTGACGAGTACTGTAAGCAATGGAGGATCTCTCATCAGCTGACGGCGGCATACTCGCCTCAGCAAAATGGCGTGGCAGAGAGGAAGAACCTTACCATCATGAACATGACAAGGAGTATGGTAAAGGGCAAGGGGTTGCCGAAGAAGTTCTGGGCAGAAGCGGTGCAGGTGGCAGTGTATGTGCTGAACCGTTGTCCAACAAAGAGTGTAAAGTTAAAGACTCCATTTGAAGCTTGGAGTGGGTGGAAACCCAGTGTGAAGCACCTAAGGGTTTTCGGGTGTGTGGCTTATGCCCACGTCCCGGACCAGAAAAGGAAGAAGCTAGATGACCGGAGCGAGAAGTGCATCTTTGTAGGCTACGCTCCTGCGAGCAAGGCTTACAAGTTGTATAACCTGGTGACGGAGAAGGTCATCATCTCAAGGGATGTGGTGTTTGAAGAAGGAAGCAGCTGGAGTTGGGATGAAGCAACGAGAGGCATCAAGGGGATGTTCTACGAGGATGATGAGGAGGAAGGTGGAGAAGAGGCTGAAGCCGAGATGGGTGGAGCGGAGTCACCATCACCACCTAGCGGAGGTTCAGGGGGAGCTCTCACCCCTTACTCTAGTAGTGCAAGCACAAGTGGATGCGGCTCTGGCGGAGCAAGCACCAGTGGGAGCAAGGACAATCGCCCTCAGCCCAGGATAAGGAGGATGGATGAAATCTATGAGGATACAACACCGACCCTTAACAATTTTTTATTATACTATTTGTTTGCAGATGTTGAGCCGTGCTCATATGAAGAGGCCGCCCAGGAGAGAACTTGGAGGAAGGAGATGGATGTGGAGATCGCCTCCATCAAGAAGAACGATACCTGGAAGCTGGTAGATGCACCTGCAGGCCATAAACCCCTCGGGGTGAAGTGGGTGTATAAGGTTAAGAAAAATAAAGATGAGGGCGTGGAGAAGCACAAGGCGAGGCTAGTCGTGAAGGGCTACCGCCAAGTTCAGGGAGTGAACTATGATGAAGTCTTCGCACCGGTAGCGCGGATAGATACCATCCGGCTGATCATCGCGCTAGCCGCACATCACGGGTGGAAGATAATGCAGATGGACGTGGTCTCCGCTTACTTGAACGGGTACTTGGAGGAAGATGTGTACATCGAGCAGCCTCCAGGGTACGTGGTGAAAGGGCAGGAGAGAAAGGTCTACAAGCTAGACAAGGCACTCTACGGGCTGAAGCAGGGAGCTAGAGCTTGGAACGGCAGGATAGATGCTTACTTACAGAAGCATGGCTATCAGAAGAGCCCACATGAGTACGCACTCTACACCAAGGTGGACAAGGAGGGCAACATGATGATAGTGTGCCTGTACGTGGATGACATAATCTTCACGGGGAACAATGTTGGGATGTATGAAGAGTTCCGGGGTATGATGAAGAGAGAGTTCGAGATGACGGACTTGGGAGAGCTGAGCTACTTTCTGGGAGTAGAGGTGTAGCAGAGAGGAGACCGGATCTTCATATCCCAGAAGAAGTATGCTGAAGATATTCTGAAGAAGTTCAGGATGGAGGATAGCAAGCCTATCTCCACTCCTGCAGATCCTGGAATGAGGCTGAGTAAAGAATCGAAGGAAGGGGCGGTGGACTCCACCTTGTTCAAAAGTTTGGTGGGTAGTCTACGCTACCTGACCTTCACCCGACCAGATATCATGTATGCGGTCGGGGTGGTGAGTAGACACATGGAGGAACCGAAGGAGGACCACTTCACTGCGGCGAAGAGGATCCTGAGGTACATCAATGGGACAAGAGGACATGGGTTGAAGTACTCAACTGGAGAGGAGCTGACGCTGGTAGGTTACTCTGATAGTGACTACGACGGTGATGTGAATGACCAGAAGAGTACTTCCGGGTATGTCTTCAATATGGGAACGGGAGCATTCTCATGGAGCTCGAAGAAGCAAGCTACGATAGCTCTATCGTCTTGCGAGGCAGAGTACATTGTAGCTGCGGCTAGCACCTGCCAAGCTATCTGGTTGAGGAATCTTCTAGAGAGCCTACATCATGAAGTGGATGGGCCAACGACCATGTTAGTGGATAACATGTCGGCCATCCAGCTAGCGAAGAACCCGGTGCTACATCGACGTAGCAAGCACATTGAAACGAGGTATCATTTCCTCAGGGAGCAAGTGGAGCTGAAGACAGTGGAGGTAGTGTATTGCCCGACCGGAGAGCAAGTTGCGGACATCTTCACTAAGGCGTTGAAGGTGGACACGTTCTTGAAGCTCAAAGGCAAACTTGGCATGTGCTGCCAAGTTTGAGGGGGAGTTTGTTGGAATATGTTGACAGTTGACCGGGCCCCACTGCATGGGGTGTTATGTATTTTTAAGCTTTTGTTTTTATGCATTAAATATGAGAGAGGTTGTATGTGCATTTAATTTAGGTGAGAGAGTGTTGTTTTTACTTTGCCTATAAATAGGCCCCCCTTGTACAATTTTATGAGTTGAGAAAATAGAAGAAAAACCTCCCAAGTTTGTGTTTTCGTTTTGTGAGAGAGGGAGTGCGCTGCAACGCTGAGTGACTTCTCGCAGAGGTCGGGAGGCTAGACAGTGAGGCTGGGCGACTTGGTGATCTCGCTGCGCGAGTTGGAACTCGCCGAGGCTGCGGTCTCGCAACAGGTGGAGTGCTCGCGTGTGCGTGTTCGCGAGTTGGAGTTCCCGCCTAGTTGTGTCCGGCGATTAGCAATCGTAGCCGCGCGGGTTGTTTGGTCTCGCTGCCGAGTAGGTGCTTGCGAGACCACAATAGTGTTGGCGAGAAGGTCTTTGTGTGGCGGTCTCGCGTTGGTCATCTCGCAGGTGGGAGCTCGCGCGGGTAGGCGGTTAGAGTAGGCGAACTCGCTGGTTAGCGGATTTTGTGCTAAGTGTTTTAGAGGTTTTGTCCGAAGCGGGGACCCATTCACGTTTCCAACATCATCACCTCCCATGTGTTATCGACTTTTATTAGATATATATCAGCACATTGAGGAAACACTGCTTGTCAAAGAGGAACCCGACTCATATACCGCTGCTTCAAAGGATCCAAAATGGGTGAGAGCAATGCAAGAAGGGATGATTGAGAAAAATAAAACATGAGAATTACTTCCCAAACCCAAAAACAAAATGTTCTTGATCTGAAGTAGGTTTATAAAACCAAGCAAGATGAAAATGGAAACATTGTCAAGTACAAGGCCAGGATTGTGGCCAAAGGCTTTTCACAGAAGCATGACATCGACTACGATGAAACATTTGCTCCCGTGGTGCGCGTGGAGAGTGTTAGAGCATTTCTTGCAGTTGCTGCCCAGCAGAGATTGGAATTTCATCAGCTGGATGTCCGCTCAGCCTTTCTAAATGGAGAAATTGAAGAGGAGGTATGTTCATCAGCCTGAAGGCTCTGAAAAGGGAGAGAGAAAGTTCTAAGACTGAGAAAGGTTTTATACGGGCTCAAGCAGGCTCACAGGATTGATTCTTATTTGCTCTCCAATAATTTCAATAAGAGCCTCAATGAGCCACCCTCCATACAAAAAGGTATGCCAATAATCATTTCCTTCTCTTGTGCTTATATGTTGATGATTTGATCTTTTTTGGATCAACATCAACAATTGTTGAAGAATTTAAAGAAGTAATGAAGAGGGATATGAAATGAGTGACCTTGGACTCATGAATTACCTCCTGGGATTCAGATAAAGCAATCTCCTGAAAATATTTTCATAAGCCAAGAGATCTATTTTGTTAAGCTTCTTGAGAAGTATAGCTTGACTAACTGCAATGTTGTAACCACACCAATGTTAACCTCCACCAAATTGACTCGAAAAGATCAAGGGAAGCCTGCTCCAGAAGTTGAATATAGGAGCCTAGTTGGATCACTGATTTATCTCACTAACACACGGCCGGATATTGAGAATGCCGTGAGTTTACTTTCTCGGTTTATGAAAGCCAAGCTCTGATCATCACATATTGTCAAGCTTGTGCTGCTCTATCTCAAGGGCACAAAGAGCTTTGGCCTTCTTTATCAGACATAGGACAACAATAAGCTCTCAGGATTTATAGACAGTGATTGGGGAGTTTCCCCTAATGAAAGAAGAAACACAGGAGGATTCGTGTTCATGCTTGGAAGGAAGGCCATATCTTGGTCCTCAAGAAAACAAAAGATTGTGACCTTATCAACAGCAGTAGCAGAATAAGTTGCAGCTTGTGCAGCAGCCTGTGAAACCGTCTGGCTCCAACGATTGTTAAGTGACCTGCTCATAGAAGAAAGCAAACCAATTCCTTTATGGTGTGATAATTTAGCAGCAATTGGGATAGCCAAAAACCCAATCTTTCATGCTCGAACTAAGCACATTTATCTGAAATTTCACTCCCTTAAGATACTTGTGGAGTCAAAGCAAGTGGTTCTGAAGCACTGTCCCTCGAACAAACAGCTGACAGACTTAATGACAAAGCCACCTTGAGGAATTTTTTTCTCAAGTCTAATAGACAGACTTGTTGTCTTTTTGGATTCAGCTTTGAGGGGGAGTGTTGAGGATTCAAAACCTGAATCAATTCCAAAGAATCAGCCAAAGACATTTAAAGAGGTGTTAATATCTGAACCATAAGACGGATGGCCAACTCCTGAAGACGAAGCGATGTTCTCGGAAGATGAAGCATTCTAATCCAGAAGAAAAAGAGACTCCTGCTTGTGTTTTGATAATCATTAAATGTACTCATCTTTATAAATGAAAGGGTTATGTATTCGAATGTATGCACTATGAAAGAATGAATGAAATGAAGAAGATTCACTTTCCTGTTGCTGTGTTTTTCTATTTTCCCGTTTTCTTTCCACCTTCAAATGTCTACACTGAGTAACAGGAGACCTCGAGGCGGTGGAGAAGAGCTGGTGGGGCCGGTTCGAGGTCGTCCTCTTCCAGCTCTAAAACCTCAAAGTCGGTCATGCCGATGTTGTCATATTCTCCCCCAAGGAGCATTTTGAAAGCTTTTTTCGGGCATATATGAGTAGGGGAGTAAGGACCTTTGCCATGAAAGCAAAGACCCTTGCCGCGGAGGTCCAAATACTCGGCCAGAAAGATCCTATGGACCGGTATCTTGGCTCGGGGAGGTGCTACAAGTGGTCGCGGTGGAGGCCAGCCCGAGGCAGGAGAGGGCTCAGTTGGAAGACAAAGCGGAGGTGTCGGTGGCCTGAATGAGCTTGTGCGTGTAGATGAGGAGGCGCCGACGGAGTGAAGTACCTGGCTGGAGGGCAAGGTGGTAAAATCCTCTTCGACATAGCGAGCCTATTCCATAGCGCGAGTAAGCATAGTCGGATTATGCACCCGTAGACCGGCTCGGATGTGCGGTCGTAGGTTGTCAAGGAAGTTGCCCAAGTAGTGATCTGCCGACGGGAACTTGTGTGGCTACCTCAATAAAGGCATCAATGTAGGCATCAACGGTGTCCGTTTGACGAAGGTTGCTTAGGCGCTCGAAGGGATTTTCGGAATGGCGCTTGTCGTAACGACGAAGCAGCTCGTCCTCGAGGGTCGCCCAGGAGAGAGTAGGAGTGGACTAGCGAAGCCAACGAACCCAATAGAAGGCTAAGCCTTATGAAACACCGACACTTTAAAATACCCAGCGTATCGGTGTCGGACTCTCCGACATGCGTTCGACACAGGGACACGTGCGGACACACGTGTTGGAAGTCTGACACGCTGGTTCACGCGGGACTTGCGTGTCCCGCTCAATCGGACACGTGTGCCATGCACATTCGCTCATTTAAAAAAAAAAACTGCGGCCCATACCTCTCGTTGATTGATAGCTCGCGTTCCTGCTTTCTTACTCTCGACTCTCTGAGGCCTAGCTTCTATGATTCCTCACCCGCCGCTCCTCGCCGACACTTTCCCAGGCTCCAGCGCTCCTCGCCGTCTCTACTCCATCCTTCTCAAGTAATATTTAAACATGATGTAATTTATTTGAATATTTGTTAATTGTTTTTTTTTGTTAAATGTTTTAATATTTTCATAATTATAAAAAAAAATTTAATATACGTGTTCCAACTTGTCGGAATATGGTATTTTTTGAGAATTGATGAGTTGCGTATCGTGTCGTGTCGCTTGTCGGTGTTTGTGTAATATAGGATGCGCACTCCATGCAGATAGTCAGCCTTTTTTGGGCTTCCAGAGTGCCCTGGAGGTCAAAGTATTGCTCCGTGCGTGCCAACCATCCCATGGGATCAGTCTCATCAAACATCGGAATGTCAAGTCGGTGGAGGTGTGGAGCTGACGGGTCACCAAATGACGCAGGAACCCCAAAAGGGTCGACGACGCTGCCTGAAGAATGGACAACGGGGGATGTTGGGGTCGGTGGAGGTAAGGGTGTGGCTGGTCAAGCGGAAAGGAGAGAGTGAATCTCCCAGATTGTGACTTGGAGGTCGGAAAGAGCCGTGTCGACTTGATCCATGCGGTCGGAAAGGCCTTTGAAAGTGATGATAAATAAAACTCTAGAGGGGGGGGTGAATAGAGTATTCAAAAATTATGACACCCTACTCAACTCCCTTAGAGATAATTTGCGGAATTAGTTTATAGATATTGATAACCCTAGAGCCTAACACAAAGTGTAGTGCACAAGAGAGAGCTAACTGTAATTACAGTTAAGCTTGGGATCCTATCACAGCAACTAGCAATCCTAATTAATTCTACTCACAGCCACAGTGCAATAAATTAAATAAGCAGCTCAGACGACACAAGAAATTTTATAGTGGTTCCCTCTAAATAGGTACGTCCACTCTTCTACCACCCTGGTAGGAATCCACTACAGGTTTTTGTTCAGGTGCCCTGCCACCAACTGATCTGCTTCAGGTAGATCAAGTAGACCCTTTGAGCTTTTGATCAGGAGCTCAAAATCCAACACAGGTTTTTGATCAGTGCCCTGCCACCAAGGGTTCACTTTTGAAGGGAGTAATAACCCTTTGTACAGGAGGTTGAGAGAGTTAAGGTTTCTTCTCTATTGTTAAACAGATTAGAGAAGCTAGTGGATTGCACAGAGCTAGAAAGCTCTAAAGAATCAAGGCTCCCCCTGGCTTAGAGAATATCCAGGAAGGAGTCTTGCTTCAGGGTGCAGGAACTCTTCTGAACTAAGACAAAGAACTGTCTTGGGGTTCTGAAGGAGAAGCTTGAAGAAGACTCTTGATTTGGAAAAGGTGTTCTTCTTCAAACAGCTTCCTTTCTTCTTCTTCTTCTTCTTCTTCTAAAAAGCCTCTGAGTGAAAGTCTTCCTGTAAGCAAGATGAACTCAGGATGAAGAAGAATGCTGAAGAGATTTGATCTTCTCAGTTGAATGTGAATATCTGAGAGCTATAGAACTTTCTTGCTTTCTCTCTTTCTCTATGCTGCTGAGTGTAAACTTCTTGTGTATCCGTATTCTGTGTATTTGTGTTATCTTCTCCTTTCAAAAGAAACTCTTTATATATGAGCCTTTGCAACGGCTCTAATTTGAGTTTGAATCTTGTCTTCATCTGGAATCTGCAATCTGGGCTGCAAAAAGCATAAAGCAAAAACAAATCCTGCAGACAGACATACTATAAGGGGATAAAGCTTTCTAAGAAGCTGCATATCCAATCAGATAAAAGAGGCTAGAAAAAGTCACATCAAAAAGAACTCTTTACGGCCAGAGAAGACTTTCTGAGTCTAACGGCTATAAAGGACAGCCTGGTAGATAAAGCAGAAAATATATTTCAACTAATAAGACAAAACACTTTGTCAGATAAAGATTGGCTCAAGCATAAGGAATGGAGCAGAGATTGCCTGGAAATAATAGCATAAATTTACTGAAATAATATGCCAAATAAATATGAAATAACTCATAGAATAGAAGAGGACAAAATTACTAAAGACATACAGAAGAACGTCGAACGACCCTCAGAGATTGTTGACTGAAGCACAGAGATCGTCGACCTATCAAACAGATAGTCGAACGATACAGATAGTCGAACTACCAAAGCAGATAGTCGAACTACCACAGCAGATAGTCGAACTATCAGAGCAGATAGTCGAGCTATCAGATAGTCGACCTATCAAGATAGATAGTCGAGCTATCAAGCAAAACAGATAGTCAACCTATCAAACAGATAGTCGAACTATCAAAGAAAACAGATAGTCGACCTATCAAATAGATAGTCGAACTATCAAAGAAAATAGATAGTCGAGCTATCAAACAGATAGTCGAACTATCAAAGAAAACAGATAGTCGACCTATTAAACAGATAGTCGAACTATCACAGAAAACAGATAGTCGACCTATCAAGACAGATAGTCGAACTATCAAAGAAAACAGATAGTCGACCTATCAAACAGATAGTCGAACTATCAAAGAAAACAGATAGTCGACCTATCAAGACAGATAGTCGAACTATCAAGCAATACAGATAGTCGACCTATCAAACAGATAGTCGAACTATCAGATAGTTGAACTATCCAAGCAGATAGTTGAACTATCAAGAAACAACAGATAGTCGACCTATCAAGACAGATAGTCGAACTATCAAGCAACACAGATAGTCGACCTATCAAACAGATAGTCGAACTATCAGATAGTTGAACTATCCAAGCAGATAGTTGAACTATCAAGAAATCTGTCTGGTCAAAAGAAGTCGAGCGGGGTTCGACGATCGACGAGACAGATTCCACAGAACATCGAGCAAACAAGAGTTGAACTAACTCAGAGATAGATGATCTGCTGACAGACGAACGTCGAACAACTGATAGACGATAGTCGACCAGTCGATAGACGATAGTCGAGCGGCATTCGACCATAGTCGAACAAAAAATAATTTAACCAAATTTTCATCTGGATAAGCAATTCTACAACTAAGGGAATCTAACCTATTAGCTAACCTTTGACCATAGATAAATCTTGGGTCAAGAAACTAAAAGAGAGAAGACAGAACTCAAATCCAAACTAGGGTACCAACAGATATCACAGGGGGATCCTATTTATAGGCACGGAGAGGAGTGTGGTCACTACCCTAGTGGATAGAAACACCACCCCAACCCGCAGCTAGCATAAAGCAGTCCGCCCAGTTCACATAGACAAGGCTAGACACCAGCCTATTCGCCTGACATTAAGGAGGGCGAATAGAAGCTAGTTCGCATCCTAGCGCGCAATGAAAATGACCACGACCAAGGGCACAGACTGCCCAGTCAACCAGCGGACATTCCAGACTCTGCGATCAAACTGAACTTGTCACAGATTGTGACCAAGTCCAGAGAACTAGTCGCGCAAGCTCTACAGACACGAACACAGTCCGCCAGCTCCAAAGCAGTCCGCCTAACCGCGAACTCCGTGGTTACATCCTAACCGTACCACCAAAACAAAGGGCACATGCCAATGACGATCTCCTGAGCTTCAAGAATAGTCTATATAGAGCGAACTCCACGGACTCCAACCCAATCTGCCTAGACCGTGGATATTTAACATATCCGCATGGCTACCACACACCACCAGGCCGTAACATCAGACCGCTCAGACCACACCACTAGTCCGCAAGACTGTCCTCCCAGGCCGCGTGGTCTGCCCGATTAACCCCCACTTTCACTTCAAAATTTCAACACTTCCCCTTGAAGTGAGAAGTCGTGACCAAACCTTGTAACGACCCCGATTTTTCTGCGATTATTTAATTCTTGCTTGGCGTTACGTCGACGCATTTTCTTAGCTTGTGTCATCTGTGGAGTGTGGTCTTAACTCCTTAGAACTTAGTGGCCTATTTTGTAGTATATTGGCAAGATCTCCCTAGCAAGCCGAGTCGTTTTGGGTGACCCGGTGTGGCCTCTCGGGGGATGCTTGTGTTTCAATTTCGGGTGGGTATAACTCGAGTTCTGTTCGTCGAAAGTTAATTTCAACTTTGCCGTTGTGTTTGTAGCGTGGATATTTAGCTACAGTGCGAATTTCATCGAATTCCGAGGATGTTTGGTTTTCACGTCATTTTGTATTTTATGAAAAATAAAACTATTTAATAAATATTATATTAATAATTATTTTGAAAGGGTGCGGGTGCTTGGCGGTTTTGCCTTGTCATTTTATGACTTAATTAATTAATTAGCTAATTAAGATTAATAAGGGTGCTATATATAGAATAGTTTAGACTTAAGATAAAAGAAACCGCTCCTGTTCACCTTCTTCCCCCGCCCGCAACGCCTATTCGTGGAAAACAGAGAAACTGCCGGAACTGCTCCCCTTCGGACGCCGATTCCGGGAGCGTTTGTGGACGGAATTCGATTCCGAAAGCGGATTTGGATTGCTCTCGCCTATACCTTCATTCCTACGATAAGAAATTCAGTTTTCGTGGTGTTTCTAGGGGTCTCGATTTTAAAGGGTTGTCCGTTTCCGCCATTAAAGCTCCAGTTTTTCTGCTTTAGGTATTGTTGCTGCTGGTGCCGAGTGAGGATAAGGGAGGCCGACCAAGCTTCGCTGGAAATCGAGGCAAGTGGTGTTATTTCCCTTGCCTTGTATTGTTTTTTTCTCTCTTTGTTCTTGCGGCCATAGACAAGCTTGTCTAGATTTTTGCCATGTAAATAAAGCCCTGTTAGCCCTAGGTTAGAAACCCAATTCTGTGCTTGAAATCGGGTATAAATTTCCAATTAATAGTAGAGAAGCCGTGTTCTTAGGCTGAGTAAGGGTTTGAGGGTTGGGTCGATTCTTCCTATGCTGTAGTTGTAGCCGGGTCGAGGAGAAAAGCTAAAGTTAAATTTTTTTTTTTAAAATCTATCATGCTTAGGCTCGGGTTGGGATGTATATAAGCTTGCCTGTGTAGTGGCTGTAGCAGAAGCCTTCCCTGTACTTAGACATGCTGGAGTTAGCATTGGAGAATTTAGGGCTTGGCGTTGAGTGTGGTACACACACTCAACACCGAGTCTACTTGGACTTAGTGTTAAGTGTGGTGCACACACTAAAAGCCGAGTCTGCTTGGACTTGGCGTTGAGTGTGGTGCACACACTCAATGCCGGGTCTGCTTGGACTTGGCGTTGAGTGTGGTGCACACACTCAATGTCGGGTTTGCTTGGACTTGGCGTTGAGTGTGGTGCACACACTCAACGCTGAGTCTGCTTGGGCTTGGCGTTGAGTGTAGTGCACACACTCAACGCTGAGTCTGCTTGGACTTGGCGTTGAGTGTGGTGCACACACTCAATGCCGGGTCTGCTTGGGCTTGGCGTTGAGTGTGGTGCACACACTCAATGCCGGGTCTGCTTGAACTTGGCGTTGAGTGTGGTTCACACACTCAATGCCATTGCCCCTTGATCTGTTCTTTTGCGGTTAAGTAGTGTGGCGTTTAGTGACCCGACCTCACTCAACGCAATGGCTGTCTAGGCGTTGAGTGAGGCGGACTCACTCAACGCTGCAGCCAATTTACACGGTTATGTCGGATGGCGTTGAGTGAGTGGACCTCACTAAACGCCATGGCGGTTTAGGCGTTGAGTGAGGCGGGCTCACTCAACGCCGCAGCCCTTTCTTGCGGTTAAGTATTTTGGCATTGAGTGAGTCGACCTCACTCAACGCCAAAGCTATTTTGGCGTTGAGAGAGGTGGACTCACTCAACACCACAGTTGGTTTTTGCGGCTAAGTGCTAAGGCGTTGAGTGAGTGGACCTCACTCAACGCCGTAGCTGTTTTGGCGTTGAGTGAGGTTAGCTCACTCAACGCCACAGCCTGTGTTGCTGAAGGCATTGAGGGAGTGGACCTCACTTAACGCCGTAGCTGTTTTGGCGTTGAGTGAGGTTAGCTCACTCAATGCCACAGCTAGTGTTGCAGAAGGCATTGAGTGAGTGAACCTCACTCAACGCCATAACTGTTTTGGCATTGAGTGAGGTTAGATCACTCAACGCCACCATCTGTTTAGGCGTTGAGTGAGTGGGGCTCACTCAACGCCATGCCGTGTTGAGTCATCTCAATGTTTTTCTTTCCGTACCTTGATTTTCTCTCCCGAGTGAATTTCCTTGATTCTGAGGTTCCTTGTCGACTATATTTTTCCAAAGGCCGAATCGTGGGTTGTGGTTAGTAGTGGTGGTTTGAAGCTCTTAATAGGGGTGAAATTGTGTGACTTAGCCATGGCCACACTTTTATCTTGTTCCAGGTATGGGCTGGGCAAGTTGGTGGGAGGTCCCTAGTGCTTTCACTTGTAGACCTTTGAGCTTTGTTTCTTGGAAATGGTGGTTGGGGTACTGAGTTTGCCTCCAACCTGGATCCGCGTTGTTTTTACTACTACCATCTCTCATAACTTAGGGTGTTAGACGTTTCTTCCTTTGTAATTTGCAACGTTTGGGCACATGGTAGCCTTGTGAACTCTACAGGATTTTTGGGCAGGGTTGTTGCTGTTTCCTTGCATATAGTGCTTTTCTTTTTGTCTTGCCTTGGACAGTGGTACTTGTTACAGTTTACTTACTCTTCTTGCTTATCTTTTAGCCTAACATTTCCATACAGCTTACTTGTTTAGCTTGCTGAGGTATTCTTTTCTTCTTTGAATGCCTCAGGTTCTGGTTAGTAGCCGATTAGGCGGCTAGTTGTGCTGTGTTGTTGCTGGTGGTCTCTCGTACTGTGGAGATCAGTTCCTTGGTCTTATGAGGTAGTTTTGTGTTTCTTTTTTACAGACATACATACTTGCGAGTGGGTTCGTGTCAGTTTGTTGGCGCCCACTGGTAGTTTTACCTTGATACTAGATATGTTATCTTTTTGATGCTACCTTTTTCTGGAGAGAGTCTACTTGCTCTTGCGATGATTTATGCAAGGTTGCTAGTTACTTTTAAACCTAAAAACACTATTATAAGTATATCTCATGATCAATATGTTTTATAAAACTCAAACACTATTTTCCAAATAACGTAAAAAGATCATTTTCCTATATATTATAAATTAAATGTAGGATCCTGCATAGTATAAGTTGTCCTCTAGGAGCACTTATGCTCTCTTTTAGGATGTCAAACCTGAATAAAGTATTTTTCGCAATGTATAAGTATAGTTTTTAAATTGTGGACTAGGTGATCAACTGAGCCGAGGGATACAGCCTTTAAAATATAACTAATTTTCTAATCATTAAACTTATGAATTTTATAAAGTAAAGTGGATAGTTTTGCCTGAGCGTCAGCAGTTATCCCCTGCTCGACGTGGCATCACGATGCGTGTTTTCTCATACTCTGACGTTTCTTAAATTTGGAGAAAATGCGGGTTGTGACAGTTGGTATCAGAGGGAGGTTGCTTAACAAGTTAGTCGTGCAACCTTCCCTTTTGATTGCATTAGTAGTATAGCATCATGTCATTCACACACCGATATGTCATCAGCACGTCTTGGCAAAAGCACGAACACTACACTCATAGCATAACATGAAGTATACGGGACATATTATGTAGTATGGGATGCATAATATGTGTTTGTATATGGATCCACCATAGGGGCAACATGTGAGGGTTATGTAGTATGGAATGCATAACCTCACCACATAGCTGCGACTAGCTCATTTTCTTTTCATTGCATGAGAATGTTATGTAGTATGGGATGCATAACATTTTCATGTGTACGCCGCTCATAACATGCATTAGGGCCTTTTTAGAATGCATAGCACAAACATGAATAGCATAACATTGCATAAGCACAACGTGCCAAGCTTAAGACTGGCAGGATGACATATGTACACACATAAGTTTTCGAGTCAAAAATAATATAAGTTCATGCATGCCCGATCTAGGCACAAGAGTTAGAAAGGTGGTGGTAAACTATCCTAGGTTAGGAATAACATCAATTCTTATAAAAAAATAAACTCCCAGAGCAAGTTTAGCAGCTTTAAGTTCATATTTATGTATGTATTGTCTGTACTTGTAGTTAGTTGTAGCTGTTGTACCAGGATCTAACTAATGTTGTTATGATAATAGGATGGCGAGACGCCCTTCGACTAGATTGACCCCCCTGTCTGAAGGTGAGTCATCTAGAGCGCAAAATGATGCGGTAATCGAGAGCCTGCGACATAGTAGCGATTCCTTGAGCAGGCATATGATGGAGATACGAGCCCAGATCCAGTCTCTGGTGGCAGTTATGGCAGGACAGACTAAGGGAGTGCAAGGCCCTGCAGGGGGGTTAGTTGTTCCTCCTCCTCCTATGCCCCTGAGACCTCTAGTGGTGGTGCCAGCAGAGATGGCATTTATCTCGTAGTTTCATGAGACTTAGCCCTCCTACTTATGATGGGAAGGCAGATTTCATGGTCATAGATGATTGGCTGATCTCCATGGAGAAGATATTCTTGTACTCCGGTATTATAGATGATCAGAGAGTGATGATAGCCGCCTATCAACTCAAGGGTTTGGCTAAGAGTTGGTGGCTTAGAGAAAAGGAGAGCTTTGTAGGTGGTTGTTCTTGGGAAGAATTCAAGGAAATGTTGATGAGTAAGTTCTTGCCTTCAGTCGAGCGTGACCGTATTATGAACGACTTCCTCCACCTGAAGCAAAGAAAACTCACGGTCGGTGAGTATAAGATAGAGTTCAGCAAGTTGATCCGGTTTGCTCCTGGGTTGGTGAGTGTTGAGGATGATCGAGTCAAGCGATTTCTTGGTGGCTTGAGGAGCGAGGTGCAGCAGTTGACCAATGCTTATGGATCAGAGACTTATGCAGGGGTAGTGGAGGCTTCTCTGAAGGTGGAGGCTATCGAGACCGCAAAGAGCAGAGGCCAGTTAATGAGGAAGGACAAGAAGAAGTCTGTTGAGGAGAAGAAACCCCAGGTACCCGGTGCTGCTTCAGGAAAGAAGAGCAAGGTGGTGTGTAGCTTATATGGCTGGTCAGGCCACCCTGTTGAGAGGTGTTTCAAGAAGGCAGCAGCCCAGAAGAAGGAGCAAGTTCATGCTATTCAGGGTTCTCCTAGGAGGGATGTTTCCTGTTCTATTTGCAAGCGACCCGGGCATGATGCTGCCCAATGCTGGTTCAAGGATAAAGTCTGCATTCAGTGTGGGCAGAAGGGTCACATCAAGTCTAGGTGTCCTCAGGTCCAGCCTACTCTTCATGCAGTTCCACTTCAGGCACTACCTCCGCCTCAGCGTGTAGACAAGGGCAAAGGAAAGCTGAACGTTATCTCTTCCGAGGAGGATCAAGCTTCGACTCAGGTCATCTCAGGTTAGTTGCTTTTCCAGCTTGAAAGTTTTATTTACTAGAATGGTTATAGTTTTGTTTTGGTAGTTCCTTAGTTGTATATACTCCTATAGGGAAATTTAAGGTGAAGAACCGATGGGCGCGTGTTCTGTTCGACTCCAGCGCTACCCACTCATTTGTGGCTAGAGCCTTTGTGGAGCGACATCGGTTGACTCTAGATCGAGTTCGTGATACCTTACGCGTCAAGTTCCCTTCTAGTGAATCTGCGTTATCAGATTTGGGCATTCTAGATTGCCCTGTTTTGTTGGGAGACTTTCTTGTGAAGGCAGACTTGAAGATGATTGATCTGGAGGACTTTGATGTTATTCTGGGCATGGAATGGCTGTCTAAGTATGATGCGGTTATTCAGTGCAAAGGGAAGCGCTTGGACTTCATCAAGGACAATGGTCAGCCCGGAAGCGTGTATGTTGATCCGAGCAAAGATTCTCCTGTAATTTCTACGGTATGTGCTCAGAAGTTGTTTCTTTCTGATTGTTTTGCTTATTTAGTCTCGGTGGTTGGGACCGCTGTTAGTGTACCGCATTTGGAGGAGATCCCCGTTGTTCGTGGTTTCGCTGATGTTTTTCCTGATGACCTTCCTGGTCTTCCTCCCGATCGGGATGTTGAATTTGTGATTGATTTGGAACCGGGTACGCGTTCTATTGCTAAGGTGCCGTACCGGATGGCCCCTCGTGAGTTAAAGGAGTTGCAGTCCAGTTGGATGACTTGTTTGCAAAAGGATTTATCAGGCAGAGTTCGTCGCCTTGGGGTGCTCCTGTTTTGTTTGTAAAGAAGAAAGATGGGTCGATGCGGCTTTGCATCGACTACAGGGAGTTAAACAAAGTCACTATTAAGAACAGGTACCCTCTGTCGAGGATCGATGACTTATTTGATCAGTTGCGCGGTAACACGGTGTTCTCCAAGATTGATCTTCATTCTGTCTATCATCAGCTCAGGATCCGTGAGGCAGATATTCCACGGACTGTGTTTAGATCGAGGCATGGACATTTTGAGTTCTTGGTGATGTTGTTTGGTCTGACCAACGCATAATCAGCTTTCATGGATATGATGAACCGGGTGTTCAAGGATTTCCTAGACAAGTTCGTTGTGGTTTTCATCGATGATGTGTTGGTCTATTCCCGCAGCGCTAAGGAGCATGAGCAGCATCTGTGCTTGGTTCTATCGAAGTTGAGGAATCACAAGTTATTCGCCAAGCTGAGCAAGTGCGAATTTTGGTTGCCTCAGGTCTCATTTTTGGGCCACGTGGTGAACAAGGATGGGATCTCGGTCGACCCAGAAAAGATCACAATAGTGATGGATTGGAGCAGGCCGAGCACACCCAAGGAGATCAGAAGCATCCTAGGGTTGGCCGGCTACTATAGGAGGTTCGTGGAGGGTTTCTCTACCCTGGCTGCACCTTTGACCAGGTTTACTCAGAAGAATGCGGCCTTTGTTTAGAGCGAGAAGTGCGAAGAAGCCTTCCTGGAGCTCAAGAGAAGATTGTGCACTGCTCCCATTCTGACCCTACCTACTGAGGGTGTGGAGTATGACGTGTACGTGGATTCTTCACATGTTGGTCTGGGTTGCGTGTTGATGCAGGATGGAAAAGTGATTGCGTATGGGTCAAGGCAATTGAAGACTCATGAGAGGAATTACCCTACGCATGACCTTGAGTTTGCGGCGGTGATTTATGCGTTGAAGCTGTGGAGGCATCTACTTTATGGGGCTAGGTGCAAGATCTTCACTGATCATAAGAGCCTGAAGTACGTGTTCATGCAGAAGGAGTTTAATCTGCTCCAGCGACGGTGGCTAGAGTATGTGGCCAATTATGATGTAGAGATCCAGTATCATCCAGGCAAGGCCAATGTGGTGGCCGACTCCCTGAGCCGAAAGACGGGGAAGATATTTAATCTCTCCGCCGATCGTTTAGTGGAAGAGTTCCTCCTTATGGATATCTCAGTGGGATGCTGTGACATGCAGAGCAGTTTGGCAGTGGTGGAGCCATCTTGGATTTCTCTTACTAGGTTGCACCAGAAGGATGATTCGGACCTGCTGCACTTATACCTCAGGACTGAGAGAGGGGAGTTGCCGGATTTTTCTATCGATGATGCGGGTAATTTGAAGTACCACGATAGATTTTGTATCCCCGCTGTTAGAGACATCAGGGGTATGATATGCAGAGAGGCTCATGGATCCAGTATTGCCTACCATCCAGGCTCTACAAAGATGTATTGTGATTTGAAGCAGATTGCCTAGTGGTATGGGATGAAGAGTGATATAGCCCGATTTGTTGCTGAGTGCCATACTTGTAAGCGTGTGAAGGCCGATCACGGAAGGCATGGTGGCAAGTTGACTCCGTTAGAGATCCCGACTTGGAAGTGGGAAAGTATTTCAATGGACTTCATTACAGGCTTACCAAAATCTCCAAGGGGATTTGATTCTGTTTGGGTTATAGTGGATAGACTGACGAAGTGTGCTCACTTCGTGCTGTATAAGATTGACTACCCGATGAAGAAGATAACAGAGCTGTACTTGAATGAGGTCATCAGATTGTACGGTGTGCCTGTTAGCATCATTTCTGATCGAGACTCTCGGTTTACTTCTCGCTTTTGGCAGAGTCTACAGGAGGGTTTGGGAACAGATCTGAGGTATTCTACTGCTTACCACCCACAGACCAATGGACAGACGGAGCGGGTGAACTAGATAGTTGAGGATATGATCAGATGCTATATTCTAGACCACAGTGGAGCGTGGGATGAGCGGTTGCGACTTATGGAGTTTTCATACAACAACAATTATCAAGAAAGTTTGCAAATTGCTTCGTTTGAAGCTTTGTATGGGAGGAGCTGCAGAACTCCCCTGTTTTGGGCTGAGGTAGGTGAGAGACCCTTGTTGGGTCCGGATGCGCTCGAGGAGATGGAAGTCGCGGTGAAGCTTATTCGAGAAAAGCTTCGTATAGCTCAGGAGAGATATGAAAAGAACGCCAATCGGCGTAGGTCAAACTTGGAGTTTTCTGTAGGGGACCTTGTGTTTCTTAAGGTTTCCCCGATGGTTGGTGTTAAGAGGTTCGGTAAGAACCGGAAATTGGACCCGAGGTATGTGGGTCTGTTTAAGATATTTGAACGGATTGGCATGTCAGCATATAGGTTGGTTTTGCCAGCAAACTTCCCAGGTGTTCATAATGTATTTCATGTAAGCCAATTGCGGAAGTGTGTGCGTAGCAGTGGGCAAGTCTTGGATGTTGTGCCCCAGTTGGAGCCTAATCTCTCTTTTGTTGAAGTGTCGGTCCGCATTTTGGATACTCAAGATCGGGTGCTGCGAAGGAAGTCCATCCCGATGGTCAAAGTTCTATGGAAGAACCGGGATTTGGAAAGCGCGACTTGGGAGTTAGAGTCGGCTATGAGGGAGGCTCACCCTCAACTATTTCCTTGATTGGATTGGTATGTTTTCTTCTTGTAATGTTTGGCTTGTTACTTTTCCTTCTATAGTAGAAGTATTGTGCGTAAAGTTTCGGAACGAAACTTTCTTTTAGGGGGAGTGACTGTAATGCCCCCGATTTTTCTGCGATTATTTAATTCTTGCTTGGCGTTACGTCGACGCATTTTCTTGGCTTGTGTCATCTGTGGAGTGTGGTCTTAACTCCTTAGAACTGAGTGGCCTATTTTGTAGTCTATTGACAAGAACTCCCTAGCAAGCCGGGTCGTTTTGGGTGACCCGGTGTGGCCTCTCGGGAGATGCTTGTGTTTTGACTTCGGGTGGGTATAACTCGAGTTCTATTCGTCGAAAGTTAATTTCGACTTCGCCGTTGTGTTCGTAGCGTGGATATTTATCTACAGTGCGAATTTCATCGAATTCCGAGGATGTTCGGTTTTCGCGTCGTTTTGTATTTTATGAAAAATAAAACTATTTAATAAATATTATATTAATAATTATTTTGAAAGGGTGCGGGTGCTTGACGGTTTTGCCTTGTCATTTTATGCCTTAATTAATTAGTTAACTAATTAAGATTAATAAGGGTGCTATATATAGAATAGTTTAGACTTAAGATAAAAGAAACCGCTCTTGTTCACCTTCTTCCCCCGCCCGCAACGCCTGTTCGCGGAAAACAGAGAAACCGCCGGAACTGCTCCCCTTCGGACGCCGATTCCGGGAGCGTTTGTGGACGGAATTCGATTCCGAAAGCGGATTTGGATTGTTCTCGCCTAGACCTTCATTCCTACGATAAGAAATTCAGTTTTCGTGGTGTTTCTAGGGGTCAAGATTTTAAAGGGTTGTCTGTTTACGCCATTAAAGCTCCAGTTTTTCGTCTTTAGGTATTGTTGCTGCTGGTGCCAAGTGAGGATAAGGGAGGCCGACCAAGCTTCGCTGGAAATCGAGGCAAGTGGTGTTCTTGCCCTTGCCTAGTATTATTTTCTTTCTCTCTTTGTTCTTTCGGCCATAGACAAGCTTGTCTAGATTTTTGCCATGTAAATAAAGCCCTGTTAGCCCTAGGTTAGAAACCCAATTCTTTGCTTGAAATCGGGTATAAATTTCCAAATGATAGTAGAGAAGCCGTGTTCTCGGGCTGAGTAAGGGTTTGAGGGTTGGGTCGATTCTTCCTGTGCAGTAGTTGTAGCCGGGTAGAGGAGAAAAGCTAGAGTTTAAATTTTTTTTTAAATCTATCATGCTTAGGCTCGAGTTGGGATGTATATAAGCTTGCCTGTGTAGTGGCTGTAGCAGAAGCCTTCCCTGTACTTAGACTTGCTGGAGTTAGCGTTGGAGAATTCAGGGCTTGGCGTTGAGTGTGGTGCACACACTCAACGCCGAGTCTGCTTGGACTTGGCGTTGAGTGTGGTGCACACACTAAACACCGGGTCTTCTTGGGCTTGGCGTTGAGTGTGGTGCACACACTCAACGTCGGGTCTGCTTGGACTTGGCGTTGAGTGTGGTGCACACACTCAACGCCGGGTCTGCTTGGGCTTGGCGTTGAGTGTGGTGCACACACTCAACGCCGGGTCTGCTTGGGCTTGGCGTTGAGTGTGGTGCACACACTCAATGCCGGGTTTGCTTGGGCTTGGCGTTGAGTGTGGTGCACACACTCAACGCCGGGTCTGCTTGGGCTTGGCGTTTAGTGTGGTGCACACACTCAACGCTATTGCCCTTGATCTATTCTTTTGCGGCTAAGTAGTGTGGCGTTGAGTGACCCGACCTCACTCAACGCAATGGCTGTCTAGGCGTTGAGTGAGGTGGACTCACTCAACGCTGCAGCCAATCCGCGCGGTTATGTCGGATGGCGTTGAGTAAGTGGGCCTCACTCAATGCCATGGCGGTTTAGGCGTTGAGTGAGGCGGGCTCACTCAACGCCGTAGCCCTTTATTGCGGTTAAGTATTTTGGCATTGAGTGTGTCGAGCTCACTCAACGCCAAAGCTGTTTTGGCATTGAGAGAGGTGGACTAACTCAACGCCACAGTTGGTTTTTGCGGCTAAGTGCTAAGGCATTGAGTGAGTGGACCTCACTCAATGCCGTAGCTGTTTTGGCATTGAGTGAGGTTAGCTCACTCAACGCCACAGCCTGTGTTGCTGAAGGCATTGAGGAAGTGGACCTCACTCAACGCCGTAGCTGTTTTGGCATTGAGTGAGGTTAGCTCACTCAACGCCACAGCCAGTGTTGCAGAAGGCATTGAGTGAGTGAACCTCACTCAACGCCAAAGCTGTTTTGGCGTTGAGTGAGGTTAGCTCACTCAACGCCACCGTCTGTTTAGGTATTGAGTGAGTGGGGCTCACTCAACGCCATGCCGTGTTGAGTCATCTCAACGTTTTTCTTTCCTTATCTTGATTTTCTCTCCCGAGTGAATTTCCTTTATTCTGAGGTTCCTTGTCAGCTATATTTTTCCAAAGGACGAATCGTGGGTTGTGGTTAGTAGTGGTGGTTTGAAGCTCCTAATAGGGGTGAAATTGTGTGACTTAGCCGTGGCTACACTTTTATCTTGTTCCAGGTACGGGCTGGGCAAGTTGGTGGGAGGTCCCTAGTGCTTTCACTTGTAGACCCTTGAGCTTTGTTTCTAGTAAATTGTGGTTGGGGTACTAAGTTTTCCTCCAACCCGGATCCATGTTGTTTTTGCTACTACCATCTCTCACAACTTAAGGTGTTAGACGTTTCTTCCTTTGTAATTTTCAAAGTTTTGGCACATGGTAGCCTTGTGAACTCTACAGGATTTTTGGGCAGAGTTGTTGCTGTTTCCTCGCACATAGTGCTTTTCTTTTTGTCTTGCCTTGGACAGTGGTACTTGTTACAGTTTACTTACTCTTCTTGCTTATCTTTTAGCCTTACATTTCCGTACAGCTTACTTTTTTAGCTTGCTGAGGTATTCTTTTCTTCTTTGAATGCCTCAGGTTCTGGTTAGTAGCCAATTAGGCGGCTAGTTGTGCTGTGTTGTTGCTGGTGGTCTCTCGTACTGTGGAGATCAGTTCCTTGGTCTTATGAGGTAGTTTTTTGTTTCTTTTTTTACAGACATACATACTTGCCAGTGGGTTCGTGTCAGTTTGTTGGCGCCCACTGGTAGTTTTACCTTGATACTAGATATGTTATCTTTTTGCTGCTACCTTTTTCTGGAGATAGTCTACTTGCTCTTGGGATGATTTATGCTAGGTTGCTAGTTACTTTTAAACCTAAAAAAACTATTATAAGTATATCTCATGATCAGCATGTTTTATAAAACTCAAACACTATTTTCCAAATAACGTAAAAAGATCGTTTTCCTATATATACTATAAATTAAATGTAGGGTCCTGCATAGTATAAGTTGTCCTCTAGGGGCACTTATGCTCTCTTTTAGGATGTCAAACCTGAATAAAGTATTTTCCGCAGCGTATAAGTATAGTTTTTAAATTGTGGACTAGGTGATCCACTGAGCCGAGGGATATGACCTTTAAAATATAACTGATTTTCTAATCATTAAACTTATGAATTTTATAAAGTAAAGTGGATAGTTTTGCCTGAGCGTCAGCAGTTATCCCCTGCTCGACGTGGAATCACGATGCGTGTTTTCTCATACTCTGACGTTTCTTAAATTTGGAGAAAATGCGGGTTATGACAAACCCAGCAGTCCCCATAACCGTTCAAATGGCTCCTTTGACAGCAGCTTAGTGAAGATATTTGCGATGTTGTCTCCGCTCCGCACATGCTCAACCATAAGAAACCCCTTCAACACCTTATCTTGAATGAAGTGGTGCTCAGTCTCTATATACTTGGTCCGCGCGTGAAAAACTTGATTATTAATCAGTTTCAGGGCACTCTCGTTGTCACCGCGAAGCAGAGTTGGACCTCGCACTTCTTCATGGACGTCCTCTACTAGCCTCCTCAGCCAGATAGCTTCCCGAGCTGGCAAGGCCGAAGCCTTGTACTCCGCTTCCATAGTAGAGATGGACACCAAGTCCTGCTTTTTACTGCACCAAGAAATACCCGCTGATCTGCATGTGAAAACATAAATAGACATCGACTTCCGATCGCCTAAGTCTCCCCCATAATCAACATCAGTGTAGCCATGTAGAGAAAAGCACGTGTCCCTCCTATACAGAAGTCCCATATCAGAAGTAGTCTTCACATACTTCAGAATATTCCTCGCCACTACCAGATGAGGTTTCCTTGGTTCCGCCATATAACGACTAACTCGGCCTACAACATAAGAAATGTATGGCACTGTAATCGTCAGGTAAATCAAGATCCCAACCAGAGCTCGGAACACCAAGGGATCAGGAAGAATCCTCCCCTGATCTCATCGAAGCTTCAGGCAACAATTTAGAGGAGTAGAGCTACTCTTTCCCTCCCTCAAGCCAAATCGATGAATGATCATCTCATCATAGCCCCTTTGAGAGATGAGTATCCTGCTCCTCTTCCTCTCAACCTCAAGTCCAAGGAAGTGGTGGAGCTCACCCAAATCCTTCATCTAGAACCGAATAGCTAGCTCGGCCCTAAGCCTAGCTACCTCCTCCTTAGAGTTCCTCGTGAAGATCGTGTCATCCATGTACAACAACACCAAGAAATGAAGCTCCCCCTGCTTCTTTATGAATAGGCTTGAATCCGAATCAGAGGCAAAGTATCCGCAGAACTGGAGGTATTCTGCGATCTTCCCATACCATGCCTGTGGAGCTTGTTTCAACCCATAAAGAGCCTTCTGAAGCTTGCTGATATAGTCTGAATGATCTTCAAGTGTGTAACCTGGTGGTTGAAGCAAGAAGATGTCTTTATCAATCTCCTCGTAAAGAAAAGCATTCTTTACATCAAGTTGTCATATCTTCCACCCTTGGCAAGAAGCCAAAGCGATCACCACCGAAGTCATCTTGGCAACTCGACTAAACGTCTCTTTATAGTCTTCGTCATACTATTGGGAGAACCCCCGAGCAACCAGACGGGCTTTGTATCTTTCGATACTTACATCATCTTTCTTCTTCAGTTTGTACACACACTAACACGTCACAGGAGTAATGCCAATAACCTTAAGCACAAGGTCCCAAGTCTCATTCCTTCTGAGGGCTGCTATCTCCTCATTCATGGCATCATCCCACTCCTTGACTCCAGTGACATCCTCAAACTTTGAAGGCTCCCTCTCATCTAGGGGGCCTACGAAGATACAGGAGACAAATCTCACCATATTTCCCTCGTTGTAACGAGCTGGTGGTTTAACGGTCCTCTTCGATCTTTGAAGGGTCTGACCATTACTAACCACCTCCACTGCACCTTCTGAATCAGCTCTATTCTTGGGCAACCTTGGAGCAATGCTCCCCCTGCTTCCTGAACCAGAAGCCTCCGCCCTGGAGCTTGAAACACCTGGAGCTCCGGGTGATACCAACAGCTCCACCAGAAGATTCTTAGTGGCTTCCACCTACCCATCATCAGACCTGCTTTCCTGCAGATCAACAGAGCTATCTCCAAATGATATCAGTTCATCAAAGACAATGTCTCTTGATACAATAAAATTCTTCGTCGCAGGATCCATAGACTTCCATCCCTTCTTCCGCTCATCATATCCCACGAAGACAAGCTTCTTTTCCTTTGCATCAAGCTTGGTACTCAGAGCATCAGGGATGTGTACGTAGTAGGTTGATCCAAACACCCGAAGGTGTTTAACACTAGGCTTCTCCTTTAAGATCAGCTCATGAGGAGACTTCATTTTGATCGGACTCAAAGGCATCTGGTTGATGACATAGGTAGTGTAGGCCATTCCTTCCACCCAAAAGGACCTCGGAATTCCTTTTGTATGAAGCAAGCATTTGCAGGTTTTCGTCAAATGATGGATCTTACTCTCTGCTACTTCATTTTGTTGTGGAGTATGTGCACAAGTAAGCTCCCTCTGGATGTCTTGCTTCCTGTAGAAGTTAGAGAACTCGGTTGAAACAAACTCACCTCCATTGTCCATTCTCAACTTCTTGATCCGCAGACCAAGCCGACCTTCCACTAGCTCCTTGAACTCTACGAACAACCTAAAAGCATCTGACTTCTCCTTCATGAAGTACACCCACGTGTACCTCGAATAGTCATCAATCAACACGAGCATATAATTGCTCCCTCCAAGACTAACAGTGATGGTTGGTCCCATCAGATCACCATGAACACACTCCAATGGTGCTTTAGACCTTGTTTGTGACTTGTCAAATGGAAGGTGATGTGCCTTTCCAATTGACATCCAACACACACATGACCATCACAGTAGGATGATAACTTAGGCAAGCCTTTCACAAGACTCCTCACTATCATGGCTTTCATCTTGTCCATCCCTACGTGCCCCATCCTTTCATGCCAGATAGCCGCACTATCATTAGTCCTCATCTGATCAACATAGGAGCTTGTTGATAGAACAAACTAGTCCTTTACTCTCCTTCCAACGCGAGCAACATCAGCCTTTACCGCTGGTACGTTCCGGATAAATCTCACTTCTGTTGGGTCGAACAGAACGTGATAGCCCGCATAGACCGTGTTGGTCACAGAGAAGAGGTTCTTCTTCATGCCCTGTACGTGATAAACACTCCTTAACATGAGTGTCCCCTTATCACTACCCATCCCTCCTTATCGACTGCATACACCGAATCATCTGCAGTAATAATAGCATCATTATATGAGTAAGCCTACAACAAAGAGAACTTTGACTCATCCCCGGTGAGGTGATAACCACACCCAGATTTGATAATATAGTCATCATGGTAGTTGATGGAGGACAATGCACGGACACACATGCCCGTCATGAAAGCATTCCCCCATCCAGCTCCCTCAGCACTGGAACAAGCCACATCCTTGTCTACAGCATGACCCGGCTAAAGCTTCATCCTGCAATCTCATTTGAAGTGACCCGGCTTATTGTACCTGTAACACCTTGGTCCTTCCTTCTTCTTCCCATCATGCTTAGAAGAGTAGCTCTTCTCTTACTGATAAGAAGTTGATGGACCATTGTCAGCAAGTTTCTTCTTCTTGTCTCATCTCTTCTTCTTCCCTGAGAAGAGAGCCTCACTGTCTCCTCCAGAGACAGTCATACCAGCCATCTGCCTTGCTAAGCTCTCCTGCGAAGCCAGTAAGTTCTTTAGCTCTAGCAATAATGGCTGAGTGTCCCAGCCTTGAACAGTGGTCACAAAGGCCACATACTCCTTTCGCAAGCCACAGATGATGTGCCTCTCGAGCTTTGCCTCCAGAATAGGCTCATTAGGGTCCAATGCTGATATCTCAGCGCACAGGTTTATTCATTTTCAGGAAGAACAATGAGATAGACAAGTCTCCCTGAGTGGCTCTCGCCAACTCATTCTCCAAGAACTGTAGCCTCGCTATATTCTTCCTATTGAACAACCCATCAAGGGAAGTACAAATCTCAACAGCTAATTGACATCCAAGGATGTGATCAAAGAGTTCTAGTGAGATAGCTCGCTTCAGAATAAACTCAGCCCTTGCATGTTTTCCTCCAAGCTCTCATCTGTTTAGCATCCCTAGTAGCAGTAGTAACTTCTTGCTTGTCATCACTGCAGATGACCTCCCAAAGATCCTCACCCAAAAGATATCTTTCCATTCACGACCTCCACTTCTTAAAGTTGGTCGGTGTTAAAAGCTCAATTCCAAGTCCTCTTGCTAACCCACCTTCCATTGTAAGAACCACTGATCTATTAGCTTCCAGAAGCACTGAGCACAACTGATGGTTGATCACTGCTCAAACCTCTGTTCCCTCTGATACCATGTTAAATTTTTTCAAGATGATCAGGGATATAGCTTTGATACCAAGTAAAACTTTCAAAGCTATCAATATGATACCTTAATCAAGCGGAAAACGTGAACCAGGCGCAGGAACACTCAACCATAAACCAAGCTCAATAATTAGAAACAATAGAAGGAAACAACAAGTCTTGTATTATCAACAATCTTCTTTGCCAGGAAGACATTCATGACGAGACATGATTTGTCGATGTATAAAGGAAGAGCATACAAACAAAGCAAGAATAAAAAGCCGGATGGACTGTCTTAGAGACTGCCGAGACTGCCGAGACCGCCAAGCTTCTATTGCACCGAACTGAACTACGGAGTCCGCTTAAATCGCGGACAATCCATTATTATGTTGAACACCTTTGTCCGCTCTATGCAAACCGTCTGACCGCTGAAGTCGCCTAGCTTCCAGAGTCTGCGAACAAGCCACTGCCAAACTAAAGAACAGAATGCCAAGACTGACAGATAGGTTATTGAATTGCGAAAGCTGAAGGAGAGAATACCGGCAGACCGCAAACACGACCTACTACAAACTGCTGATTGATAACTGCAAGCTCCACTGATCTCTGACCGCAGTCAGCACCAAAAACCTGGCTTCTCAGTGCTAGCCGTACAACCTGCAAACAACAAACTGGTTAACTTTCTCAAACCGCGCGGACATAAAATCCGAGGCCACAGCAATTAACACACGCACAACTTACTGTTCTTTTAGTTAATTATGATGTCACAGGAGGGTCCTATTTATAGGCATGGAGAGGAGTGTGGTCACCGCTCTAGTGGATTGAAACACCACCCCAGCCCGCAGCTAGTACAAAGTAGCCTACCTAATCCGTAAGTACAAGGCCGGACACCAGCCTATCCGCCTGACATTCAGGAGGAAGGATAGAAGCCAGTTCACATCCTAGCCTGCAATGACAATGACCACGACTAAGGGCACAGACCGCCCGGTCAACCAGCGGTCACTGCTGACTCTACGATCAAACTGAACTTGTCACAGATTGTGACCAAGTCCAGAGAACTAATCGCGCGAGCTCTGTGGACATAAACATAGTCCTCCAGCTCCAAAGTAGTCCTCCTAACCGCGAACTCCGCGGTTACCTCCTAACTGCACCACCAAAACAAAGGGTACAGGCCAATGCCGATCTCTCGAGCTCCAAGAATAGTCTATATAAAGCAAACTCTATGGAATCTAACCCAGTCTACCCAGACCGCGAATATTCAACCTATTCGCACGGCTACGACACACCACCAGGCTGCAACATCAGGTCGCACCACCAGTCCGCAAGACTATCCACCCAGGCTGTGCGGTCTGCCCGATCAACTCCCACTTTCACTTCAAAAATTTCAACACTTCTTTGAATTGGACAACCTATCCAAACAATATGACATAGAAAACCTGCATGCATGAACTGAAACATACCTCAAATACATACTTGTGTATATCATTGAGTTGAAAGGGCTTCTTCAAATCAAGTACATTGTGTCCAATGTACCCAATAATCTCCCTCTATTTGGAGAAGTCATAACCCCAATTTAATGATATACACCATAATACCAAAATATGATAATTAAGATGTACATGAAAAGTGTTGAACAAAACTATAAAGAACACATCAATAATAACACAGATATAATAAAGTGCAACCAAACTTTTTTGCATTATAATATGTTCAATGATTACACTTTATAGTTTTTTTTACAATGTTCTTAAAACAAAATTACAAAGCTCCTATAAACAAAAATAGTCTAAGATTGTTCCGGCTCTTTGATGACAATGCCTTTTCCTGATTATATTTTATCTTTGACCTCAGGCACCTTGTCATCAACCACTTTCTCGTCCTTGACATCTTTAGCTTTAGAGATCTCTTCTTGCTTGAGCCTTTGCCTTTCAAGATAATGATAGGGCTTAGGGAAGTACTTGCTGGGTTCAATAGAATCAACAAGGAGCATCCATGCCTTCAGATCATTTCTGAATTTATGGATGATCTCCTGCTGCTTTGTATGCTTGGCCTATTCCTATTCTGAATACCATTTTCCCCTGTCAACTATATTGTTATTGACTGTTTTCCATGCAGTGAGTATAATGGATCTAGAAGTTGGACTCCACTACTCAAAATCTGGCTTAGCTTCAGCCTGCTCCCTTAATCTTTTCTTAGATAATTGAACTTCTCTCTCTTTGAGCAATATAGAAGCAGTCATCTCCACCTCCTCACATACTATATTATGAATTTGTGGTGGACTGTACATGGACTGTACTGCAGTTTGAATGGCTTCAAAATGAGGTGGTTGGAAGCCAGACTCAGCAGTTTGATCTACATCATACCTTAAGGGAGGAAAGCCTAGAGTTTCTCTGTTGCTATTGGAGGTCCAAATAGCATACTTAGAGCTTGAATTTATCATTACTCTCTCCCCCTTTATGACTTCTCTTTCTACATGATCTATTAAGCCATTCTTATGAAATCTGACCTGACCCTCTAGATGGGTAATCCCTGAGGACAAATGATTCTTTGCTTTAAGCAAGTGGTCATTTAGTTCTTTACAAGAAACCTTGATATCCAGAGTCATAGAGGCTGAGTGAGTAGATAGCTGAGTTTTAATATCTATGGAGGTGGAGGTTATCTTGGTCTTTAGAGTAGAAGTTTGCTCATCTATCTTTACCAATGTAGCATCATGCATTACTATCATATTTTCATTCATTCTATTCTGATTTTCCATGACATATCCTTGCTTAACAGCTGTTTCATCTTCAGTTTTCTTTGATTCATGCTGCTGTTTAGCAATGTACACTACAACATTAGCTCCTCTTTGAAGTAAATTAGTCATATCCTTCTTCAACAGATTTACCTCAAATCTAATGGATTTGATTTCTTTGGCAAGCTGAAACTGCAGCTCCTTATTGATTTCACCTACATATTTTCCCAGTTGATTCCTTTGCTGATCTAGCATTATCTGCATTTGAACTAGAAGTGAGCTTAAATCCATAGCAACAATAGGTGTTGTTCCAGACTTAATGGTCTTCTTATAACTGCTACTCCTCTTTTTGAGTTCAAATAATTTTTTTTCTTTATCTAAGAGGCTTCTTCTTCCTCAGATTCTAAAGAACTAACTACTGCAACAGATGTAGGATCTTTAGCTCCTTCAGTATTTGGGGCCAAATCTGTTAACTCCCCCTCAAATCTTGCACCTTCTTCACCAAGATCTATATCATTATGAACTGGATCCTCTTGAAGAGCAGTCATCTCCCCCTAGATGTTGTATCATCCTATTTCTCTGAGCTGTAACTTCCTTGATTTTCAGATTCATTGGAAGATTCTTCTTCCACAACCAATGTTTTCTAATTTTTCTCCTTCTCCATTATAGGTGTTTCCTTGGATAGTACTCTATCCCATCATGTCAGTATCCTCATGTCCATTCTTCTCCTTAGATCAAATCATGAGATTGAGATTGTCAGGAATGACATGTACCAAGTAGAGACTTATAATTCTGCCCATATTGGGCTTTTTGATGCTTTCTATAATCTCGTCAAAGACTATTTTGCTCCATTTAGTCTTGACTTTGAAGATTATTCTAGTCATTATATCAAACATAGATGCAGAAATTCTGTTGTGTGCTTCTATTTTGTACAACAACACTTTCCCTATAATATCATACGTGAATTTTCCCTCAGTATTCATACCCTTCCTGATTAGGGTGCTTCCAATTTTTGTGGTTGGGGCTAATCCACACCACTCCAAAGATCCTACAGTCGTGGCAGAATCTAGGTCATCATCTTGATCAATTATTGGTAATTGAAATATCTTGGCCAGTCTCCTGGTTGTTATTTTGACCTTTGATCCATTTACTTTAGACTTAATATTTTTTGAGTTTGAATCCAGATGAGCATTTGAGAAGAATTCCGAAACTTCTCGTTTCCAGATATTTGACGATTTTGAAAGAAGATATTATAATTCTGCTTCTGTGGTTAGGGCTATGACATTCTTAATTTCTTCAGATGTCGAATCAAATCCATTGCGAACAAGTTCATAGCCTTCAAAGATGTGATCGTTATTCTTGGGTGCCATGAGAGTGAAGAGAAATAGTTGACGAGTATCGACTGATCAGGGTTCTAGGTCTTGACACTCAGGAATCAATAGTTCGCAAAATAAAGAAAGTGTAGTTGACTTTTGTTGGGTACATTGGAAAATGTGTACCTGATTTGAAGAATCCTAACTTAGCTCAATGATATACATCATAGTGTATTTGATGTTATTTTGAGTTTATATGTGCAGGTTAAGAATGTACTAGAATGCAGGAAAAATATTCTAAGTCCATGTGTCGACACCAGAAGAAATTGTGTCGACACTTCAGAAAGATTGTGTCGACACTTGAAGAAGGCTGTGTCGACGCAGAGAAATAGAGTCGACAACAATTGTGTCGACACCTGGAGGCAGTGTCGACACACAGAAGTTTGGTCGACATCACTTGTGTCGACACTGGGAAGCTGAGTCGACACACAGAATTGCTAGTCGACAACATTTGTGTCGACACCAGAAGACTGTGTCAACACACAGAGGCAGAGTCGACAACAGCTGTGTCGACACCTGGAGGCTGTGTCGACACACACTCTATTCTGAGTCTACATCAACTGTGTCGACACACAGGACTTTTGTTGACACACAGCAAAGTCTAGACTAAGTTGCTGGTGAATGGTGAAGTGTTTGTGTCGACACAACTACTCAGTGTCGACACATTCACAAGATGCAGTATCAAGAAGCTGAGTCGACATAAAGGCAGACTTGTCGACATCATCAAAGGCTGTGTCGACACCTAAGTCACTTATGTCGACACATATTGACAGGTGGTCTCGACACTTTCTAACAGACAGTCACGACACTTTGCTGACAAAGACAAAGACACAAAATCTATTTGAAGACTTGACAGCTGTGAGTTACAACTGGTCGACTGAAGCTGTCAGGCTTGTAAGAAGTTTGTTAGAAACTGGATCAGCCGGTTACCAAGGATGAAGTCTATAAATAGACAGATTCAGAAGAAGAACACACACACATACATAGAAATTGATTGATTGATCATTGTTGTGAGATAAGATCTCTAATCAAGAAAGTTCAAGGCATAGAAGAAGATCTTCGAGAGAAGATCTAAGAAGACTTTCTGAAGTGAACATCCACTCAGATTCAGTCTAAGTTGAATTCATTCAAGAATTCAGAAGTATTATCAAGGGTTGTGGATAGAGAGAGATCCGGCCATTTGAAGACAAGAAGGAAGCTGTCACAGGTTTCTTAAGAAGCAGTATATTCCAAAGGAAATCAACTCTAACTAAGTTTAGATTCAAGAAGCTTTGAAGAAAGCTAAGATCCAGTTGATTTCATCCTTCAGCCTTTTCAAGAAGCTGATCAAGAACAGTCTTATTTCTTCTCTGTCAACAGGAGTAAGATTTTATATAACTTCATTTTCAAATTCTGTAGGATCTATTTATAGATCTTAGTTGTAAGCCTATTTTATAAAGGCTGAGTATAGGAGAGGTATTCTCTGAGTGGTAGGGCTGTTTATGCCTGAGTTATAGGAGAAGGTGTTCTCTGAGTTGTAGGCTTTGTGGCAAGGCTGAGGTAGGGCTGGTTAGCCTGAGCTGTAGGAACCTTATAGGGTTCTGAGTTGTAAGAACTTTTCAGGGTTCTGAGTTGTAGGATCTGAGGATCTGAGATAAAGGAGGAAGTTAGGCCGAATCTAGCACACTGCTAGATAGGTGAAGGGGGAAAGTGGATGTACCTAGACCTTGGGGAACTACTATAAATCTGTGTGCAATCTGTGATGTGTACATGTTTGTGATCTGTGCTGTGTTAGGTGTAGAGTTTTCTGAATTTTATTATAACCTGTAGTTATATTTTGCGTTAAGTTAAAACAAGCATTAGAACCTATTCACCCCCCCTCTAGGTGTTTAGGTGGTCTTGAAAGTAAAACTATCAAGTGGTATAAGAGGGAGGTTACTCAAAGAAGGACTTAACAGTCTGAGTTAGATCCCTAAAGGCAGAATCAAGAATCAAGAAAATGGGTTCTGGAGAGAATCACAAGGAACTAGGGTCAATGAAATTACCCATCTGCAGAAAAGAGATTTTTGGAATCTGGAAAGAAAGGGTTAGGTTGTTTATGGAGGCTTCTGATCCAAGGATCTATATTACAGTAAAAGAAGGTCCATATATCCCAATGAATGTGTCTGCTCTAGATGCAAATGAAAAAACTCCTAAAGATTTCTCTGAAATGACTAAGGATGAGATTATATTGGCAACTATGGATAAGAGAGCTCAGAATATCATAGTGAGTGCCATAGATGATTCTACTTTCCAAAATTTGATTCACTGCAAAACCTCTAAGGAAATGTGGGACACTTTGATTGTCTACATGGAGGGTTCTGAAGAAGTTAGACAAGATAGAAAATCTATGCTTAATCAAGAATATGAGATTTTCAGACAAGGAAAGTCTGATAGCATAACTGAATGCTACAAGAAATTCTACAAGATAGTGAATGAACTGAAGTCCTATGGAAGGGTCTTCAGTACATATGAGCTGAATGACAAATTTCTAAGATCCTTGACAAAGGATTAGGATACCAAGATTTGTGCCATAAGAGAAGTGGCAAAACTAGCAGACATTTCTCCTCCAACCTTATTTGGAAAATTGCTCTCATATGAAATGCAACTAATGGCTAGGAAGAAGAAAGAAAAAACTACAAAAGGAGAGCATAGAGAGAAGTCAGTGGCCTTCAAGGTTGAAGCCATTAGAAAGAGAAGGAGAATGTCTCCATCATCTCCTAAGGAAGTTGCTGAAGATAACTCAGAAAATTCAGACAATCAGAATTCAGAAAGAAGTAATTCAGATGCAGATTTTGCTGCCTTTACAAGGTAGTTTCAGAGGTTCTTGAAGAAGAAGCAGTGGAAGTCAAGGCCCTCCACATCATAGCCAGTTGATGATTACTATCAGAAGAGAAAATCATCAAGAAAAGAAAGGAGCAGATCAAAGCCCAGCAAAGCTACAACATCAAAGATTGTTTGCTATTATTGCAATAGGCCAGGACATGTTGTGGCTGAATGTCCAGATAAGAGGAAGGAGTCAACAGACAGAAAGAAGACTCAACAAAAGGGCAAGAAGGAGAAATCCTTTGTTGCTAAGAAGGAGAAGAGTTTTACAGATCAATCTTCCTCAGAGTTAGAATCTGAAGCTGAAGCTTACATTGGACTGTATGCAGCTAATGAAGAAGAGGAGTTTATGCAATTGATAAACTCCATCTATGATCAAGAAAACCATAAGTATATGGGACTGATGGATGATTCAGAAGACAACAAGTGTCAGGATCAGCCTTGTCCCAATAAGGTACAAAGTAATTCTAGAATTTAAGATTATAGTACCAGTTCAGAGTCAGATTCATCTGCATCAAGTAATAAGGATGGATCTGAATCTGAAGGAGATGTTCATCAGTTGATAGATAAGTATGGAGACTTATTGCAGGCTCTTAAGAAAAGCAAGAACCTAGCTAAAACTCAGGCTCATGAGATTGCAGCTCTTAAGATGGCTGCATCTGAGTTAGAAAAGGTATTGGATCAAAAGTTAAATGAGATTGCCAAACTGAAAAATATAATTATTATTCAGATGGGCACAATCACATATTACAAAGATCAAGTTAAAAGTCTGGAGGCCAGACTGAGAGTAGAGAAAGATTTAGTGGCTAGTTACTCTAAGCCAAAATCAGTCTTACCTTTAATAGATGAGTTTGTGGCTCAAAAGGGTAAGGCAGGATTAGGATTCAAGGGTAACACCAGGGTTGCCCAATTCAAGAGAAAAGGCAAAGCTCCAGTCCAACCACTAAACCTTAGAGTCCCTGTTATGTTTAGAAAGGTACAAGTGCCTTCTAATAAATATGATCTTGAAAATATTCATGGTCATATTAAGACTGATGTTCTGAAGAACAAGAATGTTTATGCTAATAAGTCAGTCTATGTTCATAAACCCCATGGTTATAAGAAATCAGTGGGTGTAGCTGCAGCAGTACCAGCTCAGAACAGAAATTTTTCTGCCAAAAATGTATCTAGACCTAGATACAACAGGTATGAATGTTGGTGCTGTGGAAAGATATGCCATTTTGCCTTAGACTGCTGGCATAACATAAGTGTTAGGAAGAACAATAGTCTACCAGTTAGAAGAGCTACTGGTAGGTTTGATATGAATGATGCTAACCTGAACCAAGGACCCAAGACTTACTTGGGTTCTAAGGGAAAGTAATTTTGTATTGCAGGAAAGTCCAAGTTGTCAGGCCCCTATATGGTACTTGGACAGTGGTTGTTCCAGGCACATGACTGGAACAAAGGGGCTGCTGAAGGAGTATATTCCTATCAAGAATGGTCTTAAAGTAATCTTTGGTGGATCTGAAAGAGGAATCATGAAAGGATTTGGTAACATTTCTTCAAACCAAATTACCATCACTCAAGTGGCTTATGTAAAAGGTTTGAAACACAACCTGATAAGCATAAGTCAGCTGAGTGATCTTGGATATGACATTTCATTTGTTAAGAATGGATGTCATATCAAGAGGTCAAGTGATCAAAATGTCATATTGACTGGATACAGAAAAAGAAATGTTTATTGTCTTGACTTTGTATGTGAGAATAAGGTTTCTCCTATTTGTCTTGTAGCTGATGATAATGCATCTCATTGTGTCAAATGGCACAAGAGGTTGGCCCATCTTAACTATAAGACAATTGGCCAACTCTTTAGTAAAGAATTAGTGAGGAATGGTCCTCATGTTAAGTGTATAAAGGAGGGGATATGTTCAGCTTGTCAAAAGGGAAAGCAGACAAAATCCTTCTTTCATAGCCTTGAAAACAAGGATTCTGTGAGGTGTTTATACCTCTTATATATGGATCTTTTTGGTCATATGCCAGTTCATATTCTAGGTAGGAAGGTCTACACTTTTGTGGTTGTAGATGACTATTCTAGATATACATGAGTGTTCTTTCTGAGACAAAAATCAGAAATTCCAAGTGTTTTACATAATTTTGTTAAACAAATTCAGAATGAACTGAACAGTACAATTGTCAAAATCAGAAGTGACCATGACACTGAATTTCAATCTGAAAGTATGACAAGATTGTGTGAAGAATTTGGGATTTTCCAAGAATTCACCTCACCTAGAACACCACAGCAAAATGACATTGCTGAAAGAAAGAATAGGACATTGATTGAAGCTGGTAGAACTCTATTGAGTGACACTTCTCTTCCAGAATATTTCTGGGTTGAGGCAGTAAACACTGCATGTTATGTGATCAATAGTGCTTCTATCACCAAGATCCACAAAAAGACTACCTATAAAATTATGAAAGGTAGAAAACCAAATCTATCCTACTTCAGGATCTTTGGTTGCAAGTGCTATATACTTAACAATGGCAAGTCTTATCTAACTAAGTTTGCTGCCAAATCCCAAGATGGGATATTTGTTGGGTACAACATCAATAGTAAGGCTTATAGAGTCTACAACTTGACTACTCAAGTGGTAGAAGAATCTGTACATGTTGTATTTGATAAAACAAGATTAATCAACAGTGAGTTGCCTTGTAGATCATTCAGTCCAACAGGTATAAGCAATAGGATGGACAAGCTTTCCATTGCAGAAGGCACAACTACAGATGAGGTATTGGAAAATGATGGCTACTGTTCAGGGGGAGTACAAGAC
This sequence comes from Platanthera zijinensis, assembly GCA_039513925.1. Taxonomy (NCBI): domain Eukaryota; kingdom Viridiplantae; phylum Streptophyta; class Magnoliopsida; order Asparagales; family Orchidaceae; genus Platanthera; species Platanthera zijinensis. Next base: position 153,862,378 of record CM077090.1, on the reverse strand, counting down.
TCTATAAGAGCTGATGACAACCAAGAGGTGTAGAATAATGAAGGAACTGGAGATGTTGAACCTGAAAAAAATCTACCTCCAGCTATAAGACATCTAAAAGACCATCCAACAAATCAAATAATAAGTGATCCAAGACAAGGAGTGCAGACTAGAAGTAGAAATCTGAGCACAGTCCTGCACTCAAGTTTTCTATCTCAACTATAGCCTAAGAAATTCTAAGAAGCCATCCAAGACCAACACTGGATTAATGCTATGTAAGAGGAGCTTAATCAATTCAGAAGGTGCAAAGTCTGGGAGTTAGTTCCTAAACCAAAAGACCACTACATCATTGGCACAAAGTGGATCTTTAGGAACAAGTTGGATGAGAGTGGAGTAATTGTGAAGAATAAAGCAAGATTGGTTGCTAAAAGATACAAGCAGGAAGAAGGAATAGACTTTGATCAAACATTTGCCCCAGTAGCAAGACTGGAGGCAATCAGAATGTTCCTTGCCTATGCAGCATATCAAGGCTTCAAAGTATACCAAATGGATGTGAAATTAGCATTCCTGAATGGTGATCTAAAAGAAGAAGTCTATGTAGAGCAGCCATCAGGTTTTGTAGATTCTCTTAAACCTAGTTATGTCTATAGACTTAGGAAAGCATTGTATGGGTTAAAGCAAGCCCCAAGGGCTTGGTATAAAACTCTGTCTACTTTTCTTATTGAGAACAAATTCTCAAGAGGTAAAATAGACAAAACTCTATTTCTAAGGGAATCTAAAGGTAAGATAATCTTAGTTCAGATCTATGTAGATGACATAATTTTTAGGTCTACAGAGAACAACCTTTGCAAAAAGTTTGCCAAACTTATGCAAGGGAAGTTTGAAATGAGCAGTATGGGGGAACTTAAGTTCTTCTTGGGACTCCAAGTAAGACAGACTGAAGATGGCTTGTCCATAACCCAGTCTAATTTCACCAAGGAATTAATTAAGAAGTATGGTATGGAATCATCCTCCACCATGACAACTCCTATGGGAACAAATATGCCAATATGCAAAGATGATGCAGGTAAGCCTGTAGATGAGTCTTTGTATAGAGGAATAATTGGCTCTCTTTTATATCTCACTACTAGTAGACCAGACATTATGTATGCTACATGTGTCTGTGCTAGGTATCAAGCTTGCCCTAAAGAATCACATTATACTGCAGTCAAAAGGATTTTGAGATATCTTAAGGGCACACCTAATCTAGGCCTTTGGTACCCTAGGAATGGAGATTTTCTACTAACAGGTTATTCAAATGCAGATTTTGCAGGCTATAGAGAAGATAGAAAGAGTACTACAGGTACATGCCAATTCTTGGGAGGAAGATTGATATCCTAGAGCAGTAAGAAGCAGACTAGTGTGGCAATATCCACTGTTGAGTCTGAATATGTGGCAGCAGGAAGTTGCTGTGCACAACTATTGTGGATTCAACATCAGCTAAAGGATTATGGTATTCAAGTAAGTAGAACACCTTTATTGTGTGATTCTAAGGGTGCTATTTCTATTGCAAACAATCCTGTTTCACATAGTAGAACTAAGCATATAGAGATAAAATACTATTTTCTTAGAGAACATGTAGAAAAAGAAGACATCTCATTAGAATTTGTTAAAACTGATTATCAAATTGCAGATGTATTTACTAAGCCTCTGGATGAAACTAAATTCAATAGATTTAAAATTGAATTAGGAATGTTGGACATAGGTTAGTTTATTGAAAAAATATATATTTGGCTAAGTAAAATGGTGTCGACTCATTCAGTGATAAAGAGTCGACACAGAGTAGTCATGTCGACTAGTCAGGGAAAATGTGTTGACACATGAGAATCTGTGTCGACACCTAAGGGTCAAAGAGTCGACTCATCCAGATATGTAGTGTTGACACAACCAGAGTAATGGTGTCGACACTTACAGATTTTGTGTTGACTCTTATACTAAGAGTCGACACATAATTTTGACTGAACTATTCAGTATTTCCTGTGTCGACATATCATTAATTGGTGTCGACACATGGTAGTCTGTGCTGTGGTCGAGACTATAGAAGTATGTGTCGACACTTGTCAACAATGTCGACACTTTTCGACAATTTTAGTCCGCCTCTTGACCTTCTGTGTTTTGAAAAGGTATATATAGGTCGAGAACATATTCTGTCGACAAGCTCACCAGGTTTTCGAAACTAAAACCCTGTGTCGACAACCTCTCTTCTCTCCTCTCAAGCTTTCTCATCATTCCAATGGCGCTAAAGGTTGAAGACAACATCAATGAGGGATATGAGCTAGTTAGGGCTGCCTTCGAAAATGCTGCGCCAGAAATCAAACAAGTGATTTCTCTTCTTACAGACAATGGATTGGAATACCTTGTCTCTAAACCTACTAAGATTTGGAAGAAAGAAGTTTTCGAGTTCTATACTGCTACAACATTGGACTCCACTGGTCTCAAGATCAAATCTATAGTTCATGGGACTAAGGTTAAACTTACTCTAAAAAGTATAAGACAGATTCTTCACCTACCCAGCATTCAAGATGAAGAAGAGGTCCCAGCCTCAAAGACAAGGGAAGCTCTCTAGTGGTGTGGTTTGGATTCAGCCATAAAGATTGGAGCAACCATAAACCAAAAGGGAATGAATCCACAAGGAAAGTTTCTATCTGAAATTGTAGGCAAAGTGATTTTATGCAAGCCAGGTGGACATGATAGGATCTCAGCCTATATGTTCAGCCTGATGACAAGAATTGTCTTTACAATTCCAACCAGTTGGTCAGCAGTTCTGTTTGAAAAAATCAAAGAAGGAATCAAGAAGCCAAACTTGGCTAGAATATTGAGTCTATACCTGGCTGGAATCATTCCAGAGGTAATGCAACAGATTCTTGGGTCCAAGATCAATCATATGAGGAAAATGGACATGAGGTTATTTTCAAGATGGGATAGAGTTTTGTCAAAAGAGTTGCCTAATGTGGACAGGCAGGAAACAGCTGAGAAATCACCAGAACATGATCATGGCAATGCACAAGTTCAAGAAGAACAAGTTAGAGAGCAGGCTGAGGACCAGACTGGGTCTACTCAAGTCCAAGAGGAATCTATACCTGCTTAGATGCAGGGGGAGATAGATCTTTCTCCTGCTCAGAACATTACTGATCCTGCACAGTTGCAGGGGGAGCCCATTACTGCACAAGTTAAAGAGGAAGAAAGACTAAACTTATCAGAATATTTGAACACTGCTGCAATGGATGTTTCATCACCTGCTCAAGCACAAAAGGAATACACTCTAGAAGAGTTGTTTCCTAACTTTGGAAAGACAGCTGAAAAGAATGACACCCTAAGAGTTGAGAAGGAGCAAGGTGCTGTTGAAGGGTAGAAAGTGCATGTTGAGGAAGTGCAACATGAAACTGAGAAAGAAATTCCTACAACTCCTCCAAAAAGAGTTCAGATTGAAAGTTCTTCAGAATCTGAGACATAAGTAGTCAGGGAGGCTAAGAAAAGGAAGCTAATGGTCTTCAAGAGAAGAAGTCATAGCTATAAGTCAGCTATCCAAACAATAACTCACCAATCTCCTACAGAGTTTGATTACAATAAGTTCATGGTAAATTTACAGGTAAAGATGGATGAGCAGAGAAGAGCCTTGGAGAAATTTGTAGATGAGAGTCATAAAACACTTCAGTTTGATCTAGCCCAAGACATAAAGTCAATCAGATTTGAGGTCAATTAGAATAAAAAGGAGATGACAGATTGCTTCAACAAGGGAGGTAATGCTGTGGTATATCTAGCTAACCAACAGCAAACTATCCTTACTAAAGTAGATGACATTGCATTGAAACAAGGATATGTTCTTGAAAATCAGATAAGAATGAATGACAATCTTACTGAATCTCACAATGAGATTCTCACTGAGTTCAAAGATACTGCTACAAGGCTGACTGCTGCAAGGGCTACAGACATGGAAAATTATGATCACAAGCTCAAGGCTGCCCTAGATTCAGTTCAAACTGCTATAACCACCTCACAGAAAGATATATCTGAGAAGCTTCAAAAATTAAAATGATTCTTTAAAGAGGGTGTGAATTTTCTCGATGGCCAAATAAGGTTTCAGAAGAATGATCTTAGGGATCATGTTGCCAGAGAAGTCCTAAAGGGGGAGAGGATACTCATCCATGCTGGCTCAGAACATGCCAAGTGGGTGACCAACTGTGTCAGAGCCACATTGGGATATCCACCATTATGTGATGATGATACCTTTGTTGAGTCAGGGATACAACAAGGTCTACTTGAAGGTAATCAACCTGAGGTTGCCCAAGTCATATATCCCCCTGCTGATTTTGAAATGATTCATCAGCAAGTGTAGGCAATGTATAGTCCTCCAAAGGAGGTTACAAATGTTATTGTAGAAAAAGTAGATAAGCCAGAAGCTGATTTGAAGGCTCACCAAGATGCTCGATTATCAAAGAAGAGATTCAGAGAGCAAGCAGAACAAAAACCTGATTTTGAACAATGGAGCCCCACCTCAAGGAATATTATATTAACTGCCTGGAAGGCTGTGAAGGATCAGGTGCATGAAAGAGGCAAATGGTATAATGAATTTGAATGGCAAAAGTATGAGGCCAGGCAGGAGGCCATAGTTCAATTCAGAAGAAAGGCTAAGGGTGGAAAGCTACCTCCTGATGCTCAGGAGCCTAGCAAGTATTTTCCCAAGCCATTTCATTATTTTGAGAGACAAAGGATCAAGGCTGAGGCTCAGAAGAAAGCTGATTTGAAAGGCAAAAAGCCTGCTGATGATGCAGAACCTCCTGTGATGGCTCAAGTTCAACTAGGAAAAGGAATTGTTATCAAGGAGCCTGACCAGTCTTAGTTTTAGTTCTACTAGTTTTTGTCCTAGAACTATGTTATTGTTAGTATGTTAAAACAATCAATGTAAACAAGCTGTAACAAACATTTCTGAATTTATAAACAACACTTTGTTCTGTAATCGTTTCTTTTACATCTTTATTCTGTGATGTATCTGTGTTTAATGTTTTGTTTATAAAGTTCCCTGTGATATTATGCTTTTATACATCATCATATTGAATTTTCATAAATGATGTATATCATTAGCTAAAAGGGTTATGACTTCTCCAAATAGGGGAAGATTGTTGGGTACATTGGAAAATGTGTACATGATTTGAAGAAGTCTAACTTAGCTCAATGATATACATCAAGGTGTATTTGATGTTATTTTGAGTTTATATGTGCAGTTTAAGAATGTACTAGAATGCAGGAAAAATATTCTAAGTCCATGTGTCGACACCAGAAGAAATTGTGTCGACACCAGAAGAAATTATGTCGACACTTCAGAAAGATTGTGTCGACACTTGAAGAAGGCTGTGTCGACGCAGAGAAATAGAGTCGACAATAATTGTGTCGACACCTGGAGGCAGTGTCGACACACAAGAGTTTGGTCAACATCACTTGTGTCGACACTGGGAAGCTGAGTCGACACACAGAATTGCTAGTCGACAACATTTGTGTCGACACCAGAAGACTGTGTCAACACATAGAGGCAGAGTCGACAACAGTTGTGTCGACACCTGGACGCTGTCTCGACACACACTATATTCTGAGTCTACATCAACTGTGTCGACACACAGGACTTTTGTTGACACACAGCAAAGTCTAGACTAAGTTGCTGGTGAATGGTGAAGTGTTTGTGTCGACACAACTACTCAGTGTCGACACATTCACAAGATGCAGTATCAAGAAGCTGAGTCGACATAAAGGCAGACTTGTCGACATCATCAAAGGCTGTGTCGACACCTAAGTCACTTATGTCGACACATATTGACAGATGGTCTCGACACTTTCTAACAGACAGTCACGACACTTTGCTGACAAAGACAAAGGCACAAGATCTGTTTGAAGACTTGACAGCTGTGAGTTACAACAGGTCGACTGAAGCTGTCAGGCTTGTCAGAAGTTTGTTAGAAACCGGATCAGCCGGTTACCAAGGATGAAGTCTATAAAAAGACAGATTCAGAAGAAGAACACACACACATACATAGAAACTGATTGATTGATCATTGTTATGAGATAAGATCTCTAATCAAGAAAGTGCAAGGCACAGAAGAAGATCTTCGAGAGAAGATCTAAGAAGACTTTCTGAAGTGAACATCCACTCAGATTCAGTCTAAGTTGAATTCATTCAAGAATTCAGAAGTATTATCAAGGGTTGTGGATAGAGAGAGATCCAGCCATTTGAAGACAAGAAGGAAGCTGTCACAGGTTTCTTAAGAAGCAGTATATTCCAAAGGAAATCAACTCTAACTAAGTTCAGATTCAAGAAGCTTTGAAGAAAGCTAAGATCCAGTTGATTTCATCCTTCAGCCTTTTCAAGAAGCTGATCAAGAACAGTCTTATTCCTTCTCTCTCAACAGGAGTAAGATTTTATATAACTTCATTTTCAAATTCTGTAGGATCTATTTATAGATCTGAGTTGTAAGCTTATTTTATAAAGGCTGAGTGTAGGAGAGGTATTCTCTAAGTGGTAGGGCTGTTTATGCCTGAGTTGTAGGAGAAGGTGTTCTCTGAGTTGTAGGCCTTGTGGCAAGGCTGAGGTAGGGCTGGTTAACCAGAGCTGTAGGAACCTTATAGGGTTCTGAGTTGTAAGAACTTTTCAGGGTTCTGATTTGTAGGATCTGAGGATCTGAGATAAAGGAGGAAGTTAGGCCGAATCTAGCACACTGCTAGATAGGTGAAGGGGGAAAGTGGATGTACCCAGACCTTGGGGAACCACTATAAATCTGTGTGCAATCTGTGATGTGTACATATTTGTGATTGCTATGCTGTGTTAGCTGCAGAGTTTTCTGAATTTTATTATAACCTGTAGTTATATTCTGCCTTAAGTTAAAACAAGCATTAGAACCTATTCACCCCCCCTCTAGGTGTTTAGGTGGTCTTGAAGTAAAACTATCAACTTCTACTCTCACACCCTATTTATAGTGTAAACTTTCCTAAAGACGAGGGGGTGCGCTGCATTTAGACTATTTCAAATTTTTAGTTAAACACCTAGTGTCGACACAAGAAAAATTGTCTGTCGAGATGTATCGACACAAGTCGATACATTGATTATGTATCTCGACATATATCTTAGGGTCTCGACAACCTTGATGTCTTGACACTTACTTTGGTGTCTCGACACATTACAGTATGCAGTGTCGACACAATTTATATTGTCTTGAAACATTACAGTATATAGTGTCGACACATTTCTGGTGTCTCAATACTTTCTTTGATGTCTTGACACATTCTCTGGTGTCTCAAAGCAACTTTTGACTTAGTCAATATTTTTTTTTCTAAACTATAGATAATTGACATTTTTGAGGTTTATTCTTGATATTTAGGTAAGTAAACTTAATTACTCACTAATATATTTTATTCTAATTTTTATCAATTTTTGTTGATATATATGCATTAATTATTCAAGATTCAACATGCCAAGTTCAAACTTAAAGAAATTAAATTTCTCTTCATCTATGGGCTTAGTGAAAATATCTTATTCTTCCTTTATTGGTGTATATGTGCTATTAAATATTTCTATGTAGTTTATTTGCACTTTGGTTGTATATGTTATGTGTTTAATGTCTATGTGATTCCTATTTTAATTTACCGCTTAAGTTGCTTGAGTTGTGCCCGTATATCCATCCGCCGTCACATCCGGTCTAGCAGCACTAGCAATTGCTAGTGGCATGCATAGCGAAGAGGTGTCTACGACTCTTAAATTTTGGTTCTTACGCTTGCTTACTCACCCATTCGCCTAACGATTCGGTGCATAGCGGCCCGACTAGTCTTCCATCCTGCTTGGGGAAGCATTGTATATCGGCATTGCGTAAGAGTAGTTTTTAGTGTTTTGCTTTATTTTATCGCAACCATCATAACCCCTGAAAGATACGGTAAGCTCTGACAAACTCTAGAGGGGGGGGGGGTGAATAGAGTTTTTAAAATCTTTTTGATTTATGCTGAAATAAGAAGTCTTTAATAAAATATATTACTATGATATAGGTGTATGAGTGTACAAGTACAGCAGATGAACAAAAAATAACTAAGCTACACAGCAAAGCATATCACAACACAAGCGCACAGAAAGATCACAACCATACAGACAACACAAGAATTTTTATAGTGGTTCCCTAAACTTGGGTATATCCACTCTTCTACCACCCTAGCTAGGAATCCACTACAGGTTCTGATCAGATGACTGCCACCAATGAGCTTTTGATCAGGTGCTCAAAAACCAACCCAAGTCTTTTGGAAGGAGACTTGCAACCAGAATAATTTTGAAGGGAATTAAAACCCTGTACAGAGGTGGGGAAGAGAGGTTGATGGAAGTCTTCTTTTCTCAAATCAAAATGAGAATACTATATGGATTATGTGGTGTTGTCAAAGCTCCCCCTGAGATCTTGAATGGTTCAGGAGTGGAAGCTTTGCTAAGGGTGAGTAGGCCTTCTGCTATATGATCAACTCTTCAGAGATCATTTGACTGATTTGAATGTTCTTGTCACTTGTGATCCCTAGAAACAAAGAAGGTGAAGAAGAAGGACTCTTGATTGTGATTGTTGTTCTTTCTTCTTCCTTTGTGAGCAGTTTATTTCTTGAGAACTGTGTGCACTGCACTTGTTGTTCTTCTTTTCAAAAAGGGTTTTCTGTATGTTTGCTTCTATTTTTTTTGGCAGTGAGATTCTCAGATTGATAACTACATCTAGGTCGAATTCAAAAACCTACAATAAATGCTTAGCCGAAATCTGGGAAATGAAAACGGCAAGAATGCTGTCATATATTCTATTCTATGTCTGTCCCGAGATATAAGCAATTAATTCCATGGAGGATATTTGCAATCAATGCTTCCAGTAACGGCTCGATTCAAAAGATATAAGTGCATTGATTATCCAGGGAATTAATGGCCTATAATAGATATAAAATAAGGAGACAGAAAAGGAAAGAATAAATAACAATGTCTTACAGTTTTCGTCGACCAGAGAACAACTTTCGTCGACCTGAGATCAGCTTTTGTCGACCTAAGGTCAGCTTTCGTCGACCTGTGAACTACAAACAACTGCTCTGCATAAACTGACGGATACTGTGCTCTAAGTTCGTCGACCTGAGAATCTAAAATTAGTCGACCTTAGAACTTGGTCAAACGGATGGCATTGAGATAACAACACATCTGTTGTTGAATCGGTTGATAACATTGAGTCATTGATAGCATTGAGAGCGTTGAGTGATCCTTGGCTCTGAGTAAGCTTTGGCTTTGAGTGAATTATGGTGCCGAGTCAATTATGGCACTGAGTGATCTTTGGCGGTGAGAGGTTAAGTGTTAGTCGACCTAAGAACAGAGTTCGTCGAGCTCAGCTCAGATAATTTTATCTCTAAGTTAGTCGAGCTGAGCACGACTATCGTCGACCGGAGATCGATGAACGTAGATCTCCTTTTTCTAAAATTTGAATTCTCTAAGTCTTGAATCTTGAGCAGTGTTGGAGGCTAGTCCTTTGTACTGTTGAATCTAAAGACATGACCTAGACTCTAAAAACACATAAAACTTGACCCTTCTATAAAACATGGGTCACAACCTAAGAAGAGAACCTAGCCCAAATCACCTAGGGGTTCCAACAATCTCCCCCTATTTGGGTGAGGTTACTCCAAACAGAAATAGGGAAAAAAATTATAGGACAAAATGAAGTAGACATAGCATAAAACCTAGATAACTGATAGAGTAAATAAGCTATTAGTACCTTTATAAAGCTATGGACCCAAATTATTCACAATAACAGTAGAGACTGAAAATGAATAACCTAAATGTCCTTGGGAGAATCAGAGGGTTTAACAAATATAATTACTCTGTTAGGATCTTGTGTTTGCTTTACTATCATAGTCATATCTGCATCACCAAGTGTCTTTTGAGAAGTAGTTCTAAGAACAATAGCTTCAGGATGCAGATGCATGTATTCTTCAGCATTAAATAACTTTCCAACCTTATATCTTTCAAATTCCTTTTTCCTGTAGCTTAACATTGTTGAGAATTGAAAGGGATCCTGACCCTTTTCTCTAGCTTGCCTTATCTAAGAGAGAGCCACAAATTCTTGGAATCTAGCCATTCTGGTAGTTGGGCTAGTCTCAGGATCATAGGCTAGAATTGGAGGTCTTTCAGGGCTATTTGCTTTGCCAGGAGATGAAGGAGGAGAGAATGTTTGCTTGGGGGAAAATTGTTGAGCACTTGATGAACTTCTAGAGGAGAGGTGATGTATGTGTTGGTGCTGACTGTCTCTAGAAGATTGAGAAGGTTTTCCTTGTCTCTGATAGGTTTTGGTGAATGCAGACTTGGGAAGTGCATCTGAGCTTTGAGAGATGGTTCCTAAAGCACCTGCAGCTGGAGGAGGAGGAGGAGGAGGAGGAGGATGTGCCTTATATCTATGAGCTAGGGGAGGAGAGTATCTGCTTCTTTTCTTCCTTGCCTTCTGTTCATTTTTGGATAGCCACATCCATGCTGACATACCCTTATATGGAGTTATATTGTGCAGGATGTAGTAGGGAGTATCATTTGTTGGGTTGAGTTTTGGAGCAGGAGGAGGAGCTTTTCTTTTCTTTGAAATTTTCTTCCTCTTTGGATTCTCATCAGAGTCATTATCATCATCATCATCAGAAGATTGGGGATTGTCATACATATCATCAATCTGGCTTATTACATCCTTGGGGATTTCTTTACTTACTGGAGTAGGGACAATTTCAGCCCGAGTTGCTTCAGTTTCCATGGCAATGTCTTGAGCCATAATATCATCCAGATTTGGGAGAGGGCTATCATCCATGATATAGGATGGCCCAGGTGGGCTAGATCTCTGAGCATACAATATTTCTGGAGTAGCTGTCAAACTGTTCTTTACAATGTCTAACACCTCTGAGCTGACAGGAGAAGTGTAGCACACTATTGCTCTTGATGATAGAATGGGAAAGGTAAAAGAAATATAGGATCCAAATATTTTTAGCAAAGATGCTAAATTTGTTTTGGGATTGATAACATAGACCCTTCCAGGCAAAATTTTTGGCAGGATGACCTCTTGTGTATTTGATACTATAATATCTGTACAATAAACATCTTGAGTATTTGACTCCATGTCTGTTTCCATAGAAGCTTCTATTCCTACTGCTGGCACTTTTGTTGTTGTTGCTGTTGCTACTACTGCTTCTGCTTCTGTATCCATTGTAACTGGTTCTGCTGTATCTAATACATGTTTAACTAGTTTTGCTGCTGCTGTTGCTTCTTCATGAAGTATCTCCCCCTGCCTTGTTTCAGTAGATACTGAAGCCAGGCCCCTTTCTGAAGAGAGAGCAGTGGTGAGAGCAGAAACTTGAGCAGACAGAGTGGAAATAGATGCAGTAAGAGGGGAATTTTCCTTTGCTAAGATGGTCTGGAGGAGTGGTTTGAGAAGTTGAAGAAGGGATTGTAGGATGGAGGGATCTAAGATTGTAGAGGTAGAGGTTGTGGCAGAGTCTGGCTGAATAGGGATAGAGGTAGCAGCTGGTGGTGAAGGTGGAATGGAAGTGTCTAGAGGGGAGTCATGTTGAGGAGAGGGAGTGTTCAGGTGGGATGATAATAAATTGAAGGAGGGGAGATCAACAAGATGAGATGGAAGATGGGATTGGGGAGGTGTAGGCATTGGTGTATCATGTTGGGGGGAAGGTATAGATGAGGAGATATGTGTTGGAGATTGATGAATTTGGGATGATGAAGGTAGGGGAGTAGAGACTTGAAGATGAGTTGAAGCTGGGGTGTGTTGAGTTGCTGATAGAGATAAAGATTGGAGAGCTGGAGATTTAGGAGTGGCTGGGGTAATGTTGGATAGAATGATGGTGGATGGGATCTCTTCAGAAGGGTGGGAAGTAGCTGGATTAGCCCTTATACTTTCAGAAGATGGGGTGGTAGAGGATAAAGCCTTAGAGGGCTTTGTGATTGTCCTCTCCCACCTGCCAAACAAGGCACATGTGAGCCTTTTGCTGGCATTTATGAACGTGGCCTGGGAGACCAGTGATTCAACAGCCTTCTTTGTCAAGAAGATCCCTAGGATCCTTCCAAAGTTTACTTCTTTCTTACTATTCCTTTTCCTGATGAGATCAAAGATGATCTGTGCCCAGTTCACTTGCCTCTTATTTACCACTGCACACATAACCAGAAATTGATGCCTGGTTATATAATCGTGTGCAGTGTGCTTGACCAGCAAGACTTTCCCAACAATATCTGCGAGAAATTTGAACTCGGAAGATAGGTGCTTTTTCAGCAGTTTATTAGGGTTATCTCCAGAGTAACCCATCAGACTTAACATCATATCATATTCCTCATTATCAAGTTCTAAATCTTCTTCTCTATTCTCTAATCCAAAGATTTCAGTTAATACAGCGGGAGAGAGAGAGAGATGACATTACCCGCTATTGATCTGGTTATCGTGTTGTCCTCGGTTGTAGACGCAGTATACACCCACTCTCTGATTTCAGTGCTGGGTAACTTGATTCTAATGGATAGCAGATTTTTCAATTTTTGGTCTTCCAGCAGTTGCAGGATGTGGAGGAAGACCGGATCGGAGTGCTGGAAGGAGTCGAAATCGACGTTGAATCCGTTATCAAACATCATTGCCGCAAGAGCGCCTGTTGGAATCGCCATGAGTGCACCTGCAAGAGAGAAAACGAAGATCAAGTGCAAAGGGAACTGAAAGCGCGGGATGGAGGTCGAAGAAAACCTAAATATAAGGTTTTCTGGAATATGAAACGACAAACTCCGGTCCACGAAAAAATGAGAAAATCTTCGTTCTGAGGTCGACAAAATAATTTAGAGTTAAAAAGTTTGTCGAACTCTGTCTGAAGGTTTGAAGACATTTTGTCGATCTCTGGTCAACGAAAGGTTTCAGAAGTAAGTTCGTCGATCTCAGTTTGACGAAAGTTACATCACCAAGAGATTTCGTCGATCTCAGGTCGACGAAAAATCTCAAGAACAGTTATCAGTTTGTCGATCTCAGGTCAACGAACAGAGACAATTTTTTGACCATAGACAGAGCATTAGATAAAATCCTTACCATTTATCATACCAAGCTAATTGACAAAGAACAGATGCTTGAATGAGTCCAATGGCTTAGTAAATATATCTGCTCTTTGCAAGTCAGTAGAGATAAATTCAAGTTTAATCTTTTGTTTGTCAACACAATCTCTAATGAAGTGATGTCTAATGTCTATATGCTTGGTTCTAGAATGCAATACTGGATTTTGTGCAATTGAAGTAGTACTTGTATTATCACATAAAATAGTTGAATTATTTAAGTTGACACCATAATCCAGTAGTTGGTTTTGTATCCACAAGATCTGTGAACAAAAATTGTCTGCAGCCATATATTCAGCTTCAGCAGTGGATGTTGAAATAGATGTTTGCTTTATACAGAACCAAGATACAAGTCTGTCACCAAGGAACTGACAAGTTCCAGAGGTGCTTTTCCTGTCTACTCTACATCCAGCATAATCAGCATCAGAGAATCCAGTTAACACAAATGCTAATTCTGTGGAATATCAGAGGCCTAGATCTGGACAACCTTTTATATATCTTAAAATCCTTTTTAAGAAAATAAGGTGAGATTCTTTAGGATTCACCTGGAACCTAGCACAAAGACATATGGCAAACATAATATCTGGTCTGCTTGCTGTTAAATACAGTAGGGATCCAACAATGGCCCTATACCTGGTCTGATCAACTGGTTTTCCAGATTCATCAACATCTACAACTGTATTGACAGTTATGGGAGTTTTCATGGCTGAGGCATCATTCATCCCAAACTTCTTAATAAGCTCTTTAACATATTTAGACTGAGAGATGAAGATCCCATCAGAGGTTTGTTTCACTTGGAGACCAAGGAAATATGATAACTCACCCATGCTACTCATCTCAAACCTTGAGTGCATTAAGTCAGAAAATCTTTTGCATAGATTTGGATCAGTAGAACCAAAAATTATGTCATCGACATATATTTATAGTAAGAGAATTTTATCATGATGACACTTTGTAAAAAGGGTCCTATCTACCATGCCTCTTGAAAAACCATGCTCTAAAAGAAAGCTGGATAAGGTCTCATACCAAGCTCTTGGATCTTGCTTTAAACCATAGAGAGTCTTATGCAATTTAAAAACATAAGAGGAATGAGATGGAGAGATAAAACCTGGAGGTTGTTCAACATACACCTCTTATTTGAGTTTTCAATTTAGGAATGCACTTTTCACATCCATCTGGTAGACTTTAAACTTTTTGAATACTGCATAAGCTAAGAAAATCCTTATAGCTTCAAGTCTGGCAACTGGAGCAAAGGTTTGATCATAATCAATCCCTTCCTCTTTCTTGTATCCTTGAGCAACAAGCCTTGCCTTGTTCCTCACTATCACACCTTTGGCATCAAGTTTGTTTCTGAATACCCACTTAGTCCCAATTACTGGATAGCCCCTAGGCTTTGGAACTAAGTACCAGACTTTACACCTCTCAAACTGGTTGAGTTCCTCTTACATTGCAGTGATCTAGTTTGGATCTTGCTCTACATCAGATATGGATTGAGGCTCAATTTGAGAGAGAAAACATGCAAGCATCACATCAGGGTTGAGTTGATGTCTGGTCTACACTCCTACCGATATGTCTCTAATTACTTGAGATCTAGGGTGATCCCTAAGTGTGACAAGATCATTAGGTGGAGTTGGTTCAGTGACAGTTATTTGATTTAATTCCTCTTGTGGAATTATATCAACTGTTGGAGAAAATTGAACTGCTTCCACAGTCTCTTCTTCACTTTCAGCTTCTGATATAGCTTGTGGAGAGGGATGTGATTCAACCCTTGATGTAAGGTTTAGATCATCCAACCTCTCACACAAATTTTGTACCTGCAGATTATTGTTGGTAGAGATGTCTCTCTCCTTGTAAAATATATTAGATTCATCAAATGTCACATGCATAGATTCCTCAATTTTTAATGTTGATTTATTAAGCACCCAATATGCCTTGCTGACTTAGGAATATCCTAGAAAAATTCCCATTGCAGCCTTAGTTTCAAACTTTCTAAGATGTTTCTTGTCATTATTGTGAATATAACATATACATCCAAATACTTTAAAATAGGTTATTATAGGTTTATTCCCTTTGAGTAGTTTATAGGGAGTCTTAAGCTTTAGTTTATGTATTAAGCTTCTATTCAGGACATAATTTGTTATGCTTACTGCCTCTGCCCAATAGGAAAGAGACATGTAAGCATCTGCAAGCAATGTACCTGCAGCTTTAATGAGTGTCCTATTCTTTCTTTCAACTACCCCATTTTGTTGAGGAGTTCTTGGAGCTGAGAAACAATGTCTGATACCTTCCTTCTCACAGAACTCTAGCATAAGAAGAGATTCAAACTCAGTGCTATGATCACTTTTGATCAATGTAACTTGAGTAGAGTACTCAATCTGTATGTTCTAGAGAAAATCTGTGAGAACTTTAAAAGTATCTGACTTAGTTCTCAAAAAGAAAACCCATGTGAATCTGGAGAAATCATCTACAATAACTAATGTATAAGACTTTCCTCCTAGACTTTGTACTACAATAGGGCCAAAAAGGTCCATATGGAGCAAGTACAAAATTCTAGGTGAATCACTCTTATTAATGGATTTGAAACTAGATTTAGTTTGCTTTCCTAGTTGACAAGCCCTACAAAGGCATTCCTTCTTGTAGGGACCAGAAGGTAAACCTCTAACAAGATTGTCCTTAGATAACCTAGCTATATTTTTATGGTTTACATGTCCTAGTCTTTTGTGTCATAAGCTAGTTTGAATGCTGACAGAATTGAACAAACAAATTTCAGATTTAGTTGATTCAAAATTTACTAAGTTAATGTTGCCTTGTCTAATTCCTGTTAAAACAGTTGTGTTGTTTAAGGAAATAAGACATAAAGAGTTAGTGAAGCTTACTTGATAACATGTATCACATAGTTGGCTTACTGATATCAGGTTATGCTTAAGACAATTTACATAAGTCACTTTCTTGAATATGACAGCTCCACAGTTGAAATATCCATAGCCTTCTATCAGTCCAAAGCCTGAGTCCCCAAAGATTACTTTAGGTCCAGTCTTGGCTTTATAGTTGATTAGGCATTCCTTGCAACCTGTCATATGTTTATAGCAACCACTATCCAGGTACCACTTGTTTTGAGTGACAGAGTTCTCTTCTATCTGCAAAGAGGATTAGCATTTTTTGACCCAGATTACCTTAAGTCCTTGTTGTTTAACATAACTGAAACTTGAAATAAATGAACATTCAGGCTGATCCTTATAACCTAAAAGATGATACCTTCTAGGAGGTATGACCCACTGACTAAAGGGATTAAAGGATTTATCAGTTTTAGGTTACTCTTGTTATGAACTGAGTTTGACAAATTTAAGTATGTTCGTCGATCTGAGCTCGACGATCTGGGTTGAGTTCTTCGATCTCTGCTCGAAGAATGGAGGTATCCATTCTCAGAGCCCCAGAAACGTTAATCTCTGGTCGATGAACCATACTTGTTTCGTCGATCCCAGTTCGAAGAATAGTTTACATTATTATTTGCATTCAGGGTTCGTCGTTTTGAGGTCAACGAACCATACCCATTTCGTCGATCTGAGTTCGACGAAATATGCTGAACATAGTTATGTTGTTTATTTTTATTTTTCTGATTGGTTTTCTTAAGTTATAACTGTTTAAGAACTTCATTAACCTTCTCTACCTGTTCAGTATTTTTCTTGTAACTTTCAGAGATGAAGTTAATAGGTTTTGATAATTGATTTTTCTGAATTAGGATTGGTTCACTAGATGAGGCTCCTAATCCTAGTTTGTTATTATTAGATCTTGTATTAACTGTGCTAGTTATATCTAACAGTTGTAAACTTGTACCATTCAAGAATTCTTCTAGTTCCTTAGCCTTACTTAATTCAGATTTCAGAAAAACTATTTGTTGATTGGCTAAGCTTAATTCTTCAGTTAACTTTTCATTTTCAGCAATGATTTTGTCTTGTTCTAAAAGTTTTTTACTGAGAAGTTTGATTTCCTTCTCAGATCCTATTAGGTCTAAACACAAGAGTTTAAATTCAGATAGAAATTCTTTAGATTAAAAGTCATAGGAAGCAATTACCTGATCCTCTTCAGAGAGGAATTCTTCATCAACTGATTCTTCTGAATCTGATCTGCTGCTTCCAGCATCTATTGTCATAAGACAAATTTCCCTTGCCTTCTTTTCTTCTACATCATCTTCACTGGAACTAGAGGAGGATGTTTTATCTTCAGTATCACTCCAGGTTTCAGCTATAAAGCCCTTCTCCTTCTTTTTGTACTTGTTGGAGGAGGCCTTGCTGTGCTGATGTCTTCTTGAATTCTTTTCTTTCCTTCTATTTTTCTTTTGGACTTCTGGGCATTCTGTGATGAAGTGTCCATGTTTCCTGCACCCAAAACAGATAACCTCTTTAGAAGGGGTCTTGTCATACCTGGGTTTTATCTTCATTCCTTGAGGGCTTCCTCCTGAAGTCCTTCCTTGTCATTTTATAGAATCTCTTAGCAAAGAGACCCATAAGATCTTCATTGGCTGGCAAGTTGGGAGATTCTTCTGCAGCTTTGAATGCTAAGTTCTGTTCTTTCCTGGTAGGTGTTGAAGCCTTTGGTTCAACTGCAACTTCTCTTGACTTGATCAATTGCTCATAGGATTTGAGCTTTCCAAGCAGAGATTATGTTGAAATTTCAGCCAAGCTTTTGGCTTATCTGATGGGCTAGATTCTAGAGTCCCAAGTGCTAGGGAAGCACATGAGGATCTTGTCATTGACCCCAGTCAGAGTAATTTCCTTTTTCAATGTTCCGAGCTCACTAATAATGGAGCTCAGCCTGTTGTACATTACTTCCACAGATTCTGCTTCATCTTTCCATAAATTCTCATATTGGGATATGAGGTATGATCTTCTATCCTTCCTCTCATTAGCAGAGCTTGCTAATATTTGGTTGAGGGAATCCCAAATGGCTTTGGCAGATGTACATTCAACAACTTTCTGAAATATGTCATCTGATATAGTTTGGGCCAGTATGTTCATAGCTCTGGCATCAGCAATCTTTGCTTTCTTATATGCATCAGCTTGGTCTGGAGGAGGCACTGCACTGAGATTTACAGGAGTTGAAGTAGACGGCACTGGAGCTGGTTGTCCTGTCATGATGGAATTAAAGATATCCTCATCAATAGAGTTCATGTATAGCTTGATTCTTGCCTTCCAGATCCCAAACTTTTGCAAGTTGCAGACTGGAGGTCTGGTGCTGGCATAATCCTTGTTTTATGCCATGATATCAGAAAATAAAATCTAATTAGAGAAACTAATAAGACTTATTCAGAGTTTATCTTGAGGATCTTGATTAATCCAGGTGTAAGCCTGTATGATGTGATTAACCACCCTCTAATACCAATTGAAAGATAGGGTAAGCTCTGAAAAACTCTAGAGGGGGGGGGGGTGAATAGAGTTTTTAAAATCTTTTTGATTTATGCTGAAATAAGAAGTCTTTAATAAAATATGTTACTATGATATAGGTGTATGAGTGTACAAGTGCAGCAGATGAACAAAAAATAACTAAGCTACATAGCAAAGCATACCACAGCACAAGCACACAGGAAGATCATAGCCACACAGATAACACAAGAATTTTTATAGTGGTCCCCAAACTTGGGTACATCCACTCTTCTACCACCCTAGGTAGGAATCCACTATAGGTTTTGATCAGGTGACTGCCACCAATGAGCTTTTGATCAGGTGCTCAAAAACCAACCCAAGTCTTTTTGAAGGAGACTTGCAACCAGAATAATTTTGAAGGCAATTAAAACCCTATACAGAGGTGGGGAAGACAGGTTGATGGAAGTCTTCTTTTCTCAAATCAAAATGAGAAGACTATGTGGATTCTGTGGTATTATCAAAGCTCCCCCTGAGATCTTGAATGGTTCAGGAGTGGAAGCTTTGCTAAGGGTGAGTAGGCCTTCTGCTATATGATCAACTCTTCAGAGATCCTTTCACTGATTTGAATGTTCTTGTCACTTGTGATCCCTGGAAACAAAGAAGGTAAAGAAGGACTCTTGATTGTGATTGTTGTTCTTTCTTCTTCCTTTGTGAGCAGTTGATTTCTTGAGAATTGTGTGCACTGCACTTGTTATTCTTCTTTTCAAAAAGGGTTTTCTGTATGTTCGCTTCTATTTTTTTTGGCAGTGAGATTCTTAGATTGATAACTGCATCTAGGTCGAATTCAAAAACCTGTAATAAATGCTTAGCCGAAATCTGGGAAATGAAAACGGCAAGAATGCTGTCATATATTCTATTCTATGTCTGTCCCGAGATATAAGCAATTAATTCCATGGAGGATATTTGCAATCAATACTGCCAGTAACAGCTCGATTCAAAAGATATAAGTGCATTGATTATCCAGGGAATTAACGGCCTATAATAGATATAAAATAAGGAGACAGAAAAGGAAAGAGTAAATAATAATGTCTTACAGTTTTCATCGACAAGAGAACAACTTTCGTCTACCTGAGATCAGCTTTCATCGACCTGAGGTAAGATTTTGTCGACCTGTGAACTGCAAACAACTGCTCTTCCTAAACTGATAGATACTATGCTCTAAGTTCGTCGACCTGAGAATCTGAAATTAGTCGACCTTAGAACTTGGTCAAACTGATGGCGTTGAGATAACAGCACATCTGGTGTTTAGTCGGTTGAGAGCGTTGACTCATTGATAGCATTGAGAGCATTGAGTCATTGATAGCATTGAGAGCATTGAGTGATCCTTAGCTCTGAGTAAGCTTTGGCTTTGAGTGAATTATGGCGCTGAGTCGATTTTGGCGCTGAGTGATCTTTGGCGCTAAGAGTTGAAGTGTTAGTCGACCTGAGAACAAAGTTCGTCGAGCTCAGCTCAGAGAATTTTATCTCTGAGTTAGTCGAGCTGAGCACGACTATCGTCGACCAGAGATTGACGAATGTAGATCTCCTTTTTCTAAAATTTGAATTCTCTAAGTCTTGAATCTTGAGCAGTGTTGGAGGCTGGTCCTTTGTACTGTTGACTCTAAGGACATGACCTAGACTCTAGAAACACATAAAACTTGACCCTTCTATATAACATGGGTCACAACCTAAGAAGAGAACCTAACACAAATCACTTAGGGGTTCCAAAAACCCCCATAGTTAACTCCAACCTAAGGACTTCAATCTCAATTCCTCCTCGATAGTAACTCCCCCCTTACTGTGTTCCTTGAAGAGATCGATACTTGGGAAAGCCACCCATTTTATATTACTTGTGCGACCGTTACACTTGCCGTTCAAACGCATCAAGTTTTTGGCGCCGTTGCCGGGGAACACAGTCGTGTGAGTTTTTGGAGAGGGAGATAGGAGATAAAAGCCCTTTTCCATTTGTATATTTCTTATTTCTTCTTTGCTTTAGTTTTTAGAACCTATTTCTTGTTTTTATTTGTTCGTCTTCTAGTTTTAATTTTTCTATAGCAGGTTTTCCTATTCTTTTATCTGTGGTGTGTAGTTAATTGTTGCTTAGAAATTTTCTGTTGGTGAATTCTTCTTGTTGCACCATATATTCTTATACGAATATCCATTGCCGATGGTACGGGGATTATAGGCATGGTGGTGATGAGTGCCCCACTGAAGATTGGGAGCATAATTCTTGTGGTTCTGTGTATGGAGCGCCGTCTTCTTATGGTACTTCATACACCCAACCCAGGTCTTATTGTCACTCCTCTTCTACGCATTCATCATTTTCTTATTCCTCTCCGGTCCCACCTGGACCGAGGAGTAATGGAAAATGATGTTTGTGTTGTCGTAGCACCGACCACGTGTTGAAAGATTACGCAGAATTTCAGCGCCAGTTGGAGGAGGATGAAGAACCGGGTATCCGATTCACTCTATCACCCTCTCAAATGGCCTCCCCTTCTGATTCTGATGATATATTCACAACACCACCTTATCTATGGGGGACTGCTGCAGATATGTCCATCAGACTTTCTGCTGATCGGTGTGACGATATTGAGGCGCCGTCTCTCCCCATGCACTCTTCCCCTCTTGTTGATTCACCCTCAGAGGAACCAACACATATTTTCTCTGATGTTGTTGTTCCTCATATTTCTTTGCAAGAATTATCTATCCCTATTTTTAGTGATTTAGTTGATGACGTTAGGCCTGATTGCGATTCTGAGCCTGAGGTTGCGCCCATGTGTGATGAGGATGTTATTCTCACCAATGGAGAGTATTACATCTTAGAACATATGGACACACCGAGGTGTGTTAATGAGGAGATCCTCTCTGATGAGGAAGTTCCCACTTACTTGTTGGATGAGGAAGTCCAAGCCACCACCGAGGACCTCCTATTCTCAGATTCCCCTCGTCATGACTCAAATGATACCGACAGTGATCTATGTCTGGATCCTGCTGGGAGTGAGACCAGGACCACTCCCCCTATTTCTGATTATTTTAGTTCTTCTTCTCCTTTATTTCTTGATCCCCCTTCTTTATCTAAGCCTGAGCGGGTTGAGTCTTCGCAGGTGCTTTAGGAGGACTTGGAGCTTTCAGCTCAAGTCATGGATGAGAGCATCCTCTTTCGTGATGAGGTTGATTCCTCCTCAGTTGTGGAAGCTCCATTCATTGCTTTCTCTTCCTACTGTCTCCCTATAGACGATGACTTGTTAGGCAAGGATATATTTTTGGTGAGATGAGTGAGGACCAGCGCTTCTCCTCTTCTTACTTCCTATTTCATCTACATGGGTTGTATATGTATTATTATTTAGCTAGAGGGGTAACTGTTTTATCTCCGTATCGGTACTCGTTGCCGTAACGGATAATGGAATAGTTACCTGTGCACTTTTCCTTTCATAGACCCATTATATAGAACTATATAGAATTTAATAAGTCGTGCTGAGATGACAATAACCCCAGTACTTATCTTTCATTTTTTGTGCTTTTATTTTCATGTCTATTTTAGTTTTAGCATTTCTTTTTGTATATTTTTCTTTTGTTTTTGTGGAGCTCACCCCTGCAGGTATTCTTGACAAATTCGTATTGGCGGGGTTGTGATTCTTTGTATGGTGGGCCTGCTTCAGTTTTTTTAACGCGTCTTATGGTATGCTCACTAGCTGAGCATTGGGTAACCTCTTCCCTTGTCTTTTTCTAATATATATTTCTGTATCATATGCTGAGAAGTTTAGTTTAAGTCTGGGGTAGAGCCATTATTAGTTACCTTTTACACGCGCACATTTCATGTGCATACTAGAAGCTTCTATATTTTTATTTTAATTATTTCATTGCATTGCACACCACTGCATCCACATGAGAGCGTGCTTAGCTTTCGCATGGTGCGAGTTAAACTTGTTTCTTTATTAGATTCGGGAAAATTATGGTGTTGGCTTAGGATTGTGAGATGGAGTAAAATGTTGACCTTGCTGTGCTCCTAGTCAATTGGCCTCGTCTCGTGTAGAAATTTGAATAGAATTAATTTTTCTATATGCTTATATTTTTATATTTTTCAATGTGCGTAAAATACTTTTTATTCTACTCAAAAGTTGGTGAATCCGGTGTTAATCAAACGGTAGTGTAGGGATGTGTGTAGCCGTCACTAGACTCATTTTGCTCGAGTCGGGAGGAAGGATTATTTTTCTCGGTGGCTAAGAACTTGCCCCAAGCTACTCTCAAAACATTGGTGCATGGTTAGTTAAGTGTGAGCATGATGTAGGACATCATTTTGGCCAGGTTGAGCTTTGTACCCGTTCCTATCATCTTATCCTCGCTAGCCCCGTTGTGCCTACCCCTCCTTTGATTCAGCTCCATTTTATTTCACCAAAGCCTAGTAACCGACCCTATTCGCACACCCGAGTCTAGCTTTGTTGATTTCTAATATCAGGATGGGGGTGTTGATGCGGTGTTGTTCTTTGTGAAATATGTGGTTGTGCTCCCATGTACTTATTTTCTGGAATTTTGTAAAAGAAAAAGAAGAATTCAGAAGAAAAATAAAAAGAAAATTTGAAAAAGAAAGAAAAAGAGAAAGGAAAAGTATAACTGAAAATCTGATTTGAGTTTCTATATTTTTTGGAGTAGGCGGTATGTACACCAGTATTTTAAAAATTAAGTCTGGGGGTGTGGTGTACTCATGCATTTTGTGGGTGGCGGATAGACTCTTGTTGTGCTAGCTCAGTTGGGTTTTGTGTGTAGCCTTCATTTTTATCCTTGATTACCTCGCCTTAACCCAACCCCCATTTATACTTAAAGTCCTACAGACTCACGCTTAAGTCAAACTAGTGCTGTGGAGAGAGTGTGAACAGGGAAAGCATATGGTCACTGACATTGGTGGATTCCTTCAGAGGTTGTCCTGAATCCCGATCTTTGGCAATACTCTCCTTAGCGATTAGTCTATTTTCTCACTACGCGTGACCGAAGGATTCACCGCGATTCTGTTTTTTAGTAGTCATAGAATTTTTGTTGCGCAGGCTGAAAAGTATAAATTATTTTGTATGCTTAGAAATTTTCTCTATTATATTTTTACGCCCGCGAGCATGCGACTTTGCATGGTACTCCAGATCATAATTACTGTGTTAGTTAGTTCTTTTTCTAGTCTGCAAGGATCTTCTTTTCTCGGGACGCACAAATAGGTAAGTCTGGGGGTGTGATGAGTCCTATTTATATAGGGTTTTGCGGACTCATCTGGCTTGGTTTTCATGACTTTGCACTTCACTTTTCAGTTGTTTTCATTGATATTTTGTTCCTACTGCATTTCAAATTTAGTGCACTTTTCTAGCCCGTGGGTGCGTAATTGCCCATTCGATTGCTGGGGGTATGCACTTGGTGCTCCACAGGGCTCGTTCCAGTAGCTTTTATTGCATTTTTTTGATTGCTGGAGGGTCCTCCTTTGTGAGTTTTTATTGTGTGTAGGTGGTCAGTTTTCCCCACTTCAGAATTCTGATTTGTGGAAAACGCACGGTCGTGCGTTTTCTTGGCGCACGGTTACTTATGGTCGTGCGTTTTCTGCAAGTTATTCTGGAAGGGTTGACCGACCCGTGCAATTCCTTCATGCACGGTTTCTTCATGACCGTGCGCGAAGGAAACGCACAGTTTTCCTGTAGCTTTTGTTTTTAGGCCGTTCTGTGGTTAATCGTGTGTTTTCCTTCATGCACGGGCGGAAGCGACCGTGCGTGAGTTAAACGCATGATTCCACCCTGTTGCCTGCATTTTGTGCTTTCTGTCGTTACCCGTGTGATTTCCTTAGCACACGGGCAGAATCGCTCGTGTATGAGTAAAACGCATGGGTCAATGCTTCTTCTTCCTCAGGCATTTTCTGGATATTAATATCGCACGGTTCATGCACGGTCGTGCGCCAGACTGTGCGTGACCATTTTTTCTATCTTTTACTATTTAAGCCGTAGATTTCTTCTAGACCTGGATATCTCCATTTTCCCCCGCCATTTCTGCCCCTTTAAGCGGGAACTCGTCCCTCCAGCCGTCATTTTCTCTCTCCACCAAGGAGAGAAGCTCTGTCCATGCTCACGAAGCCTACATCTTTCCGGCGCTTGTTCTCGACCTTCTTTTTCATCTACTAGCTTTGCATCAAGCTTTGACACCATAACCATCAAGCAAAGGGAAGCTTACAACCTTCTTCCGAATTATGACACGAAGAATACGGGTCTACTGGAGGGTAGTGACAACCTTCTCTACCCCGGACGCAGTTATGGATCGAGCTTGGATGCGGATTGACAACCCGGCGATTCCTTCCGTGAATCCTTAGCAAGACTTCATATTCGGTCGATCTCTTGCCTTGTTCTTCCTTTATTGGTGTATATGTGCTGTTAAATATTTCTATGTAGTTGATTTGAACTTTGGTTGTATATGTTATGTGTTTCATGTCTATGTGATTCCTATTTCATTTTACCGCTTCAGTTGCTTGAGTTGCGCCCACCTATTCATCCGCCATCACATCCGGTCTAGCCGCACTAGCAATTGCTAGTGGCGTGTGTAGTGAAGAGGTTCCTATGACCCTCAAATTTTGGTTCTTATGCTTTCCTACTCGCCCATTCGCCTAACGATTCGGTGCATAGTGGCCCGACTAGCCTTCCATCCCGCCTGACAAAGCATTGCATAGAGGCATTGCATAAGAGTAGTTGTTAGTGTTTTGCTTTATTTTATCGCAACCATCATAACCCCCATAATTAACTCTTACCTAAGGACTTCAATCTCAAGTCCTCCTCGATAGTAACTCCCCCTTACTGTATTCCTTGAAGAGATCGATACTTGGGAAAGCCACCCATTTTATATTACTTGTGCGGCCGTTACACTTGCCGTTCAAACGCATCATCTTCCTGTACCTCCCCTTGAGATAAAGGTGGAATTTGTTATTGATCTTGAATCCATCACTCGTCCGATTGCAAAGGCATTGTACCGCATGGCGCCTCGAGAGTTAGAGGAGTTGCATGTTCAACTCGATGAGTTGTTGGAGCATGGTTTCATTCGACCTAGTTCTTCCCCTTGGGCTTTTCCCATTCTTTTCATAAAGAAGAAGGATGGATCGTTAAGATTGTGTATAAATTATCGTGAGTTGAATAAGTTCACCATCAAGAATAAGTATCCGTTGCCGAGGATAGATGACTTGTTTGACCAGTTATGTGGTAGCATAGTGCTTTCAAATATTGATCTCCATTCATATTACTACCAATTGAGGGTCTGTGAGTCTGATGTTCCACTGACAGCCTTTCGGTCTCAGTATGGGCACTTTGAGTTTTTGGTGATGTCATTCGGATTGACGAATGCACCTTCGGCTTTTATGGATTTGATGAACAGGGTGTTTATGGAATTTCTAGATCGTTTCATTGTTGTGTTTATCGATGACATTTTGGTGTTTTCCCGAAGTGTTGAGGAGCATGCTCAGCACTTGAGGTTAGTTTTTGCTACCCTTAGAAAGCACCAGTTGTACAAAAAATTTAGCAAGTGCGAATTTTGGTTGTCTCTGGTATCTTTCTTGGGTCATGTTGTGGGTAAAGATGGTATCATTATGGACCCAGCAAAGATATTCGCTATTTTGGATTGGAATAGACCTTCAACGCCTAAGGAGATTAGGAACTTCTTAGGGTTGGAAGGGTATTATAGGAGATTTGTGCAGGGATTTTCAGTGTTGTCTGCACCGTTGACCAGGCTTACTTAGAAGAGTGCAACTTTTGTTACGAGCGATGCCTATTGAAAGTTAGGGTAAGCTCTGAAAAACTCTAGAGGGGGGGGGGGGGGTGAATAGAGTTATTGAAATCTTTTGATTTTTACTGAAATAAAAGATCTTTTAATAAAATAGGTTACTATAGTATAAGTGTATAGGTGCACAAGTACAGCAGATAAACTAAGCTATACAATAAGAATATATCACAGCACAAGCACAAAGCAAAAAATACACAGCCACACAGACAACACAAGAAATTTATAGTGGTTACCCAAACTTGGGTACATCCACTCTTCTAACACTCTAGGTAGGAATCCACTACAGGTTTTGATCAGGTGACTGCCACCAATGAGCTTTTGATCAGGTGCTCAAAAACCAATCCTCAAGTATTTTGGTTAGGAGACTTGCAATCAGGAATAATTTTGAAGGAAATTATAACCCTGTACAGAGGTGGGGATGAGAGAGTGATAGTGTTCTTCTCTTTCACAAATACAACTAAGAGAAGACTAGTGGATTTGTGTTGTTGTCAAAGCTCCCCCGGAGATCTTGACTGGTTCAGGAGTGGAAGCTTTGCAAAAGGGTGAGTAGGCCTTTTAGATCTTCAGAGATCCTTGACTGATTTGAATAGCTTGTCACTTGAGATCCCTGAAAGCAAAGAGATAAAGGAAGAAGGACTCTTGATGGTGATGGTTGTTCCTTCTTCTTCTCTTGAGAGTCGTAGTTTTTTTGAGAACTGTTTTCACTGCACTTTTGATGTCTGTAAGCTTTTTCCTGTGTGTTGCTTGTTGATGGCACACGAGTTTTTGTGTATCACTTTTCTTCTCTGTTTTTTCTTTGCTCTCTGTGTCTTCCTGTTTCTGAGAGATTCTCTAATAATATCTGTAGCTTGGTCGAATTCAAAAATCTACAATAAATGCTTAGCCGGAATCTCGGAAATGAAAACAGCAAGTATGTTGTCATATATTCTATTCTATGTCTGTCCCGAGATATAAGTAGTTAATTCCATGAAAGATATTTGTAATCAATGCTGCCAGTAATGGCTCAATTAAAAAGATATAAAAAGCATTGATTATCCAGGAAATTAACGGCTTATAGTAGTATAAGACAAGGAGACAGAAAAGGAAAGAATAAATGACATCATGCCTTACAGTTTCCGTTGACCTGAGAACAGCTTTCATCGAGCTGAGAATGGCTTTCGTCGACCAGAGCTCTGCGAACAACTGCACTGCATAACTTGACTGATTCTGTGCACTAAGTTCGTCGACCTGAGAACGGCTATTCGTCGAGCTGAGATCCAAGATCGTCGAGCTGAGTCTGCAGTCTATACTTAGAATATTTTCTGATGTTGAGTATTGAAGTAATGATCTGGCATTGAGTGAGATGTCCTCTGTCTTTGAGTGTTAGATCACCATTCTGGAGTTGAGTCGTTTAATAGTGTTGAGTCATTGATAGCATTGAGAGCGTTGAGTGAACTTTGGCTCTAAGTAAACTTTGGCGTTGAGAGATCTTTGGCTTTGAGTGAACTGTGGCGCTGAGAGCTGAAGTGTTAGTCGACCTGAGGACAGAGTTCGTCGACCTGATGTTCTTAGTTCGTCGAATGAAGTTTGACAGAGGAGTTATTACTATGTTTTGAGATTGTCGAGCTGAGATCTAAGTTCGTCGAGCTCAGCTCAGAGAATTGTCTCTGGGTTAGTTGAGCTGAGCATGACGATCGTCGACCGGAGTTCGACGAATGCAGATCTCCTTTTTATTAAGTCTTGAATCTTCTAAGTCTTGAGTCTCTGACAGTGTTGGAGGTTCTTCCTTTGAACTGTTGCCTTAAGGGACTATACCTAGACTCTAAGACACAACTATGACCCCAATCTATACATGTTGGGTCATATCCTAACTCAGTAAATCTAGCCCAAATCCAACTAGGGATTCCAACAATCTCACCCTATTTGGGTGAGGTCACTAATAACAAAACTTAAAAGAAATAAAATACAAGGGCCATAAATATCTGAAGGGATGAAATAACATAAGCAGATATGTTATAGCAGTGTATTGTATATTGTTGAAGTTGGTGACCGGGCGGTCTGGCGGTCTGTCTTGGCGGGTTAGAGACCGAGCGGTCTAGCGGTCTCCCCTAGCGGTCTCTCTATCTCTCTGGTGGTAGCCGTGCGGTTAGCCCTTCTGTCTAACCGCGCGGCTTGTGCGGTTTGTTCTGTATAGTCCGCTTAGTCCTGTAATTTTTTAGTCCCACACCTCTTATTTGTATTCTCTCATCTCTCCTCCATTCTATATAAGGGAGGGCATACCTTTGTAATAGATACCTTTTTTCAGATAATAAAGTTTCAGTTTAAACCATTTTCGGCTTGTTTTAGTTCAATTCTAACATGGTATCAGAGGACTCGATTTTCTCCGCCTAATTCTGTGCGCCCTCTCTGACCGCACGACCTGTCTTCGCGGCTTGCTCGTGACTTGTTCTCGCGGCTTGTGTCTTCCGGTCTGTGCGCTGTTCGCATGACTTCTTTCTCTCCTTATCGTTGCCCTTTGTGTGCGCGACCTCTTTATTTCTCTTTATTCTCGCCGTGACCTGTGCTTAGTCGCCGCACCCTCCGTTCTAGCTGCTCTTCTTCTCTAGTCGCCCCGGCCTATTGCCGCGACCTGTTTGCCTTGTTCGCCATTTTTGCCTCCCAGCGGACTTCTCTCTGTTTGCGTGGTGTCTATTTATTCTGTTCGCGCGGTCTATTTTCTAGCCGCTCGACTTCTTTCCCTCTGCTTGTTTCTGCGGCTTGGTCGTGGCTTTTCTGGCCGCTGTTGTCTATCATCGTGACCGCTGCAGATCCCTTTTTCTAACCGCTGCGATTTCTCTCTGTTCGCGCGGGTTCTTCCTTGTTTTGGCGGCCTCTCTGCCCTGCTTCCTTAGCTGCTCTCTTTCTCTTAGTTCCTGCGACTTGCCTCTAAGTCGCAGCGGCCTGATCTCCTCTGTACGGTTCTTCCTTTAGCCGCTCCTGCTTGTTAGTCGTCGCGACCTCCGATTTAGTCGCGCGGCTTGTGCTTCCCTCTTCTTCCCCTTTGCCTTGCTATGCACCTTGGTCATGGCCCTTCTTGCCGCTGGTGTGTTGTCACCGTGACCGTTGCAGTTTTTTGGTTCCTCCCTTCATGGCTTTCATATACTCCTCAAAGCCGTTCGCCTCGGTGGTCACATCTTCTGGTAGTGCCCACGTTGTTACTCAAGACAAATGGCTGATCGACACTGGTGCTACTAATCATATGACCGGCAATCTCCAGTGTTTTTCTCTCCTAGAAACATATGATCGGTCGCCCCCGGTTATTCTCGCTGACGGCTCTTCATCATCGGTCCATGGGACGGGGATAGTTCATGTCACTCCGTCTCTTCGCTTGGCGGATACTCTCTACGTGCCCAAGTTCCCGTGCAACTTATTATCTGTTACCTCTCTGTGCAAGCAATTACAATGTTCCATCACATTTACTTCTACTTCTTGCTCTTTTCAGGATCCGGACTCCCAACGGACGATTGCTACTGGGACTGAAAGTGGCGGCCTATACTTCTTGGACAACATTTCCGCTTTCTCCACCTTCTCCTCCACCTCCACAGATCTTCTCCAATGGTATCTCCGCCTTGGTTATGCTCCTCCACATCTTCTTCGTCAACTTCTGCCCCAACTTCCTCCACAAAGTCCTCCGCTCAACTGTGAGGCATGTCAGCTTGGCAAGCATCACCGCTCCTCCTTTCCTCCAAAACACATTCGTGGATCTACCCGTTCGTTTGATCTCATCCACTCCGATGTTTGGGGTCCTTCTCCTACTCTTACCGTTGGTCGGGGTAGTTCATATTTTTTCACGTTCATTGATGATTTCTCTCGCTGTACGTGGGTGTATCTGTTAAAAGATCGCTCCGAATTATTCTCTGTATGGACGTCCTTCTATCTCATGATCAAAACTCAGTTTAATGTTTCTATTAAAGTTTTCCGATCTGATAATGCCAAAGAATATATCAGTCATGACTTTTCTACCTTCTGCCTGCAAAATGGGATTATTCATCAAACTAGTTGTGTCTATACTTCACAACAAAATGGCATGGCAGAACTCAAAAATCATCACCTCCTCGATGTCTCTCGCACCTTGATGGCCCAGATGCATGTTCCTCGCTCCTATTGGGGCTATGTTGTTCTCCTTGCCTGCTACCTTATCAATCGCATTCCCTCCACGGTTCTACACGGAAAGACCCCATTCTCCATTCTGTATCCGGGAAAGCAACCGTTTCCTCTCCCTCTCTAAATCTTTGGATGCACTGCCTTTGTGTATGCCCCTTCTGCCACCCGCGATAAGCTCTCCCCTCGCTCCACCAAATGTGTCTTTCTGGGGTATTCCACCACTCAGAAAGGCTATTGTTGCTTTGATCCCGTCCTTCGTAAGCAGTTCGTCTCTGATGACATCACCTTCTTCGAGAATACCTCCTACTTCTTGGCTGACTCCTCTCCTCTTCTCCCTGCTTATGATTCTCCAGCTGTTCCCTTCGTTCCCTCGTCTCCTACTGCGGTCTCCACCCCTACACCATCTCCGTCAACGCCTCTTTCTCCCTTTTCTCCGCCACCAACTCCCTCATCTCCGCCTCCGTCGCTCTCTACTCCCGGGCCAGCTCTCTCTGCCAAGGATGCTCCGGATGTCGAGGGACCCGCTGACCTGGATCTTCATATAGCTCTTCGCAAAGGGGTGCGGACGTGTACCCTACAGCCCCTTGCTGTTGTTGTTTCATATGATCGTCTTACCCCTTCTCGCAGGGCTTTTGCACTGGCTATCTCTGCCACTGACACACCCCGCTCCTACCAGGAGGCCCTTGCTATTCCTCATTGGAAGATGGCCATGGATGAGGAAATGGCGACCCTCACTGAGCGGGGTACCTGGACTCTTGTTCCTCCTCCCTTCGGCACTGATGTTGTTGGCTGTCGCTGGGTCTTTGTGGTCAAATTTGGCCCGGACGGCACTGTGGATCGTTATAAGGCTCGCTTTGTTGCTAAGGGATTTACTCAGACCTATGGGGTTGATTACTTTGACACCTTCTCCCCCGTGGCTCGTCTTAGAACTATCCGGGTCCTTCTCTCTGTGGCGGTAAATAGGGATTGGCCGATTTCCCAGTTGGATGTCAAGAATGCCTTTCTTTATGGTGATCTTCAGGAGGCCGTCTACATGGAGCAACCTCCTGGGTATGTTGCTCAGGAGGATACACGAGTATGCCGGCTGAAGAAGGCAATCTATGGCCTCAAGCAGAGCCCTCGAGCTTGGTTTGACAAGTTCAGCGGCATCGTGGAGGCCGTTGGTTTTGTGCGAAGCTCTGCCGATCACTCTCTCTTTATTCGCAAAACCCCTTCAGGGCTGGTTGTTCTAGTTGTATATGTCGATGATATACTTCTCACTGGCGATGACCAGGAAGGGGTAGCCCTGACAAAGCGACATCTTCGTCAACATCTGGTCAAGGAAGATATGGGCTCTCCAAAGTACTTTCTGGGGATAGAAATCTCTCGGAAGCCCGACTCCTTAGTTCTCTCCCAGCGTAAGTATGCCCTTGATCTTTTAAAAGATGCAGGATTGACTGGAGCAAAACCTGCCCGATGCCCCATGACAACTGGAGAATACAAAACCTGGACAGATGATTCGCCTCCTCTTTCAGATAGTTCACGGTACAGGCGTCTGGTTGGTAAGCTCATATATCTCACAGTGACCAGGCCCGACATTTCCTATGCTGTGGGCAAGGTGAGTCAATTCATGCAAGCTCCTAGGGAGTGCCATCTACAGTCTGCCTTGCGGATCTTGGAGTATGTCAAAGCAGTGCCTGGGAAAGGATTACTGTTTCAGAAGAATGGTCATCTGAGGGTTGAAGCATACTCAGATGCTAGTTATGCTGATGATAAAGGGGATCGCAAGTCAACCTCGGGTTTTTGCACCTTTATTGGGGGAAATCTGGTGAGCTGGAAGAGCAAGAAGCAGACTGTTGTCTCTAGGTCCAGTGTAGAAGCTGAATATCGCAGCATGGCATCGACCACTTGTGAGCTAAAATGGCTATGGGCTCTCATGTTAGATTTAGGAGAGGTCTACAATAATCCTCTACCTATGTGCTATGATAACAAGGCTGTCATATACATCTCCAAAAATCCGGTCTTCCATGAAAGAACCAAGCACATTGAGGTTGATTGTCATTTCATTCGTGAAGAGATCTTAAAGGAACAAATTTTCACTCCCTTTGTCACGTCTGATAAAGAGCTGGCTGACATCTTCACCAAGCCAGTTTCCGCCTCGTTTCATCATATTTGTGACAAGCTGGGCATGATCGATATATATACTCCAGCTTGAGGGGGAGTGTTGAAGTTGGTGACCGGGCGGTCTGGCGGTCTGTCTTGGCGGGTTGGAGACTGAGCGGTCTAGCGATCTCCCCTGATAGTCTCTCTATCTCTCTGGTGGTAGCCGTGCTGTTAGCCCTTCTGTCTAACCGCGCGGCTTGTGCGGTTTGTTCTGTATAGTCCGCTTAGTCCTGTAATTTTTTAGTCCCACATCTCTTATTTGTATTCTCTCATCTCTCCTCCATTCTATATAAGGGAGGGCATACCTTTGTAATAGATACCTTTTTTTTCAGATAATAAAGTTTCAGTTTAAACCGTTTCCGGCTTGTTTTAGTTCGATTCTAACATACATAATAAGTTAATCATTAAACAAATAACATACACTATGGTTTATCAGTTGAAGGGCCAGATGAAGGTTTTGAGAAGGTTATCTTCCTACTATGGTCCGGTACATTCTTCTTGGATGTCATCAAGTCTTACCCACCAAGAGTTGTCTGAGTGCTTACCCTGGGTACAATTGCTTCAGGATGCAATGCCATATATTTAGCTGGGTTGAAGACTTTCCTGTTCACTTGAAGCTTATCCAGCTCTTTTTCTCTGAAGGAGGACATAGTTGAGAATGAGGATGGATCTTTTCCTTCTTCTATAGCTTTTTTGATCTGAGAAAGACCAATCAGTTCCTGAAGCCTGGCCATCCTAAAGTTTGGATCAAGTTCTTGTTCAACAGGTGGTAGATCTTCTTGATTAGGCAATACAATGACTGCTTTAAACTGAGTGGACTGAGCTTGAAAGCATATAGAGCTGAGTTGATCATCACATTGGGAGTAGAGAGATTTTGGAGGGGCAGCCTCACTATATTTTCCTTTAGGTTTGAAGGATACATCAGATTTTCTGACTTGATAAGCAGCTGTCTTCTGAGTTTTTGAGGTAACTTGTTGATGAGGAGGAGGAGAGGGATCTTGAAAAATGACTTCTTTCACTTGTTCTGAGGGACTCTGACTTCTGTGTTGCTGACTACTTCCTTGGAACTGAGTCCTGGAGGATCTATCCTGCCTTTGATATGTTCTTGAGTAGGAGGAAGGCTGGGAAGATGCACCAGAGGCTTGAGAGGTAGCACTTAAAGCACCAGTAGAAGGAGGAGGAGGAGGAGGAGGTGGAACTCTTCTAAACTTCCGAGGAGGTGGAGAATATCTCCTGCTCTTCTTTCTGGCTTTCTGCTCATTTTTAGATAGCCACATCCAAGCTGGCATACCCTTGTATGGAGTTATATTCTGTAGAATGTAGTATGGAGTATCATTGGTGTTACCAAGTTTGGGAGCAGGAGGAGGTGTAGCTTTCCTTTTCTTTGAGACTTTCTTTTTCTTGGGTTCCTTATCAGAGTCATCATCATCCGCATCATCATCATCAGACTGTCCTTGAAGATTGACATACAAATCATCTATTTCTTTTAGGAGCTCAGCAGAGTTGGAGGGTTTTCCATGCTGGAAGGGAGCTAGAGGAGGAATATCAATTGATCTTGAAGAGTGACTTGTGATAGTGCTTTCAGCAGCTGCCTTATTCTCTTCTTCAATATCAGCCATGATCAAAGCATCAAGATCAGGCATTAGGGAATCATCCATGACAAATGTTGGGACAGAAAATGTTTCTGGAGGTGAGAAGGCTCTGACTGAATCAACCTTTATTGTCTCTACTGGAGTTTCAAGAAGCTTGTCAAAACTTTCTTTAAGTTGCTTAGCAACTTTAGGACTAATTGGGGAGGAATAAGGTATAATAGCCAGGGATGGCTTAGTAGATTCATTTGGAGGGAAACTTAGATAAGTTGTGTCAAAAGTCTTTAACAGACTTATTAAGTCTACGGTGGGATGAATGACAACATCACTAACAGATTTTATTTCAGCTATCACTGACTCATCAATGTCCATGTCAGTTTCAATAAATTTAACTAGATCAATTAAATCAGAATCTACATTCTCTGTTGCTGCTTCTGCTATATCTGCTGTATGTACAACTGGTCCTACTGCTGGTTGTGCTTCTGCTGCTGCTACTGCTTCATCATCAAGTATCTCCCCCTGCTTGGTTTCAGCAGGCGCTGAAGCCAGGCCCCCAATTGAAGATGGAGTAGAGGTTAGGGAAGAGATTTGAGCAACAAGGGATGAGATAGAGACAGCAAGAGGGGAAATAGCCTCTGCTATAATAGTTTTGAGTAAGGGGGTGAGAAGAGAGATGAGGGTTGGGGTAAGAGAGGGGTCCAAGGTTAGGGTTGGGGAGGCAGAAACTGGTGGAGTAGCTAATTGAGTAGATGGTGCTGGAGGATGAATGGGTGGAGATGGAGTTTCTAAGGGAGAGTCATGTTGTGGTGATGGAGAGTTCAGGGGAGAGGAAAGCAAATTAAAGGAAAGAAGGGAGGAGAGGTTAATGTCAGCCAAATTAGATGGTAGAGGGGATAGAGGTGGTGTAGGGATGGAAATGTCATGTTGAGGTGAAGGATAAGGAGATGGGAGATGTATAGGTGAAGAGGGAATTGGAGAGGCTGGAGGTGTTTGGGTATGGATGTGGATGGTAGTGAAAGGTGACTAGACTTATTATTGGGATGGAACTGGAGGGACAGGAGGTGGTGGAGGAGTGGAAAGGAGTCCTTCAGTGGGGTGGGGAGTGGCTATAAAAGCCCTAGTACCTTCAGAAGTATGGGTGGTAGAGGATGAAGCCTTGGAGGGCTTAGTGATTGTCCTCTCCCACCTGCCAAACAAGGTGCATGTGAGCCTCTTGCTGGCATTGATGAATGTGGTCGGGGAGACCAGTGATTCAGCAGCCTTTGCTGTCAGGAAGATTCCTAAGATTCGTCCAAAGTTCACTTCCTTCTTGCTGTTCTTTTTCCTGATAAGATCAAAGATGATCTGAGCCCAGTCCACCTGCTTCTTGTTTACCACTGCACACATGACCAGAAATTGATGTCTGGTTATATAATCATGTGCAGTGTGCTTGCCCAACAAGATTTTCCCAACTATATCTACGAGAAATTTGAACTCGGCAGATAGGTGTTTCTTCAAGAGTTTATTAGGGTTGTCTCCAGAGTACCCCATTGTATTCAGCATTATATCATACTCTTCTGAATCAACTTCTAACTCTTCCTCACCATTTTTCAATCCAAACAGTTCAGTAAGAATATCGGGGGTAAGAGAGATTTCGTTACCCGCGATGGTGCCGGTCATCTTATTTTCATCGACTGTAGCTATGTACGCCCATTCTATGATTTCTCTGCTGGGTAGTTTGATTCTCATGGTCAGCAGTTGTTTCAGTTGCTAGTCTTCCAGCAGTTGTAGGATGGGAAGAAAGATTGGATCTGAATGCTAGAATGAGGCAAAATCCATGTCGAATCCTGAGTCAAATTTCATTGCCGCAAGAGCGCCTGCTAGAATCGCCATGAATGCACCTGCAAGAGAGAAAACGAAGATCAAGTGCAAAGGGGAACTGAAAGCGCGGGACGGAGTTCGAAGAAAACCTAAAATATAAGGTTTTCCAGAATATGAACTGACAAACTCTGTTCGACGAAAAAGTTAGAAGATCTTCGATCTGAGTTCGACGAAATAATTTAGAGTCAACCAGTTCATCGATCTCAGGCTGAAGATTTTGAAAGAATTTCGTCGATTTCAGGTCTACGAGAGGTTTCTGAAGTAAGTTCGTCGAACTTAGATCGACGAAAATTACTTCACTAGGAGATTTCGTCGAGCACAGGTTGACGAGAAATCTCAAGAACTGTTATCAGTCCGTTGGTCTCAGATCGACGAACAGAGACAATTCTTTGACCAGTGACATAGCATTAGATTAAGTCTTGACCATTTATTATACCAAGCTGATTGACAAAGAACAGATGCTTGGATGAGTCCAATGGTTTGGTGAATATGTATGCTCTTTGTAAATCAGTAGAGATAAACTCAAGATTAATCCTTTGTTTGTCAACACAATCTCTAATGAAATGATGTCTAATGTCTATATGCTTGGTTCTAGAATGCAAAACTGGATTTTATGCAATGGAAATAGCACTTGTATTACCACATAGAATAGTTGAATTATTTAAGTTGACACCATAATCCAGTAATTGGTTTTGTATCCACAAGATCTGTGAACAACACCTGCCTATAACCATATATTCAGCTTTAGCAGTTGATGTTGAAACAAATATTTGCTTTCTATAGAACCAAGATACAAGTCTGTCACTAAGGAACTGACAAGTTCCAGAGGTGCTTTTCCTGTCTACTCTTCATCCAGCATAATCAACATCAGAGAATCCAGTTAACACAAATGCTGATTCTGTTGGATACCAGAGGCCTAGATCTGGACAACCTTTTATATATCTAAAAATCCTTTTTAAGAAAATAAGGTGAGATTCTTTAGGGTTCACCTGGAACCTAGCACAAAGATATGTGGCAAATATAATGTCTGGTCTGCTTGCTGTTAAGTACAGTAGGGATCCAACAATGGCCCTATACTTGGTCTGATCAACTAGTTTTCCAGATTCATCAGCATCTACAACAACATTGGCAGCCATGGGAGTTTTCATGACAGAGGCATCATTCATCCCAAACTTCTTAATAAGCTCTTCAGCATATTTAGACTGAGAGATGAAGATTCCTTCAGGGGTTTGTTTCACTTGGATACCAAGGAAATATGATAACTCACCCATGCTACTCATCTCAAACTTTGAGTGCATTAGATCAAAAAAATCTTTTGCATAGATTTCGATCAGTAGAACCAAAGATTATGTCATCTACTTATATTTTTACTAATAGAATTTTATCACGATGCAATTTTGTAAAAAGGGTTCTATCAACCTTGCCTCTTGAAAAACCATGCTCTAAAAGAAAGCTGGCTAAGGTCTCATACCAAGCTCTTAGAGCTTACTTTAAACCATAGAGAGCCTTATACAATTTAAAGACATAAGAGGGATGAGTTGGAGAGATAAAACCCGGTGGTTGTTCAACATACACCTCTTCTTTGAGTTCTCCATTTAAGAATGCACTTTTTACATCCATCTGGTAGACTTTAAACTTCTTGAATGCTGCATAAGCTAAGAAGATCCTTATAGCTTCAAGTCTGGCAACTGGAGCAAAGGTTTAATCATAATCAATTCCTTCCTCTTGCTTGTATCCTTGAGCAACAAGCCTTGCCTTGTTCCTCACTATCACACCATGGGCATCAAGGTTGTTTCTGAATACCCACTTAGTCCCAATTACTGGATAGCCTTTAGGCCTTGGAACTAAGTCCCAAACTTTACACCTCTCAAACTGGTTGAGTTCCTCCTACATTGCAGTAATCCAGTTTGGATCCTGCTCTGCATCAGATATGGATTGAGGCTTAATTTGAGAGAGAAAGCAGGCAATCATCACATCAGGGTTGAGTTAATGTCTTGTCTACACTCCTGATGATATGTCTCAAATTACTTGAGATCTAGGGTGATCCCTAAGTGTGACAAGATTATTATTAGAAGTTAGTTCAGCAACAGTTATTTGATTTAATTCCTCTTATGGAATTGTATCAACTGTTGGAGGAAGTTTACCTGCTTCCACAGTCTCTTCTTCACTTTCAGCTTCTGATATAGCTTGTGGAGAGGGATGTGATTCAACCTTTTTTGTAAGGTTTAGATCATCTAAGTTCTCACACAAATTCTGTACCTACAGATTGTTGTTGGTAGAGATATCTTTCTCTTTGTAAAACATGTTAGATTCATCAAATTTCACATGTATAGATTCTTCAATTTTTAGTGTTGATTTATTAAACACCCTATATGCTTTGCTGACTTGGGAATATCCTAGAAAAATTCTCATTGCAGCCTTAGCTTCAAACTTTCTAAGATGTTTCTTGTCATTATTGTGAATATAGCATATACAACCAAATACTTTAAAATAGGTTATTATAGGTTTCTTCCCTTTGAGTAGTTCATAGGGAATCTTAAACTTTAGTTTATGTATTAAACTTCTATTTAGAATATTGTTTGTTGTGCTTACTGCTTCTGCCCAGTAGGAAAGAGGCATGTAAGCATCTGCAAGCAATGTACCTGCAGCTTCAATGAGTGTTCTATTCTTCCTTTCAACTACCCCATTTTGTTGAGGAGTTCTTGGAGCTGATAAACAATGTCAAATACCTTCCTTCTCACAGAACTTTAGCATAAGAAGAGTGTCAAAGTCAGTGCCATGATCACTTCTGATCAATGCAACTTGAGTAGAGTACTCAATCTGTATGTTCTTGAGAAAATTTGTGAGAACTTTAAAAGTATCTGACTTAGTTCTCAAAAAGAAAACCCATATGAATCTAGAGAAGTCATCTATAATAACTAATGTATAAGACTTTCCTCCTAGACTTTGTACTGTAATAGGGCCAAAAAGGTCCATATTGAGCAAGTACAAGATTCTAGGTGAATCACTCTTATTAATGGATTTAAAACTAGATTTAGTTTGCTTTCCTAGCTGACAAGCCCTGTAGAGGCCTTCCTTCCTGTAGGGACCAGAAGCTAAACCTCTAACAAGATTGTCTTTAGATAACCTAGCTATATTCTTAAGGTTTACATGTCCTAGTCTTTTGTGCCATAAGTTAGTTTGAATGCTAACAGAATTGAATAAGCAAATTTCAGATTTAGCTGATTCAAAATTTACTAAGTAGATGTTGCCTTGTCTAATTCCAGTTAAAACAGTTGTGTTGTTTAAAGAGATAAGACATAATGAATTAGTAAAGCTTACTTGATAACCTGTATCACATAGTTGGCTTACTGATATCAGGTTATGCTTGAGACAATTCATATAGGTCACTTTCTTGAATGTGACAGCTCCACAGTTGAAGTCACCATAG
This sequence comes from Platanthera zijinensis, assembly GCA_039513925.1. Lineage (NCBI taxonomy): Eukaryota > Viridiplantae > Streptophyta > Magnoliopsida > Asparagales > Orchidaceae > Platanthera > Platanthera zijinensis. Next base: position 153,822,937 of record CM077090.1, on the reverse strand, counting down.
CCTTCTGTCAGTCCAAATCCTGAGTCCCCAAAGATTACTTTGGGTCCAATCTTGGCTTTATAGTTGATTAGACATTCTTTGCAACCTGTCATATGTTTAGAGCAATCACTGTCCAGGTACCATTTGTTTTGAGTGACAGGGTTCTCTTCTACCTACAAAAGGGATTAGCAGTTTTTGACCCAGGTTACCTTGGGCCCTTGATGTTTGACATAACTAAAGCTTGAAATGAATGAACATTCAGGTTGATCCTTATAACCTAAAGGATGATACCTTCTGGGAGGTATGACCCACTGACTAAAGGGATTAAAAGGTTTATCAGTTTTTAGATTACTCTGGTTATGAACTGTGTTGGACAAATTCGAGTATGTTCGTCGACCTGAGCTCGACGATCGGGATTGAGTTCGTTGATATCTGCTCGAAGAATGGAAATATCCATTCTCAGAGCCCCAAAAATGTCAATCTTTGGTCGACGAACCATAATGGTTTTTTCGATCCCAGTTCGAAGAATAAATAACATTATTATTTGTGTTCAGAGTTCATCGTTCTGAGTTCGACGAACCATACCCATTTTGTCATTTTGAGTTCGATGAAATTTGCTGAACATAGTTATGTTGCTTGTTTTTCTTCTTCTGATTGGTTTTCTTAAGTTCTAATCGTTTAAGAACTTCATTAACTTTCTCTACTTATTCAGTGTTTTTCTTTCCACTTTCAGAAATGAAGTTAATAGGTTTTGATAGTTGATTTTTCTGAATTAGGATTTGTTCACTAGATGAGGCTCCTAATCCTAGTTTGTTATTATTAGATCTTGTGTTAACTGTGCTAGTTATATCTATCAGTTGTAAACTTCTACCATTTAAGGTTTCTTCTAATTCCTTAGCCTTACTTAGTTCAGATTTTAGAAATACTATTTGTTGATTAGCCAGATTTAATTCTTCAGTTAATTTTTCATTTTCAGCAATGAATTTTTCTTGTTCTAACAGTTTTTCCCTGAGAAGTTTGATTTCCTTCTAAGATCCTATTAGGTCTAAACATAAGAGTTTAAACTCAGACTGAAATTCTTTAGACTGAAAATCATATGAAGCAATTACCTGATCCTCTTCAGAGAGGAATTCTTCATCACTTGATTCTTCTGAATCTGATCTGCTGCTTCCAACATCAATTTCCATAAGGCATATTTCTCTTGACTTCTTTTCTTCTTCATCATCTTCACTGGAACTGGAGGAGGATGTTTCTTCTTCAGTATCACTCCAGGTTTCAGCTACAAAGCCCTTCTCCTTCTTTTTGTACTTGTTGGAGGAGGCCTTGTTATGTTGATGTCTTCTTGAATCCTTGTCTTGCCTTTTGTCTTTCTTTTGGACTTCTGGGCATTCTGAGATGAAGTGTCCAGGTTCCTGCATCCAAAATAGACAACCTCTTTAGAAGGAGTTTTGTCTTACCTGGGTTTATCTTCCTTCCTCGAGGGCTTTCTCCTAAAGTACTTCCTTTCCATTTTATAGAATCTCTTAGCAAAAAGACTCATAAGTTATTCATTTTTTGATAAGCTGGAAGATTCTTCTGCAGCTTTGAGTGCCAAGTTCTGTTCCTTTCTAGTAGGTGTTGAAGCCTTTGCTTCAACTGCAGCTTTTCTTGACTTGATCAATTTCTCATAGGATTTGAGCTTTCCAAGCAGAGATTATATTGATATTTCAGCCATGCTTCTGGCTTCTCTGATGCGCCAGATTCTGGAATCCCAAGTGCTAGGGAAGCACATGAGGATCTTGTCATTGACCTCAATCAGAGTAATTTCCTTATCCAATGTTCTGAGCTCACTGAAGAGCTCGGCCTGTTGTACATTATTTCCATAGATTCTGCTTCATCTTTCCTGAAATTTTCATATTAAGATATGAGGTTGGATCTTCTATCCTTCCTCTCATCAGCAGAACCTGCTACCATTTGGTTGAGGGAATCCCAAATGGCTTTGGCAGATGTACATTCAACAACTTTTTGAAATATATCATCTGACATAGTCTGAGCCAGTATGTTCATAGCTCTGGCATCTGTAATCTTTTCCTTCTTATGTGCATCAGTTTGATCTGGAGGAGGCACTGCACTAAGATTTACTTAAGTTGAAGTGGAGGGCACTGGAGCAGGTGGTCCTGTCAAAATGGAATTAAAAATATCTTCATCAATAGAGTTCATATAAAGCTTGATTCTTGCCTTCCAGATCCCAAACTTTTGCAAGTTGCAAACTGGATGTCTGGTGCTGGCATAGTCCTTGTTTTGTGCCATGATATCAGAAAAATAAAATCTAGTCAGAGAGTCTAAAAAGATTTATTCAGAGATTATCCTGAGGATTTTATTTAATCCAGGTGTAAGCCTGTATGATGTGATTAACCACCCTCTGATACCAATTGAAAGTTAGGGTAAGCTCTGAAAAACTCTAGAGGGGGGGGGGGGGGTGAATAGAGTTATTGAAATCTTTTGATTTTTACTGAAATAAAAGATCTTTTAATAAAATAGGTTACTATAGTATAAGTTTATAGGTGCACAAGTGCAGCAGATAAACTAAGCTACATAATAAGAATATATCACAGCACAAGCACAAAGCAAAAACTACACAGCCACACAAACAACATAAGAAATTTATAGTGGTTCCCTAAACTTGGGTACATCCACTCTTCTATCACCCTAGGTAGGAATCCACTACAGGTTTTGATCAGGTGACTGCCACCAATGAGCTTTTGATCAGGTGCTCAAAAATCAATCCTCAAGTCTTTTGGTTAGGATACTTGTAACATGGAATAATTTTGAAGGGAATTCAAACCCTGTACAGAGGTGGGGATGAGAGAGTGATAGTGTTCTTCTCTTTCTCAAATACAACTGAGAGAAGAATAGTGAATTTGTGTTGTTGTCAAAGCTCCCCCTGAGATCTTGACTGCTTCAGGAGTGGAAGCTTTGCAAAAGGGTGAGTAGGCTTTTTAGCTCTTCAGAGATCCTTGACTGATTTGAATAGCTTGTCACTTGAGATCCCCGAAAGCAAAGAGAGAAAGGAAGAAGGACTCTTGTTGGTGATGGTTGTTCCTTCTTCTTCTCTTGAGAGTAGTAGTTTTTCTGAGGACTGTTTTCACTGCACTTTTGATGTCTGTAAGCTTTTTCCTTTGTGTTGCTTGTTGATGGCACACGAGTTTTTGTGTATCACTTTTCTTCTCTGTTTTTTCTTAGCTCTCTGTGTCTTCTTGTTTCTGAGAGATTCTCTAATAATATTTGTTGCTTGGTCGAATTCAAAAATCTGCAATAAATGCTTAGCCGGAATCTCAAAAATGAAAATGGTAAGTATGCTGTCATATATTCTATTCTTTGTCTATCCCGAGATATAAGTAGTTAATTCCATAAAGGATATTTATAATCAATGCTGCAAGTAATGACTCAATTAAAAAGATATAAAAGCATTGATTATCCAGGAAATTAACGGCTTATAGTAGTATAAGACAAGGAGACAGAAAAGGAAAGAATAAATGACAATATGCCTTACAGTTTTCGTTGACCTGAGAAAAGCTTTCGTCGACCAGAGCTCTGCGAACAACTGCACTGCATAACTTGACTGATTCTATGCACTAAGTTCGTCAACCTGAGAGCGGATGTTTGTCAAGCTGAGATCCAAGATCGTCGAGCTGAGTCTGCAGTCTGTACTTAGAATATTTTCTGATGTTTAGTATTGAAGTAATGATCTGGCGTTGAGTGAGATGTCCTCTGGCTTTGAGTGCTATATCACCATTCTGGAGTTGAGTCGTTTAATAGTGTTGAGTATTGATAGCGTTGAGAGCGTTGAGTGAACTTTGGCTCTGAGAAAACTTTGGCGTTGAGAGATCTTTGGCTTTGAGTGAACTATGGCGCTGAGTCAATTTTAGTGCTGAGAGATGAAGTGTTAGTCGACCTGAGGACAAAGTTCGTCGACCTGATGTTCTTAGGTCATCGAATGAAGTTTTACATAGGAGTTATTACTATGTTCAGAGATCATCGAGCTGAGATCTAAGTTCGTTGAGCTCAGCTCAGAGAATTGCCTGTGGGTTAGTTGAGCTGAGCACGACGATCGTCGACCGGAGTTCGACGAACGCAGATCTCCTTTTTATTAAATCTTGAATCTTATAAGTCTTGAGTATCTAGCAGTGTTAGAGGTTGGTCCTTTGAACTGTTGCCTTAAGGGCCTAGACCTAGACCCTAAGACACAACTATGACCCTGATCTATACATGTTGGGTCATATCCTAACTCAGTGAACCTAGCCCAAATCCAACTAGGGGTTCCAACACTTGTGAAGAAGCTTTCCAGGAGCTTAAGAGAAGATTACGTTCATCCCCAATTTTAACACTTCCTATAGAAGGTTTAGAGTATGCTTCTATATGGATACTTCTCGAGTTGGACTCAATTGCATGTTGATGCAGGATGGCAAGGTGATTGCGTATGGATCGAGACAACTGAAGGTCCATGAAAAGAACTATCATACGCATGACTTGGAGTTTGATGTCGTCATTTATGCCTTGAAATTGTGGAGACATCTTCTATATGGTATATCGTGCAAAATCTAGACGGATCACAAGAGCTTAAAATATGTTTTCACTCAGAAGGAGTTAAATTTGCATCAGCGTAGATGGTTAGAGTATGTTGTGGATTATGAGGTTGAAATCCTTTACCATCTGGGCAAGGAAAATGTAGTAGTCGATGCCTTGAGCAGAAAGACCACGCAGATCTTCAACCTTACCATGCAGTCCTTGGTAGAGGAGTTCTATTTGATTGACATAACCGTTAGGCATAGTGCTTCACTGAGTAGCTTGAAGGTGGAAGAACCTTCATGGATTACGCTTACTAGGCTGCATTAAAATGATGACCTCGATTTGCAGCACCTCTGAAGTAGAACTGAAAGAGGAGAATTGCTAGACTTTTCGATTGATGACCTTGCTACTCTGAAGTACCGCGATAGATTTTGTATTCCCGCTATTGAGGGTATTTGAGTAAAGATTTATAGTGAAGCGCACAGCTCTAGTGTTGCTTACCACCCTGGTTCAACCAAGATGTATTGAGATATGAAGCAAATTGTCTGGTGGTCAGGAATGAAGAACGATATAGCAAGATTCGTATATGAGTGTTTTACCTACAAGCATGTTAAAGCTGATCATAGAAGACATGAAAGTAAGTTTACACCTTTGGATATTTTGACTTGGAAGTGGGAGAGCATATCAATGGATTTCATAACCGGGTTGTCGAGATCTCCCCGAGGGCATGATGCGGTGTGTGTTATCGTCGACAGACTAACCAAGTGTGCCCACTTTGTGCCTTTCAAGATTGACTACTCTATGGAGAAGATAGCTGAGCTTTATTTGGATGAATTCATCAGATTACATGGTGTGCCTACGAGTATTGTGTCATGTCGAGACTCCCGATTCATATCTCGTTTCTGGCAAAGTCCTCAAGTAGCTCTAGGCACTAATCTTAGGTATTCTACTGCCTATCACCCTCAGATTAATGGTTAGATAGAGAGAGTGAATCAGATTCTAGAAGATATGATTAGATGCTATATTTTGGATCATGGTGGAGCTTGGGATAAATGCCTCAGGCTGATGGAGTTTGCGCATAATAACAGTTATCAAAAGAGTTTGCAGATGGTGCCCTTCGAAGCCTTGTATGAGAGGCATTGTTGAACTCCCTTGTTTTGGGCTGAAGTTGGTGAAAAGCTTTTGCTCGGTCTGGAAGCTTTATATTTTAGTCTTCTCTCTGGTTAGTGATCCTATCTAAAAGATTTTAGCTTGTCTACTCTTTCTCGTCCTCTCGTTTTGTTTTGCATTCCAAGTTTCAGGCCGAAACTTCCTTTTTGGAGGGGTGACTGTAACGTCCCTAATTTTCTGGTAATTATTTAATTCTTGTGGTAACGTCATAATGACACAAGGGCGTTATGATCCCGTGAGTTGACGACGCATTGGCGATGATGTGTTTCTCGTCCGTTAGGTTGAGCCGACCAGATTTTGAATATGCATTGAAATTGGAAATTTTATGTTAGGAAATTAGAGTATTTAATTTCTGGCTTGCCCGTCAAGTTTCGTCATGATCCGAGCATTTTTGGAGCCTCGGTGCATTTTCGAAGATTCAAAATTTTTCTCGTCGTCGCAAACTTGGGAAATTTATATATTGAGTTCGGCTCATCGGATTTTGACTCCGGCTTCGCCGTTGGATTCGTAGTGTCAGTGTTCATATACGATGCGAATTTTGTTTAATTCGACGAGCGTTTGGGCCTCCGTTTTGAACTCGCATTCTTTTTGTTCATAAATACAAATATAATTATTATAATATTAAAGCACTATTCAGAAATGGAAAGAACTATTCATCCCTAAAGTTTTATCAAGATAGATTTGCAAATTCCACTATTCATGAGGACAAAATTCCACTGTTCAAACATTCCCTCTCGAGAAATCCTTTCTGCTTCTCGTGAAATCCACTGTTCATCTGCTTCTCGTGAAATCCATTGTTCATGTTCTGTGTTCTCGGGAAATCCTGTGCAAGCCGACCCCCCTTTCTTGAGAAACTCCTGTCTTATTCTCCGGAAACCCGGCCAGCCCGCCAACCTATTTCCCGTGAAGCCTCTTCCTTTTCTCGTGAAATCAAGTTCACGGGAACTTGATTTCGCGTGGTCCTTTCCCCTCTGTGTTCTTTTATAAGTTATATTATTATATAATAATTAATATTAATAATATTATTATTATTATAACTATATAAGGATGGACATTTCCTTCTTCCTCATTTAGCCGAGAGCCGAAACAGAGAGCGTGAGTGCGGGATATTTTTGCCGTCGTGAAACTTTGGATCGCCGCTGACGGAGCTCCGGTGGTCGAAATCTCAAACCGAGTATAGATCTGAAAAGCTCTCGACTAGAACTACGCGTACATGGTGAGTATTTCTCATTTTGTAAAACTTTTGTTGTAGGGTTTTCGGCCTTAACCTCCATTTTGACCGCTCTTTTGTAGATTTTTCCTCCCCGTGCTTTCGTTTGGGTTGATCCGCGATGTGGGGAATTTTCAGAGACCTTTTTTTCGACCAAGTTTGAGGCAAGTGGTGCTCACTTGCATTTCCTTTATTATTCTCACCTCCGATTGAATAGTTAATCATAATTATTGTTTGGGAAATATGCTCATGAGTTTCGCTAGTCGTCTTCATCTATAGATTTGTGTGTGCCGCCTCGTGAGTAGATTTGCTTGTCGTCGGTAATCTCGTCGAAAACCTTGTTACTCTCCGTCATGTTGTATGTGTGTCGTATCCCTTGCTAGTTGTGTTGTTTGGATTGTCTCGTCATAGTGACCAAATAAATTGTTTGTTCGTCGTAAGTGCCACAATTATTGTCCAACGTCACATGTATACCTCCTGACTTGAAAATCGTGGTTGTGAAGACCTCAGTGTTTTGCCAGGCTATTTGTGTCGTTGCGTCGATCACGTGTTAGGATTTGGGTTAAGTTCATCTTGAAACTGCATAAATTAGAAATATGATATGTGTTAATTGTTAATATTGGTGGGGTTGTGCGCGTCGTGGCTTATACCCCCGACACATTGCCTTTTTTGTGGTGGATCTTGCACCCGAGGCTTGTTTTGGGACTGATGGTTTGGTTAGACTTTGAGCCTCCGCATCAGCGTTGTGATGCCCGGTGTTTTGATGCCCTTTTGAGCTGATCAGTCTCATTTAAAATTGACTATTAGTATATAATATAATGGTATAAACATACAATTAGTATGATCTGGTCATTGAGAACTTTTGGTTTACTGCTTAGATAGTATTTTTGTCTGAAACCCCATAACTTTTGTAGTCTGTTTTCACCTCAGTTTAGTGAGGTAGTTATTCGTACGGTTTTGGACTAGATAATTCTATGGGGTTTCGTCAGTTGGTTGACGCTCATAGTTTTGTTTCTATTTTGTAGAGTGCTTGCTAGATATTGCTGTTACTCTCTTTGATTTATTAGCCTTGTTCTGAGAAGGTTTTATGTTAAGGTGCATGTTAGTTACTTTCACATTTAAAAAACCCTGTATTCTTGATGTTTTTAGTTGTCTTCCAAAATCACCTAGAGGGGGGTGAATAGGTGAGGTTTGCATCTTTTTGCGGAATAAAAATTTAACGAACAAAGCGTAGAAAATAAGCACACACAACACAAAGAACACCAGATCTATAGTGGTTCCCCAATCTTGGGTACATCCACTCTCCACCTCACCGATCTAGCAACACGCTAGACTCGGCTACTTCACTATTACCTCGGATTAAAAACCAATCCTACAACTCGGAGCAATTCCCCTACAACTCGATCCACAACACGGATCTACACTCGGAAGAAATACTTCTACAACAATCAGAGACAAAATCTCCTACAAGATAAAGATTTTGTAAATAAAATTATACAAACAGAATATCTCAGATCTGAATCTTCATCCTTTCTTCTTTCTTGAATCTTTGAAGCTTTCTCAGAAATAAGTTGAAGAAGACAAGCCGAAAACTGTTCTGGATGTGAAAACCTAGATTTGCATGATCAAGATGAAGATCTGTAAGAATAAGAATGCCTTGATCTGTTGATCCAATCTTGCTCTGAATCTCTTGAATCGGAGAAGGAGCGGCAGCGAGATCATCGATGAAGAGCGGCGGCGGCTTCCCGATTTGGAATGAAGAAAATTGATTCAGAAAAAATTTTATCTCTCTGTTATGGTTAGTCAAATATGATAAGATCTTTTATAGGAATAGTCTAACAGTCTTAATCATAAATGACATAACACGTGGACCAATAATCATGAAGATTAATTTGAAATCGGGTCCCGTCAGACTTAACGAAATTTCAGAAAAATTGTCTACATTACTCGAGTGGAATATGACTACTTGAATAATCACTTTGACTTCTCGAGAAAAGGATGTAAATTTCTCGAGAACAATCCTTAGAGAAAAAATCTGGAAATAACTTCTGGCTACTCGAGTAATAGAATTGACTTCTCGAGAAGTAGCTGGACTTCTCGAGTACTAATGCTTCACTACTCGAGTACTAATTCTTCACTACACGAGAACTAGATGTACTTCTCGAGAACTCGACTTCTATTACTCGAGACAAAGTCTTGCATTACTCGAGTAATAGCCTTAGCTACTCGAGTATTATACTTAGAAGAATTTTTGAGTTAGATATTTCAGATAACTCGAGAATAGGTAGAGATGTACTCGATTACTAAGCAGTTTCTCGAGAACTAACTTTAAATCATCTCGAGAACTACTTCAGTTACTCGAGTGCTAGACTTATCTTACTCGAGAACTTACTATAATTCTACTCGAGTACTTAAGTTACTACTCGAGTGAAACACTTAGAGAAATTTTGTTTTCTAAAAATTTTCTATTTTCAAGGAAATCTGTAACTAGTCTTTCTCCTACAGGTTTAGTTCTTGAAAATGAAGTGTATCCCAATAGAGAGGCTACAAATGAGTCAACACCATGGATCACACAATGAGGGATTACATTGTATGGTCCTATGTTTAGTGACTCATTGTAGACTGACATTGGTTTACACTTTGGCAATTATGTCATGCAAACACATAACTCAAACAAGACATCAAATACAACTTAATTCATCTTAGTTTAAGGGTGACTTCATACAAATCTAGGTTATTATGGATACAATACTCAACAATCTCCCCCTATTGGTAGAAGTCAGAACCCTCTACACTAAGGTGAATTATATCAAGATAAACAAATAAAGTGACTAGCTACCACAGAGATAATAGAAAATAAAATGTCAAGTAATGACAAGAAAAAAAGATCATCAAAATTAAAGATTTATATTTATATTGAATTGTCCATGAAATCAATTTCAACACAATCTCATAACATAGTCTATATCATTTGTCATTCCTTGCTCTGCTGTTGTTTCTATTATTGTTGTGTCTTTCCTTTTTCTCTTGCTGTCTCCTCTGATAGCTGAAGGGTTTAGGATAATACTTTGGGGGTCTAGGAGGAGCATTTAGATTGGTCCTTCCATACTCTCTATCATAAATTCTTCTCTTAGTTAAGGATTTCTCATACAGTTCCACTCAAAGTAGCTATAATGATTAGTCCTACTTTCATTGTAATCCATAACTAGTTTGAGAGTATCAAGGATTAAAGACTTAGAAGTAGGGCTCCAAATTTCTGCAAATTCTTGTGCTCTCCTCTTTTCAGCTTCTGGAATAGGGAAGGATTTGCTTGCAGATGCTCCATCACCATACTTCCTTCTCTTTGGAATTTGAATTTCAGGAGGTGCTTGATGCTGTTTAGTTTCCCAAACCTGAGCATAAGTCTCTGGAGGAGGTGCTTCTGAGCCTTCAGGTCTTGGAGAAAATGTTGGCTATTGAATTGGAAGAGGCTGAGCAAGAGGGTTAAGATGATGTGGAATAACATTTAGATCAGCTTTAAAATCAGGGAATATTTGATTATGCATCCACACAGATGTGTCATAAGTATGAAACATTACACCATCTATTTGATTTTGGACATCAGCATGAATTTCCTTCAACTTTACTTCCCAGAGAGTATTCATGTTTGCATCTGGTTTTTCTATGTATTCTTTTACTAAACTCTCCTTCTTTCTGACTTCTACAGACAGGGTGGTAATAGCAGTTTCTTTGAAGGTACCAACTTCTTCACAAGTTTTGAAGTTATGTTCTTGAGCTTTCTTTTCTATCTAGATTTGATTATTAGCAAGAGTTACTGACTGGTCCATCAACTGACCAATGCTAGTTATGGTGTGGTCCAGAGCTTTCCCACCTATTTGGAATAGATGTTTCAGCTCATCAGTGTTTCTCTGGATCTCTGCAAATCCTCTGCTCATCTCTTTTTCCAGAGCAGTTACTTTATCAGTCACAACCTTTAGAGATTCATCAAAATACTTTCTTTGTTATTCTAACAGTAATTCAATCTTACCCAAAATATCTTCAGCAGTAGGAGTTTGAACTTGAGGAACTGGAGGAGGAGGAGCAGTCCATGGAGAAATTTCTTCAATGACAACAGTGCTCTTGACTCTTGTAGTTGGAATCAAAATATCACCTTCCTCACCAAGAAAGGTGGGAAGATAAAAATCCAAGCTCTTAAGAGGAGCCTCAGCTGGTTTTGGGGTGGCTTCTTTCTCATCAGAAATAAGAACTGTTTCTTCCTCTTGAATGTCTGCAGTAGGTGATTGATGAGGGGATTCTTGTTCAGAATGATGGTGAGAGGGAGATGGCTCTTGAGATTGTTCTGGAGATGGAGACTTCTCTGTATGAAAAGGGGAAAGAGGCTCTTTGGAAAATAATTCCTTTATCATTTGGTTTATGTCTTCCTCTATGGATAGAATGTTCTTTTGGACTTGGGCATCTGTGAGTGGCTCTTCTAGGGTACAGGATGTAGTGCAGCAGCTGGAGGAGGGATAGAAACACTTTCTACTGGAGTTGAAGGAGCAGGCTCCCCCTCAGCAGCTGCACTAGATGTGCCAGCTACTTGAGGTAGAGGAGGAGATGGAGTCCTGTCCTCATACTCTGGATGATCCTGTGCCTTAGCAGCTTCGGCAGGATTCTTGAGTTTAAGCTCCCATCTTTGTATAGAAGATATAGAGACTTTCTTCATATGGTGAAGTGTTGTACCTTTGGATAAGTCAAAAATCTCTGGCTTGAACTCATGCAGAAGTAGATAAATTATCCTTATATAGTTAGGTGCTTTGATGCGTTCTCTTATCTTATCAAAAATCATCATCCCAAACTGAAATTTCTTCCTACATATAATTGTTGTCATCATATAAAATAAGTTAGCTGTGATGAAGCTTATAGAAGTAGTCTTGCACAGAAGTACTTTGCCAAGAATATTAACTAGAAGTTTGCCCTCTGCATTTAGGTCAGGTCGACGAATGTTGTTTATAATAACAGAAATTCCACAGAAACTATAGGCTTTGTCATAGTCCTCAACATTTAGGTCATCATCTTCTTCAATCACAGGAAGTCGAAAGAGCTTAGAAACAACTATCTTGGAGAGTTTGATTTTGATTCCATGAACTCTTGTCTTAAGAATCTTTCAATTTCTCCTTATCTTTGCATTCTAAAAGAACTCTTCAACCTCTGAAAATAAAATTTTGCACGGTTGCTCTAAAACGAAGGATAATCTGGCAGTTTCCAGAAGGAGAAGAAGATTTTGAAAGTCGTCTGAAATCTCTGCAATCCAAGTCGAAACAAGTTCGCTTACAATCCCTATCTTGGAAGTAGGAGCCATCGATCCAGAGAAGAGCGAGAAATTACTGTGGGGAGAGAATCGGCGGCAAGTTCTGTGACGGCGGCGAAAGGAGAAAAGTTTCTTACTATTCTCTCGAGATAGGGTTTAGAGATTATGTGATTTGGAATTTCTGGACTATTCTAAGTATATAAGTCTTAATTTATGATAATTAAGGAAATAATATATGTAACATACCTAAGAATATGGCGGCATAACATCTGAGTGCGAATATCAAAATTTGAACTTGAAGTCTAAAAGTTGCTTCTGATTTCTCGAGTGGACAAGCATTGCTCGAGTGAATAGACTCTAGTTCACGAGTAATTACTGGAAGTTCTCGAGAAGTAGCTTATAACTCGAGAAGCATTTCTCGAGAGGCAGAATTGTTTCTCGAGTGGTCCAAATTAGTACTTGAGTAGTAATAGTCTTACTCAAGAAATGAAGTCCAAACTTAAGAATATCTGAATTTTTAAAGTGTTGCCTGATCCTTGAGCTTTGTTGTGAGTTCTCCTTCTTTATTCTTATTTGTTGAGCATGTCAAGTTCTGTTTTGATGAACGAGAACTTGGCCTCGTCCAGCGGCTTCGTGAAAATGTCTACAACCTGCCTGTCAGTTGGGACATATTTGAGGTTGATATCTCCGTGCTCCACATGTTCCCTGATGAAGTGATACCTCAGCTCTATGTGCTTTGTCCTGCTGTGAGAGATTGGGTTGTTGGTGATTGCAATTGCACTGGAAGAGTCGCAAAACATTGCAATGTTTTGGAACTTCATATTGTAATCTTCAAACAGATTCTTTATCCATAGCAGTTGTGCACAACAAGTACCTACAGAGATATACTCTGACTCGGCTGTTGAAATTACGACACAGTTCTGCTTCTTGCTACTCCAGGATATGAGCCTTCTTCCTAGGAATTGATAAGTCTCGGAAGTGCTCTTCCTGTCATCTTTGCTTCATGCAAAATTTGCATCTGAGAAACCAATTAGTTCGTTATCATTACTTCTTGGGTACCATAAGCCAAGATTTGGTGTACCTTTAAGGTATCTCAAAATCCGCTTTGCAGCAGCATAGTGAGATTCCTTACAGTTCACTTGAAATCTAGCACACACATGTTGAAATATTATGTCAGGTCTACTAGCAGTAAGATAGAGCAAAGATCCAATTATGCTTCTGTACTTAGTTTCATCAAAAGGTTTCCCTTTCTCATCCTTGTCCAGAGACGTGGCTGAACCCATTGGAGTCCTCATAGAGGTTGTGTTCTCCATTCCGAATTTCTTAATTAACTCCTTGGTGAACTTTGTCTGAGAGATGCAAATTTCATCTTCAGATTGTTTCATTTGAAGTCCTAAGAAATACTTCAGCTCTCCCATACTGCTCATTTCAAACTTCCCTTGCATAAGTTTTGAAAACTTCTTGTAGAGGTTGTCATCCGTAGAGCCAAAAATAATGTCATCGACATAGATTTGCACTAGCAGAATCTTGCCTTTTATTTCCCTAAGAAATAATGTCTTATCTATCTTTCCCCTTGTGAACTTATTCTTAAGAAGAAAGCTAGACAGTATCTCATACCAAGCTCGAGGAGCATGTTTAAAACCATATAATGCTTTAAAAAAAGATAAACATGATCAGGAAAGTTAGAATCAACGAAACATGGGGGTTGTTGCACATACACTTCTTCCTTTATGTCACCATTAAGGAAGGCCGACTTCACGTCCATCTAATAGACAGTGAAGCCCTTAAGTGCAGCATAAGCTAGGAACAACTTGAAAGCCTCCAGTCTTACCACTAGAGCATACGTCTGGTCGAAGTCAATTCCTTCTTCTTGTTTGTATCCTTTAGCGATGAGTCTGTCCTAGTTCTGGTTCCATCTTCGTCCATCTTGTTCCTGTAGACCCACTTGGTTCCGATGATGTTCTTACCTTTTGGTCTTGGAACAAGCTTCCAGACTTGGCAACGCTTGAATTGGTTCAATTCTTCTTCCATTACCATTATCCAAGATGCGTCTGAGTTTACTTCCTCAAACTTCTTTAGTTCAACCTGCGAGAGAAAACTCAAATATAAATTTTCATTAGTTGTACCTCTACGAGTTCTGACACCGTCCCGGGGATATCCGATGATTTGATCAATTGGGTGGTCCTTCAAGTGTCTGAGCTCTAGGTTCCTTGCATCTGGAGCTTCTTCTATCCCTTGAGTGACTTTATTAGCTTGGATAATGTCTTCATTATGGTGATCATCTTCTCCAATAGGGGTTGGAGTGGTGATCGTGATGAACTCTTGATATTTTTCCTTAACTTGCTCATCCAAGCTCAATTCCTTCAGTCGTAAACCTACATCTTCAATGAACACACTAGAAGAACTGCTTTGCAGCGGGCTCGTCTCATCAAATACAACATGAATAGTTCATTCTACAACCAGGGTTTTCTTGTTGAAAATCCTATATGTCTTACTATGGCTAGTATAACCTACAAAAATACCTTCAAAGCTCTTTTCACTAAATTTAGTTGTGTGATACTTACCATTATTAAGGACGAAGCATTTACTACCAAAGATTCTAAAGTATGAAATGGTTGGTTTCCTTCCCTTTAGTAGTTTGTAAGGTGCATTATTATGGTTTTTGTTTATGAGTGCTCGATTTTGCACGTGGCATGAAGTGTTGACAGCTTCAACCAAGAAATATTCCGGTAGTGAGGCATCACTCAACATGGTTTTGCAAGCCTCTATGAGTGTTCTATTCCTTCTCTTAACAACTCTGTTCTGTTGGGGAGTACGAGGAGAGGAAAACTCATGAAAGATAGCAAGACTTTCACAGAATTCTGTCATGGCCCTAGACTTGAACACTATTCCATTGTCACTTCTAATTTTAACTACAAAACAATTATATTCATTCTAGACTTGCTTGACAAAATTCGTAAAGATATCAAAAGTATATGACTTGTGTTTTAGAAAGAACACCCATGCAAAATGAGAGTAATCATCAACAATAATAAATGTATAATCCTTACCTCCCAAACTTCTAATTTGTAGTGAACTGAACAAGTCCATATGAAGTAGGTGTAAACACCTATTAGAATCTTTGCCAATAATGCTTTTAAAAGTAGCTCTTGTTTGCTTGCCTTTTGTACATGCGTGATAAGGTCTATCTTTAGCGCACTTGACATTTGGGGCATCACGTACTAAATTTAGAGAAAATAATTTATTAATAGTTTTGAAATTTATATGTGTTAATCTCTTGTGTCATTGGTCACCAAGAGACACACTATCTTTTGCCAAAAAACACACTGGCGTAGAAGATTCTATGCAAATAAAATTTAAACAAAAGATATTCCTACTACGAGTGCCAAATAAAATCGTTTCTAAATTATCAACAGATTTTATCAAACACTTGTCTGCATGAAATTCTACGATGTATCCTTTATCGCAGAGCTGGCTTATGCTTATAAGATTGTGTTCCAATCCTTCAACATAAGCCACATCAGAAAAGGATACACTACACTTAGTGATCATACCTTAGCCTTTAGTAATTCCTCAGTAAGAACCTCTAAAGATGACCTTTGGCTCGTTCATGATTGGAGAATAATTCTGGAGAAGGCTTTTAGTCTCGATCATATGCCGAGAGCATCCAATGTCCAAATACCAGATGAGATTTTTGTGGCCTTTGGACATTCCTGCAAAAGTATAATCAAGTTGCCTTAGGAACCCAAATTTTTTTGGGTCCTTGGTCTCTAGTTAGCACACTCCCCCTACGAGTGTTAACATTGTGAGTGGTCTTCCTCACATTATAAACTTGAGGAGTTTCATAATATTTGGGATTAAACCAGCAATCTATGGTGAAGTGACCACCTTGCCACAACACCAAAAGTCAAATCTGTTGTATCTTTTCCTAATGATCTCCTGCTTGACCTTTTGAGATTCTGGTCTAGCAGGGGCAGTAGATTTGGATGTAGAAGCTTCATGGTGATGACATTCACATGACTTCTTCTCCTTAGTAGGCTTTTCTATAATGGGTTTGGATTTTGGATCATTCTTGATGTTGTGACCATGATTATAAGGTCCCTAGCTCTGAAAAGTGATCTCCTCATAAGGTGCCTTGAAGACACTCTCGCCAAAGTTCCGGGGACGAGTCAATCCTTGGTACCGAGACTTGGGCTCTACATGAGTAGGCCTAGCAAAGTGACCATAGGACGAGTCAAGGTCAAACTCGTTCATTGGAAAGATAACCTTTTTGAACAAAGTTTGTTCTTGAGAAGCTTTCCCCTTCTCCTTGGCTAGAGCTTTCTTATTGGCCTGATTTCTCCTTTTGGCCTTGTTTCTCCTAGAAGATTTACTAGGGGATGTCACATGGCCCAAGTCAGCACCTTTGGCCTGAGTAGAGAATTCAGCAATAAGCGGAAGGACTGTCTTGGGCTTGGAGAAACTTTCAACAAGTTTATTTTCAGCTTCAAGTTGTTCTTCCAATTCCTTGATGATTTTCTCCTTCAAATTTAGGTACTCAAGAGCCTTATTATATTCTTCCATCGTATTATGGAAGTCCTTTCTGAGTGAGTCCATCATTATAATTTCCTCCCTCAGATTGCTCTCTTCAGCCTTAAGAGATTTGATCTCCTTAGCCTCAGCCCTTGCAACTCTACAACATTTGTCGTAGGCTTTGATCAGCTCTTTATATTGAGATATGAGTTCAAACTCCTCATCAGAAGAACATTCCTCATGATCATGGTCAGAATCATCAGATTCAGAAAGAGCGGTATAAGAGTTTACCTTCCTAGTGAACTGGGGTTCTTCTTCATCTGTCTGTGTCATGAGCCCAAAGTAGGCTTCCTCTTCATCACTAGACTTAGATAAATCTGTGTCATTGAGGGTCTTGCCCTTCTTGGCTATCAGGCTTCTTTCTGTCTTCTTCTTATTGTACGAAGTTTTCATTTCCTCTCTTATTCCACCCTCCTTCTTCTTGTGAGGGCACTCAGCAATGATGTGTCCTAGCTTATTGCAGCAAAAATAAACAATGTTAGTAGAAATGTGTTTGTTCTGTTTGGAGTAATACCTATCTTGGCTACTTGAGTCCTTCTTGTGACGATCACCATCGTGACGTGATCTTCTGAATGAGGCATCCTTGCCTTTCCATTGCTTCTTCTTATTCAAGAATTTCTTGATCTGCCTTGAGAGAAGAGAAAACTCTCCTTCAGATAACTCTGAGCCTGAGGTGCTTGGCTCTGAAGATTCTTCTTCACTTTCTTCTTGTGGTAGGGCAGGATAATCAGGCTTGGACTTCCTTGAGGTGTCTGCCTTTAGAGCGACAGACTTCTCCTTCGATGAAGACCTGTTCTTCTCTTCTTCAGCTTTTCTTGAATTTATTTGTAGCTCATATGACATAAGCTTTCTGAAGAGATTTTGAGGGTCTGTCTCTGCTAGCTCTCCAAACTCCCGGATAACACAAACCTTGTTATCTCATTCCTTATTCAGGGATCTCAGGAACTTATCATTCAGTTCCCCATTTATGAAGACCCGACCATAGACTCTTAGACCATTGATAATCTTGAAGAAATTCTTAAAGGTATCTGCAATGAAATCCTTGGAATCTTGTCGGAATGCTTCATATTTCTGATTCAAAAGGGATCTTCTGTCATCCCTAACTTCTTCAGTGCCTTCCATCAAGATGTTAAAAGACTGCCACATTTCCTTTGTAGATTGGCAGTGAATTAAATTTTGCAGCTTAGAGTCATCGACTGCACTTGCGATGATATTTTTTGCTTTTTTGTCTAAAGAGACAAGTACAATCTCATCCTTATCAAGATCTATCAGTTTCTTAGGAATTTGCTTTGTTGAGTCAATGGTGGAGGTGGTCATAGGAACATAAAATCCTTCTTCCACTATAATAAAAATTCTAGAATCCACAGCTTCCATGAAGAACTTTATTCTTTCTTTTCACATAGCAAAATTGTTCTTTGTGCACAGAGGAAGCTTTGCAAAATTCTTAACTCCGTCCATGCTTGAATCCTCTAAAGACAACTAGGAGCAGATCTGTTCAAGGTGTTAACCTTTTTGATGAACAATTTGCCTCTGATACCAATTAATGTTTTTAGTTGTCTACCTAAATCACCTAGAGGGGGTGAATAGATGAGGTCTGCGTCTTTTTGCGGAATAAAAATTTAACGAACGAAGCACAGAAAATAAGCACACACAACACAGAGAACACCAGATCTATAGTGGTTCCCCAATCTTGGGTACATCCATTCTCCACCTCACCGATCTAGCAACACACTGGACTCAGCTACTTCACTATTGCCTTGGATTGAAAACCAATCCTACAATTCGGAGCAACGCCCCTACAACTCGATCCATAACACAGATCTACACTCGGAAGAAATACTTCCTACAACACTAAGAGACAAAATCTCCTATGAGATAAAGATTTTGTAAATAAAATTATACAAACAGAATATCTCAGATCTGAATCTTCAGCCTTTCTTCTTTCTTAAATCTTTGAAGCTTTCTCAAAAATAGGTTGAAGAAGACAAGCCAAAAACTGTTCTGGATCTTAAAACCTAGATTAGCACGATCAAGATGAAGATCTGTTAGAATAAGAATGCCTTTATCTGTTGATCTAATCTTGCTCTGAATCTTTAGAATCAGAGAAGGAGCGGCTGCGAGATCATCGATGAAGAGCGGCGATGGCTCCCGATTTGTAATGAAGAAAAACGATTTAGAAAACTTTTTATCTCTCTGTTAGGGTTAATCAAATATGATAAGACCTTTTATAGGAATAGTCTAACGGTCTTAATCATAAATAACATAACACGTGGACCAATAATCATGAAGATTAATTTGAAATAGGGTCCCGTCAGACTTAACGAAATTTCAGAAAAATTATCTGCATTACTCAAGTGGAATATGACTACTCGAGTAATCACTTTGACTTCTCGAGAAAAGGTTATAAAGTTCTCGAGAACAATCCTTAGAGAAAAAATCTGGAAATAACTTCTGGCTACTCGAGTAATAGAATTGACTTCTCGAGAAGTATCTGGACTTCTCGAGTACTAATGCTTCACTACTCGAGAACTAGATGTACTTCTCGAGTACTCGACTACTGTTACTCGAGATAAAGTCTTGCATTACTCAAGTAATAGCCTTAGCTACTCGAGTATTAGACTTAGAATAATTTCTGAGTTAGATATTTCAGATAACTCAAGAACAGGTAGAGATGTACTCGAGTACTAAGCAATTTCTCGAGAACTAACCTTAAATCATCTCGAGAACTACTTTAGTTACTCGAGTGCTAGACAAAGCTTACTCGAGAACTGACTATAATTCTACTCGAGTACTTAAGTTACTACTCGAGTGAAACACTTAGAAAAATTCTGATTTCTGAAAATTTTCTTTCTTCAAGGAAATCTGCAACTAGTCTTTCTCCTACAGGTTTAGTGCTTGAAAATGAAGGGTATCCCAATAGAGAGGCTACACATGAGTCAATACCATGGATCACACAATGAGGGATTACATTGTATGGTCCTATGTTTGGTGACTCATTGTAGACTGACATTTTTCTACACTTTGGCAATTATGTCCTATAAACATAACTCAAATAAGACATAAAATACAACTTAATTCATCTTAGTTTAAGGATGACTTCATACAAATCTAGGTTATTGTGGATACAATACCCAACAATTTTGACATGGATACATATCATTTCTTTCTTTACTGATAAAATCATTACTTTAAGCACTATGAAATTTCTTTCCTACTTATACTAAATTTAGAAGTCTCAACACTGTTGCACACCTTGAATCGCCTTCTCACTTAGGATAAAAAAATGAAACTTAATAATTTTCTGCTGTGTAAACTTATACTTTCTCACTCGTGGACTAGTTGATCCACCAGACCGAGGGACAAAATCAGTAAATCTAATAATATAACTATGTTTTAAAACATAACTCATAAGTCTTTTTATAAAAATAAATGAAAGGGCGGGGTTGCCTGAAGGTCTGCAGTTGTCCCTTGCACGGTGTGGCATCACGATGGCGTATTTTCTCCCACTTTGATAGTATTTTCATACTGAGAAAATGCAGGTTGTGACATAACCAGTCACAATATTGTGACTTCCATCGTAGATACAACCACGAGACAAAGGACTACAACTGGTAGAAGGAAGAGATCGAGAGCCTCTTCCAATAAGGTCTCCTCGGAAGATTTGTGCAGAACTCCACCCCAAATATGCCTGCACTGTGGAGCGACAATCCAACTAAAGGCCGAGCAGCAACTCGATGCAGATAGGCTGGGGGGCACAAGCGAGAGTGGGTGGTGGGGTGGGGTACTCCCCCTAATAACTCGTGTAAAGCCCGTGTCTCAACTTCTTGTTTTTTCCTTCAATTCAATAAGCTGCAAAGTGGAACTTGCGTGCACACTTATGTACCTCCTTTTATAATATGACAACTATTTTTGACTTCCCTCAGACATACACGTCTCCTAGAAGCAAAGCTCTTAGAGGAATCTCACAAGCAAGCAACAAAAAACATAGTACATCTATGAAGTCGAGCGTCTCTCCTCCGCATTGCAGGGATTTCCGCTCCCATGTTATTGGGAGTTTTGCATCCGTGTTGTAAGGAATTCTACTCCCAGGCTACCCAACGTTTCACCTCCGCATTGCAGAGCATTCCGATCCCATGCTGCCGGAAGTTTCGCCTCCGCATCGCAGAGCATCCTGCTCCTATACTGCTAGGCATATCGACTCCGCATTATAGAGCATTCGGCTACCACGCTATTGGGTGTTTCATCACCATGTTATCGAGCATTCGGCTCCCACACTGCCGGGCATTTGCCTCTGCGTTGTAGAGCATTTTGCTCTTATGCTGTCAGGTGTTCCGCCTCTGCGTTGCAGAGCACTCTGCTCCCAGTCGGCGAGTGCTCGGTGGAATTGGGTACTCGCCACTCTCCCCTTGCTCAGGCGATGAGTGCTCAGTGGAATTGGGCACTTGGGACCTAGCCACGGGTGAGTGGGAGCTCGCCTACTCTGCTCGCCATAGGCCCTTCATTAGGTGGGTAGTAGATGCATGGTGAAGCTGGGTACTCACCTCTCGCCACCAGCTTCGGGTTGGCATGGCCACTCGATAAATACGGGGTTGCACACAATTCCTGCTCTTTACGATTCCTGTCCCAGGCTTGGAAAGACCGTTTAACCCCATCGTTATTTGGCGAGTGCGCTTTTTTAGGGAATCACTCAGTTGGTCCCACCGAAGCCTATATATATCGTAGGTGGAGTTCGACCCTTTAGGAAGGGGTGATCGCACACTTACTTCTCTATCACAAGCTAAACAACTAAAAAATTAGCTCAAGAAACAAACCCAAGGCTCTAGAACGGAGGTCCCACCACACACCCGGAAGATCTTAGAGTGCTTCCCCTCCTTAGCCAAGTTCTGAGCTAAGGATACCTCAGAAAGCGCAAGAAGACCAGGGCACAAGTAAGCATTCCTTCTGAGGTACCCCCTTGAGTCTATTTATAGTTTTTTTAAGTTGGTCTGCCAACCACATACCTCCGCTGATTGGAATGGCTATATGCAGTCCAGGTCGTCCTGCCAACAACATAACTCTACTGTTCTGAAAGGCTATGGGGAGGCAATCAGGGGTAAAACGGTAAAAATACACCACAGATCACTAGGCGAGTGGCTGTAACATCCCTCAAATAACTTGACCCCTAAGAGTGGTTTTATTATGACTAGGTCATGACAAAACCCTAAGAATCTCAAAAGACCAAGTGAGCAAAGATACAAGGTGAAAATCGCCTTGGTCTGCCTATAGAACAACCTCACCACCAGACCTTGATAGGAGAGGCATGCCAACCTTGGCCACTCGCCCAGTCGACGAGTGCTTGTTGGAATTGGGCACTCACAACTCTCCCCTTGCTCAGACGATGAGTGCTCGGTGTAATTGGGCACTCGGGACCTAGCCACGGGTGAGTAGGAGCTCTCCTGCTCTGCTCGCCAGAGGCCCCTCATCAGGTGGGTAGTAGATGCCTGGTGAAGCTGGGTACTCACCTCTTGCCACCCGCTTCGATTTGGCATGACCACTCGATAAATACGGGGTTGCACACAATTCCTGCTCTTTACGATTCCTGTCCCAGGCTTGGAAAGACCGTTTAACCCCATCGTTATTTGGCGAGTGCGGGTTATTAGGGAATCACTTAGTGGGTCCCACCGAAGCCTATATATATCGTAGGATGGAGCTAACCCCTAAAACTCCCTCCTCTCCCATTTAACTCAACTTTCTCCCTATGCTACAACGTTATGTCGATCTCACAGACAGCTCTCGCACGCCTTGTTGCCAACAAAGAAAAGAACAGGGTGGCCACGACTACCCTGATGGCCATTGCCACCGAGCACTCGTCGCGTACTCCAGTGAGATGGTCGGAGGATTGAGTGATAAGGAGGTCGAGGTCCAACCCCACCGGGGTAACGAGCTCGCTTATCCCCGCTATAACCCAATCCTAGCCAAGATCTCAGCCCCCTCTTCTAGATGCTCTCTTTTGACCTTAACTCAGGCTCAACCTACTTTTTCCGGGTCCATAGCAAACTCATGCCATATGACTTTGCAGCTCAATGCTCTTTCCGAGGTTGTGGAGGGTCTGGTCGACGAGAACTAGGGGCTTCAACGAATCAGAGTGAGCCGGATGTTCGCGTGCAAATCCCTGGTAAGTAAAATTGTTCATTACTAGATTCGACTTACCCCCTGGCTAAATAATACCTTGATCACGTTTCCCATACAGTGCCTACCTTTATCGACATCACCTCGACTACTCCGATTTCATCACCCCCCCACCCACCACC
Organism: Platanthera zijinensis; assembly: GCA_039513925.1. Taxonomy (NCBI): domain Eukaryota; kingdom Viridiplantae; phylum Streptophyta; class Magnoliopsida; order Asparagales; family Orchidaceae; genus Platanthera; species Platanthera zijinensis. The sequence continues at coordinate 153,799,878 of CM077090.1, read as the reverse complement.
GACGATCTCAACCACGACCTCGCTAACGCGCAAAAGTCTCCGACGAGTGGCGGTGCAAGGACCTCAACGTAGGGCATCCGGTCTCCCCACATACCTAGCCTCCCGTGAACGAGATCGAGGAAATCTTTGCTACTGCCTCTCAGCAACCCCTTCAGTGGCCAACCGAGCATTACCTAGAGTCATCCTGGTAAGGAGGGCTAGACCTCTCTTGGTCAGTCATCTGAAATACCTCAGTGCTTCTGGTTGCGCTAGTTCGCACCGACTTCTCGATTTTCCTTGGAAGATGAGACTGACATCTCTATCGATGCCGAGTTGGATGTTTCCACGACTTACTCGGGCCCCTTCCCTGACGTGATTTGGGGCTTCCTCGGCAAGCTGGTGTCTTTTGTCGAGCCGATGCAGCGAGCGGAAGTCATCCTGCAGAAACATGGATTCATGCTCCACGAGATCCAAGAGGAAAGGGCATAACTAGTGAATGACCCTCTTCATCACCTTATCGCTCATGAGCAAAGAGTGGAGGCCTTGGAGCACGAGTGCATATTGTTCATGGGGGCGATGCCCGAGATTATTGTCGAGTACATGCCGATAGGGTTTGAGGCTCGCGCCCCTAAGACACGTGAGTCACTCAACTCCATATAGGAAGATGAGCTCTCCATCCCACTCGCTCATTTAGAGATGGGAGGCCAAGTGAGGCAGTTTCTGAAGTACTTTGGGTCGGTGCCAGCGCAGGTTAGTCCCAATGCTATTGCCATGCTCGTGGCTTTCGTGTGCTACCTGCGTGAGGAAAAAATCGAATTCAACTTGATGGTCTTCCAAAAGTTGTTCATCTATCGAGCCACCAACGATAGGGTGACCTTCCTTACCGGCTCGCAGATCAAGGTCTTTGAGACCATCAATAAGGCCCATTATTAGACGAATCGCTTCATCTTTGTCAAGGGCACTCACGGGAACATTCCCTCCGCACAGATCCCGAAAGATGAGACTGCCTGCCAAGCTCCCCGCGTTGGCGACGAGGACGCCAAGCTGCACAAGTTCTTATCGGGGAAGAACTTTGAGGTCGCCTACCTGTGGCGTAACCTTGACTCGTTACTCCCCATTCCCCACGACGCAGGTATGTATTCATTTTGATCTTGCGACCTTCACTTGCCCCTATTGGGATCTCAGCGTAATACCATCTTTACTTTCTCTATAGACGAGCCCCAAGTCCATGTGAACGGGTAGAGTGGACCTGGCTCTCACGCTCGCTCAGTACGCAGCGGCATCATGCACTGATGATTTGAGAGCACCCGCAACCAGCAGCGACAAGAAGAAGAAGAGGAGGTATCCCGAGAAGGAGGTGCCCGACCCGAGATCATTGTCTGACGGGCCCTCAAAGAGATAGAAGTCGCTGCCCTCAAGGAAAGTTACTTCAACGGGAGAGCTGGCTTCTTTGGCATAGAGGAAGTTGGAGGGAAGCGAGTTGGGCACGACAGACTCGCACCCTAACTTTGGACTGGGGCAGAAAAACCTGGACGGCTATGGGCAAGCCCTGCTTGCTTGGGATGCGAAATTGCATCGAGTTTCTATTTCCTCACTCCTCCCCTCTTGGACTGAATAGGGGCACACTGGCGATGACTCCTCTCCCTATCTTATGGGTTGTACGACCGCCAAGTGTAGGATCTTGTGGCGCCCTTAGAGGGGGGGGGGGGTGAATTAGGGCTCTTTAAAATTTTAACAAGCTTTTTCTAAAATGCGAAAATAGAAGTAAAGTTTGAGACACACCAATGAAATGAAAAACAAGATTTTATTGCTCCAAAATATATATGTAAAATGATTCCAATAAAACTTGAAATCAAGGCTTACAACGATAATAGTTTTTAGCTTTTTCACCGATCCTTCTCCCAAGGACCGGTAGGCTATAGTCAATATCTCCCTAGATATGGCTACTAGCCTCCCCCTAAATCAAACCTATGATCTAGACGCTGCACACAAGGCGGCGATTTACTCTTAAGCCTCACAAGGACCTAGACACCACTCACAAGGTGGTGATTTGCCCCTAAGCCACACACGGGCTTAGACACCACACACAAGGTGGTGATTTTCCCTTCCCAATTACAAAGATAAAAAGTGAAAATGAAAGTACAATAGTAAAACTTAAAAAAAATTCTGAGAAATCCTGAAAATGATAGTAATTCTGAGAAGGAAGAAGAGGATGAGGAAAGTCTTTTTGTTAAAAAATTTAAAAAATTTATGAGAAATCCGGAGAGAAGAAATACTTTTAAAAAATATTTTAAGAAGGAGACGTTTAGAAAGAAAAAACAAAAGGATGACGATGAGGAGGAAGAGAGACCCCCACCGGAGTGCTATCACTGCAGAAAGTTAGGACACATACGAAGCAAGTGTCCAAAGTACTTGAAAGAACTTAAAGAAAAGAAGCACAAAGGGAAGAAGAAGGTCATGAAAGCTGAAACATGGGATGATACTACTTCTGAAGATGCAAGCAGTTCAAGCTCAAGCGAGGAGGAGGAGGCCAATATGTGCCTAATGGGAAAAAGCATCATATCTGATGATGAGTGCAGTGTCCAAAGCGACACTGAGGTAACTCCTCCAACTTATGATGAATTATTTTCTGAATTTTTAAAGACTTGCAAATATTTTGAAAAAAGTTTAAAAGATAATGAGGTTCTTAAAACTGAAAGTGAAAAGTTGTTAAATGAAATTAAGACTTTTGGAAAAGAAAAAGTGTCTTGCCAAGAGTGTGATCACTTGTTGGGAAGAATAAAAGAACTTGAAGAGTCTCTCTCAAAAGCTCATTCTAAAATAAAAATTCTCACTAAAAAGAATGAGATTTTAGAGAGAGATCTGAAATCTTCTATTTCCAAAGTCCATGAAGGAAAGAAAGCTTTTGAACGCAGATGTGTAAATCTAGTATCCGAGAATACTAAAATGAGGAACCAGATTCATGACTTAACACTAGCCATGAAAAAGTTTGGATTGGGCCAAAGATCACTGGATATGATCTTAGGTTACCAATGTCACGGATCTGGAAGATTTGGACTCGGATACACGACTGGAAACTATCGCCCGACGATAACCACTACCGCCGGCGATAGCGAAAAGTTCAGAAAAGCGAATTTTAAAATTTCTGATAATAATAAATTAAATGATGCTACGTATTCTTACAGTAAAAGTCCAGAGAAGTTATATTCTTCTCGTTACATTACATGTACCAAATGCAATAGATTTGGTCACACCACGGACTCGTGCTGGAAGAAAGGAAAAAGTAAAATTAAGCAAATCTGGATGCCTAAGGCTTCTACCTACACTATGGGTGGAACCACTTGGGTAGCCAGATCTTTACTCACATCCTCTTTCTAGGTGTGTTGGCAGGCGAAGGACAAAGAAGACGTGTGGTACTTGGACTCGGGTTGTTCAAAGCACATGACAGGCAATAAAGAGAAGTTCCTTAGCCTAGAAATGAAGAAAGGAGGAGTTGTAACATTTGGAGATAATGGAAAAGGAAAAATAATCAGCATCGGTGTTGTGGGTAACAAAAGTTTTTCAATTTCAAATGTTTTGTTTGTAGAAGGTTTAAAACATAATTTGATTTCTATTAGCCAATTATGTGATAAGGGTTTAAATGTTTTGTTTGAATCCTCCACAAACTTATGCAAAATTATTGATTCCAAAACAAATGAAATTATTTTTACCGCACCCAGATGTCATAATGTATATATGATTAAATTTCATGATTTTTTAAATTCTACCTTAAAATGTTTTTTGTCAAAAAATGATGAGTTAGAATTGTGGCATAGGCGACTTGGACATACTAGTGCCAAGTTAATTAAAAAACTTTCAAAAGATAAATTAATCAAAGGTTTACCATTGCTAAATGGGAATTTATCTTCTTTATGTGAGCCTTGTCAAAAAGGAAAATTTTCAAAATCATCTTTCAAGAGTAAAAATATTATTTCTACAACTAGGCCACTCCAATTAGTTCATATGGATTTATTTGGGCCAATTAATGTTTCTAGCTTAGGTGGTAGAAAATATACATTTGTAGTGGTTGATGATTATTCACTTTTTTATTGGACTTTATTTCTAACCTCTAAATCTGATGCGTATTCCTAATTTTCTAAATTATGTTTGCGTATTCAAAATGAATTTGAGTTAAAAATTACACGCATATGTTCAGATCATGGAGGGGAATTTGAAAATGAAAAATTTATTTCTTTTTGTACGGAGTTAGGAATTAAACATGAATTTTCCACTCCACGCACACCACAGCAAAATGGTGTAGTGGAGAGGAAAAATAGGACTCTTCAAGAGCTAGCCCGTATAATGTTATCTGAATTTACACTACCAAAATCTTTTTGGGCTGAAGCGGTGAGTACTGCATGTTATGTAATTAATAGAATAATGCTTCACCCTATTTTATAATTAACTCCGTATGAATTAATTTTTAATAAAAAATCAAATGTTTCTTATTTTAAAGTTTTTGGTTGTAAAGGTTTTATTTTAAATTCTAAAGATTCCTTAGGAAAATTTGATGAAAAGTGTGATGATGGAATTTTTATTGGGTATTCTTCAACCAGTAAAGCTTATAGAGTTTTTAATAAACGAACAAAAATAGTTGAAGAATCTATTCATGTTAGGTTTGATGAGTTTGTTCCATGTGTAGATAAGAAAACTACAGGAAAAGAAGATAAACCCCTTCCTCTAATGGAAAATGATGATGAAGAACATGAAGGGCATGAAGAAGAAGAAAAAGAAGAAAAAGAAGAAGAAAGAGAAGAATATGTGCCTCCAAGTGAATTGATATTTTCAAAGGATCATCCAAAGGAGCTTATTATTGGAGATCCACAAAAAGGGATCAGTACACGTTCTTCTTTACATGTTTTGTTTTCAAACTTATGCTTTGTATCTGAAATAGAACCAAAAGATGTTTCCACCGCTTTAAATGATGAATTTTGGTTTTTAGCTATGAATGAAGAACTTAATCAATTTGAACGTAATAAGGTTTGGAATCTTGTAGAACGACCCAAAAATCATCATGTAGTTGGAGTAGAGTGGATTTTTAAAAATAAATTGGATAGTGACTCTAGAATTGTTAGAAATAAAGCCAGATTAGTTGCAAAAGGTTATGCACAAATAGAAGGGATAGACTATGATGAAACTTTTGCACCCGTTGCTAGATTAGAAGCGGTTAGGATATTTCTTGCATTTGCTTGCTTTAAAAGATTTAAATTATATCAAATGGATTTCAAAACTGCATTTTTAAACGGGTATATAAAAGAAGAGGTTTATGTAGAACAATCTCCTGGCTTTATAAATGAAATATATCCAAATTATGTTTTTAAATTAGATAAAGCACTTTATGGGTTAAAACAAGCGCCTCGTGCTTGGTATGATCGTTTAACTCAATACTTATTAAAGCACGATTATAAAATGGGAAGTGCCGATTCTACACTCTTCATTAAGCAAATTGATCATGATTTAGTTATTTTGCAAATTTATGTTGATGATATTATTTTTGGAGCCACTAGTGAAGAGTTATGTAATGAAGTAGTTCAAATTATGAAAAATGAATTTGAAATGAGCATGGTAGGAGAACTTTCTTTTTTCTTAGGATTTCAAATTACACAAAGAAATGATGGCATTTTTATTAATCAATCTAAATACATTCATGATATGTTAAGAAGATTTGGATTTGAAAACCTTAAACATGCCAATACTCCTATGAGTGCTTCATTGAAATTGGGAAAAGATGAAAGTGGTATTTCAATTGACCAAACCCTTTATAGAAGTATGATTGGGTCTTTATTATATTTAACTTCTTCTAGGCCTGATATTATGTTTGTCGTTTGTTTGTGTGCTAGGTTTCAAGCTAATCCAAAAGAATCACATTTAAAAGCGGTGAAACATATTTTTAGATATCTTATAGGAACATCTACACTAGGCTTATGGTATCCTCATAATGACTCTTTTATCTTACAAGGATATTCTGATTCTGATTATGCGGGGTGTTCATTAGATCGAAAAAGCACAAGTGGCACTTGTCATTTCATCGGCCCAACACTTATTTCTTGGTCGAGTAGGAAACAGAATTCTGTTGCCCTCTCCACTACTGAGGCCGAATATATTGTACTTGGTAGTTGTTGTGCTCAAGCACTTTGGATGACACAAACACTAGAAGATTTTGGCATACACCAAAATAATATTGAATTAAAATGTGATAGCAAAAGTGCTATCGATTTAACGAACAATCCTGTGTTATATTCTAGATCCAAACATATAGATGTTCGTCATCATTTTATTAGAGATCACCTAAAGAAAGGGCATATTAAAGTAAATTTTATTGGAACAGATTCTCAAATAGCAGATATTTTCACAAAACCGCTTAATGATTCACGTTTTTTAAGATTAAGATTAGAACTTGGAATCTTAGAATTATAAGTCAAAATTGTTTTAATACCGAGATTTTAGTCTTGTAAAATAGGCCTAAGATTAGAAATCATATATAAATATCATTTAGTTAATTAAAAAACAATCAAAATTTTGTTTAATAACCAACAAACCATAACAAAAAATTGCACAGCACATAGGATAACACTGAAAAAGGCAATACAAACATCAAACACACAAATTAAAAGAGTCTTCACTATCGCCAGGCGACAGTACTAACGCCGGCGATATCCCAGATTTAGTCAACATCAAAATATTACATCACTGAAAATACAAAGTCATTCATCCATGTTCTCTTCAGTAGACACATTAACATCTTCACTGGAAGTCGGAGTTGGTTCTCTAGGCCTTCGCGTCCGCCTTATCGAATGTCGTGGAGGATCCTCGACTGGACTCCCCCATTCTCGTTCTTCTTCTGGAGTTGGCTTTAGTTTCAGCCCCTTTACCAGAAACTTCATGAATTTTCGAAAACCGGAATGGCTACGCTTTTGTTCCTCTTTCATCTCCTCCACTGTCTCTCTTAGATCGTCAATAGATTCACGCAAAGACCCTCCTCTTTGCAGTGGTTGTCTAGATGACGAGGCAGCCCGTGGAGATGGACCTCTAGCTGGTTCTACCGTATGTATCGCCGGGATACAATCATCAATATAGAACTCTTGATCTATCCACTCATATTTCTGATATACGACCTTTTGAATAACACTTCCTAAAGGAAGTGTATTCAGTTTCCTCCTAAGGGGATGCTTCATTTTATAAGTATATCGTATGATGGATGACACAAAATCCGCCACATCAAACTTAACTCTCTCTAATACATAATAAGTCACTAAGCTCAATTGAGCCGTGATCTTCCTTGTGTCCCCGGCCTTTAACATAACCATGTTTCTTAATATATCTTGAATCACGAATGCATCACGAGAGAGTGATGCAACGTCTTGAATCAAATTCCTATTTTCCTTTCCGTGCAGGACTTGGTTCAATATACTCCAATCATGATCCTTTCGGTAATTCTCCACTATATCCATAAAATTTTCCTCACAAGTGGCAAGATTATATTCTCGTCTTAGATCAGCATGAGTAATATCTATTTCAACTCCTTGGATTCGAGACCTTACTCCTCCATTCAACCCCGTATATTTAGGGTCTTCCAACTGGTTATAAAAATCCCTTACAAAAATGGAGCTAAAAAGGTTGGGTATAATGAGAGACATTATACCTGACTCAACAAGAAGTTCATAGATATGCGGAGGCAATGTTTCATCCAAAAGTTTCACAACACCAACCGACACATTCTCAATTCCTGGGTATGTTTGATATGATGCATGTGGGTTGCGGCTGGTGCTTTTTCATGCACGGGATGATGAAGCCATCTCCTGAAAAAATTATGACAACATCATGTTAACAAAAAAAAAATTTTAATTTTACCAGAATTCCTTCCTATCGCCGGTGACAGTACTATCGTCGGGCGAAAGCACAAAAACTATTTTTTTTGGAAGATTCGTGTAGATCTCCTCAAGCAAAATCAGTAAAGTTCCTAAAAATAAATAAATCTCAAAAATCAACCCCATATACCTCATCTTTTGTAAGGATTTTGCATCAAAATAAAATATTTTCTTCAAAATTATTTTACAACAAAATGTATGCCCACACTCAAATCTTTTTCTAGATCTATCTTCCTTCATCATCTACAATCCAGATCTATTGTTTTTTTTTAAAAACACAACCTTAAAGAGAGATCTCACCTTCCTTTTTGGAGTTTTTGAGAGTTTCCGCTGAGGAAGACGAAGCCACAAAGGTCCAGGGTCGGTCAAATGAAGAGAGGTGTCGGCCCTATCCGATTTTTCGACTTTTATACCAAAAAACGCTATCGCCGTGCGGTATCGCTACCGCTGGCGATAGTGCATTTTTTAAGCCACATTTCCCTAATGTTCTGACACCTTCTCAACAACCTTGTTTTTAGTGTTACTGTAAATTTTTGGATGGTATCAGGATACAATACTTATTACATGTGTGATAATTAATTTATAAGTTCTTTACACATTTTTTTAATTTGTCTTGCACTCGATATCTTTCTATACCTTTGATGACTAGAACTTGAATAGACTTTGTTGGTACCCTAGTTTGATTTGAGTTTAGTCCTCTCCTTTGTGCTCCTTGACCCAAGAAATATCTATGGTCAATGGTTAGAAGTCTAGTTGTAGAGTCCTCACTTTTCCAGATTGAGAATTTGGTTAAGTAGGTTTTTCGTTCGACTATAGTCGAACGCCGCTCGACTATCGTCTATCGACTGATCGACGATCGTCTATCAGTTGGTCAACGCTTTGTCTGCGCTGATAGTTCGACTATTTGTTGATAGGTCGACTATCTGTTCTGCGCTGATAGGTCGACTATCTGTTGATAGGTCGACTATCTGTTCTGCGCTGATAGTTCGACTATCTGTTGATAGGTCGACTATCTGTTCTGCGCTGATAGTTCGACTATCTGTTGATAGGTCGACTATCTGTTCTGCGCTGATAGTTCGACTATCTGTTGATAGGTCGACTATCTGTTCTGCGCTGATAGTTCGACTATCTGTTGATAGGTCGACTATCTGTTCTGCGCTGATAGTTCGACTATCTGTTGATAGGTCAACTATCTGTTCTGCGCTGATAGGTCGACTATTTGTTGATAGGTCGACTATCTGTTTTCTGAGGTAGGTCGACTATCTGCTTGATAGGTCGACTATCTGTTCTGCGCTGATAGGTCGACTATCTGTTGATAGGTCGACTATCTGTTTTCTGAGGTAGGTCGACTATCTGCTTGATAGGTCGACTATCTGTTTGCGCTTGATAGTTCGACTATCTGTCCTGATAGATCGACTATCTGATAGTTCGACTATCTGTTCTGATAGGTCGACTATCTGCCGAGGTAGTTCGACTATCTTCTTCGATAGGTCGACTATCTGGATCGTTCGACTATCTGCCCGATAGATCGACGATCTCCGTGCGTCGGTCGACGATCTCCGAAGGTCGTTCGACGCTTTCTGCCTGCCTTTATATTTTGTATTTATTTATTATATTTAATTAATTAATACATTTTCTGGCACATTATTTTAAGATGTATGATAAAATTTCCAGGCAATATTTGCTCCATCTCTTTTGCCTGAGTCAAATCTTTTTAAGATAAAGTTGTTTGTCTTATTAGCTGTCTTTATAAATTACTTTATCTGTTGTCAGCCCTTTATAGCCGTTAGACTGAAAAGTCTTCTTCTTTGCTATAAAGAGATTATTTCTGATGTGACTTTATTTAGTCCTTTGTTATTTGATTTGGTCCTGCAGCTTCTTAGAAAAAGGGTTATTCCTTTTATAGAATGTTTTGCTGCAGAGATGTTTCTGTCTTCTTGATATTTACAGCCCAGGTCTCAAGGCTCAGAAGAAGACAAATAATTCAAATGGAAGAGAGCCATTGCTTGCTGCTATTATATAAAGAACCCTTTGAAGAAGGATTCAAGCTAGCTAATAGCTAACCAGTTGTTCATTCAAGCTTTCAAGCCTTCAAGCTTTCTGCTCTCAGCAAACTCCATCTAACTGAGAAGTGTTAAGATCTTCATCTCTTCTTCAACCTGAGTTCTCCTGCTTTCAGGAAGTTCAAACTCAGAGATCCTTTGAAGAAGAAGAAGAAGAAGATAGCTGCTTGAAGAGATTTCATTTTGTTATTTATTTTCTTCCTGTAGCTTTTCCTTCAGAACTTTCTGAAGAGTTTTTCTGCACTGAAGCAAGACTTCACCTGGACATCTTTGAGCCAGGGGGAGCCTTGATTCTTTAGAGCATTCTAGCTCAGTGCAAGTTTTTGTGCTTCTCTAATCTATTATAAAATAGAGAAGACATCTTAACCTTCTTCCCCCCTCCTGTACAGGGTTATGACTCCCTTCAAAAGTATCCCTTGGTGGTAGGGCACCTGATCAAAAACCTGAGCTTGGTTTTTTAGACACCTGATCAAAAGTCTAAAGGGTTTCTGAATCTACCTGAAGCAGATTCTATTGGTGGCAGGGCACCTGATCAAAAACCTGAGTGGATTCCTACCGTGTGGGTAGAAGAGTGGACGTACCCAAGTTGTTTGGGGAACCACTATAAATCTCCTTGTGTCGTCTGGATTCCATTGTTTAATTCCTGTATTGTGGCTGTGATTAGATATAACTAGGTTGCTAGTTGTTGATTAGGTTTTTCCAAGCCTTAACTGTAATTACAGTTAGCTTGAGTTTGTGCACTCCACTTGTGTTAGGCTCTAGGGTTAAATCTATATCTATAATCTTTCATTCCGCACTTCACTCCAAGGGAGTTGAGTAGACCATTAAGTTTTGTCTAGTGCAAAATTTGATAACTCTATTCACCCCCCCTCTAGAGTAGTATCTATCCCTTCACTTTCAATTGGTATCAGAGGGAGGTTGACTGACTGAATAGGCTAACACCTAAGTCACAAGATCCTGATAGATACCAAAGCTTATAGATATTCACTATCATGGCCCAGTCTAAGGATTATTCAAGCACCAGACCTCCAGCATGCAACTTAGCTAAGTTTGGCATCTGGAAGGCAAGGATAAAACTTTATATGAATTCTATTGATGAAAGTATTTTTGCTTCTATTTTGTCAGGTCCCCCAAGAGCACCTGCTGCTGCCACTGCCTCATCATCTGATATGAGTGCAGTGCCTCCTCCAGATTATAATGATGAGTACAAGAAGGCCAAAATTGCAGATGCCAAGGCAATGAACATACTGGCTCAGACAATGTCTGATGAGGTGTTCCAGAAGGTTGCTGACTGCTCCTCAGCAAAGGCCATGTGGGACACACTGAACCAGATTGTAGCTGGTTCAGCTGATGAAAGGAAGGACAGAAGGTCCAACCTGATCTCACAGTACGAGAACTTCAAGAAAACTGATGCTGAATCAGTTGAAGCTATGTACACCAGGCTCAGCTCAATCATCAATGAGCTGAGGACCCTGGACAAGGACATATCATTGACAGAGGTCAATGATAAGATTCTTATGTGCTTCCCTAGCACATGGGATCTAAGAATCTGGCCCATCAAAGAAGCCAGAAGTACTAATGAGATCTCCACTGAAGCTCTCCTCGGCAAGCTCAAGTCTTTTGAGCAAGTGCTGAAGACCAGAGAAGCAGAAGCTGAAGCCAAGACCCCCACTCCTACAAGAAAAGAGCAATCTCTAGATCTTAAGGCTGCAGATGTCTCTGAAGGCAGCCAATCTAATGAGGAACTTATGGCACTGTTTGCCAAACGGTTTCTCAAGATGGGGAGAAAGGAGTTCAGAAAGAAGTCTTCACGCTATGAAGACAAACCAAGGTATGATCGCTCTCCTGCTAAAGAAATTATATGTTATGGTTGCAGGAAGCCTGGACATATCTTGCCAGAGTGTCCAGAGGAGAAGAACAAAGAAAAGAGAAAAGATAAAGAACAGCACAGGAAGCACTCCAAGCCATCCTCCTACAAAAACAAAAAGAAGGAGAGAGGTTTCATTGCTGAAACCTGGAGTGATTCTGATGAAGAATCCTCCTCATCAAGCTCCAGTGAATATGAGGAAGAGAAGAAGGCAAAAGAAGTTTGCCTCATGGCAATAGATGCCTGCAGCAACCACTCTGCTGTAGAGAGTTCTGATTCTGATGAAGAGATGCCTACAGAAGATGAGGTACTTTCTTCTTATGATTTTACTTCAGAAGAATTTAAAGTAGAATTTAAATCTTTATGTTTAGATTTAATTAGCTCAGAAAAGGAAATAAAAGAACTTAGAAATAGGTTAGCTGACTCAGAATCAATAGCCTCTGAAAACATTAGGTTAAATGAAGAACTCACTACTTGTAGTGAAGAAATCAAATTTCTTAAAATAGAGTTAGCTAAGTCTAAGAGATTAGAAGAATCCCTTAATGGTAGAAGCCTTAAGTTATTAGAAATTACCAGCATGACTAACACTAGGTCAGGTAATGATAAACTAGGCTTAGGAGCTTCTCCCTGTGAACCCTCAGTCATTCTTAAAAATAATCTTTCAACTCCAGTGAACTTCATTTCAGCTAGTGGAAAGAAGAACACTGAGCAAGTAAATCTGGTTAATAAAACCTTAAATAAAGCTAAGAGAGAAAAGAGAAAGAAGTTTTTTAAAGAAATGCAAAGAGCGTCGAACGCAGCTCGACGATCGGAAGCTCCATGGTCGAACGAAGGTCGACGATCTGAGCACCCATCGTCGAACGTCGATCGACGATTTCAATATGATTTTCAAAATCATAATCAATTCCATAGAAACCTAAATGAGAATAGAAACCCTAGGTTTGTTGACCCATCATCAGCATGGAGAATCCCACCTAGGAGATCTCACCCATTAGGTTATCACCCTCAGCCTGCATTTTCATACATTTCCAGTTTTTCTTATGTGAAAAACAAGGGACCCAAGGTTACCTGGGTCCATTCTGTCTAAATAATTGTCTTGCAGGTGAAGGCCTATCCAATCACTCAAAATAAGTGGTATTTGGATAGTGGATGCTCTAAGCATATGACAGGAAATAAAGATCTACTGTCAAAGTTCAAAGCTAAGCTCGGCCCAAAGGTTATCTTTGGAGACTCCAGCTGTGGTCAGACAGAAGGCTATGGCAAGATCACAATTGGAGCAGTTACTTTCAAGAGAGTTGCTTATGTCAATGGACTGAAGCATAATCTGATTTCAGTCAGCCAGCTATGTGATGCTGGCTACCAGGTTTCATTTTCTAACTCCTCTTGCAGTATTACTTTAAATAATAATATTGTTTTAGTAGGTATTAGAATAGGTAACATTTACTTAGTAGATTTTAATTCATCTCAATCTGAAATCTGCCTGTTTAATGAAGTAACCCTTAATAATAATTCCCTATGGCATAAAAGGCTTAGTCATGTAAACCTGAAAAATATATCTAGGTTATCTAAGCACAACCTTGTTAGAGGTTTACCTTCTTGCCCCTATAAGAAGGAGAACCTATGCAAGGCTTGTCAGCTAGGCAAGCAAACCAAGAATTCTTTTAAATCTATAAATAAAAGTGATTCTCCTAGGATCCTGTATTTATTACATTTGGACCTTTTTGGCCCAATAAATGTACAGAGTTTAGGAGGGAAGTATTACACATTAGTAATTGTAGATGACTTCTCTAGGTTCAGTTGGGTTTTCTTTTTGAGAACTAAGTCTGATAACTTCAAAGCCCTTACAGACTTTCTATTATATGTGCAGACTGAGTACTCTACTCATGTGGCCTTGATCAGAAGTGATCATGGTACTGAGTTTGACTCTCTTCTCATGCAAGAATTCTGTGAGAGAGAAGGTATCAAACATAGCTTCTCAGCTCCTAGAACTCCTCAACAAAATGGGGTAGTTGAAAGGAAAAATAGAACACTTATTGAAGCTGCTAGCACATTGTTGGCAGATGCTAACATGCCTCTATCCTATTGGGCAGAAGTTGTTAGTACAGCCAACTATGTCTTGAATAGAAGTTTGATACACAAACTTAAGTGTAAAACTCCTTATGAGTTGCTTAAAGGAAAGAAACCAAAAATTAATTATTTTAGAGTTTTTGGCTGTATTGTTTATATTCATAATAATAATAAAGAATATATTAGAAAGTTTGAAGCAAAAGCTTCAATGGGAATCATGCTTGGATATTCCCAAGTAAGCAAAGCTTATAGGGTTTATAACAAATCAACCTGTAAAATTTAAGAATCTGTGCATGTGACTTTTGATGAGTCTCAGATGTTTTACAAGGAGAAAGAAAATTCTCCTTCCTCAAGTTCTTTGCAGGTACATGATGCCCCTCAAGAAATTCTTCAACTTTCAACTCTTCAGATCACTGAATCAGACAGTGATGAAGACATTGCTGAAGCTGTTGAAGCTGTTGTTGTTCCACCAACAGTAGATCAAATTCCTCCTAAGGAATTAATCCCAACTGTTGCTGAAGATCACATCCCACCTGCTGATATTGTCACACTTAGAGATCACCCCACATCTCAAGTGATTGGAGACATATCAGCTGGTGTGCAAACAAGACATCAATTAAGACAGGATGTGATGCATGCTTGTTTCCTCTCACAGGTTGAGCCCCTCACCTTTAAAGATGCAGAGCTAGATCCCCACTGGATCATTGCAATGCAAGAGGAGCTCAATCAGTTTGAGAGATGTAAAGTTTGGACTTTGGTTCCAAGACCTAAAGGCCAACTGATCATAGGCACCAAGTGGGTGTATAGAAACAAGCTAGATGCAAATGGAATTATAGTAAGGAATAAAGCTAGGCTTGTAGCTCAGGGCTACAGACAGGAGGAAGGTATAGACTATGACCAAACCTTTGCTCCTGTTGCAAGGCTAGAAGCAATAAGGATCTTCTTGGTCTATGCAGCCTTCATGAAGTTTAAGGTGTTCCAAATGGATGTCAAAAGTGCATTCCTAAATGGTGAGCTTAAGGAAGAGGTGTTTGTTGAACAACCACCAGGGTTTGTTTCTTCAACTCAGCCCTCACATGTGTTTAAGTTGCAGAAAGCTCTTTATGGACTAAAGCAAGCTCCTAGGGCCTGGTATGAGACCTTAGCTAGTTTCCTGTTAGAGCACAACTTTACTAGGGGAGTAGTTGATAGAACCCTTTTCGTCAAGCATCACAAGGACACAATCCTGTTAGTTCAGGTGTATGTAGATGATATTATTTTTGGCTCCACTGATCCCAAACTTTGCAAAAGGTTCTCTGACCTGATGCACTCTAAGTTTGAGATGAGTAGCATGGGTGTGCTGTCTTACTTTCTTGGTCTCCAAGTTAAGCAAGATGCTGATGGTATCTTCATCTCCCAATCCAAATATGCCAAGGAATTGGTAAAGAAATTTGGGATGGCTGATGCTTCAGCAATGCCTACACCCATGACTACTAATGTAGTTATTGATTCTGATGATCATGGCAAGCCAGTTGATCAAAAGAATTATAGGGCCATTGTTGGTTCCCTATTATATCTAACTGCAAGTAGGCCAGATATAATGTTTGCTACATGCCTTTGTGCTAGATTCCAGGTCAACCCCAAGGAATCTCATCTGATTCTTCTAAAGAGAATCCTGAGATACCTGAAGGGATGCCCAGATCTAGGACTTTGGTACCCAGCTGAGTCAGAGTTTGAATTAATTGGATATTCTGATTCTGATTATGCTGGTTGTAGAGTTGACAGGAAGAGCACCTCAGGAACTTGCCAGTTCCTGGGAGAGAGATTGGTCTCTTGGTTCTGTAAGAAGCAGGCTTCTGTCTCAACTTCAACTGCAGAGGCTGAATATATAGCTGCTGCTAGTTGTTGTTCACAGATCCTGTGGATTCAAAATCAGCTTGTGGATTATGGTTATTCACACAAGAACACCAAGATCATGTGTGATAGTACCAGTGCTATCTCAATTGCACAAAATCCAGTGCACCACTCTAGAACGAAGCACATTGAGATTCGGCACCATTTCCTGAGAGATTGTGTGGAAAAGAACAAGATTTGTCTTGAGTTCATATCCACTGAGTTTCAGAGAGGTGATATATTCACCAAGCCTTTAGATGAACAGAAGCATCTGTTCTTTTTAGTTCAACTAGGCATGATTAATGGACGAGACTAAGTGTGACTTTATCTGCCTATGTTGAAATCTGCTTGAAGATAGTCGAACGATGATCGAAGATCGTCGAACGGATTAAGCCTATCGTCGACCTCTGGTTAATGATAGATTATCTGTTTGAAGATCGTCGATCGACGTTCGACCATCGTCGAACAGGTTGAGCTCATCGTCGATCTCTGGATGACGATAGCCTGTTGTTTGAGAAGCCAGAAATAGTCGAACGATTGTCCGACTACTCTGCTTCTGAGCCGATCGTCGAACGGCCGTTCGACCATCGGGTCTAGATCTTTTTAATAGACCGACTATATCCGGTCTGATATAAAGCCGATAGTCGACCTAGGTCAAAAGATCTTTTGCTTTATCGTCGACGGAGCGTGCCCTTTCGCATTCTGCTTTCCCGCTTGCGATTTTCTGCCGCTTCATCCCCTTCGTCTTCTTCGTCCTTCTCGCGTTTCTCCAGCGAATCCATGGCGGTCTCTCCAGCAGTTCTGGCCGTCGTGAAGTTTGATGCAGGATTTAGCGTGGATTTTGACGCTTTCAGCAGCTGCGATGCAGGAATCGTAGAAGTTCTACAGCTATGCAGGGATCAGGGATTAGAGAAGTTAATGTCTGCAAGGATTAAGATCAACATTCCAGAAATCAAAGAATGGGCTTTCACGTCGTCTTCCACAGACGAATCGATGACTGGTAACATCGGCGGAGAGGAGGTAATCCTGACTCCGGCCGTCTTATCTGATGTTTTTGATTTAGTTAATGGTGACGAGGATTATGAGCAAGATGCTCAGGAATTCGGAAGTATGCTAGTTGAGCTGGGACATGCTGAGGGCATTCCCACGAAGCTGCTCAAAGTGAATTTTCCTTTCAAAATCAAGTTTCTGGCTGAGATAGTAGGAAAAGTGCTCCTGGGCAAGCACTCTGCCCACGATAATATAACAAGGCAGCAATTCGCACTCATGTGTGCAATTGTTAATCGGAAAAGGATCAATTGGGCAGCAGTGATGTTTGATTTAATAAGGAAAAAGAATGGCAAGAAGGAAGTTACCCTAGGAAGGGTTATCGGTATTTTCCTGAAGGAAAGATTCCCCCATCTGCTGAGTTCAACTGCAACAACAATCAACGCCAGCAAGAAGATGGATCCCCACCTGTTCTCAAAGTGGAAGAGAACGTTTGTGAAACCTGCTCCAGCAACATCTGAGGACACAAGGACTGTATCAGTCATTCCTCACCATGGTGAAGCTGGCTCAGCTCTTCCTTCCTCCTCCTCTGCATTGTTGTCTGCCTCAGTTGAAGTTCCATCAACTTCAGCTGAAGTACGACCCTCTTCCTCTGCTGCTCCAGAAACAACTATGGTTGTTCCTCTTTCCCCTCCAGCCTCTCCTCTACCTACTCATCTGGCTAGGATATCTGCTCCTAGCTTCGATTTGTTAGGATCAGAGAGAATTCCTACTCCTCCTGTATCTCCCATTCATTCCCCAATTCTTTCCCCAATTATCTCTCCTGCTACATCTCCAGTTCGATCCCCTGTCCACATCATTTCTCATCCCAGCACCACTCCCATATCTGCTGCAGCTCCATCCACTTCTCATCCTTCATCTATTGAGATCTCTCCTGAGCTTATCTCCCGCATTGTGGAGCTGATTACCCCGTCAATCAAAACCATGATTGAAGAGGCAATCGCTCCCCTTGCAGCCTCCATTGATCTCTTAACTGCATCCATCAAATCCCTTTCAAAATCTGCTGAGCCATCTTCCTCAAGGGGCCTGGTTTCAGTAGCCACTGAAATCAGGCAGGGGGAGATGTTCCATGAAGATGCCTCAGACCATCCTGCCTCCCCTCCAGCTATAAAAGATACAGTCATGTCTGCCTAGGAAGAATCTGCTCCTGCTGAGATAGAAAAAGCTCCAGTTTTGTCTGATAAGGAAATAACAGATGGAATCATGTTGTCTGAATTTGCAGTGAAAGTCTGCCTGGAAGACCTTACCACTCCTGTGATTGCTAGATTCTTAGAAGGAATTATAACTTCATATCTGAATGAATCATGGGAGATGGTTAAATATGAAGGTAACTCATTTATTCGTTTTGTTGATGAGTCGATTAATTTGTTAGTTTGTGAATTCCTGGAAGGAATGATTTCTGTTTATTTAGCAGATCTATATTCATAATTCTACAGATGATATTAGAGAGGATTTATCTGCCCAGATAATAGAAATTGTTTCTGAAGCTGCCCCAAGTATTCCTGATATTCAAGTTGATCCTGAACTGGAATCTTTTCTAGATGATAGAGATGAATCTGAAAATCAAGATAAAGTCAAAGATGACTCTCCTGTTCTGAATTTGGAAGAAGTTCAAGCAAGAGCTGCCTGGGTTTTAAGAGTACAATCTTTAAAAGAGAAAGAAAAGGAATTGCAAGTTGAAAAGTCAACCATCTGGGATGACTCTCCAGGGTTGGACTTAGATTCCCTTCTGGCTCTGGATGCCATGGAAGAGGAAAGAGAAAAATCTGCTCTAAAGCTTAAAGAAAAGGCTGTTTCTGAAGCCTATGATCCGTATGAAAATCCTCCATCATCTCCCTCTGATGATGAGGATGATTCTGATGTTTCTGAGAAGTCAAAGAGAAAGAAAGTTGTTTCAAAGAAAAGGAAAGCTGCTGCTCCTCCTCCTCCAAGTAAAGATAATGACACTCCCTATTATATTCTGAAGGGCATTGACCCTAAATCCAAGGATTTTCAGCACTGGATGTGGTTTTCAAAGAATCAACAGAAAGAAAGAAAAAGGACTAAGAGGTATGACAGTCCTGTCTCAAGATGGACTCCCAGAGGTCCTCCTCCTCCTCCTCCAGGTGCAGGAGCCTCTGGGAACCTATCAGCTAATCCTGCTGCCTCTTCTGGAAGATCTGCTTCTTTTCAGCCCCAGCCAAGACAAAGTTATCAAAGCTCGCAAGGCAAATCGCTTTCTGGTTCTCAAAGACAAGTGAAGGAGGCTGTGGTTCAAAGACCAACCTTTTCCCCTCCTCCTTCTCCAAAGAAAAGAATTCCATCTTCAATACCAGTTCAGTCTGAGAAAAGTGATTCGGAAGGTAAATAGTTTACTTTGTTTTAAAATTTCTAGCAAGAATCTTTTGCTAAGTATTCTCTATTATCTTATCTAGATAAAGTATCTGAGGCTGCTCCTCCTGAGCCTGTTTATGAAATCCTGAGCTTGATCCTAATTTTAGGATGGCTCGTTTCCAAGAACTAGTAGGAGCAGCTCAAATTAGAAAAGCTAGAGCCGAAGGAAAAGATACGACAGGTTTAACTACCATATCTGTTTACAGAAAGAAAGAGCTTGAAAAGTTCCAGGTTAATCCTGAGGTTTTTGACCCATCCAAATACATGGAAAAGCATCCGGAAGAAGTAGTCCCAAGATCTACAGAGCTGAAGATCATTGGTGCGCAGGACCTGAAATTGTCAAAGAAAGAATCAGATGATCCGTTAAGGAAAATATCTTTTGTTTCTAGCTCCTCTGTATCTAAGCCTGACTCTGTTGATCCATAGTTTAATTAACTGCTGTGCTATATTTGTTTATCTGTTTGATAATCTGCTAGTCTATTTCCTGTATTATTTTAGTGTTCTATAGCTAGCTGTTTGTTTTAGTTTTTGAGAGACTTAACTCAAATAGGGGGAGATTGTTGGTACCCTAGTTTGATTTGAGTTTAGTCCTCTCCTTTGTGCTCCTTGACCCAAGAAATATCTATGGTCAATGGTTAGAAGTCTAGTTGTAGAGTCCTCACTTTTCCAGATTGAGAATTTGGTTAAGTAGGTTTTTCGTTCGACTATAGTCGAACGCCGCTCGACTATCGTCTATCGACTGATCGACGATCGTCTATCAGTTGGTCGACGCTTTGTCTGCGCTGATAGTTCGACTATCTGTTGATAGGTCGACTATCTGTTCTGCGCTGATAGGTCGACTATCTGTTGATAGGTCGACTATCTGTTCTGCGCTGATAGTTCGACTATCTGTTGATAGGTCGACTATCTGTTCTGCGCTGATAGTTCGACTATCTGTTGATAGGTCGACTATCTGTTCTGCGCTGATAGTTCGACTATCTATTGATAGGTCGACTATCTGTTCTGCGCTGATAGTTCGACTATCTGTTGATAGGTCGACTATCTATTCTGCGCTGATAGTTCGACTATCTGTTGATAGGTCGACTATCTGTTCTGCGCTGATAGGTTGACTATCTGTTGATAGGTCGACTATCTGTTTTCTGAGGTAGGTCGACTATCTGCTTGATAGGTCGACTATCTGTTCTGCGCTGATAGGTCGACTATCTGTTGATAGGTCGACTATCTGTTTTCTGAGGTAGGTCGACTATCTGCTTGATAGGTCGACTATCTGTTTGCGCTTGATAGTTCGACTATCTGTCCTGATAGATCGACTATCTGATAGTTCGACTATCTGTTCTGATAGGTCGACTATCTGCCGAGGTAGTTCGACTATCTTCTTCGATAGGTCGACTATCTGGATCGTTCGACTATCTGCCCGATAGATCGACGATCTCCGTGCGTCGGTCGACGATCTCCGAAGGTCGTTCGACGCTTTCTGCCTGCCTTTATATTTTGTATTTATTTATTATATTTAATTAATTAATACATTTTCTGGCACATTATTTTAAGATGTATGATAAAATTTCCAGGCAATATTTGCTCCATCTCTTTTGCCTGAGTCAAATCTTTTTAAGATAAAGTTGTTTGTCTTATTAGCTGTCTTTATAAATTACTTTATCTGTTGTCAGCCCTTTATAGCCGTTAGACTGAAAAGTCTTCTTCTTTGCTATAAAGAGATTATTTCTGATGTGACTTTATTTAGTCCTTTGTTATTTTATTTGGTCCTGCAGCTTCTTAGAAAAAGGGTTATTCCTTTTATAGAATGTTTTGCTGCAGAGATGTTTCTGTCTTCTTGATATTTACAGCCCAGGTCTCAAGGCTCAGAAGAAGACAAATAATTCAAATGGAAGAGAGCCGTTGCTTGCTGCTATTATATAAAGAACCCTTTGAAGAAGGATTCAAGCTAGCTAATAGCTAACCAGTTGTTCATTCAAGCTTTCAAGCCTTCAAGCTTTCTGCTCTCAGCAAACTCCATCTAACTGAGAAGTGTTAAGATCTTCATCTCTTCTTCAACCTGAGTTCTCCTACTTTCAGGAAGTTCAAACTCAGAGATCCTTTGAAGAAGAAGAAGAAGAAGATAGCTGCTTGAAGAGATTTCATTTTGTTATTTATTTTCTTCCTGTAGCTTTTCCTTCAGAACTTTCTGAAGAGTTTTTCTGCACTGAAGCAAGACTTCACCTGGACATCTTTGAGCCAGGGGGAGCCTTGATTCTTTAGAGCATTCTAGCTCAGTGCAAGTTTTTGTGCTTCTCTAATCTATTGTAAAATAGAGAAGACATCTTAACCTTCTTCCCCCCTCCTGTACAGGGTTATTACTCCCTTCAAAAGTATCCCTTGGTGGCAGGGCACCTGATCAAAAACCTGTGCTTGGTTTTTTAGACACCTGATCAAAAGTCTAAAGGGTTTCTGAATCTACCTGAAGCAGATTCTGTTGGTGGCAGGGCACCTGATCAAAAACCTGAGTGGATTCCTACCGTGTGGGTAGAAGAGTGGACGTACCCAAGTTGTTTGGGGAACCACTATAAATCTCCTTGTGTCGTCTGGATTCCATTGTTTAATTCCTGTATTGTGGCTGTGATTAGATATAACTAGGTTGCTAGTTGTTGATTAGGTTTTTCCAAGCCTTAACTGTAATTACAGTTAGCTTGAGTTTGTGCACTCCACTTGTGTTAGGCTCTAGGGTTAAATCTATATCTATAATCTTTCATTCCGCACTTCACTCCAAGGGAGTTGAGTAGACCATTAAGTTTTGTCTAGTGCAAAATTTGATAACTCTATTCACCCCCCCTCTAGAGTAGTATCTATCCCTTCACTTTCAGACTTGTTTCTGCATGCCTCTAAGTATGAGTAACATTTTATGTTTGATAATGTGCTTCCACTGACACGGGTTGATAGTTACACATACTTAAGCTTCTTATTACATGTTATTGGTTTATTTCAAAGATTCGAATACAACGCTAAAACTTTCATTTATGCCTCATTCATTTTTATTTTCAAAACTGATGGCCATTCTGAAAAAAAAAATTGTTTTTGTTTGCAATACAAGTGAATTCGGAGTCCTAAGTCAAATATGAATAGAAAACAAATAAAAAAATAATAATAATAATAATGACTAGGATACTCCAATCAAGCTCTACTCACCCTCCTGATAAGTCTTAATAAGCATTGTGAGGTTGAGCACCTTGACAAGAATTGTAAAGTGACTTGTGCAAACAAACTTGGCCATTTATTAAAAAAAAAATCTTTATGATATGAAGTTATTTATGTAAAGATATTAGCTTCTGTATTAATATATTGCAAACCCTCATGTAACATTATTTCTTAAGGAATATGTATACTAAATCAATCTTCACATACACACATCATTATCATTTATAAAATTTCTTCTCATGAGAATTGGACCGGACATAGTCTTTCTCTTCTATTTCATCGTTTCCAAAGTTTTTGATATCTTGGCCTGACAAATTTTCAATGTTTAAATTCAACTCTTAAATTAATTTTCTCCATAACAAATAGTTTTTCTGATAAAATTCCAAATTTTATGGTAATACTATTCCATGGATGTTAATGAGCTAAATTTGTTATCATACTCCTCATATTTCAAAATTCTATGACTAATTTGTTACTCTCTCCATTCTTTACAGCTTCCGCATTTTGCAACTCGCTAAATTTTTGTCCCCACCATTTTTGCTAATACCAAAAGGGGGAGATTAAGTACGAAATAAATTGATTAGTACATTTAGGAGGAGAAATTAATTCTTTTAAATAGGGGGAGATTATAGGGGGGAAACTAGTCTTTGTTATAGGGGGAGTTTACTATAACTAATTGTGCACCTTGATTCATAGTGATTATCTGAATTGTTTCACATTCTACTGGTCGCACATAATTTCTTTCTCAGTGGATTTGTTATTATCAAAAGGGGGAGATTGTTGGAGCATGCGTTCCGCATTTCTTAGTTTGAGAATAACAAATCCCGGATGTGTTTGATCTTGGTATGTGTTTTAAATGTGCAGGGATAACAGGCTTTTTAAGTACTAAGGAATGGCTGAGCATAGCATTGAAGAAATGGAAAATCACACTATCGCTGGCGATAACACTACCGCGGGCGATAACATGGACAGTTACTGCTGACGTCAGCCTTGATCCGCATGATGCCGCACACGAAGTCACGGTTGAGCGATATCACGGGGCGATACCGATATCGCCGAGCGATATCCCACGATTGTCACGTTCTCCACTCAAATATGAAAGTCCGCGCGACGTGTGCCACGTGTCAAGCAACGGAGAGTTATCACTATCGCCGGGCGTTAACTTTATCGCCGGCGATAGCATAAAGGAATATATACGGCCAAAAATTTCAGGGAATAAATTAATCGTGCAGAGCTTTAGTTTTCCAAGAGAATTTTAAGAGCCTTCATCTCTGTTTCCAGAAGAACTCCCTTGGTCCGTTGAAATCTCAAGAGCAAAGGAGATACGACCGTGCGTTCAAGATTGGAGATCTTCTCATCGGTCCATCATCATCTTCAGAGCTCATGATTTTGAGGGAGTTTTTCTGAAAACGGAGATGAAGGCTCTGAAAATTCTCTTGGAAAACTAAAGCTCTGCACGATTAATTTATTCCCTGAAATTTTTGGCCGTATATATCCCTTTATGCTATCATCGGCGATAAAGTTAATGCCCGGCGATAGTGATAACTCTCTGTTGCTTAACACGTGGCACACGTCGCGCGGACTTTCAGATCTGAGTGGAGAACGTGACAATCGTGGGATATCGCTCGGCGATATCGGTATCGCCCCGCGATATCGCTCAACCGTGACTTCGTGTGCGGCATCATGCGGATCAAGGCTGACGTCAGCAGTAACTGTCCATGTTATCGCCCGCGGTAGTGTTATCGCCAGCGATAGTGTGATTTTCCATTTCTTCAATGCTATGCTCAGCCATTCCTTAGTACTTAAAAAGCCTGTTATCCTTGCACATTTAAAACACATACCAAGATCAAACACATCCGGGATTTGTTATTCTCAAACTAAGAAATGCGGAACGCATGCTCCAACACCAAGATATCGAAGAATACAACAAACTGACCTTGAAGAAACTCGCCTACGAGAGCTCGTGGGCCCAACTATGTGCCACCGAGCTCGCACATATGGTCGTGCAAAGGGCATCGACTTTAGTAAGAAATTCAATAATGTTGAGACTGTGAAAGCATTCGCTGAGGAGAAGGTCCTCGATCTCGATAAACGGTTCGATTTGACGGAGCGCCTTCTCACCAAACACTCTGACGGTGTGGTAAGTCATCCAATTTCATTTTCCTTTCTCATTTCTTCTCGAACTCATCTGAAGTTCCCTCTCTGCAGGATGCCGAGATTGCTGGACGCCTTAGGTCGCATGACGACGGTATGGATGGAGAACTTGTGAATACCAAAGCGGAGCTCGCAAAAGATCTCGTGGAGAAAACAACTGAGATCCTTGGTGAGTCCCTCCCCAATGGATGCAAGCTTCTCCAATTTATCCCGTAGAAAGTGGAGAGAACTCGCAAGCTCCTGATCACATGAACCATAGAGTCCACCCTGAACATGCTATGTAAGATCGACGCCTTGCGGGATGACTGGATGGAGCTGCTTGCGGAGGACCTCATCTCAGACTTCTTCCTACAGACGGCGAGTCCGCCCTCCTCGGGGCACGACTATTCTCCTTCGAACAATATGGAGGTGAAGTGCTCATCGAAGGATCCTCCCGTGAGTTGAGAGCTCTGAGTCATTTTGCATTTTGATTTTATTATATGTATTTTTTATGATGCAATGGCGAGTGAGACATTGACATTTTTGTGATAAACAAAGATTCATATTTTCTTTCCTATGTCATTTATCTTATATATGTCTCGCGTAATCTTCCCTATTTTATCTCCTTCTTAATTAATACTCAGGATCTCGCCTTTTAGGTTTAGCCAATTCGTCGAAATGACCTCCTCTCTGTTCCCTAACTCATGGGAACCATACTTAGCGGTCTTCGCGAGATCCGATCACCTATGTGGCCAACACTTCTCTTCCGAGGCTGCATGACTGGGAGGTGCGCGAGGCAAGAGCGAGAATTATCGTATTTTCTTTCCTTATATTTTCTTTCGACCTATCTCTTGAGAGAGCCAACTACCTTACTGGTTAGCTGGAGACCCACTCTGAGGAACTTAAGGGATCAACCCCAACTCTATTTTCCTTTGTTCATTCAAACACCCGAGCGACCTGCTTGCCCTGTCGGCTTGTGAGAACCCGGTCAGCGGGATCCTATCCGAGGTGCTTTGGTTTGGGAATTGATCTAATCTCAACCTTCCACCCAAGCGCCATGCCTGCCCTGCCGGCTTGTTAGAGCCTGGTTAGCAGGATCCTATAGGGTGTGCATTGTTTTGAAACCCTTCACATATTAGCTATCCACCTGAGCGACCTGCCTGCTCTATCGTCTTGTGAGATCCCGATAAGCGAGATCCTATCGGGGGTGCTTTGTTTTGAAACCGGCGAGCCAAGACAAAAAAAATGAAAAGACAATTTAGCCAGTATAGAAATCTGTTTATTTCAAAGGTAAAAATGCTTCAGGTTGTCACCGCTCCAAGTGTTTCTAATGGGTGCTACTTCGATATTCTGGAGATGGTAACTCCCTGAGGAAAGTGCTTTAAGGATTACAAAGGGTCCTTCCAAGGTTGGGTGGAGCTTGTCAGCAGCTGCCCCTTCCTGCGGTGTCGACCTTTTTGAGGACCAAGTCCGCTTTCACAAAATGTTTGATCCTAATGTTCCTGTCAATGTAACTTACTATCCGACGTTTGATCTCCTCCTGGCGAAGGGCGGTCAGGTCGTAAAGTTCTTCCACGATTTCATGCGAGAATTGTTGTTCCTTTTCATTCTTCACCCTCCATTCTTCATCACCTTCTCCCACGGCGATGACACGCGGCGACTTCACCTCGAACTCCACTGGGAACACAACATCAGACCCTAGTTTGAAAGGAGTCACCTTTGTTTCCGTGTTCAGAGTAGTTCTCAAGGCCTAGAGGACCGAGGGAAGCTACTCCACGCAATTTCCCTTCAGGTTCTCCAACTTTTTCTTCAACAAATTGACAATTCTCTTTTTCGCGACCTCCACCTACCCGTTTCTCCCGGGGTGGTGGACCGATGCGAATCGAAGGTCGATGCCCAACTGGTTGCGTAATTTGATGAACTTATTGCTGACAAACTGTGGTCCATTGTCTGTGACAATGGCCAATGGTAACCTGTGCCAACAAATTATCTCTCCCCATATAAAGTTTTGGATTACCTGCGAGATTACCTTCACCAATGCTTTGACCTCCAGCAGTTTTGAGAAATAATCCACCATGACCAAGAAGAATTTCCTTTGGCCACTAGCCTGAGGGAAAGGGCTGACCAGGTCCAGCCCCCAGATCGTGAAGGGCAATGGTGTCGTGATCGTCCTGAGCCTCTACGCTGGCAGAAGCTGGAGCAGTGCATAGAGCTGGAACTTCTGACACTTCTTTGCGTAATCTGTGGCATCCTTGCTAATAGTTGTCCAAAATTATCCTTATCGTAGTACCCTCTTCTCCAAAGTTTGACTCCTCGAGTTGCTGCCACACTCCCTAGAATGGATCTCTTCCAAGACCTGAGGGACTTCTTCGGCCACGCAGCTGGCCAGGAGCCAGGAGAGGGTCTTTTGATATAACACTCCCTCTCGTAGTAAGTGAAAGTCTTAGTTTTAAGGGTAGATAGCAACCTAGAGGGGGGAGGTGAATAGGTTTCTTGATTTCTTGTGATTTTCTTTTATTTTCGTCTTTAAGTGCTTAGTGTGTTAGTAGTTATCTTCTTTCAAGAATCTGCAATAAAGAAACAACACAATAAAAAGCACAAATAGAATATATAGTGGTTCCCCAGATTATGGGTACGTCCACTCTCCTCCCACTTTTCTAACATCTAGTTAGATAAGACACTTCTCCAAAACTCATCTCCAAGAGCTTATACCTCAGATCCCTCAGGATCTCTCAGTCTCCTCCAAGACTTACAACTCATGCCAAAGCCCTACCTTAAAGCAAACTTGCTCCTACAACTCAGTGATCAACTGATCACCTACCTCAGGCCCCAAAGGCCCTACAACTCAGGCTGGGAGGACAACCCTACATCAGAACCATAAAGGATCCTACCTTAGAGAGAATGAATCTCTTACAGCTCAGGCAAAACTGCCCTACCTTAGATCCAAAGGATCCTACAACTCAGGCACAAGTGCCCTACAACTCAGAGAGAATAACTCTCCTATCTCAGGCTCAAAAGCCTTGCATCTCAGTGATCAAATGATCACTTACCTCAGATCCAAGCTGGATCCTACACTTAGAGAGTATAAATCTCCTATAGCTCAAGAAAAACTGCCCTACCTCAGGCACAAGAGCCCTACTACTTAGATCCAAAAGGATCCTACAGAAATACAATGGATTTAATTAATTTGACATAGAGAAATTTCTCTGTGACTGCTACTAGAGCTGAGTTATCTCAACTCTAACTATCTTCACAACAGCAGAAAGATGTTCTTCAATAAATGGCTGCCTCTGCTAGAAGTATCTCAGAAAACTGTTTCTGAACTTGATGTAGAAGATTGAAGATCTGCAAGGTCTTGAGTTCTTTAAAAATCTACTGAACCTGCAGAAGACTGAGGGCTCTCCTCTCTTTCTTTATCAGAAGTGTTTCTGAACTTGTTGTAGCAGTAGAAAATATTACATCTAACTTGACTGAACTTTTAGTTCAACTGATCGACTTCAAGCTTTTTCCCGGCAGTAATAGTGAGGAAGATGAAGTCCAGCCATTCTTTTTATTTTTAAAACAAAATCCTAAAAGTTGAGTTCAACATCCAGTAGCTGCCCCTTTATATCTTTTGCCGATTAACGGCTCCAAGAAGCAGTGGGGACCACCTGCAGCAAATAGCTGCACCTTGCTTTAACGGAAGAAGACGTATAGTAGCTCTCTGACAGTATTTCTCATGTTCTGTAGCTTCACCGCAGTTGATTTGAACTCTGTTGACTTTGATAATTTTGGTTGACGTCATTAGATTATCGACTTAGCCAAGTTCTCAAATTCACTCCAAGCATTAAGTGTGTTGAGTGAGCAAGCTCCACTTAATGCCAAAACCCTTAGACAACAGTCAAAATCATTCTGCACTATAGGCGTTGAGAACGTTGAGTGCAATGGCTTCACTCAACGCTTTTGCACTTAGTAATATCTTCATCTGTCTGAAGGCATTGAGTGAGCTGGCCTCACTCAATGCTTTCTGCTTTTTCCTGCCTTCTTTATTGAGCGTTGAGTGAACTGGCTTCACTCAACGCTTTTGTACTTAGTCAATTTTTCTCTTCTTCTTAGGCTTTGACTGCAGCAGCAAGAGTGAATGCCTTTTCTTTGGCGTCGAGCGATCTGAGTTCACTCAACGCTTCTGGACATTGTCGACTTTTTCAGCCCGACAATACTTAGGCGTTGATAGATTCAGCTATACTTGATAATGACATTGAGAACTATCATCACTCAACCCTTATGGACTTGACCGCAGAATAGCTTTGCAAACTGCATGGCTTTGAGTGTCCACAACTAACTCAGCGCTTTATGGCCTTTGAAGTTGAGTGAACTGGCTTCACTTAACGCCTGTGGACTTAGACAAATTTTTATCTCTCCACATCTTTACTTTGTGACCACCTGTCACATCACTCAGAATACCTATCCCATCCATATTACAAGAAATAACATGCATGCATGAACTTAAACATACATCAAATACAACTTTATGTATATCATTGACATGATTGACTCCTTCAAATCTGGGACATTGTGGGCAATGGACCAAACAATCTCCCCCTATTTAAAGAAGTCAAAACCCTCAATCAAATGAGTCAATGACATACACTAACATATGCAACAATAAAACATTAATCTTTGAAAACATATAACAAGAGAACAGGTTATAGTTACCACACTTCCTTGCCTGCATGGTGAACATCATCACACCTCCCCCTTAATTGATGCTACCTGGCCTCTTGATCATTTTGATACCCCTTGTATCCTTCTCATATATCCTGCTATGGTATCTGATACATACATACATACATCTGATACCACCACTTTTCTTAACTTATATCCTTCTTCTCCCCGTTTTTGACTTCTATAAATAGTCAGGGAGGTACTGATTTTCTGCTCCCCCTTCTTGAATACAGAAAAGCAACTCTTGCACCAGTAGACACACTTGTGAGTCCTGGAGGTGTGCTGCTCCTTCTCTACAGGATATCAATTGAATCTTCCTCTACAAGTGCTGAACTTGCTCCCACTCAACTGAAGCATCATCTATCATATTTCTTGGTAGACATTTTAGTCTATACCAGTCTGGATAGTACTTGAACATTATACCACTGAAGTTATACCACTTGAAAAGTCTTCAGTCCACTGAATAACAATTCCACCTACAAGAAATAGTATAACCTGCAACAAAGAAGCCATAATTGGAGCAACTGAAGCTATACCAAGTTCAATATATCCAATTCAAACATGAAGGTTTTGAACTTTGCTTCATCTAGTGGCTTAGTGAAGATGTCAGCCACTTGCTTATCTGTAAGGACAAACTCAAGGTTGATATCTTCATATTCCACATGCTCCATAATGAAATGATATCTAATCTCAATGTGCTTAGTCCTGCTGTGAGAGACAAGATTCCTAGCAATTGAGATTACACTAGTAGAATCACAATAAAAGGGTCTTCTACTTATCTGAAGGTTATAATCCTGGAGCTGATGTTGTATCCACAGTAACTGAGCATAGCAGTTACCTGCTGAGATGTACTCTGACTCTGCAATTGAGATTGCAATGTTTGTTTGCTTCTTGCTGCTCTAAGACACTAGTCTTCCTTCCAAGAACTAACAGGTTCCAAAAGTGCTCTTCCTGTCCTCTTTGCAACCTGCAAAATCTGCATCTAAATAGCCTGTTAGCTCAAACTCCCCATTCTTAGGGTACAATAGGCCAAGATCTGGTGTGTCCTTAAGATACCTCAAAATCTTCTTTGTAGCTGAGTAGTGAGATTCTTTAGGGCAAGTCTGATACCTAGAACAAACACATGTAACATACATAATGTCTGGCCTACTTGTAGTAAGATATAGAAGGGAGCCAATTATCCCTCTATACAAAGTTTCATTAACAGGTCTACCTGCCTCATCTTTGCCTATAAACATACTTGACCCCATGAGAGTTTTCATGGTGGAGGAATTCTCCATACAAAACTTCTTGATTAACTCAATGGTGAACTTAGACTGGGATATGTACAAGCCATCATCAGTTTGTCTAACTTAGAGACCCAAGAAGAACTTAAATTCACCAATACTGCTCATCTCAAACTTCACTTGTATAAGTTTGGCAAACTTTTTGCAAAGGTTGTCATCAGTAGATCCAAAGATAATGTCATCTATATATATCTGGACTAGGATGATCTTACCCTTAGATTCCCTTAGGAATATGGTCTTGTCTATCTTACCTCTTGAGAATTTGTTCTCAATAAGGGAGCGAGACAAAGTCTCATACCATGCTCTAGGGGCTTGCTTTAGCCCATATAGAGCTTTCCTAAGTCTATTAACAGAATTAGGAGAGTTAGGAATAACAAACCTAGAGCATGCTTAACATAGACTTCTTCCTTTAAGTCACCATTCAGGAAGGCTGACTTCAAATCCATCTGGTAGACTTTGAATCCCTTGTGTGCATCATATGTAAGGAACAGTCTTATGGCCTCCAAACTTGCTACATGGGCAAAGGTTTGATAAAAATCAATACCTTCTTCTTGCATGTAACCCTTATCTACTAGTCTTGCCTTATACTTGATTATAATGTCATTTTCATCGAGTTTATTCCTGTAAATCCACTTGACTCCAATGACATTATGTCCTTGTGGTGTGGAAACCAGCTTCCAGACCTTGTATCTCTTAAACTGGTTCAGTTCTTCTTGCATAGCTACAATCCAGAAATGATTTATGTTTGCCTCTTCAAATTTCTTTGGCTCAACCTGTGATAGGAAGCTTGAGTATAGTGTTGTGTTGATACTTCTGCTCCTGGTCACCACTCCTTGTCTAGCATCACCAATGATCTAGTGTTTGGGATGATCCCTTAGATGTCTGATTGTTAGAGGCAATTTTGCTTCAGCATCAGCTGCTGGGGCAGCTTCTTGCTGATCTTCATCCACTTCAAGTGAGCCTGGTAGTTCTTTTGGAAGATCCACTTTATCTTGGATAACTAGCGTTGCTTCCTTGATGGTCATCTTGTCCATCATCTGTTCTAAAAAACTTTGTTTTCAAGGTCAGCTAACACCTAGAGGGGGGATGAAAAGGTTTTAGCCCTCTTTAAGATTATCTAGACCTAACCCCGATTAAACCGTGCTTAGTGTTTTGATTATTCTAGCTTTCAAGACATACACACAGAAGACACATATATTTATAGTGGTTCCCCAGATTATGGATACGTCCACTATCCCTCTCCGCCTTTCTAACAGCTTGTTAGACAAGACACTTCACCATTATCTCGCTCCAAAGAGCTTAAAACTCGATCCCGCGGGACCACTCAGTCCCCTTCAAGACTTACAACTCGGCCACAAAGCCCTATCACTCAGTGATTAAATAATCATCTACCTCAGGCACAAATGTCATACAACTCAGTCTAGAAGGACAACCCTACCTCAGATCCAAAGGATCCTACAACTCATATCAGTAAATTATCCTACACTCAGGCTACCAGTCCTACCTTAGATTCAAGACAGAATCCTATACACAGCCTTTATAACACAGGCCTATAACTCAAATCTAAAAGATCCTATACTCAGATCCAAGATTGGATCCTATAGAAAGAATTTGGTTGAGATGGTTAGACACCAGAGAAATATCTCTGTGTCAGCTTCCTAGGCTGAGACTGAATCTGCCCAACTTCTTCTCAACAATAAGATGAATGTATCTTCAGTGGACTACTGCTTGTGCTAGAAGTAACTGTTGTTAAAGACTGTAGATTCGATAATGCTCTTCTTCTTCAATCAGCAACTGGACTTGCAGAATCCTGCGACTTTGCTACTCTTCTCTATCATAAAGTTTTTCTGAACTGATGTCACTGGTGAAGATTGCAACAGCTAACTCTTGTCGCTTTCAGGTTCACTAATCAGAACAAAACCTTTAAGCTCGTCAATAATGGCGAGGAAGACGATGATTTTCGTCCATAATGCGTAATCAGAAAACCCTAAAAAGCTTCTTTCCTTTCAACCAATCTTATCCTTTTATAGTCAGCTGATCAACGGCTCTTTGTACTGTGGGCCCAGCCTAAAAAGGACCAGTTACCACCTTCCATTTGTAGAAAATGGAAACAGCTGTCCGCCGACGCCATTAAAGGCATACTGCAGCTTTCCCGCAAAGAATTTGAGCTGCGTTGACTTTGTTGACTTTTGTTGATGTCAGCCATTCTGTACTTAGCCAAATTCACAAACTCACTCAAGGCATTGAGTGCATTGAGTGAACTGGTTTCACTCAACGATTCTGGACTTAGCTTATTATTCAGCTCTTTATGCATCCATGACGTTGAGAGTGTTGAGTGATTGGCCTTCACTCAACGCCATTTACCTTAGCTCCTTCTGAACTCTGCAAACTATTGAGGCATTGAGTGAACTGGCTTCACTCAACACTTCTGTACTTAAAAACTTTTCTTTTGAATGGAGGCGTTGAGTGTGTTGACTTCACTCAACGCTTCTTGCCTCAGCCTCATCTTTTGACTAGGCGTTGAGTGAACTGGCTTCACTTAATGCTTCTGGACTTAGTCAAATCATGTCACTCCTTCTGGCTTTGACTACTTGAGCTTGCCTCAACACTTCTGTCATATGGCATTGAGTGAACTGGTTTCACTCAATGCTTTTGGTCTTAGATAGATTTTTCTGTCTATCTTCTTTGGCTTTGACAAAATCAGCATGGTGTTGAGTGAACTGGCTTCACTCAACACTTTTGGAATTAGAAACTTTTCCTTTGATAGAATCTCTCTGGCTTTGACTGAGGCAGCTTTACTCAACGAATTTGTTGTTTGGTATTGAGTGAGTTGACATCACTCAATGCTTGTGGACTTAGTCACTTTTTTGTCTTCCATTATTGCGGCTTTGATAGGTCCTGATGTATTCATCTCCTTTTGTGCTATGGCGTTGAGTGAACTGTCTTCACTCAACGCCTGTGGACTTATGCACTTTTCTTCCTATCCAGCCCACAACTTGGTGTCCATCTGTCCAATTAATGTGAGGACTAACCTGCATGCATAAACTTACACACACATCAAATATAATTATGTATATGTCATTGACTCATTTGACTTCTTACAAATCTGGGATATTGAGATCAATGGACCCAACAATCTCCCCCTATTTGAAGAAGTCAAAACCCTTGATCAAATTTCTAAGTCAGTGACATACCCAACATATGCAGCAACAAAATATGGTATAATGATAGAACAGATCTAAGAAGATTACCACATTCCCTGCTTGTATGGTGAGCATCACCTACTCCCCCTAAATTGTTGCAAGAACTTGAAGGCCTTGATTACCTTCACCCCATTACCATGTATTGGGACATCTTTTTCTCCCCCTACATTTGAAACTCCTTTGATGCACTTGATTACTTGATCAACCTCTGATACTACTTGATAAATCTCTTCTCTCCCCCTTTTTTGACTTTTGAATAGTCAGGGAGGAGCTGGTCTGCCTTAACTGTCTTCTTCTCATAGATGATTACATATCATACTACTGGTGCAGCTGCCAGCTTCCTCTCTACATGAGGCTGAATTTAATCCTAAAGCTGTTGGACTTACTCCCCCTCAATAGGAGCACCTTCTATCATCATGTTCCTGATAGACACTTTTATCTCCATTTCCACTGAAGGTCTTCATCACCTGCACGAATAACAAATCCTGCGACAAAAATATCCTAGGGAGTAACTGAAGCTATGCTAAGTTTAACATATCCAACTCAAACTTGAAGGTGTTGAACTTTTGTTGATTTAGTGGCTTAGTAAAGATATCAGCCACTTGCTTGTCTGTGGGGACAAACTCTAGATTGATGTCTTCCTTTTCCACATGCTCCCTAATAAAATGATACCTAATTTCTATATACTTAGTCCTGCTGTGTGAGACAGGATTCCTAGCAACAGAAATAGTACTAGTAGAATCACAATAAAGAGGAGTTCTACTTATCTAGAGGTTATAATCCTGGAGCTGATGCTTAATCCACATCAATTGAGCACAACAGCTACCTGTTGATATGTACTCTGACTCTGCATTTGAGATTGTCATACTAGTTTGCTTCTTGCTGCTCCAAGATACTAGCCTCTCATATAAGAATTGACAAGATCTTGAAGTGCTTTTCCTGTCCTCTTTGCACCCTGCAAAATCTTCATCTGAGTATACTATTAGTTCAAAATCCCTATTTCTAGGGTACCATAGGCCAAGATCTGGTGTGCCTTTAAGATACCTCAAGATTCTCTTTGCAGTAGAGTAATGAGATTCTTTAGGGCAGACATGATACCTAGCACAGACACATGTAACATACATGATGTCAGACCTATTAGTAGTCAGATATAGAAAAGAGTCAATTATCCCTCTATACAAAGTCTCATCAGCAGGTTTCCCTACTTCATCTTTGCCTAAAGGCATACTTGAACCCATGGGAGTTTTCATGGTGGAGTCATTCTCCATACCATATTTTTTAATCAACTCCCTGGTGAACTTGGACTAGGATATGAACAAGCCATCATTATTCTATCTAACTTGGAGTCCTAAGAAGAACTTGAGCACACCCATACTACTCATCTCAAACTTTCCTTGCATAAGTTTAGCAAACTTCCTGCAAAGTTTGTCATCAGTAGATCCAAAGATAATGTCATCAACATATATCTGGACTACAATGATCTTGCCCTTAGATTCCCTTATGAATAGGGTCTTGTCTATCTTCCCCCTTGAGAATTTGTTCTCAATAAGGAAATTATACAAAGTCTCATACCATGCTCTAGGGGTTTGCTTCAACCCATATAGAGCTTTCCTAAGTCTATAAATAAAATCAGGAGAGTTAGAGTCAACAAAACCTGGAGGCTGTTCAATATAGAACCCTTTCTTTTAAGTCCCCATTCAGGAAGGCTAACTTCACATCCATCTGGTAGACTTTGAATCCTTGGTAGGCACTAAATGCAAGGAAGAGTCTTATAACATCCAATCTAGCTACTAGGGCAAATGTCTGATCAAAATCGATCCCTTCTTCTTGCTAGTATCCTTTAGCCACCAGTCTAGCCTTATTCTTCACTATAATGTCAATTTCATCAAGTTTATTCCTATATATCCATTTGACTCCAATGATATTATGTCATTTTGGTCTGGGAACTAGCTTCTAGACCTTACATCTCTTGAATTGGTTCAGTTCCTCTTGCATTGCTCCAATCCAGAATTGGTCTATGTAGGCCTCTTCAAATTTCTTGGGCTCTACTTGTGACAAAAAGCTTGAGTTGAGTGTTGAGTTGAAACTCTTGCTTCTAGCTTGGTCTCCTTGGCTTGCCTCACAAATGATCCGGTATGGTGGATGCTCCCTTAGATACCTGGTAGTTAGAGGCATCCTTGCTTCACCTTCTTGAGCATCAGTGGCTCCATCTGGCTGAACTTCATCCACAACTTCTGTGTCTTATGTACCCTCTGGACAGCACATATTCTCATCCTTATCTTGGACGGTCGGATCATCTTCCTTGATTGTGAGCTTGTCCATCACCTTCTCTATGCCTGCAGAACTAGTAGAAGAGCTAGGCAGCTCACTATTAATCATGTTTGATTCATCAAGGACAACATGGACGGACTCTTCTACAACTTGACTTGTCAAGTTGTAGATTCTATATGCCCTACTGTGGTTGTTGTACCCAATAAAGATCCCTTCATAGGATTTGACAGCAAAATTAGTCACATAGGACTTTCCATTGTTCAACACATAACACTTGCTATCAAAAATCCTGAAGTATGACAAGTTTGGTTTTCTGCCTTTCAAGATCACATAGGGAGTCTTCTTGTGGCTTTTGGTGATAGAAGCCATGTTAAGGACATGACATGCAGTGTTTACAGCCTCAGCCCAGAAATATTCTGGGAGATTTGTGTCATTTAGTAAGGTCCTTCCAGCTTCTATGAGAGTCATATTTTTCCTCTCAGCAATTCCATTTTGCTGGGGTGTTCTAGGTGAGGAGAATTCTTGGTGAATCTCTTGCTTTTCACAAAACCTTGTCATGCTTGTAGACTGAAATTCAGTCTCATGGTCGCTTCTGATTTTGACCACAGTACTGTCTAGTTCATTCTATATCTGCTTGACACAAAGGCCTTGAAGACTTTAAGAGTTTCATCCTTTCTCTTAAGAAAGAACACCCAAGCAAACCTAG
This sequence comes from Platanthera zijinensis, assembly GCA_039513925.1. Classification (NCBI taxonomy): domain Eukaryota; kingdom Viridiplantae; phylum Streptophyta; class Magnoliopsida; order Asparagales; family Orchidaceae; genus Platanthera; species Platanthera zijinensis. The sequence goes on along the minus strand of CM077090.1, from coordinate 153,763,211 downwards.
AATAGTCATCAACCACCGTAAGGGTGTAGACTTTTCTATCAAGACTATGAACTTGCATATGACCAAACAAGTCCATATGCAGGAGGTACAAACACCTCACTGAGTCTTTGGTCTCAATGCTCTTGAAAGAGGTCTTGGTCTATTTACCCTTTTAGCATGTAGAACAAATACCCTCCTTAGTGCATTTCAACTTGGGACCATTTCTAACTTGCTCTTCACTAAAGAGCTTCCTAATGGTCTCGTAGTTCAAATGAGCTAATCTCTTGTATCATTGTACACAATATGACATTTTCTCATTTGCCACTAGGGATATAGGAGAGTCCTTATCTAAACATAGGAAATTTAAGCAATAAACATTTCCACTCATAGTGTCTGTTAAGATGAACTCTTGGTCACTTAACCTCTTAATGTGGCACTCATCCTTGTGAAAAACTATGTCATAGCCAAGATCATAGAGTTAGCTAATGCTTATCAGGTTGTGTTGCAACCCTTCCACATAGGCTACTTTTGTGATAGTGACTATGTCATTAAAGATCTTACAATAATCTCTTATCACTCCCCTATCTGATCCACCAAAGATGACTTTGGGTCCATTCTTTACTGGAGAGTAATCCTTCAGCAAGCTCCTTGTTCCAGTCATGTGCTTGGAACATCCACTGTCCAAATACCATATAGGGGTATGGCCACTTAGACTAACCTACAAGCCATAAATCAGTTAACCTTAGGACCCCAATTCTTATTGGGTCCTAGGTGCAAGTTAGTCTGATAATAAACCTTCCTACCTACAGTTCTTCTGACAGGTAAGCTCTCTCTTGCTCTTGGCACACTAGGATTGTGCCAACAATCAATAGCATAGTGGCCCACCTTGCCACAACACCAACAATCATGGATATTGTACCTTATTTTTAGAGTTGGTCTAGTAGCTGTGCTGACAATAGCTCTCAATCCAGAAGGTATAGCAGCAGTCTTACTCTTATATCTTCCATCCCCTGTCTGACTTGGGGTTTGTCTAATAGTAGAAGTACTTGGAATATCTTGAGCCCTATCATCAGTAGTATTCTTTTCAGAAAACATACGCTTGATGGCCTCAGATATGCCCAAGTCTGGCTTGCTGACAGACTTGCTCCTGGTCTGATTTTGGGTAGGGAGATCCATAGAATATGCAGCTGCCTTGTTTTTGAGTGTAGGGGCTGATGCACCAAACACAAATAGTCCATGATGGGCCATTTTGATTTCCTCATAGGGGGCCTTGAAGGCACTTATACCCTTGTTATATCTTCCACCATAGTGGTGAACATTTTTGTTCCCTTTGGTGGATCTACCATTCATCCAGTAACCATAGATGCATTCTTGGTCATACCTATTTGAAGGTAGCAACACTCTCTTGAATGGAACAGGAGGCTTGGAGGCTAGTGGCTGTACTGGTGCTTTGTCATTTCCCTTGGGATTTGCAACACTTGTGGGTCCCTTAAATCCCAACCACTTCTTGCCCTATTAGGAGGAGAAGGAATCTATCAAGGGCAGTACTGAACTAGGCTTGGAGTAGCCAACCACTATCCTTTTTTTCCTCTTGAGAAATACTTCCAGGTCCCTTATTCGATTTTCCTAGTACTCTATGGTGCCTAATTGGATGAAGGAAATAGTTTCTAATTCACTAATTTCCCTCATTTTTAGATCCAGCAGGGAAGCTGAGTCTGCATGCTGGGAAGCAACAAGCTAAAGAGAAGAAATCTCCTTAGCCTGTTTCTTAGCCAACAACTTGCTTTTCTTAAAGTCATTCAGCAAGACACCATACTTGTCAATAATAGAATTGACATCTTCTTCTGATTCAGACCCATCTTCATCACAGGATGGAGATGCCTCTAACTCAGGACTGGTTTCATAACTAGATACAATGGAATGATTTGACTGAGAATATACCTTGACTGGATCAGGTTGATCCTGGCTAGATTCCTCATATGTCATGGTCATTAGTCCATAACAGCAACTATCTTCTTCTTTATCTTCATCCACCTCTAAATCACTATCTGGCTTTAATAGAGGGGCCCTCATTTCTATCCTGGTTGCAGGATAATTTTCATAAGATTCTTCTATAGTAGAGAATAGTCCTATGTAGGCTTCCTCTTCTTCATCTTCTGACTCTGAGGAGGAAGAGTCAGTACAGCTTTTCTGGTTTTTAGCCACAAAGGACTTTTCCTTCTTGCCCTTGTGGTGATGGTGGTGCTTCTTCTCACCATCCTCTCTTCTCTTCACTGGGCAGTCGGCAACCACATGCCCTGGCTTGCTACATCAATAACAGATAGCATTAGTAAAAATCTTTTTACTAGGTTTAGAGCCATACCTGTCCTCCTTGGAGGGTTTCTTCCTATGATGTGTAGAGGAGGTAGGTCCGCTCTTCCACTACTTCTTCTTCATGAACTTCTGGAATTGTCTGGAAAAGACAGCAAAGTTTTCATTAGATATATGGGAGTCTGATGTGCTTGTCTCTGACCTTTCTGAGCCAGACTTAGCATCCCTCCTTCGTGGAGAAGGAGTCTTCCTTCTGCTCCTCCTTGAGGCTTCAGCTCTGAAGGCCGCAGAATTTTCTTTGGCCCGAGATTTACTATTTTTCTCCTCCTCCTTCTGGCAGTCAACTACATTTCATATGATATTAGTTTCCCGAATAGTGTTATTGGTGAAGTGTCAGCAAGCTTTGCCACCTTTCTGATGGCACAGATCTTAGTATCCCAGTCTCTAGTTAGAGATCTGAGAAACGTGTCATTCAGCTCATAAGTGCTGAAAACCCTGCCATAGGTCCTCAGCTCATTGACTATCCTGAAGAATCTCTCATAACACTTTGTTATGCTGTCAGTCTTTCTCTTCCTAAAAGCCTCACACTCTTGGTTGAGCATGGAATTTCTGTCATCTCTGACTTCCTTCGTGCCCTCAATGTAGATCACTAAAGTGTCCCACATCTCTTTGGAGGTCTTATAGTGCACCGGATTTTGGAAGGTGGAGTCATCTATGACACTAACTATAATATTTTGTGTCATCTTGTCCATAGTGTCAAGGATGACTTCATCCTTTATCATTTCAGAATAGGTCTTGGGTGTCTGGACATTTGTATCTAGAGATGAGACTTTCATAGGGATGAAAGGTCCCTCTATGACAATAATAAAGATCCTAAGATCAGATGCTTTCATGAACAGCCTAACCCTCTCATTCTAGATGCCAAGCCCTTCCTTCCTATAAATTGGAAGCTTCATGGCACCCAGCTCCTTATAGTTCACTCCTAAACCCATAAGGACAATCTTATTGCTGACCTTGGAGATCTACTCAGACAGTTAAGCCTTCTTTGAGTAACCTCCCTCTGATACCACTTGAAAGACTTTGTTTTCAAGGTCAGCTAACACCTAGAGGGGGGGTGAATAAGTTTTAGCCCTCTTTAAGATTATCTAGACCTAACCCCGATTAAACTGTGCTTAGTATTTTGATTATTCTAGCTTTCAAGACATACAAACAGAAGACAGATATTTATAGTGGTTACCCAGATTATGGGTACGTTCACTGTCCCTCTCCGCCTTTCTAACAGCTTGTTAGACAAGACACTTCACCAATTTCTCAGCTCCAAAGAGCTATAACTCGATCCCGCAGGACTACTCAATCCCCTTCAAGACTTACAACTCGGGAACTAAGCCTTACCACTCAGTGATTAAATAATCACCTATCTCAGGCAAAAATGCCCTACAACTAAGGCTGGAAGGACAGCCCTACCTCAGATCCAAAGGATCCTATGACTCAGATCAATAAATGATCCTACACTCAAGCTACCAACCCTACCTCAAATTTAAGATAGAATTCTACATACAGCCTTTATAACACAGGCCTACAACTTAGATCTTAAAGATCCTACACTCAGATCCAAGATTGGATCCGATATAAAGAATTTGATTGAGATGGTTTGACACCAGATAAATATCTCTGTGTCAGCTTCCTGGGCTGAGACTTAATCTTCCCAACTTCTTCTCAGCAACAAGATGAATGTATCTTCAGTGGACTATTGCTTGTGCTGGAAGTAACCGCTGTTGAAGACTGTAGATTCGACAATGCTCTTCTTCTTCAACCAGCAACTGGACTTGCAGAATCAGACAACTTTGCTACTCTTCTCTATCAGAAAGTTTTTCTGAACTGCTATCGTTGGTGAAGATTGCAACAACTAACTCTTGTCGCTTTCAGGTTCACTGATCAGAATAAAACCTTCAAGCTCTTCAATAATGGCGAGGAAGACGATGATGTTCGGCCGCAATGCGTAATCAGAAAACACTAAAAAGGTTCTTTCCTTTCAGCCAATCTTATCCTTTTATAGTCAATTGATCAATGACTCTTTGTACTGTGGGCCCAACCTAAAAAGGACCAATTGCCACCTTCCATTTGCAGAAAATGACAACATCTGTCCGCAGACACCATTAAAGGCATACTGCAGCTTTCCCGCAAAGAATTTGAAATGCGTTGACTTTGTTGACTTTTGCTGACGTCAGTCATTCTAGACTTAGCCAAATTCATAGAATTACTCCAGGCATTGAGTGCTTGAGTGAACTGGTTTTACTCAATGATTCTGAACTTAGCTTATTATTCAACTCTTTCTACATCCATGGCGTTGAGAGAATTGAGTGGTTGTCCATCACTCAATGCCATTTGGCTTAGCTCCTTCTGAACTCTGCCAACTGCTGAGGCGTTGAGTGAATTGGTTTCACTCAACGCTTCTGTTCTTAGAAACTTTTCTTCTGAATGGAGGCGTTGAGTGTGTTGACTTCACTCAACGCTTCCTGCCTCAGCCTCATCTTTTGACTGGGCGTTGAGTGAACTGGTTTCACTCAATGCTTCTGGATATAGTCAAATCCTGTCACTCCTTCTGGCTTTGACTGCTTGAGCTTGTCTCAACGCTTTTGTCATATGACGTTGAGTGAACTGGTTTCACTCAATGCTTCTGAACTTAGACAGTTTTTTATGTCTATATTCTTTGGCTTTGATAGAATCAGCATGGCGTTGAGTGAACTGTCTTCACTCAATGCTTTTGGACTTAGAAACTTTTCCTTTGACAGAATCTCTCTGGCTTTGACTGAGTCAGCTTTACTCAACAAATTTGCTGACTAGCGTTGAGTGAGTTGGCATCACTCAATACATGTGGACTTAGCCACTTTTCTGTCTTCCATTGTTGAGGCCTTGACAGGTCCTACTGTATTCAGCTCCTTTTGTGCTATGGCGTTGAGTGAACTGTCTTCACTCAACGCTTATGGACTTAGGCACTTTTCTGCCTATCCAGCCCACAACTTGGTGTCCACCTATCTAATCAATGTGAGAAGGACTAACCTGCATGCATCAACTTACACACACATCAAATACAACTATGTGTATGTCATTGAATCATTTGACTTACAAATCTAGGACATTGGGATCAATGGACTCAACATGTTCTATGCCTGTAGTACTAGAAGAGGAGTTTGGCAGCTCACTATTAATCATAGTAGACTCATCAAAGACTACATGAACAAATTCTTCTACAACTTGGCTTTTCAAGTTGTAGATCTTATAGGCCTTACTATGATTGTTGTACTCAACAAAGATCCCACCAAAGGACTTGACAGCAAACTTAGTCACATAAGACTTCCCATTATGAAGCACATAGCACATACTACCAAAGATTCGGAGATAGCCTAGATTTTATTTTCTGCCCTTCAAGATCTCATAGGGAGTCTTCTTGTGGCTCTTGTTGATCGAGGCCCTATTGAGGACATGATATACAGTATTCACTAACTCATCCCAAAAATATTCTGGGAGAGATATGTCACTCAATAATGTCGTTCCAGCCTCTATGAGAGTCCTATTTTTCCTCTCAACAGTCCCATTTTGCTGGGGAGTTCTTGGAGAAGAATATTCTTAATGAATCCCTTACTCTTCATAGAACTTTGTCATACTTTCAGGCTGAATTCAGTTCCATGGTCACTTCTGATTTTGACCACAGTTTTGTCAAACTCATTCTGAATTTGCTTGACAAACTTCATGAAGACATCAAGGGTTTCACTCTTTTTCTTAAGAAAGAACACCCAAGCATACTTGGAATAGTCATCAATCACCACAAGGGTGTAGAATTTCCTACAAAGACTACGAACTGGTATAGAACCAAATAAGTCCATATACAAGAGGTACAAACGCCTCACAGAGTCTTTGGTCCCAATGACGTTGAAGGAGGCTTTGCTCTGCTTGCCCTGTTGATATGCTGAGCAAATGCCCTCCTTGGTGCACTTTACATTAGGACCATTCCTAACTAGGTCTGGACTAAAGAGCTTGCCAATAGTCATGTAATTCAAATGAGCTAGCATCTTGTGTCATTGGACACAATATGAGACTTTCTCATTTGCCACTAGAAAAATAGGAGAGTTTGTATCTAGATAAAGAAAGTTTAAACAATAAACATTTCCACTCCTAGTACATATCAAGATGACCTCTTGGTCACTTGACCTCTTAATCTGGCACTCATCCTTGTGGAAGACAATAACATAGCCAAGATTAGAGAGTTGGCTTATTCTTATGAGGTTGTGTTGCAACCCTTTAACATAAGACACTTTTGTGATGGTGACTATGTCATTGGTAATCTTATCATAGCCTCTAGTCACCTCTCTATCTGAACCACCAAAGATAACCTTGGGTCCATCTTTCACTTGAGTATAATCCTTTAAGTTGCTCCTTGTCCCAGTCATGTGCTTGGAACAACCACTGTCCAAGTATCATATAGGGGTATGAGCACTTAGACTAACCTGCATCACACTATTCATTTTATCTTAGAACCCTAATATCTATTGGGTCTTAGGTGCATGTTAGTCTGAAAATGAACTTGTCTACCAGCAGCCTTTCTGATTGGTGGACTAATAGCTACTCTTGGCACACTTGGATTGTGCCAGCAGTCTACAGCAAAGTGGCCCACTTTGCCACAACACCAAAATTCATAAATGTTATATCTTCTTTTCTGTGAAGGCCTTGAAGTTTGGTTAGCTGCAGACTGAATAGTAGGAAGATGAGCAGCAGCCTTCTTTAGATTCCTTTCAGCAAGGATCTGACTGAAGGTAAGTCTTCTAGCTGGCTTATTTTGCCTACTCTGAGTGCCAGCAACAGCAATCTTCTTTTCAGAAAGCATGCTCTTGTTAGAATCAGACACATCCAAACCAGGCTTGCTAGAATACTGACCTTTAGTCTGAGTTTTTGCTGAATGATCCTGAACCTTTGCTGCAACCACATTCTTGAGAGTGGGGCCTGGAGCACCAAAGACAAATGGTCCAGGATGGGCCATTTGAATTTCTTCATGGGCAGCCTTAAAGACACTCACCCTACTATACCTTCCACTATAGCTGTGAACATCTTTGTTCACACTAGTGGATCTACTATTCATCCAGTGATCATATATGCTTTCTTGGTCATACCTGTTTAAAGGCAACTGAACCTTCCTAAAAGGAATGGGAGGCTTGGAAGCAAGAGGCTGAGCTGGAGCTGGAGTTTTGCCCTTCCCTTTGGAAGGAGAAACTCTTATGCTTCCTTTGAATCCAAACCCCTTCTTACCCTTTTGAGAGGAGGAGTCTATCAAGGGTAACACAGTACTTGGCTTAGAATAGCTAGCCACTATTATTTTTTCTCTCTCTAGCCTCTCTTCAAGATCTCTGATGAGACTATTCTTGAACTTAATGGAGCCTATCTAGATGTGATTCAAGACCCTAAGTTGGCTAAGTTTCCTATCTTTCTAATCCAGCAAAGATATTGTCTCAGTCAGCTGGGAAGCAGCTAGCTGTAGAGAGGTAATCACCACAGCTTGCTTCTTAGACAACTTCTTACACTTTTTGAAAGCATCCAGAAGTTCTCCATACCTGTCAATCAATTGATTGACATCTCCTTGTAATTCAGAATCATCTTCACCACTGGATGAAGAAGCTTCTGTACATGGACTAGTCTCATATTCAAACTCAGAAGAAGAGCTTGATAGAGAATTTACCTTGCTTTGACCAGGCTGATCCTGGCAAGATTCCTCATCAGTCATTGCCATCAGCCCATAACAGTTGTAGACATCTTCATCATTCACCTCTGAATCACTGTCTGAGCGTGATAGAGGGGCAATGATACCTATCCTAATAGCAGGATAGTCTTCATCTGCTGCTACAGCTTCTTGTTCAGCAGCAACATCAACCAACCCAATATAGGCCTCTTCTTCTTCAGACTCAGATGAAGATGAGTCTGTACAACACTTCATTTTCTTAGAAATGAAGGACTTCTCCTTCTTTCCCTTTTGCTATGATGTTTCTTCTCACCAGCCTCCCTCCTCTTCACCGGGCAGTCAGCTATCACATGCTCTGGTTTGCTGCAATAATATCAGACAATTTTAGAGGAATTAAATTTACTAGATTTAGAATCATACCTGTCAGCCTTGGAATGATTCCTCCTATGATGAGAAGAGGTAGAGGGTCTGCTCTTCCACTATTTCTTCTTCATCAGCTTCTGAAAGTGCTTGGAGAAGGCAGCAAAGTCCTCATCAGACATGCTGCAGTCTAATGCATCAGACTCTGAGCTGTCTGAATCAACTGGTCTTCTTGGAGGGGAGGGAATCCTTTCCTTACTCTTCCTGATGTTGTCTGCCTTGAATGCCATGGACTTTTCCTTGGCTTGGGATCTGTTGGTGGCCTCCTCTTTTCTGGCAGCCAGCTACATCTCATATAAGAGCAGCTTCCCAAATAATGTTTGAGGAAAAGTATCAACAAGCTTGGCCACTTCTCTTATAAAACTTACCTTAGTATCCCAGTCTCTAGTGAGAGATCTGAGGAACTTGTCATTTATTTAATAATGACTGAAGACCCTCCCATAAGTTCTCAGTTCAATTATGATCCTGAAAAATCTTTCATAGCAAGTAGCTATGTTCTCTTTCAGGGATTGCCTGAAAGCCTCATACTCCTGGTTGAGCATGGACTTTCTATCATCTCTTATCTCTTCAGTACCCTCCATGTAGACCACAAGGGTGTCCCACATCTCTTTGGAGGTCTGGCAGTGGACCAAGTTCTGAAAGGTTGAGTCATCTATGACACTAATAATAATGTTTTGTGCCCTCTTATCCAATGTAGCTAAGATGACTTCATCCTTTGTCATCTCTGAATAGGTCTTAGGTGTCTGGACATTGACATCCAGAATAGAGACCTTCATAGTGATAAAGGGTCCCTCCTTAACTATCACAAAGATTCTAGGGTCATATGCTTCCATAAATAGCCTAACCCTCTCCTTCCAGATTCCAAAATTCTCCTTTCTGCAGATGGGGAGTTTCATGGAACCTAGCTCCTTATGCCTCTCTCCAGAACCCATAAGTATAAAACTGTAGCTACCCTTGGAGATCACTCAGATTGTTAGATTATTTTTGAGCAACCTCCATCTGATACCACTTGAAAATCTTTGTTTTCATGGTAGCTAACAATCTAAAGGGGGGTGAATAGGTTTCTTGGTTTCTTGTGACTTTATTTTATTTTCTTCTTTAAGTCCTTAGTGTGTTCGTAATTATCTGCTTTCAAGAACCTACAATAAAGAAATAACACAATAAAAAGCACACACGGAATATATAGTGGTTCCCCAGATTATGAGTACGTCCACTCTCCTCCCACCTTTCTAACTTCTAGTTAGACAAGACACTTCTCCAAAACTCAGCTCCAAGAGCTTACACCTTAGATCCCTCAAGATCTCTAAGTCTCCTCCAAGACTTACAACTCAGGCCAAAGCCCTACCTTAGAACAAACTTGCTCCTACAACTCAGTGATCAACTGATCACCTACCTCAGGCCCCAAAGGCCCTACAACTCAGGCTGGGAGGACAACTCTACCTCAGATCCACAAAGGATCCTACCTCAGAGAGAATGAATCTCCTACAGCTCAGGCAAAACTGCCCTACCTCAGATCCAAAGGATCCAACAACTCATGCACAAGTGCCCTACAACTTAGAGAGAATGACTCTCCTACCTCAGGCTCAAAAGCCCTACAGCTCAGTGATCAAATGATCACCTACCTCAGATCCAAGCTGGATCCTACACTCAGAGAGTATAACTCTCCTACAACTCAAAAAAAATTGCCCTACCTCAGGCTCAAAAGCCCTACTGCTCAGATCCAAAAAGATCCTACAGAAATACAATGGATTTAATTAATTTGACATAGAGAAATTTTTCTTTGTCTGCTACTAGAGTTGAGTTATCTCAGCTCTAACTATCTTCACAGCAGCAGAAAGATGTTCTTCAATAAATGGCTGCCTCTGCTGGAAGTTTCTCATAAAACTATTTCTAACCTTGCTGTAGAAGACTAAAGATCTGCTAGGTATTGAGTTCTTCAAACAACTACTGAACCTACAGAAGACTGAAGACACTCCTCTCTTTCTTTATCATAAGTGTTTCTGAACTTGCTATAGAAGTAGAAAATGCTACAACTAACTTGACTGACCTTTTAGTTCAGTTGATCGACTTCAAGCTTTTTCCCCGCAGCAATGGTGAGGAAGATGAAATCCAACCGCCTTTTTTCTTTTTGAAACAAAACCCTAAAAGTTGAGTTCAACATCCAGTAGCTGCCCCGTTATATCTTCCACCGATTAACGGCTCCAAGAAGTAGTGGGGACCACCTGAAGCAAACAGCTACACCTTACTTTAACAGAAGAAGACGTACGGTAGCTCTCTGCCAGTATTTGTCGTGTTCTATAGCTTCCCCGCACTTGATTTGAACTCTGTTGACTTTGACAATTTTGGCTGACGTCAACATATTATGGACTTAGCCAATTTCTCAAATTCACTCCAGGCGTTGAGTGCATTGAGAGAGCAAGCTCCACTCAATGCCAAAACCCTTAGACAACAGTAAAAATCATTCTGCACCATAGGCATTGAGAGTGTTGAGTGCAGTGACTTCACTCAATGCTTTTACACTTAGTCATATCTTCACCTGTCTGAAGGCATTGAGTGAGCTGGCCTCACTCAATGTTTTCTGCTTTTGCCTACCTTCTTTATTGGGCGTTGAGTGAACTGCCTTCACTCAACGCTTCTAGACTTAGTCGATTTTTGTCTTCTTCTTAGACTATGACTGCAGCAGCAAGACTTAATGCATTTGCTTTGGCGTCAAGTGATCTGTGTTCACTCGACGCTTCTGGACATTGTCGAATTTTCAGCTCATCAATACCAAGGCATTGATAGATTCAGCTATACTCGATGATGGCGTTGAGTGAACTGTCATCACTCAACACTTGTGGGCTTGGCCGCATGATAGCTTTGCAGACTGCATGCCTTTGACTGTCCACAACTAATTCAGTGCTTTATGGCCTCTAGTATTGAGTGAACTGGCTTCACTCAACGCCAGTGGACTTAAAAAGATTTCTGTCTCTCCACATCTTTGTGACAACCTGTCATATCACTTGGAATACCTATCTCATTCATGTTACAAGGACTAACCTGCATGCATGAACTTAAACACACATTAAATACAACTTTATGTATATCATTGACATGATTGACTTCTTCAAATTTAGGACATTGTGGGCAATGGACCCAACAATAAGTAATAAGCTGATTTATATCGGAACTTCCTTTTGTCTGGGAGCTCCTCAGTCGTTAGAAAAATGATAAAAGGGTCCATCCACGAGGGTCGCTGGTTGATCGTGATTAGCTCCCCCACTTCAATGGACTGTCGGAACAGTTTTGTCATGGTTCCTCCTGCCCGAGGGCCAAACTTGGCGAGGCAATCTGCCTCTATACTCTCCTCCCAAGACACTTGTCGAATGGAGAAAGTGCGAAACAATCTGATGAGACTCTTTACCTTGAGAAGGTACTTCTGAAGAGTGGGTTCCCTTATCTCGAACTCCCCTTTGATTTGAGAGGCCATCACCATGGAGTCTGTAGAGACCTCCACATCTTGGACCCCCAACTCTCTGGCTAAATGGAGCCCTATTATCACTGCCTCATACTCGACTTGGTTGTTGGTGATAGAAAATCAGATATCGATGTCATGTTATATCCTTGTTCTTTCGGGGCTCATCAAGACCACCCTCACCCCTAGGGAATACTTTCCTGGCGCCCCATCTATTAATACCTCCCAACCTGCCGGGTCGGATGGCTCGGGCTCTTTCGCTTCAATGACATACTATACCAAAAAATCGACCACAGCCTGAGACTTCATTGCTAGTCGCGAGACAAATGAGATCTCAAATTCACTCAGCTCCACTGATCATTTCACCAACTTCCCTGATTGCTATACCCATTCTATGATGTTGCGAAGGGGATGGTCAGTCACCACCTTAATAGAACAAGCATGGAAGTAAGGTCTTTGGCCAGATGACCAAGGCGAAGGCCAACTTCTCCAACATGGGGTACCTGATCTCTGCCTTCTTCAAGACCCTACTAACGTAGTACACAGGCAGTTGCTTTCTCCCTTCTTCTCAGACCAGGACGGAACTCACAGCCTCTGCTCCCACCCCGAGATATAAAATTAACTCTTCTCCTTCCTTCAGCCCTTGGAGTAGCGGAGCCGGGTGAGCTACTGCTTCATAGCCTGGAAGGCCTCCTTGCACTCTTTGGACCACTCATTTTTTTTGTTACCTTACAATACCTTAAAGAAAGACATGCACTTCTCTCCTGCCCGAGAGAGGAACCTACTCAACCCCGCGAGCTTCCTCGTCAGGAGCTGGACCACCTTGGGGTTCTGCGGCGACTCCAACTCCATTATTGCCTTTACATTATCAGGGTTGGGCTCCACCCCTGTTGGGGTAAGGAGGTGACCCAAAAACATCCCCATGCTGGCGCCAAAAACACATTTCAGAGGGTTAAGCCTCATCTTGAACCTCTGTAGGGTGGCAAAGGTTTCCTCTAGGTCCCGGAGGTGAGAGCATAAATCCTTGCTCTTCACCATTAGATTGTTTATGTACACCTCCAAGTTTCTTCCTCTCTACTCCTCAAAGACCCCGTCCATCATCCTTTGATACGTGCCCCTACATTCTTTAGCCCAAATGGTATCATCTTGTAGTAGTGAGACTTGTCCCTTGTGATGAAAGAGACATCTTTGACATTCGGTAGGTGCATCCTGATCTGTCGGTAACCTAAAAACACATCCAAAAAACTCATCACAAAAAAACTGACGGCTGAATCTACCAGCGCGTCGATTCTAGGAAAAGAGTAACAATCTTTCAGACATGCTTTATTTAGAAGGGAAAATTCAATACACATCCTTCATTTTCCACCCCCTTCTTTACCATGACCACATTAGAGACCTAGCCTAGATACTAGATCTAGGATACAAACCCTACTTTGAGGAGGTTCTCCACCTCTTCCCAGATGGGCTCCTCCAACTTGTCGGCGATGGTCCTCCACTTCTGGCGGATGTGATGAGCTCTTGGGTCGAGATTAAGACGATGACATGCCACGTTCGCGTCGATGCTCAACATGTCTGCCGCGCTCCATACGAAGATGTTCACGCTCTTCTGGATGCACTATAGTATCTTCCCCTGGTCTTCTGGGCTCAGACCTCCGCTGACCCGCACCTTCTCAATCCTCCCTTCCTAGGTAAGGACTTCCATCTTCACAACCTCTTATACTACCTCCAACCGAGACTGCTCCTCCCACTCACCACCACCACCCCCCCCCCCCCCCCCCACCGTCTTCTCCCCTTGGACGAGAGCTTCTTCTTCCTCTACACCCTCTACCTCCACCAAATCGTCCTGCTTCTCCAGCATTTCCTTCGTGCCCCCAACCTGGGAGTGGACCTCCCTCTCCTCCACTCCTTCTGTAGTCTCCTGCCTCGACAACTCCTCAATCCTCTTCTCCATCTCCTTAGCTCCTTCCTACCATGAGATGGCATTGATGACCATGACATAGCACTGCCTCGCCACATTGAGTCTCCGCAGATCCGGACTTGGACTACTCTGGTGTTGAATTTGAGGCACTAGTTGAAAGATGAGGGGACACAGCAGAAGACACTGATGAGGGGGCGCCCGAAGATGACATTGTAACTATTCGGGATGCCCACAATGGCAAACCGACAGTTCCTTGAAGTTCCCACCAACGTCACATGTAGTTCGACTCCACTCTCTGCCTTCTTCCTCTCTCCAGAAAATCCAAACAAGGGTCCATCCGAGGCTAGCACCCTCCATGCCTCCACCTTCATCTCGTCGAAAGTCTTCTTGAAGATAACCAAAGAGTTGGGTTTCCTAGCTCGCAATGATATAATACCATCATATTACTTATCAATTCGGAAAGAAAGAGTGGACGTATAAAGATTGTTTGTCATAGGGAGTGAAAGATCACAAAATAAGCATAAATCTACCCAATTGAACAAAGGTTCTGTTTGGCACAACGTTTTTGCTCCGGTGAGTTTGGACAAAAACATCAGACATTGAATAACTATTATCAAAATGAACGCAATTAAAAAAATTAAAAAAAATTTTGATGTGCATTTTAAAATATTATAAATTAATGTGTTAATAACTAGGCGATATGTAAATAAATTTTATCAATTATCAATAAAATTTTAATGTCAGTAGTTAAAATATGTGTACTTGTCCTAAATTAAACTTAAAAACAAAGTATTTATTGGATTACAAAAAAAAGCTCAAATTAAATATTTTATTTATATTTTAATTCCAGCAATTGTTTAATTAACAGAGATCTAAAAATGCGTTTATATAGAAAACCCACATATAACTATTAGCAGCCCAATTTTTTGAAAATAAAAATAGAAAACCTTATTTTTTCCCCTACTAATGGCATCCCCTTTTACATTCCTGCAGGGTCTTTAATATAATTGCAAGTGCATCCCCACTTTTTCCAAAATTATCAAAGCATTCCTCAGTATTCATTGTTAGTAGACAAAATTACCTTAGAAGGCTGCTTCTGCATTATTTTTTATACATGTATATTAACTTTTCAAAGATAGAGAGGAGGTTTCCTACTAACACGAAGTTAGCGAAGAGGGTTCTTCCTCCTCCGGTTTCAGCCATTTTTTCACCAACAAAATTTAGGCTCTGTTTGGGGGGACTTATTTTCACCGGTCAAGCGGTCGCGACCGCATGAACCGGGCCTTAAAATTAAGTTCCGGTTCATGTGGTCGCGACCGCTTGACCGGTGAAAATAAGTCCCCCAAACGAAGCCTTTTGAGTGTAGTATTGCTCTCCACTGCTAACACTCCACCAACCTTTCTTCTCCTCAAAATGATGGTTGGGCATAGGAAATGAGAGAGAGAAGGGCAACAGAATTTTAAACTTTAGTTCTGTAACCACCAATTAATGTGAAATCATAGTTGTAATATAGTTGAAACCATGAAATTTCACACATGATCTATGCTATTTCTAAGTTCTATCACAATATTAGACAGGATCGATATAACAAGACAAAATTTCAATGAAAATTTACACATGACCTATGTTATTTCTAAGGTCCATAGAAATATTACACAACATTTTTTACAATAACAAATTAAGTCAAGAAAAATCAGATGTGAAGCTTCTTGCTACCCGATGCCAGATCAAAGCAGGGAAGGAAATAAATCAGCAAGCTGCTGAAAGAATGGCAGTAATGAGTACTAAATTGTTCCAAAATTCTCCAAGACGCATCAAAATAATCATACTTCGAATCATGTCGGCTTTTATCCCTTCTGCATGCCTCTAAAGTAGTTCCTTTCCGCATTTGCAAGACGAGCTTGGAACCACGACCACTCTAACTTGCACCTCTCCCTCACCTGAACATAGAAATTAACACTCAGATCTATATTTTTCGGTTGAGTTCAAGCTGATAATGATAAATTAATGATGGTAAATGTTTCTCATTGTCATCAACATCCACCAGATTAGAAGCCTAGGGTGCCCAATTTAAGTTTTTTTTTTTACTTTGATATTACAATCACTGAAGTTCTAAAATATTAATTTACTTCAGTCTAAAATAAATCAGGCCTATAATTTTTCTGTTAAACTGAACACAACTTCAATGCCCTTTGGAAGATGTTGCTTCCACTTGTTGCTATTCATATGTGCACAGTTAAAGGGTTATTTACTGGGACCTCTCCTATAAATATGTTAAATTAAAGGTTGCATACTATTGGAAAAGCCCATGTAAAGGGCCCATTATTGGGCCATCTTTCTTTATTTCACTCTCCTCCTTCTTTAGTCTCACATCATGTATATGATTTATTCTTCTCTCCTCTTTCCTATATATTTGTATTCTCTCATTGTATTTTGATACTCAAGTAATACATACAAGCTTTTGGGCTATTCTCTACACGGTATCAGAGGGGCTCGGTGCCTCCTGCGGATTCAAGCTTCTATCCGCACAATTCCCCGGCGGCCTGCGGTTTCCGCGGCTTGAGTTCTTGAGTCCGCACCTTCTCCTAGTCGCCTAGCTTCTGCGGCCTACCCTTCTCCTCTCCGCTCCGTCTCCTTTTTCCATGGAACTACTCTTCTGGTCCTTTTATAGCCCCCTCTCTCTGATCTGTGGGGTCCACTGTTTCCCAGAGTCCGTTGCGGCCTCCTTCTGTCTGCTGTGAGCTCGGCAAACTCGCTCCCTTGCTCTGTGGTCTCCTTCTGTCCGCTGCGAGCCCGGCGACCTCACTTCCTCTTCTTGCTCTCTTCCTTTACTTGTCGCTCTTGCGAGCTCTCTTCTGTCCGCGCCGCTTCCTCTGTCCGCTGCGGATTTCCTCTCTTCCTCTTCTGGCGGGCTTGTTCTCTTTCCCTGCCCGCTGCGGACTCGCTCTTCTCTGCGATTTTCGTCTTGCGGACTGGTCCAGCCCGCTGCGGTCGCCCTCTAGTCGCCGCACATCGCCGCGACTTGCCGAGCTCTCCCCTCTTGTCTTCTCCTTCTCCTTCTCGCCGCGGTCTGCCCTCTCTTCTCGGCGCGTTGTTTGCTCTACTCGCCGTGGACTGCTCTAATCCGACGCGGCCTCCCTCAACTCGCGCCTTGCCAAGTGCTTCTGTACTCGCAGCGGCCTGCCGCGACCTGCCCTCTCTACTCGTCGTCGGCTCAGCAGTCATCGCCTCTTCTTGCGGACTGCTCCAGTCCGCCGCGGCCCCCAATTGCTCGCGCCTTGCCAAGCGCGTCTGTTCTCACAGCGGCCTGCCTTCTGCTCTGCTCCTGCCCGCTGCTTCTGCCCGCTTCCTCTCCTCCAGGTCGCCATGTCTTCTAGCGACTACACTACAACTACCCCCACGGCAGACCGCGTGGCTCCTGCTCCTGAACTCCGCGATGAGCTTCGGATTACTACTCTTTCCCTCTCTGGGAAGACGAACTTCATCCCCTGGGTTCACTCCGTTCGGAGGGTCCTGCAAGCCAAGGGCCTTGCGCATCACATTACCCAGGAACCTCCTTCTCCTACTAATGACTGGCTACGAAATGACGGTCGCGTCCAGACCTGGATCCTCAACTCTCTGGAGGGTGAGCCCTACAAGATGATCATGTATCATGAGACCGCCAAAGCAATGTGGGATGAACTCCACTCCTTGTACTCGGGCAAGGACAGCCTCCAGCACCTCTTTGACATCATTACCGATCTTCAAGCTTTGGATGTTGGCAAAGCTATGGACATGACCTCCTTTGTGGCTCGTGCTAAGACTCTCACAGAGGCCTGGATTTAGCACCAGCCATCTACCACTGATCTCGTTGCTCAGCGTGCCCAAAAGGAGGTTGTCTGTATTGCTATGATTATGGCTCGAGTCCCGCCACACCTTCACAGTATCCGAGCCCAGGTTCTAGCATCACCTGCTACCACCTCCTTCTCAGACGTTTGCTCTATGTTACTTCGAGTACCACCTCCCCTGGAGACGTCTGCACCACCATCGTCGGCCCTTCTTCAGCAGACCCTTCCTCCCTTACTTCCCCCACCATCATCTACCTGGGGTGGTCGTACGGGCTCCCACGAAAGGGGCTGTGGTGGTCGAGGTCGCACAAAGTGCTCATACTGCAGCCGGGATGGACACACTGAAGCAGTCTGTCACAAGAAACATAGCTACCCTCCTCGCCCGCCTACTGCTGCTACTGCTGATAGCTCTTCACCCACCAGTACGGACCTTGAGGCTCTTCGACTTCAGCTGCAACAACTCCAGGGGCTGCTCAATCCTCCGCCTTCTTCGGCAGACTCCACCTCTACTGCAGGTATTGCATCCACCTCCACTACAGGTACTACCTGTCTTTCCTCCAGTTCTCGTTGGATCCTGGACTCGGGAGCCACCCATTACATCACTTCATTGCTGCCGCCAAGGTTCTCACATGCTCCTCATCCCAAGTCTATTACCATGGCCAACGATGCGATTGTTCCGGTCTCTGAATGTGTTGATCTCTTGATCCACCCCTCCATCTCTCTTCGCTCCGCTCTTTATGTGCCGGCATCCCCATTTAATTTACTATCTGTTGGCCGTCTTACTAATGATATGAACTGCTATATCACCTTCACCTCTTCTGGTTTTTTGATACAGGATCGGCAGACTCAGATTACCATTGGTAGGGGTCGACTGCAGAACGGGCTCTACCTCCTCGATGTCTCTTCTACCGCCCTCTCCTCTGTCTCATCTAGTGATTGACATTGCCGTCTTGGGCATGCTCCTCTACCTATCCTCCAGAAGGCGCTTCCTGACGTATCCCTTCCTGCTTTTAAATGTGATTCTTGTATTATTGGCAAACAGCCACGTTCTTCTTTTCCCGCACATTGTACTCGGAGCTCTGCTCGTTTTGATTTAATACATTCTGATATTTGGGGTCCGTACAAGGTTACCAGTATCTCTGGTTATCGTTACTTTATAACGTTTATTGACGATTACTCTCGCACCACATGGTTGTATTTACTTCGTGATCGCTCAGAGCTTCCTCGTGTCTTTCGGGCTTTTGTGTTAGAGACTCGTACGCAATTTTCTACTACTATCAAAACATTCCGGTCTAATAATGCCCGCGAGTACACTGGCCACGACTTTGCAAATCTATGCGTGGACTTCGGTATTATTCATCAGACATCTTGTCCCTACACCCCTCAACAAAACGGGGTGGCAGAACGAAAGAACCGCCACCTTCTTGATGTTGCTCGATCCCTCATGCTTCACATGCATGCTCCCAAAGCATACTGGAACTTTGCGGTCTCCACTGCGTGCTTTCTCATCAACCGTCTCCCCTCTTCGGTTCTCCAAAATGCTACCCCCTTCAGCCTTCTCTTTCCCTCTACACCAGCTTTTCCTCTCACACCCAGGGTCTTTGGCTGTACTTGTTTCGTCCATATCCTGGGTCCCACTATAAACAAAATGGATCACCGAGCAGCGAAACACATTTTCGTCGGCTACTCCCGCACCCAAAAGGGCTGTGTGTTATTCTCCGGCTACCCGGAAGGTCTCTGTGTCCGCTGATGTTACCTTCTGGGAGGATCAACCCTTCTTCCCTCCTCCTTTACCACCTCTTCTACCACCAACCACTCTACCACCTTCCATTCCACGGCCGATTATCCCCGTCAACTCGCCTCCCCCCTCCCTCAGCCCACTCCCACTATTGCTCCCCCTAAGCCGCCCGTCATTCGGGTCTACACTCGCCGCCCTCCTCCTTCCGTTGCCCCTATGCAGTCGTCTTCGACCTCGGCTTCTCCGTGTTCTGCTGCTCCGGTGCCCGCCTCTACAGCTCATCTGATGGTCAACTATGTTTCTCTACATCGCCTCTCTCCACCTCTTCAGACATTGACTACTTCACTATCCTCGGTCTCTATTCCTAAATCCGTACATGAGGCTCTTCAACATCATGGGTGGCGCACTGCCGTGGAAGAAGAAATGGCTGCTCTTTGGGCAAACCAGACTTGGACCCTGGTGCCCCTTCCTCCCGGACAGAAACCAGTTGGGTGCAAATGGGTATTTGTCATCAAACATGCTCCTGATGGGACCATTGACAGACTCAAAGCTCGTCAGGTAGCTCGTGGCTTCACCCAACAACAAGGTCTCGACTATGACGAGACTTTCTCTCCGGTAGCAAAGCTCAACACGGTCCGCGTTCTCATCTCGGTGGCTGTCCATCGCCAATGACCCTTACTTCAACTAGACATTAATAATGCTTTTCTGAATGGCAACCTCCACGAAACGGTTTACATGCAGCAACCTCCCGGGTTTGAGACCACGGGGAAGTCTCGGGTGTGTCACCTTCTCAAATCACTCTATGGTCTCAAACAATCCCCTCGGGCATGGTTCGACAAGTTCAGCAAAGCTCTCCGGGAAATTGGCTTCACTCGGAGCTCGGCTGACTTCTCATTGTTTACTCGCCACCAGGCAACGGGTACGGTTCTCCTATTGGTATATGTCGACGACATTATCATTACTGGAGACGACTCGAACGGCATACAGGCCGTCAAGCAACATCTGAGCTCCGTCTTCCAAACTAAAGATCTAGGACACCTTCGGTACTTCTTAGGTCTGGAGGTTGCTAGACGATCAGATGGTCTGGTTCTCTCTCAGCAAAAATACTGCCTAGATCTTCTTCATGATGCAGGCTACTCCGGTTGCAAACCTTTGAACACTCCCATGGATGTCAATCACAAACTATGTGCTCAGGCCTCGGATTCTGATACCCTTCTACAAAATCCAGAATATTACCGTCGTCTTGTTGGGAAACTAATCTACCTAACGGTAACAAGACCTGATATATCCTTCGTTGTGGGGCTCGTTAGTCGGTATATGCACTCTCCTCGAAGCTCTCATCTTCAGGAAGTGGAACGGATTCTCAGATACCTCAAGACAGCTCCTGGCCAAGGACTTGTATACAAAACCTCATCTTCAATCCCAACATTGGTGGCATATTCTGATGCCGACTACGCAGGCTCTCTTGATGATCGACGATCCACTAGCGGGTTCTGCACATATTTTGGAGGACATCTATTACTTGGCGGAGCAAGAAACAAGCAGTGGTTGCTCGATCCTCAGCAGAAGCAGAATATCGAGCAATGGCTTCGGTGGTCTCGTAACTCACATGGATTGAGAGTCTCCTTGCCGACCTTGGTGTAAGGCTATCTTCACCAGCTCTCCTCCTATGTGACAGTCAAGCTGCTATACATATTGCCAAGAACCCGATCTTTCACGAAAGAACGAAGCATATTGAGGTAGATTGTCATTTCATCCAAGAGAAAATCCACATGAAGAAGATCGAGCTCAAGCATGTTCCGGGTACTGAACAGGTCGCGGACGTCCTCACAAAAGCTCTACCAAGTACCCTCTTCTATCAGTGCCTATCCAAGCTTAGCGCATACGACTTGTACGCTCCAGCCTGCGGGGGAGTATTGGAAAATCCCATGTAAAGGTTATTGGGCCCTCTTTCTTTATTTCACTCTCCTCCTTCTTTAGTCCCACATCATGTATAGGATTTATTCTTCTCTCTTCTTTCCTCTATATATATGTATTCTCCCCTTGTATTTTGATACTCAAGTAATACATATAAACTTTTGAGCTATTCTCTACACATACCTCTAATTTTGAAATAACAAAAAACTCCCCTATAAGTTTACATTTCAGAAAATGCAAGCATAAAAATATTCCTCTGGAGGGGTGCCCCAGTGGGGTATTTTTGTGAATGCATGTTATGAAATATAAACTTACAGGGAGGTTTTTATAATTTCAAAAGATAAAGGGGTGAAACCTTTAATTATACTAATCTTAGGGGAAGTCTGGGTAATTAATAGTATATTTTAATGATTTCTCTGCCTAATCTTTGAGAGGATAATGCTAGAAGAGAAGATAGAACGTAAAAAAAAATGAAGTTATAATATTCACACCACGAATGGGTATATAAAGAAGTTTGTATAGTAGCAAAAATCGAGTAAAAATGAAGCACAAAAAAATATATAAATACAAGATCTACGTGGTTTACCCCAAGATAATCTATGTTCACGTGTTGTTCAATAGATAAAGAACAGGCAGCGACAAAGAGGAAGCGCCATCCAATCTTTTCATGCATACCGTATCCTTAGAATAGGAGTTTTATAGATATTTCCGAACAATCTAAGTGTGCTATGTGAAACTTTGCAAATCTCAAGATGAGTCAGGAATCAAGGTATCTAACTACTAAGGCCTTGTTGATTTTAGCCCCTCTTTGGGGCTATCTCCAATTGTTAAAGTTGAGCAAGCCTAAGCAATGCTTAAAGTTGCTCCTTAACTAGTTTAATGAGCATACCGACAGATTGTCATTTGTGCCAACATTGTTCACTTTGATCCTCTTCTCAAAACTGAAAAAGAGATATCTCACATCTATATGATTGGTTCTGTCATGGCATCTGGTCCTTTACCAAACAAAAAGAAGTTAAGCTACCACAAAATAAAATAGCATATCATGGTTAAATCAAGATCACATTGTAGGCTCTTCAACTAAATGTTTTCCTTTGATTCTTACATCAAGGCCATGCACCCTGCTTTTGTAGTGTATAACGCTACCGATGTGGATGCATAAGAATTGGTGTCTATAGCTTGATAAATAACAAATAATGATTGTATTTTATGTGCCTAATAGCGTTTCTGGTGTGCAGGTGAATCACTATAAATACCTTTCCTTGAGCAATCAGACTGGGATATATGAGGTACTAATACCACCGGTTCAAGACAGAGCGAATTGGACCAGGCGATACAAGGTATTAGACTGACCGATTCACTATGTGTTTTTTTACTTCAGAACACGACGGTATCAAACTAGGCGATATGAGGTTGTGTACTATGAGATTCAAGAAAAGGGGAACGGGTCCAGGTGATTCAGTCTATCGAACTGGACGGTACATTCAGCACTTCTAAGTATTGGACAGGGCGATATAGGTATCAGTATTATAGATAGCCTTAAGATCAAACCATGTATAACTCAAGGTATCAGTAGTACCACTACACTGTATCAGCGCTCCCATACATGCATGCAATGTTGTGGACCAATGAATTGGCACACCAGGATCCCCTCGAGCCTTAACTCCTCCAAGAGATCATGGTCATGTTCCAAGCCAATTTAAAAGGATTTGGAGCCATCTAGAGGAGAAGAGCAGAGCCAACCAAAGAGATCTTAGAATTCCTTTTCATTCTCCTTTTCACTTATCATGAAAAACAAGGCCCAATCACCATCTTTGGAGGAAGAGATAGAGGATGGGTCTTTCCATTGAAGCACAATGATTCATCGTGCAGAAAAGCAGAAGAAAATTAGGGAAACTTAAGTCCCCACCCTCAACGCAATCAAGGATTCATTTGCTTAACTTGCTCTTTTGGATATTCTAGGTCGTCAATAGTGACCATTATATGCCTATAAATAAGAGCCTAGGGACCAGATTTCAAGGATTGCAGATTTTGAAAAAAAAAGGGCTCTCGTGACGGTCCCACAGTGCCGATTCTGTGGACCCTTGTTATCGAAGCCAAGGTAACTACTCCCCCTAATCACCTCACTAACAAAAATACCTCCAACCACAAATTCTCACCTACAGCTACCAACAATGACCACTACTGATGCTACTGCCGTAGCCAATTCACTCCCCAAACCCATTGTCGTCCAAAACCTCCCTTCCCTCTTCTCTAATCCCATTCTCGTCCCCCATCTAAAGCTAGGCATCACTTCCCGTTTAGCATTTTTCAGCCAACCACATGTTCTAAGTTTGCCGACCACTGATCATAGCTGATACGAGTGCGGAAAACCCCATCCTCGACAAGCGCTATGCATGGGTTTACATAAGGCGTGCACGGGGACCGGTTGCGGCTTGAGGATGTGCCAGATTAGATCTAGGATTTTTATTTCCGTTATCTAATATTTCATTTTTTATAGTATATTTCCTTTTTATCATTATTACTATGTTAAATGTCTTCCTATATATATGGGGAAGGAGAACTATTGCAGGAAGAAATTTCTATCTTGAGAATTGAATTATTGGAGGAGGGGTATGACCTAGCGTAATCTTGCCTAGCGTTTCTTAACAATTTGGTCCGACCTGCCCTTTTTACGCGCCGCTACACTTCTCGCCGCACGTACCTCCTACGGCTCTGTCTCCCAAAGCCGCCCGATTCCGGATCGAGCTCTTTGTCGTCTGCTACGTGTGATCGCTCTAGCCGACACTCTTCTGCTGGCGTTTTGCCGACGTTCCTTTCACACCGCCTCATCCGCCAACACTCTTCTGCGTCGCTCTTCCGTGACGATCCATCCACGATGCTCATTCCGCAGACGCTCTTCTGCGGCGCTTTTTCTTCCCGCTTCTTCTCCCTCTCCTACGACCACGCCACTTCGTCGTCGGTTCCGCCTCTTCCCTAACTCCGCGCATGCCCTTGATGTGCGGAATGACTGTTTGTGACAGGAACAATGCTCCCTCGGTGGAAGGCTGTTGGTACCCTAGTTTGGATTTGAGTTCAGCTCTTCTCTTTTAGTCTCTTGACCCAAGATTTATCTATAGTCAAAGGTTAGTTGTTTAGTTAGTTTGCTCTAGTTTTAGAGTTGTCACTTATCCAGATGAAAATTTAGTTAAGTTGTTTTTTGTTCGACTATGGTCGAACGCCGCTCGACTATCGTCTATCGACTGCTCGATGATCGTCTATCAGTTGTTCGACGTTCGTCTGTCAGCAGATCGTCTATCTCTGAGTTAGTTCAACTCTTGTTAGCTCGACGTTCTGTGGAATCTGCCTCGCCGATCGTCGAACCCCGCTCGACTTCTTTTGACCAGAAAGATTTCTTGATAGTTCAACTATCTGCTTGGATAGTTCAACTATCTGATAGTTCGACTATCTGTTTGATAGGTCGACTATCTGTGTTGCTTGATAGTTCGACTATCTGTCTTGATAGGTCGACTATCTGTTGTGTTTTGATAGTTCAACTATCTTCTTGGATAGTTCAACTATCTGATAGTTCGACTATCTGTTTGATAGGTCGACTATCTGTGTTGCTTGATAGTTCGACTATCTGTCTTGATAGGTCGACTATCTACTTTCTGTGATAGTTCGACTATCTGTTTGATAGGTCGACTATCTGTTTTCTTTGATAGTTCGACTATCTGTTTGATAGGTCGACTATCTGTTTTCTTTGATAGTTCGACTATCTGTTTGATAGGTCGACTATCTGTTTTCTTTGATAATTCGACTATCTGTTTGATAGGTCGACTATCTGTTTTGCTTGATAGCTCGACTATCTATCTTGATAGGTCGACTATCTGATAGGTCGACTATCTGATAGCTCGACTATCTGCTCTGATAGGTCGACTATCTACTGTGCTAGTTCGACTATCTGCTTTGGTAGTTCAACTATCTGTATCGTTCGACTATCTGTTTGATAGGTCGACGATCTCTGTGCTTCGGTCGACGATCTCCGAGGGTCGTTCGACGTTCTGCTGTATGTCTTTAGTAATTTTGTCCTCTTCTATTCTATGATTTATTTCATATTTATTTGGCATATTATTTCAGTAAATTTATGTTATTATTTCCAGACAATCTCTGCTCCATTCCTTATGCATGAGCCAATCTTTATCTAACAAAGTGTTTTGTCTTATTAGTTGAAATATATTTTCTGCTTTATCTGCCAGACTGTCCTTTATAGCCGTTAGACTCAGAAAGTCTTCTCTGGCCGTAAAGAGTTCTTTCTAATGTGACTTTTTCTAGCCTCTTTTATCAGATTGGATATGCAGCTTCTTAGAAAGCTTTATCCCCTTATAGCACGTCTGTCTGCAGGATTTGTTTTTGCTTTATGCTTTTTGCAGCCCAGATTGCAGATTCCAGATGAAGACAAGATTCAAACTCAAATTAGAGCCGTTGAAAAGGCTCATATATAAAGAGTTTCTTTTGAAAGGAGAACACACAGAATACAGATACACAAGAAGTTTACTCTCAGCAGCATAGAGATCTACAGCTCTCAGAAATTCACATTCAACTGAGAAGATCAAATCTCTTCAGCATTCTTCTTCATCCTGAGTTCATCCTGCTCACAGGAAGACTTTCACTCAGAGGCTTTTTAGAAGAAGAAGAAGAAAGGAAGCTGTTTGAAGAATAACACCTTTTCCAAATCAAGAGTCTTCTTCAAACTTCTCCTTCAGAACCCCAAGACAGTTCTTTGTCTTAGTTCAGAAGAGTTCCTGCACCCTGAAGCAAGACTCCTTCCTGAATATTCTCTAAGCCAGGGGGAGCCTTGATTCTTTAAAGCTTTCTAGCTCTGTGCAATCCACTAGCTTCTCTAATCTGTTTAACAATAGAGAAGAAACCTTAACTCTCTCAACCTCCTGTACAAAGGGTTATTACTCCCTTCAAAAGTGAACCCTTGGTGGCAGGGCACCTGATCAAAAACCTGTGTTG
This sequence comes from Platanthera zijinensis, assembly GCA_039513925.1. Lineage (NCBI taxonomy): Eukaryota > Viridiplantae > Streptophyta > Magnoliopsida > Asparagales > Orchidaceae > Platanthera > Platanthera zijinensis. The sequence continues at coordinate 153,736,919 of CM077090.1, read as the reverse complement.
GATTTTGAGCTCCTGATCAAAAGCTCAAAGGGTCTACTTGATCTACCTGAAGCAGATCAGTTGGTGGCAGGGCACCTGAACAAAAACCTGTAGTGGATTCCTACCAGGGTGGTAGAAGAGTGGACGTATCTATTTAGAGAGAACCACTATAAAATTTCTTGTGTCGTCTGAGCTGCTTATTTAATTTATTGCACTGTGGCTGTGAGTAGAATTAACTAGGATTGCTAGTTGCTGTGATAGGATCCCAAGCTTAACTGTAATTACAGTTAGCTCTCTCTTGTGCACTACACTTTATGTTAGGCTCTAGGGTTATCAATATCTATAAATTAATTCCGCAAATTATCTTTAAGGGAGTTGAGTAGGGTGTCATAATTTTTGAATACTCTATTCACCCCCCCTCTAGAGTTGTATCTATCATCACTTTCAATTGGTATCAGAGGGAGGTTGACTGACTGTACAGGCTAACACCTGAGTCACAAGATCCTGATAGATACCAAGCTTATAGATATTCACTTCATGGCCCAGTCCAAGGATTACTCTAGCACCAGACCTCCAGCATGCAACTTAGCTAAGTTTAGCATCTGGAAGGCAAGAATAAGATTATATATGAACTCTATTGATGAAGACATTTTCTCCTCTATTTTGACAGGACCTCCAGCACCTCCTGCTGCAACCACTGCTACAACATCTACAAATCTAAGTGCAGTGCCTCCTCCTGATTACAATGATGCCTACAAGAAGGCAAAGATAGCTGATGCCAAAGCTAAGAACATTCTGGCTCAGACTATGTCTGATGAAATTTTCCAGAAAATGGCTGACTGCACCTCTGCAAAAGCCATGTGGGACTCACTGAACCAGATTGTAGCTGGTTCAGCTGATGAAAGGAAGGACAGAAGGTCCAACCTTATATCCCAGTATGAAAACTTCAAGAAAACTGAAACTGAATCAGTTGAAGCCATGTACACCAGACTCAGCTCAATCATCAATGAGCTGAGAACTCTTGATAAGGAAATTACATTGACAGAGGTCAATGATAAGATACTCATGTGCTTCCCCAGCACATGGGATCTTAGGATCTGGCCTATCAAGGAGGCCAGAAGTACAAATGAAATCTCAACAGAAGCTCTCCTTGGCAAGCTCAAGTCTTTTGAGCAAGTGCTGAAGACCAGGGAAGCTAAGGCTGAAGCAAAGACTCCAACTCCAGCAAGAAAAGAGCAAACTCTTGCTCTCAAAGCTGCTGATGCTTCTGAAAGAAGCCAATCTAATGAGGAGCTGATGACACTCTTTGCCAAAAGGTTTCTCAAGATGGGAAGAAAAGACTTCAGAAAGAAATCTTCAAGATATGAAGATAAACCAAGGTATGATAGATCTCCTGCTAAAGAAATCATTTGTTATGGTTGCAGGAAACCTGCACACATTCTACCAGAGTGTCCAGAGGAAAAGAGCAAAGAAAAGAGAAAGGAAAAAGAACATCACAGGAAACACTCCAAGTCCTCCTCCTACAAAAACAAGAAAAAGGAGAAGGGATTTGTTGCTGAAACTTGGAGTGATTCAGATGAGGAATCTTCCTCCTCGAGCTCCAGTGAGGATGAGGAAGAGAAGAAGGCAAAGAAAATCTGCCTTATGGCTATTGATGCCTGCAACAATCACTCAGCTGCAGAGAGTTCTGATGATGATGAAGAGATGCCTATAGAAGATCAGGTATTGTCTTCATATGACTTTTCTTCTTCTGAATTTAAAACTGAGTTTAAATCTCTTTGCTTAGATTTAATTAGTTCAGAAAAGGAGATTAAAGAACTTAGAAATAAGTTAGCTGAATCAGAATCTATCTCCATTGAAAATGCTAGGTTAGAAGCAGAACTCACTAAATCTAGTGATGAAATAAAGTTTCTTAAAAATGAACTAGCAAAATCCAAGAGATTGGAAGAATCATTAAATGGTAGAAGCCTTAAGTTGCTAGAAATCACCAGCATGACAAACACTAGGTCAGGCAATAATAAGCTAGGCTTAGGAGCTTCATCATGTGAACCCCCAATTATTCTTAAAAATCATCTTTCAACTCCAGTGACCTTTATCTCATCTGATGGGATAAATAACACTGAGCAAGTAAGACAAGTTAATCAAGTCTTAAACAAAGCTAAGAGAGAAAAGAGAAAACAAAAGTTTAAGGAAATACAAAAAGCGTCGAACGCTGCTCGACGATCGCAGGCTCAGTGGTCGAACGAAGCTCGACGATCTGTGCATCCATCGTCGAACGCCGATCGACGTTTTCAATATGAATTTCAAAATTATAACCAGAACCTTAGAAACCTTAATATGAATAGAAACTCTAGGTTTGTGGACCCATTAACTGCATGGAGCATCCCACCTAGGAGATCTTACCCTTTAGGTTATAAACCCCAACCTGCTTATTCTTTTATTTCTAGTTTTCATTATGTGAAGAATAATGGACCCAAGGTTACCTGGGTCCACAATGTTTAACTTAACTCACTGCAGGTGAAGACCTATCCTATCACTCAGGACAAGTGGTATTTGGATAGTGGTTGCTCCAAACATATGACAGGGAACAAAGAAAATCTGTCAAAGTTCAAGGCCAAGCTTGGACCAAAGGTGATCTTTGGGGATTCTAGCTGTGGTCAAACTGAAAGATATGGTAGGATTACCATTGGAGCAGTAACTTTCAAGAGGGTTGCATATGTAACTGGACTGAAGCATAACCTTATCTCAGTAAGTCAGTTATGTGATGCAGGATATCAGGTATCGTTCACTAACACTCTTTGTAATATTACTTTAAATAATAATGTTGTGTTAGTAGGTATTAGACAAGGCAATATTTATTTAGTAGATTTTAATTCAACCCATTCTGAAATTTACTTATTTAATGAAGTAACAAATAACAACACCTTATGACATAAAAGACTTAGTCATGTTAACCTCAAGAACATATCTAGGTTATCTAAATACAACCTTGTTAGAGGTTTACCTTCTTGCCCCTACAAGAAGGAGAGCCTATGCAAGGCTTGTCAATTAGACAAGCAAACCAAAAATTTCTTTAAATCTGTAAATAAAAGTGATTCACCTAGAATCCTGTATCTATTACATTTGGACCTTTTTGGCCCAATAAATGTACAGAGTCTAGGAGGGAAGTATTACACTTTAGTAATTGTAGACGACTTCTCTAGGTTCACTTGGGTGTTCTTATTGAGAACTAAGGCTGATAACTTCAAAGTTCTTACAGACTTTCTACTTTGTGTGCAGACTGAGTACTCTACTCATGTGGCCTTGATCAGAAGTGATCATGGTACTGAGTTTGAGTCTCTTCTCATGCAAGAATTTTGTGAGAAAGAAGGTATCAAACATAGCTTCTCTGCTCCTAGAACTCCCCAACAAAATGGGGTAGTGGAAAGGAAAAATAGAACCCTGATTGAAGCTGCAGGAACACTGTTAGCAGATGCTAATATGTCTCTCTCCTATTGTGCAGAAGCTGTTAGCACAGCTAATTATGTGCTGAACAGAAGTCTTATACACAAGCTTAAGTGTAAAACTCCTTATGAGTTGCTTAAAGGAAAGAAACCTAAAATAAATTATTTTAGAGTATTTGGTTGTGTAGTATACATTCATAACAATAATAAAGAATACTTTAGAAAGTTTGAAGCAAAAGCTTCAATGGGAATCTTTCTTGGATATTCCCAAGTAAGTAAAGCTTATAGGGTATTTAATAAATCAACTTTTAAAATTGAGGAATCTGTGCATGTGTCCTTTGATGAATCTCAGATGTTTTACAAGGAGAAAGAAACTACCCCTTCCTCAAGTTCATTGCAGGTACCAGAATCTAGTAAAGATGTCACTCAAGAGATTCTCCATCTATCAACTCTTCATATCACTGATTCAGACAGTGATGAAGACTTTGCAGAAGCTGTTGCTGTACCACCAATAGTAGATCCAATTCCTCCTGAGGAATTAATCCCAACTGTTGCTGAAGATCACATCCCACCTGCTGATGTTGTCACACTTAGAGATCATCCTACATCTCAAGTGATTGGAGACATATCAGCTGGTGTTCAAACAAGACATCAATTAAGACAGGATGTGATGCATGCTTGTTTCCTTTCACAGATTGAGCTCCTCACCATTAAAGATGCTGAGCTAGATCCCCACTGGATCATTGCTATGCAAGAGGAACTCAATCAGTTTGAAAGATGTAAAGTATGGACTTTGGTTCCAAGACCTAAAGGCCAACTGATCATAGGCACCAAGTGTGTGTTTAGAAACAAGTTGGATGCAAATGGAATTATTGTAAGGAACAAAGCTAGGCTTGTAGCTCAGGGCTACAGACAGGAGGAAGGTATAGATTATGACCAAACATTTGCTCCTGTTGCAAGGCTAGAGGCAATAAGGATCTTTCTAGCCTATGCAGCCTATATGAAGTTTAAGGTCTTTCAGATGGATGTCAAAAGTGCCTTTCTAAATGGTGAGCTAAAGGAAGAGGTATTTGTTGAACAACCACCTGAGTTTGTTTCTTCAACTCAGCCCTCACATGTTTTCAAGTTGCAAAAAGTTCTTTATGGACTCAAACAAGCACCCAGAGCCTGGTATGAGACTCTAGCTAGTTTCCTGTTAGAGCACAACTTTGTTAGGGGAGTAGTTGATAGAACCCTTTTCGTCAAGCACCACAAGGACACAATCCTGTTAGTTCAAGTGTATGTAGATGATATTATTTTTGGTTCCACTGATCCCAAACTGTGCAAAAAGTTCTCTGACTTGATGCATTCTTAGTTTGAGATGAGTAGTATGGGTGAGCTGTCTTACTTTCTTGGTCTCCAAGTAAAGCAAGATGCTGATGGCATCTTCATCTCTCAATCCAAATATGTCAAGGAATTGGTAAAGAAGTTTGGGATGGCTGATGCTTCAGCAATGCATACACCTATGGCTACTAATGTAGTTATAGATTCTGATGATCAGGGTAAGCCTGTTGATCAAAAGAATTATAGGGACATTGTTGGTTCCCTATTGTATTTAACTACAAGTAGACCAGATATAATGTTTGCTACATGCCTATGTGCTAAATTCCAGGTCAACCCCAAGGAATCTCATTTGATTCTTCTCAAGAGAATTTTGAGATACCTGAAGGGATGCCCAAATCTAGGACTATGGTACCCAGCAGAATCAGAATTTGAGTTAATTGGATACTCTGATTCTGATTATGCTGGTTGTAGAGTTGACAGGAAAAGTACCTCAGAAACTTGTCAGTTCTTGGGAGAGAGATTGGTCTTTTGGTTCTGTAAGAAGCAGGCTTCTGTCTCAACTTCAACTGCAGAGGCTGAATATATAGCAGCTGCTAGTTGTTGTTCACAGATCCTGTGGATTCAAAACCAGCTTTTGGATTATGGGTACACACACAAGAACACAAAAATCATGTGTGACAGTACAAGTGCTATCTCCATTGCACAAAATCCTGTGCACCACTCTAAAACCAAGCACATTGAGATTAGACACCATTTCCTGAGAGATTGTGTGGAAAAGAACAAGATCAGGCTTGAGTTCATATCCACTGACCTTCAGAGAGGTGATATTTTCACCAAGCCCTTAGATGAACAGAAGCATCTGTTCTTTTTGGTTCAACTAGGCATGATTAATGGAAAAGACTAAGTGTGACGTCTGCCTTTGTTGAAACCTGTTTGAAGATCGTCGAACGACGTTCGAAGATAGTCGATCGGATCAAACCTATCGTCGACCTATAGTTGATGATGGCTTATCTGCTTGAAGATCGTCGACCGACGTTCGAAGATCGTCGAACAGGTCGAGCCTATCGTCGATCTATGGTTGACGGCAGCTTGTTGTTTGTGAAGACAGAAATAGTCGAACGATTGATCGACTACTCTGCTTCAGGAACGATCGTCGAACGACCGTTCGACCATCTTCTCCAGTATCTTTTAAAATAGATCGACTATTGCTGTTTTAATATAAAACCGATGGTCGACCTAGGTTAAGAGATCGTTTTTTTTATCGTCGACGGAGAGCGTCTTCTCGCATTCCGTCTTTCTGCTTGCTCCCTGTCTCGCGATTTCTGCCGTTTCGCCTTCGCCGTCTCTCTCGCCTTCTCCAACCCCTTCGATGGCGATTGCTCCAGCCCTCCTGTCCGTGGTGAAGTTCGATGCTGGTTTCAGCGTGGACTTTGATTCTTTCAGCTGCTGAGTCTGGGATAGTGGAAATCCTCAATCTCTGCAAAGATCAAGGATTGGAAAAGTTCATGTCCACAAGAATAAAGATAAACGTCCAGGAGATTAAAGAATGGGCATTCACTTCGTCCTCCAATGACGACTCTATGACCGGAACGATAGGCAGAGAAGAGGTAATTTTGACTCCCGCCGTTTTAACTGAAATTTTTGGATTATTGAATGGGGAAGAGGATTATGAGCAAGATACCCCAGAATTTGGGAGAATGTTGACTGAATTAGGACATGCCGACGGCATTCCTTCTAAGCTGCTAAAGGTGAACTTTCCGTTGAAGATAAAGTTCCTTGCTGAACTAGTCGGAAAAGTGCTTCTGGGAAAGCACTCTGCCCATGATAATATAACCAGGCAACAGTTTGCCCTGATGTGTGCCATCGTGAACAAGAAGCAGATTAACTGGGCAGGAGTTTTGTTTGATTTGATAAGGAAAAAGAATAGCAAGAAGGAAGTCACCCTGGGTAGGGTGCTTGGGATATTTCTAAAGGAGAAATATCCCCATCTGTTGGTCTCAGTTTCTACATCCATCAATGCCAGCAAAAAGATGGACCCAACCCTGTTTGTCAAGGGGAAAAGGAGCTTTCTGAAGCCCGCTCCAGCAGGGGTTGCTCCAGTTGCATCTGAGAGCACAAGGACTGCTTCAGTCACTCCCCTCCTTCAAGAAGCAGGCTCAGCCAATCTCTCCTTTCCATCCACTTCTTCTGCATTACCCTCCACTGAAGTGCCACCATCTACTTCAGTTGAAGTTCCATCTTCTGCATCTCATCTTCTTGATTCCTCCACAATTCTCCATGCATCACCACCAGCATCTCCACTCCCTTCTCATCTTGCTAGGATATCTCATCCTAGTTTTGATTTATTGGTTTCTGAGCTATCCACTCCTCCTCAGTCACCAATTCTTCATTCAGATCATATTGATCTTCTTGCATCCACCCATCATTCTCCAGTTCACTCTCCATCTCATCAAGAATACACCATCCCTGCTGCTCATCCATCTACTGTGATTCCCCCACCTTCATTTGAAATCACCCCAGCCTTCATCTCAAGCATATTGGAGTTAATTACTCCTTCAATCAAAATCATGATTGAAGAAGCAATTGCTCCCCTTGTATCCTCCATCTCTTCCCTGACTGCCTCCATCCAAGCCCTCTCAAAATCTGCTGAGCCCTCTTCATCTAGGGGCCTGGTTTCAGCTTCCACTGAAATCAGGCAGGGGGAGATGCTCTATGAAGATGCCTCTGAATTGCCCCTGGCCTCTCTTCCAGCAGATCCTCCAGCAGATACAGAAAAAGAGATAGAAGAAACAGTACCTCCACTGTCTGAAAAAGATATTGCTGATGCTATAATGAAAACTGAATTTGTTGTCAAAGTCTGCCTAGAAGAATTCTCCACTCCCCTAGTTGCCCTCTACCTAGGAGTCATTACCTCCTTTCTAGATGAATTATGGGAGTTAGGACATTCTAAGGAAAATCCTGAAGGTAACTCGTTTACTCCATTTTTAGACTTGATAACTGACATGTTAGTATGGGAATACCTAAAAGGAATGATACAATTTCATTTAGCAAATTTGTGTTCATAATACTACAGATATAGTGGAAGAAGTGTTAGCTGTCCAAGAACTTGATCATCAACCTGCTCTAGAAGTTCAACCTGATCCAGAACCACTTGTTCAAGATCCTGAGGCTGCTCAACCAGCTCAGTTAGCTGTGCAAGAAGAACTGGTCTCCATGACAGTTACTGATGAACAAGAGAAGGTTTCAGAAATTCAAGTGGAAAAGTCTACAGTCTGGGATGACACCCCTGGATTAGATCTAGACACTCTTCTGACACAGGATGCCTTGGAAGAAGAGTTAGAAAAAGCTACTTTAAAAGAGAAAGAAAAAGCTGTGCAATAAGCATTTGATCCTTATGATCATTCTCCTTCATCAAACTCTGAGGATGAGGATGATTCTGATGAATCTGAAGAATCCAAGAGAAAGAAGTCTGCCAAAAAGAAAAGAAAAGCTGTGGCTCCTCCTCCTCCAAACCCTGACAATGATATCCCTTATTATATCTTGAAAGGAATTGATCCCAAATCTAAAGAGTTTCAGCATTGGATGGGATTCTCAAAGAATCAGCAAAAGTTAAGGAAGAAATCTAAAAGGTATGACAGTCCTGCTCCAAAATGGACTCCTAGAGGTCCTCCTCCTCCACCTCCCAGTGCAGGAGCCTCTGGCAACTTGTCTGCAAATCCTTCTGCTCCGTCTGATAGGTTTACTCCATCCCAATCTTCTCAAAGGAAAAGCAATCAAGGATATCAAGGCAGATCGCAATCTGGATACCAAAGGCATGATGTTGTTGCAAAAGAACAAGTGAAGGAGGTAGTTTATCAGAAACCAACCTTTTCTCCTCCTTCCAAAGAAACCAAGAGCATATCCTCTTCAAAGCCAGATCATGCAGAGAAAACTGTTTCAAAAGGTAAAAGAGTTATTTTCTCTGAAAAATCGAGTAAGAAATTTGCTGAGTTTGCTCCTTCTCTAGCTATTCAGGAAAATAAAGAGCCAGCTGAAAGCCTGTTAGATCTCTCTATTAAATTTAAAGCTATGAAACCTGTAGATCCAACTTGTGAAAATGTGTATGAAAGTCAAGAGCTTGATCCTGATTTCAGGATGACTAGATTTCTTGAGCTAGTTGGATCAGCCCAGATTAGAAAAGCCAAAGCTGAAGGTAAAGATACTACAGGATTAACGACAATGTCTAAATACAGAAACAAGGAGCTTGATAAATTCCAGGTTAGACCTGAGGTATTTGACCCTTCAAAATATATGGAAAAGCATCCTGAAGCAGTTGTTCCAAGGACATCAGAATCTAAAATTATTGGAGAGCAAGATCTAAAGCTATCAAAGAAAGAAGCTTTAGACCCTTTCAGGAAAATTTCTTTTATTCCTAGTTCATCTGTATCTAAACCTGATTCTGATGCCTCTTAAACTTCATTGATTGACAGTTATTTATTTATCTGTTTGATTGATGTTATCTGCTGCTTAGATATTTTTTTTCCTGTATTTTATTTATTTCTAGTAGTTTATTTTGTGTATTTTGTTGTTAAGAGACTTAACTCAAATAGGGGGAGATTGTTGGTACCCTAGTTTGGATTTGAGTTCAGCTCTTCTCTTTTAGTCTCGTGACACAAGATTTATCTATGGTCAAAGGTTAGTTGTTTAGTTAGTTTGCTCTAGTTTTAGAGTTGTCACTTATCCAGATAAAAATTTGGTTAAGTTGTTTTTTGTCCGACTATGGTCGAACGCCGCTCGACTATCGTCTATCGACTGGTCGACGATCGTCTATCAGTTGTTCGACGTTCGTCTGTCAGCAGATCGTCTATCTCTGAGTTAGTTCAACTCTTGTTAGCTCGACGTTCTGTGGAATCTGCCTCGCCGATCGTCGAACCCCGCTCGACTTCTTTTGACCAGACAGATTTCTTGATAGTTCAACTATCTGCTTGGATAGTTCAACTATCTGATAGTTCGACTATCTGTTTGATAGGTCGACTATCTGTGTTGCTTGATAGTTCGACTATCTGTCTTGATAGGTCGACTATCTGTTGTGCTTTGATAGTTCAACTATCTTCTTGGATAGTTCAACTATCTGATAGTTCGACTATCTGTTTGATAGGTCGACTATCTGTGTTGCTTGATAGTTCGACTATCTGTCTTGATGGGTCGACTATCTGTTTTCTGTGATAGTTCGACTATCTGTTTGATAGGTCGACTATCTGTTTTCTTTGATAGTTCGACTATCTGTTTGATAGGTCGACTATCTGTTTTCTTTGATAGTTCGACTATCTGTTTGATAGGTCGACTATCTGTTTTCTTTGATAGTTCGACTATCTGTTTGATAGGTCGACTATCAGTTTTGCTTGATAGCTCGACTATCTATCTTGATAGGTCGACTATCTGATAGCTCGACTATCTGCTCTAATAGGTCGACTATCTGCTGTGGTAGTTCGACTATCTGCTATGGTAGTTCGACTATCTGTATCGTTCGACTATCTGTTTGATAGGTCGACGATCTCTGTGCTTCGGTCGACGATCTCCGAGGGTCGTTCGACGTTTTGCTGTATGTCTTTAGTAATTTTGTCCTCTTCTATTCTATGATTTATTTCATATTTATTTGGCATATTATTTTAGTAAATTTATGATATTATTTCGAGGCAATCTCTGCTCCATTCCTTATGCATGAGTCAATCTTTATCTGACAAAGTGTTTTGTCTTATTAGTTGAAATATATTTTCTGCTTTATCTGCCAGGCTGTCCTTTATAGCCGTTAGACTCAGAAAGTCTTCTCTGGCCGTAAGGAGTTCTTTCTGATGTGACTTTTTCTAGCCTCTTTTATCAGATTGGATATGCAGCTTCTTAGAAAGCTTTATCCCCTTATAGCATGTCTGTCTGCAGAATTTGTTTTTGCTTTATGCTTTTTGCAGCCCAGATTGCAGATTCCAGATGAAGACAAGATTCAAACTCAAATTAGAGCCGTTGAAAAGGCTCATATATAAAGAGTTTCTTTTGAAAGGAGAACACACAGAATACAGATACACAAGAAGTTTACTCTCAGCAGCATAGAGATCTACAGCTCTCAGAAATTCACATTCAACTGAGAAGATCAAATCTCTTCAGCATTCTTCTTCATCCTGAGTTCATCCTGCTCACAGGAAGACTTTCACTCAGAGGCTTTTTAGAAGAAGAAGAATAAGAAAGGAAGCTGTTTGAAGAAGAACACCTTTTCCAAATCAAGAGTCTTCTTCAAGCTTCTCCTTCAGAACCCCAAGACAGTTCTTTGTCTTAGTTCAGAAGAGTTCCTGCACCCTGAAGCAAGACTCCTTCCTGGATATTCTCTAAGACAGGGGGAGCCTTGATTCTTTAGAGCTTTCTAGCTCTGTGCAATCCACTAGCTTCTCTAATCTGTTTAACAATAGAGAAGAAACCTTAACTCTCTCAACCTCCTGTACAAAGGGTTATTACTCCCTTCAAAAGTGAACCCTTGGTGGCAGGGCACTGATCAAAAACCTGTGTTGGATTTTGAGCTCCTGATCAAAAGCTCAAAGGGTCTACTTGATCTACCTGAAGCAGATCAGTTGGTGGCAGGGCACCTGAACAAAAACCTGTAGTGGATTCCTACCAGGGTGGTAGAAGAGTGGACGTACCTATTTAGAGGGAACCACTATAAAATTTCTTGTGTCGTCTGAGCTGCTTATTTAATTTATTGCACTGTGGCTGTGAGTAGAATTAACTAGGATTGCTAGTTGCTGTGATAGGATCCCAAGCTTAACTGTAATTACAGTTAGCTCTCTCTTGTGCACTACACTTTGTGTTAGGCTTTAGAGTTATCAATATCTATAAACTAATTCCGCAAATTATCTCTAAGGGAGTTGAGTAGGGTGTCATAATTTTTGAATACTCTATTCACCCCCCCTCTAGAGTTGTATTTATCATCACTTTCAAAGGCCTTTCCGACCGCATGGATCAAGTCGACACGGCTCTTTCCGACCTCCAAGTCACAATCTGGGAGATTCACTCTCTCCTTTCCGCTTGACCAGCCACACCCTTACCTCCACCGACCCCAACATCCCCCGTTGTCCATTCTTCAGGCAGCGTCGTCGACCCTTTTGGGGTTCCTGCGTCATTTGGTGACCCGTCAGCTCCACACCTCCACCGACTTGACATTCCGATGTTTGATGAGACTGATCCCATGGGATGGTTGGCACGCACGGAGCAATACTTTGACCTCCAGGGCACTCTGGAAGCCCAAAAAAGGCTGACTATCTGCATGGAGTGCGCATCCTATATTACACAAACACCGACAAGCGACACGACACGATACGCAACTCATCAATTCTCAAAAAATACCATATTCCGACAAGTTGGAACACGTATATTAAATTTTTTTTTATAATTATGAAAATATTAAAACATTTAACAAAAAAAAACAATTAACAAATATTCAAATAAATTACATCATGTTTAAATATTACTTGAGAAGGATGGAGTAGAGACGGCGAGGAGCGCTGGAGCCTGGGAAAGTGTCGGCGAGGAGCGGCGGGTGAGGAATCATAGAAGCTAGGCCTCAGAGAGTCGAGAGTAAGAAAGCAGGAACGCGAGCTATCAATCAACGAGAGGTATGGGCCGCAGTTTTTTTTTAAATGAGCGAATGTGCATGGCACACGTGTCCGATTGAGCGGGACACGCAAGTCCCGCGTGAACCAGCGTGTCAGACTTCCAACACGTGTGTCCGCACGTGTCCCTGTGTCGAACGCATGTCGAAGAGTCCGACACCGATACGCTGGGTATTTTAAAGTGTCGGTGTTTCATAAGGCTTAGCCTTCTATTGGGTTCGTTGGCTTCGCTAGTCCACTCCTACTCTCTCCTGGGCGACCCTCGAGGACGAGCTGCTTCGTCGTTACGACAAGCGCCATTCCGAAAATCCCTTCGAGCGCCTAAGCAACCTTCGTCAAACGGACACCGTTGATGCCTACATTGATGCCTTTATTGAGGTAGCCACACAAGTTCCCGTCGGCAGATCACTACTTGGGCAACTTCCTTGACAACCTACGACCGCACATCCGAGCCGGTCTACGGGTGCATAATCCGACTATGCTTACTCGCGCTATGGAATAGGCTCGCTATGTCGAAGAGGATTTTACCACCTTGCCCTCCAGCCAGGTACTTCACTCCGTCGGCGCCTCCTCATCTACACGCACAAGCTCATTCAGGCCACCGACACCTCCGCTTTGTCTTCCAACTGAGCCCTCTCCTGCCTCGGGCTGGCCTCCACCGCGACCACTTGTAGCACCTCCCCGAGCCAAGATACCGGTCCATAGGATCTTTCTGGCCGAGTATTTGGACCTCCGCGGCAAGGGTCTTTGCTTTCATGGCAAAGGTCCTTACTCCCCTACTCATATATGCCCGAAAAAAGCTTTCAAAATGCTCCTTGGGGGAGAATATGACAACATCGGCATGACCGACTTTGAGGTTTTAGAGCCGGAAGAGGACGACCTCGAACCGGCCCCACCAGCTCTTCTCCACCGCCTCGAGGTCTCCTGTTACTCAGTGTAGACATTTGAAGGTGGAAAGAAAACGGGAAAATAGAAAAACACAGCAACAGGAAAGTGAATCTTCTTCATTTCATTCATTCTTTCATAGTGCATACATTCGAATACATAACCCTTTCATTTATAAAGATGAGTACATTTAATGATTATCAAAACACAAGCAGGAGTCTCTTTTTCTTCTGGATTAGAATGCTTCATCTTCCGAGAACATCGCTTCGTCTTCAGGAGTTGGCCATCCGTCTTATGGTTCAGATATTAACACCTCTTTAAATGTCTTTGGCTGATTCTTTGGAATTGATTCAGGTTTTGAATCCTCAACACTCCCCCTCAAAGCTGAATCCAAAAAGACAACAAGTCTGTCTATTAGACTTGAGAAAAAAATTCCTCAAGGTGGCTTTGTCATTAAGTCTGTCAGCTGTTTGTTCGAGGGACAGTGCTTCAGAACCACTTGCTTTGACTCCACAAGTATCTTAAGGGAGTGAAATTTCAGATAAATGTGCTTAGTTCGAGCATGAAAGATTGGGTTTTTGGCTATCCCAATTGCTGCTAAATTATCACACCATAAAGGAATTGGTTTGCTTTCTTCTATGAGCAGGTCACTTAACAATCGTTGGAGCCAGACGGTTTCACAGGCTGCTGCACAAGCTGCAACTTATTCTGCTACTGCTGTTGATAAGGTCACAATCTTTTGTTTTCTTGAGGACCAAGATATGGCCTTCCTTCCAAGCATGAACACGAATCCTCCTGTGTTTCTTCTTTCATTAGGGGAAACTCCCCAATCACTGTCTATAAATCCTGAGAGCTTATTGCTGTCCTATGTCTGATAAAGAAGGCCAAAGCTCTTTGTGCCCTTGAGATAGAGCAGCACAAGCTTGACAATATGTGATGATCAGAGCTTGGCTTTCATAAACCGAGAAAGTAAACTCACGGCATTCTCAATATCCGGCCGTGTGTTAGTGAGATAAATCAGTGATCCAACTAGGCTCCTATATTCAACTTCTGGAGCAGGCTTCCCTTGATCTTTTCGAGTCAATTTGGTGGAGGTTAACATTGGTGTGGTTACAACATTGCAGTTAGTCAAGCTATACTTCTCAAGAAGCTTAACAAAATAGATCTCTTGGCTTATGAAAATATTTTCAGGAGATTGCTTTATCTGAATCCCAGGAGGTAATTCATGAGTCCAAGGTCACTCATTTCATATCCCTCTTCATTACTTCTTTAAATTCTTCAACAATTGTTGATGTTGATCCAAAAAAGATCAAATCATCAACATATAAGCACAAGAGAAGGAAATGATTATTGGCATACCTTTTTGTATGGAGGGTGGCTCATTGAGGCTCTTATTGAAATTATTGGAGAGCAAATAAGAATCAATCCTGTGAGCCTGCTTGAGCCCGTATAAAACCTTTCTCAGTCTTAGAACTTTCTCTCTCCCTTTTCAGAGCCTTCAGGCTGATGAACATACCTCCTCTTCAATTTCTCCATTTAGAAAGGCTGAGCGGACATCCAGCTGATGAAATTCCAATCTCTGCTGGGCAGCAACTGCAAGAAATGCTCTAACACTCTCCACGCGCACCACGGGAGCAAATGTTTCATCGTAGTCGATGTCATGCTTCTGTGAAAAGCCTTTGGCCACAATCCTGACCTTGTACTTGACAATGTTTCCATTTTCATCTTGCTTGGTTTTATAAACCTACTTCAGATCAAGAACATTTTTGTTTTTGGGTTTGGGAAGTAATTCTCATGTTTTATTTTTCTCAATCATCCCTTCTTGCATTGCTCTCACCCATTTTGGATCCTTTGAAGCAGCGGTATATGAGTCGGGTTCCTCTTTGACAAGCAGTGTTTCCTCAATGTGCTGATATATATCTAATAAAAGTCGATAACACATGGGAGGTGATGATGTTGGAAACGTGAATGGGTCCCCGCTTCGGACAAAACCTCTAAAACACTTAGCACAAAATCCGCTAACCAGCGAGTTCGCCTACTCTAACCGCCTACCCGCGCGAGCTCCCACCTGCGAGATGACCAACGCGAGACCGCCACACAAAGACCTTCTCGCCAACACTATTGTGGTCTCGCAAGCACCTACTCGGCAGCGAGACCAAACAACCCGCGCGGCTACGATTGCTAACCGCCGGACACAACTAGGCGGGAACTCCAACTCGCGAACACGCACACGCGAGCACTCCACCTGTTGCGAGACCGCAGCCTCGGCGAGTTCCAACTCGCGCAGCGAGATCACCAAGTCGCCCAGCCTCACTGTCTAGCCTCCCGACCTCTGCGAGAAGTCACTCAGCGTTGCAGCGCACTCCCTCTCTCACAAAACGAAAACACAAACTTGGGAGGTTTTTCTTCTATTTTCTCAACTCATAAAATTGTACAAGGGGGGCCTATTTATAGGCAAAGTAAAAACAACACTCTCTCACCTAAATTAAATGCACATACAACCTCTCTCATATTTAATGCATAAAAACAAAAGCTTAAAAATACATAACACCCCATGCAGTGGGGCCCGGTCAACTGTCAACATATTCCAACAAACTCCCCCTCAAACTTGGCAGCACATGCCAAGTTTGCCTTTGAGCTTCAAGAACGTGTCCACCTTCAACGCCTTAGTGAAGATGTCCGCAACTTGCTCTCCGGTCGGGCAATACACTACCTCCACTGTCTTCAGCTCCACTTGCTCCCTGAGGAAATGATACCTCGTTTCAATGTGCTTGCTACGTCGATGTAGCACCGGGTTCTTCGCTAGCTGGATGGCCGACATGTTATCCACTAACATGGTCGTTGGCCCATCCACTTCATGATGTAGGCTCTCCAGAAGATTCCTCAACCAGATAGCTTGGCAGGTGCTAGCCGCAGCTGCAATGTACTCTGCCTCGCAAGACGATAGAGCTATCGTAGCTTGCTTCTTCGAGCTCCATGAGAATGCTCCCGTTCCCATGTTGAAGACATACCCGGAAGTACTCTTCCGGTCATTCACATCACCGTCGTAGTCACTATCAGAGTAACCTACCAGCGTCAGCTCCTCTCCAGTTGAGTACTTCAACCCATGTCCTCTTGTCCCATTGATGTACCTCAGGATCCTCTTCGCCGCAGTGAAGTGGTCCTCCTTCGGTTCCTCCATGTGTCTACTCACCACCCCGACCGCATACATGATATCTGGTCGGGTGAAGGTCAGGTAGCGTAGACTACCCACCAAACTTTTGAACAAGGTGGAGTCCACCGCCCCTTCCTTCGATTCTTTACTCAGCCTCATTCCAGGATCTGCAGGAGTGGAGATAGGCTTGTTATCCTCCATCCTGAACTTCTTCAGAATATCTTCAGCATACTTCTTCTGGGATATGAAGATCCGGTCTCCTCTCTGCTACACCTCTACTCCCAGAAAGTAGCTCAGCTCTCCCAAGTCCGTCATCTCGAACTCTCTCTTCATCATACCCCGGAACTCTTCATACAACCCAACATTGTTCCCCGTGAAGATTATGTCATCCACGTACAGGCACACTATCATCATGTTGCCCTCCTTGTCCACCTTGGTGTAGAGTGCGTACTCATGTGGGCTCTTCTGATAGCCATGCTTCTGTAAGTAAGCATCTATCCTGCCGTTCCAAGCTCTAGCTCCCTGCTTCAGCCCGTAGAGTGCCTTGTCTAGCTTGTAGACCTTTCTCTCCTGCCCTTTCACCACGTACCCTGGAGGCTGCTCGATGTACACATCTTCCTCCAGGTACCCGTTCAAGTAAGCGGAGACCACGTCCATCTGCATTATCTTCCACCCGTGATGTGCGGCTAGCGCGATGATCAGCCGGATGGTATCTATCCGCGCTACCGGTGCGAAGACTTCATCATAGTTCACTCCCTGAACTTGGCGGTAGCCCTTCACGACTAGCCTCGCCTTGTGCTTCTCCACGCCCTCATCTTTATTTTTCTTAACCTTATACACCCACTTCACCCCGAGGGGTTTGTGGCCTGCAGGTGCATCTACCAGCTTCCAGGTATCGTTCTTCTTGATGGAGGCGATCTCCACATCCATCGCCTTCCTCCAAGTTCTCTCCTGGGCGGCCTCTTCATATGAGCACGGCTCAACATCTGCAAACAAACAATATAATAAAAAATTGTTAAGGGTCGGTGTCGTATCCTCATAGATTTCATCCATCCTCCTTATCCTGGGCTGAGGGCGATTGTCCTTGCTCCCACTGGTGCTTGCTCCGCCAGAGCCGCATCCACTTGTGCTTGCACTACTAGAGTAAGGGGTGAGAGCTCCCCCTGAACCTCCGCTAGGTGGTGATGGTGACTCCGCTCCACCCATCTCGGCTTCAGCCTCTTCTCCACCTTCCTCATCATCCTCGTAGAACATCCCCTTGATGCCTCTCGTTGCTTCATCCCAACTCCAGCTGCTTCCTTCTTCAAACACCACATCCCTTGAGATGATGACCTTCTCCGTCACCAGGTTATACAACTTGTAAGCCTTGCTCGCAGGAGCGTAGCCTACAAAGATGCACTTCTCGCTCCGGTCATCTAGCTTCTTCCTTTTCTGGTCCGGGACGTGGGCATAAGCCACACACCCGAAAACCCTTAGGTGCTTCACACTGGGTTTCCACCCACTCCAAGCTTCAAATGGAGTCTTGAACTTTACACTCTTTGTTGGACAACGGTTCAGCACATACACTGCCACCTGCACCGCTTCCGCCCAGAACTTCTTCGGCAACCCCTTGCCCTTTACCATACTCCTTGTCATGTTCATGATGGTAAGGTTCTTCCTCTCTGCCACGCCATTTTGCTGAGGCGAGTATGCCGCCGTCAGCTGATGAGAGATCCTCCATTGCTTACAGTACTCGTCAAACATCCTAGAGGAGTACTCCCCACCCCTATCCGTTCTGAGCACCTTCAGCGGTTGACCACTCTCCTTCTCAGCCATCGCCCGGAACTCCTTGAACTTGTCAAGTGCCTCAGCCTTCTCCCTTAGAAAGTACACCCAACACTTCCTGCTGAAGTCGTCGGTGAATGTGATGTAGTATCTGCTTCCACCTATTGAAGTAGTCTCAAATAGACCAGCGATGTCCAAGTGAACTAACTCCAACGGCCTTGTTGCTCTCCGGGACTTGCCACCCTCAAAAGTTTCTCTCCTCTGTTTCCCCTTCGTGCATGCCTCACAGACCCTTTGAGGAGGTGTGATCATAGGCAGCCCATCCACCATCTTAGAACCTGACAGCAGCTTCAGGCCTGTGAACCCCAGATGGCCCATCCGGTGGTACCACAGCCAAGCCTCCTCCTCCTCTTCTGTCCTCGCGAGACACACCGTCTCCTTGACATCCATGCTCAACGTAAAGAGACGATTTGTCGTCATCTTCACCCTCACAACTTCTTTCCTTGAACATCTTTCATGGCTAGGGTGCCATCCCGCAATAGGACACAGTAACCCTTTTCCACCAGCTGCCCAAGACATCGTTGATGAGCACCTCCTTCCCATTCAACATGACTGTCACTACTCCTCTTCCTTCAACTGAGATCTTTGAAGCGTCGCCGAAACTGACCTCACCACCATTTGGTTCAAGGCTCGTAAACAGCTCCTTCTCTCCGCACATATGGTTACTTGCTCCCGTGTCCAAGTACCATACTCCGTTCCTTCCACCTCCAGCTCCTTGGACGGTAAGGAACATCATCGGGTCACCTCCTGTGTTACTAGTCTCTGCATAATGGTTGGCATCTCCTCCCTTCCTTGGAGCCCAACAGTCGTAACTCATGTGCCCAAACTTGCTACAGTTGTAGCATTGGATTTGGGACATGTCTCCTCTTCCTCCTCTTCCTTGACCTCTTCCCTGGTCTCTTCCATGTCCTCTGCCTTGGCCTCTTCCTCTTCCTCCTGTGTTCCAGCCTTGATTTTGCTCCATCTCCTTCTGCTGTGGTTGGTATCTTCCTTGGTCTCTGCCTCTTCCTCCTCTACCTCTTCCTTGGTAGCCACGGCCACGCTGGCCTCCTCCTCTTCCTGAGCTCTCTCCAAAATTGAGCTGAGTCTGGAGTGCTTTCCCCAAGTCACTCGCTTCCTCATCATCCTGCACCATGCGGTACTCATGGGCTTGCAGCGAGCCTATAAGTTCATCAGCCGTCATCACGGTGAGATCCTTCGACTCCTCAATAGCCACCACCACATGTCGGAACTTCTTGGACATAGATCGCAGGAGCTTCTCCATAAAGCTTACCTCGTCTATAGTCTCCCCGTTTCTCTTCATCTCATTCGTGAGCGTCCGCAGACGAGTCACGTAGTCGCCAACCTTCTCCGAGCCTTGCATCCTCATCACCTCATACTGGGCTCGGAGGGATTGCAACTTCACCTTCTTTGCGTTGTCCACTCCTTGCATGGAGCGCTGCAGTATCTCCCAAGCTTCCTTTGAAGTCTCGGCATCCGAGATCTTCTCAAATGTTGTTTCATCCACTCCTTGGTACAAGATGAACAATGCTTTCTTATCCTTCTTCTTAGCTTCTCTCAACGCCACCCTCTGAGCGTTCGTCAACGCAGCTTCTGCTTCGGCAGTAAGCTCCTCAACACCATCCTCTACTACCTCCCACAACTCCTTGGAGGCTAGTAGTACTCTCATCTGAATGCTCCAGTTCCCGTAGTTCGTCTTGCTCAACTTGGGGACCTGCCCCGGCATCCCACTGCTTGTCTCCATCACTTCACTTCACAAACTTGCGAGTACAACTTCCAGGGATCCGAACCTCGCTCTGATACCACTTGTTGGATACGTGAATGGGTCCCTGCTTCGGACTACACCTCTAAAACACTTGGCAAAAAATCCGCTAACCAGCGAGTTCGCCTACTCTAACCGCCTACCCGCGCGAGCTCCCACCTGCGAGATGACCAACGCGAGACCGCCACACCAAGACCTTCTCGCCAACACTACTGTGGTCTCGCAAGCACCTACTCGGCAGCGAGACCAAACAACCCGCGCGGCTACGATTGCTAACTGTCGGACACAACTAGGCGGGAACTCCAACTCGCGAACACGCACACGCGAGCACTCCACCTGTTGCGAGACCGCAGCCTCGGAGAGTTCCAACTCGCGCAGCGAGATCACCAAGTCGCCCGGCCTCACTGTCTAGCCGCCCGACCTTTGCGAGAAGCCACTCAGCGCTGCAGCGCAATCCTTCTCTCACAAAACGAAAACACAAACTTGAGAGGTTTTTCTTCTATTTTCTCAACTCATAAAATTGTACAAGGGGGGGCCTATTTATAGGCAAAGTAAAAACAACACTCTCTCACCTAAATTCATACAACCTCTCTCATATTTAATGCATAAAAACAAAAGCTTAAAAATACATAACACCCCATGCAGTGGGGCCCGGTCAACTGTCAACATATTCCAACAGATGATTCCTCACTGGTATCTAATTAAAAATTTATCTCTGGATGGAGTTCTTCTACTTCAGTTGGAATGGATGACTGAGTATCTTGCTCGGCAACCCCAATTGATGAAGACATAAAAATCTGATCCCAGGGCCAAAAAGCTTCTTCATCAAAAGATAACATCCCGAGAGATACATAATTGCTGATTGCTTGGATCATAGATTCGATAAGCCTTTGATTGCATGTTGTAGCCTATAAATACTCCTTTCTCAGCTCTCATTTCTAACTCCTTTCTTCCTTCTTTTGGTATGTGTCTGAATGCAATACACCCAAAGACTCTTAGATGATGAATCTTTGGTTTATGGAGTCTTGTCTTCTAGGCTTTTGCTGGGTGATCTATTCAGAACATACACTGCTGTGCGAGCAACTTTTGCCCAAAATTCATCAGCTACCTTGTGGTGCTGGAGCATAGTTCTTACCCTCTCAAGTATGGTCCTGTTTTTCCTTTCAACAACGCTGTTTTGTTCTGGAGTTTTGGGGGCAATTAGATCTTTGTGAATACCATTTAAGCTGCAGAAAGTGGAAGATTTTGTGCTTGTGAACTCCCCCTGTCAGTTCTTAGTCTTTTGATGGTTAGATTGGTTTCATTTTCAACTAGGGCTTTAAACTCTTGAACTTCACAAACGCCTCGGATTTGCTGTGAAGAAAGAACAACCAGGTATATCTACTATAATCATCAATCAAACATAGATAGTACCTTAGCCTTGTGAGAAATGGCGTAGGGGATGGCCCCCAAAGGTCTGCGTGGATCAAATCTAGCGGCTGCTTGGCTCTCCATGTTGAGTTGTGCAAAGGAAGTTGATGGCTCTTTCCCATGATGCAGTTCTCACACCTAAAAACTTCTTTTAGTTCTGCCATCCCCAGAATCATCTCCTGCTACTGAAGTTTCTTTAAATCCTTGAGATTCAGATGGCTAAATCTGTTGGGCCATAGGATTGTTGTACTGCAAGTCTGTATAATCAGGAGGGGAGTTTATGGTTATGGGAAACATTTTATTTGCAGTCATCTCTATGGAAGCAATGCACACACTGGATACATAAAACTAGAAGTGCCTTAGCATCTTGCTTGGTTTCTTCTAATGTTGTTTTGCTGTGACTGGTATCTGCAGCCTCCTCCTTGCCTTGGGTTGTGCCTTCCTTTCTTCCATGTTGCACTAGGTCTCATAGGCCTTGTGATTGGAAGAGAAGACGCGTGCGAGTCTTCCAAAGGTCATAGTATTCCCCATTGAAGATGGGACACCATTTTGTGAGAATTGGAACATATGTGAGGAATTTGCGGCAGCCATATGATGAGTGCAGAGGATAAGAGACTTGGGATAAGTCTATGAACAAGTACCCTCCTCTGATGGTCACAACTAGTAGAACCTAGTGCTCTGATACCACTGTAGACATTTGAAGGTGGAAAGAAAATGGAAAACAGAAGAAGAACACAGCAACAGGAAAGTGAACCTTCTTCATTTCATTCATTCATTCATAGTGTATACATTCGAATACATAACTCTTTCATTTATAAAGATGAGTACATTTAATGATTATCAAAACACACAGCAGGAGTCTCTTTGTCTTCTTGATTAGAATGCTTCATCTTCCGAGAACATCGCTTCATCTTCAGGAGTTGGCCCTTGATGAGTCTGATATTTATAGGGTTTTTTGGACTCATCTGGGCTAGATTTCACTCATGTGCACAACACTTTTAGTCTTTATTTGCTCGTATTTCACTTGTACACACTTTCACGCTAAGTACACTAGTTAGGCCCGTTGTGATGTGAAAATTGCTTGTTGCGTTGTTGGGGGTAAGCACTTGGTGCTCCCCCATTCTTTTTCTGATGTTTTGTTGGTGCTGGTGCTGTGTTCCCAGCTCTGGTGTTGTTGTGCAAGTGGGCAGATCTCCTATGCTGCTCAGGTTCTTTCATGTTGGAATCGCACGGTCGTGCGTTTTTCTTCATGCACAATCGGTGTGATCGTGCGATGCCAACAACTCTGTTTTCTGGTGATCTGTCTCGGGCCGCGCGATTTGCTCGTGCACGGGCTGTTTTGCACATGCGTGATCAAATCGCACAATCTCGCCTTTTTGTCTAAAATTTTATGTAATTATCGCCGGTGTGTTTTCTTTACGCACGGGTGGAGTCAACCGTGCGCGAAGGAAAACACACTATTAGCTTGTTTTGCCTGATTTTCAGTGATCTGTCACAAACCTGTGATTTGTTCTCGCACGGGCTGTTTTTCTCGTGCGTGATCAAAACGCACGGTCTCCTGCTGTATCAAGCTGGGTAATTCCTGCGTGGTTATTATCGCACGATGCACACACGGTCGTACGTTCGACCGTGTGTGCCCATTTTTTCTGACTGTTTACTATTTAAGTGCAGTAGTTCGCCCTATTCCATGAACACTCCATTTTTCCCGCGCAGCAAAGCACCATTCGCCCCATTTCGCCGCTCCATCGCCGCCCACCTTCGCGAGGCCCTCCAACCATATTCCTCTTGAAGATTTAAGGCTAGGAGATCCTCTTGGCCTCCTCCATCAATCGCTTACTGCCAAGGGTGATTTTGAGTGATCTCTTGTTGCCCTAGTGAAGTTCTCCGTCGAGATCGTGGCTAAAGACAAGTTGACGGAGAAGATGGGTATTATAGAAGAAGGTGATAACTCTTCTGTACCCCGGATGACAGTTGGAGCCCAAGCACAAACAAGACCTGACAACCCTAGATTCCGGCCATGGACCTCCTACGAGTCTCCGCCCTTTGGTTGTAATCTCACCCCCTTCATGTCGTTGTAACTTTACTCTTAATTCCTCGGCTGTATTGTGTGGATGTTGTTAAAACCCTAAATGTTTTATTGTTCATTTCATATCTATATGAAATATTCTTGTGGTTTGTGCAAGTGAGGAACGCCACCACCGTGACATTTCAATTCCCCCAGCGTGAGCGTGGCCGCACTAGCAATTGCTAGTAGCAAACATTGTGAGGAGGTGCTTGCAACCCTCATTCCGCCTATTCGAGCCATTCCCTCCGCTACCCTTCTCGTCGATCCGCCTACCGAAACAGTGCATCGCGGCCTGCATAATCTCCATCCATCTTGCGAAGCGGTGCTTGTGACCTGCATTAGTGTAGTTAATGTTACTTTAGTTTTTCTAAATCAACCCAAAGCCCATGTTTCGGTAAAATCTTTATAATTAGTTTTCTGGACAATAGAATCGCACGCTTAAACCTGCGTTCCTATGAGATCGATACTTGAGGAGTTACTCCTACATTTTTTATTACTTGAGTGAATGCTGCACTTGTCGTTAGCGCATCAATCCTCCGTCTTCTGGTTCAGGTATTAACACCTCTTTAAATGGCTTTGGTTGATGCTTTGGAATTGATTCAGGCTTTGAATCTTTAACACTCAGTTCGAGGCATGACCGGCGCGTGTACCATGAAGCTGAATGCCTTCCTTCGCGACCGTTCAGTAGTTCTCATGATTGACAGCGGGGCAAGCCACAATTTCATCTCCCGAGCCCTCGTGACGGATCTGCATCTTTCGGTGATGCCCGCTCCGAGCTTTCATGTGTCCCTTGGCGACAGCCGTAGGGCTCCAACGGCGGGGCGCTGCCTTGGGCTGCCCTCACGATCGGATCGTATTCGGGTAATATGGATTTCTATGTCTTCGTACTTGGCGGCCTTGATGTCATTCTTGGCGTGGCCTGGCTGTGCATGTTAGGCGACATTCAGCACAACTGGGATCGCCTCACCATAGTCTTTGAGGCGTCGAGAGCCACTCACCGACTGCAGGGAGACTCGTCCTTGGCTCGTTCCCCCTCCACCCTGCGCTCTATCCTGCGGACAATAGACCCAGACTTCAGCATTCTCCTGTGACACAAGGGGGCAACGACTCCCCAAGCACCGCACTCCCCGAACGCCCCGCACGCCGACATCCAGCGACTCTTGGACATGCAAGGGCCCTTCTTTTCTACACCGCACAGGCTTCCCCCGAAACAAGCCGCCGATCACGCCATTGTCCTACAATCGGGTGTATTTGCCGTCTCCGTCCACCCATATCGTTATGGCAATAATCAGAAGACCGCTATGGAGGCCATGGTCGCCGAGATGCTTACAGCGGGTATCATCCAGCCGAATGTGAGCCCCTTCTCCAGCCCGATTCTCCTGGTACGGAAGAAGGATGACAGTTGGAGATTTTGTGTGGACTATCGGGAGCTGAAATAGCTCACCATCCCCGATAGGTACCCGATTCCCCTCTCCATGAGTTGTTGGATAAACTACAAGGAGAAACTTACTTCTCCAAGTTGTATCTTCGTTCAGGCTATCACTAAATTCGGGTCAGAGCCGAGGACGTGCCAAAGACTATGTTCTGCACCTATGACGACCACTAAGAATTTCTAATCATGCCCTTTGGTTTGACTAATGCCCCAGCCACATTCCAATCCACGATAAATGACGTCTTCCATCCACATCTACGTAAGTTCGTCTTGGTATTTTTGATGACATATTGGTCTATAACACTTCTTGGCAGCTCCACCTAGATCATCTGGCCACTGTGCTTCAACTTCTCGCGGATCACCAGTTCATCGCCCACCAGAAGAAGTGCCAATTGGGGCAGACACAGATCGAATATTTGGGGCACATCATCTCAGCTGCAGGTCTGGCTATGGATCTAGTCAAGGTGGAAGCGGTCCTACAGTGGGCGAATCCGACTAGCATCAGATCGGTGCACAGATTCTTGGGTCTTACTGGATACTACCGTTGATTCATCCGCAACTACGGGGAGTTGGCGCGCCCGCTGACCGACCTCCTCAAGAAGGGGGCACCATTCTCTTGGAGTCCGACGACCCGGGAGGCCTTTCGTGGCCTACAACACGTGCTCGCATCAGCCCCAGTCCTGGGCATGCCAGACTTTTCTGAGATATTCGTTGGGGAGTGCGACGCTTCCGGGAAGGGGGTGGGGGGAGGTCCTCATGCAGGGAGGTCGGTCCATCGCCTATTTCAGTAAAGCCTTCTCCAGTCGGCAGGATGTGGTGTCTGCTTACGACAGCGAGCTCCGAGCACTTATTCTCTCCGTTCAGTACTAGCGCCCCGATCTTCTTGGGCGGTCCGTCGTGGCGCGCACAGATCACCACAGCTTGCGCCACTTGTGGAGTCAGAAGGTCACGACGCCCGCACAATAGCTTTGGATTGCCTAACTCCTTAGATACCAGTTCTCCATAGAGTACAAGACAGGGAGGATGAACACCGCAGCTGACGCCTTGTCCCGACAAGATCATGTGACAACCTTGGCAGCGATCTCCCAGGCTCGTTGGCGGGATGTTGATGCCCTGCAGGTAGAGGTGCGTGGGGATTCCCACTAAACCGCCATGATACAGGATTTGCAGAGAGATCCGAGTTTGCACCTCCCCCCTTTTTGGATGATTGGAGATCAACTTTTCTATCAGGACCATCTCGTGGTCGCAGATTCGTCACCCTGGATTTCTCGTTTGCTACATGAGTTTCATACTACTTCGACAGTGGGCCATTTGGTGCCTACTCTACGTACCGTCGACTGACGTCAACCCTGTACTAGAGGGGTTTACTGCGGTCCGTGCAGCAGTTTGTGATCAACTACCTGGCGAGTTAGAAGGCTAAGTACTAGGTTCTCTCGCCATCCAAACTCCTCCAGCACCAATCTGTCGCTGATATGCTCTGGGAAGATATAGACATGGATTTCCTCACCCGCCTTCCCCGCTATCAGTGTTATGGCTGTCTTCTTCTGGTGGTGGACCGCATGTCCAACTACAGGCATTTCATACCAATTCGTCATCCCTACATTACCAGCTCAAATGCTCAGATCTTCATTAGGGAGGTGGTCCGCCTCCACGTTTTCCCCGTTCTATCGTGAGTGATCGCAACCAAATTTTCAAGAGTTCCTTTTGGTAGGAGTTGCTCCGTCTACAGGGACTAAGTTGCGGTTCAGCACCGCATATCACCCACAGAAAGACGGACAAACAGAGGTCCTCAACCATTGTGTTGAAACGTATATGCGTTGTTTTGCGACTGAGCAGCCTCGACAGTGGATCGCATTGGCGGAGCTATGGTACAACACGTCCTATCAGTCTGCCACAGGTGTCACCCCATTTCAGGCAGTCTACGGCCGCTCGCCCGCCCCCACCCATACTGCGCAACATACCTGGCGAATGTCAAGTACAAGCCCTGGCCGCTAACCTCCAGGACCGAGACGAGGGTCTCCACTAACAGAAGCACCATCTGGTACAGGCTCAACAGTGCATGATCTAGCAGGTCAATCACCATTGTCGTGAGGTGATACTCTCGCCAGGCGAGAAGGTATTCGTCAAATTGCGACCACACAAAAAGAGCTCCTTGACCGACCGACTACACCCTAAGCACTCGACCCACTTTTTTGGCCCCTTCCCGATCATGAAGAAAATCGGAGAGGTGGCCTACTGTTTGCAGCTCCCAAGCGACTGTCGAATTCACCCCGTTTTTCATGTCTCCCACCTGAAGAGGACCGTAGGGGATCTACCAGATGGTTTAGCCGTTGATTCGGGTCCCCGGTACGAGCCTGCGGCGATTTTGGAAACACAGATTGAAGACATTCAAGGATGAACAGTGCGACAGGTCCTCATCCAGTGGAAGGACCAACCGGCCGAGGAGACCACGTGGAACCTGGAGGAGGAGATCAAGGCCAAGTTTTCGTAATTCGACCTTGAGGACAAGGCTGTTGTGGAACCCCGGGGGGTTGATATGAGTGCGGAAGACCCCATCCTCATCAAGCACTATGCAATGGTTTACATGAGGCGTGCACGGGGACCGAGTGCAGCTTGAGGATGCGTCGGATTAGATCTGAGATTTTTTATTTTTGTTATCTTATATTTCCTTTTTATCACATATTTCCTTTATATCATTATTACTATGTTAAATGACTTCCAATATATATATGGGGAAGGAGAACTATTGTAGGAGGCAATTTCTATCTTGAGAATTGAGTTATTGGTGGAGGGGTACAACCCAGAGTAACCCTACCTCGTGTTTCATAACAATAGCAAATCTACTGGTAACAGTCCCTACAGAATCTCCATTTCCTTCTCCCAACATCCCAGCACCATCCAACCCCCAATTAGCCTCTTTCAACATCCCTGATCTCTAATTTATTACTATTACGTAAATAGAATTGTATTATTATTAGAAATAAGGTGCCCTTTCCCATATATAGGAGAGTTGCATACAATTGTACAAAAGGAAAGAAATGTTTAACCCATAAAGCATAACATAAAATGAAATCATTCTAACACTTCCCCTCAAGTTGAGATGATAATGTTATTCATACCCAACTTGCCAATAATTTTTCACGAAAGCTTATCCATCAGAGGGAACAAACGGAGTACATGGTTTAGTTCTCAGTGTTTTCCTTAATAAAATGTCACCCAACTTAAATATGTTTAGTCTGATCGAATTGAACAAGATTATGGGCGATGTTGATGGCGATCTTATTGTCACAGAATATTTTAAAGAGGCCCTCAACAATACGCCCTATGTCATCAAAGACCGGAACCCCTCACAGATCCCGTGACTCATAGCCCGAAACACAACTTCAACACTAGATTGAGCAACAACTTGTTATTTCTTACTCCTCCATGTGACCTGGTTCCCACAAATCAGAGTACAATACCCTAAGGTAGAATGCCTATCCATAGTAGATCCAGCCAAATCTGCATCAATATAGATTTCTATTCATAATTCAGTGTGGGGGATGTACAAAATGCTCCTTCCAAGCCTTTCAGGTATCTCAGAATCCTATGAGCAGCACCGAGATTCCTAGTCCGCGGAGAGTGCATAAATTGGCTCACCACTACAACACCATATGTAATATTATGTCGGGTGTGTGACAGATAGATAAGTCGTCCACCAATCTCTGATATCAAGAAATGTCTTTGATAGTTTCCTCATCGCTCCTTCCGAATTTGTGGTTTGTTTCGATAGGTGTATCAGCAGGTCTGCACTCACTAATTCTACTTTGTTCGAGGTCAAGCGCATACTTCCTTTGGGAGATGAAAATCTCATGTTTGGATCTTACCAGTTCGAAACCCAGGAAATATCTAAGATTTTCATGATCTTTAATCTCAAATTCCGCAGCAAGTTATTGTTTCAAGGTCTATCGTTCTTCAGTGTCATCACCTATAATTATTATGCATCAACGTATATTATGAGAATAGTAACTTTACCTTATGTTTTACCAACATAGTATGACCATCATGACTTTATTTATAACCACAAGAAACTATAACCCTATAGAACCATCCAAACCACGCCAATGGTGATTGCTTTAGTCCACAGAGGGCTTTCTTTAACCTGCAAACTGTCTTCCGATCCTTTAGGAGTAAAGCCTTGTGGTAGAGACATGTATATGTTCTCCTCCATATCACCATGAAGGAAAGTGTTCTTTACATCTAACTAGTTAAAATTTCATCCTTCAAAAACAACACATGATAGGACTCTAATTGAGTTCATCTTGGTAACTGGCACAAAGGTTTCTGGGTAGTCAATTTCAGGAGTTTGTGCACCCTCTGGCATAAAGTCCGACTTTGCATCTTTCCACAATACCTTGTGAGTTCTGCTTAATAGAATACACTCATTTACACCCAACCGTCTTCTTTCCCATAAGAACAAGAACAAGGTCCCAAGTAGAGTTCTTCCCTAGAGCTAGCATCTCAATCATCGCATGTTTCTAGTCATGATGACCAAGTGCATCCTGCCACGATGAGGGAATAAAAAATAAGGCTAGGGAGGATGTAAACTCTTTATGTGTAGGGTTGAAGAAGCCATATACAACATAATGAGATATGGGGTATTGGGTACAAGATCTAATATATATTATGAGAGCAATAAGACAGTATGCACCCTCTGTAGGCAGTTCTAGTGATGGCACGGTAGTTGTGGGTTGTGCATGTGTTTATCCTCCGAGTATAAACTTGCAACTGTTTCGGTAGTGGGTAACTAATCTCTCCTAGACCATAGGTAACAGTGAGAGGTGAGCCAGAGAAATATGTAAGGAAAGAGTAAGGGAACTCACTTCATTATCCAGTAGAGAATCCCCTTGAAAAGAGGTCTCATAGTAAGGATGGGATTTACTAAGGGTGACATCCATAGTAATAAAGTTCTTTTGTGTAGGAGGATGGAATAACAAGTACTCTTTTTGGGTAGGAGAATACCAGATGAAGGCACGCTTGAGGACACGAAAATAGCCCTTGGAGTGGTGAATGAAATAGATATAGATAAAGCAAAGACACTCGAAGATCGGGGGCTGGAAGAAAGGTGGTAGAGAAGTTGAGGGTAGCCATAGGAAACTTATTTCCAGGAGTAGGCATGCAGTTAATCAGATGAGCGGCAGTGAGAACTGCATCGTATCAGTACATAGACATATGCACGGTGAGGAGCAGGCACCGACAAACTTCTAAGAGATGACTATTTTTCCGCTCTGCAACACCATTTTGAGAAGGATAATACACACATGACGTTTGGTGCATGGTGCCCTAATTCCCAAGATAATCTTCGAAGGAGGAATCAACATATTTGAAAGATTGAAGGTATTCTAAATCACCTAGAGGGGGTGAATAAGTGTTCATGATAGTTTTGGTCTCTTTTAAATTTATGCAAGATAAAGCACAACAAACCAAACACAGATCACAACACACAGAATTTATAATGGTTCCCAAGTGTATGGATACATCCACTCTTTCACCACTTATCTAGCAGTGTGCTAGACTCTGTAACCTCCTCCAAAACTCAGCTCCTAGAGCTTACAACACAGATTCCTAAGAATCCCTCCTCAGGTCTACACCCAGACCCTACCTCAGGCTAATGCCATCCCTATCTCAGAGTTCTCCAACTCCTACAGCTCAGAGACTCAACTGGTCTTCTACCTCAAATCTTCACTAAGATCCTACCTCAGACTTAACACCAAGTCCTACCTAAGGCCTATCAACAAGCCCTACACTCAGGCTGTGAGTTCAGCCCTACAACTAAAATCTACCAAGAGATCCTATAGATAATAGATGTTTCTAGAAGATTACAACAAATGACTCAATAAAATTTGACCTTGAACTTCTGAGTCTTCTAATGCTTTGCTGAGAAAGCTTTCTTCTAGAATCAACACCTGAACAAAGTGTCTTTTCTTTAAGATCAGGTCCAGTGTTGTTCTTGATCTTCTTCTTTAGCTGGAAGAAGACCTAACTTGGAGTTGAGTAGATTGAGTCCTTGCTCTTTCAGAAAGCTTCAGAGAGAGCTTGCTTCAGCTTTTTCAGATTGCGCCGCTTCTTGACTTTTTACATTTCAGTGAATTCGTGCAAGTTTTGTTACTGTTTGATTACCCTAATTTTATCCTTTTATACTCTTGACATTTTCCAACGGTCGGTAGATTAGAAAATGTCCTTTCAAAGTATGGTCAAGAATAGAATGATCTGACATCTCTTTATGCGCCAATGCCAATTTTGAAATCCCGCCAAACACGTGCTTAACGGTAATAATAAACCTGTCAAGACGATATCGTTTTGAAAATACTTCTTTCAAAACGATTTTACCCTTAAGCGTTGAAGACTGCTTCTTCTGCGACTTCCAAATGATATCGTCTTGAAGCATCCAACAATCGCGACGATATCATCTTGATGCAACCAACGTTCAAGACAATATCGCTGAGAACTATCTTCATATCAGACCGATACATCTTGAACTTCAGTACTTTTTCTTTAAACCTGTTATAGAGACATAATAGAGTTCCAACATAGATTTAAAAAAATATATCATTATACAATATGCACTTATCATTGTAAGAAGTATTTCTTCAAATCCTGGAATATTGAGGGCAATATTCCCAACAATCTCCCTTTATTTGAAGAAGTCAGAACTCTTGACCAATGATAAGATACATAACTAATAAAAACAGTTCATCATATAAATATGAAGTTAAATATAGCACAACGAATAGAGTTGTCTGCAAAAATATATCACAATGAATATATATATGAGTCAAGAGGGTTTAAGTTAATTTAAAACATAAACACTAGATCATATAAGAATAGCTCCAATCACAGCCTTGCACTCTGCCAATCAAGCTATAGGGAATTTGTCAATCAAATTACTGAATTCTTCATCATAATCTGAGTTGTCCACTGTATGGATGGGTGCATGAGATGTTTCACCAGCTTCAACATGCTTCTTTCCAGCTCTTTTTTTCTTGGCTTCCTACCTTGCAAAGTACTTGTGTGGTTTGAGAATATATCTGGAAGGTACCCTGATTGGATTCTGCCTATTCATATTATCTTTGATGGCATTCTCTCTTAGGGTCTTCCTTTCTAGGTGCTTGACCCATTCCTCAGAAGGATAGACTTTGTCAATATCAAATCTTAGTTGTCCATGGCTAATCCAAGCATCCATGATGATGGTCTTTGAATCATCACTCCAGTACTCATAGTCCGGATCCATTTTGTTCTTCTTTCTCTGTTTGGCTATGTATTCCTTGGGATGCATTGTGTCATCTCTATCCCTTTTCTTTGCCCTTTGCTTATCCTCAAGAGTATTTCTTCCTTTCTCTTTGATGAACTAGTCATCAGGTTCAGTTAAGTCCAGTAAAGGAAGGTTGAGTGCCAGCCTTATCCCTTGGAGATTTCAGAGGGATTGGTCAGCAGATACACTCTCCCCCTTTCTGGCTTCTTCAAAGATTTTATTGTCCAGATGAATTGTGTCCGCCTCAAATCTTCTATAAAGTGTCTGAAAGATATTTTCACTGTCTGCAAGAATGACATCTCTTGACTCTTCAACTAGCTGCATAGCTTGAATCTGAGTGGAGTACACATATTCTTCAATGTGATCCACACCTTGCCTGATTGTTTCATAAGTCTGGCTAACATACTTTTTCACACTTGTTATATCCTGAGTACTCAATCATACACCTTCATCCATTGATCTTAAGATCTGAACATTCTGATGGACTGTACTTGTTGCTTTGTCAAACCATTTGGTGATTTCTACATTGATGTGAGTAGTGTTACCTTTCAGAAAATCAGTTCTTTCATAATTTCTGCTCTGACCTTTTGTACTTCTATCATAATGTCAGTTATCACACTTTTTACAGACTCATATATGTATGCTTTCAGATAGGAAGTTTATTCATCTAGCATAGATTTCAGAGGGATGAGGATAGAACTGTAAGCATTGCTGGTGGATGGTTGGGTATGGGTCACCTGGGGTGTTTCTTTAGCAGCAGTCTGATTCATGTTTATCCCCAGTTCCTCTTGAACAACCAACACAGTATGAGTTGCTTTCTCAGCCTCTAGGGACATAGGCATGCTATCACCCAGAGCAGGGAGCTTAGATTGAGGCTCCTCCTCAACATTATCACCACTCTCCAAATACTGATCTAGAGAATTAAACTGTATGTCCTTTGCACTCTCCTCATTCTCCCCCTCAGTTGGGGTACCACTCTTCTCTTGTTCATCTTTCTCACCCTGAGCAACAACTTCCATTTCCGAAGGAGCAATTGAATCATCTGTATCAATTTGAACTTGTAAACTGATATCTTGAACATGTTCTCCTTCCTCACTTGAGGGAGACAAGTTGGGGTTGTGGATTTGTTCCCTGTCCATCTTGTAATCAACAACCTTCCCTTCTGACTCAGACTCAGAATCATTATCAACAACCAACTTCTTGTATTTTGATTTGCTCTGGCCCTTCTTCTCAGTTGGACCCTTGGTCAGCACCTTATTATACCTTTCTAGTGTCTCGATATCCATTCTTTTCATGTAATGGATCTTTATACGTTGCTTTTTGTTGAAGTTTTTAGAATATGCATAGATGAGGTATAGAGAGAGGATACTACCCATGTTGGGTACTAGAAGGCTATCCAAAAGCTTTTGAAAACCACTAGAGCCCAGTTTGTTTTCTTTTGCAGAATTACTCTAGTCATCAACTCAAACATGGACTTAGAAATCCTATCATGGGACCCTACCTTGCAGAGGAGGGCTTTCCCAATGATGTCTGCTAGAAGTTTTCCTCTCTGATTGAAATATTTTCTTTCCAATGACCATAACTGTCACCATTAAATTCACACCAATCCAGTGCATCATCTGTTTCTTGAGGTGAGATTTCCCGATCTTCTTCCAAATCTGCAGGTGGAAGTCGCAGAGTCTGGGCAATCCTCTTAGGGCTTATCTTAATCTTCACACTTCCAATCTTACTTTTAATGGAACTTCCTGTAGAGGATACTTTAATATGAGTGTAGAATTCCAGTACTTCCTCCTTCAAAATTGGGCTTGGCTCAGACGGCGTCCAGTAGTTTGATAACATCCTTCATTTCATCTGTAGCTGACTTGAATCCAAATCGTAACTACATTTACTTCATACATGATCTTTTCTGGTTTTGGCGCCATTTGAATGAGAACCTTGACGTTTTGAGGGTTGAGACAGATAGAGCGATGATGACGATGACAATGGTGTTTTAAGGCAAAATGATTTATGTCATAAACTAAACCCTTTGGCTCACATATATATTTAATATATTCCAAAAATAAGGAAATTGAAAAGCCGCATACCTGTAGTGGTGATCTATTTCAAAATCTGACGACTGAGATTTAAAATGAGAAGAAATTTGAACGATAATATCTCGTCAAAACGATATCGCTTTGATAGAGCGGTATCATTCAAGATGATCTCAACGATATCGTTTTGACAGTGTTGTCAACTTGAGTCCTCAATACGATCAAGTTGATATCGTCGACATAGACTCAATCCGTCTCCTTTACATCGTTTTGATCACTCTTTCAATCAAGACAGCCCAATCACTATAATAAGTGATAATCAAGTGTCTTATACTAAGTTGTCCGTGCAACCATGGTTAGCAGCCTAACATATACCATAATATATTGTCTAGCAGTTAATTATAACAACAAGAGAAGAATAAAAAGCAGAAACTACTACTCCAAGTTAAGAAAAACCAACTCAATTTTGAAAGAATATCCAGAGGCTTAGTGAAGATATTAGCCTGTTGTGTGTCACAGGAACAACCGCAAGGCAGATATCTTCCTTTTCAACATGCTCTTTTATAAAATGATACATAATCTCTATATGTTTAGTCTTGTTGTGTGACACAAGATTCTTAGCTATAGATATGACACTGGATGAATCACAAAACATTGGAGTTTTACTTACCTGGAGGTTGTAATCCTGCAACTGATGCTGAATACACAGTAGTTGTGCACAACAGCTGTCTGCTGAGATGTATCTTGACTCAGTTGTGGATATAGCCACACGGGTCTGCTTCTTGCTGCTCCATGAGACCAATCTCCTTCCTAGGAACTGGTATGTTCCTGAGATACTCTTTTTATCTTCTTTGCAACCTAGAAAATTTGCATCTGAAAAGCCTATCAGCTCAAAATCATTGTTCTTAGGATACAAAAGGCCAAGTTGTAGGGTGCCCTTAAGGTATCTCAAAATCCTCTTTGCAGCTGAGTAATGAGATTCCTTGGGGCATGTCTGGCACCTAGCACAAACACAGGTAGCATAAATTATATCAGGTCGACTAGCAGTTCAATATAATTGGGACCCAATGATACACCTGTATATGGTCTCATCAAAAAGTTTCTTTTTTTCATTCTTGTTCAGAGACATTTGAACCCATGAGAGTTTTCATGGTGGAGGCTGACTTCATACCAAACTTCTTAATTAGTTTTTTAGTGTACTTAGTCTGAGATGAAAATTTCATCCTCTGACTGTTTCACTTGGAGACCTAAAAAGAACTTGAGCTCTCTCATACTGCTCATCTCAAACTCTCCCTAAATCAGGTTGGCAAATCTTTTGCAAAGTTTATCATCAGTAGACCCAAATATAATGTCATCAACATATATTTAGACTAGAAGACATTTGTCCTTTATTTTCCTAAGGAACAATGTGTTATCTATCTTCCCTCTTGAGAACTTGTTCTTAATGAGGAAGGTAGACAAGATTTCATATCAAGCTCTTGAGGCTTGCTTTAACTCATATAAAGCTTTCCTAAGAAAATAAACATGATCATGTAGAGTTAGATATACAAAACCCGATGACAGCTCTACATATACTTCTTCCTTGAGATTGTTAGTAAGAAATGCTGACTTGACATCCATTTGGCATACCTTGAATCCTTTAAAAGCAATATAGGCAAGAAACATCCTTATTGCTTCTAGCCTTGCAATTGGAGCAAAATTCTGGTCAAAGTCAATGCCCACTTCTTGTTTGTACCCTTTAGCTACCAGCCTTTCTTTGTTCTTCACAACCACATCATTCTCATCCAGCTTATTCCTGAAGATCCACTTGGTGCCAATGATGTTGTGTCCTTGTGGTTTTGACATCAACTTCAAAACTTTGCATCTTTTGAATTGGTGTAGCTCTTCTAGCATAACATTTATCCAGTAGGGATCTTGATTAGCTTCTTCAAACTTCTTAGGCTCCACCTGAGAGAGGAAGCTCAAGAATAGAGCTTTATTATGAATCCTGCTCCTTGTAGTAACTCCCTGGTTGGCATCTCCAATGATAAGAGTGTTGGGATGGTCCCTCAGGTGTCTGGTTGCTGCAGACAGTCTTTCAGCAATTGGTTGTGTTTCAGCAACAGCCTCAGCTTCAGCAGCTACCTGATCTCCTTCAACTGGCTGTACTTCTTCACAAAAGACTTCATCATGAGGAGAGGTCATGCTAGAGCTGGGTTTTTCTTGGATGGACATCATTTGCAACTTTTGTTTAGTACCTGAAATATTAGAAGCACTATATATCAGACTAGTCTCATCAAATCTAACATTAATTGATTCTTCTACAAAATGGATCTTCTTGTTGAATATCCTATAGACTCTACTATGTGAGTTATATCCAACAAGAATACCCTTACTACACTTTTCTGCAAACTTAGTTAGCTGAGATTTTTCATTGTTTAAAATGAAACACTTGCAACCAAATATTATAAAATATGAAACTTTTGATTTTATACTCTTCAACAATTCACAGGGAGTTTTCTTATGTACCTTGTTGATAGAGACTCTATTCAGAACATAACAGGTTGTGTTGACTGCCTCAGCCGAGAAATATTCTTGCAGTAAGAAGTCACTCAACAATGTCCTAACAGCCTCTATAAGGGTCATGTTCTTTCTCTCAGCCACTCCATTCTGTTGTGTTCTTGAAGAAGAGAACTGAGAGATACCTTGCTTTTGACAGAAGTTTGTCATAACACCAGATTAAATTTTGTACCATGATCATTTCTTATTTTGACCACAATACAGTCCATTTCATTCTGAATGGACTTGACAAAAGTCATAAAGATACCCAAGATATCTGACTTCTTTCTAAGGAAGAAGACTCATGTAAACCTAGATTGATCATCTACAATCACAAAGGTATACAATTTCCCTCCCAAACTCTAAATGAACAAAAGACAGAAAAAATCAATATGCAATAAGTAAAAACATCTAATAAAGTATTTGGGAGCTATGCTATTAAAAGTGGCCCTAGTTTGCTTGCCCATTTTGCATGCATGACAAGAACCGTTTTTAACACATTTTAAGTTAGGACTATCCCTAACTAAATTCTCAGAGAATAACATGCTTAGTGTCTTATAGTTAATGTGAACTAATCTTTGGTGTCACTGTACACAAAGAGATTCCTTCTCATTAGCCACAAAATACACAGGAGTGGAATAATATGAACATATAAAATCTAAACAATAAATATTGTCACTCTTAGTGCTTCAGAAAATAGTCTCTAAATTAGTTGACTTTTTGATCAGATACTTATCCGTATGGAACTCAATGACATAGCCTAGATCATATAGTTGGCTTATGCTTACAAGGTTGTGTTGCAACCCCTCCACATAAATTACCCTTGTAACTGTAGCTATGTCATTGAGGATCATACCATAGCCTTTGGTGACTCCCCTGTCAGAGCCTCCAAATATGACTTTAAGTCCATTCTTCACATGAGAGTAATCTTAAGAAGACTCCTTGTCCCAATCATGTGTCTGGAACAACCATTGTCCAAGTACCATATTTGTTTCAGATTGGTACTTGAACTAACCTGCAAGAAAAAATTCATTTTACCTTAAAAGCCCAATTGACCTTGGATCCATGGTTCTTGTCAGCATTGAAAACAATTTTTTTGCGAAGAGAAGCTCCAGCAGGAAAGCGCTTCTTTGCCTGAGGCACAGATGGATTGTGTCAACAATCTATGACAAAGTTACTCACTTGACCACAACACTAACACTCAAAGATATTGTACCTTATTTTCTGAACATTCTTGGGAATTGAATGTACATGAGACTGTCCATGTTCAGCAGAGAAGACAATTGCATTCTTCCTATTCCTTTCATCAATCACGTTGCTGTGAGCAAAACGATAATTGGTCTTACAAGACGATATTGGATTGACGAACACAAAGGTTGTTTTGATATATGACATCGTGTTGATGACATCCGATATTGCTTTGTGAGATTGAGTTATTGTTTTGTTGGCAGCCTGCTTTTTCATGGGAATGGGTTGGGAAGAAGCAACACATTTGTCCTTGAGTGTTGGGGCTGGTGTACCAAAAACAAATGGTTCATAGTGACCCATTTGAATTTCTTCATGGGAGCTTTCATAGCACTCAACCCCAAACCTTTTCTAACTCCACAGTGTGGGGCACTATTGCCCTTACTGTAGGAACTTCTATTCTTCCAGTCACCATACATGCTGTCATGATCATACCTGTTAGAAGGAAGTATAACCTTATGAAAGGTGGTTTGAGGCTAAACATCTACTGTCTTTCCCTTAGCCTTGGTTGTAGCTCTCATCCTATTATAACCTACTCCACCCCTGAGTGGAGCAGAGAAGCTATCAATAATTGGCAGCACAATTTGTGGCTCTGAGATTTTGGCTACTAGCATGCTCTCCTAGAGGAGCTTCTCTTCAAGGTCCTTAATGACCTTGTTCTTCTGATTGATAGTACTGAATTGGATGATTGTCATCCCTTTCAGCTGGCTAATCTCCCTACTCATTTTAGTTAGCTGGGTAGCAGACTCAAGGCATTCAGACTTTGCCAGCTAGAGAGAAACAATCTCCTCAGCTTGCTATTAACAAACTTCTTGTTCTTCTTTAGTGCTTTCAGAAGAGCACTATACTTAACAATCATATGATCAAGATCATTATCAGAATCTGAATCATCCTCCTCATTTGATGATGAGGGTGCTTCAGATTTTGCACCCGTCTCATAATCGGAATCAGAAGATGACATGTTTAAGATTATTAGCTCATCAGGATTAGAGTCATCCTGATCATCGTCATCAATCATGGTCATCAAGCCACAACTCTCTTCTTCCTCATTGTCACCGCCTGAGTGTGACAAGAGAACTTTGATGCCTATTCTTACAGCAAACACATCCTCTTATTCATCTTGAGCAACGAACCCAATGTAGGCTTCTTTTTCCT
Organism: Platanthera zijinensis; assembly: GCA_039513925.1. Lineage (NCBI taxonomy): Eukaryota > Viridiplantae > Streptophyta > Magnoliopsida > Asparagales > Orchidaceae > Platanthera > Platanthera zijinensis. The sequence goes on along the minus strand of CM077090.1, from coordinate 153,697,749 downwards.
CTGACTCAGAAGACACTGAGTTACTTTGGCTCCAGATCTTCTCCTTCTTTGCAAGGAAAGTCCTTTCAGGCTTCTTCCCCTTGTGATGCTTCTTCTCACTTCTAGCTATCTTTTTCTTTCTTTTGACTGAGCAGCTAGCAATGACATGCACAGGTCTACTGCAGCAATAGCAAATAATATCAGATGAAATATGACTAGTTTTAGGGTCATACCTGTCACCCTTTGAGTCCTTCTTGCCTCTATCAGATTTACTGAATTCCTTCTTAGAGTTGGAGGAGGAAGAAGGTCTGCTCTTCCACTGCTTTCTTCTTGTCATCAATTTTTTGAATTGTTTGGAGAAGGCAACAAACTCTCCATCTGATATTTCAGCATCAGAAGTGCTAGGCTCAAAAGATTCTGACTCAGACACTTTCCTGGGAGGAGAGGGAATTCTCTCCTCGTTCTTGCTTGAGCCTACAGCCTTGAAAGCCACAAACTTCTCCTTATGGTAAGGCATGACAACAGCCTCCTCTTCCTTCCTAGCATTTATTTGCATCTCATAAGAGAGCAGCTTTCCAAAAAGTGTGGGGAGAAATATTGGTCAGGTTCTCTATCCCCCTGATTGCACAGATTTTATTATTCCAGTCTCTAGTTAGAGACCTAAGGAACTTGTCATTCAGCTCATAATCTGTGAAGACTCTCCCATAAGTCTTCAACTCATTCACAGTCTTGAAAAACTTTTTATAGTACTCAGCTATGTTGTATTTGTTGTCTTGCCTAAAGGCCTCATACTCCTGATTCAGAAGAGATTTTCTATAATCCCTTACTTTCTCAGTTCCTTCTATATACACAATGAGTGTATTCCACATCTCTTTTGCAGTTTGGCAGTTGATCAAGTTCTGAAAGGTTGAATAATCAATTGCACTGACTATTATATTTTTGACTCTCTTATCCATTGTAGCCAGCACAATCTCATCCCTAGTCATTTCAACATACAGTTTTGAAACTTATAGATTTGCATCAATGGAGGAGAACTTTATGGGGATGAATGGTCTCTTCTCAATAGTAATATAAATCCTGGGATCTGAGCCTTCCATAAACAGCTTAACTCTTTGTTTCCATATGCCAAAGTTCTCTTTCTTGTATATGGGGAGCTTCATGGAGCTCGTCTCCTTATGACTCTCACTTACAGTCATGGTGATTAGATGAACTACCCTTGCAGGAACTTGGTCAGACTTTTAAGTCCTTTTTGGCCAACCTAGCTCTGATACTACGTGAAAGAATGAAGGTAGTCTAAATCACCTAGAGGGGGGGTGAATAGGTGTTCTTGATAGTTTTGGTTTCTTTTAAATTTATGCAAGATAAAACACAATAAACCAAACATAGATCACAACACACAGAATTTATAATGGTTCCTCAGTGTATGGGTACGTCCACTTTTCCTCACCACCTATCTAGTAGTGTGCTAGACTCGGCAACCTCCTCCAAAACTCAACTCCTAGAGCTTACAACACAGATTCCTCAGAATCTCTCCTCAAGGCTACACCAAGACCCTACCTCAGGCTAATACCAACCCTACCTCAGAGTTCTCCAACTCCTACAGCTCAGAGACCAAGCTGGTCTTCTACCTCAAATCTTCACTAAGATCCTACCTCAGATTTATCACCAAGTCCTACCTCGGGTCTATCAACAAGCCCTACACTTAGGCTGTGAGTTCAACCCTACAACTCAGATCTACCAAGAGATCCTACAGATAATAGATGTTTATAAAAGATTACAACAAATGACTCAATAAAATTTGACCTTGAACTTCTGAGTCTTCTAATGCGCTATGAAAGCTTTCTTCTAGAATCAGCACCTGAACATAGCGTGTCTTTTCTTTCAGATCAGGTCCAGTGTTGTTCTTGATCTTCTTCTTCAGCTGGAAGAAGACCTAACTTGGAGTTGAGTAGATTGACTTCTTCTTGCTCTTTCAGAAAGCTTCAGAGAGAGCTTGCTTCAGCTTTTTCAGATTGCGCTGCTTCTTGACTCTTTACAGTTCAGTGAATTCGTGCAAGCTTTGTTACTGTTCGATTGCTCTAATTATATCCTTTTATACTCTTAATATTTTCCAACGGTCGGTAGATTAGAAAATGTCCTTTCAGAGCATGGGCAAGAATAGAATGATCTGACATCTCTTTATGCGTCACCGCCAATTTTGAAATCCTGCCAAACACACGCTCAACGGTAATAATAAACCTGCCAAGACGATATCATTTTGAAAATACTACTTTCAAAACGATTTTACTCTTGAGCGCTGAAGACTGCTTCTTCTGCGGCTTCCAAACGATATCGTCTTGAAGCATCCAACAATCGCGACGATATCGTCTTGATGCAACCAACGGTCAAGACGATACCACTGAGAACTATCTTCATATCAAACCGATACGTCTTGAACTTCAGTACTTTTTTCTAAATCTATTATAGAGACATAACAGAGTTCCTGCATAGATTTAAATAGATATATCATCAAATACAATATGCACTTATCATTGTAAGAAGTACTTCAAATCCAGGAATATTGAAGGCAATATTCCCAACAATATTCATGCCCATTATTACTATGTAAAACTATTATGGAGGCACCAAACTAGTTTGCTACCAGCTTATCAAATTTTTTGAAATAGGAAACACGTCATTCTTTTGCTTCATCAAATAAATCCATGTAGTGCGAAAATAGCAATTGATAAAAGTATCAAACCATGAGCATCCACTAAGTGATGAGTTTACACGAAACCCAAACATCAATATAAATAGTATGAAAAGGCATAGAACTAGGTAAAAAGACACGAGTAAAAGAAGTGTGGTGGTGTTCGCTAGTTCACACAAATCATAAACAAAAGTTTTAAGCAACAAAGACAGAATAGAAGAAACTACATGTTTTATAACAGAAAATGAAGGATGACCTAAGAGACAGTGCCAGGAATAAGGAGTAGATATCTAAGACAATTGTAAGGTCTGCGATGGTGAAATGGCGCTGGAGAAGTCAAACACATAGAGGCAATTACACAAAGCTATGAGAGCCAATCACCGTCCATGTTTGCAAGTTTTGGAATAGACAATGAGACAAAAAGAAAGCCATCGAGCAATTCATGGAGTTTCTGATGTGGCTAATGGATAATAAATTGTGAGTGAATCTAGGTACATGGAGAACAGAGAAAAGAGTAAGTGCAGAGCAAGGAATGGATCCCTTTCCCATAATGGAGGAGAGGGAACAATCAACAATGTTGACTTTGTCTCTTTCTAAAAGGGAGAGTAGCAGACAAAACTTGGTGAGAAACCGATCATGTGATCAGTAGCTCCAGAGTTCATGATCCATTAGGTAGAAAGAAGAGTTGAGGCAGAGTATCTGGTATACCTGAATGAGCATAAGATGATGAGGACAAAGACTGAGTGGAGAGACCCTGCATCTGGTGGAGAAGAGTTTGTATCTCTTACGCAGAGGAGCCATAGACACCAGAAGCATCAAAAACTCCCCTTGGAAAGGACCTCTCTTCAGTACTGTCATAGAAATGTGCAAAGCAAAGCAAGTAGTAGTCCTTTCCTATGGATCTGTGATATACTACTGCCATTGTCACGACCACCTCAGGAAGTCGGACCACCTCTCTGTTGTGGGAATCCATGAAATTTAAAGCAAATATCACAAGTGTGTCGGGGCTTTTTGCAGTAATCACAAAACAGGTGATCATAGGTGGGAGGCTTGGGTCGGGAGTCCCATGTAATGCGAGGACTATATCTATGGTGAGTAGCAGTACGAGCTGAGCCTATAGAAGTGGTACCAGAGTGTTATGTTTGTCATCGATCAAACTCCTGTTGAACGATGCAAAATGCATCTGACAAGGTATGCAGTTGTAGTCAACCAAGGATCTGAATAACAATCTGCTTGAAATCTTTGTGAAGACTATGTAGAAACTCACACCTGAATGCGTTACTCCTGAGTCCGAACAAGAAGCGCATATAGGTTTCATGATCATACTCCTGGTAAAATTGTGTGAACTCTGGGTGGTAAGTGGAAGAGGGGCGAACCTCAGTCGAAACACACTAATTTTGCAATAAAGAAGGAAAATCTGTGCCACATTGCCCTTTGGTGAGAAGAGGACTCCGTAAGCTTCCAAATGTCTACAGGTGTGTTGAGGAAGAGGTAGTTGTGGGCTATAGTTTTTTGCATTGAATTAATGAGCCAGGACATAACCAAAGAGTTCTCTGCTTCCCATTGAAGCGAACCTGGAGAATCTGGTGGTGGCGCATAAGTAGTTACACTGACATATTTGAATAATCGCCGAATTTTGAGTGCAAGAGTGACTGACCGAGACCATGAGAGGTAATTAGTTTCATCCAAATGGATGGTAGTAATTTGTGGGATGGTATGAATATTCTGATCAGGATTCCCCGGGTTAAGCCGGTGAGAGTAGGAGATAAACAAGAAGGGATTTACGGTGGGGTAGGGTGAGATTCTTCAAATTCCGACATAACCTTAATAGAAATGAGCTTGTGTGAAAGGAGAGAGAAATAATATATGGGTTTTAGCCAAGAAGGCAAATCCTAGATCTGTAGTGTCAAGGGGAAAATTGTCATTAGATTAAGGCAAGACTAAGAAGGAATGCAGAGGTGCCAAAGAGAGGTCATTCCTGATGAAATAGGGGCAAAGCATAGCTGAAATATCGCATCGGAGTTGTGCGCGCGTAGTCAGAACTGTCTGGCTATGCGGGTTCAAGGACGGTCGAGTCGGCGATAAAGGCCTTTCTGGTGGGTGCGAGGTTAGGAGCAACTGTAGGAAGTGTCATTGGAGAGTTTGCAGAAGTCGGCAGTTGGATTTGGTCATGAGATCGTTTGCTGGGTTGGTTCGCGGAGATCAGTGAGATGCAAAAACGGGAGGGGTTGTTAGGTCGTGAGATGCTCGGATACCATGTTAAAGAAATAGAATTGTATTATTATTAGAAATAAGAAGCCCGCTCCCATATATAGGAAAGTTGCATACAAGGGTAGAAAAGTTACGTGTTTGCCTTCTTATTAGCAATAAGAAGCCCTCTCCCATATGTAGGAAAGTTGCATACATTTTATGTAAAGTGTAACATAAAATGTAAACATCTTTAACATTTACTAAGTTTACTGTGCAAAAGTTATATTTTCATTTGACGTTTATTTCGGTGGAAAGATGCACTTGGGTATTTACTTGCCTTCGATTTGTTCTAGGTGAAGGGTATATTTGCTTAGAATTTAATTGAATCACTAGAATCTTAATTTAATCGTAATTTGTTGGCTTATTTATAGTTCTAATCTCAAATGTAAATATTGGTGGATACCTTTATCAATTTTAGCACTAATTGCAATTATCATCAGATCCAATTATGTGCCATTGGGCCTGATTGAGTGTTCGCTTCACCTTATCCTAAGCCAAAATTGGTATCGTAGTCTAAGGTTATGGTCTTCTGCATGTTGCGTTGTGGTATGGTGTTTAGAAGTATTATGACAGGACCCGCTCCCCTGGACGGTCAAGCGAGTAGTTCCAATACTGATATGTCGATCAATTTTCAAAAAAATTTAGTTAGCTACATCGACAAAATAGATTCACAATTTGATGACCTAAGAGAACAATATAATGACCTCACCCACATCCTTATCAAGCAGTTGGATTGACAACACGGCATTGCAAGTCACCCAATGATTAGTCTTGCGGGTTTCAATGTTTGGTGAAATATTCTTCTCATAAATGTCATCCATGTATTATTAGGATGACCTTGGTTATACAATTACAACATCACCATCTTTGGGTGATCAAGACTAAGGATCACAAAATCCTAGTGTGTTTTATGATTAGCCAAGAAGGCAAATCCTAGATCTGTAGTGTCAAGGGAAAAATTGTCATTAGATTAAGGCAAGACTAAGAAGGAATGCAGAGGTGCCAAAGAGAGGTCATTCCTGATGAAATAGGGGCAAAGCATAGCCGAAATATCGCATCGGAGTCGTGCGCGCATAGTCAGAACTGTCTGGTTATGCGGGTTCAAGGACGGTCCAGTCGGCGATAAAGGCCTTTCTGGTGGGTGCGAGGTTAGGAGCAACTGTAGGAAGTGTCATTGGAGCGTTTGCAGAAGTCGGCAGTTGGATTTGGTCGTGAGATCGTTTGCTGGGTTGGTTCGCGGAGATCAGTGAGATGCAAAAACGGGAGGGGTTGTTAGGTCGTGAGATACTCGGATAGCATGTTAAAGAAATAGAATTGTATTATTATTAGAAATAAGAAGCCCTCTCCCATATATAGGAAAGTTGCATACAAGGGTAGAAAAGTTATGTGCTTGCCTTCTTATTAGCAATAAGAAGCCCTCTCCCATATGTAGGAAAGTTGCATACATTTTATGTAAAGTGTAACATAAAATGTAAACATCTTTAACATTTACTAAGTTTACTGTGCAAAAGTTATATTATCATTTGACGTTTATTTCGGTGGAAAGATGCACTTGGGTATTTACTTGCCTTCGATTTGTTCTAGGTGAAGGGTATATTTGCTTAGAATTTAATTGAATCACTAGAATCTTAATTTAACCGTAATTTGTTGGCTTATTTATAGTTCTAATCTCAAATGTAAATATTGGTGGATACCTTTATCAATTTTAGCACTAATTGCAATTATCATCAGATCCAATTATGTGCAACGCATCATTTTCTTAGATCCCCTCACTCTCATCACTCTAATAGAGTGCCATTGGGCCTGATTGAGTGTTCGCTTCACCTTATCCTAAGCCAAAATTGGTATCGTAGCCTAAGGTTATGGTCTTCTGCATGTTGCGTTGTGGTATGGTGTTTAGAAGTATTATGACAGGACCCGCTCCCCTGGACGGTCAAGCGATTAGTTTCAATACTGATATGTCGATCAATTTCCAAAAAATTTAGTTAGCTACATCGACAAAATAGATGCACAATTTGATGACCAAAGAGAACAATATAATGACCTCACCCACATCCTGATCAAGCAGTTGGGTTGACAACACGGCATTGCAAGTCACTCAATGATTAGTCTTGCGGGCTTCAATGTTTGGTGAAATATTCTTCTCATAAATGTCATCCATGTATTATTAGGATGACCTTGGTTATACAATTACAACATCACCATCTTTGGGTGATCAAACACTAGTGTGTTTTATGATAAGGATCATAAAATCACTTTATCCATGACCCCTTCCAAAGATAATAATAAGAACAAAGGGTCAAAAGGAGAGCATGTCCTTGGGAGCAAAAATCTCAAAAACCACTACGTCTTATATGTCCTAAGTCTGGGGTAAATTATCTTGTGCATACCTCGCCATTAGATGAGCACACCACTACCTTAGTGACATATCGAAAGAGGCACGCCACCGTTAATTCATTCCATAGGGAGGCATCACTTCCTAGGTAAGTACCTTACTACCAAATATCCCAGGAGTTCATTATGTCACTCCTTACATCCCTCGAGACGTTATCTTGGCATAGAGTTTCATCTTACTACCAATGTTTCGGCAAAACCTTTGATTGCTCATGTTACGAATACTTTTAAGATTACACCCCGAGCGGAAAGCATGACAAGAATACAAAGAGTCGGACCTATACTCGACGACACTCTCAAAGAGTTGTGTCACTTTTGAAGAGCAGCGATAGCAAATTTTGAAACCGTTATGAATGTTCATATATTAATTAGATGATTTTGTCAAGACTTTAGTGTTGTTGTAGATGATTTTGTCTTGTAGCAAGTCTTCACCATTAATAAGGAGGTCTTAGGAGTAAGAAGAGGCATCTTGAAAATTGGTTTTGGATCTCATTTGAGAAAGAAGTTCTTGATAAAACCCATCCTCTGAGATCTTGGCCTCCCGAGTTGTATACAATTATAGTTATTTATTCTATGCAAACCCTAGCATTTTCACCTTCGTAACAATGGTCCGATCTGTCAATGTTCTCCTACCCTTCCAGTTATCGGGTACCAATGCCACCGTCGCTAAAAGGTCACACTTGTTACGAAAAAATAAGAGAATCCGGAAAAGTTGGGCATACTCAATGACCCTCAGTTTCACCAGCTCGTGGGTGATAAGTCACTTTTCTCTCCACTGATAACATCCTCTCCACTGCCATCTCACAATCAATAAAAAACTGCACTACGACATTAACGAGACACATCCAGTTCCACGACCATATGTTGACAATCAACTACACCGACATAAACTTCATCGCAACGACCAACCAAACGTTGCTGCCCATCGACTTGGCATCGGCTTGTCCTTTATTCACCACATCAGCTTCCCGCCTAGCGCCAACCACCCATCCAACCAAGGTTGTCAGGATCGAGATCATAGATGAGATCGTTTCGAGGTAGGATCGGATGTGATAGTAGGGTTGGATCGAGGATCGCTTTACAAAATTAGGATTGATTTACAAAATCTGGATCGTAGGATCGTAAGATCCTACGATCTGGATTGCGATCCTGACAACCTTGCATCCTGCGTTGATGGCTAACCACTCAATTCCTTCCCTACCCCACTGCGGCCCCCAACTCCACCCCCGTGATTTCTTCCAGCTCTATCCATAACTTTCTCGCACCACCTCCAGCTCCTCATATAATTGTGGATCGTCCAAACGTCCATCACATGTCGCTCTACTGCACCTACAATGTTTGACGTGTTCATATCCTCACTGGTGTTGCTCCGTATTTTTTGTCTTAATATCCCATGTTGCTGCCCACCTTACTCAGTCTGTAACCATCCACACAATATAGGTCCACCAATACCTTCTACACCCCGGACCTCCCCGCGCCAAACTACATATTATCCTACCTTACACGCTAGCTCTAACATGAGTTTTCATTTCTTTCTAATCAGTAAGCCCAGCTTTCCCCTTCCCGTCATATTAATTCCTAAATCAAACTCTACTCACGCGCTCTCTACACCTCATATAACCCATTGCACTGCACATTACCTGCCAATCACACACTTGATCCTAAATCCAACATTTACACCTACCAATCCCACCTGTCAAACACACTCCTTCCAAAATCCAACATTATTAAAGACTTGGGCAAACTCTGCATTGTTAAATTTATTAAGTATCTCAATAAATGCAGTCGACCATCATCAGCTTCATACATGTCATGTAGCTTCCCATCCCTCAAATCAAAGTATAACATCATGCATAATTTCTCTATGAAGCTAGGTCTTGGGGACAAAGTCGATTTTCAAGGGCGGCATATTGCAATAGATAAGTTTACGGTTACAACTGCGTGGAAAGCATAATAAGTCTATTTGGCAATAGTCTTTAAGAAATGCGACACTCTCAAAGAGCAGCTTGAACAAATATGGAAATCGCCATAAATTCTTTTATAACTATTAATTAATTAAGGGCGCTGATATTACCACCGCACTTTTGACTATCTACACTAAAATATATATATATTTTTAGATTTTTAAAATTTCTATTAGCAACGCACTCACTTAGCCGAACCACACTGCCAAATCTTTCATCGCGCGGATGTACTACCATCCTCATGTTTCCGCAGACTTCGACAATGTAGAGCTCGCTGGAGACAACTCTGAAATCTCCATCGCCGCCTTTCCACTCCAGAAATCAATTCCCCCCCATCTTATGCATTAAAAAAAAATTAATTAAATTTTATTAGTAAAAGCTTATGAAAGTAAGGATGGTGGGTTCAATCTTTTTGTTTCCGAAAGAAATGGAGAAAAAAAGAACATGGGGTTGGTGATCCTTCAGTATCTTTAAGTCTTATGAAGAATGACAGAATGTTTGCGGATAGTCAATTTCCTAAAAAACGCTTGTTAATAAAAAACTGTCTGTGAATAGACAACCTCTTAAAACTATGCTTGTGATTAGCCGTTAGTGCGGATAACCAAAAGTGCAGTGCTAATATCAACGCCCTTAATTAATTAAAAGAGTATTAATTAATTAGTAATTTAGCTAATTGATTAATATAAATTAATTATTTAAATAATAGTATTAATTAATCGGATTGTTTTATCTTGATGTCTTATAGTGGGCCTTCGTCCTTATAGGGAGGCCTTGGGAGTAAGATAGGGCATATTGGAGATTGGTTAGGCTTTCATTTGAGAGAGTTCTTGGGAAGACTCAGCCTATGAAAGCTTCGCAGAAGCGTCTCTCCAGAGTTGTATCCTAATATTGTTTTTCAATCTATGCAAATAGTAGAATTGTCACCATCATAACAGATCATGGCAATAGAGATGAACTTTTCAATGTCAGACCAACTGAGCCTCCTGACCATGTACTCCTCTTGGGAGACCCTATAGCATCATAAAGTCTCCTGACCATGTAGCCCACACGAGTCAACACTTACCGGAGCTCGCACGAGTCGACACTTACCGGAGCCTGCACAAGTCGACACTTATCGGGGCCCGCACGAGTCTAAATTAGCAGAAGGCGGAGATATGCTTGTCGTATAGGTGATCTGAGCTCGTAGTCAGGTTCAGAACGACGACGAAGGATATTACATACTTTTATAATCTTTTTGTATTTTTTATTTTGTGTAATGTTATGGCTGTGTTTCAGATGATCAAGGTTGTTCATAGTGGTCAGTATGCTTATAAATAGAAGTCTAAGGGCTGATTTCAAGGTTGAATATTTTAGACAAATTTTGGATTCACAGTTGTCCCATGGTGTTGATTTTGTGGACCTTTGGTGTTGAAAAGCCAAGGTAACTACTTTCCCTAATCATCACAATAACGATAACTATCTCTAACCATCAATACTCTCTTATAATTACCTGCGACCGCCACTACTTGATGCCATTTATTGTTGTAAATGCCCATTCCACTGTTGTAACCTCCAACTCCTTCCAAACACATTGTCAGACACCACTACAATCGTAACCTCCCCTTCCCTCTACTTTAATCCCATTTAAGACCAACATGCACAGTCAGACACCACTTCCTATTCAGTATTCACACCACAACACCCACCAAAGGTTGAGTACCCCCACCACAGTCCTTGCATTGTTGAGTCCCCCCACCAAAGGTTGAGTCCCATTTATGACCAACATGCACAGTCAGACCCGCCTATTCTAAGCATTGTTGACGACACCAATAAGAGTTGACGGCACCGGAAGAAGCAGGCCACTCACTGCATGGAGGATCCGGCGCCGAAAGAAGGACTGAAGAAGAAGAAGGGCCTGGATGGGTGGAGAAGTACAGAGCGGAAGAAGGCCCTAGACGGGTGGAGAAGTCTCGAGCGGAAGAAAGCCTGGCGGAAGGAGAGACAGCGGCGGATCGAAGCGGAGCGGAAGGAGAAACGGCAGGCGGGCGAACGAAGAGCGGGAGGCGCGAGAGACGGTCGGGCGAGCATAGGGGACTACTGTTACCCTCAAGGAAAAATAGTTTCGTCCCTCACAAATTCGGTATAGTTGCAAAATGTTCCTTTAGATGACTTTTTATCCCTACCCTAAGAAGATATTCTATCATAGCACTTTGCGTTCATAGGGGACTACTGTTACCCTCATGCATACACCGGAGCGACTTCTCCTCGTCAGGACCACCGGAGCGCGGATTTGGAAACTGGTGTGATTACTTCTTATATTTAACCGGTATTAATTAATTGATTAATATTAATTAATATTAATTAGATTAATTAATTAAATGCAATTGTAATTCCTTATTTGGTTTCCCTCCCTCATCTATATAAGGGGGAGGAGTTTAATTGTTGGGACATCTTTGATGTATTAGGGTTTTAGGAACTCTTTGGAGAAAAGGATTATAGGAGAACCTAGCCTCCTTAATCTTGGTCGGAGCTTGCTCCGGATTTGTATCAGTGTTTTCAATTAATGCAATCTTGTCTTTTTTGTTTGTTCTCGAATTGTGCAACAATCTTGTTCGTAACAATGGTCCGACCTGCCGCCCTCGTCCGCTCACTTGACGCCGTCGGGGATCGTGTAACGACGGACACCCACCTCGACCACATCGCCATCTCTGTCTGTGCGCGACATGATCGGCAAACCGATATGCTCGCTCACCACCGCGCCGTCCTCCACGGTCTTGAAGCCAAAGTCGACCGGCTCCTCGACTTTGACAGACTGGCTGTCGCAACCCAACCTCCCGGTCCTCTACCCTCAGCCATCTCGACCTCGTACAACATGCAGGAGCCTCCCCCTGCTGACATCCGCATCGCACCCTTCGTTCAGGAGAGGCATCTGATCTCGCTCCAGCTTCCTGCGCGTCCAGTACGACCGTCGCTGCCCTCAACGGGGCCAGCCGATCCATGCCAAGAACTCCAGTCGCTCCACAACAACCGCATTCCACCGCCAGTGTTGGCGTCGCCACCTCCTCTCCACTCTCAGTCCATCGCATCGAGAGATCCCGACATCAAGCCCACCACGACCTCCACCTCACAGGACCGTGCTCCCAGCAATGTCGATGCGGTCGTTGATGTGAGGCACCCGATCCCACTCAAGCCTTCGACGGGGCCAAACGCTCAGAACTGATGCCCCCAGCTGTCCCACGACCGCGATGCTCCACGACCAGCACTCCTGTCGCCTCCCCCATGGACGTTGCGCCCCGACCTATCTCTCCAGCGGGACGATGGACTCCCAACACGCACCCGTCGCGCTCCTCACCTCATCGCCGTCACAACTACAGCTACCCCGCGTGCGTCGTTTCCTCTCCCGCGGCATGCCTCAATTCCTCTCCCTGTTGGGATCCTCTGTCTCTCCTTAAGGCACACGCCCCCTTTTTCTTTTCTTCTTCCCTTGGAACCCGCCACATCTCTCCCCGCCACAACTTTTTCTTTGCAGCCACTGACCACTCCTGCAGCAGCAGACCCCACACAAACCTACAACAGTTGTACACTCCTTCCCCAAAACTGCTCCTTTTCCCACTACAAGAAAAACACTCCATACCCTTTTAATACATTTTCTCTGTCATTTTTATCCTTCAACACCTTACCACCCGGTTCCTTCTTATAACTTTTAGCTGCCCCCACTCCTTTTCCCTTTCATTTAATTATCATTTTCCTACCAAAACATTCAAGTTCCCAACATTTCATATTCTACTTTCTCAACATTCTCCATGACACTCCTTTCTCCTCTTATGTTTTGACACTCCTTTTATACCTCTCGCTCCCCCGCGACCACAGGTTGTACGTCTCTTCTGTTCTTAAAAATACCGACAAACGCTTTCTACTCGGCCTTGCAGGCAAGGTCGCTTCTCCTCGCCGGGACCACCGGAGCGCGGATTTGGAAACCGCCGTGATTATTTCTTATATTTAAATGCTATTAATTAATTGATAAATATTAATTAGATTAATTAATTAATTAAATGCAATTGTAATTCCTTGTTTGGTTTCCCTCCCTCATCTCTATAAGGGGGAGGAGTTTTAGTTGTTGGGGCATCTTGGATGCATTAGGGTTTTAGGCTCTCTTTAGAGAGAAGGATTATAGGAGAACCCAAGCTCCTTAATCTTGGTCGGAGCTTGCTCCGAATTTGTATCAGTGCTTTCAATTAATGCAATCTTGTCTTTCTTGTTTGTTCACAGATTGTGCAACAATCTTGTTCGTAACAACTACACTGCAAAAACCCCAAAAAATCAACATCTTATTTTAAAATTCTTCAAAGGTATCCTATCTTGGCACTTAGCTTTAATAGGAGACTACACTGCAAAAACACTAGACAACGAACATCTTATTCTAAAATTCTTCAGAGAGTGCAGTCCCTCAAAATCTGGATCAAAAAGTGATCCAGGAAAAAGAATAAATAAAGGGAAGAGAAAACTCAATCTTCAATAGAGTTTCAACTACAACAAAGGGATCCATCCTTCATTATACTATAGAAATCACATGTTGAAAATATTCCTAAATCAGAAAACTAATATAGATCTCAAGTCACTCCAGCTCCAACAAATTGGTTTTAGGATGGATATTTGGAATTTAACATCATATTCGAGCAAGTTAGGCCTAATTTCTCCTTCTGCATCACTCAGTTAAAAAAGATAATCCACTTGTTAGTGGTCGAAGTCACTGCAAGTGAGGGCGTGTGTTGAAAATATTCCCACATCGGGAATGTATGACAGCATTGTGGATGCCTGATGTGACCTGAAACCTAGGGCTGTAGTTTTTGAAATATAATAAATGCGATCTATTTAAAATAATGCGGCGGGGGGCAACTTCGCGGGCTATTTTGAACGAATAAAACGGTCAAGGCGTCGCTTACGAACGCAAGGTTACTGCACAAACGCATTAGCGTCACAAATACTAATTCCACAAGCACAAAAATTAATAGGTGGCATGCACGTGTAACAAAATAGCAGTAATCAGGAAATGGAATTAATTAGGACAAGCTCTTTAATTACCTATTCATTTAAATGTTAGCATAACAAATCAAACTATGGGTTGAGAGTCGGAGAATGGAGAGGTATACCAAGGGTGAAGGAACAACAACCGTGCACGAAATCGTTCCAAGCCCGGCCGCACGGAACTGCCAGGATTCCTCGGGATGGATGACTGGAGCAATAGGAGTTCTGAAGTAGGGATCAGCCGTCTGGAAGCAAAGAGGGAGCCAGAGCTTTGCTGGGAAAAGGATTTGTCGGCCCCTGCTGAACTAGGGTGCTGCACGGGAGAGGCTCTATATGGCTGGATGACTGGTTCCAATAGAAGAGGACTCGGATCAGTCGGAGGAGAGTAACAGGGAGGTCGCTGATGCCCGGGTTAGTTGTAGAAGACATCGACGAGTCTGGACAGGGGGGACCTTAAGCGGCTGGGACGTCGGCGGAGGTTGTTGGCTCCTTGGTGAGGTGCTGGCATCGACATCGTGACCGGCGAGAGGGAAAAAGAGCGGAGTCGGGAGGCTTAATTGAGCAAGAGCTGAGGGCCGTCGCGGGTTGAGTGCGGTGCAGGGAGAACGACAACAGGAAAATGAATTTCCTGTTCGTTCTATTCCAGCCGCCCGATAACATGGGATAGGTTTTCTTTTATAACTTAGGATTAGGGTTAGGAGTAAAGTGGGATTTGGTGGTGGGCTTTAAGATGGGCTTTGAAGGGGAATTCTCATAGTGGCAACAAACAAATTGGAATGGGATGACTTGTCTTTATTTAATAATAACACATTTGAAAAATAGGAATGGGGCAAGACTTGGGTATTTCCATTTAAATAAAATATGACAAATAGTTAATTAATTTGAGCTTGCCCTAATTAACGTATCTCTAAATTACCGGACCTATGCATTTAGGATTTCGTTGGCCGGTCACACCAACGAGCCAAACCAAAAACTTGCGCAAACATGCGCGATAAAAAATTACATCAAAAACGTTAATAACGTGCGCAATACAACTTAACGCTACACAATAACCCAAAAATGCGTGAAAGCGTGCACTACAAAAGTAAGAAAACGTGTGCGATAATAATAATAATAACAATGCGACGCGGGTTGCATCAATTCTCCCGAGGTTAAAAGAGCTCGACCCCGACGAGACTCGATGTAACCTGCAAGTAACCTCTCATCTCAAAAGCTCGCAATCCATTAGCCAAATTTCATGCAAAACATTTAAATAAACAGTAATTATTAGAGCTTTCAGAGGATGACAGAGGTGGTGTGTGGGGAGAACATGTGGCAGTAGGGAGAATAGGAAGCAAGTGGAATCAGTAATTCATGACGCAACATACTCTTGCTTGGTAGACACTCACGATCGTCCGCTAGACCAGGATCGTCCATCGCTTTGATTTCACTCGATGAAATCCCCCTCGAGTCACAAAATTTTAAACAGATCCCAAATATTTCGATCAATATCTTCCACAAAAACCCATGGAAACGGGTGTCCCGATGAGGAGTATAAAATCTACAGGTCATCTCAACTCTCCTCGTACGACTCGACCTAAAAATCTCAAACATCAAACGATCGAGGTGAGGTGCCTCAATGTGCTCCACTGCCACCAAGGAAAAACGATGCGGAATAAACGCGTGCTCGTCAAATACGAAGTCAATAAAAGGTGGTACTTCTAGAGCACCCAAGATAGATGACTCTCGGGAATCAGATGCCACTTCCTGGAGCGAGGGCCCAGGCCGAAGCGCGGTACTAAATAGGAGTGATGTAGTGGAGACTAAGGACGGCGAAGTAGATGCTTGTGAGGCCCTCCCAAGTGCTCTAGGAACAAGACCATTCTTCTGGGGAAGAAGAATAATCTTGCGCCCGTGATGATCAAAAGAATGAGAGTTCCTCACACCATCATGCAAGACAAGTCTGTCATACTGCCATGGTCGTCCTAGAAGTATGTGCCAGACATCGATGGGAGCAATGTCGCATAGTACCAAATCTCGATAGACATCCCCGATAGAGAACTCGACCTGACAACGATGAGTAATGGGGATAGTCAAAGGACTACTAACCCCTGCTAGGTGGTACGGCTGCTCTAAGGGGCGCGCCACAAGTCCAAACTTCTCCACCATACGTTGAGACACGTAGTTTTCCATACTGCCGTTATCAATAATAATAGAACAGAAATGCTCCTGAATGCGGGCGGTAGTGCGAAAAATTTCCTTTCTCCGAGGATCATGCTCAGTAGTCTCGCCAGAGGTAACCAAACTAGAGTGAAGAACACAGACTAGATGCTCTGCTTGCTCGCCCTCGACCTCGACGATGCTATCAGCCTCAGGCAGGGGCTCAGGCTGGGGGTCACTAAGGAAGACCCCATACTCTGGTTCACCCCGGGAGGTGGAATAAATCACAACAACGAACTGGCGTCACGGGCACTCAGAAGATTTGTGCCCGGGCTCCATACACTTGAGGCATCGAAACACTCCAGTGTGGGGTCGGGATACCATGGGCTCCTTACCCTGGGACGGGCCAGGGTGTAGAATCGGGGCACCAGTAACGGTAAGAGGTGGGGAATCAGTAGTAGAAGATGTGGGTGTAGTAGTGGTGGTGCTCGAAGTGGGTCTATCAATAGACCTAGGTCCATCAGTAGACCTCTGACCAGATGTCCTCTTCTGGACGGCCTCCACTCGACGTGATCGGCTGGAGATCTCTCCAAGGTCCTGAAAATCATGAATCTCTAGTTGGTCTCGTATAACGTACCGTAGCCCATTCAGATAATGGGCCACAACCATGTGGTCTTCCTCATTCAGATCTAAGCGTGACTGGAGGACTAAGAACTCATTCGTGTACTCGTCGATAGTTTGCTTGTCTTGTCGTAGGTTGTGATACATACGATATAAGGCCTGCATGAAATCTGCGGGAACGTACCTCCTCTTGAGTTGAGCTTTGAACTCAACCAAGGTGGTGATTGGTGGTTGTCCCATAGTGTATCGCATCCGCTCGACTTGCCCCCACCATGTGAGTGCGGGGCCCTTCAGCTTCAGGGTAGCATACTCCACCTGTTGGTGGGCAGGTGTGAGCTTCTAGCTGAGGAATCGCTCAAGTCGCTCGCACCAATCAAGACACACCTCAGGCTTTAGTGTGCCCTCAAAATCCCCAACATCAAGTTTAATACCAGCATCCCATCTAGGGGGATTCCTATTATCTTGATGTGCTAGTTGGGGTTCTGGTGGTGGAGGTGTAAGAGGACGTGCAGTAGGAGTAGGGGGTTAGGCAGTAGGGCCCCTTAAGTGGTACTGTGCTTCCAAATTGTTGACCGTAATACGCAACCCTATCATGACTTGGTTTGTGTTTCTCACTGAGAGAGTAAGTGTAGTGACAATGGCAATAATTTCTTCCATTCGCTTACCTATATCTCCTAAATTTCCCTCTAGGTGTTCCATTCTTGACTCCATGGATAAACGGGAAAATATTAAACCTAAAATTTGAAAACGACCGGCGCTCGGCTATCCCACGATAGGAGCGAGATATCCCAGCAACCACACCAAACTGATGTGACATGAAACCTAGGGCTGTAGTTTTTGAAATAAAATAAATGTGATCTATTTAAAATAATGCGGCACGGGGCAACTTCGCGGGCTATTTTGAACGAATAAAACGGTCAAGACGTCGCTTGTGAACGCAAGGTTACCGCACAAACGCATTAGCATCACAAATACTAATTTCACAAGCACAAAAATTAATAGGTGGCATGCACGTGTAACAAAATAGCGGTAATCAAGAAATGGAATTAATTAGGGCAAGCTCTTTAATTACCTATTCATTTAAATGTTAGCATAACAAATCAATCTATGGGTTGAGAGTCGGAGAATGGAGAGGTATACAAAGGGTGAAGGAACAACAACCGTGCACGAAATCGCCCCATGCTCGGCCGCACGGAACTGCCAGGATTCCCCAGGATGGATGACTGGAGCAACAGGAGTTCTGGAGCAGGGAGTGTTGGAGTTACCATGGTGATCTAGAAGTGGTCAAACATGTAATCTCACTGCCAACGCAATATGAGCCTGCAGGGTCGCACATAAGAGCATGTGGAGAAGTTGGAAGATTGACTGTGTTGGTAAAGGTTACTAATCACCATACAAAATGGGGTCCGGCAAATGTTGCCAAGGAGTATCGTCGAGATTCGTCGAGTATCGTCGAGATTCGTCGAGTATCGTCGACTATGGTTCGTTAAGTATCATCGACTATGGTTCGTCGAGTATCGTCGACTATGGTTCGTCGAGTATCGTCGACTATGGTTCGTCGAGTATCGTCGACTATGGTTCGTCGAGTATCGTCGACTATGGTTCGTCGAGTATCGTCGACTATGGTTCGTCGAGTATCGTCGAATATGGTTCGTCGAGTATCGTCGAATATGGTTCGTCGAGTATCGTCGAGATTCGTCGAGTATCGTCGAGATTCGTCGACTATCGAACTGTTCGATAATCAACGAATGCTGATACCCGACGAATTATTCCAGAAACCCTAATTCTCTGTGGTCTGCGGATAGCGATTTTTCTAGGTCTGTTTATGCTTCGGGTATAAATTAGAACTTAGGTTTTAGGGTCAGTACACCCCCCGCCCCGACGGAAGTGTTCCGCCGATTCGCTCGCTCCGCCGACCTCCTCTCCGACGATAGTCGTCGGTGCTTGTCTTCCTGGAGCGGACCTAGCAGTCCGTGGAAGTGCAAGGTGCAGTCGATCTCCCTTCCCGTTTTTCGTGCGACGAAGATCGGCGATCTCCCGCTCGTGTGGATTTCTGCAGAGACGTAGACGCTATTCTACGTGGGACTCGCCGTCGACAAGAACTCATACATTGGAGCATCTTTGTTGAGTTGTGACTCAACACCGCCAAGGTAATTTTACCTAGTTATTTCTTAACTTCTTGATTCAATTTTCATGGCCCGATCTCAAATCTCTTTTGGGTTGTTCTTGATTTTATTATTTCCGCTGCGTGCACAACTGTTGTGCCGCCCTGTAGAAAACCCAACAGGGAGCAGCCGTCTGGAAGCAAAGAGGGCGCCAGAGCTTTGCTAAGAAAAGGATTTGTTGGCCCCTGCTGAACTAGGGGGCTGCACGGGAGAGGCTCTATAAGGCTAGATGACTGGTTCCAATGGAAGAGGACTCGGATCAGTCGGAGGAGAGTAACAGGGAAGTCATTGATGCCCGGGTTGGCTGTAGAAGACGACGATGAGTCTGGACAGGGGGGACCTCAAGCGGCTGGGACGTCGGCGGAGGTTGCAAGAGAGGTCGCTGGCTCCATGGTGAGGTGCTGGCGTCGACAGCGTGACCGGAGAGAGGGAAAAAGAGCGGAGTCGGGAGGCTTCGTCGAGCAGGAGCTGAGGGCCGTCGCGGGTTGAGTGTGGCGCTGGGAGAACGACAACAGGAAAATGAATTTCCTGTTCGTTCTATTCCAGCCGCCCAATAACAAGGGATAGGTTTTCTTTTATAACTTAGGATTAGGGTTAGGAGTTAAGTGGGTTTTGTTGGTGGGCTTTAAGATGAGCTTCGAAGGGGAATTCTCATAGTAGCAGCAAACAAATTGGAATGAGCTGACTTGTCTTTATTTAATAATAACACATTTGAAAAATAGGAATGGGGCAAGACTTGGGTATTTTCATTTAGAAAAAATATGACAAATAGTTAATTAATTTGAGCTTGCCCTAAATTAACCTATCTCTAAATTACCGGACCTATGCATTAAGGGTCTCGTTGGCTGGTCACACCAACGAGCCAAACAAAAAATTTGCGCAAACACGCGCGATACAAAATTACATCAAAAGAGCTAATAATGTGAGCGATACAACTTGACGCTACACAATAACCCAAAAATGTGCGAAAGCATGCGCTACAAAAGTAAGAAAACATGTGTGATAATAATAATAATAACGACACGACGCGGGTTGCATCAATGCCGGGCCTCTCCATCTTCAGCCAATTGATTTTAAGTTGGATTCTAACACCACAACATGACATTTCAATCTAGGAATGAACATCTACATGCGCAGAGCCAAAGTCATCCACAATTAACATTTTTTTCTTCTTGGAATTCAAACTGTTGAACCATGCAGGAAGACTCACTGATGTAGGGTAGGCTATTTATTATGCAACCTAGGTTGACTCTAGTGAGTGGACACGTGAATGCTATGATGAGATGCACAAAACCCGTTAGGCAATTATTTCAAACAATGATTCACAACCACGCATAATTAAATTAGGCAACAATGATTCTTTTAGGGCAATTAAGCAAGGCTTTCCTCCAAGCGGAGGGCCAAATTAAGCGCGCTGCGAATAGTTCCTTCCTGCAATCAACACTTTCACGGGCAAAATTCCACAACAAAATATTTTATGCAAGCACAAACTATCTCAAACAATAATCAAAACTGAGAACTAGAAATTCATACAACAAACAACTCACAAACATAAGGGATGTCCGAGGCGGGAGAGATCCGGCGGTTTCGGGAATAGATCCGGGTTGGTGAATCGAAACGGTGGTTGTCCACGGTGGAAGATGGGTGCGGAGGGTTAGAAACGGGTAGATCCGGTAATATTATGACGGATCCGGGTTACGGAGGGGAAATATGTAAGTGGAGGGTAGATCGGTGAAGGGTAGCGCTAGATCAAAGTAGATCTAGGGTTTTCGGAGCGGTTGGAAGTGGATCCACGAAGGGGAGAAGAAGTGAGGGGGGCGGGTGAACACTAACGGCGGACGAACAGTGCGGATGAACAGTACCAGCGGATGAACAGTACGCATGAACAGTTCCGGCGGGTGAACAGTGCGGGTGAACAGTAATTTCTGGTTTCTGGACAGCGGTAGGGTTGGGATTTGGGGGCTATAGGGGTTGCGGATGAGGGTTTCGGAGGGGGAAAAAGAAGGTTATGGATGGGTAGTACCTTGGGGATGAAGTTCCACCGCTAGGAGTCAACACCTAGGGCTCCACGGCGTCGGCACCGTGGCGTGATCGCGGAGGTCCGGGAATCTCTTCTCCAAAACCAGCAATGAGTCTCTCCAAGCCTCTAACACTCCTATTTATAATATTCTAACATTAGGGCAACCCGGATTCGACGGCTATGATTGGCCGACGAGTCCTCGTGCCAAACATAAGCAAATGAAAGTAAAAATAACAAAGTTATATATCAAAAAGATTCGCGGCACGCATCCGGACGCATCCACGGGGTCGGATCGTCCCTCCGCTCAAGTCTTCCGGCGAGAATATACGAAAGTGGGCCCCGCCTTGTTACGGGCCGATGGTCCCCCATCAACTCCCCCCGACTGAAAAGAATTCATCTCCGATGAATGGAGAGAATCATACTGTCGTCGAAGCCCAGGGGCGAGTCGGTCCAACTCTGTAGATAGAATCCATGTGTCATCAGAGGCCGAGCGGCCTCGCCAACGAACCAAGTAGCGGCATGACAGTCCCGTGGTGGAAGGGACGTACTCATGGGTGATGATATCTGTAATACTCTCAGTAGACTGCGCTCGTGAAATGGATCCCGGTACGATCAGGGGTGCATGCGGTGTCACCATAGATGATGGACTCCCAAGGGTGCGGGTAGGAGGAGACAAGGTCAGAGGTGGAGGCGAGTGAGCCGAAGCTGTCGCTGGTGGCGGGGTGGAAGGGTGGTGATCATTCCGACTCGGGTCCGAATATTCACGAGGTTCATAATACGAAGTCAAGTCCTCAATATTGAATACCGGATGGATGCCCATACTTGCGGGGATATTAAGTTCGTAGGCATTTGTCCCGATCCGCCTAATGATCGAGTAGGGACCGATTCGCTTAGCGCTTAATTTTTTGGCAGGCCCTGGTGGGAGCCTTTCCGCCCGGATTCGGACCATTACTTGCTCGCCTTCGTGGAAAACCTGTTCTCGCCTGCTTAAATCTGCATGGGTTTTATAGCTGTCATTACTTGAAATAATTTGCCGACGGACTGACTCATGTAACTCATGCAAGTGACGTGCAAAAGACTCGGCGGACTCGCTAGGACGGGCCTCTAATGGGTAAGGAAGGAGGTCAATGGGCTTCTTGGGCTCATACCCTAATACTACGTGAAATGGGCTCAACCCGGTTGACCTATTGACCGAACTATTGTAGGCGAACTCCGCGACAGGAATGACAGAGTCCCAACTAGCCACATGTTCGCCAACGAGACACCTAAGCAAGTTCCCTAGACTACGGTTCACCACCTCAGTCTGTCCGTCCGTCTGGGGGTGATAGGCAGATGAAAACTTCAAGGTAGTACCCGTTTTGTACCAGAGGGTCTTCCAAAAGTAGCTCACGAATCTAACATCTCTGTCGGAGACTATGGATTTTGGTAGGCCATGTAGTCTAAAGACATCCCGAATAAAAATGGAAGCAACACGTGATGCGTCGGCGGTCCTAGAGCAAGCGATGAAGTGCGCCATCTTGGAGAAACGGTCAACTACGACAAAAATGGAGTCGTGCTTTCGAACCGTGCGTGGCAGTCCGAGTACGAAGTCCATACTAATATCCTCCCAGGGTCTAAGTGGGACCGGCAAGGGTGTATATAGTCCCGTGTTTTGTTTAGTTCCCTTCGCCGTCTGACACGTGCGGCAATGTCGAACAACTCTAGCCACGTCCCTCTTTAGACCTGGCCAATAAAATCTATCCTCTACGATAGCTATGGACTTATCCCTGCCAAAATGCCCAGCGGCTCCGCCCGCATGAAGCTCCCAAATCAGATAGTCCCGGTATGAAGTGCTTGGGATGCACATGTGGGAACCCCGGTAAAGGTAACCTTCCCAAATCTGGAAGCCATCGACAGGTTCGGGTGGGTCTCGGGATAAGGCTGCGTATATCTCGCCGAAGTCAGGACATTCAGGATAGTCAAGAATGATCTGCTCAAGTCCGTCCACATGGGCTCTCAGGGTCTGCAAGAGGGTGACCCGCCGACTCAACGCATCAGCGGGCTTGTTCTCAACACCGGCGCGATGTTTGAGAACATAGTGGAAATCCTGAAGGTACTCAACCCACTTCGCATGCTTATGTCTCAACTTCTTCTGTGAGTCTAAGTATCGGAGCGCCTAGTGGTCAGAGTAGAGAACGAACTCCTGGGGAAGGAGGTAGTGTCTCCAGTATCGCTAGGACTGAACGATCGCATAGAACTCTCTATCGTAATTGGAATACTTCTGCTTAGCCTCATTTAACTTTTCGCTGAAGTAGGAGACCGGGTGTCCCTCCTGGCTCAACACACCGCCGATCCCAACTCCAGAAGCATCACACGCAACCTCAAAAGCCTTACCAAAGTCAGGGAGTCGTAAGACGGGTGCTGTGGTCAATTTCTCCTTAATCTCGTCAAACGCTCGAGTGGCTGCAGGGGTCCACTGAAATTCTCCTTTCTTCAAACAGCTAGTGAGCGGGGCCATAATTGAGCTAAAGCCACGAACAAATCGCCTATAGAAGGTAGCTAGCCCATGAAAGCTGCGAGCCTCGTGAAAGGTCGTGGGCAGTGGCCACTCACGGATGGACTTAACCTTCTCAGGGTCGACTGACACTCCTGTGGATGACACGATAAACCCCAAGAACTGTACCGACTCGGCGTAGAACGAGCACTTCTTTAGATTCACAAAAAGTTTCTCCTGACAGAGGGTCTCAAAAAGTAGCCTCAAGTGCGCTAGGTGGTCACCATGGGTCTGACTGTAGATCAGAATATCATCAAAATATACAACGAGGAATTTGCCCATGTAAGGCCGTAAGATCTGTGTCATAAACCTCATGAACGTGCTCGGGGCGTTGGACAGCCCAAACGGCATGACCAACCACTCATACAGGCCATCCTTAGTCTTAAAGGCCGTCTTCCACTCATCGCCCTCCCGTACTCGGATCTGGTCCCACTCCGCAGATCGATCTTGGAAAAGAGTTGGGCACCAGACATAGTATCTAATAGGTCATCCAGACGAGGGATAGGGAACCGATACTTCACCGCAATCTTATTGATGGCACGACTATCGATGCACATGCGCCAGCTACCATCCTTCTTAGGAGTAAGAAGGGCGGGAACGGCACAGGGACTCAGGCTCTCCCGAATGAACTGCTTCCGAAGAAGCTCGTCAACCTGCTGCTTGAGCTCGGTGTGCTCATCCGGATTCATACGATAGTGCGGTAGATTTGGGAGAGAAGCTCCCGGGACTAGATCGATAGCGTGCTGGATATCTCGCAAAGGTGGGAGTTCATCAGGTAACTCCTCTGGCAAGATGTCGGTGAACTCGTCAAGTAGGGTCTGGATCTCAGGGAGAAGATGCGGGGTCACTATCGGACTCTCAGAAGCCATAGTAGCGGCAACAATGTAAAATATCCCGGCATCCCTGCTCTCCCGCAAGAACTCACTACACCGCAGGAGATGTAGCGGTCGCGACGATATGGTGCTCGGGGGGGGCTCAATCGGGCCCTTAGATTTCTCCTTGGGTCGGGTTGGGGACAACGTGATCTTCTTGCCTTTATCGAAGAATGTGTAAGTATTCGACCGACCGTAGCTCGTGACATCACGGTCGTATAACCAAGGTCAACCCAATAACACGTGGGCAACGTCCATAGGAATGACGTCACACCACACGTTATCCTCAAATGTAGCAAGCCGAATAGGAATGAGGCATCGCTG
The DNA here is from genome assembly GCA_039513925.1 of Platanthera zijinensis. Classification (NCBI taxonomy): domain Eukaryota; kingdom Viridiplantae; phylum Streptophyta; class Magnoliopsida; order Asparagales; family Orchidaceae; genus Platanthera; species Platanthera zijinensis. The sequence goes on along the minus strand of CM077090.1, from coordinate 153,672,795 downwards.
CGTCACCTGGATGGCGGTCTTGTCTACCCAAATGACTCGATACGGGTGGGGGTGGGGCTCCGCCTTCACTTGCATACGCTCTAAACCTTTCTGGGCCACAATATTGACACAACTCCCACTATCAATGGCTAGTTTGCAGGGTCCGCCTGCACTAGGAAAATACGTGTAGAAGATAGTGGTACGACGCCAATCCTCGTCCGTACGGGGGGTATGTAGGAGACGCCGAACTACTCCCATCTCTAGGGATCTCTCAGCCTCACTCTCCCATCCCTCCTCGATCGTAGCTTCGACCTCCTCGGTAACATCCTCGGCCCCTTCAGGGCCTAGCTCTTCCTCTCCCTCGACTAGCAGATTTCTTGTGGGGCAATGTGCCGCCACATGTCCTCTGTCGGCGCACCTAAAGCACTGGATACCCCCGGGCCTCTGACCCTCCGTGGCGATGGCCTTGCCCTTCATGTCAGTGGTGATCCGTGGGGGTGGGGTGGTCGTGGTGGTCTGGAAAGGTGTGGGCTTCTTGAATGTCGAGGAATCAGTGCGCGAGGGGAACTGCCTCGTACTTGACGTACGGAGATACTGCTCGTACTCTAAGGCGAGCTGGAATATCTGATCAACCGTCTCGAGGCGATGGGGGATTAACTCTCTCCGGAGCTCTGAGCGAAGGCCAGCCTTAAATCGCGATGCAGTGGCAATGGGCTCTTCTGAAATATCACTCCTAACGACCAACTCATCGAATCGAGTCATGTACTCCGCTACCGAGAGCGTTCCCTGACGTAGGTTCTGCAGCTGATCCAGCAACTGATCACGGTATGAGGTGGGGAGATATTTATCTTTCAATCTCTCCTTCATCTCATCCCATCGGGAGATGGGATAATAGCCTTCCCTATCGACAGCTCTCTCCACACTAATCCAAAATACTTTGGCTTGCCCAACCAACTTCATCTTCGCGAAACGGACACAACGCTCATCTCTCATGTCGTACCAGTCAAAATAGTGATCCATGTCTAGGATCCAATCACTAAAGGCCTTCGGATCCAAGCGGCCGTCGAACGATGGGGCGTCGAGGCGAATCCGACGGGTGATGTCGAAGGCATGGCCACCTCTCCGGGGCTCAGGGTAGTCCCCTGGATAATCATCGTAGTCGTAGTCAAACCTTCGTCGATCTAGCGGGTAATACTCCTCCCGGTGCTGGTCGCGGCGACCAGGTAGAGGCACCCGGTCCCTAAGGTCCGGTTACGGCTGACGGGGCACACGATAATCCTCGCGTGGCGGCGCGTGCCTATCACGTGCTGGCTCAGGGTTTCGCCTTGCCGGTGGGGCTGGGGCCCGGTAGGGAATGTCACGGCGACGGCGGTCCACTGGTGGTTGGCCCACTCTTGGGTGTTGGTCGGGACGTGGTGAAACATCAAGGTCGTCCTCCAAAGGATCGTCACGATGTGTAGGCGTGTCCCTAGTGTTCTCTAAGTGGTCCAGTCGTATGTTTACCTCGGCAAGGTCCTGTCGCACGTCGTTAAACTGGGCGCCTAATGCATCAAAACGATCTAAGATAAGGCGCTGGAACTCAGCAAACGCGGTGCCCGAATTTGAGCTTCCCGCACGGTCGTCGGTTACTTGTGGTTCAGCCATGCTAGTCCTAAATGTCCTACCACTACGGAGCATGCAAGTGGCCTAACCTTGACCTCTGATACCAATTGATGTAGGGTAGGATATCTATTATGCAACCTAGGTTGACTCTAGTGAGTGGACACGTGAATGCTATGATGAGATGCACAAAACCCGTTAGGCAATTATTTCAAACAATGATTCACAACCACGCATAATTAAATTAGGCAACAATGATTCTTTTAGGGCAATTAAGCAAGGCTTTCCTCCATGCGGAGGGCCAAATTAAGCGCGCTGCAAATAGTTCCTTCCTGCAATCAACACTTTCACGGGCAAAATTCCACAACAAAATATTTTATGCAAGCACAAACTATCTCAAACAATAATCAAAACTGAGAACTAGAAATCCATACAACAAACAACTCACAAACATAAGGGATGTCCGAGGCGGGAGAGATCCGGCGGTTTCGGGAATAGATCCGGGTTGGTGAATCGAAACGGTGGTTGTCCACGGTGGAAGATGGGTGCGGAGGGTTGGAAACGGGTAGATCCGGTAATATTATGACGGATCCGGGTTACGGAGGGGAAATATGTAAGTGGAGGGTAGATCGGTGAAGGGTAGCGCTAGATCAAAGTAGATCTAGGGTTTTCGGAGCGGTTGGAAGTGGATCCACGAAGGGGAGAAGAAGTGAGGGGGCGGGTGAACAGTAACGGCGGACGAACAGTGTGGATGAACAGTACGCATGAACAGTTCCGGCTGGTGAACAGTGCGGGTGAACAGTAATTTCTGGGTTTCTGGACAGTGGTAGGGTTGGGATTTGGGGGCTATAGGGGTTGCGGATGAGGGTTTCGGAGGGGGAAAAAGAAGGTTATGGATGGGTAGTACCTTGGGGATGAAGTTCCACCGCTAGGAGTCAACACCTAGGGCTCCACGGCGTCGGCACCATGGCGTGATCGCGGAGGTCCGGGAATCTCTTCTCCAAAACCAGCAATGAGTCTCTCCAAGCCTCTAACACTCCTATTTATAATATTCTAACATTAGGGCAACCCGGATTCGACGGCTATGATTGGCCGACGAGTCCTCGTGCCAAACATAAGCAAATGAAAGTAAAAATAACAAAGTTATATATCAAAAAAGATTCGCGGCACGCATCCGGACGCATCCGCGGGGTCGGATCGTCCCTCCGCTCAAGTCTTCCGGCGAGAATATACGAAAGTGGGCCCCGCCTTGTTACGGGTCGATGGTCCCCCATCACTCACTCTACTCAAATTCATTCCCCAAAGCTACTTCTCCACAACAATCACAGGATCTTCAATATCAAAAACCCCTGCCCTGGAAATGAACAAATGCACTGCAAAGATGCCACGGAACAACCATGCTTACTCACTACTATGTTCCAGTTTGAAAGGAATTTGGAAGTATTGGACAAACAAACCGGTCTGCTCAGAATAAATTAAAGCGAAACATTTCACTTCTGGAGATAACAAAGTTATCCAAGACAAACCTTGTAACACCCCTTCCCAGTATTTCAGAAATCAGCCGTCCGGCCGGGTCAGCGATATAAAGAAAACTAGGAAACAGTATTAAAACTAGTATGCAGCAATTAAAAAGAAACATCTACTAAGAATTTAAAACTTACAACGGAATCTAAGAAAGTAAGCTAAGGGTAACCACATACCTCAAATCTGGATTCACAGAGCCACTAAACAAAAATAGAATTGAAATGACTGAAAATATGTAATATCATAATAAGTCTGATACAAGACATATTAAAATATTAACAAGATACATTGTCCACATCTACAAGTGTATGCTGAAAGTAAGAAAAATTGAAAGGAAAAAAAACTACAAACTGATGTCACCAACGCTCATCCTAGGCGTAGTTTCCCACCTGGGTCACCTGAAAAACATTGCCCACGAGGGGTCAGAGTAAAGAAAAATAACTCCTCCTAGTGACACTAAAATCATTTTCTCATATGATGAATGCATGCCTTTAGAAAATAATTTTGTGCATTAAAAAAATATTTATGCTATATGTTATGCATGCCTTCGCACTACTTCCTGGTCAAAACATCTATTTGTTCTATGTACGTAGCTTTTAGTTCACTAACCAAAGTCCTGGCGTTCACTAACTAGTATACTGTCTCACGTCAGCTCTATACTTGAGTTATAGGTGGCTTCTAGCCTACACATCTACTGGGAAGGCTCTAGGCAGAGTAGCTCCTAACGCGCAACTGAAACTGACGACCCGAGACCATCTTACGAACTCAATTGTTCTAGTGTCGCACGTACACGGTCTCGAATCTACTAACTGTCTCAAAGGGGAGTCAATTCCCAAGACTGTACTGCTCATTGGGTACCATATGCCTTATGAGAAAGGTATTGCGCATCTACCTAGCACGAAAAGACTTGTGTGCTTACTGACCTTTTTGGTCTGATGCTACTCTGCTTGGGACATCTCTTTTGGTGTACTACTGAGCGAACCGTAACTTTCTCGTGGTCGACTAGAAGGGACCTTCACGCCCTTGGTTGGACAAATTTCAAGCTTACGTACACGGGTAAAGGTTTCGTACCTAACGTTACTGTTCATAATCTGACTACTTTGGTCTTGGAGAAGGGTGTCATCCTACACGTTTTCCGCGACCGTTTTCCTATCACCACACATTTCTATGCATGGTCATGATACTTGTACAAAAGCTACACATGCGTATACAAAAATATATTTTTTTGCAATGTCTAATTAGCAGGAATTAGGTTTCCTTACAGTGGTGGTGCGGCGCTCATACACTCGGCGCGGCGACATTTACTTATTCGAAGGAAAACCGGCTACTGGGGACTTTCAGAACCTTGCCCCGAGGCCACCAAAATCCTTTACGAGGGAGTGATTGAGGCTCTCACTGCGCCCAACTCTAACTTCGCGGAGGATTTCGTACTCCAAAACCTAATTTGGGCAAACGTAATGAAAACCTAGCTTAGATTAGTTTTCAAATCAAATGATTTCCATGAAGGAATAGCGATAAGGGAGGGATAACACTCACGAGAACCAAACGATTTACTTCCACCGGTTAGGATTGAAACCGGCTCTTCCACGGCCAAAGAAGGAAAAGGAACACCCACCGGCACTCGTAGAGGAAGGAGGAGAAGCCGGAGTGGACTTCTGGAGGAGGATCAGCCGGCGGAAGGAGCTACGGGGGAGCGTCGGCTTGCGGATCGGGAGACGTCGGATTGTGGCTTCGTGCGGTTTGCGGCTTATTCCCGTAAGAAGAGGGTGTGTGCGGGTTTTAATAGAATACGTGCTTTGAGTTGCGGTTTTCTTATTAACCGAAAGGAGAGAGGGGGAAAAATACTATTGGCACACCAAAAGTGCTATTTCACACTATACTAACGCCTTTAAATATAAACGATTCTTGTCGCGCATCGCTACTAAGATTAAAAATGCGTCAAAAACTATGGATGTTACAAATCTCCCCTCCTAACAAAGATTTTCGTCCTCGAAAATTGTAACCATACCTGAATCGAAGAGAAAAGAATAGTCTGCATTGCTTTTAAGCTCATTCTCTCGCTCCCAAGTATACTCTGGACGGCCACAGTTCATCCAACACTGAACTCTACTGACCTGTGCTTCTGATCATGATACTTGGTCTGGCGATCCTGAGCTGTCTTCATACGCTCCTGAATGAGCTTGATCCTATCAGTGGTCTTATCAATCCATGACTCACTGATGGTAGATCTTTCCTCACTTTCAGCCCAACACAACGGTGTCCGACAACGTCTACCATAGAGGGCCTCAAACGGTGTCATCTCAATGCTTGTCTGAAAACTGTTGTTGTAGGAGAACTCCACAAGAGTAACATATTTCTCTCATTTTCCTCCAAAGTCCAAAATGCACATCCGTAGCAGATCCTCCAAAGTCCTATTTGTGCGCTCAGTCTGTCCATCTGTCTGGGGATGGAATGTGGTGCTGAAATGTAATCTGGTACCCAACCGCTCCTGTACGTATCGCCACTCCTTGGAGGTAAATCTGTCATCTTGGTCTGAAACAATAGTCTTGAGAACACCGTGAAGTCGAACTATCTCGTCTATATATAACTGTGTCAGCTTCGGACCTTGATCCGCTTTCCTAAGAGGAATGAAATGGGCGACCTTAGAAAGCCGATCTACTATAACCCATAAGGAATCATTCCCACTCTGCGCTCTCGGTAGACCATGAATGAAATCCATGGATATATCCTCAAAAGTCCACTCGGGAATGGGAAGTGGCTGCAACTTGTCTCCAAGCCTTTAGCACTCGGCCTTAACTAACTTGTATGTCTCGCACTTCCCTACATAATCTGCAACATCACTCTTCAAGCCTGGCCACCAGACTACCTTCTTGAGATTTGCATACATCTTAGTGCTACCCGGATGTATAGAATATCTGGAATTGTGTGCCTCAAATAGAATATCCTCGCGAAGCTGACTAACATAGGGGATACACACTCTGTCATCATGCAATAATAACTCATCCTGAATAGAGAATCTCATTTTCTACCCTGACTGCACTGAGATCCAAAATCTCTGCCATCCTTGGATCCAAAGGTAAAGCTGTCCTGATTCTATCCTTAATGTCGCAAGTAATTTCCATCCAACTCAACCTTGCAGAACCAAAACTACAACGTGGCACAACAGTGATGTCCAATCTCTCCAATTCCCGCACCAACTCCTGCTGAGTGAGAAGGGAAAAACACGAACCTCTACGGCTAAGAGCATCAGCTACCACGTTCGCCTTTCCTGGTTGGTACTGAATGTCTACGTCGTAGTCCGATAGAAACTCTAACCATCTGCGTTGTCTCAAATTGAGCTCTCGCTGATTGAAGATATACTTGAGGCTCTTATGATCAGTGAAGATCTCGCAACGCACTTCATAGAGATAGTGTCTCCATATCTTTAGAGCATGTATGAATGCTGCAAGCTCCAAGTCATGCACGGGATACTTCCTCTCATGAACCTTTAACTGTCTCGAGGCATAGGCTACGAACTTTCCATGTTGCATGAGAACACAACCCAAATCCTAACCTGACGCATCGCTATAAATCTGAAACCCGTCAGACCCTGAAGGTAAACTCAAGATCGGTGCGGTCATCAACCTGTCCTTCAAGTCCTCAAAATCCAACTCGCACTCAACTGTACAAACCAAGCCCTTACCCTTCCTAGTGAGGGAAGTCAGTGGTAAGACTATCTTTGAGAAATCCTTGATGAATCTCCTGTAGTAACCAGCCAGACCCAAAAAGCTGTGAACCTGTGAAACTGTCGTCGGCCTTGGCCAATTCTTAATGGCCTCTATCTTTTTCGGATCAACACTAACCCCTTTCTGACTGATGATGTGGCCTAAGAATGCAATCTCTAAAAGCCAGAACTCACATTTTGAAAACTTGACATATAGCTGGTTCTTCCTGAGGGTGCTCAAAATAATACTGAGGTGAGCGACATGATCTTCTGCACTCTTAGAGAACACCAAGATATCATCGATAAAGACGATAACAAAACGATCCAAGTACTCCCGAAATACCATGTTCATCAGGTCCATAAATACTGAAGGGGCATTGGTCAGCCCGAACGGCATGACCACGAACTCGAAGTGTCAATATCTGGTACTGAAAGCCGTCTTCTGAATATCCACGTCTCGAATCTTTAATTGGTGGTTGCCCGACCTCAAATCTAGCTTGGAAAAGGTGCTCGATCCCACCAACTGGTCGAACAAATCATCAATCCTGGGAGTCGGGTATTTATTCTTTACTGTCAACTTGTTCAATTCACGGTAGTCTATGCACAGTCTCAGACTACCATCCTTCTTCACAAATATTACTGGAGCACTCCAAGGTGAAGTACTGGGGCGTATAAAACCCAAATCAAGCAACTCCTACAACTGGCTCTTCAACTCTGCTAGTTTCCTTGGAGCCATCCGGTATGGGGATTTAGCTACCGGTGTAGCCCCAGGCTGCAAGTATATCGGGAACTCAATCTCTCTATCTGGAGGGGCACCAGGGAGCTCTTCCGGGAAAACATCGGGGAACTCCTGCACCACTGGTACCTTTGCCAAGTCAGCCTTAGACTCCGCGTTCATCTGTACTCCAAAGGTTTTACAACCCTTACTGATGCACCTTCTAGCTTAGACTGCGGAGATGATCATCTTCACTACTCCCTACAAGCCCTGAAAAAAAAACGCATTTTGGTTGGGTCCCTCAAATTGTATTTGCTTCACCCTACAGTCAATCCTGGCGTTGACTGCCGAAAGTCAGTCCATTCCAAAGATCAGGTCGAATCCTACAATAGGTAGTTGTAAAGCTTCCACGATAATCTCGGTATCACCAAACTGCACCGGTACCCTGCACTTATCTCTGGTCTACAGAAGGGATCCATTCGGCATCATGACTTCCAGCGGTACTGTCTCTGGAAAGACTTCTAAATTCAGCTTACGCACTAGAGATTTCGCGATAAACGAGTGTGAGGCGCCCGTATCAAACAAAATCTTGGAGAGTAAATTACGAATCATAAGTATGCCTACAAGAATGATTTACAAAGATGAAAAGAGTGTTACTACGGAGGATTCAATAAACTTGTTAAGCAAATAAACACTTACCAGTCACTACATCCTCCTGATCCTTTGCCTCCTGCTGACCCAGCTCATACGCTCTGGGCTGCACTAAGTCTCGACCATGCTGTGGTTTCCCATCAGTGATCATCAACGCTTTGCCCTTATCTACTCAGCTAGAACCACCAACCTCGTACTTCGACTGCAGGAACAAATTGCATGCATCATCTACTGTAATTACATGAATGTAATGAATAAAACTAAGTTTTGATTACCTGATTTGCACCAACTTCCTGACAGTAGCGAACTATGTGTCCAGGTTGACGACACTTGTAACATACGCCAGCGCTGGACAAACACTCTCCTAGATGGCGACGCTGACACTTGGGACAAGTGGGGTAGTCCTTGCTCCTATCTCCAGACTGACCACTCTTCTTAGCCTCAAGTTTCGGCTTCTTGTTCCAGTTCTTCCCTTGGCCACTCCTGCTCTGTTGCGGCTGATGCAAATCCTGAGATCGCTTCGCACGAAAACTACTTTGCTTCTGAACCTTCTGCTGATCAGCCTCAATCCTGCGAGCCGTATCCACTAAGCTCCTGTAGTCAGCGTTGACCATGGTCATCAGCGGCTGCCTCAACGAGTCACGCAAACCATCCACAAAGCGGCTGCACTTCTCAGCCTGATCTCCCTGCATCACGCCCGCATATCGAGCCAGATGGGTAAGCTCTCGCTCGTACTCAGTAACGGTCCTGTCCCCCTGGAAAAGCCTAAGATATTTCTCCTGGAGACCTCGTCTTGCGGAAGGAGGCACGAACTAACTTGCAAGGGCTCTAGAAAATTCACCCCACGTAAACATGTCTGACGTATGATTTGACAAAAAATATGGTCGTACTATTTAAAAATGAACGTATCACTTCCAAAAATATAGAGGAAATTTTTGTAACACTTTACCTGCAGGATCATCTGCCCGGTACTTGTCCCACCAGACCTTTGCCTCACCTCAGAGAAGGAAAACTGTCAGAGGAACCTTCTTGTTCTCCGGGCACTCCAAAACGTTCAACAGGTCTCTGGTGTTTGCTATCCAATCATCTGTGTCCATCGGGGTCTCATCCCCACTGTAGTTCGAGGGTTGAAGTTCTCTAAAGTTCCTCAAATAGCGTTCCAGGGTCATCTCTATGGGTGCTGGGGCAGGAGCTGGTGCAGGGGCTGGTACTTGTACTGGAGCTGGAAACCCTGCAGCCAGTCCTCTCTGAAAGTCCATCAAGGCAACAGTGACCGCCCTGGCAATCTGAGACGTTATGTCAGTGCCCTCTGGAGCTGCTGGAACTGGTGGTACATGTGGTACGGCAGCGTCTCCCATGGTCGCGTTAGGAACAGGATCCTAATGTAAAGGTTCACCTGGTTAACTGACTCGTGGTGCCTGATAGAACATATAAAAAAAATCTGATTATTTATCAAGCATCTGAGAAATCTGGCTTAACACTTTTATTTCGTACTCTTGCGAACACTAGGGCTTAAACGCACTTAAAGTACTCTACTAACAAGAGTTTACTCTTACACATTCTTATGGCTCTGTGAAAATCTTCTAGGGTCCAGGGATCCTAAACTTGCTCTGATATCAATTTGTAACACCCCTTCCCAGTATTTCAGAAATCAGCCGTCCGGACGGGTCAGCGATATAAAGAAAACTAGGAAACAGTATTAAAACTAATATGCAACAGGTAAAAAGAAACATCTACTAAGAATTTAAAACTTACAACGGAAGCTAAGAAGGTAAACTAAGGGTAACCACATACCTCAAATCTGGATTCACAGAGCCACTAAACAAAAATAGAATTGAAATGACTGAAAATCTATAATATCATAATAAGTCTGATACAAGGCATATTAAAACATTAACAAGATACATTGTCCACATCTACAAGTGTATGCTGAAAGAAATAAAAACTAAAAGGGAAAACACTACAAACTGATGCCACCAAACGCTCATTCTAGGCATAGTTTCCCACCTGGGTCACCTGAAAAACATTGCCCACGAGGGGTCAGAGTAAAGAAAAATAACTTCTCCTAGTGACACTAAAATCATTTTTTCATATGATGAATGCATGCTTTTAAAAAACAATTTTGTGCATTAAAAAAACATTTATGATATATGTTATGCATGTCTAAGCACTACTTCCTGATCAAAACATTTATTTGTTTTATGTACGTGACTTTTAGTTCACTAACCCAAGTCATGGCGTTCACTAACTAGTGTACTGTCTCACGTCAGCTCTATACTTGAGTTCTAGGTGGCTTTTATCCTACACATCTACTGGGAAGGCTCTAGGCAGAGTAGTTCCTAACGCGCAACTGAAACTGACGACCCGAGACCATCTTACGAACTCAATTGTTCTAGTGTCGCACGGACACGGTCTCGAATCTACTAACTGTCTCAAAGGGGAGTCAACTCCCAAGACTGTACTGCTCATTGGGTACCATATGCCTTATGAGAAAGGTAGTGCGCCTCTACCTAGCACGAAAATACTTGTGTGCTTACTGACCTTTTTGGTCTGATGCTACTCTGCTTGGGACATCTCTTTTGGTGTACTACTGAGCGACCCTTAACTTTCTCGTGGTCGACTAGAAGGGACATTCACGCTCTTGGTTGGACAAATTTCAAGCTTACGTACACGGGTAAAGGTTTCGTACCTAACGTTACTGTTCATAATCTGACTACTTTGGTTTTGGAGAAGGGTGTCATCCTACACGTTTTCTGCGACCGTTTTCCTATCACCACACCTTTCTATGCATGGTCATGATACTTGTACAAAACCTACACATGCGTATACAAAAATATATTTTTTTGCAATGTCTAATTAGCAGGAATTAGGTTTCCTTACAGTGGTGGTGCGGCGCTCGTACACTCGGCGCAGCGACATTTACTTTTTCGAAAGAAAACCGACTACTGGGGACATTCAGAACCTTGCCCCGAGGCCACCAAAATCCTTTACGAGGGAGTGATTGAGGCTCTCACTGCGCCCAACTCCAACTTCGCAGAGGATTTCGTACTCCAAAACCTAATTTGGGCAAACGGAAAGAAAACCTAGCTTAGATTAGTTTTCAAATCGAATGATTTCCATGAAGGAATAGCAATAAGGGAGGGATAACACTCACCGGAATCAAACGATTCACTTCCACCGGTTAGGGTTGAAACCGGCTCTTCCACGGCCAAAAAAGGAAAAGGAACACCCACCGGCACTCGTAGAGGAAGGAGGAGAAGCCGGAGTAGACTTCTGGAGGAGGATCGGCCTGCGGAAGGAGTTGCAGGGGAGCGTCGGCTTGCGGATCGGGAGACGTCGGGATGTGGCTTCGTGCGGTTTGCGGCTTATTCCCGTGAGAAGAGGGTGTGTGCGGGTTTTAATAGAATACGGGCTTTGAGTTGCGGTTTTCTTATTAACCGAAAGGAGAGAGGGGGGAAAACTACTATTGGCACCCCAAAAGTGTTATTTCACACTATACTAACGCCTTTAAATATAAACGATTCTTGTCACACATCGCTACTAAACTTAAAAATGCGTCAAAAACTATGGATGTTACAAACCTAACACTAGATGACCCCTGGAAGGAAAAAATCAAACGCATAGGCCTGTTCAGTAAACTCAATATTTGGAGAACTGGAATAGGAAAGTAAATTTCTGAGAAGACAAATAGTGTAACAATAAACTTAGTGACACATTAAATAGGGACAGTTAGCATGCTGTAAATTAAAAAAGATAGAAATTTAAGTACGGGGAGGCTAACTGTAAAATACTATCTTGTATAAGCACTTAAACAGACCATGTTTTGGTATCATGAATTGATCTAGGTAAGTAATAATGATTTTTTTTGGAAGAATCACAGTGATGGCTGATTTCTAGCTATTTTCTGAATTTTTGTCATTCCCAGTGACATTAATTTTCAGTTCCATGCACAGTAGAATGCTAAAACCAATTGCTAGAAGCCTGTTACAGGAGGATCTTGACAAGACCATGTCCCTCCATTATTCTTGTATGTATGTTGTTTTCAAAAGGAGTCGTTATGACCAGTATGAACTATGAAGCAATAATATCATTCAGTCATGGTTTAATCGTGTTATAGTTATTCATGGAAAGAAGCAAACTCAACAATATCGAAATGTAAGATTAAAAAGTACCCCTAGCCAAGGTGCATTCCAGTTGGATGACTCTCCCTGCAAAAACTTTTGATTATTAAACAAAGAACTTCTGATGAACTACCAGAAAAAATAGGTCAAAAGAGAACAGAAAGAAACTATTTTATAGAAAGAGTTACATAATGAAAATGTACTGATATCAACTGAGTTGTTTCACAACAACAAGATAGGCCCACTTATGATCTAGTTATTTCTTCCATTCAGAGAATTCAAGATGCAATATTTTGGATTATCATGTTCTATGGTTAGTAAGTTTTGTTAGAAAAGCCCAATTAAGGGCCCATGTTTTCTCCTCTCTCTCCTTGTATTAGTCTCACATCATGTATTAGAATTTCTCTCTTCATTCTTCTCCTATATAAGTGTATGTATACTTGTAACTATTCATTCAAGAAATATATACAAGCTTTGAGGCCTCTCTTTACATGGTATCAGAGGCAACCGGTCTCCTCCTTGGGTATTCGGCCTAGCCAATTTCTAGCCGCCTATCTTCCTTGCCTGTCCGCGCGGCTTCCCTTAGCCGCGGCCTCTTGCGGCCTCTCTTTTTCTACCCGCCTCCATCTCTGCCTCTCTCGTGGCCTCCTCCTCCTTCCTACCACCTCCCTTTTTATAATCCTCTCTCGCGTGGGTCCACCTTCTCCTTTCCTTCTCTACCCGCGCGGGCTCTCTCTATCCGCTGCGACCTCTCCTTTCTGTTGTCCGCTGCGGGCTATCTCTCTCCTTCTCGCGGATTCCTCTCTCTGCCTAAATCCGCTCGAGTTCTCTACCTCGCGGATTCTTCTTCTGGCCGCTCGAGTTCTCTACTCGCGGCCTCTTCCTGCTCGCTGCGACCTGCTCTCCTGCTCGCCGCGACCTTCCTCCTGCTCGCCACGATCTGCTCTCCTGCTCGCCGCGACCTGCCTCCTGTTCGCCGCGACCTGCTCTCCTGCTCGCCGCGACCTACCTCTTGTTCGTCGCGACCTCCTCTCCTGCTCGCCGCGACCTTCCTCCTGCTCGCCGCGATCTGCTCTCCTGCTCGCCGCGACCTGCCTTTTTTGCTCGTTGCGATCTCGCCTTCCCGCAGCTAGCTTTTCTGCTCTCTACTCGTCTGCGGCCTGCCTTGTCGCTCGCGCTCTCCTCTCTGTCCTTAGCCGCATCCTGGTCGCGACCTCGATTGTCGTTGGTGTATCCACCGAAACCGTGCGGCTATCTTCTCTGTCGTCTTCTCCCTAGTCGCATTCTGGTCGCGATCTCCTGATCGCTGGTGTGTCCACCGAGACCGTGCGACTGCCTTTTCTAACCGCCCGGTCTCCTCTGCTGGCCGTGCATGGCTTCCGATAATTCCGCTGCTACATCTGCTCCACTAGCCCGTGCGACTGCCACGGCTTCCGAACTCCGTGATGAGTTACGGATTACTACCATCTCTCTAACTGGAAAAAGGAATTTCGTCGAGTGGGTTCACTCGGTTCGCCGTGTTCTGCAGACGAAGGGTCTTCTTCACCATTTGACCCGCGCTACTCCAACTGCTCCCTCCGATGACTGGCTTCGTGATGATGGCCGGGTCCAATCCTGGCTTCTAAACTCTATGGATCCCGAGCCCTACAAAATGACCATGTATCATGACACGGCTAAGTCCATGTGAGAGGAGCTTCACGCTTTTTACTCTGGCCATGATAGCCTACAGAACCTATATGATATCATTTCCGATCTGCAGAATCTTAAACCGGGTGCTCCTGGTGATATGCTCTCCTTCGTGGCTAAAGCCAAGAGTTTGGCAGAGGCTTGGATTCAACATCAGCCTCCTACTACCGATCTAACCACTCAACGAAACCAAAAATAAGCTGTCGTCATCGCTATGATGATGTCTCGAGTTCCTCCCCACCTGCATAGTATTCGGGCCCAGATTCTATCATCCGCCACAACTCCTTCACTGTCTGATGTCTGCTCCATGCTGCTAAAAGTCACGCCTCCCTCTGAGGCTCCTCCTGTTTTTGCCCCGGCTCTTCTTCAGCAACCTCTTCTCTCGACCCCTCCTCCTCATGGATCTTCCACTCGGGGGGGCCAACCCCCGTCTCGGGTACGAGGACGTGGTGGTCGCTCTTCTATGAAATGCACCTACTGTGGACGGGATAATCATCTTGAAGCCACCTACTACCGCAAGCATAGCTTACCTCCTCACCTTACTGCTACTATTTCTGCTACTCCGGCTCCTACTGGGTCTTCTGTCACTGATCCTGCTAGACATTGATGAGCTCCGCACCCAACTTCAACAGCTTCAGGGTGCCCTCAGCCGCTCCTCTGGTTCTGTTGCGTCCTTTTCTGCGAAAGGTATAACCTGTCTCTCTCATAATCCTTGCTGGATCGTTGATTTCGACGCTACTCACCATATTACCTCCCAGAAGCCCACAGAGTACCTACAGACGCCTCATCTTGCTTGCATCACTGTGGCCAACGGTGCCACCCTACCAGTCTCTGGCTCCGTTGCTCTTCAGCTTACGCCGACCCTTTCTCTTTCCTCGGTTCTTCACGTTTCGGGGTCTCCTTTCAATTTATTATTTGTTAGTCGTCTCACACACGAGCTTGATTGTTGCATTACCTTTTCACCTTCTTCTTTTCTTATGCAGGATCGCCGCACCCGGAGTACCATTGGTAAGGGGTAGCTGTTGAATGGGTTGTACATCTTGGATATCCCACCGACTCTTCTCTCCGCCGTCTCCACTGTTGATCGGCATCGCCGCCTTGGGCATGCTCCCCTTCCGATTCTCAAGCGGGCTCTTCCTGATGTACCTCTACGGGAGTTCTCTTGTGAATCTTGTATCTACGGCAAACAACATCGTTCTTATTTCCCCCCTGCCTGTATCAGGAGTAGTACTCCTTTATCTTTAGTTCATTCTGATGTATGGGATCCTCATAGAGTCCCCAGTATTTTTGGATTTCGCTATTTTGTAACGTTCATTGACGATTACTCGCGTACCACGTGGCTTTATTTACTACATGATCGAACTGAACTTACCTCTGTGTTCCGCGCCTTTTTATTTGAGATGTGTATCGCCACCCCCCTCAAAGTTCTTCGCACTGATAATGCTCGTGAGTATACGGGTCGCACCTTCTCCAATCTCTGCACCGAATTTGGTGTCATCCATCAAACTTCATGTGCGTATACCCCTCAGCAAAACGGAGTGGCGAAACGCAAAAATCATCATCTTCTCGATGTTGTGCGCTCCCTAATGTTCCAAATGCACGTTCCGATCGAATATTGGAACTTTGCTGTTTCCACCGTCTGTCATCTCATCAAGCGCCTTCCCTCGTCTGTGCTTAATTTTTTCTCACCCATCCAACTCCTCTATACCTCAACCAACCTCACCTCTCTCACACCGCGGATCTTCGGGTGTGTTTGCTACGTCCACCTTTTTGGCCCTCCTTCTGACAAAATTGCTCCTCGGGCCGCCAAGTATATGTTTGTTGGCTACTCCCGCACTCAAAAGGGGTACGTCTGCTACTCTCCTTCCGACGGCAAGCTGGTCGTTTCTGCGGATGTCACATTCTGCGAAGACCAGCCCTTCCACTTACCTAGCACCACCTCGTCTTTTGCTCCATCTATTCCCCGGCCTGTCGTACCAGTCACGCCATCTTTGTCGTCCTCTTCCTCCTCTCCCAACGTTCCTCCTCGGGTTCCTCCACCACTTATCCGTGTCTACTCTCGTCGCCCATCCAAGGATGCTCCTGTGACCCAGCTCCCCGCTACCAGCGATACCTTAGCTATGGCAGATCCCACTCCCGTCTCTACAGCTCATCCCTTGGCCAACTACATCTCTCTCCATCGGCTGACGCCTCCTCTCTACGCATTTGCTACCTCTTTTTCCTCTATTTCTATACCTAACACTGTGTAGGAGGCGCTTCAACACCCAGGGTGGCGGGCCGCTATGAACGATGAAATGCGGGCTCTCTGGGCTAACCAGACCTGGGATCTGGTTTCTCTTCCTGAAGGCCACACCTCTGTTAGCTGCAAATGGGTCTTCGTTATTAAACATGTGGCGGATGGCACTGTCGACCGTCTGAAGGCCCGCCTTATGGAACGGGGCTTTACTCAGCAACATGGCCTTGATTACGAGAAAACCTTCTCTCCCGTGGCCAAATTGAACACGGTCCGCATTCTTCTCTCCTTGGTTGTTCATCGGCACTGGCTCCTTTATCAGTTGGATATTAAGAAAGCATTCCTCAACGGCGATCTACAGGAGACAGTTTATATGCAGCAACCTCCTGGGTTTGAGACCACGGGGGAGTCTTTGGTATGTCACCTTCGGAAATCCATTTATGGTCTCAAACAGTCCCCGCGTGCGTGATTTGAAAAATTCAGTAAGGTGTTATGTGCTAGTGGCTTCACTCGGAGCTCAGCTGATTTTTCTCTCTTCACCCGACATCGGTCAACCGGGACTTTGATTCTTCTGGTCTACGTTGACGATATCCTGATTACTGGCAACAACACGGCAGGAATACAACAGATCAAAGAACAGTTAAATTCCGCCTTTCAGACCAAAGATCTGGGCAACCTTCGGTACTTTCTTGGGCTCAAGGTCGCACGACGCTCTGTTGGTCTTGTGTTATCTCAAAGGAAGTACTGTATGGACCTCCTTCACGATGCAGGTTATTCTGGGTGCAAACCTGCGAAGACTCCTATGAACGCCAATCACAAGCTCTCGGCTCATAGCTCTGACTCTGACAAGCTGCTTACAAATCCGGAATATTACAGACGCTTGGTCGGGAAACTGATCTACCTTACGGTGAATCGACCGGGCATCTCGTTTGTTGTGGGAGTTGTGAGTCGATTCATGCACGCTCCTCGGACATCTCATCTTCAAGCGGTCGAGCGCATCCTTCGATATCTCAAGATCGCCCCCGGACAAGGACTTGTGTACAAGCCATCCAAATCTCTATCTCTTGTCGCGTATTCGGACGCTGACTATGCAGGATCTATTGATGATAGGCGCTCCACAACTGGGTTCTGTACTTTGGTGGACACCTCATAACTTGGCGTAGCAAGAAACAGACTGTGGTTGCGCGTTCTTCTGCTGAAGCCGAATACCGGGCTATGTCTGATGTTGTTTCTGAGCTAACCTGGCTTGAAGGCCTTCTAGGAGACTTGGGTGTTCGTCTCTCATCTCTGGCAACCTTATTTTGTGACAGTCAGGCAGCAATTCATATTTCCAAGAATCCGGTTTTCCACGAACGCACAAAGCATATCGAAGTTGACTGTCACTTTATCCGGGAAAAAGTACAGTCAAAGAAGATAGATTTGGAGCATGTTCCTGCTACCGACCAAGTTGCGGACATCCTGACGAAAGCTCTCTCCAGGCAACTATACTATCAGTTTTTATCCAAGCTTGGTGCCTACGACTTGTACGCTCCAGCTTGCGGGGAGTGTTAGAAAAGCCCAATAAAGGGCCCATGTTTTCTCCTTTCTCTCTCCTTGTATTAGTCTCACATCATGTATTAGGATTTCTCTCTTCATTCTTCTCCTATATAAGTGTATGTATACTTGTAACTATTCATTCAAGAAGTATATACAAGCTTCGAGGCCTCTCTTTACAAGTTTCAAGTATCAAATAATATGACTAACGAAACAAGTTTTCATTTTTAGGGCATATAAATGACTAAATTTTATGACAGATTAAACTTTTCCGAAGTTATATTGAGCAGTAGTCAGTTATGAAAGAATTCACATTTTATTTTATTTTCTTCCATTGGAAGAGTGTGTGGCCTAAATTACCTTCTCCATCAAAAGTGTTAGAAGACATAAGGAAAAATGATGTAAAGGCCCATTTATAGGCCCATTTCCTCCTTTTTTTAGTGTCACATCTATTGTATAGGATTCTTCCTTCTTCTCTTCTCCTATATATTTGTATTCTCTCTTGTATTTAATTAATATAGAAGTATCTACAAGGTTTGCCCATTGATTTCTACATGGTATCAGAGGGACCCGGTCCGGCCTGCCTCTGACCGCCCGGCTTCTCTAGTTTTCTGTCCGCTCGGTTTCACTTTCTGACCGCGACGACTTGCTTTTTCCCTCTGACCGCTTGTTGTTGCGGCTTCTCTCTACTCTACCCGCTTCATTCTCATCTCCTGTGGATCCACCGCCCTTCCCTCTCTTTATAACCTTCCTCTCCCTAGCTCGTGGCCCCCACTTCCGTTCTGTTTGTTTTCCTATCCGATGCGGTCTCTCTCTCTTCTCCTTATCGCTACGGTCTGCTCCTCACCGCTACGGTCTGCTCCTCACCGCTACGGTCTGCTGCTAACTGCTCGGCCTCTGCTTGGGTACGGTCTATTTTTAAACCGCACTGTCCGCTACCTACTTTCCCGCGACGTCTGTCTTTACCCGTGACGGTCTTCTCTTCTCGTCGCAGATTTCTCTACCCGCAGCGACCTCTTTTACCCGCTCTTAATCTTATAGCCTTCCTCTCTTTGCCGCTTTGCCGGTTTTCTGCCCTGCCGACTTGCTGCTCTCTGCGGTCTCTGTATCCGCGTGATCTGTTCTTCCGGATTGCGGGATTGCCGGCTTCTTCTCTCCGCTGCGGCCTCCCTCTCTGTTCTGTTCTTGCTTCTTTACTCCCTGCTCGCCGCGACTTCACTTTGTCGCTGCGACTTCTCTTCTCTTCTCGCCGCAAGTTGCTCCTTACCCGTTGCGAGCTCCGCATCTAGGCCGTGGCATCGTCCTTTGCCGCTGGTGTGCTCACCGTGACCGATGACGACTTCTCGCACGACTTCTTCCTTTGCTTAGTCATTGCGTCTTACCATCCTATTGTTGTTTTCCCTACCCGCAGCGGGCTCCGCCTCTTGGTCGCGGGCTCTTGACTGCTGGTGTGTTGACACCGAGACCAGGCGGTTTCCTTGCTCCGCTCCACTTTCTGCTAGTTACGGTTTCTCTTTTCTCGAGCGGCTTGTTCTCGTCGTTGCGGCTTGTTCTCGCCGTTGCGGCTTGTTCTCGCCGCTGCCTCTTTTCACGCGTGCTTCCTCTGTGGTAACCGCTAGTTCTGTCCGGCAAGACGCGTGCTTTCTTGCCGCCAAGTTTCTGTGGCTAGTCGCTTATCAGGATTATGGCTTCTGCCTCCACCACTACTGATGAGATTGCTGCGTTGCGTGCTCAACTCCATCAGCTTCAAGAGGTAGTTCGTCGCTCATCTGGCTCTGTGGCCTCGATCTTCCAGGAAGGTATATCGTGCCTCTCACACAACTCTCACTAGATTGTGGACTCGAGTGCTACAAATCATCTCTCCGCAGCAGCAGCCCAAATACTTAGATATTTCTTACCCCCAGCACATCACTGTGGCCAATGGTGATAGGATCTCGGTTTCTGGCGCTGCTCATCTGCCTCTTACTCCTCTATCCTTATCATCGATTCTTCATGTTCCGGGTTCTCCTTTTAATCTCCTTTCTGTTAGTGGTCTTACGCAAGACCTTGATTGTTGTGTTACTTTCTCACGCTCTTCCTTTGTGGTGCATGATCGACTAACGCAGAATATACTTGGTAGAGGGCAACTGTCTAACGAGCTATATCTTCTTGATGTTCCTCCCACTGCTCTTACTACTGTCTCTACCACTGATTGGCATCGTCGTCTTGGGCATGCCCCTCTTCCAATCCTCAAGAAAGCTCTTCCTACTGTCTCCCTTCATGAGTTCTTTTGTGAATCATGTATTTTCGGCAAACAACACCGCGTCTCCTTTTCTCCTTCCTATACCCGGAGCGATGCTCCTTTATCCTTAGTTCACTCTGATATCTGGGGCCCTATAAGGACCCTAGTATTTTTGGGTATCGATACTTTGTTACGTTTATTGATGATTACTCACGGGTAACCTGGTTGTATTTACTTCGTGATCGCACCGAACTCCCAACTACGTTCCGTACATTTCTTACAGAAACTCGCACTCAGTTCTCTACCTGTGTCAAAACTCTTCGTACAGACAATGCCCGAGAATATACTTGTCGTACCTTCTCCAATCTATGCGCTGAGTTCGATATTATACATCAGACTACATGTGCCTACACTCCTCAACAAAATGGCATCGCAGAAAGGAAGAATCGTCACCTCCTTGATGTGGCTAGATCTCTTATGATCCAAATGCAGGTTCCTCCCCTCTATTAGAACTTTGCAGTCTTTACTTCTTGCCACCTCATCAACCGCATGCCTTCGTCTGTCCTCAACTTTGTGGCATTCATTACTCTCATTTACCCATCCACGAATCTCCTCTCTCACTACTCGTATTTTTGGGTGTACCTGTTATGTCCACCATCTTGGTCCTTTCAATGACAAGCTAGCCCCTCGTGCTACCAAAGCCATGTTTGTTGGGTACTCCCGAACTCAGAAGGGATATGTTTGCTTTAATCCAATCACTGGAAAGGTGGTTGTGTCTGTTGATGTCTCCTTTCATGAAGACCAATCATATCACGCAAGTCCTTCAGATCCCCTTCTTTCTCCTCCGCTACCTCGACCCATCATTTCCGTAACGTCTTCGCTTCCACCACTTCTCCCTACTCCTCTGCTTCTGATTCCTACACCACCAGTACCCTCCAAACCCGTCCCCTCCAAACCTCCTATCATTGAAGTTTACACTCGTCGTCTTCCTCGTCCAGCTGCCCAGCAACGGCTTCCCTCTACCAATGTGATCTCGCGGCCTGTTGATCCGACCTCCTCCTCGGCGGCTCATCCCTTGGCCAATTATGTCTCACTACATCGGCTCTCTCCAACTCTTCTTACCTTTTCTCTCTCTCCTCTATCTCTATACCTAACTCTGTGCAGGAAACTCTCCAGAATCCGGCGTGGCATGCCGCCATGGATGAAGAAATGACTGCTCTGTGGGGTAACCATACTTGGGATCTTGTGTCTCCTCCTCCTGGCCACAGTTGTGTTAGCTGCAAATGGATCTTTACAATCAAACATGTCGCAGATGGGACAGTTGATTGTTTAAAGGCTCGGCTTGTGGCAAGGGGTTTTACTCAACAGTACGGGCTTGATTATGAGGAAACGTTCTCCTCAGTCGCAAAATTAAATACGGTTTGGGTCTTGCTCTCTTTAGTTGTTCATCTCCACTGGCCTCTCCACCAGCTGGATGTCAAGAATGCTTTTTTTAATGACAACCTTCTTGAAACTATCTATATGACCGCCCGGGTTTGGGACCACGGGAGAGTCTCGTGTTTGTTTACTTCGCAAATCCATTTATGGTCTCAAACAGTCTCCACGGGCGTGGATTGGCAAATTCAGCAAGGCTGTTTGTGAGGTTGGCTTCAAACAAAGCTCGGCAGATTCCTCTCTCTTCACTCGTCACGAACTACAATACTTCTTGTTTATGTGGACGATATTCTGATCACTGGTGATGACTCCGCTGGGATACAACATGTTAAGCAGCATTTAAACTCTATCTTCCAAATCTAGAATACTTATGGAAGTCAACCATAAGTTATGACGAGTGAGCCTTTACCTGCACCTCGATTCCAAGAACATGGAGAATGTTCCAATCAATTTGTCAGTAGTTCAAGAGTTCTTTAGAACAAAGATGCGCACAGCGCTCGACCAAAGTCGGTTGGTAAAATGTGAGCATTGCCTCCCTTGCTTTCTCTTCATGCCTTGAAGAGGTTCCCTCCCCTTGTCTCTTTCTCTTAGTCGCTACCACCTTCTTTCGCGAAAATTTCTTTATAAACATTATGAAACTAGGAGATAGAAAACAAGAGAGGGGAAGCAAGGGGATTACCTAGGGTATACAAGAGAATGAGGAGTACTCAAGGAGGTTGAGCCACGCGAAGGAGAAGAGGAATACCGCCGTCAAGAGGTCCACCGGAAGAAGTTCACTGGAGGGACAGGAGAACAACATCAATCACCAGAGAAGAGAGAGTCGTGAAAGGGGGGAGGGTGCACGCACGAGAGAGCTCGGTGAAAATAAAAGAGGGGGCGTGTACCCTAAGTACACTCACCAAGCGCACGCGCGTGCGCAAGAAACAAGTGTGCATGTGCGCGAGCCATGCAAGGCGCGTGCCTATGCTCATATTAGCGCATGTCGAGTGCGTGGAGGAATTTTTTTAGTGCATAATAGCAACTTCGGACCAACATGAGGCACATCCGAAACTATTGAAATGAAATGAGGACCTTATATATGGTAGAATGATGAAGTTATTGATACGAAATGACCACTTAACAAAAGGAATTTAACAATCTAAATGTGAGAAAAGAAAAGGAAAGATAACTAATAGATTTATTGTCTCCCAACAAAACTTATTCGAAGTTTGCTAAATACTAACTAATTGGAGTAGAAAACCTCAAGTGCACAGGAATTTGTTTTAATTCGGGAGTTGGTAAATAATACCAATACCAACAAGATTTTCTCCTCCGCAGAAGTGTTTTCGAAAATAAAGGTAGGGAGGTTGAGGAAAAATCAAAGGAGTTCCTGGTACCTGTGGTCAGATAAGAAGATAGGGCATTCTTTGTTTCCCTAGTTTGATTCATTTGTAAGACATGGTTGGCAACACACACAATGAAGGGGTCATGCCCTACCTCATCTTCCAAAGATTTAAACGTATTATTAGATTCTGGAATAAAATGGAAAACAAGAGGAGAAGAGATACTTATAGATGGAGTGATCCCGGAATAACTCCCATCACGCGACTCGACTCCATACTACTCGACTTATACGCCTTGATTCGATACTACTCGACTCATACAATTCGACTCAAATACCTAAAGACTCATAATAATATGACCTATAATAGATAATTGACGATGTGGGACCCCAAACAGACCCCTCCATAAACCACATTTCAATCTAATGTTAAAATTATATAACTTTGGGATGTCAACATATGCTTTTGAGAATTAAAAAAGATTGTTTTTCCTTGGACAAAAATGGAAGCTAATATTAAAATTACATCAAATGTTTTAAGACTCCAGTGCAGAATGGGTAGGTCTCCATAACTATTATTACCATTGAACTTCATCAGAAATGAAAGAAGCATTCCGAATACATGAGTTTCCTACCAATAATGAAGTAGGTATGTAACTGGAAGCATGCAGCCTAACGTTACTTAAGAGAATGGTTATTCAAGTTTAAAATTTATGATCAGATCAAAATAGAGCAGCCTAATCATTCCACCAAGTCAAACAAACCTGTTGAAAATGACTAAGGCTCCATTTGGTTCGGCGGTGGCGGGTCGATCCGGCGGGTGGAAACGGAGTGTTCGAACCGGAGGGGGGAGGTGACTGCTCCAAACGGAGTTTTTTGGGGCGTTTCTCAAGGCGGGCGGGTGGAAATGGAGCAAACGCCGCCGGAGGTTCATTTGTTTACCCTCCTTCCGGCGGCATTTGCCCAAAACGGAGCAGCGAAACGCCCAAACAAATAGAGCCTAAAGTTTACTTAAAAAAACAGATTCCGTGGGAAGAATGCAAAATATATAGAAAAAATGCCTAATTTTGACAACGTTAGTGAGAATTGTCTAACTTGATTTCCAAGTGATGGGATGGCTTGATGGACAATCCATTGAGAGTCAACCACACCAATTTTCATATAAGCCGGCTGCAGAAGATGATAAACATCATGTCAGGAAAATAGCAGAAATTGCCAACTGAGCAATTTATAATATCCATATAACTAATATTAAAAGTACAAAGTTCATGCAAAAAAATAAAATGTATATGAGCAGTAAAGTTGTAGGAGCAATAGTTAACGAAACAGTTAAATGAATCAGTACAAAAGCCCACTGTAAGGCCAAGTAAGAGCCAATTATCCTCCTCAAGCTTTACTCTCACACCTTAGAATAAAAGTATTGTATATTTCTCTCATCGTATAAATATACATCTCTTGTATCTAGTTGTACATGAAGTGAGAAATTAACAACAACAACAACACTCAAGCTTTTATCCCACTATAGTGGGGTCGGCTATATGGATTCTTTGTCTCCATTGTGCCCTATCTTTTGTCATAATCTCACTAATGCCGAAGTACATCATGTCTTTTCTTATAGTTTCACTCCAAGTCTTTTTTGTTCTACCCCTCTCTCATTTAACATGCATAGTGACTAGACTCTCGCAATGCCTAATAGGTGACTCTAATGGTCTCCTTTGTACGTGTTCAAACCATCTTAGTCAAGCTTCTCGCATGTTCTTTGCAATTGGGACTACTCTTGTCTTATCCTTGATACATTCATTCACTTGATACCAGAGGCAAATTGATCATAAAAGGTTTTTTTTTGCTTGCTTCCACATGCGTTTTTTCCTTCTTCGGAGGACCGGCAGCTAGAGATTGCAAGACAACATTTCCCCCTTCCTCATGGTACATGCCTGCCTAGCATCCTTTGTAGTGTTTTGTCGCTGCCTATATGGGACCCGCATGCTTGCCGTCTCCCACAGTTCTCTAGTTCTTGCCGCAATTTACCACTCGTTTCTGGCCGCAACACCTACTCGCAGGATCGTCCGTCTCCAGCATGCTTTTTACCTGCTCGTGATTAACCACATTCTCTAGCTCGTGTGCCCCCCCCCCTTCCGCCGCCTGTCTGCTCACAGCACCTGCTCTCTTGACTACCTGCCAGCTTGTTTGCCTACTCGCCTGATCACCCGCTTACCTACATTCTACTGCTCGCATCTCGCCTGCTCACCGCTTGACTGCTTGCTTGCTCGCTGTTTCCTCTCGCCCTTTCAACCACTAGCAGTCGATGTTTTCGGCTATCTCATTAACCTCTTGCCAGCTCGACGGTTTCTATTCTTCTCCTGCTTGCGGCTTGATCGCCTGATCGTGTGCCCTTTGTTGATTGCTCGCTTGGTTGCAATCTACTGCTCACCTGATTACGGGGTATCCACAACGTTCTTTCCATTGCTTATTCACTTGATCATCGGGCTCTCCTCTTCAATTCCAGTTTCAGTGGCCTTGAATGATGTCCCGTCTCTTCCGGCTCATGCAGTAGCCTCTTTTCCTGAAGTTCGCAATAAGCTTCGGATCACCGTCATTTCTCTTAGTAGGAATAACTTTGTTGAGTGGGTGCACTCCATCCATCGTGTTTTTAGAACAAAGGGCTTCTTGCATCATCTCTCTTAAGGCCACACTACTGAGTCCATCGAGGAATGGCTTTGTGATGATGGTCATGTCCAACTTGATCATCGGGCTCTCTTCAATTCCAGTTTCAGTGGCCTTGAATGATGTCCCGTCTCTTCCGGCTCATGCAGTAGCCTCTTTTCCTGAAGTTCGCAATAAGCTTCGGATCACCGTCATTTCTCTTAGTAGGAATAACTTTGTTGAGTGGGTGCACTCCATCCATCGTGTTGTTCAGACAAAGGTCCTCTTGTATCATCTCTCTTAAGGCCACACTACTGAGCCCATCGAGGAATGGCTCTGTGATGATGGACATGTCCAATCATGGATCCTCAACTCTATAGATAATGAACCTTATCGTATGGCCATGTATTATGAAACGGCAAAGACAATGTGCGATGAAATGCACTCCCTATATTCCGGCAAGGACATCCCTCAACACCTATTTGACATCGTCATGGACCCTTAATCTCTCAATAGGGGTTGATGGAGACTTGAACTCCTTTGTTGTGCGGTCCAAGCCTTTAATCGAAGCATGGATTCAACATCAGCCTCAAACTACAGATCTGACACCAGTGTCTACCGCTCACCCTTTGGCAAATTATGTGTCCCTACATCGTCTTTCTCTGGTACTTCACAAATTTGCAACCGCTTTATCTTTTATTTCCACCCATAATACTTTGTAGGAGGCTCTTCAACATCCAGGATGACGGGCAACCATGGATGAGGAAATGACAACTTGTTGGGCCAATAAGACTTGGGATCATGTCCCCCTTCCTCCTGGATAGACTTGTGTGGGATTCAAGTGGGTTTTAATCATTAAACATGATCCGGATGGGACAGTTCAACGTCTAAAAGATCATCTTGTGTCATGTGGGTTTACTCAACAGCACGGCCTCGACTATGATGAAACCTTCTCCCCAGTCGCCAAATTAAATTTTGTTCGTGTCCTGATCTTCTTAGGTGTCCATCAACAGTGGCAGTAACATCAAATGAACGTCAAGAATGCTTTCCTTAATGGAAACCTAGTTGAGATTGTTTACAGGCAACATCCTCTCAGGTTTGAGACCACAGGGGAGTCTCGGGTATGTCACCTCAAATTATCTTTTTATGGTCTCAAACAGTCACCTTGAGCATGGTTTGACAAGTTTAGTTGAGTGGTTAGTGAGGTTGGCTTTACTCGAATCTCGGCTGACCTTTCTCTATTCACTCGTCATCGTCCGACAGGCACAATAATTCTTTTAGTTTATGTAGATGATATCATGATAATGGGTGATGACCTTAAAGGAATACGCCTGATCAAGCAGCATTTGGCATTTGTTTCCAAAGTAAGATTTGAGAAATGTTTGGTACTTTTTTGGTCTCAAGGTAGCCCGACGTCCCATTTGTCATGTCCAATCTCAACGGAAATACTTTCTTGAACAGTTTCATAATGTTGGCTACTTTGGATGCAAGCATGTTGATACACCTATGGATGTCAATCATAAACTCTACACTCATGCTTCTGACTATGACCTGCTCCTTCCAAACCCAGAGTATTATCATCGTCTTGTGGGGAAGCTGATTTATCTTATAGCTATAAGACTTGATATATCCTTTGTAATTAAGGTTGTCAGTCGATTCATACATGCTCTTCGGACTTCTCACATACAAGTACTTGTATATAAACAATTTTCTTCCCTATCTTTTGTTGCCTACTTTGATGTTGACTACGTAAACTTTATGGATGATCGTAGTTCCACAAGTGGATATTGTACATACTTCGATAGACACCATATCACCTGGCGCAGCAAGAAGCAGTTGGCGGTTACACGCTCATCTATTGAAGCTGAGCATCGTTCTATGGCCTCTGTAATATCAGAGCTTACATGGTTGGAAAGCCTCCTGAGCGATCTGGGTGTCAAATTCTGCTCCCCAACCACTCTCTTTTGTGATAGTCAAGCTGATATTTATATTGCCAAGAATCTTGCTTTCCATGAACCTATATTGTCAAGGCGCGCGCCTAGGCGGGCCTGAAGCGCCGGGCGCACCGAGCGCAACCCACGGCCAAGGCGGGCGAAGTGCCTCAGGCGTGCCTAGGCGCGCGCCTGAGGATTTCCGGTCTGATTTTGAGCCTTTGTTGCCGGTTCGGTTTAATTAGAGGCTTAGGGTTTTCCTTGAAGTCTCATAAGAAGTCTAGGGCTCATTTTTCCATTTCACGCCCACGCCGTCGAAAGCTCTAGATTAGATTTAGATTAGATTTATGAAGATTGGATATTACCTTATATTTTCTTATTCACATCTACTACAATTTTGATATTTGCATTTGTCAAGTTTTCTTATTCTGATGAGAATCATCAAATTTTTGACAAGGAATTTGTTTTCTAGGCTTATATTGTTATGTGAAACAAAAAGTGATGATACATGTGGCTTCAAATTAGATTTTCCGCACTGCTAGTTAGTAAAATAATAATGGAAGTATGAAAGCTATTTCTGAAATCTACAAACACATTGCACTAGTTCCACTCACTGCTTAGCCTTGCACATATACCTCATTTTTTATGAAAATTGATACTTTTTTTTTCTCTCAGGTAGCTTATAGATTTTTCAATAATACTTGGTCATTTATTTATTTTTTGCACCTCATGTACCTCAAGAGCGCGTCTGCGCCTTGGCCTAGGCTCCAGGACCCTTGTGCGCCTTGGTGCGTCTTGCACCTTCGATAACATATCCATGAACGTACTAAACATATCGAAGTTGATTGTCAATTCATTTGGGAGATGGTTCAACTAAAAAAATTGGAGTTGAAACATGCTCTTGTTGCTGGCCAAATTGTTGACATTCTTACTAAGGCCCTACCTCGTCCGCTCTATTATCAGTTCTTATTCAAACTTGGTGTCTACAATCTGTATGCTCCATCTTGCAGAGGAGTGTTAAATGAATCTGTACAAAAGCCCACCGTAAGGCCCAGCAACAGCCCATTATCCTCCTCAAGCTTTACTCTCACAACTTAGAATGAAAGCATTGTGAATTTCTCTTATCCTATAAATATACATCTCTTGTATCTAGTTGTATATGAAGTGAGAAATTAATTAAAAAAAAATATTCTCTCATATTTTGTATTTATTCACTGAAACCAACAAAAAAGTAAATAGATGGCACTCTCATGTTGGCGGTGATAAGTAAAAAAATGGTAATTTCTGACCTCTACACATCTTCTCACTGCAAAGTCCAGACCCCATCCATGAACCAAATCATTCTGAAATCACAAAATACAACTTTTGTCACTGGAATCATTATTTTGCAGATGGAGGATAATATTACAACCATGACCATCTCCTTAAATGAATTAAATATACCTGAAGCATATGCCACACACAACGCCAAGCAGCTTTCGAAAATA
This sequence comes from Platanthera zijinensis, assembly GCA_039513925.1. Lineage (NCBI taxonomy): Eukaryota > Viridiplantae > Streptophyta > Magnoliopsida > Asparagales > Orchidaceae > Platanthera > Platanthera zijinensis. Next base: position 153,644,014 of record CM077090.1, on the reverse strand, counting down.
CCGGAGCCATCATTTCCACAAAGCTACAAGGAAATAAGAGGTGATATGACAACAGCTACCCCATAAATGAGCATGATATTCATTTTACATGCTTTATCAAAGTTCATAAAGATCATGAATCGCCAAACCAAAGGTAAAAAACATTTTCTAGCAGAAAAATTCTAGAGTAATGGACAAAACACTGAAAAATGAATTTCAGTTAAACGCTAATATCACTAAAGAAGACAGAGATAGATGTTTGTACGCTGCACATGGCGGAAAATGTGGGTTGACACACCAACCAGGCTTCTCCGAAGTTTCTCTGAAAAAATTACATTCCAAGATCTCAGTAACGAGAAATTCCACAAAAAGCCCACTAACAGAACGTTATACTTTATATCAACATGGAAATTAAAGCAACTGGAAGTAAACTTACTTGTGAACTTCACTGTGAGATTTCCTTACTGTCATCTGCCATGTTAACCCTCTACTAGGCTCAACAGCTGGCTGCGATATTTCCAGGCCATATTTTTTAACAAGATTAATATATCTAGCATAAGCAGGAAGAGAACATATAACTTAATGAGACAGAGGAATAAAGAAACTACTACAGATTGTAAGTATAAAATATAGTTGATGTTTACTTCTCTGCATCAAAATTTTTAAGTCCGAGATCTTCATCCCATACAAATACATAATCATATGCTGCTACGACATCTGGATGCAAAAAGCGCTTGGCATACCACCTAAGTTAAAGTCTAGGAAAGTTTAGGAATCACGATAAATATACAAAATATAAAATAATATATTCTAAAACCCAAGGCTTCTAAGAAAATCAAGTGTTTGCTAGGAGTTCCCATAAAAAGAACATAGAATACCATTTTGCTTGCTTCCTCACACTGACATGAATTGCACGCTGTGACCACTCAAATTGCTCCCACTCACTAACTCGGCCATCATAATGAAATAGCATGACAGTAAAATCATTTGAGAACTATACAAAAAAAGTACGGATGAACTGATATAGTGAAATAATAGATGATAAGGAAGAAAATAAAGGTGGTCAAAGAACCTTTTTAACTGCTGCATCAACATTTTTAGATTGATCAAAACCAACTGCAAATGCTACCAAGTACCTTGGTCGTGTTGGGAGGTCCTAGAAAAGAGCATCATATATGTAGTTTCTTAACAAGATGCATTCCGGAATGCTTTAGTATGAGAATTTCTTGCTAAAATAACTACAAGTTTTTACTCACCATAAGAAAATAGACTGATTGAACTCATACATATTAAGGAGAAACATGGAATGTGGAGTCGGGATTTTGAACTTGAAAACAAATTTAAATTTCCTTATTGTATAATAATGTTAGAATGATAAAATAGCAGCATCTGATTATCTAAGAACAATTTAGTATGATTTGGGTAAATGGAAATTAAATAATGTCATATTTGGACAATTAAGAAGTGGTCACGAAGATCTACTGTGGAAGAGATTTTGTGTTAAGACAATTGAAGGAAAGATAAAAGAAGCAAGGACAAGATTTTCATATGATTTTTATTGATCAAGAGAAATCATATGATCAACACAACAACAACACTCAAGCCTTTATCCCACTATAGTGGGGTCGGTTATATGGATTCTTTGTCGCCATTATGCCCTATCAAAAGAAATCATATGATCAACTGCCATGAAATTTTATTCTTGAACCTTAGGGAAGAAAATCATGTGTCAAAGGCATGTTGAAGTTATTAGATATACGCATGATGGTGCACTAACTGTATTAGACAAAGTGATTGAATAACTAAAAAATTGTCAATTATAACTGTATTAGACAAAGTGATTGAATAACTAGAAAATCATATGATCAACTGCCAAACAAAGGCATGTTGAAGAAAATCTATTTATGACCTAAAATAGTTTCATTGAGGATGGTTTGAAAAATTTAGTCATGTGGTTATAGCATTCGACTTAAATAAGAGCTCAATGGACTTCTCATTTACACAACTCGTGAAGGGGGTACTGTGACCCTCCTTGTATATGTCAATGATATCATAATCACGGACAATGATCTGAATGGTATATACATGATCAAGAAGCACTTGGCATCCCACTTCCATATCAAAGATTTTAGGCACTTCAGATATTTCTTCGGTAAAGCAGTTCGACGACATGATAATATAGAATTATCTCAACGAAAAACTTGCACTTGACTTTTACAAGATGCTGACTACTTATGGTGTAAGTCAGCTAACACACCCATGGATGCAAATCACGAGCTCTATGCTCACGAGACTGCTTTTAATCTTGACCTAGAAAATCCAGAGTACTATCATCGTATGCTTGGCAAGCTTATCTATCTTGTCGTAACTTGGTCAGATATTTCATTCATGTTAGCGTGGTTAGTTGATATATGCATGCTTCTCATGAATCTGACCTTTAAGCAGTTGAGTGAATTCTTCGATATTTAAAGAATGTTTTAGGTCATGGTCTTGTGTATAATCCTTCATTGTCAATCTCACTGATTTCCTACTATGGTGCTGACTATGTAAGCTTCACTGATGATTGCCGATCTAAAAGTGGGTATTGAACATATTTTGGAGGGCATCTTGTTATTTGACGGAGCAAGAAACAAGATTTATGACACGCTCATCTCCCAAAGCTGAGTATCGTTCGATGTCCTCTGCCGCTTCCAAGCTTGGTTGGAGAGTCTTCTCACTAATCATGGTGCATCTCTTATATCTCATGCAGTTCTTTATGGAAATAGTAAAGTTGTAATTCACATAGTTAAAAATTTGAATTTTTCATGAACAAACCAAGAACATTAAAGTAAACTGTCATTTCATTAGAGGGAAAGCTAAGCCCCACATAAATGACCTCTAAAATGTTTCCACTGAAAACCAATTCTCTGATATCTTCACATAAGTCTTGTCTCAGCCACTTTATCGTTGATTTATTTCCAAGCTTAGAGCATACAATATGTGCACTCCAACTTGCAGGAGAGAATAGATGAAATGTTATATAAGAAGTCCAAATGTTAAAGGCCAACTTTTATGGCCCATTGGGAGTGTTGTTCATCTTGAATAGCTTAGTCCCACATTGTGATTTGGTGTTGAGATATCCTCTTTATGCCTATAAATATGATACATGTCTTCATATTTACTTGATAAAAAAGCGTAATAAATATTATTATTATTTGTGTTCACAATTTTTCAGAATTTAACCATGTTTGTTTCCTTTTTAATGCCATATAGACAGCACTGTAGATCTTGACACAATGGTAATGTTTCTAGTACAGGATATGATAAAACTATAGCATACTTGGGTACCAACCTGAGTAACTCATAAAACAAAAAAACTTCATTAAACATTTAATTTCATTAATTTCAAACTAGCCGCCAGGTTATGGTTATAATCAAAAGGAGGGATGCAACCAAACTTGATAATTTAGCAATAAGTCACACAGTATTCAAAATTCAAATATTGGTGATAAGGTAATTCAAATGTTAAAATCATAGGTGGTGCAGCATTTATAGGAGAAAATTGAAAAGATACCTCAACAGGGTCTCCCCATAACCTACGAAGATAAAAATCTGACTCAGAAACAATAATGCCAGGAGCTAGCAACTTTGTACCACGAGGATTTGACTCCACGTATATCTAGACAAGAGAACAAAATCAAAAGAGTATTAACACATTTAAAAAGTCAACTGCTTGAATGCCAACTAGTTAAATTTCACAAAAAAGGGGTAAAGCAAATAAAATATGGATTACAAAAATTACATTAAAAAGGAATAATCTAGTCAAAGTAATGATGATCTCCTAATGTTTTAACAAGTACTCTAATAGACTAAGTTGTCAAGGCACGGCCAAGGCGCGCTTGAGGCACCGGGCGCAGCCCGCCGCGCCTTAGCACAGCTGAGGCGGGCGATGTGCCCCAGGCTCAGGCGCTCGCCTTACAGACTTCCAGGCGCGCCTGGACCTTTCAAGGTGTTTTAAAAAAAAATTGTGATGGGGAAAAACATGATCTTATACGCACCTGAGGCACTCATAGGCGCACTTGGGTGCCCAATTCGCTGAAATTGAGCGAATTGGGCGCCCAATTCGCTGAAATTGAGCGAAATGGGCGCCCAATTCGCTGAAATTGAGCGAAATGGGCGCCCAATTCGCTGAAATTGAGCGAATTGGGCGCCCAATTCGCTCAATTTCAGCAAATTGCACGCCCAGTTTGCTCAATTTCAGCAAATTGCGCGCCCAATTTACTGAAAATCAGCGAATTGGGCGCCTAATTCGCCCAATTTCAGCAAATTGGGCGCCCAATTCGCTCAATTTCCTTTTTTTCCCATTTTTGCAGCTCACGTGCCGCAGGTGCGCGCCTGCGCCTTGAGCCAAGGCTCAAGGGGCTCTTTGCGCCTCGATGCGCCTTGCGCCTTGCGCCTTTGATAACTTAGCTAATAGAGGATTCTACTGAATGTAACTCTATAATAAAGATAGCACAACTGAAAATCTTTTAATTACACTAGCTATTGGCCTCAGTCATACCACTCATAATGTGCTTTTCAGCTAGGTAAAATCTTTGTACTCAATATAATACCAAAGTTGACAGGAAACTACTTTATCTTCTGAGTTGATCGTAAGAGTTCAAAATTTTGAAACTTGTACCTGGGTAATTGTGTTGATATGGAGACAGTGGGATTCATCTTTTGGTTTTCCCAGTGGCAAATATGTCATTGAGCTTATTCAGTCTAAGTTGAACCTTAAAATGATAATAATTTTATAACAAGGAAAAAACCATCATAAATATTCATAAGGCTTATGCATTAGCTTCTCCTATGAAGGTTCCACAATATAAACAGTACAAAGAACCAGAAAATCAGTGTCAATTAAGGCACTGTTTTGCTTGTAAAATCGTAGAATGTTGATAGAAAGCATGTTATTTCAATCATTTTATGTGTGAAACAAAATCACTATTTTTAAGTAAGCTGATGAGATTTGTAGAATTGACATTCAATATTAGCTTCTAACTACATATAAGAAAATATTAGATTTAATAGTATCATCATTGCATAAAACATCATTTTTAATTTCAAGCAACCAGATAAACCCTTAGAATGTTTTGCAATGATAAGTCAATAGAACAAATCACTGACAGTTTCAATAACTAACAATCCAACTAGATTTTTAAGCCTTTTCGGGTTTAGGTCTTTACATAACCTTGAAATAGCATGTTATTAAAAGATCAAAAGAATTATGTGGAGAGGAAAAGATGACTATGATCAACCAGTGGAGAGCTACTAACGGGGGAAAAGAGTAGGCAGATAGCTAACTCCATGAGGCCTACAAACTAAATCTCAAGTGAAAAATAAATAGAACACAAATTATCAGATATGCTAGTAGTGCAAACAGATAATTATGAAGAAAATAACATTGGTTAAAGCTACATTGAAGTAGTACAATCAAACTAATTAAAAAATAGCATCAAGAATATGTTGCCACACCAACATAAAAAAATAATGGATAATCCATATTATTTTCAGACAATTAAAGAGGGTGTACCTTTAAAGGATTGCTTGAGCCATGTCTCTCAGAAGATTTCTCTGCATTCTGATGTGATACAGAATTTGAAGGAAGAGTACTCATGGAAAATTTATCGCTCTCAATGAGTGCCATGCTAACGGTAGACGAAAGGCTTGATGCTAAATTAAGCTGCCAAGCACAAACTTCCTTCAAATTTTATAATTGGAAACAAAATCCACATTAAATGATAAATAGAAATGGTCACAACAAGCATACCTTAAATGCATAAAAGCTCTCAACTGAAATACCAAGGAAGAATCCAAGGGCAAGACCCAGAAGAGTTGTAACAGTTAGCCTACAGCTTTCACTTGATCTTCGACTACTTCCACTAAATACAGGATGAATGAATAGAGAAGGTCAATTGTCAAGCCTCGGCATGTTGGTGTGGATAATAACAAAGCAAAACAACACGGTTCCGTTCGTTTGAATGAAATTGAATTTCTGAATTGGAGGTTCATTTTCATTGGAATTTGACCCCAACTCCAATTCTAATGCCACAATTCCATCCAAACGAAAGAACCCTAACCCTAAATATCCAGAGGTCTATTCATTTGGACAGCATTGGGGATCTGGCATTAGATTGGAGGTCTATTGTCATTGGAATTGTGCCTCCAATTCTAACTCTAAAGCCCTAATTCTTTACAAACGACGGCCTCAAACCCTACACCTTAAAGAACTTAAAGGTCAGTTTGCTTGGACGGAATTGGAGCCCTGGCATTAAAATTGGAAACCAATTTTCTTTGGGATTGTGTCTCCAAATCCAATTCTAAAGATTCAACTTCGTTCAAACGAACGGACCCTAAGTGAATTTGAAATAGCACAAACTGAAAAGTTTTGAGACCAAAGGTAAAAGGAATATGGAAAAATTTGCAAACCTGCGATGGTTGTTTCCTGTCATACTATTGTTTCTTAGTTGATGTATACAAAACCTGCATCAGACTGATGTATACTAAAATCTGAAAATAAATGTTAAAAGATAAAATTTTATTATTGTTTTAGATATCGTGGCGCAATCTAAACTATATGGATAATTTTCATTTGATAAGTGATTTAGGTGTTGTAAATGTGCATAAGAGCTAGCATTCAACTAATGAGTGGTATTGAAATAATCATCCATAGGCAGCTCAATAGGTTAATGAATCACAAAGAATTGAAATTAACGACCAAACAGGAAAGAAAATAGTTAAGGCGAGCTCTGAATTTAATGTTCGCTTAAATTTAGCACAACTTTATGTTAACACATCGCGAGCAAACCAAAAAGGAGAGTCATACCTTTTGGATTCAGACCAAGTAGGGGAGAAATGAAGAAGTCGGCTGAAATAACAGGGCCTGTTGGCCGGCGGCTGGCAGGAAGTAGACACAAGGAGCCGGCTGGAACTTTGTACCGACGTCAAAGGGGTGTCTCGTAGGAAGTCGATGGGAGACTGGTCGCCGGAATTCCTAGATACGGCGAAGACAGCGATAACTCAAGTGGAAGAAAACAGGTCATGTCGGACTTCGATTGCATTCAGATCGAACAACCCGATGCTGTAGACGACGAGTCCACCGACAGTTAATCGAGGACGGTTTGCCGGCGCTCGTGCTAGAAAGTTAGAATTAAATGGGTGATCTTACTAGCAAATCAATATTACTATTAAATCATTACATTTGGAAATGACAGCAACAACACTCTAGCCATTATCTCATTACAGTGGGAAAGTACATCATGCATTATAGTTTCATTTCAAGTTTTTATTGGTCTACCCCTTCCTTGTTTAACATATCTAGTGATTAGACTCTCACAATGCCTAGGAGGTGCCTCTAATAATCTCTTTTGCACGTGTCCAAACCATCTTACTCGAGCTTTCTCGTATCTTCTCTGCAATTGATGATACTCATGTCTTATCCATGAAACATTCATTCCTAATTATATCCAGTCTCATGTGTCCACACATCAACCGAAACATTCTCACATCTGCAACTCCCATTTTGTGCCCATGTACACAATTCACTGCCCAACACTCAGAACCATAGAGCATCGCTGGTCTAATCGAGGTACGGTAGAACTTGCCCTTAAGTTTTAATGGTACTTTACGATCACACAAGATCCCCGACGTGCCTCTCCACTTCAAACAATCCGCTTGGATTCCGTGTGTCACATCTTTAACAATACCTCCATCTTTTTGGACTATCGATCCAAGATATTTAAAACATTCACTATGAGAAATATCTTGATCACTCAACTTAATAACGAAGTCATCCGTCCTTCTTATACTGCTAAATTTAAGCTTCATATACTTTGCCTTTGTCATGCTAAACCGAAAACCCTTCTTTTTTAAAGTGTCTCGACAAGATTCAAGTTTTACGTTTACACCCTCGCGCGTCTTAACGACCAATACGATATCATCCGCAAATAATAAACACCAAGGTATTGCTTGTTGGATATGTCTGGTGAGCTCATCTAAGATAAGGGTAAAGAGATAAGAGCTTAAAGTTGAACCTTGATGTAAGCCAACATTGATAGGGAATTCCCGTGTTAATCCTCCAGATGTCCTCACCCTTGTCACTGAATTTATATACATATCTTTGATTTACATCAATGTATAATACATTTACACCTTTCTTTTCTAATACTCTCCATAAGATCTCTCTTGGAACTCTATCATAATCCTTCTCAAGGTCGATAAACAACATATGCAAAACTTGTTTTCTTTCTCAGTAGTTGCTTCCATGGTCGACCGCCCTGGCATGAATCGTGACTCATCATAAGGCTTGCTAGACAACATAAAGTTCATTATGATCAAGTGCTAATGGAAATTCAGTCACTCATCATGATGGGGAAATTAGATAGAGTGGAAGAGAGATACATGATTACTAAATATGAGAAAGCTTGAATTGCCAGAATATAAAGTTAAACTACAACTAGAAAAGGAAATTAACTAAGCTAAATTATGGGCTTGAAATAGAAAATAAGGAAAAACAATACCAAATTAAAAAATTTCTCCACCGAAATCTCCCACCAGAGCTGAAGGAGAAGAATGGTATTTATAGGAAAATTTGCAAGGGAGTAATGCCCCCGGGTCACGCCCGTGACCAGGGCATGAAAGACATAGAACCAACGACTTGAAAGCCCGGGAAATGCTACGAAGCCAAACTGACAAAAAGTCATTTCATTATAGGTCACACCCACTGGTCATGCCGTGACCAGGGCGTGTAGCAAATAGATCTGAAAATGGCAGGAAAATGGCTTGATCTGGAGTGATGGAGGAAATTACTAAAGAGGCCATGCCTCGGGGTCACGCCCATGACCAGGGCGTAACTGTTGAAACGATCGACGACGGAAACTGACTTTCATAACTCTGAAGCATGCTTGGGATCTTGATGGCACGCCCTCCCTATCACACCCATGATAGGGACATGTAACTTTAAACTAGTGTGGCAACTCAATTTGAATAGTGAGCACGCCCCCTAGTCACGCCTGTAACCAGGGCGTGCAATATTAATCAGACATGGAAACAACTTTCTAGCAGCGGAAGGCGGGATACGGTCTGTGATTGAGGTCACACCCGTGACCAGGGCATGTAATACTTGATTTTCCAGAAAAGCTTCAAAACTGTCATGTTTACACCAGTAAGTCCAAATTTATATTAGCCGCCCAGAATTACCTGAATTTTAGAAAGAAGTCAATTAAAGACTCAAATTAGAAAAATATAAATAAAATTTGATAAATTATTAAATAAAAACTCTAATAAAAATAAGAGTTATTAAATACCCACATACTTACTCATTTGTTAGTCCCGAGCAAATAAACTTTTATAAGGAGTAGACAAAACTCAAAATAATAAAAGAATCTTGAATCTAAGGAGTAAAATGTGAAGTTTTACGCCTATGTGCGTAGAGATTTTAGCAGAAAAGCCTACTCAGCATACAAATTAGCATATAAATTTTAAAAACACGTTTTTACTTATTATTTGTATTTTCAAAAATAAATACCGATAAATCCAAAAATTGTATTTAGGGAGAGAGTGGCATGTTTACTAAGATCAATACTACGCAAAATCGAGAATCGGGATATCCTCCAAAAAAATCCATCAATGACAATGTCCATAGAATTGCCCTTTCACACTTTCGCCACGGCACTAGTACAACTCATAAATATGAATCAATAGGACTTACTCAGGTTGAATTGTATGGTTGGGTTGAAGGTATGGTAAACAAAGATAAACATGATGGCTAGCACACACTAAACCAAAATTGAGCTTGCAAAAATATAATCCAAGTGCAGTACAGACTCCTTGCACATTTTTGTAAAATCTTTTGTATATTGTATATTTTTTCTTTTTTTCCTTTTTTGCACAATTTTTCAAGTAGGAAAAAAATACTAAAACATCATTACCATGATTATTAAGTAACACAAATCTCAAAACTTTTAAGCTCTCATATTAGTGTGCGAATAAGGTGCTGTTTAGGCCTTGGTTAAATCATTATGGTGGGGCTAAAATAAAAAGATTAGAGTAAGCTCAAAGTGGCTAAGCAAAGGTAAAACATTGGGGTGCGGATAACAAAAGTTCAAACGAGCCAAAGAAATGCCTATATCCTTTTCATACTAATGAATTTAACCTATACGAATGTCTAGAGAGTCGCTAGAGGGCAAGTTCTGGACATCGAGAAAGAATAAATCATATTTTGTACTCACTTAATATTTCTCCAGTTAACTTCTTCGTACTCACCTAAGCAATCTTGGATTCAATCGGTTTCAAATTTAAAGTAGAATAAACTGCTTCTACATACTAAGAAAAAGATAAATCTAATAGTATGCTGAATAGTTAATTCTACACAAAATTCTACTAACACGTGTATTCGACTAGGAACGCAGCATGACCAACAGTTCAACTCCAAAGTTTAAAAATCTTATAAAGCATAACAATGATTGAAACACTGTGAAAAAGTTAATTTGCCTAAAGATTTTACGAGTAAATATGAAAATAATGATTTCTCAAAAATATATATAAACTTTTAAATACTTAGAATAAAAATCTCTTTTTTATTATTTTCTTTAATAGAGAAATATATATTTACTAAATATTAAAATACTTTTGCTATACATATGTTTGGTTAGAAAAAAAATTCTGAATTCAAAGAAAAGTATTAAAAATCTTTAGAAAGGAAGATAAAAAAAATTCTTTTTTTGAAAGATAGTGCCCCCATACTAAAATGAAACATTGTCCTCAATATGTTGTAAACGTAAAAGTACAAGAAAAAGAGAACTTCTTTGAAGAAGAATCCAGCAAAGCACCGATTTATCTGAAAGGCAGTTTGACAAGAAAAACACAAAATAAATTTAAAATTTTTTTTTGATTAAAATAAAAGAAAAATACATGATAATGTAGAAATTTAAACTTCCTCAGGACATCTAATTTGGGAGTACTTTTGCTTACCTATATTCCAACTTCCAAACCTAAGTTGGTCATAATTCCTACGACATACTTCCTCAGGACATCTAATTTGGGAGTACTTTTGCTTATTTAACACGACACCTAAATTCTCTTGGAGGTGTAGCAGTCCTTGCTGTTGGGTCCATTGCCCACAATGTCCTGGATTTGAGTGAAGACAATATTATCAATGACATACACATGTTTGTAGATGACTATGATAGGTCAGGTAGCCTAAGTGACTATGTCAGGTAAACACTTACCTATGGTGTGGGATGACAGAAAACTGTCTAAGTCCACAGGAGTTGAGTGAAGATCAGTCACACAATGCCAGATGACTTATAGCGCTGAGTGAAGCCTATATAGTCAAAGCCAAGGCAGTGGCAAGCCGAGAAAATGGCTAAGTCCACAGGCGTTGAGTGAAGTCAACTCACTCAATGTCATACTACAAAAGGCTGTGAGATAGGCTATAGCAGTAAAAGCCTGAAATTGGAATGAGCTAAAATATGGCTAAGTACAGAGACGTTGAGTGAAGTCAACTCACTCAACGCCATGCTGCTGAATAAGCAAAAAATTGGCTAAGGCAGAAAGCGTTGAGTGAGGTATGTTCACTCAACGCTCTCAACGCTTATGTTGCTGAATAAGTAGAAAATTCGCTAAGGCATAAGCGTTGAGTGGAGGTTACTGACTAAACATTGTCAACGCCTAGTGAAGGCAAAATTTTGTCTAAGGGGTTTGGCGTTGAGTAATGCTTATTCACTCAACGCCAAACGACTGAAAGCTGATAAAGCAAGATTTGCGATGAGTGGAGCTGAATCACTCAACGTCTAGGATCAGTCTTAATATTCTAAGTAGTTTGGCGTTGAGTGAAGGTTACTCACTCAACGCCAAGAGACAGTGAATCTGTCTAAGTGTTTTGGTGTTGAGTGATGCTTACTCACTCAATGCCTATTCTTTGATGCTCAATTTTGGCTAAGTACACAGGTATTGACGTCAGCAAAATCAACAAAGTCAACTAAGGTCAAATCAGTCACGGGGAAGCTACACTACATGACAAAACTTGTCGTGAAGCTACTATACGTCTTCTTCTGTTAAAGCAAGGCACAGCTGGAAGCTATAGGTGGGGCCCACCGATCTCTAAAAGCCGTTGATCAGCGAACTACAAAAGGAAGAATAAGGGCCAGGACAAAAACAACTTTTAGGGCATACTTTATTCAAAAAGGATAGTAGCCATCTTCATCTTCCTCGTCATTGCTGCTAGTGAAAAAGCTTGAAGCTCTTTAGCAAGAAAAGTTCAGTTAGTTGTGCAAGTCTCCAACTGCCACAACAGATTCAGAATCTGTTCTGAAGAAGTAGAACCTTCATCTTGGTTCACTCCTTGCTAACCTTCCCGAACTTGGTTCACTACAAGACCTCCAAGGAGATGTGGGACACCCTTGTGGTCTATATGGAGGGTACTGATGAGGTAAGAGATGATAGGAAGTCTCTGCTCAACCAAGAGTATGAGGCTTTAAGGCAAATCCTGAAGGAAAACATAACTACCTGCTATGAAAGATTCTTCAGGATCATAAATGAGTTGAAGAACTATGGAAGGGTCTTCAATAATTATGAAATTAATGATAAGTTTCTCAGATCTCTCACTAGAGATTGGGATACTAAGATCTGTGCCAAAAGAGAGATGACCAAGCTTGCTGACACTCCTCCACAAATATTGTTTGAGAAGCTGCTCTCCTATGAGATGCAGCTGGCTGCCAAGAAGGAGGAGGATGCCTCCAACAAATCACTGCCCAAAGAAAATTCCTTGGCCTTCAAAGCTGAAAGCTCAAAGAAAGGCAAGGAAAGGATTTCTTCTCCACCAAGGAGACCAGCTGAGTAAGACAGCTCTGACTCCAAGGCATCAGACAATAGCATGTCTGATGAAGATTTTGCAGCCTTTTCCAAACAACTCCAGAGGTTGATGAAGAAGAAGCATTAGAAGAAAAGGCCTTCCAATTCCACCCATCACAGAAAGAACCAGTCCAAGACTGACAGGTATGGTTATAAACATAATAAATAAAACTCCTCTAAAGTAATTTGCTACTGCTGCAGCAAGCCTGGGCATGTGATCGCTGACTTCCCAGAGAAGAGGAAAGAGATTGAGGAGAAGAAGCATCACCAACACAAAGGAAAGAAGGAAAAGTCCTTCATGGCCAAGAAGGAAAAGAGTTGGACAGACTCATCATCTCTGAGTCTGAAGAAGAGGAAGCCTATATTGGGCTAGTTGCTGCTGCTGTTACAGATGAAGCTATTGCAGCAGGAGAAGTCAATCCTCTAGGGAGGATTAGAATCAGGGCCCCTCTAACACTGTAAGATAGTGAGTTAGAGGTGGATAAAGATGTCCAAAGCTATAGAGGGCTAATGGCAATGAATTATGAGGAAAGCAACCAGGATCAGCCTGGTCAGAGCAAGATACATCTATCACCTGACTCTGTTTATCTGTCTGAGTTTGAGACTAGTCCTTGCTCAGAATCCTCTTCACCATGTGGTGAAGAAGATTCTGGATCTAAAGGAGATGTAAATCAACTTATTGACAAGTATGGAGAACTTCTGAATGCCTTCAAGAAGGTCAAGAAGTTATCTAAGAAGCAAGCTAAAGAGAACTCATCACTTAAGCTTGTAGTTTCCCAGCAAACTGTAACAACAAATCTGTTAGATCAGAAAGCTAAGGAAATTAGCCAACTGAAGTCCCTCTTGGACATTCAGGTTGCCTCCATCAAGCACAAGAACTGTCTCATCAGGGAGCTTGAATATAAGCTAGAGAAGGAGAAAAGAATAGTGGTTAGCTATTCTAAGCCAAGTACTACCCTCCCCTTGATAGACTCCTCCTCTCAAAAGGGCAAGAAGGGGTTGGGATTCAAGGGAAGCACAAGAGTTGCTCCTTCCAAAAGGAAGGGCAAAGCTCTAGTTCCACCTCAGCCTATTGCTTTTAAGCCTCCCATTCTTTTTAGAAAAGTTTTGATACCTTCTAACAGGTATGACCAAGAAAGTTCTTATGGTCACTGGGAGAGGGGTTGTTCATTTAGAGTGAACAAAGATGTTCACTGTCATGATGAAAGTTTTGGCAGGATGTGTGCAGTCAAGATTGCCAATGAAAAATTTCAAATGGCCCAATCTGGACCATTTGTCTTTGGTGCTTCTATTCCAACTCTTAAGAATGTTGTTGCAGCCAAGGCTCAAAATCTGACAGCAAAGGTTCTGACTAAGGGCAAGTCTAAGAATCAGGCTGATCTGGGCATATCTGAAGCCATTAGAAGCATGCTTTCTGAAAAGAAGATAGCTACTGCTGGCACTCAGGGTAGACAAAATCAGTCAGCTATAAGACTTAACTTCACTCAAATTCTGGCTGAAATAAATCAGAAAAAGGCTCCAACACATCTTCCTCCTGTCAAGGTTGCAGCTCATCAAGCTACAGCGCCTTCAAAGAAAAGAAGATATAGCATACATGAGTGTTGGTGCTGTGGTAAGATAGGATACTTTGTCATTGACTGCTGGCACAATCCCAATGTTGCCAGAGCTAGGGTCAGTCCACCAGTCAGAAATTCTACTGGTGGTCATGTTCAGTTTCATGCTAACATGCACCTAGGACCCAATTGATATTGGGGTCCTAAGGTTAAGTAATTTTTATATTGCAGGATAGTTCAAGGTACTATACCCCTATATGGTACTTGGACAGTTCCAGGCACATGACTGGAACAAGGAGCAACTTGAAGGAGTTTACTCCAGTAAAAGATTGACCCAAAGTCATCTTTGGAGGTTCAGATAGAGGTGTAACCAGAGGGTATGGTAAGATCACCGATGGCATAGTCACCATCACAAAAGTGGCTTATGTTGAAGGGTTGTAGCACAACCTTATAAGTATAAGCCAGCTTTCTGATCTTGGCTATGTAATTGTCTTTCACAAGGATGAGTGCCTAATTAGGTGGTCAAGTGATCAAGAGGTCATCTTGACAGACACTAGGAGTGGAAATGTTTATTGCTTGAACTTTTTTTGTTTAGACAGATTCTCCTATCTGTTTGGTAGTAAATGAGAAAGTCTCTTACTGTGTCCAGTGGAACAAGAGACTAGCCCATTTGAATTACAAGACTATTGACAAGCTCTTCAGTCAAGGGCTAGTTAGGAATGGCCCAAATGTGAAGTGCTCTAAGGAGGGCATTTGTTCTGCTTGCCAAAAGGGTAAGCAGACAAAAGTCTCCTTCAAGGGTATTAGGACCAAAGACTCTGTGAAGTGCTTATAACTCTTGCACTTGGACCTATTTGGTCCAATGCCAATGCACAGTCTTGGTAGGAAAGTCTATACCCTTATGGTAGTTGATGACTATTCCAGGTTTACTTAGGTGTTCTTTCTTAAGAAGAAGGATGAAACCCTTGATGTATTCATGAGGTTTGTCAAGCAAATTCAGAATGAGCTTGGCTGTTCTGTGGTTAAAATCAGAAGTGACCATAAGACAGAATTCCAGTCTGATAGCATGACAAAGTTCTGTGAAGAGCATGAGATTCATCAAGAATTCTCCTCTCCTAGAATACCCCAGAAAAATGGGATAGTTGAGAGACAAAATATGACTCTCATAGAGGATGGTAGAACACTATTGAGTGACACATCTCTCCCAGAATATTTCTGGGTTGAGGTAGTAAATATTGCATGTCATGTCCTCAATAGAGCCTCTATCACCAAAGGCCACAAGAAGACTCCCTATGAGATCTTGAAGGGCAGGAAACCAAATCTGGGCTATCTCAGAATCTTTGGTAGTAAATGCTTTGTGCTTCACAATGACAAGTCCTATGTGACTAAGTTTGCTGCCAAATCTTATGATGGAATATTTGTTGGGTACAACAATCCTAGCAAAGCCTATAGGATCTACAACTTGAAAAGCCAAGTTGTAGAAGAATCAGTTCATGTAGTCTTTGATGAGTCTACCACGATTAACAATTGACTGCCTAGTTCCTCTTATAGTACTGCAGGTACAAAATAGATGATGGACAAGCTGACCATCAAGGAAGCATCACCTGTCATCCAAGATGATATGGATTCTCCGAAAGATCTACCTAGCATACTGAGAGAGGATGAAGATCAACAAGAAGATGCCCCTACTGTTGAAAGAAGACTGCCACCTACAGTCAGACATATGAGAGATCATCCAGCACACCAGATCATTGGTGAGGCAAGTCACGGAGTAATGACAAGGAGCAGAAGTCAGAATACAGCCATATATTCAAGCTTTCTATCCCAAGTGAAGCATAAGAAGTTTGAAGAGGCCAATATAGACCAGCATTAGATTTGAGTTATGCAGGAGGAACTGAACCAGTTCAAGATGTGCAGGGTCTGGAAGCTGGTTCCCAAACCTTATGGTCATAATGTCATTGGAGATGAGTGGATCTATAGAAACAAGCTTGATGAAAATGGCTTTATAATTAAGAACAAGGCCAGACTAGTAGCTAAGGGGTATAGACAAGAAGAAGAGATTGATTTTGATTAAACCTTTGCCCCAATAACAAGATTAGAGGCCATCAAGTTATTCCTTGTATATGCAGCACATAAGTGATTCAAGGTCTACCAAATGGATGTGAATTCTGCCTTCCTGAATGGTGACTTAAAAAAGAAGTCTATATTGACCAGCCTCCAGGTTTTATAGTTCATAACTCACCTGATTTTGTTTATAGACTTAGGAAAGCTCTATATAGGCTGAAGCAAGCCCCTAGAGCATGGTATGAGACATTGTCTAGTTTCCTCATTGAGAACAAATTCTCAAGGGGAAAATAGATAAGACCCTATTCCTAAGAGAATCTAAGGGTAAGATCATCCTAGTCCAGATCTATGTAGATAACATCATCTTTGGATCTACTGATGACAACCTATACAAAAAGTTTGCAAAACTCATGTAAGGGAAGTTTGAGATGAGCAGTATGGGTGAACTTAAGTTCTTCTTAGGTCTCCAAGAAAGACAGACTGATGATGGCTTGTCCATATCCCAGTCTAAGTTCACTAGGGAGTTAATCGAGAAATTTGGCATGGAGAATTCCTCCACCATGAGAACTCTCATGGGGTCAAGTATGCCTGTAGGCAAAGATGAAGCAGGGAAACCTGTTGATGAAACTTTGTACAGAGGGATAATTAGCTCCCTTCTATATTTGACTGCAAGTAGGCCAGACATCATGTATGCTACATGTGTTTGTGCTAGGTATCAGGCTTGCCCTAAAGAATCTCACTACTCTTCAGCTAAGATAATCTTGAGGTATATTAAGGGCACTCCAAATCTTGGCCTTTGGTACCTTAGGAATGGGGAGTTTGAACTAACTACCTATTCAGATGCAGATTTTGCAGGCTGCAAAGAGGATAGGAAGAGCACATTTGGCACCTGTCAGTTCTTGGGAGGGAGACTGGTATCTTGGAGCAACAAGAAACAAACCAGTGTGGAAATATCAACTACAGAGTCAGAGTATATCTCAGTAGGAAGCTGTTGTGCTCAGTTGCTATGGATCCAGCACTAGCTTCAAGACTACAACCTCCAAATAAGTAGAAATCCTTTATTCTGTGATTCTACTAGTGCAATCTCTATTGCTAGGAATCCTGTCTCCTATAGCAGGACTAAATACATAGAGATTAGATATCATTTCATTAGGGAGCTTGTGGAATGTGAAGACATCACCCTTGTGTTTGTTCCAACAGACAAGCAAGTGACTACCATCTTCACTAAGCCACTAGATAAAGCCAAGTTTAACACCTTCAAATTTGAGTTGGGTATGTTAAACTTAGTATAGCTTCAGTTTCTCCTCACCTTTAGTTGGAAACTATTTGGCTTTATGCAGATAAGTTGATCCTTTAAAGAAATGAAGATTCTCATATTGAGGGGGAGCAAATCAAGCAATGCTGCCTAATTGAGGGGGAGCAGGTGATAACATAATCAGTTTTTCAGGTGCATCCTTCCTGCTATTTACTGCAATCAAAAAGGGGGAGAGGATAAGATTATCAGATGATTAGATAAGCAAGACAACAACAAGACAACAGTAATTCAGGGGAAGCTGATGGCAGATGCATTAATGTATTCTGTAAGCTGGGAAGTGTGGTAACTATAGATCACTTCTCTAATATTTAGTTTTCTTTTATTGTGCCTTGTGCTACATGGTTCTGTGTATGTCATTGTCTTTGCTTTAAGAGTTTTTGACTTCCTCAAATAGGGGGAGATTATTGGGTCCATTGCCCAAAATGTCCTGGATTTGAGTAAAGACAATATTATCAATGACATATACATGTTTGTAAATGACTATGATAGGTCAGGTAGCCTAAGTGACTATGTCAAGTAAACACTTACCTATGGTGAGGGATGACAATAAACTTTCTAAGTCCACAGGCATTAAGTGAAGATCAGTCACTCAACGCCAGATGACTTATAGCGCTGAGTGAAGCCTATATAGTCAAGGCCAAGGCAGTGGCAAGCCGAGAAAATGGCTAAGTCCATAGACATTGAGTGAAGTCAACTCACTCAATGCCATACAATAGAAGGCTGTGAGATAGGCTATAGTAGTAAAATTCAGAAGTTGGAATGAGCTAAAATATGGCTAAGTACACAGGCGTTGAGTGAAGTCAACTCACTCAACGCCATGCTACTGAATAAGCAGAAAATTGGCTAAGGTGGAAAGAGTTGAGTGAGGTATGTTCACTCAACGCTCTCAATGCTTATGTTGCTGAATAAATAGAAAATTAGCTAAGGCAGAAAGCGTTGAGTGGAGGTTACTAACTCAATACTATCAACACCTAGTGAAGACAGAATTTTGTCTAAGGGGTTTGGCGTTGAGTAATGCTTACTCACTCAACGTCAAACAGTTGAGAGCTGATAAAGCAAGATTAGCGTTGAGTGGAGCTGAATCACTCAACGTATAGGATCAGTCTTAATATTTAGGTAGTTTGACATTGAGTGAATGTTACTCACTCAACGCCAAGAGACAGTGAATTTGTCTAAGTGTTTTTGCATTGAGTGATGCTTACTCACTCAACGCCTATTCTCTGATGCTCGATTTTGGCTAAGTCCACAGGTGCTGACGTCAGCAAAATCGACAAAGTCAGCTAAGGTCAAATCAGTCACGGGGAAGCTACACTAAACGACAAAACTTATCGTGAAGCTACTGTACGTCTTCTTCCGTTAAAGCAAGGCGCAGCTGGAAGCTGCAGGTGGGGACCACCGATCTCTAAGAGTCGTTGATCGGCGAACTAAAAAAGGAAGAATAAGGGCCAGGACAAAAACAACTTTTAGGGCATACTTTATACAAAAAGGAGAGCAGCCATCTTCATCTTCCTCGCCATTGCTGCTAGTGAAAAAGCTTGAAGCTCTCCAGCAAGAAAAGTTCAGTTAGTTGTGCAAGTCTCCAACTGCCATAACAGATTAACAATCTGTTCAGAAGAAGTAGAACCTTCATCTTTTGGTAGGTTCAGTAGGCTGTTTGAAGACTCAAGATCAAAAGATCTTTAGCCTTTAGCAGCTAGTTCAGAAGTTTTCTTTTGAGTTCCTCCAACAAATCCTTTCCCTGCTGTGAGGAGAGTAGGAGCAGAAAGTTTTCTGTTCAAGTGGTTGACACAGAATATTCTCCGTGTCAAAGTTAATTAAACTTTTTCTCTTTGTAGGATCCTTCTGGATCTGAGCTGTAGGACCTTTGGGTCTAAGGTATGGCAAATTTGCTTGAGCTGTAGGAGAGTGAATCTCTCTGAGGTAGGTGAGTGTTACTCACTGAGTAGTAGGGCAGTATTGCCTGAATTGTAGGATAGTGTATCTCTCTGAGCTGTAGGAGCAAGCTTGCTCTGAGGTAGGGCTATCCTCCATATCCAGAGTGGTAGGGCTTAAGTGCCCGAGGTAGGTGATACTTGTATTACTGAGTGTTGGCCTTTGTGGCTAAGGTGTAAGTCTTGGAGGAGACTGAGAGATCCCGAGGGATATGTGGTGTAAGCTCCTTGGAGCATTGGTTTGGAGAAGAACCTTGACTAATAGGAAGTTAGGAAGGTGGGATGTGTTGGTACCCTTGTTTGGATTTGAGTTAAGTCTTCTCAATTAGTTTCTTGACCCAAGATTTATCTATGGTCAAAAGTTAGATTTAGGTTAGATTCCTTCAGTTGTGTAGAGTTGTTGTTTATCAAGATTGAAAATTTGGTTAAGTGTTTTTAGTTCGACTATGGTCGAACGCCGCTCGACTATCGTCTATCAGTTAATCGACTATCGTCAGACAGCAGATCGACTATCTCTGAGTTAGTTCATCTCTGTTAAGCTCGACGATTTGTGGTTTCAGTATCGTCGATCGTCGAGTCCTGCTCGACTTTTTTTGTCCCGACAGATTTCTTGTAGGTCGACTATCTGTTCTTGTAGGTCGACTATCTGTTCTTGTAGGTCGACAATCTGTTCTTGTATGTCGACTATCTGTTCTGATAGGTCGACTATCTTTTCTGATAGTTCGATGATCGTCGTGATTCGTTCGACTATCTTTTTGTCTGTATTTAGTGATATTGTATTCTTTCTCTTCTGTGAATTATTTCTTATTTATCTAGCCTATTTTATTAGAGATTATTTCTTTGATTTTATGCTTATATATCAAGGCAATCTTTGCCTCATCTTTATGCATAAGTCAAGTGCTATCTGACAAAGTCTTTTGTCCTATTAGTTGACAAATCTGTGTGTTTTATCTGCTATGCTGTCCTTTATAGCCGTTAGACACAAATGTCTTTCTTTGGCCGTAAAGAGTTTGTTTTTGATGTGACTTTCTCTAATATCTTTTGGACTTGTAGAATGGATAAGCAGCTTCTAAGGAAGCTTTATCTCTTTATAGAATGTCCTTCTGCAAGCTTTTTGTACTATGTGTTATTTGCAGCCCAGATTGCATATCTCAGAAGAAGACAAGATTCAAATCAAGAGAAAGTTAGAAGCCGTTACAAAGGCAGATATATAAAGAACTATTGAAAGATATAGATACACAGTTAACAGTTAAAATACAGATATACAGATATTCATATACACAGATTCAACAACAAGAATAGTGTAGAACAACTCTCTTCAGAGTTCTCTTCTTCAATCCTGAGTTCATCCTGCTCACAGGAACATTCATACTCAGAGATTCAAGAAGAAGAAGAAGAAAGAAAAGCTATTGAAGAAGAACAACCATTCCACATCAAGAGTCTTCTTCAAGCTGCTCCTTCAAGAACTTCAAGACAATAGATCTTCTCTGTCAAGAGTTCTGATGATTTCTTGCACCCTAAAGCAAGGCTTCTTCCTGGATATTCTCTAAGCCATGGGGAGCTTTGATTCCATCAGAGCTTTCTATAGCTCAGTGCAATCCACTAGCTTCTCTAATTTTGTTTAATAATAGAAAAGACATTCTAACTCTCTCAACCTCCTGTACAAAGGGTTATTACTCCCTTCAAAAGTGAACCTTGGTGGCAGGGCACCTTAGCCAAAACCTGTGTTGGATTTTGAGCTCCTGATCAAAAGCTCAAAGGGTTTACTTGATCTACCTGAATCAGATCAGTTGGTGGCAGGGCACCTGAACAAAAACCTATAGTGGATTCCTACCAGGGTGGTAGAAGAGTGGATGTACCTATTGAGAGGGAACCACAATAAATCTTCTTGTGTTGTTTGTGTTGCTTATTTTAATTACTACACTGTGGCTGTGAGTAGAATTAACTAGGATTGCTAGTTGCTGTGTTAGGACTAAAGCTTAAACTGTAATTACAGTTAGCTTTCTATTGTGCACCTCAATTTGTGTTAGGCTCTAGGGTTTCATATATCTATATACTTATTTCGCAAATTAACTCTAAGGGAGTTGAGTAGATTGTCATATTTTTGAATACTCTATTCACCCCCCTCTAGAGTTGTATCTATCCTCACTTTCAATTGGTATCAGAGGGAGGTTGACTGACTGTACAGGCTAACACCTAAGTCACAAGATCTAGATAGATACCAAGTTTATAGATATTCACTTCATGGCCCAGTACAAGGATTACTCTAGCACCAGACCTCCAGTATGCAACTTAGCTAAGTTCAGCATCTGGAAAGCAAGAATCAGACTGTATATGAATTCTATTGATGAAGATAACTTTTCTTCTATTTTGACAGGATCACCAACACCACCTGCTGCAACTACTGCTACAAATTCAACAAATCTGAGTGCAGTGCCACCTCCTGACTACAATTATGCTTATAAGAAAGCAAAGATAGCTGATGCAAAAGCTATGAACATTCTGGCTCAGACCATGTCTGATGAAACTTTCCAGAAAGTCGCTGATTGCACTTCAATAAAAGCCATGTGGGACTCACTGAACCACATTGTAGCTGGTTCAGCTGATGAGAGGAAGGAAAGAAGGTCCAACCTCACATCCCAATATGAGAATTTCAAGAAGACTGAAGAAGAATCAGTCGATACAATGTACATATGGCTCAGCTCCATCATCAATGAGCTGAGAACCCTTGATAAAGAGATTACATTGACAGAAGTCAATGAAAAAATATTGATGTGCTTCCCCAGCACATGGGATCTCAGGATCTGGCCCATCAAAGAGTCCAGAAGTACAACTGAGATTTCAACTGAAGCTCTCCTTGGCAAGCTCAAATCATTTGAGCAAGTACTGAAGACTAGGGAAGCTGAAGCTGAAGCCAAGACTCCCACTCCTACCAGGAAAGAGCAAACTCTTGCTCTAAAGGCTACTGATGCATCTGAAGGAAGTCAATCAAATGAGGAGCTAATGACACTCTTTGCCAAAAGGTTTCTCAAAATGGGCAGAAAGGACTTCAGAAAGAAGTCTTCAAGATATGAAGACAAGCCAAGGTATGACAGATCACCTGCTAAAGAAATTATATGTTATGGTTATAGGAAACCTGGACACATTTTACCTGAGTGTTTAGAGGAAAAGAACAAGGAGAAGAGAAAAGATAAAGAATATCAGAAGAACCATTCTAAGTCCTCCTCCTACAAAAATAAGAAGAAGGAGAAAGGATTTGTGGCTGAAACCTGGAGTGATTCAGATGAGGAATCTTCCTCCTCAAGCTCCAGTGAAGATGAGGAAGAGAAGAAGGCAAAAGAAATTTGCCTAATTGCAATTGATGCCTGCAGCAATCATTCAGCTGCAGAGAGTTCTGATGAAGAAGAAATGTCTACTGAAGATCAGGTTGTCTTCTTATGATTTTACTTCTATTGAATTTAGATTTGAATTTAAATCTCTCTGCTTAGATTTAATTAGCTTAGAGAAAGAAATTAAGGAGCTTAGAAATAGGATAGCTGAATCAGAATCCCTATCTAGTGAAAATGCTAGGCTAGAAGCTGAACTCACTAGATCTACTAAAGAAATCAAATTTCTTAAAACTGAACTAGCCAAATCTAAAAGATTAGAAGAATCTCTTAATGGTAGAAGTCTTAAGCTGCTAGAGATTACTAGCATGTCAAACACTAGGACAGGTAACAGTAAGCTAGGCTGAGGAGCTTCACCAAGTGAACCCCCCATGGTTCTGAAAAATCATCTTTCCACTCCAGTAAACTTTATTTCAGTTGATGGAATAAAGAATTCTTAGCAAGTAAATCAAGTTAACAAAGCTTTAAATAAAGCTAAGAGAGAAAACAGAAAACAGAAAACAGAAATTTAAAGAAATACAAAAATCGTTGAACTATGCTCGACGATCGCAGGCCTAATGGTCGACTAATACTCAACGATCTGGGCATCTATCATCGAACGTCGATCGACGATCTTAACATGATTTTCAAAATAATAATCAGAACCTTAGAAACACTAAGGTAAATAGAAACACTAGGTTCATTGACCCATCAACTGCATGGAGTATTTCACCTAGGAGATCCTATCCCTTAGGATATAAACCTCAGTCTGCTTATTCTTTCATTTCAAGTTTTAATTATGTAAAGAATAATGGACCCAAGGTTGTCTTGGTCCACAATGTCTAACTGTTTATTTTGCAGGTAAAGACCTATCCAATTACTAAAGACAAATGGTATTTGGATAGTGGCTGTTCCAAACATATGATAGGAAACAAAAACAATCTGTCAAGCTTCAAGGCCAAGCTTGGACCAAAGGTGATCTTTGGGGATTCCAGCTGTGGTCAAACAGAAGGATATGGTAAGTTTACCATTGGAGAAGTGACATTTAAAAGGGTTGCATATGTAACTGGGCTGAAGCACAACTTAATCTCAGTAAGCCAATTATGTGATGCAGGTTATCAGGTATCATTCACTGACACTCTTTGCAATATTACTTTGAATAGTAATGTAGTGTTAGTAGGCATTAGACAGGGTAACATTTACTTAGTAGATTTTAATTCAACTCAATCTGAAATCTGCCTGTTTAATGAAGTAACCAATAATAACACCTTATGGAATAAAAGGCTTAGTCATGTTAACCTCAAGAATATATCTAGGTTATCTAAATACAACCTTGTTAGAGGTTTACCTTCTTGCCCCTACAAGAAGGAAAGTCTATGCAGGGCTTGTCAATTAGGCAAGCAAACCAAAAATTCTTTTAAATCTGTAAATAAGAGTGATTCACCTAGAATCCTGTATTTATTGCACTTGGACCTTTTTGGCCCAATAAAAGTACAGAGTCTAGGAGGGAAATTTTACACTTTAGTGATTGTAGATGATTTCTCTAGGTTCACTTGGGTGTTCTTTTTGAGAACTAAGACTGATAACTTCAAAGTTCTTACAGACTTTCTACTATGTGTGCAGACTGAGTATTCTACTCATGTTGCCTTGATCAGAAGTGATCATGGTACTGAGTTTGAGTCTCTTCTCATGCAAGAATTCTGTGAGAAAGAAGGTATCAAACATAGCTTCTCTGCACCTAGAACTCCTCAAAAAAAATGGGGTAGTGGAAAGGAAAAATAGAACACTAATTGAAGCTGTAGGAACATTGTTGGCAGATGCTAACATGCCTCTCTCTTATTGGGCAGAAGCTGTTAGCACAGCTAATCTGTTTTGAATAGAAGTCTAATACATAAGCTTAAGGGTAAAACTCCTTATGAATTACTTAAAGGAAAGAAACCTAAAATTAACTATTTTAGAGTCTTTGGTTGTGTAGTGTATATTCACAATAACAACAAAGAATACCTTAGAAAGTTTGAAGCAAAATCTTCAATGGGAATTTTTCTTGGATATTCCCAAGTAAGCAAAGCTTATAGGGTGTTTAACAAATCAACTTTAAAAATAGAAGAGTCTGTGCATGTTTCCTTTGATGAGTCAAAAATGTATTATAAGGAGAAGGAAACTTCTCCTTCCTCAAACTCATTGCAGGTACAAGAGTTATGCAAGGATCTCACCCAAGAGATTCCCCCTCTATCAACTCTTCATATCACTGATTTAGATAGTGATGAAGACTTTGTGGAAGAAGTTGCTGTACCACTAACAGTTAATCCTATTCCACAAGAGGAATTAATCAAAACTGTTGTTGAAGATCACATCCCACCTACTGATCTTGTCACACTTAGAGATCATCCTACATCTTAAGTGATTGGTGACATATCAGCTGGTGTGCAAACAAGACATAAATTAAGACAGGATGTGATGCATGCTTATTTCCTTTCACAAATTGAGCCCCTCACTATAAAAGATGTTGAGCTAGATCCCCACTGGATCACTGCTATGCAAGAGGAGCTTAATCAATTTGAAAGATGTAAAGTATGGACTTTGGTTCCAAGACCAAAAGGCCAACTGATCATAGACACCAAGTGGGTGTTCAGAAACAAGTTGGATGCCCAAGGAACTATTATAAGGAACAAATCTAGGCTTGTAGCTCAGGGCTACAAACAGGAGGAAGGTATAGACTATGACCAAACCTTTGCCCTTGTTGCAAGGCTAGAGGCAATAAGGATCTTTCTAGCCTATGCAGCCTATATGAAGTTTAAGGTTTTTCAAATGGATGTTAAAAGTGCATTCCTAAATGGTGAGCTAAAGGAAGAGGTTTTTGTTGTACAACCACCTGGTTTTGTTTCTTCAACTCAACCCTCATTTGTTTATAAGTTGCAAAAAGCTCTTTATGGACTTAAGCAAGCACCCAGAGCCTAGTATGAGACTCTAGCTAGTTTCCTTTTAGAGCACAACTTTGTTAGGGGAGTAGTTGATAGAACCCTGTTTGTTAAGCATCACAAGGACACAATCCTATTAGTTCAAGTCTATGTGGATGATATTATCTTTGGTTCCACTGATCCCAAACTATGCAAAAGGTTCTCAGACCTGATGCACTCTAAGTTTGAGATGAGTAGTATGGGTGAGCTGTCTTACTTTCTTGGTTTCCAAGTGAAGCAAGATGCTGATGACATCTTCATCTCCCAATCCAAATATGCCAAGGAATTGGTAAAGAAATTTGGGATGGCTATGCTTCAGCAATGCATACACCCATGGCTATAAATGTAGTTATAGATTCTGATGATAAGGGTAAGCCAGTTGATCAGAAAAACTATAGGGCCATTGTTGGTTTCCTATTGTATTTAACTGCAAGTAGACCTGACATAATGTTTGCCACATGCCTATGTGCTAGATTCTAGGTCAACCCCAAGGAATCTCATTTGATTCTTCTCAAGAGAATTTTGAGATACCTAAAGGGATGTCCAAATTTAGGACTGTGGTACCCAGCTGAATCAGAATTTGAGTTAATTGGATACTCTGATTCTGACTATACTGGCTGTAGAGTTGACAGGAAAAGTACCTCAGGAAAATGTCAGTTCCTGGGAGAGAGATTAGTCTCTTAGTTCTGCAAGAAACAAGCTCCTGTCTCAACTTTAACTGCAGAGGCTGAATATATAGCAGCTGCTAGTTGTTGTTCACAGATCCTGTGGATTCAAAACCAGCTTTTGGATTATGGGTACACACACAAGAACACAAAAATCATGTGTGACAGTACCAGTGCTATTTCCATAGCACAAAATCCTGTGCACCACTCTAGGACCAAGCACATTGAGATCAGTGACCATTTTCTAAGAGATTGTGTGGAAAAGAACAAAATCAGTCTTGAGTTCATATCCACTAACCTTCAGAGATGTGATATTTTCACCAAGCCCTTAGATAAACAGAAGCATCTATTCTTTTTGAATCAACTAGGTATGATAAATTGATTAGACCAAGTATAGATTTCTGCCTATGTTGAAATCTGCTCGAATATCGTCGAATGTCGTTCGACCATAGTCGAACAGGTTGAGCCTATCGTCGACCTATAGTTGATGACGGCTCGTTTGTTTGTGAAGACAGAAATAGTCGATCGATAGCTCGACTACTTTACTTTAGGAAACGATCGTCGAACGATCGATCGACCATCATTTCTAGTATCTGTTGAAATAGGTCGATGATTGCTGTTTAAATATAAACCGATGGTCGACCTAGATTAATATATCGTGCTTTTTGTAGTCGACAGAGCTCGTCGTTTCATATTCCTCATTCCTGCTTGAAAGGTTTGATTTGAGCTCTGCCCCGCGCTTTCTGCTTTCGTTTCTCTCGTCTTCCCCAACCAAATCCATGGCGATTGCTCCAGCTCTGCTAACCGTGATGAAGTTTGATGCCGGCTTTAGCGTCGATTTTGATTCTTTCAATGCCTGCGATGCCGATATTCTCGAGATGCTACAGTTATGCAAAGATCAAGGACTGTAGAAGCTTATGTCTACAAGGATTAAGATAAATATTCCAGAAATCAAAGAATGGGTCTATACTTCGTCTTCCAGCGACGAATCGATGACAAGGACTATCAGCGGTGAGGAGGTAATTTTGACTCCTGCCGTCTTAACTTAGATTTTTGGTTTGATCAATGGTGAAGAAGAGTATGATCAAGATACTCAGGAGTATAGCAGGATGCTATTGGAACTAAGACATGCTGAAGGCATTCCTTCCAAGTTGCTGAAGATAAACTTCCCGATGAAAATCAAGTTCTTAGTAGAACTAGTAGGGAAAGTGCTGTTGGGAAAGCACTCTGCGCACGATAACATTACCAGGCAGCAGTTTGCCTTAATGTGTGCTATTACTAACGGGAAAGCAATAAATTATGCTGGAATAGTTTTTGATTTAATCAGGAAAAAGAATTCAAAGAAAGAGGTAACCCTTGGAAGGGTGATTGGGATATTTCTAAGAGAGAAATATCCTCAGCTATTGGGAACAGTTTCAACATCAATCAATGCAAGCAAGAAGATGGATCCCACTCTGTTCATCAAGTGGAGAAGGAATATCCAGAAGTCTTTACCTGTTGGGGTTGCTCCTGTTCCATCTGAGAACACAAGGACAGTAACAGTCACTCCCCACCTAAATGAAGAAGGCTCTTCCATTTCCCCCATTCCATCTACATCTGCATCTGTATTACCATCCACTTCTATTGCAGTACCATCTACATCCGCTGTTATTCTCCATGCATCACCTCCAGCATCTCCAACTCCTTCACACCTTGTTGGGATTTCAAATCTTAGCATTGATCTGTTGGTTACTGAGACACTTCCAACTCCACCTCAGTCACCAATTTCACATCAAGATCATATTGATCTTCATACATCTGCATCTCCATCACAAGTTCATGCATCTGCATCTCATCAGGAGAACATCATCCCTGATGATCATCCATCTATTGTGATTCCCCCATCTATATCTTTTGAAATCACACCAGCTTTCACTGCAAGCATCATGGAGCTAATTACTCCTTCAATCAAATCAATGATTGAAGCAGCAATTGCCCCTCTTATTGCCTCCATTTCATCTCTTACATCTTCCATTACAGCCCTCTCACATTTTGATGAGCCCTCTTCTCTTAGGGGCCTGAGTTTAGTACCCACTGAAGTCAGGCAGGGGGAGATGTTCCAGGAAGATATCTCAGGACTTCCACTGGTCATTCTTTCAGCTGCAGTTCCAGATTCAAAAATTCATACAGCTGCAGATTCAGAAATTACAACATCAGTTGCAGTTCCAGATTTAGAAATTCATACAGCTGTTGCTTTAGAAGCTCAAGTTATAACTGAGGCTGAATTTTCTTTCAGAGTTTGTCTTGAAGAATCATCTACTC
Organism: Platanthera zijinensis; assembly: GCA_039513925.1. Classification (NCBI taxonomy): domain Eukaryota; kingdom Viridiplantae; phylum Streptophyta; class Magnoliopsida; order Asparagales; family Orchidaceae; genus Platanthera; species Platanthera zijinensis. The sequence goes on along the minus strand of CM077090.1, from coordinate 153,615,011 downwards.
CTATTATTGCCATGTGCCTAGAAGGAGTCAATACCTCCTACCTAGATGACTTATGGGAGTTAGGAAATTCTGTAGGTAATACAATTACTCATTTCACTAACCTGTTGACTGACATGCTAACTTGTGAATACCTTGAAGGGATGTTTCTATACCATTTAGAAAACTTTTGTGCCCCTTTGACTACAGATCAAGCTCAAGATGTTCAAGAACCTACTCCAGAACCTACTGTAGAAGAACTGGTCTCCAAGACAGTTGCAGATGTTTTAGAAGAGAAATCAACTATATGGGATGATACTCCAAGATTAGATCTGGATTTCCTATTGGCTCAGGATGATATAGAAGAAGAAAAAGAAAAGGCTGCTTTAAAATCCAAAGAAAAAGCTGTTCAAGATATTATTGATCCCTATGACCAACCTCAGTCATCACAGTCTGATGATGAGGAAGATTCAGAGGATTCTGAAGGAACCAAGAAAAGAAAAATTGCTCAAAGGAAAAGGAAAGCTCAAGCTCCTTCTTCTCCTAATCCAGAAAATGACATCCCCTATTACATATTGAAAGGGATTGACCCTAAGTTTAAGGACTTCCAACATTGGATGAGATTATCTAGAAACCAGCAGAAGAAGAGGAAGAAGAGCAAAAGATATGATACTCCAGCTCCCAAGTGGACTCCTAAAGGTCCTCCTCCTCCTCATCCTAGTGCAGGAGCTTCAGGGAATGTTTCTTCTAACCCCTCAGCTCCTCCAGCCAGATTTACATCTTTTCAGGCTTATCAAAGAAGAGGAAACCCAGGCTACAAGGGTAGAACCCATTCAGGCCAACAAAGACAAGTTTCTGGACCTAAAGAGCAGGTGAAGGAGATGACTTACCAGAAACCAACATTTTCTCCTCCTCCTTCACCAAAAAGAAAAGTTTCACCTTCTAAGGAGATCAAAATTCTTCCCTTCAAAAAGCCAGCTCAGATTAAGCAAGTAAATTCAAAAGGAAAAAGAGTAATTTACTCTTACAAGTCAAGCAAGAAATTTACAGAGGTTGCTCCACCATCAACTCTTGTTATTCAAGAAGACATAGAACCAGCTGCAGGTCTGTTAGACCTTTCTACAAAGTTCAAGACTATAAAGCCTCTAGATCTAGTTGATGAAAATGCTTATGAAAGCCAATACATTAATCCTGAGTTCAGGATGGCCAGATTTCTTGAGTTAGTTGGATCAGCCCAAATTAGAAAAGCTAAAGCTGAAGGCAAAGACATAACAGGCTTAACAACTATATCAAAATTCAGAGAAAAGGAACTAGACAGATATCAAGTCAGACCAGAAGTTTTTGATGCCTCAAAATATATGGAAAATCATCCAGAGGCTGTTTTGCCCAGAGCAAGTAAATCTAAGATTATTGGAGAACAGGACTTGAAGATTTCAAAGAAGGATGCTCTTGATCCCAAAAGGAAAATTTCCTTCCTTCCTATTTCTTTTACTTCTAAACCAGACTCTGATATTGTTTAGATTTATTTGTATTGACAATCTGTTTTGCTTGATTGTTTGATTTCATGTTTGATATGAAATGCTTCTTATTGATATGATATGATACACTTTGATCCTAACAGGTTATTGTTGTTTTTATATCAATTTTTAGCATTCTTTTTGTTTAGAGAGACTTGACCCAAATAGGGGGAGATTGTTGGTACCCTAGTTTGGATTTGAGTTAAGTCTTCTCAATTAGTTTCTTGACCCAAGATTTATCTATGGTCAAAGGTTAGATTTAGGTTAGATTCCTTCAGTTGTGTAGAGTTGTTGTTTATCCAGATTGAAAATTTGGTTAAGTGTTTTTAGTTCGACTATGGTCGAACGCCGCTCGACTATCGTCTATCAGTTGATCGACTATCGTCAGACAGCAGATCGACTATCTCTGAGTTAGTTCATCTCTGTTAAGCTCGACGATCTGTGGTTTTAGTATCGTCGATCGTCGAGTCATGCTCGACTTTTTCTGTCCCAACAGATTTCTTGTAGGTCGACTATCTGTTCTTGTAGGTCGACTATTTGTTCTTGTAGGTCGACTATCTATTCTTGTAGGTCGACTATCTGTTCTGATAGGTCGACTATCTTTTCTGATAGTTCGACGATCGTCGTGATTCGTTCGACTATCTTTTTGTCTGCATTTAGTGATATTGTATTCTTTCTCTTCTGTGAATTATTTCTTATTTATCCAGCCTATTTTATTAGAGATTATTTCTTTGATTTTATGCTTATATATCAAGGCAATATTTGCCTCATTCTTTATGCATAAGTCAAGTGCTATCTGACAAAGTCTTTTGTTCTATTAGTTGACAAATCTGTGTGCTTTATCTGCTATGCTGTCCTTTATAGCCGTTAGACACAGATGTCTTTCTTTGGCCATAAAGAGTTTGTTTTTGATGTGACTTTCTCTAATATCTTTTGGACTTGCAGAATGGATAAGCAGCTTCTAAGGAAGCTTTATCTCTTTATAGAATGTCCTTCTGCAGGCTTTTTGTACTATGTGTTATTTGTAGCCCAGATTGTAGATCTCAGAAGAAGACAAGATTCAAATCAAGAGAAAGTTAGAAGCCGTTACAAAGGCTGATATATAAAGAACTATTGAAAGATATAGATACACAGTTAACAGTTAACATACAGATATACAGATATTCATATACACAGATACAACAACAAGAACAAGTGTAGAACAACTCTCTTCAGAGTTCTCTTCTTCAATCTTGAGTTCATCCTGCTCACAGGAACATTCATACTCAGAGCTTCAAGAAGAAGAAGAAGAAAGAAAAGTCGTTGAAGAAGAACAACCATTCCACATCAAGAGTCTTCTTCAAGTTGCTCCTTCAAAAACTTCAAGACAACAGATCTTCTCTGTCAAGAGTTCTGAAGAGATCCTGCACCCTGAAGCAAGGCTTCTTCCTGGATATTCTCTAAGCCAGGGGGAGCTTTGATTCCATCAGAGCTTTCTATAGCTCAGTGCAATCCACTAGCTTCTCTAATTTTGTTTAACAATAGAGAAGACATTCTAACTCTCTCAACCTCCTATACAAAGGGTTATTACTCCCTTCAAAAGTGAACCTTGGTGGCAGGGCACCTTAGCAAAAACTTGTGTTGGATTTTGAGCTCCTGATCAAAAGCTCAAAGGGTTTACTTGATCTACCTGAATCAGATCAGTTGATGGCAGGGCACCTGAACAAAAACCTGTAGTGGATTCCTACCAGGGTGATAGAAGAGTGGATGTACCTATTGAGAGGGAACCACTATAAATCTTCTTGTGTTGTTTTTGTTGCTTATTTTAATTACTGTACTGTGGCTGTGAGTAGAATTAACTAGGATTGCTAGTTGATGTGTTAGGACTAGAGCTTAAACTGTAATTACAGTTAGCTTTCTCTTGTGCACCTCACATTGTGTTAGGCTCTAGGGTTTTATATATCTATATACTTATTTCGCAAATTAACTCTAAGGGAGTTGAGTAGATTGTCATATTTTTGAATACTCTATTCACCCCCCTCTAGAGTTGTATCTATCCTCACTTTCAGGAAGAGAGTGGATGTACCCATAATATTGGGGAACCAATATAAAATACTTGTGTGTTTTTCTGTGTTTACTTTTGTTTTCTTAATTACAGGTGCTAAGGACAAGCTATAGATTGCTAAATGCTGAAAACTTAAATAAACAATCAAGTGATTTAAAAATACTCTCAAAAGACCTAAGCAAACCTATTCACCCCCCTAGGTTGCTAGCTACCTTGAAATTAAAGACTTTCACTTGCCAAGATGCCACATTCAGACCATACGATGAGGACTCTTGTATATTTAACACTACACCCAAGTCTTGTAGATGCAGCAGTCCTTGCCAAGATGCTGCATTCGGACCGTGTGATGCGTTCCTTTCGGGGAACAACCTAGTTTTTGTAAAATTTCTCAAATGATCCATATTCATAAGGGGCACTAAATTTTACGTTGGGCATCTACCTAATACAAACCTCACTATTTTTCATCTAGGCTTGGGACCGACATAGGCTAGTTTACATTTAAAAATGACTATTTGAAATTATTTTTTATTAGCAAATCATCAAAAAATTTTTAAAACAAATTTAGAATTCAGAATAAATTTTACCAAGGAAAACTAGTTCTGGAAGCTACCGCGAGGCGGTAGGATACTACCGTGTGGCAGTAAATCACAGTGAACGACTTCCCCTGTAAAAAGTTATTTTTTGAGTTACACACAACCCTTTAAAATCTATGAACATCCAACCACGAATTCGAAATGAAATTGTAGACATATAATTTTATTCAAAATTAAACAGTGGTGTACAATAATAAAACTAGATATTAGTGATGTCGGAGATCGGAGGAAATGAATCAAACAATCTTTTGGTTTCTATATTGTTGGGTACATCGAAAAATGTGTACCTGATTTGATGAAGTCTCACTTAGCTCAATGATATACATCAAGGTGTATTTGATGTTATTTTGAGTTTATATGTGCAGGTTAAGGATATGCTAAAATGAAGGAAAAAGTTTCTAAGTCCATGTGTCGACACTTAAGAAAGCCTGTGTCGACACTTGGAAAAGCTGTGTCGACACCTGAAGCAACTGTGTCGACACACAGAATTTATTAGTCGACATCAACTGTGTCGACACCGGGAGGCAGTGTCGACACACAGAAATATTAGTCGATATCGACTGTGTCGACACCGGGAGGCAGTGTCGACACACAAAAGTATTAGTCGACATCAACTGTGTCGACACCTGGAGGCAGTGTCGACACACAAATTCTGAGACTATATAGACTGTGTCGACACACAGGACTTTTGTCGACACTCAGCAGAGTTTCAACAATATTGATTGCTGTGAAGTGAAGAAGTGTCTATGTCGACACAAAGAAGCTGTGTCGACACATTCTACAGATGCAGTGTCAAGAAGCTGTGTTAACACCAGAGGAGCTGTGTCGACATCACCAAAGCTTGTGTCGACACTTAATCTACTTGTGTCGACACATAATTACAATCAGTCTCGACGCTTTGCTGACAAAGAAAAAGGTTCAAGAACTGACTGGAGACTTGACAGCTGTGTATTCCAACAAGTTTGCTGAAGCTATCAGACCTGTCAGAAGTTGGTTAGAAACTGGATCAGCCGATTACCATGGATGAAGACTATATATAGATGGATTCTGTCAAATCAAAGAAGAGAACAATAACAACACATGAACAACTATTGAAGTATTGATCATTGATCAAGGAAGTGCACGTCACACAGAAGAAGATTTTCGTGAGAAGATCTACGGAGAATTCAAGCAAGAATTCTGAAGAAACTTCAGAAGTTCTAGAGAGAGAGAAATCTCCAACTGTTGAAGTAAAGTAGGAGACATTTACCAGTCTCTTAAGAAGCAGATCTTGAACTAATCTACTAAGAAGGATTCAGATCTATTTCTGAATTCAAAGAAGGAAGCTGCCATCCAGCCAGCTTCAAAGAAGATCAACCCTACTGAGTTCAGATTCAAGAAGCTTTGAAGAAAGCTAAGAATAGGTTGATCTTAGCATTCAGTCTTATCAAAAGCTGATCAAGAATCCTTTTATCCCTTCTCTCTCAACAAGGGTAAGAGTTAATCTATAAGATTTTTCAAATTCTGTAGGATCTTTCAAGATCTGAGTTGTAAGCCTATATTATAAAGGCTGAGTGTAGGAGATATAAGTCTCTGAGTGGTAGGGCTTTTGAGCCTGAGTGTAGGAGAAATTTTTCTCTGAGTTATAGGCCTTGTGGCAAGGCTGAGGTAGGGCTGTTAGCCTGAGCTGTAGGAGTGTGGTTACACTCTGAGTTGTAGGAAGCTTATAGGGTTCTGAGTTGTAGGAACCTTTCAGGGTTCTGAGCTGTAAGATCTGTGGATCTGAGAAGAAGGAAGAAGTTAGGCCGAATCTAGCACACTGCTGGATAGGTGAAGGGGGAAAGTGGATGTACCCAGACCTTGGGGAACAACTATAAACCTGTGTGCAATCTGTGATGTATGTGTGATTGTGAATTCTGTGTTGTGATTGCTGTAGTATAAGTTAGATTCTATTTTAAGAACTGAAATATTATTCTTCCTTAAGTACAAAAAGAAAAGAACCTATTCACCCCACCCCCTCTAGGTGTTTGGGTTATCTTGAAATCAATTCTATCAAGTGGTATCAAAGAGAGGTTACTCAAAGAAGGACTTAACAGTCTGAGTAAGATCCATAAGGCAGATTTAAGTCCACGAAAATGGGTTCAGGAGAAAATCATAAGGGACTAGGTTCTATGAAATTACCCATATGCAGGAAAGAGATTTTTGGAATATGGAAAGAAAGGGTCAGGCTTTTCATGGAGGCTTCTGATCCAAGGATCTACATTACTGTAATGGAAGGTCCTTATGTTCCAATGAAGTTGTAAGTTCTAGATGCAAATCAAAGAACTCCCAAATTTTTTTTAGAGATGATTAAGGAAGAGATCATCCTGGCAACTATGGATAAAAGAGCTCAGAATATCATATTAAGTGCCATAGATGATTCAACCTTTCAAAATTTGATTCACTGCAAGACCTCCAAGGAAATATGGGACACTTTGATAGTCTACATGGAGGGTTCTAAAGAAGTCAGATAAGATAGAAAATCTATGCTGAACCAGGAATATGAGAGTTTCAGACAAGAAAAGTCAGATGGTATAACTGAGTGTTATAAAAAGTTCTATAGAATAGTAAATGAGCTGATGTCCTATGGAAGGATCTTCAGTACTTATGAACTGAATGATAAATTCCTAAGATCCTTGACAAAGGATTGGGACACTAAGATTTTTGCCATTAGGAAAGTAGCCAAACTTGCAGATATCTCTCCTCCAACTTTGTTTGGAAAATTGCTGTCATATGAGATACAGCTGATGGCTAAGAAAGAGGAAGAGAGAAGTGCTAAAAAGGAGCATAAAGAAAAGTCTGTGGCCTTCAAGGTGGAAGCCACTATGAAGAATAGGAGGATGTCTCCATCACCTCCTGAGATTGTTGCTGAAATTACTTCAGATAATTCAGACAACCAAAGTTCAGACAGCAGTGACTCAGATAAAGACTTTGCTGCCTTCACAAGGAAGTTTTAGAGATTCCTGAAGAAGAAGCAGTGGAAGTCAAGTCCCTCCACATCTCAGCCTGTGGACTATTATCAAAAGAGGAAGTCATCAAGGAAGGACATGAGCTGGTCTAAGCCTAGCAAATCTACAACATCAAAGATAGTTTACTACTGCTGTAATAGGCCTGGACATGTTGTGGCTGAGTGACCAAACAAAAGAAAAGAGTCTAATGATAAAAGGAAGACTCAACAAAAGAGCAAGACAGAGAAATCCTTTGTTGCTAAGAAGGAGAAGAGCTTGACAGACCAATCATCTTCAGAGTCTGAATCTTAAGATGAGGCATACATTGGTCTATATGCAGCAGATGAAGAAGATGAGTTTATGTAATTGCTGAACTCTATCAATGAACAAGAAGACCATTAGTGCATGGGACTGATGACTGTGTCAGAAGAATACAAGTGCCAGGATCAGCCTGGTCCTAGTAAGGTACAATGTTTTTCTAGTAATTCAGATTGTAGTACTGGCACAGAGTCAGCTACATCTGCATCAAGTGATGTGGATGAGTCTGAGTCTGAAGGTGATATTCATCAGCTGATAGATGAATATGGGGACTTATTGCAGGCACTAAAGAAAAGCAAAAACCTGACCAAAACTTAGGCTAAGAAAATTGCAGATTTTAAAATGGCTGCATCTGACTTAGAGAAAGAGTTGGATCAAAAATTGAATGAGATTGCAAAACTGAAAACTATAACTGTTATTCAGATGGGCACAATCACATATAAAAATGATCTGATTAAAAGTTTGGAAGCCAGACTTCAAAAGGAAAAAGATTTGGTGGCTAGTTATTCCAAGCCAAAATCAGTTTTACCCTTAATAGATGAGTTTGTGGCTCAAAAGGGTAAGGCTGGAATAGGCTTTAAAGGTAACACCAGGGCTGTCCAATTTAAGAGAAAGTGCAAAGCCTCAGTCCAGCCACTGAATTTTAAAGTCCCTGTAGTTTTTAGAAAGGTACAAGTGCCTTCTAACAAGTATGACCTTGAGAATACTCATGGTCATAGTAAGACTGAAGTTCTGAATGACAAGGGTGTTTATGTCAATAAAGCAGCTCATGTACATAAACCCCATGTTCCTAAGAAAATAGTGGGCGTAGCTGCAGCAGTACCAGCACAATACAAAAGATTTGCTGTCAACCAGACTGCCAAGAATGTATCTAAAAATAGATACAATAAGTATGAATGCTGGTGCTATGGCAAGACAGGCCATTATGCCTTAGACTGCTGGCACAACACTAGTGTCAGGAAGAACAACAGTCTACCTGTTAGAAGAGCAGCAGGTAGATTTGTTAAGTATGAAGCTAACTTGAACCAAGGACCCAAGACTTACTTGGGTTCTAAGGAGAGGTAATTCTTTATTGCAGGTGAGTCCAAGTTACCATTCCCCTATATGGTACTTGGACAGTGGATGTTCCAGGCACAGGACTGGAGTAAGGGGGTTACTGAAGGAGTACTTACATATCATAAATGAGTCTAAAATAATCTTTGGTGGTTCTGAAAAGGGAATCATCAAAGGATTTGGTAACATTTTTAATAATCAGATTACTATCACTCCAGTGGCCTATATGAAGGGTTTGAAACACAACCTTATAAGCATAAGTCAGCTGAGTGATTTAGGATATGACATTTCATTTATTAAGAATGGTTGTCATATCAAAATATCAAGTGATCAAAAGGTCATATTGACAGGATATAGAAAAAGAAATGTGTACTGTCTTAATTTTGAGTGTGAGAACAATGTGTCTCCTATTTGTCTTGTAGCTAGTGAGAGAGCCTCTCATTGTGTCAAATGGCACAAGAGGCTGACCCATCTTAACTACAAAATAATTGGCCAACTCTTTAGCAAAGAGTTAGTTAGGAATGGTCCAAAAGTTAAGTGTATAAAGGATGGGATATGCTCAGCTTGTCAAAAAGGCAAGCAGACAAAATCCTCCTTTCATAGCCTTGAAAACAAGGATTCAATGATGTGTCTATACCTCTTACATATGGATCTATTTGGTCTTATGCCAGTGTATAGTCTACGTAGGAAGGTCTACACTTTTGTGGTGGTAGATGACTATTCTAGATATTCCTGGGTGTTCTTTTTGAGACAAAAATTAGAAACCCCAAGTGTTTTATACAGCTTTGTCAAGCAAATTCAGAATTAACTTAACAGTACAGTGGTCAAAATCAGAAGTGACCATGACACTGAATTTAAATCTTAGAGTATGACAAAACTGTGTGAAGAATTTGGGATTTTTCAAGAATTCTCCTCACCTAGAACACCATTGCAAAATGGTATTGCTGAAAGGAAGAATAGAACACTGATTGAGGCTGGTAGAACTCTATTGAGTGACACTTCTCTCCTAGAATATTTCTAGGCTGAGGTAGTAAATACTGCATGTAATGTGATCAATAGGTCATCTATCACCAAAAGCCACAAAAAGACTCCCTATAAGATCATGAAGGGTAGAAAACAAAACTTATCCTATTTTAGGATCTTTGATTGCAAGTGCTATGTCCTTAACAATGGCAAGTCTTATCTAACTAAGTTTGCTGCCAAATCCCAAGATGGGATATTTGTTGGGTACATCAACAATAGTAAGGCTTATAGGGTCTACAACTTGATTACTCAAGTTATAGAAGTGTCTGTACATGTTGTCTTTGATGAAACAAGACTGATTAACAGTGAATTGCCTTGTAGCTCATGCAGTTCTACATGTATAAATGAGAGAATGGACAAGCTGATAATTATAAAAAGTCAACTACAGAGCAGGAAGTGGAAAATGGTGGCTACTGTCTAGGGGGAGTACAGGACTCCCTAGATGCTGTTGAAAACCAAGAGGTGCAGCATATTGAAGAGTCATGAGAGGTTCAACCTAAAGATAATCTACCTCTAGCTGTTAGACACTTATAAGATCATCCAGCAAATCAGATAATTGGTGATCTAAGACATGGAGTACAAACCAGAAGCAGGAACTTGAACACAGTGCATTGCTCAAGCTTCTTATCTCAATTGGAGCCAAAGAAATTTGAAGAAGCTATTCTAGACCCACATTGGATTGATGACATGCAAGAGGAGCTAAATCAATTCAGAAGGTGCAAGGTCTGGGAGTTAGTTCCTAAACCAAAAGACCACAACATCATTAGAACAAAGTGGATCTTTAGGAACAAACAAGATGAGAATGGGATCATTGTGAAGAATAAAGCAAGACTTGTTGCAAAAGGATACATGCAGGAAGAGGGTATTGACTTTGATCTAACCTTTGCCCCAGTAGCAAGACTGGAAGCAATTAGGATATTCCTTGCCTATGCAGTATATCAAGGCTTCAAGGTATTCCAAATGGATGTAAAATCAGCATTCCTAAATGGAAATCTAAAAGAAGAAGTCTATGTAGAGCAGCCCTCAAGTTTTGTTGATTATCTCAAACTTGATTATGTTTATAGACTTAGGAAAGCTTTGTATGGGTTAAAGCAAGCCCCAAGGGATTGGTATGAAACCCTGTCTACTTTCCTTATTGAGAACAAATTCTCAAGGGGGAAAATAGACAAAACTCTATTCCTAAGGGAGTCCAAAGGTAAGATAATCTTAGTTCAGATTTATGTAGATGACATAATATTTGGGTCTACAGAAAGCAACCTTTGCAAAAAGTTTGCTAAACTTATGCAAGAGAAGTTTGAGATGAGCAGCATGGAGGAACTTAAGTTCTTCTTGGGCCTTTAAATAAGACAAACTGATGATGGCTTATCCATATCCCAGTCTAAGTTCACCAAGGAGTTAATTAAGAAGTATGGTATAGAATCATCCTCCACCATGAGAACTCCTATGGGAACAAGTATGCCTATATGCAAAGATGATGCAGGTAAACCTGTAGATGAGTCTTTGTATAGAGGAATAATTGGCTCTCTTCTATATCTAACTGCTAGTAGACCAGATATTATGTATGCAACATGTGTCTGTGCTAGGTACCAATCATGCCCTAAAGAATCTCATTACACTGCAATAAAAAGGATTTTGAGATATCTAAAGGGCACACCTAATCTAGGCCTTTGGTACCCTAGGAATGGAGATTTTCTACTGACAGGCTATTCAGATGCAGACTTTGCAAGTTGCAAAGAAGATAAAAAAAGCACAACATGCACCTGTCAATTTCTAGGAGGAAGATTGGTGTCTTGGAGCAGTAAGAAACAGACTAGTGTGGCAATTTCCACAGCTGAGTCTGAATATGTGGCAGAAGGAAGTTGTTGTGCACAGCTGTTATGGATTAAGCACCAGCTAGAAGACTATGGTATTCAGGTAAGTAGAACACCTTTGTTTTGTTATTCTACTAGTGCTATTTCTATTGCTAATAATCCTATTTCACATAGTAGGACTAAGCATATAGAAATTAGATACCATTTTCTTAGAGAACATGTAGAGAAAGAGAACATCTCACTAGTATTTGTCAAAACAGATTATCAGATTGCAAATGTGTTTACTAAGCCTCTAGATGAAACTAAATTCAATGAATTTAAAATTGAATTAGGTATGTTGAACATAGATTAGTTTAACAAATTTGGCTAAGTAAATCAGTGTCAACACATCCAGAGAAGTGGTGTCGACACTTCAGTAAGTGGTGTCGACACAACCAAAGTAGTGGTGTCGACACATCCAGATTTTGTGTCGACACTTACAAAAAGAGTCGACACAAAATTTCTGATGAAATTCTAAGTATGTCATGTGTTGACACATCATCAATTGGTGTCGACACATAGTAGTCAACGCCGTTGTCGAGTCATTAGAAGTATGTGTCGACACATTTCAACAGTGTCAACACTTTTAGACTGTTTTTGCCCGCCTTTTGACCTTCTTTGTTTAGAAGGGTATAAATAGGTCAAGAACATATTCCGTCGACACACTCTCCAGGTTTTCGAGACTAAAACCTTGTGTCGACAAACTCTCTTCTCTCAATCCAAGTTTTCTCACCATCCCAATGGCGCCAAAAGTTGAAGATAACATTAACGAAGGATATGAGTTGGTTCTCCATGCCTTTGATGATGCGGAGTCAGAGATTAATGGGGTCATTACCCTATTTGCTGACAGTGGTTTGGAGTTTCTAGTATCCGAACCAACCAAGATTTGGAAGAAGGAGGTTTTTGAGTTTTTTGCTGCAAAAACAGTAGACTCAACTGGACTTAAGATTAAATCAACAGTTCATAGAGCAAGAGTCAAAGTGACCTTGAAAAGTTTGAGAAAAATTCTTCATCTTCCAAGAACTCAGGATGAAGAAGAAGTACCAGTATCAAAAACAAGGGAGGCACTATATTGGCGTGGATTGGATCCCACCTTGAAGATTGGAGCAGCAATTAATAGGAAAGGGATGAATCAGCAAGGCAAATTCCTTTCAGAAGTGGTAGGCAAGGTAATTCTGTGTAAGCCAGGGGGACATGATAGGATTTCTGCCTATATGTTCAACCTCATGACAAAAAAATTTTTTAAGTTCAACACAGATTGGTCTGTTATACTGTTTGAGAAGATTAAGGAAGGAATAAAGAAGCCTAATTTGGCTAGACTAATGAGTTTGTATTTGGCTGGAGCCATTCTAGACGTCATGCACCAGATCCCTGGATCTAAAATTAATCATATGAGAAGAATGGACATCAGGATCATCTCCAGGTTGGATAGGGTCCTCACCAAGGACATACCTGATATAGCAAGCCAAGAAGCTACTGAGAGATCACCTGCACACGACATAACTAATCATGCACAGGTGCAGGGGGAGCTAGATAGTGTACAAGTACAGGACCTGACAGAGAATGCACAAGTGTAGGGGGAGACAGTTACTGCACAGGTACAAGGAGAAGAGAGAATTCACTTTGCAAGTGAAATGGATTGACAATCTATTCTTGAGAGACCTCATGTTAATAGTCCAGCACTAGATGTGATCATGGAGGATACATCTATAGTTGCTGATGCTCCTGAGAAAGCTGTACCACAAGTATACACTCAACAGGAGTTTACTCTTGAGGAGTTATTTCCTGATATTGAGGGACCAACAAGTAAGGGGGAGCAAGTAAGGATTGAGGGGGAGCAGGCTGACATTAAGGGGGAGCAGCATAAGACTGAAAAGGAGCTGCCTCCTAGTCCTAAGGAAAGAGTATACATCCCCAGTTCATCTGCTTCAGAAGACGAGGATATTAGAAATGCCAAGAAAAGGAAACTGATGGTCTTTAAGAGAAGGATCCAGAGCTATAAGAAGGCATTGCAAACTACTACTTCATAATCTGCCCCAGAGGCTGATTACAACTCATTAATGGTGGCTTTGTAAGTTAAATTAGATGAGCAGAGAATGGATCTAGAGAGGTATGTGGATGAAAGCCATAAGTCACTACAATTTGATTTGGCTCAGGATATTAAATCCATCAGGTTTGAAGTAAATCTTCATAAGAAAGAAATGGCAGATTGTTTCCACAAAGGGGGCAATGCTGTAGTATTTCTGGCTGAGCAGCAAGTAGCAGTTAAGGCTCAAGTGGATGACATTGCTGTTAAACAAGGCTATGTCCTTGAAAATCAGATTAGAATGAATGACAATCTGACTGAATCTCACAATTAGATAGTCACTGAAATTAAGAAAATAGTCACTGCAATGACTGCAGAAAGAGCTAAAGAGAAAGAGGAATTTTATAAGAAGCTATAGGAAGCCTTAGATTCATTTAAAACAGCCCTTACTACTTCTCAGAAAACAATCTCTGATCAGCTTCTTAAGTTAAAATCATTTTATAAAGATGGTGTAAATTTTCTTGATGGTCAAGTAAAATTTCAAAAAGTTGACTTAAGAGACCACATTGAAAGAGAAGTCATAAAGGGGGGAGAGAGTGTTAGTCAATGCAGGCTCAGATCATGCCAAATGGATATCCAATAGCATCAGAGCCACTCTGGGATATCCACCCCTTTGTGATGATGATAATGTTGTTGAGTCTGGTGTGCAACCTGATTATGTTGAAGGTGATCAACCTGAAGTTGCTCAGGTCATCTACCCTCCAGCAGATTTTTATATGATTCAGCAATAGGTTCAGACAATATACAGTCCTCCACAGGAAGTTGATAATGTTATTATAGAGAAAGTTGAAATGCTAGAAGCTGCCTTGAAAGCTCAACAGGAAGCTCAACTTTCAAAGAAAAGATTTAGAGAACAGACTGAGTTAAAGCCTGATTTTGAGCAATGGAGCCCCACTTCCAGGAATATCATTTTGAATGCCTGGAAAGCTGTGAAAGATCAAGTTCATGAAAGGGGCAAGTGGTATAATGAACAGGAATGGCAGAAATATGAGGCAAGACAAGAAGCCATTGTGCAACATAGAAGAAAAGATAAGATTAGGAAGCTACCTCCTAATGCTCAGGAGCCTAGCAAATACTTCCCTAAGTCTTTTCATTATTTTGAAAGGCAAAGGATTAAGGATGAAGCTCAGAAGAAGGTAGAGTTGAAAGGAAAGAAGCCTATTGATGATGCAGAACCTCCTGTGCAAGCTCAGATTAAGCCAGGAAAAAGCTTAGTCATCAAGGAGCCTGATCAGCCTTAGTTTAGATTTACTAGATTTTTCAAGAACAATGTAATCTTTAGTGTTGAAAGAAATCTATATAATCAGTTGTTAAGAAACTTTTTGTTAATATAAACAAAACAATGTTTCATGTTCATTCAAGTTGCATTTTTATTCTGTGATGTGATTTTGTTATATGTTTTGTTTATAAGTTACACTATCATTTATTATTTATATACATCATCATGTTTGTTTATTATAAGTGGTGTATATCATTGACTAAAGGGTTATGAATTTTCCAAATAGGGGGAAATTGTTGAGTACATTGGAAAATGTGTACCTGATTTGATGAAGTCTCACTTAGCTCAATGATATAAATCAAGATGTATTTGATGTTATTTTGAGTTTATATGTGCAGGTTAAGGATATGCTAAAATGAAGGAAAAAGTTTCTAAGTCCATTTGTCGACACTTAAGAAATCCTGTGTCGACACTTGGAAAAGTTGTGTCGATACATGAAGCAACTGTGTCGACACACAAAATTTATTAGTCGACATCAACTGTGTCGACACTGGGAGGCAGTGTCGACACACAGAAATATTAGTCGACATCGACTGTGTCGACACACAGAAGTATTAGTCGACATCAACTGTGTCGACACCTGGAGGCAGTGTCGACACACAAATTCTGAGACTATATCAACTGTGTCGATACACAGGACTTGTGTCGACACTCAGCAGAGTTTCAATAATATTGATTGCTGTGAAGTGAAGAAGTGTTTATGTCGACACAAAGAAGCTGTGTCGACACATTCTACATATGCAGTGTCAAGAAGCTGTGTCGACATCACCAAAGCTTGTGTCGACACTTAATTTACTTGTGTCGACACATAATGACAATCAGTCTCGACGCTTTGCTGACAAAGACAAAGGTTCAAGAACTGACTGGACAATTGACAGCTGTGTATTCCAATAAGTTTTCTGAAGCTATCAGACCTGTCAGAAGTTGGTTAGAAACTGGATCAGCCGGTTACCATGGATGAAGACTATATATAGATGGATTCTATCAAATCAAAGAAGAGAACAATAACAACCACACGAACAACTATTGAAGTATTGATCATTGATCAAGGAAGTGCACGTCACACAGAAGAAGATTTTTGTGAGAAGATCTAAGGATAATTCAAGCAAGAATTCTGAAGAAACTTCAGAAGTTCTGGAGAGAGAGAGAGAAATCTCCAACTGTTGAAGTAAAGTAGGAGACATTTTCCAGTCTCTTAAGAAGCAGATCTTGAACTAATCTGTTAAGAAGGATTCAGATCTATTTCTGAATTCAAAGAAGGAAGCTGTCATCCAGTCAACTTCAAAGAAGATCAACCATACTGAGTTTAGATTCAAGAAGCTTTGAAAAAAGATAAGAACAGGATGATCTCAGCATTCAGTCTTATCAAAAGCTGATCAAGAATCCTTTTATCCCTTCTCTCTCAACAAGGGTAAGAGTTAATCTATAAGATTTTTCAAATTCTGTAGGATCTTTCAAGATCTGAGTTATAAGCCTATATTATAAAGGCTGCGTGTAGGAGATATAGATCTCTGAGTGGTAGGGATTTTGAGCCTGAGTGTAGGAGAAATTTTTCTCTGAGTTGTAGGCCTTGTGGCAAGGCTGAGGTAGGGCTGTTAGCCTGAGCTGTAGGAGTGTGGTTACACTCTGAGTTGTAGGAACCTTATAGGATTCTTAGTTGTAGGAACCTTTCAAGGTTCTGAGCTGTAAGATCTATGGATCTGAGAAGAAGGAAGAAGTTAGGACGAATCCAGCACACTTCTTTATAGGTGAAGGGGGAAAGTGGATGTACCCAGACCTTGGGGAACCACTATAAACCTGTGTGCAATCTGTGATGTATGTGTGATTGTGAATTCTGTGCTGTGATTGCTGTAGTATAAGTTAGATTCTATTTTAAGAACTGAAATATTATTCTGCCTTAAGTAAAAAAAGAAAAGAACCTATTCACCCCCCCTGTAGGTGTTTGGGTTATCTTGAAATCAATTCTATCATATATCTACCCTTCCAGGACTAGTTGGCTCTCTCTTCTTCCTAAGAAGATTGACGAGCTGACTATTCACCATCTTCCCAGGAAGGATCTTAAGCCCTCCAGATCTCCCAGATCTAGACATCCTCCCAGGAATCCGACGGCCTCTCAAGATGATTTCCACAACCTTAGATTGAATAGAAAAAAAATGAAAATACAAATAGGAATAAAAGAGTTTTAAAATTATTGCTCCCTCAAAAATAATAAATCCTTTGTAGACGGTGTACGATTGAGGCTTCTAAATGTCATTCCTCGTGCACTCGATCAACTGTTGATGGTCGTTGGAGACTTTGTTCTTCAAAGTTCTCGATCACGGATTGGAGGGAGAAATTTTGCCTTTTCTTGCTTGGAGACGGTGATTCCTTCCAATAAAGACGGTAGCCGAACCTTAAACTTTAAATCCTCCTTCCTGTCTCCTGAGAAAAAGAAACACGTGCTTTTATAGTCTCATTATAAATAAGCTACAGCCGGCAGTAGAGCTAGTGCCCAGCAGTAGGTCTTCTCACGTGCTATTGCCAGCTGTCCATAAAATTAGGAAAAATATCCCAAAATAATATTCACGCCATTTTTAGATATTGTAGGCGCGGTAAGGCTAACACCTGGCGATAATGCTTTTGTTTCGACAAATTTTCTCGATGGTCATCGAAATGGCTAGTGCCCGACGGTATAACTAGCGCCCAACGATAGGTCACAAAGAGGACTCTTTACTCGCAACATTAATTCTTCAAAGCTAGCGCCATCACAAGTATATCAAATGCAACTTGGTATTTGGTATTGTCAAACTAATGAGATGCGGACCATGAGTTCCAACAAACTTCATTTTTTGATAATATCAAATCCCGTTCATGAGATATAAATCAACAGTAGCATGGTATAGGGTAATTCAACAATAAGTATGAAATAAACATGAAATATATAAACCGAAGTACGAAGTATGACTCCCCCTACATATGTGCTCCCCTTATATAAGTGCTGCCCCTATACGCTGTCTTCCCCTAGGTGGCTAGTATGAAACTCATGCTATTATAAATCTCCCCCTTTTGGTATTATCAAAAGGGAGGGGAACTATTGACAGAGGCTGGAGATTAAATAAAGAGATGAAGTTTTGGCATAGTAAACACACAAAACAATGGAGACAAAAAATGTAATGTTTGGACAAACCTACCCAACATAAGAAAAACATTTAATTTAAAGAATGATTGAGCATAAGAAATATCTGGACAAAGCATGTGAAACTAAATACATAAGATTTGATGTATAGCCAGGTGATTTATAGAGTTAATGAGTGTAACATTGGAAGCATCATGAATAGTAATTATGTACTAGTAAACATGCGCGATAGATTGTCAGTGCAGTTTTAGTCCAATTCTTATGCATGGAAGTGTTAGATAGAATAATGACAGGTGTGCGTGTAGCATTACAAGAAAACAACATCAGGTTGAAATAATAATTAATGTATGTTTTATCTTAATAAATCAATATACTAACACAAAAGTGATGAAGTGAAAAATCATGTCGCATGCTATCTACTATATACTAAGACTAGAACAAAATGGCCCTAATTCAATTTACTGTCTTTGCATAATATCAAAACTATTCTATAGACTAAGGTGCTCATTCTCACATTACTCATAAAGGCTTATCGAGAGAAGTGAGTAGTGTTTGGGGCATATCCTTGACATATACGTTGATATCATAAAAATAATATACACATTTTTTTCATCATTTTTTACTATCAATTTTCTATATAATGTTTTGTTTAGCTCAAGATCTCCAAATCAATCGAAATCTACCCACATAGATAAATACACTTAACTTGTATATAAAGACCCTACTCTTTTAATTTAATGTTCTAAACACAATAGATGAAAAATGAACAACATGACATTGATTTTTCAAGTCATTCCTTGCATGTTAGACACAATATCGCGAGTTATAATACGTAAGCTTTGAAATTTCTATGAGAATGCATTTTCTAGGGATGAGTGATTAGTGAAAAAGTCATTATGCTACCTAAATCCTCCAACATACCTAGATGCATATCAAACATACACTTTCATATCATATTACACTCAATAGCGAAGTACTGATAGATTAGACTCAATATGACAATGCATACAATGTGAACAGAGATTAACAATCCTAAATCAAACATTGCATGTAATCTTTTTTGCTTTAAGTTCTACTCATGCATGCCCAAATAATAATGATACCATTTTTATTGCATTTTTTTTATTAGATTTTAAATGAAATAAACACACGGGAAGAATAAGCAAAAACATGTTTTTGTTCTTTTAAATTATTTTTAAATTTTATATTTGATTTTCAAATATTTTATAAAAAATAGATTTCTGGAAAACAAAGAATTTTTTAACGAGCCTGTCAGTTATGCGGTTTCTATGTCAAAAAATAATGTAAAAAAAAGAAAGAAAATTCTTGTGTTTTTCTAAAAACATGAAAGCTCAAAGAGATAAATAATGCAAACATAAGATGACATGATAGAATATTATGCATGAAATGAATGTGAGAAGTGAAATAATGTTCATGCGATGTGTATGAGAATCATGAGTATGCCATATATTCCAATACCTTAGCTATGTGTCTACACCCTAGCCCTGTACTAAGTGACAGATAGGCATGAGGAGATGCACAAATGCCATAGGTTGGGGTATTAATCCTAAATGCTTATACAAGAACCAACTAAACCTAACATTCTTTCACTCCAGTGCCACTCACGGACCAACTAGAACCTCCTCGATTAAGGACAAGACATGCTTTACAAGTTAGCGTCTCTAAGGCACACAACCTTACACTCCCGCTATTGTGAGACACAAATAATGGGTGAATGATCACAATTATTGATGCAGGCCCAAGGTTTCAACGGATCAAACTATGCATTCTTAGGGTTGATAAATAAAATAAATATCTAGCGCACAGTTACTCTACTTAGCACTATCGAATTCCCAAGCAAATAATGGCACAAGTTTCACAACAATCAACAAAAAGGGTCGCCACCCCTTATAGATATTGAACAAGGGTTATATGCAATGTTCGCTCAAGCGAAAAGGACCCACCCGATCTGGACAATTTAGCAAGTCAAATTAAACTATGTGCAAACATTCACAAATCCAATTAAAGAATATCCGAACTAAAATAAGTGATTTAAAATTAAGTCCAAATTATTACCCAAAATTAATTAATTTGAGGGTTGCCAAATCACTTGAACACCAAATAAATCAAGGCTAAGAAAAATCGATTTTTACAAGCGTTCACAAAATTTACCCGTTCCAATTTATACGAAAAATATTCGGAATAACAATGCTTACAAATCATATTTTAATTACGCACAACATTCAATATAAATCAGGACTAACTATTAGCCTTCTAATTCAACCAAATATCACAAATAATTTTAGTGGAAATCACACAAGAGATGTTTAGAATTTCGTTACCCAAATCCCAATAATAATCTGTCCACAAGATGAGTGGAGGAGGCGCAAACGATAGTGGTAGATTTTCTAATTCCACACAAAACCCACGGATCCGCGCTAGACGATGAAGACGCTCGCCATTTTCTCCTTTGCCAAACCCTAGGAGAGGGAGATCCTTGAAAAGAAAACCAATATGGGGAGGAAAGAGAAAAGGTGATGAAAAAAATAATTTTCTCAATATGATGGGGGTGGTGGCTAGGGTGTTGGGAGGGAATGAGGAGGCCGGTTTTGGATGTGGATGGGGTGGTCGACCTTGTAAAGGGAGAGGTCTGGTCGGCTAGGGTTGGCCGAGAACTCAAGGGAAGGAGGGTGGGGCTTGGCTTTTGAAAAGAGGGAGAAAGGAGGGGTCGGTTTTTGGAGGGAGTCCGGCTATGAAGGTGGTGAGGGAGTAGAGGGTGGCCGAGTGTAGCAAGGGCTGATCAGTTTTCTTGGGAGAGGAGGAGGAGGAGGAATAGAGAATAAAGAGTAGGAGGGTGGTGTCCGACAGCCAAGAGAGGGGAGAAAGAAAGGGGGTGGCCGAAATTTTGGAGAGGAGGAGAGGAGAGGAGGAGGGAAATCTCAAAACAAGATTAGGGTTTTAATTTTTAATTCATTCTCTACAAAATCCTTCATGACATGTCCTATATATAGGCTACACCACTCAATCTCCACCCTTGAAAATTAAACCACTCATGATGGTTATATGCACCCATCATGACATAACAAATACAATAATTAATAACATGAAATAAAAATAACAATTGATGATTATAAGCACCCATCATACATGAAATGAAATACTAAAAATAGAATTGCTAAAATAAAAATGATAAAATATATAATTATAATTATGTAATTTATAATTATATATTTTATTTATTGGCGGCGGCGGACGTCGAGAAAAACATGCAGTGGCAGCGGCGTTGGCAAAGAAACGTCGTGGTAGACTCCCATCATCGAGCTTGCGGCATCGATCATCCCAATCCATGAACTCTCTATGACGAGGATCAACGGCCGCATCAACATTATCGCCATCAATCCTCCCCCACTCAAAATTACTCATCACCGATGAGTGGCCCGTGATGGAGGAACAATCGAAAGCAGCAGCAACATGGGGCAAATCTGGCCCTGTAATCCGTGTCGTAGTAGCATGAACATCCCATAACACTAAAAACCTGTCAGGTGTAGAAATAAAAAAACTCGATATGGTGTTAGGCAAAAGAAAATTAACTTAAATCTTACCATCCGGTTCAAGAACCAAGGAGTCCACGTGGAAATTATATACGACAATACTAACACTCCCCAATCTAAGAGAATATTTAGTGGTAGGAGGAAACGACGGAGAAAGGCACTTATGTGGAACAGAGACGTACAATAAAAAGTCCGAAAACTTGAAATAAAGTGAAACACCATGTGTTGTATAAAAAACTGAAATAAAAGCATGAAATCTGATATTCTTCATAATCATGGATGGGTCGGCATTCCTACATATTAATTTATTAATGCAGCCAGAAGGCATCTGCTCGGGGACTGACCAGACTAAACCCAAATCACTAAATCTAGCATCGGACGGTCTCGGAAAGGAGTGGAAGTGCGTGCGACATAACTTAAAGTGAAACTCTAATGTCCTAGATTCAGGAGGAGAGAATCCATGTGCTACAGGACTAGACCCAAATGTAGAGGATAAGGGGGTTAAGTCAGGTGGCTTGAGAGCCTTATAGTCAGAGATGAATTTAATGTGCTCTAAAACCGCAGTCTTAATTTTACTCTTAATATTTTCTTACGCTTGGCATAAAGATATGCCAAGATGATCCGCTCATCATAAACACTTGAATTGGACGCTCCCAGATATGAAAAGATGTGCGAGCGATACAACTCAATGGACCCAACTAAAGTCACTAACATGGGGGAAATGAGGGTCATCAAACGGTGGTGGGTAAATGCGTGTGACCGAGTGTGGTATATAAGTTTGTATAGGGGACACCACAAACATAGGCACTATTGCCAAAGAATCAGAATCAGTCGCAGTAGAGGACGAAACCATAGTCGGACATGCAAAAAAATGAGCTGTCAAAAGTGACACGTAATCATGTCTATGAGGTGTGGTGAAAAGTCCAAATACTAGTGAGCTCAATAAAGTAATATCTATATGCTGATACAACGCCAATGTAGGAACTAATAAATTGGGCGTGACACAAAAATTCGGACTAGGTCTACCGGTTCAACATCCTAACAAGTCAACTAATGTGGGCGAAATAAATAGGGGGAAGGGTCGATAAGATCAAACCCAGGATAAAATCCAAATCATTAAAAATTTCACCAAACGGTGTCAACATCAAAGAACTCTCATCCAGGTGTACAACAACAATATCGTCCAAAGTTATCCTTTCCTCAGATCGTACCTCATCCATAATAATAATAGGAACATCCTCACTCTTAGGCTCCTCAGATAACTCAGATATAATCTCAGTAGGTGTAATCATATGCTCTAACACGATGGGGATCGTATCCTAGAGAGGGCATTCAATACTAGGGTGAACAGACACAATGCTAGTAGGGCACGTAATAGGCAACGTAATACTCTCACAGATCAGAACGTAATCATCCCATACATCGTCTTCTAAATCACGGGGGTATCCACTCTCAATTTCAGACTCATTAGAATCGTCGGGCACTAACGTACATGTCAGAATACTCTCACCTCCTCAGAATCAAGAGATATTACATCAACATCAGAGACCGACTTATTCCCTTATTTAATGGTAGCCAAATCATCTAACATCTGAGTTCGATGGTACGTATGGACGTACTATTCTGTAAGCATGTCTTTCATGTCTTCCCAACCAATAAGTAATTTACCATTCTCGGCTCTCAGACGTCGTTCCTCATTCAACCAGAATATCTTAGCTCTACCTAACAACTTTATTCTCGCCACTCGCACCTTATCCGCATCAGTCCATTTGTACCACTCAAAGTAGCACTCTATTTCCTTAACCCAGTCTAGGAAAACTTGGGGACACCCTAAACCATCATAAGTAGGTGCCTTAATTCTAGTAGAAGGATAAGCGTGGGGACGGTTGGTATTCCTATAGTATGAAGGCAAGGCTGGGGTATGTTTAGCCACGAATTTAGCATACAAATAGTCATAACCTTCATAAGTGGGTGCCTGTATTATAGCATACACGTCATAGGCCATTTTCTAGTGGTGACAGGACAAAAAATTCTACTCGAATCTGGTGCACATGCAGTGAATAAAAGACTCTGACCCAAATAAATTTTGAAAAGATAGATTTATTCTCGCTTAATAACTAAGGTAATAAAATATTTGTTTGATTTTCTTACTGAAAATAAACAAGAGATTATTAAAAAAAATTTGCGAATTTTTTTGCTCAAAAATAAAAATTTAGGCCGCATTGCAGACCAAAAGATTTTTTTATTTATTTTTTTGACAAATAAAAGTGCAGGACATGTGCATGTCGGCGTACTAATAAAAGGGGGAGGGTGCCAATTAGGAAATTGATGTGAACCTCCCTCTGATACCAAATTGATGCAGTCCAAAGGTTTCAATGGATTAAACTATGCATTCTTATGGTTGATAAATAAAATAAATATCTAGTGTGCGGTTGCTCTACTTAGCACTATCGAATTCCCAAGCAAATAATGGCACAAGTTTCATAACAATCAATGCAAAGGGTCGCCACCCCTTATAGAGATTGAACAAGGGCTATATGCCAATGTTCGCTCAAGAGAAAAGGACCCACCTAATTCGGACAATTTAGCAAGTCAAATTAAACTATGCGCAAACATTCACAAATCCAATAAAAGAATATCCGGACTTAAATAAGTGATTTAAAATTAAGTCCAAATTAATCCCCAAAATTAATTAATATGAGGGTTGCCAAATCACTTGAAAACTAAAGAAATCAAGGCTAAGAAAAACCGATTTCTACAAGCATTCACGAAATTTACCTGTTCCAATTTATACCAAAAATATTCGGAATATCAATGCTCAAAAATCAGATTTTAATTACGCACAATATTCAATATAAATCAGGACTAACTACTACCCTTCTAATTCCACAAAATCTCACAAATAATATTGGAAGAAATCATACAAGAGATGTTTAAAAATTCGTTACCCAAATCTCAATAATAATCCATCCACAAGATGAGCACGACGATGGTAGATTTTCTAATTCCACGCAAAACCCACGGATCTGCGCCGGATGATGAAGACGCTTGCCATTTTTTCCTTTACCAAGCCCTAGGAGAGGGATATCCTTGAAAATAAAACCAATATATATATGGGGAGGAAAGAGAAAAGGTGATGAGAAAATAATTTTCTCAATATGATGGGGGTGGCGGCTAGGGTGTTGGGAGAGAATGAGGAGTCCGATTTTGGATGTGGATGGGGTGGTCGACCTTGTGAAGGGAGAGGCCTGGTCGGCTAGGGTTGGCCGAGAACTCAAGGGAAGGAGGGTGGGGCTCGGATTTTGAAAAGAGGGAGAAAGGAGGGGTCAGTTTTTGGAGGGAGGCCGGCTATGAAGGTGGTGAGGGAGGAGAGGGTGGCCGAGTGTAGCAAGGGATGAACAGTTTTCTTGGGAGAGGAGGAGGAGGAGGAATAGAGAATAGATAGGAGGAGGGTGGTGGCCGACGGCCAAGAGAGGTGAGAAAGAAAGGGGGTGGCCGAAATTTTGGAGAGGAGGAGAGGAGAGGAGGAGGGAAATCTCAAAGCAAGATTAGAGTTTTAATTTTTCATTCATTCTCTACAAAATCCTTCATGACATGGCCTATATATAGGCTACACCACTCAATCTCCACCCTTGAAAATTAAACCACTCATGATGGTTATATGCACCAATCACGTCATAACAAATACAATAATTAATAACATGAAATAAAAATAACAATTGATGGTTATAAGCACCCATCATACATGAAATGAAATACTAAAAATAGAATTGCTAAAATAAAAGTGATAAAATATAAATGATAAAATATATAATTATAATTATGCAATTTATAATTATATATTTTATTTATTGGCGGTGGCGGACGTCTAGCAAAACATGCAGTGACAGCGACGTTGGAGAAGAAAAGTCATGGTAGACTCCCATCTTCGAGCTTGCGGCATCGATCGTCCCAATCCACGAACTCTCTATGACGGGGATCAATGGCTGCATCAACATCGTCGCCATTAGTTATACATAAGCAATTAATCCTATAGACATGCATATACGTTATGGTACTAGTGCATGATAAGGTTTTGTGAATTATTATAGTATTTGTGGATTGTTGAATTTAAATCCATTTAGAATTTGAATTCAAGCACTTAGTTAAATAAAATCGAGATTTTCAAACCCTATATAAATTAAGAAATTTAATTAAATAATTAAAGGTCAAACAACTCAGCCCCAAAAACATGTCTTTATGTATTTATAATTGTTCAAATTTTAATTTAAAAGTTTTTAAAAAGTTTTTACTATGCAACTACCGACGGTAGTGATACCGCGTCGTGGTAGCCTATTTTAATAGACTCGGCCCTGGGCTGACCCCCCTCACACATCCCTCTTTATTCTATCCCCGTGACGCGAGCTTCTGTTGGTTCTTCCTCTGATCCAAGGTAAAAAAAACCCTTCCTTTTCTCCACTTTTTGAGTTATGATGAGTTTAAAGGTTATATTCATGGAAGATGTACAAACTAGGGCAAAGATCCATGGTGGTAGGTTAGGGATTTGAAGTTTCCAAGTAAGTATGGTTAGGATTTTCATTTTTATCCATGGATCTAGGGTTGAATCTTTTGGATCTAAGATATATGTGAGTAGATACCCTCATTCACTAATTTTTTATACTAAAATTTTTTTAAAAACTGGAGATTTGGGAGGAGGTCTAGAGGAAGAAGATCAGATACTGTTGGGTCCATTGTTCCCAATATCCCTAATTTGTGAGAAGTCAAACAGGTCAATGACACACACATCAACTGTATTTGATGTGCATTTGAGGTCTTGAGTGCAGATAGTCTATATCATATTGATTGGACATGTGGACACACTAAGTGGTTGCTGGACATAACAAAAATCGCCTACACAAGCGTTGAGTGGAGAAAGCTCACTCAACGCCAGATGTATGGACTCATTAATATCTTGTAGAAATTTAGCTAAGTACAAAAGCGTTGAGTGTAGTCTACTCACACAACGCCATATACCATAAAGCGTTGAGTGTAGTCTACTCACTCAAAGCAATTTAACATATAGTGTTGAGTCTGTCTCAGCCTAACTGGAAGATAGCCAAAAATGTGGCTAAGTCCATAGGTGTTGAGTGTAGTTTACTCACTCAATGCCATACAACAAAAAGGCTGTGAGTCAGGCTAAGCCTAGAGAAATTGGCTGAAAATGTGGCCAAGTCCACAAGCGTTGAGTGTGGTCTACTCACTCAACGCCGTATAACTTTTAGCATTTAGAGTTGCTGTGCCAGTCAACTCCATAGAAAAGTTGGGCAAAATTTTCACTAAGTCCACAGGCGTTGAGTGTAGATTTCTCACTCAACGCTAGATAACAGAAAATTCTGTTAAGTAGTTTGGCATTGAGTCGAGCTTACTCTCTCACCACCAAGGCGCAAAAATATTTGCTAAGGCAAATAGCGTTGAGTGAGGTAAGCTGACTCAATGCTCTCAATGCTCTCGACGCTCTCAATGCCTTGGAGCAGAAATTTAGCTAAGTCCAAAAGTATGGACTGCTTGACCATCGAGCTCAGCTTCATCAAACTGAGCTCATCGATCGTCGAGCTGAGCCAAATTACTCAGTTTAGTCTAGAGTTTGTCGAACTCAGTTTAGCCTTTCATCAATTTAAGTTTGCAGTTTGTCAAACTGAACTTTTGCATTCGTCGAGCTGTGCTCGACGTTCATTGAACGGAGCTCAGCTTTCGTCGAGCTCAATACTTAGACAGAATTTTGTCTAAGTGTTGTGATATTGAGTGATACCTACTCACTCAACACCTTTGGTTTTAATGATTGAATTTTGTCTAAGTCCAGAGATGCTGGGTCATGATGACGTCAGCAAATTCAAATTGTCAACCAAAATTCAAATGGTGCAGAATTACTGCCAGAGACATTGGCGGCCAACTATCATCATCTTCTGCACTTTCCAAGGAATATTTCAATCATAAAGTGTTGGGGCCCACGCACAGCAAGGATCCATTAAATCAAACTTAATGGAAGGGATGTGCTAAATGGCTTAATATCAGCCATCAATCCTGGTGGTGGGGCCCACTGCTCGATTAGCCTTCAGAGTATAAAAGGAAGCAATCAGCCAGAAAACTATCAGAACCAACACAACCAAGAGAACAATCAATTCCTTGGCTAGGTTTTCTAAAAATGAGAAGAAGGGCGGGAGAACATCATCTTCTTCCTCGCCATTTTCGTCGAGTCTGAAGAAGGAGTTCTGCACATGGAACCTTGCTGGGAAGGAGATAGCTGGAGCAATTACCATTCGCAATCAGCAGGACCAGAATTCATTCTAAGGGTGCATATCTACAAGTTCTGTAGAAGGAAGGTTAGCTGTTTGAAGAAAGATCTACTGCCTACATCATCGTCTTCAAAAACAAAAGGTTGGGCAAATATCTGTTTAGTCCAGGAAGAAGAAAACACAGTGTTCTTGATCTGGTGTCTAATCATATAATCTTTCTCTATTTCTTTCTTGTGTAAAGATTCTTGGTGAATCTGGAATTATAAGCCTATTTTATAAAGGCTAAGGTCTTTGTGACCTGTGTTTGGCTTTGTGTCGGGTGAAAGGTCGTTGTGACCTGAGGGTTGGCTTAGTGCCTAATTGTTAGGTCTGTGTGACTTGTGTGGTTCTACGAGATCTGTGTTGTAAGCTTTTAAGTAGCTGAGTTTTGGAGGGAGAGCCGAATCTAGCACACTGTTAGATAGGCGTATGGGGACAGTGGATGTACCCAAGATTGGGGAACCACTATAAAATTGTTGTGTCGTCTGTGAATGTTCTTGAAAGCTAATAACTAACCTAATCACAAGCACAGGAATCTGATAACAAATTATAAAAGGTAAAATAAAGACAAAAACCTATTCACCCTCCTCTAGGTGTTTAGTTAACCTTGAAAACAAGACTTTCAGATACAGCTCATCGAGCTATCGCGTGGCAGTAATAGACATAGTTGAATTTTTCCCTTTTTTATTTTCAGGATATGACATCTTCTAGTTCACAACCACATTGACGGAGTTTCTCAAAACGTTCCCGAATTTCAACATTGACCTACCCAATGGAGCAGAGGGCCATTATAAGTATGGCAATGGTCGTTGAGATCGACGTGGGCCGATACCCCCATATATATACTTTTGAAACCGAAAAATCAATCTCTATGGAGTTTACCCTTAGGGAAGGGGTGATCGCGCACCTACTTCTCTCCTACGAGCAAAATGACAAGAAAAACAAAGGGGGCCTGACCCAAGGGCTCGACGTAGAGGTCCCACCTCACACCCAAAAGATCTTAGAGCGCTTCCCCTCCCTTAGCCAGATGCCGAGCTAAGGTACCTCAAAAAGCGCTAGAAGACTGGTAAACAAGTGAGCATGCCTTCTGAGGTACCCCTTGGGTCCTATTTATAAGATTCTAAAAATGGTCTGCAAATAGCCAACCTCCGCTATTCTGAGTAGCTATGTGCAGCCTTACTGTGCCTGCCAACAGCATAACTCCGATGTTCTAGAAGGATATTAACACCCCCTACAGGGGCACCCAGGTAATTTGGCTGCTGGGCCCCATTGGACAGACTCCAAGGATATGGAGGTCGGCTCGCCGCAGCTCGCCATCCTGCTGAGGCAGAAGTGACCTGGCTCCCACAGCTCGCCTTCCCTCCTTAGGCGAGTGCAAGATAGGTCGTCGTAGTCCGCCAACCCTTGTTCTGAGGCGGGCTGGCGGCCAGGTCGCCTATAGGAGAGCAGGCAAGGCGGGCTAGCTCGCGCAGCTCAGCCGCCTGACCTTGGCGAGGGCGAGTCGGTCATTTTGAGTTATTACTTTGGAAGGAAGTCTGGAGAAAATGAGTTCGATGAACGCCAAGCTCCGTTCTATGAGCTCCGGGAGGGTGCGGACAGGGTGCCCCAGCTCGCGCAACTCACCCACTTAGTTTTTGTGAGAGCAAGCTGGCCGCTCTGAGTTTTCCCGCACAATGTTGTGGCTTGGGCAGGTTGCCCTGGTCCGCTCATTTGGCCTGGTGGACCCACTCGACGAACACAGGGTTGTACACAATCCACGCTCTTTTTGAGCTTGGCTATGATCAGAAAGAATCATCCAACCCACATGTTCGGTGAGTGCTTCACTGAGCTGGAGAGAATATTTTGGTGGGTCCCACCATCGTGCTATAAATATACCATCAGATCTTTGGAAAAATCCCGCCTTCTCCTAACGTTCTCTGTGAGCTATACCTGAGCGATTTCCGTGTCTGAGGAGATGCAAGCGCGCCTAGCGGTTGCGGCAAAGGGGACTAAGGAGCAGGCTCTTTACGCCACCTCGTGGTTAGCATGTGGATCGATCGATCCCTCTTTAGGCCGGTGAAAGGGAGGATCATTAGGCGATCTCCTGTGAACACCCCCCGGGGTCCAACTCGACAACTGGTGCCGAGGTCGCCCATGTGGTATGCGAACTTTCTGCCTAATTCATCATTCTACCCCTGATTCCTTCCTTTTTTCTCAGGTGACACCTCGCAGAGATGGAGGCGTCAGAGGGGGGCTGGGTCATTCTCTCCCACTAACAACTGATTGGGTCTCAAGCCCTTTGGGCCTGGGGTACCCCCTGCAGTGATTTCACAATCGCCGATTCCCTAAGGGTTGGGGAAGTCTTTCATAATTCAAGACGGGGAACCCTTCCAGGGCTGGCCGGGCTCCTCCTGGCCATCTGCTAGTGCGGGTGACGTGCCGACCCCTGGTTAGTTTGCACTCTTGCCCGTTTATCACTGTTTTCTCCTGATCCTTCCTTTTGTAGGCTTCAATGTGATCTCCTCCTCTGACGTTGACATGAGCGAGGGATATTTGCCTCATCCTGATACAGATCATATTTCGGAGTACCTGGGCAACCCGCTGGATGCTGAGAGGATGAAGAGGCAGTTAACGTGGCTATTTCAAAAGCACATGCTACTATTACAGGAGGTTTACAATAGGGTAGAGAAGGACAAGGCCGAGGCGGAGGAGAGATTCGCAGTTCTAGAGGGGATGAGGCGACCAGCTGACGGGGATGAAGTTTCTTCTCCGGGGGTGCACATAACGCGAGTCGAGGAGCAGCTTAGGCATGATACAGATAAAATCGACCTGGCCCAGTAGGAGCTATTGGCGATCCGCGAGTACCATTATCCTCGCGTGCCGCCCCGATTCGGGATGCGGAGGCGGGCAAGTGGAAGTGGATCCAGTACTGAGCCGCCTGCCCCTTCTTCGCTATTGATCGCTAGGCCCGGGTCACATCCACATCCTAGATTAATTCACGTAGTTAGGTTGCAAACTTTATTTGGAATATTTGATCTGTAATAACTTAAAACCTTCTCTCCTGCCAGTGGGCTCATGTTTGTTGCTTGTCACTTTTATTGTGCCGCTGCTTAGTTCTCCCTGGGTGAGTGCGGATGAGGCACTCTTGCTCGCCTACCCTTTCTTTAAGTGGGTGCGAGATCGATGAATCAGCTCGCTCAGCCCGCCTATCTGGCCTCGACGAGAGCGAGCCGGGTGCACGCGAATCGCGAGCCTAGGCTGCTCGCCTACAACTTTTGGCGGGTTCATATCGTGGCTCGCCCATCTCCTGTGCAGACGCGGGTTATCGACGATCTGAGATAATTCAGTGATGGGTCCGGGAGTCGAAGTGTCGGTGGTGTATTTTGCTATCTGCACTTTTCCCGCCGGTGGAGCATTTTCCTGTCTTTTTCCTTTCTTTAAATAGGCCCTGCCAAACCTCTCTTACCTATCGCATTTAAGACTTCCCTTTTCTTTGCTTCCTGCGACTCCTGGCTGGTCAGCTTCCCACGAGAACTACTTTGTTTCCTACCGATTCCCCGCGAGATGGGTGGTGGCAGCGACGGTGCGGAAGGGCGGAGAAAGTGTGCCTGGACCTTCTCCGAGCACAACTTTTCCCATGCTGCCATTTCTAAGAGCGAGTTTCTCGATGTCGTGGGCAACTATATACCGTCGGGCTTCGTGTCGATGTGACCTAGAGATGGGTAGAAGATGAACGACCTCTCTGGAGTGGAGCTCGCCATCCAAACGATGCATTTCGAGGCAGGTCTCCGACTTCCTCTATGGCCAGAGGTCCGCCAAATATTGAAATATTTTGGGGTCGTCCTCGGGCAGATGACCCCAAACTCCATCGCGGTGGTGATCGGATTCATGTGCTTCCTGCGGGAATAGCGGATCGAGTTCAAACTCGCGGTCTTTCGCAAGCTGTTCTCCTTCAAGGCAAACAAAGATGGGACCGCTTACTTCTCCAGCAACCACGTTAAGGTGCGGGAGACCGTCAATAAGAGCCATAATTGGCTAAAGAAATTTGTTTTCGTTAAGGGAGAATTTAACAATGTCCCTTTCTCGCTGGTTTAGCTCAGCGAGGCGAGCTACCGCCCCTACCTTGGGCGGCCACGAGGTCTAGCTCTGCGGGTTCTTCGAGGGGAAGAACTTTGAAGTCACGTTCTTCCGCAGGAACATAGAAATCCTCGCCCTTGTCGTGCCCGGAGGAGGTAAAGTACTCACGCTTCCTGCTCTCCTCTTAACTGTCATTCCTGTTTTAACTTTCCTTTTCTACAGGCGAGCGGGACGTCCCATTGCACCCTCATTATGAGAGTGCACAACTTGCTTCTTGCGAGCTCGCCTGTGCTAAGGTTACAGCCGCTGCTCATCGCGAGACCCCGACCTCTGTTCCCCCGAAGCGGCCTAGCCGCGAATCGCTTCCAACACCGCCGTCGCCGAAGAAATCGAAGACAGCGGGCGGCGCACCTCCCGCGGCCCAAAAAAAAGGTAAAGCCCCAGCGGGTCAGCCAGCCGGGGATCTCGCCCCCACGACCGCCTCGACCGGCAGCTACCCCGGAGGGGAGGTCGGTGCTTCCAGACCGCAAGAAGAGATACAACCCGCCGTGACGTCGGTGCTGAGAGAGCACCGCAAATTCGGCTTTGGCGACCATCCTTTAGATGAGATCGGAATTCCCCTCCTCCAGTGGGACATGGAGACGAACCGGGCCTTCATCACTACCATATTGTTGAGCTGGCTGGAGCAAGAGACCATCAACGGGGAGGCCTACAACTTCTCATTTGGCCTGTATGCGTGATAGGACGTCGTGGTCTACGACGAGGCCACGCGGGTCCTTGTGCATGAGAGCGCGCGGGCCTAGCTCTGCGGCCTGGAGCTGGCCCATATGGTGGGCAGGCGGCTAACCCAGCATAATAAGAACGCACCGTCACTCAAAAAGGTGGTCGAAGAAAAGGAGGGAGCTCTCCGTCTCGCTTAGGAGGAGGCGGACTACCAGAAGAAGCGGTCGGACTCAGCCGATTCTGCCCTTGCCGAGTACTTGGAGGAGTGGTAAGTCCCTCGACTCGCATATATCTTTTGAAGGATCTCTTCTTTTCTTAAGTTTAACCTGCCCCATATTGCAGGACGCGGCGACGGCCAGTCGTCTGGGCTTGCAGATCACCGTCCTTGAGAAGGAAAAGAAGGTGTCGCATGCGCAAGTGCGTGAACTGGAAGCTGCAGCAGTGGCTCTCCCACCCTCCAGCAGCAGTTGTCAGCTCGCGCACTATACCGTGTATGATCTGGAGGTCATGATGCAGAAGAATGCTGCCAGTGCAGCAAAGTACACACTTCAAATATTGCGGCAGGCCGATCTCATCAAGAGCGAGGGCGCGGGCCTTTATGTGAGCGAAGTGGTACCAGTACTATTTATTTCGGTACAAAAACCGGGCGACGTATCCTACCAACCCATCTAGGAGGACTCATCGCTCGAGGTCTCTCCTCGCTGAATCCCCGAGCCTCGCCTTTTATATGCTTGTTGTAATACGAATGTGGGTTGAGCCCCAATCTTGTAATTTTGTCTTTAGTTAATGAAATGTTTTGGAACTGTTGCATGTAATGTCGTTTCGTCTTTTCTCTTTTGTACTCGCGCCCTGTGCTGATCTTTCCACTCGGTGTCTCTCTCGTCGCGTCTCGCGAGCGAAGTTGTGTGTTTACTCGGGACTTAACTCGGGAAATAGGAGAGCGCTACTTGATCGAATCGCGAATGGTGACCCGTATCCCTTATTTACATTCTTTATGCCACTTGCAAGATGGGGTAGGCAAGCTGACCTTGCTCGCGCTGGAGTCGCCCGGCTCCGTGCGAGCTGGGTCCTGTGAGGTCGCAACGCGATCTGAGGCTCCCGTCATTTTGGTCACTTTCCGGGTGTTCACCGATCTATAATATCGGCTCGACACTTCTGGCTCACCCACTTGCTGAGGTTGTCCTGGCAACCCTGCGATTTTTGCATCTATAATTCGAGTGTTTGGGTCACAACTTTGGATACCCCGTTCATCGAAACCTTCTATTCTGCTAGCTAGCTCGGGGTCTGGGTGGACTCTCTCGAGTGACATCCAGCCCTGCCAGCTATGTGAGATCTTGACAGTGGGATCTGCTCGGGGTTTGGGTAGACTCTCTCGAGTGACATCCAGCCCTTCTAGCCTGACAGCGGGATCTACTCGGGGTCTGGGTAACTCTCTCGAGTGACATATATTGGGTACATTGGAAAATGTGTACCAGATTTGGAGAAGCCTCATCTTAGTCAATGATATGCATCAATTTGTATTTAATAGATGTTTAAGTTACATTGTGCAGGTTTAAGCATTTGAAGGAAATTTTCTAAGTACAAGTGTCGATACTTGTGAAGAAAACTATATCGACACCCAGAAGCTGTGTCGACACTTATGAAGAACTTGTGTCGACACTCTGAAGTTGTGTCAACACTTATTAAGAAGTTGTGTTGACACTCAAGTTGTGTCGACTCTTATGAAGAAGTTGTGTCGAAACTCAAGCTAAGTTGACAATTCTGAAGAAGCTATGTCGACACTCAAATTGTGTCGACACCTGAGCCAGGAGTTATGTCGATACTAGAAGTAATTGTGTCGACACACAGGATTTGTGTCGACACACACTCAACGCCTTCTGGATACTTTCAACACTGTCGACATTCATTCAATGCCGTCTGTCGACAACAGATATGTCGAGACCAGAAACAGCTGTGTCGACACACAGGACTTGTGTCGACACATACTCAACGCCATTTGCCAGCAACAGCTGTATCGACACCGGAAGCATTTGTGTCGACACACAGGACTTGTGTCGACACATTCAACAGAAGATGTGTCGAGAAGCAGAAGTATGTCTGTGTCGACACTTGGAGTATTGTGTCGAAACCATGAAGACTTGTGTTGACACTCAGCCAATATAGGTCGACACATATGAAGTAGCCTACTGAGTGATTTGTACTTAGTTGGAATGACTCTAACGTATCTACTGACATGTCTGGTGACTTGACAACTATCATATCCAACCGGTTTGACACCTCTGACAGATCTGTCAGTAGTTTTTTAGAAACCAGATCAGCCGGTAACCATGAAGCAAACTCTATATAAGAGATAGATCGAAAACTTCAGTGGGTGTGTGAAAAAACAGAAAAAGAGAAACAAACTCAGAATTGTTCTGCAAAAAAGATTCAGATTCTAATCTAAATTTAAGGAAGAAGCTGACTAAAGATCAACTTCAACATCAAGAAGATCCATCTTATTTTGTTATATCAAGAAGCTTTGAGAAGCTAAGTCAGGCTGGATCAGAAGGATCAGTTCAGTCAAGAACTGATCAAGAAGGCTACACCAACAGAGAAATCTAACTGGTGAATTTGTTTGTTTCTTATTATATTTTAATTCTTATAAGATCAATTATCAGATTTGAGTTGTAAGCCTAGTTATAAAGGCTGAGGTAGGGCTGAGGCCTGAGGTAGGATTCTGGGAAAGAATCTGAGGTAGGACTTATGGAATGTCTGAGTTGTAAGCCTAGTTATAAAGGCTGAGGTAGGGCTGAGGCCTGAGGTAGGATTCTGGGGAAGAATCTGAGGTAGGACTTGTTATGTCTGAGCTGTAGGAACCATTTTGGTTCTGAGATTGTAAGATCTGAGGATCTGAGCTAGTGGAAGGAAGTTAGGCTGAATCCAGTTTTCTACTTGATAGGCGAAGGGGAAAGTGGATGTACCAATATCTTGGGGAACCACTATAGATCTAGTGTTTGTTGTGATGTGCTTATATTCTGTGATTAGATTAATCTCTGTTGTATAATTATTTATCTGTTTGCCGAGAAAGGACTTTAAAAGATTTGAACCTATTCACCCCCCCTCTAGGTGTTTAGGCTCTTCAAACAAAGTCTTTCAAGTGGTATTAGAGGGAGGTTCCTCAAAGATTGACTTAACAGTCAGAGTTATTCTCCAATGTAAATAACAGATATCAAGAATGGATTCAAATGAGAATCAAAAGGAATTTGAATCTATGAAATTACCTATATGCAGGAAAGAATCCTTTGGCATTTGGAAGAAAAGGGTCAGGTTGTTTATGGAAGCATCTGATCCAAGAATTTATATCACAGTACAGGAAGACCCTTTTATTCCAATGAAGGTATCAGTTCTTGATTCAAACATTCAAACTCCAAAGAGCTATTCTGAAATGACCAAGGATGAAATCATCCTAACAACACTAGATAAAAGAGCACAGAACATTATTGTAAGTGCTATAGATGATGCCACTTTTCAGAATTTGGTGCATTGTAAAACCTCCAAAGAAATGTGGGACACATTGATTGTCTATATGGAGGGCACAGAGGAAGTTAGAGAGGACAAGAAGTCAATGCTGAACCAGGAGTATGAGAGCTTTAGACAAGCTAAATCTGACAGCATAGCTGAATGCTATAAGAAGTTCTTTAGAATAGTGAATGAGCTGATGACCTATGGAAGGGTCTTCAGCACTTATGAACTGAATGATAAGTTTCTTAGGTCTCTAACTAAGGATTGGGACACTAAGATATGTGCCATCAGAGAAGTGTCCAGGCTGGCTGATACACCTCCACCTACACTGTTTGGAAAGTTTCTATCATATGAAATGCAGCTTATTGTCAGAAAAGAAGAGGAGAAGGGCAGCAGATCTGAGTTTAAGGAAAAGTCAGTGGCCTTCAAAGCTGAAGGCTCAAGAAAGGGTAGGAGAAAATCTCCTTCTCCACCTAGAAGTAGTGTTGAGGCA
The DNA here is from genome assembly GCA_039513925.1 of Platanthera zijinensis. Classification (NCBI taxonomy): domain Eukaryota; kingdom Viridiplantae; phylum Streptophyta; class Magnoliopsida; order Asparagales; family Orchidaceae; genus Platanthera; species Platanthera zijinensis. Next base: position 153,578,556 of record CM077090.1, on the reverse strand, counting down.
GAAGAAGGAATTTCTGACAATAACACATCAGATAGTCATACTTCTGATGAGGACTTTGCTGCCTTTACAAGGCAATTCCAAAGGTTTATGAAGAAAAAGAAGTGAAAAACTAGGCCATCATCTTCATCCTATTCCAAGGATGAGTACTAAAGGAAGAAGAAGACACCCAAGGAGGACAGGTATGCCTCTAAACCTGGTAAACAATCTAATACTAAGATTGTGTGTTATTGCTGCAATAGGACTGGACATATCATAGTTGACTGTCCTGACAAAAGAAAGGAGTCAAAGGACAAGAAGAAGCAGCAGATCAAAGGTAAGAAGGAGAAGTCTCTAGTTGCTTAGAAGGAGAAGAGTTGGACAGACTCTTCATCTTCAGAATCTGGAGAAGAAGAAGCAGAAGCATATGTTGGGCTATTCTCAACAGAAGAGGGGTCTAGGGAACTAGAATTCCTACAGATGCTGGACTCCATAAATGGAGTTGAAGAACATTGTTGTAGAGGGCTGATGGCTCAATCTAAAGATGATCAGTGCCAGGATCAGCCTGGACCAAGTAAGGTAAACTATTCTCCCTTAGTTTCAGATTACTTTACTGTATCAGAATCAGAAGCATCTGCTTCAATAGAAATGGATGGATCTGAGTCTGAAGGGGATATACACCAACTCATTGATGTGTATGGTGGGTTGTTGCAAGCTCTGAAGAAGAGCAAGTTTCTTGTTAAAGTGCATGCCAAAGAGATTGAGTCTCTTAAGATGGTTGCAGCAGATTTTGCTAAAATGTTGGATCTAAAACTGAATGAGGTTGCCAAATTGAAGAACATTACAATTATTCAAATGGCCATAATATCTTTCAAAGAGAATCATATCAAGAAACTGGAGGCAAAACTTCAGCAAGAGAGAGAGCTAGTGGCTAAATTCTCCAAGCCAAAATCTATCTTACCCCTAATAAACAATTTTAATTCACAAAATGGGAAGACTAGTCTAGGCTTTAAGGGAAGAACTAGGGCTTTCAATTCACATAGAAAAGGTAAGGGCCAGTTCAGCCTCTAGGTTCTGAACCCCTTATTTTCTTTAGGAAGGTGGTGAATCCTACTAACAGGTATGATCATGACACTACACATGGTCACTGTGAGCATGGAAATAACATGGGAAAGGGTGCAAATGCTTATAGACCACACTATAGGCATACCCATCAGGTTCAAGAGGAATTCTTGAAGAATGATGCTCCAACACCAACATTCAATAAGACTGCTGACAACAAAGCAGTAAAGTCTTTACCTAAGAAAAGGTATAATAGGTTTGAGTGTTGGTGTTGTGGTAAGGTGGGGCACTTTGCCATGGATTGCTGGTTTAACACCAGTGTTAAAACCAAGTGCAGTTTTCCTGTTAAAACAGTTGCAGGATTTCAAACTAACAAGGACCTATGACCCACTAGCAAGTTGGGTTCTAAGGGTAAGTAATTCTTTATATGTTGCCGGTGAATCCAAGTGACCATACCCCTATATGGTACTTGGATAGTGGCTATTCCATACATATGACAGGAATAAGGAGAATGTTGAGGGACTATGTGCCCATAGAGAATGGACCCAAAGTTATCTTTGGTGGATCAGAAAATTGTATCATCAAAGGATTTGGTAACATTACTAGTGATTGAATTATTATCACTAAAGTGGCTTATGTGAAGGGTTTAAAACATAACCTAATTAGCATAAGTCAACTTAGTGATCTAGGTTATATCATTTCTTTTATCAAAGGGGAGTGCCAGATAAGAAGGTCAAGTGATCAAGAGATCATTTTGACTGGCACTAGGAAAGGAAATGTGTATTGCCTTAACCTAGATTGTGAGTTTAACAACTCACCAATTTGTCTAGTTACAAGAGAGAAAGCTTCTCTTTGTGTTAAATAGCACAAGAGACTAGCTCATCTGAACTATAAGTCTATAGGACTGCTGTTCAGCATGGGATTAGTAAGGAATGGTCCTCAAATTTAGTGCATCAAAGAGGGTATGTGTTCAGCTTGCCAAAAAGGCAAGCAGACTAAGTCCTCTTTCCAAGCACTTGACAACAAAGATTCAATGAGATGTTTGTATCTCATTCATATGGATTTGTTTGGTCCTATGCCAGTTCACAGTCTTGGTAGGAAAGTATACACACTTATTGTGGATGACTACTCCAGATATACATGAGTTTTCTTCTTGAGGCAGAAATCTGAAACCCCATTTGTTTTTCATAATTTTGTTAGACAAATACAGAATGAATACAACAGTTCAGTGGTCAAAATCAGAAGTGACCATGGAACTTAATTTTAGTCTGAATGTATGACAATATTCTGTGAAGAACTTGGGATTCATCATGAATTCTCTTCACCTAGAACTCCTCAGCAAAATGGTGTTGCTTAAAGAAAGAATAGGACTCTAATTGAGGCTAATAGAACTCTACTAAATGATACTACTCTCCCTGAATACTTTTGGGCTGAGGCAGTTAATACTGCATGTCATGTGCTCAATAGAGCCTCCATCAACAAGAAACACAAGATGACTCTCTACCAGATTTTGAAAGGAAGAAAACCAAACATATCTTACTTCAGAATCTTTGGTAGCAAGTGTTTTGTACTAGTCAATGGTAAGCACTACCAAACTAAGTTTGCTACCAAATCCCTAGAAGGGATATTTGTTGGGTACAACAACCATAGTAGAGCATACAGAATCTACAACTTGACTACCCAAGTTGTAGAAGAATATGTGCATGTTGTATTTGATGAGTTAAGATTCATTAACAATGTATTGTCTTGTTCTTCTGTTAGCTTTGCAGGTCTTATAGATAGGCTGGACAAGCTGACCATCAATGAAGATGTTCCTGCTAGGTTGGATGAAGATAAAGATTCCAGTTATCCAGGGGGAGAACAAGTCTCTCTGGATGAAGAAGAAAGTATGGAGCATCAAGTTGAGGAAACTGGAGAAGGCCATAATACTGACAGATTTCCTCCAGTAAGGAGACACTTTAAGGATCATCCAGTTCACCAAATCATTGGTGATGCAAGTCAAGGTGTTCTAACAAGGAGTAGGAGCATGAACACAGTTATATGTTCTAGCTTCCTGTCTCAAATAGAACCCAGGAAGATTGAAGAAGCAATGCAAGACACCAATTGGATTGATGCAATGCAAGAAGAGCTCAGTCAGTTCAAAAGGTGTAAAGTCTGGGAACTTGTGCCAAAATCTAAGGATCATAACATAATAGGAACTAAATGGATCTATAGGAACAAGCTTGATAAGAATGGAACCATAGTCAAGAACAAGGCTAGACTGGTAGCAAAAGGCTACAAGCAAGAGGAAGGTATTGATTTTGATCAAACCTTTTCTCCAGTTGCAAGGCTGGAGGCTATAAGGCTGTTCTTGGCCTATGCTGCCTATCAAGGGTTCAAGGTATACAAAATGGATGTGAAATCAGCATTTCTGAATGGTGATTTAAAAGAAAAGTCTATGTTGAACAACCCTCAGGTTTTATAGACCCTCATTTTCCTGATTATGTATATAGGCTTAGGAAAGCACTATATGGTTTGAAACAAGCTCCAAGGGCTTGGTACGAAACTATGTCTACCTTCCTTATTGAGAATAAATTCTCTAGAGGAAAGATAGATAAAACTCTATTCTATAGGGAATCAAAAGGCAAGATAATACAAGTCTAGATATATGTGGATGACATTATCTTTGGTTCTACTGAAAACAACCTTTGTAGGAAGTTTGCCAAACTTATGCAAGGGAAGTTTGAGATGAGAAGTATGGGTGAGCAGAAGTTCTTCTTGGGACTTAGAGTTAGACAGACTGAGAATGGATTGTTTATATCCCAGTCTAAGTTCACCAAGGAGTTAGTTAAGAAGTATGGTTTGGACTCAGCTTCTACCATAAAAACTCCAATGGGAACAAGTATGCCTTTAGACAAAGATGAGGCAGGGAAACCTGTTGATGAGTCTTTGTATAGAGGCATAATTGGCTCTCTACTCTATTTGACTACTAGTAGACCTGATATCATATATTCAACATGTGTCTGTGCTAGGTATCATGCTTGCCCTAAGGAATCTCATTATACTGCAGTTAAGAGAATTCTGAGATATCTTAAGGGTACACCTAATCTAGGCCTTTGGTATCCTAAGAATAGAAATTTCCTACTAACTGGTTTCTCAGATGCAGACTTTGCTGGATGCAAAGAAGACAGGAAGAGTACTACAGGAACTTGTCAATTCCTTGGTGGGAGGCTGGTGTCATGGTGCAGCAAGAAGAAAACTAGTGTAGCAATATCAACAGTTGAATCAGAGTATATAGCTGCAGGTAGCTGCTGTGTAGAATTGATGTGGATAAAGCATCAACTAGAAGATTATGACATCCAGGTAAGTAGAATTCCTCTATTTTGTGATTCTACAAGTGCTATTTCTATTTCTAAGAATCCTGTATCATATAATAGGATGAAGCATATAGAAATTAAGTTTCATTTCATCAGAGAACATGTAGAGAAGGAAAATATTAGCCTAGAATTTGTAAAAACTGATAATCAAATAGCTGATATTTTTACAAAACCTCTGGATGAAACTAAATTCAATTATTTAAAAATTGAATTAGGAATGTTGAACCTAGAATAGGTTAGCATAAGTATCCCTAAGGTGAATAAGTAAGCATCAAATTTCTCTGGAAATTTGTCTTAGTACAATATTTGTGTCGACACAAACAAGCTGTGTCAACACACCCAATATGTTGTATCGACTAAATAAAAGGAAGTGTCGACACAAAAACAATATCTGTGTCGATAGAAGAATTGTTGTCAACACAACTTTGTCGAGAGGATTCATGAGTAGACACACAAAAGCAAGTGTCGACACAAGTCAATCGAAACTTAAGTAGTAAGTGTCGACACAGACACAAGTTTGTCGACACATAAATGTGTCGACTTAACATAAGTTGTCGACTTTGACATTTGTTTGTCGACACATAGTCGTGTCGACTTAAATCACATATTGTCGAGACCTAGGTCATTTCTGTCGACACGTATGAATACTTGTCGACTCTGGCACGTCTCTTGACCTACCTTTACACTTATACTATAAATAGGTGAGACAAAAATCTGGTCGACTACGCGTTCAGTATTCTTGACTTTCCACCTTCTGTCGACATAAGTTTTCTTTTCTCTTCTCTTCTCTTCCAACTCTTACGTCAATGGCACCTCGTCAAGAAGACAAAGTAAATGAAGGTTATGATCTGGTTCGTGAAGGTTTCACAACAACTTCAGATGAAATTCAGGGTGTTATTGCCCTAATTTCAGAAAATGGATTGGAGTACTTGGTTTCTGAATAACATAAGATATGGAAGAAAGAAGTTTTTGAGTTTTATTCAACTGCTATAGTGGATTCTGCAGGCAAGAAAATTAAAGGGACTGTTAAAAATTCCCTAGTGAAACTCACACAAAAAACTATTAGGAAATCACTTCAACTTCCATCAGTCAAGGATACAGATGACATAACCCCTTCCCAGATTACAGAAGCTTTAAGCTGGCATGGGCTGAGTCCCAATATAAAGATTGGATAATCTATTAACAGAAAAGGGATGAATTCCCAAGGAAAATTCCTATCTTAAGTAGTTGGCAAAGTGATTCTTTGCAAAACTGGTGGACATGATAGAATCTCTGTCCACATGTTCAATCTTATGGTAAGGATCATATTCAAGATAAACACTGACTGGGCAGCAGTAGTGTTTTATAAAGTTCGTGAAGGAACTAAGAAACCAAACATGGGAAGAATTCTAAGTTTATGCTTATCTACTGTAATACCAGATGTACTAAAACAAGTGGCTGGATCAAAAATAAATCACATGAAGAGGATGGATGTAAGAATTCTATTAAGGTGGGATAGAGTTCTAACCAAGGAAGTCCCTGCTTCTCAGGAGCAAACTAAGAAAGATAAGAAAAAGAAGAAAGTGGTTCCACAGGCTGGATCCTCCAGTGATTTTGAGGAGGAAGTGGTCTTCAGTTCTAATGAAGACCAGCAGCAAAAGGATGCACAAGAACAAGTGAAGGGTAGTGTGCCCCAAGAACAACAAATGGACACAACTCATGGGGAAAACACATAGTACAAGCAACTGAGTTGCCTGCCCAAGGGGGAGGTATTGATGATGCAGTCTTAGAAAGTGACTTGGCTGCAGATACTGTCATGAAAATAGCATCTGAAATAAACATTGCAGCTCAAGGATCTATTGAGACAGAAGCTCAAAATGAGCCAATTTAGTAGGAATTCACCATGGATGACCTATTCTCTGATCTTCCTCCTACAAGGACTGAGGGGGAGCTGATTGCATAAGAAAAAGATATTCTAAGGACTGAGGGGGAGTTGTCTAAGGATGCCCTAGCTGAAAAGAATACAGTTGATATTAAAAGTACAACTGAATCTTCTAAAGATGAAGAAGCCACAATGGATCAGAAAAGGAAACTAGCTGCTTTGAAGAAAAAGAGTTCTGGATATAAAAAGGCATTGCAAATAAGCATAGCACCATTTGCACCAATCTTGGACTTCAGTTCTTTACTGGTCCAGATGCAGATTAAATTGGATGAACAAAGACAATCTTTAGAAAAATATGTGGATGAAACTCATAAAGAGTTATAGTTTCAATTGGCCAAGGACATCAAATCTATTAGATTTGAGGTGAATCAAAATAAGAAGGAGATGACAGATTGCTTCCATAAAGGAGGTAATGTTATGGTGTTCCTGGCCAAGAAACAACAAGCTATCAAAGATAAGGTGGATGAACTTGAAGTAAAATAAGGATAGATACTTGAAAATCAGATAAGAATGAATGACAATCTTAAAGATTCACACTTTATTATACTGACAAGGATAAATGATTTATCAACTGCTGTGAAAGATGAAGTTTCAAAGCAAATCAAGGAAGATATAGCTGCGGTTCAGGCCATCTTTCGGGCTTCTCAAAAGAATATATCTGATTTCTTGATAAAATTCAGAGATTACTTTAAGGAAGGAACTAACCATGTTGTTAATCAGGTCAGGTTTCAAAAGGATGATTTGAGAAGTCATATTAAAAGAGAAGTCATAAAGGGGGAGAAATTACTAGTCAAAGCTAGCTCTGATCATGCTAAATGGATTTCCAATAGCATCAGAGCCACTCTTGGATATCATCCTCTTTGTGATGATGATAATGTAGTAGAATCTGGGATACAACCTGCCTATCTTGAAGGAGATCAGCCTAAAGTTGCTCAGGTGATCTACCCCCCAGCAAACTTTGAAATAGTTTAAGAAGAAGTGCAGAAAATGTATAGTCCTCCACAAGAGGCTCAAAATGTAATTCTGGAAAAAGTAGAGATGTTAGAAGCTGTCTTAGAAGCTCAAAAGGATGCTCAACTATCCAAGAAGAGATTCAGAGAACAGGCTAAGCTGAAGCCAGACTTTGAGTAGTGGAGCCCAACTTCTAGAAACATTATACTTACTTCCTGGAAAGCTGTAAAGGATAAAACCCATGACAGGGGTAAATGGTATTCAGAACAGGAATGGAATAAATACCAAGCTGGACAATAAGCAATTCTTCAACATAGAAGAAGAGTTAAGGCTAGGACACTACCTGCTAATGCTCAGGAGCCAAGCAAGTACTTTCCAAAGCCATTCCACTATTTTGAAAGGCAGAAAATTAAGGCTGAAGAACTAAAGAAGAAGGCCCTGAAAGGGAAGAAGCCTGCTGAAGATACTGAACCCTCTGTACAGGCAAAGATCAAGGCTGGAAAAGGAATTGTCATTAAGGAGCCTAGTTAATAATAGAATAGATATGCTTATGTGTTAGAACAGTGTAACATTTTGTGTTTTGATCTTGAAAGAAATCCTTGTAAACTTGATATTGTTTTTCTTTTCTAAAAATTGAATAAAATCAGTTCAGTTTTAATTTCTTTGTTGTTTACAATGATTATGTGTTTACCTGCTGAAAATTGAATGTTCATTTATTTCTATTTCTGTTTTATTATGAGAGATGTATGTCTTTGACTAAGGGTTATGACTTCTCCAAATAGGGGGAGATTGTTGGGTACATTTGAAAATGTGTACCAGATTTGGAGAAGCCTCATCTTAGTCAATGATATGCATCAATTTGTATTTAATAGATGTTTAAGTTACATTGTGCAGGTTTAAGCATTTGAAGGAAATTTTGTAAGTACAAGTGTCGACACTTTTGAAGAAAACTATATCGACACCCAGAAGCTGTGTCGACACTTATGAAGAACTTGTGTCGACACTCTGAAGTTGTGTCGACACTTATGAATGATAGTTTAACTTTCAAGACAACCTAAACACCTAGAGGGGGGGGGGTGAATAGGTTCTACTTGTTTATAAAAACTTTTAGGCAGAATTCAATTTAATGGCTAACACAATAATCACAGCAATCACAGAAAATAAAACATCACAGATTGCACAATGTTTTATAGTGGTTCCCCAAGGTCTGGGTACATCCACTTTCCCCCTTCACCTATCTAGCAGTATGCTAGATTCGGCCAAACTTCCACTAATCTCAGATCAACAGATCCTACAACTCAGAACCCAACTGGTTCCTACAACTCAGGCACAACAGCCCTACCTCAGCCTTGCCCTAAGGCCTACAACTCAGAGAAGACCCTTCTCCTATACTCAGGCACACAGCCCTACCACTCAGAGTACAACACTCCTACACTCAGCCTTTATAACATAGGCTTACAACTCAGATCTGTGTAAACAGATCCTACAGAAATATAGAAAAGATTATTTAACTGTCTTGCCTAAATTGAGAGAGAAAAGGCCAAGACAATTCTTGATCAGCTGATGAAATCAACTGTATCTGAGCTTTCTTCAAAGCTTCTTGAATATGAACTTAGCTGAGTTGATTTCCAAACAGCTTCTTGAGAATCCACTGGTGGTTTCTTTCTTCTTCTTCAAATTCTGGCTTGATCTCTCTCTATCCAGCACTTTGAATGATTCTTCTGAATTCTGATTAGAACTCTTCTTTGATCTATCCTTAGATAGTCTTCTTAGATCTTCCGGAGAAGATCTTCTTAAGTGCCTAGCACTTTCTTGAAATGAATTGGATTGTAATCCTTCTCAACTTTTTGATTCTCAACAATGTATTTCAAAAGGTTACTTTCTCCTTCTGAATCTGTCTATTTATAGACTTCCTTCATGGTAACCGGCTGATCCGGTTTCTAACCGTTTTCTGACAAGTCTGACAGTTTCAGTTAACCGGTGGCAACCCACAGCTGTCAAGTCTTCAAACAAGTCCTGTGCCTTAGTCTTGAACCGCAAGATGTCGAGACAGTCTGTCAGAAAGTGTCGAGACCATCTGTCTATCTATGTCGACACAATTGACTTTGGTGTCGACACAGTCTTCAGTGATGTCGACTAAGTTGCCTTTGAGTCGACACAGCTTCTTCTGAAAATAACTTGTTCTTGACCCTTCAGTGTGTCGACACAATCTTCTTTTAACTCTGCTGTAATGTGTCGACTTAATCACAATGTGTCGACACATTCTGCTGGTGTAGACAAACTTGAGGTCGACTATATTCTCCTGTGTCGACACATACTGCTGGTGTCGACAAACTTGAGGTCGACTATATTCTCCTGTGTCGACACATACTGTTGGTGTCGACAAACTTGAGGTCGACTATATCCTTTTGTGTCGACACATTTTCCCAATGTTGAGGTCGACACTTTTCTTCTGTGTCGACACAAATTCCCAGTGTTGTGTCGACTTACTTCTTCTGTGTCGACACACTTTCCCAGTATCATTGTAGACTAACTGCTATGTGTCGACATACTTCCTCTGTGTCGACACTTTTTCCCAGTGTAGTTGTAGACTAACTGCTATGTGTCGACATACTTCCTCTGTGTCGACACTTTTTCCCAGTATAGTTGTAGACTAACTGCTATGTGTCGACACTGCTTCCCAGTGTTGATGTCGACTAATTTCTTCTATGTGTCGACACATCCTACTCTGTGTCGACACTTGGACTTAGAACTTTTTCTGCATACTTTATCAATTCTTCACCTGCACATGTCAACTCAAAAACAACATCAAATACACCTTGATGTATATCATTGAGCTAGGTTGGGCTTCTTCAAATCAGGTACACATTTTCCAATGTACCCAACAATCTCCCCCTATTTGGAGAAGTCATAACCCTTATAGCCAATGATATACACCATTTATAAACAGTACTAAATTGATGATATGTGACATAGCAGGAATACTTAATATAAACAAAACATAAAAGACAATCCATCACAGAATGAACATTATAATATGCCAATCAACATTTTGTTTATAACTGGGTAATGTTTGATTACATTGTTTTACATTTAATGATCACATCACAACATTACAAAAACACTATGAAGGAACTAAAAACATAATCAGGATTGATCAGGCTCTCTTATGATAATCCCTTTGCCAGATTGAATTGTAGCTGTCACAGGAGCTTCTGATTCTTCAGCTATCTTCTTTCCTTTTTGATCAGCTTTCTTCTGAGCTTCTTCCTTGATCCTTTGCCTTTCAAAATAGTGAAAAGGCTTTGGGAAGTACTTGCTTGGCTCCTTAGCATCTGGTGGCAGCCTTCCCAGCTTAGCTTTCCTTCTGAATTGTACTATTGCTTCCTGTCTTGCCTCATACTTCTGCCATTCTATCTCATTGTACCACTTCCCTCTCTCATGAACTTTGTCTTGTACAGCTTTCCATGCAGTGAGTATTATGTTCCTTGAAGTAGGACTCCACTGCTCATAATCTGGCTTGAGTGCAGCCTGCTCTCTGAATCTCTTCTTTGCTAATAGAGCATCTTGCTGTTCTTTTAGAGTAGCCTCTGGCTTATCAACCTTCCCAATGACAATATTAGCAACCTCCTTTGGAGGACTATACATGCCTTGAACCTGCTGATCAATCATGTCAAAATCTGGAGGGGGGTAAATGACTTGAGCAATCTCAGGTTGATTGCCTTCAAGTAGATTTGTTTGTATTCCTGACTCAGCCACCATAGCATCATCACACAATGGGGGATATCCCAATGTGGCTCGGATACTATTGGTCACCCATTTGGAGTGCTCTGAGCCTGCATGAATTAGCATCCTCTCCCCCTTTATGGCTTCTCTAGATACATGATCTCTTAGATCTTCCTTTTGAAATCTGATTTGGCCATCCAGATAATTCACACCCTCTTTAAAAAATGGTTTTAATCTTTGAAGCTTTTCAGATATTTCTTTTTGAGAGGTAGTGATTGCAGTCTTAACAGAATCAATGGCAGCTTGAAAATTCTTATCAAATTCTTCCCTTTCTTTTGTTTTATCTGTAGGCAGGCCAGGAACAATCTTTTTCACTTCCTTTATTATCTCATGATGAGATTCAGTTAAATTATCATTCATTCTTAACTGATTTTCCAATACATAGCTTTGCTTCAGGACAACATCATCTACCTTTTTAGTAATAGCCTCCCGTTGTTGAGCAAGATAAACCACAGCATTGCCTCCCTTTTGGAAGCAATCTGTCATTTCTGTCTTATGCAAGTTGACTTGAAACTGGATGGACTTGATATCCTGAGCTAAGTCAAACTGCATAGACTTGCTATTTTCATCAACATACTTTTCCAGAGCCATTCTGTGTTCATCCAATTTCACCTGTAGATCTACCATAAACTTGTTATGATCAAAGGCAGGAGATACTTGTGGAGGTGTTGTCTGTAAAGCTTGCTTATAATTCTTGCTTCTTCTCTTAAATACAACAAGTTTTCTTTTCTTTGCCATCCTGGCTTCTTCAGTTTCAGTATCAGATGAAGTATCTAGGTGAATTTTTTCTTGAGGAGGATGAAGTGTATCTGTCCCAGTGACCTGTTGCTCAGTCTCAATATCCACTGGCTCCCCCTCAACTTGTGGCTCAACTTCAGCTTCCTGATCAATGTCCATACCTATGGACTTCTCAATTTCTGGTTCTCCTCCTACTTTATCTGTAGTAGTATCAGCATCAGGGAATAACTCCTCCAGAGTAAATTCCAGTTGAGCTGTAACTTCAGCAGCAGTTAAATCTTGAGATAAGTCTAAATGTGCTTCCTCTTGCACTTGTACTGACAACAGCTCCCCCTGAACCTGTGCAGTAATAAGAATATGAACAATGTCTTTTATAGTAAAACACATTAGCTCCCCCTACACTTGTACCTGATCAGGAGTGGATACATTTTGAGCTGGAGTGAACTGGCTCCCCCTGTATCTGTGCAGGTGTTGACACTTGCTGTAGTATAGTTGAGTCAGGCTGTTCTTCAACCTGTGTCCTGAGTGGGTCTTCTTGTTGTTGTGCAGTTTCTTGAGTTTGAGAAGGGGATTTCACAGGGGTGTCTGGCCTGCTCTCTTCAGGCACATCCTTGGACAGCACCCTATCCCACCTAGAGAACAGTCTCATATCCATCTTTCTCATATGATTGATCTTAGTCCCTGGCAGTTGCTGCATCACTTCAGGGATCACTCCAATGAGATATAAGCTTATGATTCTAGCCATGTTGGGCTTCTTGATTCCTTCTTTGATCTTGTCAAAGAGTACTCCTGACCAATCAGTAGGAATTGTAAAAACAATCCTGGTCATAAGGCTGAACATATAGGTAGAAATCCTATCATGTCCACCTGTCTTGCAGAGGATTACTTTCCCAACAACTTCAGACAAGAATTTCCCTTGCTGATTCATACCCTTCCTGTTGAATGCAGCTCCAATCTTCATACTCGAGTCCAGTCCACACCATTGAAGGGCTTCCCTTGTCTTAGAACTAGGAACTTCCTCTTCATTCTCAACTACTTGTAATTGAAAGATCTTTCTCAAGGTTCTTGGAGTAATCTTCACCTTAGTCCCTTGAACATTGGACTTAATCTTGAGGCCTGTTGAGTGGACTGATGCAGTGATAAAGAACTCGTGTACCTCCTTCTTCCAGATTTTAGTTGGCTCTGAGATTAGAAATTCTAACCCTGACTCGGAGAGGAGGGTGATAACCCCTTGAACATCTGGCGGCGCATCTGCAAAGGCCTGGCGCACCAACTCATACCCCTCATTGACGTTGTCTTCCATCCTTGGCGCCATTGATTTGTCGAGAAATCTTGAGAGAAGAGAGAAAGATAGACTGTCGACACAGGGTTTTAGTCTCGAAAACCTTGGAAGCGTGTCGACAGAAAGCGTTTTTCACCTATTTATACCTTCTGTTGAAAGAAGTTCAAAAGACGCCAAACACAGACTAAATGTGTCGACACAGACGGAATGTGTCGACACAAACTTCTATTGTCTCGACATTACTTCAGCCTACTATGTGTCGACACCAGTTTATGGTTATGTCGACACCTTGGATACATAGTAGATAAACAGAAATTCTGTGTCGACTCTAAGGATAAGTGTCGACACATATTCTGTAAGTGTCGACACCATTATCCTGGTTGAGTCGACATTACATTTCTGGTTAAGTTGACAATATAACTCTTAAGTGTCGACACATATTCTCTGTGTCGACACAATATTTCTGACTTGTCGACATTATTTCTCTGAGTCGACACATAATTACTGAATGTGTCGACACATTCTTACTTAGCCAATTTCTGTTGGTTCAACACCACTTGTAAGTGTTACTTCAATGTGTCCTTTTTAACACTTGATTATGTTGTTATTACTTTTACTTACTTACATACCACTTCAATTGCATTGTTAATGATTTTGTTGATACATTAATCAATGGTTAACATACCTAATTCAATTTTGAATTTATTGAATTTGGTTTCATCTAAAGGCTTAGTAAATACATCTGCTATTTGATAATCTGTTTTTACAAATTCCAATGAGATGTCTCCTTTTTCTACATGTTCTCTAAGAAAATGGTATTTGATTTCTATATGCTTAGTTCTACTATGAGAAACTGGATTATTAGCAATAGAAATTGCACTCTTAGAATCACATAAAAGAGGTGTTCTACTTACCTGAATACCATAATCCTTAAGCTGATGCTGCATCCATAATAGCTGTGCACAGCAGCTTCCAGCAGCAACATACTCTGACTCAGCTGTGGAAATTGCCACACTGGTCTGCTTCTTACTACTCCATAATATTAGTCTTCCTCCCAGGAATTGACAAGTACCTGTAGTACTTTTTTTGTCCTCTCTACATCCTGCAAAATCTGCATCTGAATAGCCTGTTAGTAGAAAATCTCTATTTTTAGGGTACCAAAGGCCTAGATTAGGAGTGCCCTTTAGATATCTCAGAATCCTTTTGACTGCAGTATAATGAGATTCTTTAGGGCAGGCTTGGTACCTAGCACAGACACATGTTGCATACATAATGTCTGGTCTACTAGCAGTAAGATATAGTAGAGACCCAACTATTCCTCTATACAATGATTCATCAATAGGTTTACCTGTCTCATCTTTGCATATAGGCATACTTGTTCCCATAGGAGTTCTCATGGTGGAGGATGACTCCATACCATATTTCTTAATTAATTCTTTGGTGAACTTAGACTGGGATATGGACAATCCATCATCAGTCTGTCTTACTTGGAGTCCCAAGAAGAACTTAAGTTCTCCCATACTGCTCATCTCAAACTTCTCTTGCATAAGTTTGGCAAACTTTTTACAAAGGTTATTTTCAGTAGATCCAAAGATTATGTCATCAACATAAATCTGAACTAAGATGATCTTACCTTTTGATTCCCTAAGGAATAGAGTTTTGTCTATCTTTCCTCTTGAGAATTTATTCTCAATGAGGAAGGTAGACAGGGTTTCATACCAAGCCCTTGGAGCTTGTTTTAACCCATACAAAGCTTTCCTAAGCTTATACACAGAATCAGGTTTAAGAGGATCTACAAAACCTGATGGCTGCTCTACATATACTTCTTCTTTAAGGTCACCATTCAGAAATGCTGACTTCACATCCATCTGGTATACTTTGAAGTCTTGGTAGGCTGCATAGGCAAGGAACATTCTGATAGCCTCCAGCCTTGCCACTGGAGCAAAGGTTTGATCAAAGTCAATCCCTTCTTCCTGCCTGTATCCTTTTGCAACTAACCTTGCTTTATTCTTCACTATTATCCCACTTTCATCTAGCTTGTTCCTATAGATCCACTTGGTGCCAATTATGTTGTGGCCTCTTGGTTTAGGAACAAGCTCCCAGACTTTGCACCTTCTGAATTGATTCAGCTCCTCTTGCATAGCATCAATCCAGTGCTGGTCTTGGATAGCTTCTTCAAACTTCTTAGGTTCCATTTGAGACAAGAAACTTGAATGCAAAACTGTGCTTTGATTTCTGCTTCTAGTTTGCACTCCTTGTCTTGGATCACCAATTATCTGATCAGCAGGATGATCTCTTAGATATCTTATAGCTGGAGGAAGATTCCCTTCAGGTTGAGCATCTCCAGCTTCTTCATTCTGCTGAACCTCTTGGTTTTCATCAGCTTCCATTATCTCTTGTACTCCCCCTGGACAGCAGCCTTCATTTTCCAAAGCTCCATCTTCCTTTGAAGCTTCAGCAATGGAGAGCTTGTCCATCCTCTTGCTTATACCTGTTGAGTCATTTGATCTACAAGACAACTCACAATTGATTAATCTTGTTTCATCAAATACAACATGCACAGATTCTTCAACAACTTGAGTAGTTAAGTTGAAGACTCTATAGGCCTTACTATTTGTGCTGTACCCAACAAATATCCCATCCTGGGATTTGGCAGCAAACTTAGTCAAATATTACTTGCCATTGTTAAGTATATAGCACTTGCAACCAAAGATCCTAAAATAGGATAGATTTGGTTTTCTGCCTTTCACAATCTCATAGGGAGTCTTTCTGTGTCTTTTGGTGATAGAAGCCCTATTGATGACATGACAAGCAGTGTTAACTGCCTCAGCCCAAAAATATTCTGGGAGAGAGGTGTCACTCAATAGAGTTCTACCAGCTTCAATTAATGTTCTATTCTTTCTTTCAGCAATTCCATTTTGCTGAGGTGTTCTTGGTGAGGAGAACTCTTGGAAAATCCCAAAGTCTTTACACAAGTTTGTTATGCTTTCAGATTGAAACTCAGTACCATGGTCACTTCTGATTTTGACCACTGTACTATTCAGTTCATTCTGAATTTGCTTTACAAAATTAAGTAATACACTTGGGGTTTCAGATTTTTGTCTCAGAAAGAACACCCAAGTAAATCTAGAATAGTCATCTACAACCACAAAAGTGTAGACCTTCCTACCTAGACTATGAACTGGCATAGGACCAAAAAGATCCATATGCAAGAGGTATAAGCACCTCACAGAATCCTTGTTTTCAAGGCTTTGAAATGAGGATTTTGTCTGCTTGCCCTTTTGACAAGCTGAGCATACCTCTTCCTTTATACACTTAACTTGAGGCCCATTCCTCACTAGTTCTTTACTAATGAGTTGGCCAATTGTCTTGTAGTTTAGATGAGCCAATCTCTTGTGCCACTTAACACAATGAGAAGCATTGTCATCAGCTACAAGACAGATGGGAGAAGCCTTATTCTCACATTCAAAATTAAGACAGTATACATTTCTCTTCCTATACCCAGTCAATATGATCTTTTGATTACTTGACCTCTTGATATGACATCCATCTTTAACAAATGAAATGTCATATCCTAAATCACTTAGCTGGCTTATGCTTATTAGATTATGTTTCAAACCCTTTACATAAGCCACTTGAGTGATAGTAATTAGGTTAGAAGAAATGTTATCAAACCCTTTGATGACTCCTCTTTCAGATCCACCAAAGATCACTTTAGGTCCATCTTTGACAGATGAATACTCCTTCAGCAGCCCCTTTGTTCCAGTCATGTGCCTGGAACAACCACTATCCAAGTACCATATAGGGGCATGATTACTTGGATTCACCTGCAATACAGAATTACTTACCCTTAGAACCCAAGTAAGTCTTGGGTCCTTGGTTCAGGTTAGCATTAATAAAGCTATCATAACCTCTTCTAACAGGTAGACTCTTATTCTTTATAACACTTGTGTTATACCAGCAGTCTAATGCAAAATGGCCTCTCTTGCCACAGCACCAACATTCAAACTTATTGTATCTACATCTAGATACATCCTTGTTAGAAGAATTTCTGTTCATTGCTGGTGCTGTTGCAACTTCACCTACTGATTTCTTAAAACCATTGGGTTTATGACCATAGGTAGGCCTGCTTGCATTAACACCCTTGTTCTTCAGAACATTAGTCTTAATATGACCTTGAATGTCTTCATGATCATATTTGTTAGAAGGCACTTTCACCTTACTAAACTTTATGGGGACTGAAAGGTTTAGTGGCTGAACAGGAGCTTTGCCTTTCCTCTTGAATCTGCCAGCCCTGGAGTTACCTTTAAATCCTAATCCAGCCTTACCCTTTTGAGTGACAAATTCATCTATCAAGGGTAAGACAGATTTTGGCTTAGAGTAACTAGCCACTAAATCCCTTTCAATTTTAAGTCTGGCCTCCATACTCTTCACTTGATCATTAGTATAATTAATTGTGCCCATCTGAATAATAGTTATATTCTTCAGCTTGGCAATTTCATTTAATTTTTGATCAAGGACTTTTTCTAACTCAGTTGTTGCAACCCTTAGTTCAACAATTTCCTGAGCCTGAGTTTTAACCAGGTTCTTGCTTTTCTTAAGGGCCTGCAACAAGTCCCCATACTTGTCTATCAATTGATAGACATCTCCTTCAGATTCAGATGCATCTTCATCACTTGATGCAGATGTAGCTGATTCTTCACTTGTACTACAAACAGATGTACTGGAAGGACATTTTACCTCATTAGGACCAGACTGATTCTGGCATATGTCCTCTTCTGATCTTGTCATCAACCCCATGCATTGATGTTCATTGATGGAGTCTAGCAACTGCATAAACTCCTCTTCCTCAGATGCAGCATATAGTCCAATATATGCTTCAGCTTCAGATCCTGATTCTGAAGTTGACTGGTCTGACAGACTCTTATCTTTCTTTGCTACAAAGGATTTCTCCTTCTTGCCTTTCTGATAAGTCTTCTTCTTTTCTGAAGATTCCTTTCTCTTGTCAGGACAATCAGCCACTACATGTCCAGGCTTATTGCAACAATAATAGACAATCTTTGAAGTAGTGGCTCTACTGGGCTTTGATCTGCTCTTCTCATTCCTTGATGACCTTTTCTTCTTATAATAGTCATCAACTTGCTGTGATGGAGAAGGCCTAGACTTCCACTGCTTCTTCTTCAAGAACCTCTGGAATTGTCTTGTGAATGCAGCAAAATCTGCATCTGAATCACAGCTTTCAGAATCCTTGTTTGAACTTTCAGAACTATCTTCTGTAACTTCCTTAGGAGGAGATGGTGATTTCCTCCTATTCTTTCTAGTGCCTTCTGCATTGAATGCCACAGTCTTTTCTCTATGCTCTCCTCTTGAGTTTCTTTCCTCCTCCTTCCTCACCATAAGTTGCATTTCATAGGATAGCAACTTTCCAAACAGGGTTGGAGGAGATATCTCTGCCAATTTAGCCACTTCTCTTATGGCACAGATCTTTGTATCCCAATCCTTTGATAAGGATCTTAAGAATTTGTCATTCAGTTCATAGGTACTGAAGACTCTTCCATAGGATATTAGCTCATTCACAATTCTATAGAATTTCTTATAGCACTCAGTTATGCTATCAGATTTTCCTTGTCTAAAGCTTTCATACTCCTGATTTAGCATAGACTTCCTGTCCAGCCTTACTTCTTCAGATCCCTCCATGTAGACAATCAATGTATCCCACATCTCCTTGGAGGTCTTGCAGTGAATCAGATTCTGAAATGTTGAATCATCTATGGCACTAACAATGATGTTCTGTGCCCTTTTGTCCATGGTTGCCAAGATGATTTCATCCTTGGTCATTTCTGAATAAGTCTTTGGAGTTTGGATATTTGCATCAAGAACTGATACCTTCATTGGAATGAAGGGGCCTTCCTGTACTGTGATGTAAATTCTTGGGTCAGATGCTTCCATAAACAGTCTGACTCTTTCTTTCCAGATACCAAAGATTTCCTTCCTGCATATGGGTAATTTCATAGACCCTAGCTCCTTATGATTCTCTCCAGAACCCATCTTCTTGAATCTTGAATCTGCCTTTCAGATCTACCTCAGACTGTTAAGTCCTTTTTGAGGAACCTTGCTCTGATACCACTTGATAGTTTAACTTTCAAGACAACCTAAACACCTAGAGGGGGGTGAATAGGTTCTACTTGTTTATAAAAACTTTTAGGCAGAATTCAATTTAATGGCTAACACAATAATCACAGCAATCACAGAAAAAAAAACATCACAGATTGCACAATGTTTTATAGTGGTTCCCCAAGGTCTGGGTACATCCACTTTCCCCCTTCACCTATCTAGCAGTATGCTAGATTCGGCCAAACTTCCACTAATCTCAGATCAACAGATCCTACAACTCAGAACCCAACTGGTTCCTACAACTCAGGCACAAAGCCCTACCTCAGCCTTGCCCCATGGCCTACAACTCAGAGAAGACCCTTCTCCTACACTCAGGCACACAGCCCTACCACTCAGAGTACAACACTCCTACACTCAGCCTTTATAACATAGGCTTACAACTCAGATCTGTGTAAACAGATCCTACAGAAATATAGAAAAGATTATTTAACTGTCTTGCCTAAATTGAGAGAGAAAAGGCCAAGACAATTCTTGATCAGCTGATGAAATCAACTGTATCTGAGCTTTCTTCAAAGCTTCTTGAATATGAACTTAGCTGAGTTGATTTCCAAACAGCTTCTTGAGAATCCACTGGTGGTTTCTTTCTTCTTCTTCAAATTCTGGCTTGATCTCTCTCTATCCAGCACTTTGAATGATTCTTCTGAATTCTGATTAGAACTCTTCTTTGATCTATCCTTAGATAGTCTTCTTAGATCTTCCGGAGAAGATCTTCTTAAGTGCCTAGCACTTTCTTGAAATGAATTGGATTGTAATCCTTCTCAACTTTTTGATTCTCAACAATGTATTTCAAAAGGTTACTTTCTCCTTCTGAATCTGTCTATTTATAGACTTCCTTCATGGTAACCGGCTGATCCGGTTTCTAACCATTTTCTGACAAGTCTGATAGTTTCAGTTAACCGGTGGCAACCCACAGCTGTCAAGTCTTCAAACAAGTCCTGTGCCTTAGTCTTGAACCGCAAGCTGTCGAGACAGTCTATCAGAAAGTGTCGAGACCATCTGTCTATCTGTGTCGACACAATTGACTTTGGTGTCGACACAGTCTTCAGTGATGTCGACTAAGTTGCCTTTGAGTCGACACAGCTTCTTCTGAAAATAACTTGTTCTTGACCCTTCAGTGTGTCGACACAATCTTCTTTTAACTCTGCTGTAATGTGTCGACTTAATCACAATGTGTCGACACATTCTGCTGGTGTAGACAAACTTGAGGTCGACTATATTCTCCTGTGTCGACACATACTACTGGTGTCGACAAACTTGAGGTCGACTATATTCTCCTGTGTCGACACATACTGTTGGTGTCGACAAACTTGAGGTCGACTATATCCTTTTGTGTCGACACATTTTCCCAATGTTGAGGTCGACGCTTTTCTTCTGTGTCGACACAAATTCCCAGTGTTGTGTCGACTTACTTCTTCTGTGTCGACACACTTTCCCAGTATCATTGTAGACTAACTGCTATGTGTCGACATACGTCCTCTGTGTCGACACTTTTTCCCAGTGTAGTTGTAGACTAACTGCTATGTGTCGACATACTTCCTCTGTGTCGACACTTTTTCCCAGTGTAGTTGTAGACTAACTGCTATGTGTCGACACTGCTTCCCAGTGTTGATGTCGACTAATTTCTTCTATGTGTCGACACATCCTACTCTGTGTCGACACTTGGACTTAGAACTTTTTCTGCATACTTTATCAATTCTTCACCTGCACATGTCAACTCAAAAACAACATCAAATACACCTTGATGTATATCATTGAGCTAGGTTGGGCTTCTTCAAATAAGGTACACATTTTCCAATGTACCCAACAATGAAGAAGTTGTGTCGACACTCAAGTTGTGTCGACTCTTATGATGAAGTTGTGTCGACACTCAAGCTAAGTCGACAATTCTGAAGAAGCTGTGTCGACACTCAAATTGTGTCGACACCTAAGCCAGGAGTTATGTCGACACCAGAAGTAATTGTGTCGACACACAGGATTTGTGTCGACACACAGTCAACGCCGTCTGGATACTTTCAATACTGTCGACATTCATTCAACGCCGTATGTCGACAACAGATATATCAAGACCAGAAGCAGCTGTGTCGACACACAGGACTTGTGTCGACACATACTCAACGCCATTTTCCAGCAACAGCTGTATCGACACTGGAAGCATTTGTGTCGACCCACAGGACTTGTGTCGACACATTCAATAGAAGATGTGTCGAGAAGCAGAAGTATGTCTGTGTCGACACTTGGAGTATTGTGTCGACACAATGAAGACTTGTGTCGACACTTGGCCAATATGTGTTGACACATATGAAGCAGCCTGCTGAGTGATTTGTACTGAGTTGGAATTACTCTGACGTATCTACTGACATGTCTGGTGACTTGACAGCTGTCATATCCAACCGGTCTGACACCTCTGACAGATCTGTCAATAGTTTGCTAGAAACCAGATCAGCCAGTAACCATGAAGAAAACTCTATATAAGAGACAGATCGAAAACTTCAGTGGGTGTGTGAAAAAAGGGAAAAAGAGAAACAAACTCAGAATTGTTCTGCAAGAAGGATTCAGATTCCAATCTGAATTTAAGGAAGAAGCTGACTAAAGATCAACTTCAACACTAAGAAGATCCATCTTATTTTTTTCTATCAAGAAGCTTTGAGAAGCTAAGTCAGGCTGGATCAGAAGGATCAGTTCAGTCAAGAACTGATCAAGAAGGCTACACCAACAGAGGAATCTAGCTAGTGAATTTATTTTTTTCTTATTACATTTTAATTCTTGCAAGATCTATTATCAGATCTGAGTTGTAAGCCTAGTTATAAATGCTAAGGTAGGGTTGAGGCCTGAGGTAGGATTCTGGGGAAGAATCTGAGGTAGGACTTGTGGAAAGTCTGAGTTGTAAGCCTAATTATAAAGGCTTAGGTAGGGCTGAGGCCTGAGATAGGATTCTGGGAAAGAATCTAAGGTAGGACATGTTATGTCTGAGCTGTAGGAACCATTTTGGTTTTGAGATTGTAAGATCTGAGGATCTGAGCCAGTGGAAGGAAGTTAGGCTAATCCAGTTATCTACTGGATAGGCGAAGGGGGAAAGTTGATGTACCCATATCTTGGGGAACCACTATAGATCTTGTATTTGCTGTGATGTGCTTATTTTATGTGATTAGATTAATCTGTGTTGTATAATTATTTATCTGTTTTCCTAGAAAGGACTTTAAAATATTAGAACCTCTTCACCCCCCTCTAGGTGTTTAGGCTCTTCAAACAAAGTCTTTCAACATCCAGCCCTGCCAGCTAGGTAAGAGCCTGACAGCGGGATCTTCTTGGGGTTTGGGTAGAATATCTCGAGTAACATCCAGCCCTGCTAGTTAGGTGAGAGTCTGACAGCGGGATCTGCTTGGGGTCTGGGTAGACTCTCCTGAGTAACATCCAACCCTGCCAGCTAGATGAGAGCCTGATAACGGGATCTGCTCAGGGTCTGGGTAGACTCTCTCGAGTGACACCCAACCCTGTCAGCAAGGTGAGAGCCTGACAGCGGGATTTGCTCGGGGTCTGGGTAGACTCTCTCGAGTGATATCTAACCCTACCAGCTAGGTGAGATCCTGACAGCGGGATCTGCTCGGGGTCTCGGTAGACTCTCTCAAGTGACATCTAGCCCTGTCAGCTAGCTGAGAGCCTGACAGCGGAATCTTCTCAGGGTCTGGATAGACTCTCTCGAGTGATATCCAACCCTGCCAACTAGATGAGAGCCTGACAGCGGGATTTGCTCGGGGTCTGGGTAGACTCTCTTGAGTGATATCCAGACCTGCCAGCTAGGTGAGAGCCTGACAACGGGATCTTCTCGGTGTCCGGGTAGACTCTCTCGAGTGACTTCCATCCCTGCCAGCTATGTGAGAGCCTGACAATGCGATCAGCTCGGGGTCTGGGTAGAATCTCTCGAGTGACATACAACCTTGCCAGCTAGGTGAGAGCCTGATAGCGGGATCTGCTCAGGGTCTGGGTAGACTCTCCCGAGTGACATCCAACCTTACCAGCTAGGTGAGAGCTTGACAACGGGATCTGCTCAGGGTCTGGGTAGACTCTCTCGAGTGACATCCAGTCCTGCCAGCTTGATGAGAGCCTAACAGCGAGATCTGCTCGGGGTCTGGGAAATGAATACTTCACCCATTCATAGGAATCACGACAAGAGTATTGGTACAACAAGAAGCTTTATTAGAAAAAGAACATTACTTACATGGCTCAAGGATAAAAACGTTTCAAGTCATCACCGCTCCAAGTGAGATTTAGGGTCTCGCCCTCCATATTCCGTAGACGGCACCTTCCTGATTTCAATGTTTCTTGTACATTGTATGGACCCTCCTAGTTGGGGTTGAGTTTTCCCATGGTGGCTGATTTTCCCGCCACATCCTCCTTTTTTAGGACCAAGTCCCCTTCTGCGAACTGTTTAACCCTGATGTGCTTGTCGAAGTACTTGACCATTCTTCTCTTCACTTCTTCCTGTCGGATGGCGGAGAGGTCACGTAGCTCCTCCACCATGTTAAGGGAGAGTCACAGCTCCTCCTCATTTTCAGCTTATCATTCCTCCCTGCCTACCTCTGCCTCGACCACCCGAGGCACTCAGACCTCAAACTTGATCAGGAGCAATGCCTCGCATCCATGGGAGAGCTTGAAGGGGGTCTCCCCCGTGGTGGTGTTGGGGGTGGTTCTAAGGGCCCAAAGAACCAAGGGAAGCTGTTCTACCCAGCTACCATTCAAGTTCTCAACTTTTTTCTTCAGGAGGTTCACTATGATTTTGTTTTCCGCCTCCACCTGCCCGTTGCTCCTAGGGTGATGGACGGAGGCAATATGAGGTTGATCCCGAGCTGCTCGCAGAAGCTGATGAACTTGGCGCTAGCAAACTGAGGTCCGTTACAATGGCTTGCGGTAACCCATGCCGGCAGATGATCTCCCCCCAAACAAAATTCCTGATAACCTAGGAGGTCACCTTAGCTTGCGCCTTCACCTCTAACCACTTAGAAAAATAATCTATCATGATGAGTAAGAACCTCCTCTGCCCGCTGGCCTAGGGGAAAGGCCCCACCAGGTCCATTCCACAGATGGCGAAGGGCCAGGGGGCCGTAATACTTCTGATACGCTGGGCCGGTTATAACTGGAGGGGGGCATATAACTGGCACTTGTGGCACTTCTTAGTAAAATCAGCACTCCCCAGAGTGGACCTCCTCCAAGATTCTCTGGACCTCCCTCTCGGGCATGCAACGTGCCAACATCCCCGAGATGGTCTTTCGGTATAACTGCCCATCACGCATGAGATAGTAAGCCGACTTGTACTTGAATTTCTTCTGATCCATCCCCTCCGGATACTCTCTCGTGGAAAGGAAGGTCGCAAATGAGTCCATCTATGAGGGGTGTTGATCTACCTCCATCCTTCTTCGATGGAAGGGCGGAATAGGTCAAAAATGGTGCCCCAACCTGGGGACCATGCTTTTCCAGTCGATCCACCTGCTCACTCTCCTCCCGTGGCACATGCCAGATGGAGAAGGTTTCGAATGTGCCAATGACCCCCTTTACTTTTGCTAAGTATAACTGGAGGGTAGGATCCCTTGCCTCGAACTTTCTGTTGATCAGGGAAGCTACCACCATGGAGTCAGTGAGGACCTCCACATCAAGTACCCTCAGCTACTTAGCCAGACACAGCCCTGCAATCAATGCCTCATACTCGGCCTGGTTGTTGGTGATGGGAAAGTGCACCACCACTATTTGTTCGATTCTCATCCCCTAGGGGTTTACTAGGATCACCCCACCCCCAGGGAATGCCTCCCTGAAGCGTCGTCTACCACTACTTTCCAGGGAACTAGGTGAGTGAGTTCCGTCTCCACCACCTCAACCACATAGTCAGCCAGAAAGTCGGCCATTGCTTGGGCCTTGATCGAGATACGGGGAACAAAGGAGATGTTTAACTCACTTAGTTCCACAGACCACTTGGCCAATCGACCCAAATTCTCTACCCCCTCGAAGATGTTGTGGAGGGGGATGTCAGTCACCACACGGATTAAGTGTGCCTGGAAGTAGGGCCGGATTCTCCGAGCTGAGATGACCAGAGCGAAGGCCAGCATCTCCAAAATGGGATACTGGAGTTCTGCCTTCCTTAGGACCTTACTAACATAATATATGAGGAGTTGCTTCTTCCCATCTTCCTGAACCAGGATGGAGCTTAATGCCTCAGTTCCGACCCCAAGATACAGAGATATGTCCTCCTCCTCCTTTGGCCCTTAGAGCAGGGGGCATGAGTCAACTGACTCTTCAAGGATTGAAATGCCTCCTCGCACTCCTTAGTACATTCGAACATCTGCCCCCCCTTAATGCTTTGAAGAAGGGGGAGCACTTCTCTCCGGCCCGGGAGAGAAATCTGCTTAACCCAGCCAGGTTTCCTGTCAACCATTGTACTTCCTTGGCATTCTGAGGTGATGCCAACTCCATGATCGCCATTACCTTATCATGGTTGCGCTCTACACCTACAGGAGTAAGGAGATAGCCCGGGAATTTACCCCTGCTTGCCCCAAAGACACACTTCAGGGGGTTCAGTCGCATCTTGTTCTTGCGTAAGGTGGTGAAGGTCTCCTATAGGTCCCGGAGGTGACAGTCCACGTCTCGACTCTTGATTATGAGGTCACCAACATACACATCCAGGTTCCTCCCCTTTTGTTCTCGGAAAACCCTATCCATCATTTTTTGGTACGTCGCCCCTGCATTCTTTAGCCCAAAGGGCATCATTTTATAGCAGTAACACCCATCCACTATGATGAAGGAGAAATCCTTGATGTCTGGGGAGTGCATCCTGATATATTCTAAATGAACTCCAATCTATCATCCCTCCATCTTCAATTTTACAAGCATTCACAATCTGTCCAAACTGTCATCAACCCTCCACACCATCTTCTTCTACTGCTAATCCACCTTCAACATCTACTAATCCTAATGATTATCTGTATGTAGATTTTTCTTCCATTTCTTCCAACATTCTTGAATTCATCACTCCTACACTCAAACAACTGATTGATGAGGCAGTGGCTCCTCTTATTGCTACCATCAATACCCTTTCTGATCAACTTGCCTCCTCCACTTCTGTCACTTCTTCTAGGGGCCTAGATTCAGGTCTCCCTGAATCTAGGCAGGGGGAGATGTTCAAAAAAGAAGCTCCAGAAGCTCCAGCAGTAGAAATTCCAGCAGCAACAGCAGCAATACCAGCTGAAGTTTTTGATACAGAGATGTTCAGTTTTGAAGAAGAGACTGCAATATCAGATATCTTAACTGTTGATGAAGTTCTTATCAATCCCACAGTTGACATCTATTCTTTATTACATTCTTTTGATACAACATATAATAGTCTTCCAATTTTTGATTCAGCTGATTTTTCCAAAGCATTAATTTGTTATACTGCACCAATAAGTCCTTTAGTTTTGGAACAACTAAGGACTAGTTTTGCAGTTTTTGATATTGATTCTTTAGTTATTCAAGATTCCATAAATATTATAGAGCCATCTCATTCCCCTCCAACTTATGCTTGGGCTGAATCCCGTACGCCCAATTTAGATGATATTCTTTTTGAAGACATGGAACAAGATGATAGTGTGCAGATGCAAGCTGATATAGATATTATGCATACACAGCAAGAAGTACAAGCTCATGATAAGTCTTATTTGATTAAGCCGATTGATGATTTATATGATCGACCAGCTGAAGATGATTCTAATAAGGATGATGAATCAGGTGTGTCAGAAGACTCTAGTTCCAAGAAAAGGAAGTTTAAGAAGAAAAAGGCTCCAACTAAGGTTGCTCCTCAACTTTCAGTTACTGCTGACATTCCATATTGCATATTGCATGGAATACCACTCACTCCAGACCTTCCACACTGGATGAGATATTCTAAGAATCATCAGAAAGCTAGAAAGAAGAATAGGAGATACTCTCCACCTCCACAATCTAGGAGAGGTCCTCCTCGTCCTCCTCTAGCAGCTGGTTCAGTAGGAAATGTCTCCACTTCTCAAAGGCCTACAACTTCTCATCAATCTAGACCTTCTCAGAGCAACAGCCAGCATCATTCAGAACAAAGAAGACAACAACAATAGTAAAGTCATCAAAGCAGCCAATAACAAACATCTGAAAGTAATAAGTAGGATGAATCAAGTCCAGAGAGGCCACCTTCACCAGCTTATGATCCAGAGTTGGATCCTAACTTCAGAATGGCCATGTTCAATGAGATTATAGCTCTTTCTCATATCAAGAAAGTTAGAGAAGAAGGGAAGGAAACTTCTCAATTTTTAACTATATCTTCCTACAGAAAGAAAGAGCTGGACAAGTATCAGGTAAAGAACCAATTTAATGTTGACCAATATATGTTTTGCATCCAGAGGAAGTTGTGCTTAGAGCTACTTCTGTGAAGATTCTTGGCTCTCAAGATAAGAAGATGACTCAACAGGAAGTTGCTGATCCTTAAAGGAAGATGATCTTTACCAAACCCTCTTCATATTCTCCTTCAGATGCTTCTAAAAAGGACTCTTAATTTTCTATTTTTATTTTGAACTTTGTTGTTATTATTTTTGAGCTCTCATAGAACTATATCATATATCTGCAGAAAATTTTAATTCTGCTAGATATTTTTTTGTATTTTGTATAAATAGTGTCCTCACCCAAATAGGGGGAGATTGTTAGAACCCTACTTATGATTTGGGCTAGGATCACTATTAGGTCTGATTAGATGAACTAACATGTATAGTCTTGGGTCATAGGATGTTTCCAGGGTCAAGGTTAGTCACATGATGATAGATTGTTGGAACCTACCTTCAGAAGACTTCAAAGACAGAAGACTTTAGATAAAAAGGAGTTAAAAGTATGCAGAAAAAGTCGTTCGATGAAAGCTGAACTAAGTTCGACGATCGTCGATCTCAGATCAAAGAACTCAGAGTTCCTTCTCAAAGTTGAGCTCGACGAAAGTCAAGCTGAGGTCGACGAACTGCCTTCTCTACTTTGAAGTTCAGCTCGACGAAGGACTTACTCAGTTCGACGAACTTGGAGCTCAGATCGAAGAAGTAAATTTTTCAGTTCAACGATCTTGGAGCTCAGCTCGACAAAAGAGATTTTTCAGCTCGACGAACTTGGAGCTTAGGTTGATGAAAATTTGCTGAGTTCGACTAACTCCTTCTAGGTTTTGTTCAACTAAGTTTCTGAAGTTTTTCAGTTCAACTATTGGCAGACTGATTTCAAATTATTTTAATTAAGTAATACACTAATAATTAATGCATAATATTCCCAATGAATATAGCCGTTACTAGGTAACATTAATTATGGATTTCACAAAGTTATTAACGTACCGAATTATTGGGACAGTTATGGAAATGCATTGAAGACAAATTGAGGCATTTCAACTCCCAGAGTTTATGCAGGCAAATTCAAGGAAAGATTTTAAAATTCAAAGTTTTGAAATCTGTTATCATATATATATACTCCTTCAGAAAATTGCAAAAAAGACAAGCTACTGAATATAAAATAGAGTACAGAACAAATATAGTTTTACATACAAAGTTCTTCATCATCTGCTTCAAGCTTTCAAGAGACAACAAATCAAACATCAGTTTGAAAGTTTTTGCTGAAGAGAAACATCATCTTTGAAGGCCTAAACCCTGAAGCAAAGCTTCCATCTCCTGATTATCTACACAACTCAGGGGGTGCTTTGACATCATCAACAATCCACTAGTCTTCTCAGAGATTTTAGACAGAGAAGACAAAATCATTTTCATTTTTCTTTCACTGTGTACAGGGTTTTAACTCCCTTCAAAAGTTAACCTTTTGGTTCACAAGTCACATGATCAAAAGACTTGGGATTAGTTTTTGGGCACCTGATCAAAAGCTCA
The DNA here is from genome assembly GCA_039513925.1 of Platanthera zijinensis. Classification (NCBI taxonomy): domain Eukaryota; kingdom Viridiplantae; phylum Streptophyta; class Magnoliopsida; order Asparagales; family Orchidaceae; genus Platanthera; species Platanthera zijinensis. Next base: position 153,549,420 of record CM077090.1, on the reverse strand, counting down.
ATGGGTTACTAGATCTCCCTTAGAAAAATAGATCTTCTGGTGACAGGGCACCTGAGCAAAAACTTGTGGTGGCAGGGCACCTGAGAAAAAAACCTGTAGTGGATTCCTACTAGGGTGGTAGAAGAGTGGATGTACCCAGGTTTATTGAGGGGTGTTGTTACTAGCAAACCCAATTTGGTTTCTAAAAAACCATTACTATTAGCAAACCCTCATTTTTCAAAATGGCTATTTGAAAACCATTTTGTTACTAGCAAACCACCATAACTTTTTAAAAACAAAAATTAAATTTTGTTTAAAACATTCATTCTTTCAAAATAACTCACTACATATAATAACATTATAAATGATTTCAAAAGTATTCATTCAACCACTTATGTTAGCATTAGAAATAAGTCAAAATGCCGCAAAATTTTATTTAGTATGTCCAAAACACCTTTTTCGGCACCAAAATCTTTAAGCAAAATATTTCCCGGTTTAGAAATATATTTGATTTCTAATTCCTATAAGGATGTGTTGTGCTGTATATACGAGTTAAGTGCATATAAGAATATACGCGTCTTTTTGAACTGCGTCTTATACACACATTTTCATGAGAAGTGTTCAACATGAAAGTTGTAGATCTCAACTTTTATGTTGAACACTTTTTGATTTGAAGCAATTTAGACCTCCGATTTGACCCCTGAAAAAAGTCATGTCGAACATATTTACAGACGTGTGAATTTTTTTTGGGGACAAATAGAGGGCTTAAACAGCTTCAAATCAAAAAATGTTCAACATGAAAGTTGTATATCTCGATGAGATCTACAACTTTTATGTTGAACACTTTTTGATTTGAAGTAGTTTAGATGCCTAATTTGGGCCCCGAAAAAAGCCACGCCAAAAATCTGTACAGACGACTCGTTCCGTGTGTGTCTTATTTTGGGCCCAAATTGGAAGCCTAAACGGCTTCAAATAAAAAAAATGATCAACATGAAAGTTGTAGATCTCGATGTGATCTACAACTTTCATGTTGATCACTTTTTCAAATGAGAAACATTTGGGACTCAAAATTCAAAAATAAAAAAAATGCAAAAAAATAAGATTGGTTTGCTAGTAGTATTTTTTGGGAAGAGATAAAAATGAAAAAAATGGCTGAATCTATTTTTCCTGGTTTGCTAGTAACGAAAGTGGGTTTGCTAATAACATCACCCTTATTGAGGAACCATTATAAATTTCTTGTGTCGCCTGGATTGCCTTTACTTGTTTTATTTGTGTCTTGTGATCTTTATTTTATATATATATATTTATATATATATATATAAAATATCACCTACTTTAATCCGTTGTAAAAATAACTTAAAAGTTTTTAAAATACTCTATTCTCCCCCCTCTAGAGTTAAGTCAGATCTATCCCTCACTTTCAATTGGTATTAGAGCTAGGTTATTTGGTTTCACAGATTAACACCCAAACCAAAAGATCTTTGATAGATCTTATTTACTCTAGTTTGTTCTTTTTCTCATGGTACAAAATAAAGAGTATTAAAGCACCAGACCTCCAGCGTGTAATATGAATAAGTTTGCACATTGGAAGATAAGGATTAGGCTTTACATGAATTCTATTGATGAAGACATTTATAAATCTATTTTGACAGGTCCCCCTACACCTTCTACAACAACAAGTACTTGTGAAGTTCCACCACCAGAGTGTACTGAAGCTTAGAAAAAGGCCAAGATTGCTGATGCCGAAGTAATGAACATTTTTTCCCAGACAATGTCAGATGACATATTCTAGAAAGCTGCTAAATGCTCTTCAGCAAAGGCAATATGGGATTCTCTCAATGCTATGGTAGAAGGATCTGTAGATGAAAGAAAAGACAGGAGATCACATCTGATCTCTCAGTATGAGAACTTCAAGAAGGAAGAAGCAGAATTAATTGCTGATATGAACAATAGACTCAGCCTCATAATCAATGAGCTGAAATCATTGGACAAGAATATCATATTGATAGAGATAAATGACAAGATCCTTATGTGCTTCCCTAGCACATGAGATTCAAGGATCTGGCCAATCAAAGAAGCCAGAAGCCTCAATGAAATCTCTACAGAGACCTTGTTGGGCAAGCTCAAATTGTATGAGCAGCTCATCAAGACCATAGAAGTTGAACAAAGAACCTCTTCTTTAGTAAGGAAAGAGCAAATCATTTCTCTTAAAGCAATAGATGAAGCAGAAGCTCTTCTAAAGAATGAAGACCTTCTGAGTCTACTGGCTAAGAGATTCTACAAAATGGCCAGAAAAGACTTCAGGAGATGACCTTCTAGAGACCAGGACAAACTAAGGTATGACAGAACTCGTACTAAAGAAATAGCTTGTTATGGATGCAGGAAACCTGGACATATACTTCAAGAATGTCCAGAGAACCAGAAGAACGAGAAGAAGAACGAGAAGCACTCTAAGAAGTATACTCACAAGCCCTCCTTCAACAAACACAAGAAGAAGGAGAGGGGCTTTGTTGCTAAAATAATGAGTAAATCTGAGGATGAATCTTCAACCAGTTCTAGTGAGGATGAAGAAGAAGCTAAGGCCAGAGAGGTCTGCTTGATGGCAATCAATGCATCATACAGCCACTCTGAAGCTGAAATTTCTAAAGCTGAATCTGAATTAGAAGAAGATTAGGTAATTTCATCATTTGATTTTACTTCAGAACAATTCAAAACTGAATTTAAACTATTATGTAATGATTTAATCAAATCTGAGAAGGAAATCAAACTTCTCAGAGAAAAATTAATTGAATATGATAATTTATTTTATGAAAATATTAAACTTAATGATGATTTAGACAATGCTTTAAAACAAATAATATCCTTAAAAACTAAATTATCTGAGGCTAAGGAGTTTGAAGAATCCCTTAATGGGAGAAGTATCAAACTGATGGATATCACAAGTACAGTAAACGCTAGGCTAAATGGCAAACTGGGCTTGGGAGCTTCATCTAGTTAGCCTCCCTTATTATAAAAAAACATATTATCTACTCCTGTAAAGTTTGTTTCTGAAAAGGGAAAAGAAAAAATAGAAGATGTAAATAAAGAAAATTAAGTTTTTCACAAGACTAAACAAAATAAAAAGAAATTTTTTCATAAAAATTATGTTCAACATAATTCGTAGAACCGAGCTCGACGAATGAACTATTACTCGTCGAACTCAGATCGACGAACTATAAACCCAAAATTTCAGTCTAAGTATTCTACTAACTGTGCTCGACGATCTCAATATGGTTCGTCGAACTGCGATCGACGAACATGGGGTGCAGAGAATGAATATTTTCATTCTATAAACCGAGTTCGATGAACTCATCCCCATTCGTCAAGTACAGATCGACGAACTTATTTTAATTTGTCGAACCCAGAATCTTTTAACAGAAACTTTAATTCTTTTAAAACTTTTAATCAAGCTAAAACTCTTATTAATCCTTTTACCCAGTAGATCATTCCTCCTAGGAGATTTCATCCACTAGGTTATAAGATCAGCCTGAATTTTCCTATATTTCTATTTATAATTTTGAAAGTAAATAAGGACCAAAGGTAACCTGGGTTAAGAATAACTAATCTGTTTTTATGTAGGTGAAGAACTATCCTACCATAGAGGAACTGTGGTATCTGGATAGTGGGTGCTCTAAACACATGACTGGAAGTAAAGCAATTCTAACAGACTTCAAGTCAAAGCTTGGACCAAAAGTAATATTTGGAGACTCTAACTATGGACAAACAGAAGGCTATGGAAATGTCAAAGTTGAAGTAGTTAACTTCAGGAAGGTATCTTATGTAAGTGGTCTCAAGCATAACCTAATATCCATAATTCAATTATGTGATGAAGGTTATCAGGTATCATTCAATCAATCTTCTTGCATTATTACTTCTAGTAACAACAAAATTGTTTTAATTGGAATTAGACAAGGCAACATATATGTAGTAAATTTTAAATCTACTAATTCAGAAATTTATTTATTTAATCAAGTTAGTTCAACTAATGAATTATGATATAAGAGATTAGGTCATGTAAACCTTAGGAATATTGCCAAATTGTCTAGGGACAACCTTGTTAGAGGACTGCCTTCTGGTTCTTATAAGAAGGAAGGACTCTGTAGGGCTTATCAAGTTAGCAAGCAACCTAAAAATAGTTTTAAATCCATTAATAAAAGTGATTCACCCAGGATTTTGTACTTGCTACATATGGACCTTTTTGGCCCTATTGTTGTACAAAGTTTGGGAGGAATGGCATACACTCTAGTTGTTGTTGATGACTTCTCTAGATTCACTTGGGTGTTCTTTCTTAGAAACATATCAGATAACTTTAAAGTTCTTACAAAATTTCTTAGGAACATCAAGATTGAGTACTCTACCCAGGTTGCATTGATCAGAAGTGATCATGGCACCGAGTTTGAATCTCTTCTGATGAAAGAATTCTGTGAGAAGGAAGGTATTAGACATTGTTTTTCTGCTCATAGAACTCCTCAACAAAATGGGGTAGCTAAAAGGGAAAATATAACCCTAATTGAATCTGCTGGGACATTACTTGCAAATACTTACTTGCCCCCATCCTTTTGGGCAGAGGCTGTAAGCACAACAAATTATGTTCTTAACAGAAGTTTGATTCATAAACTTAAGGGTAAGACTCCCTATGAATTACTTAAAGGGAAGAAACCTAAAGTAGATTATTTTAAAGTCTTTGGATGCAAGTGTTATATTCATAATAATAACAAGAAACACTTAAGGAAATTTTTAGCCAAAACTGCAGAGGGAATTTTCCTTGGATATTCCCAAGTCAGCAAGGCTTATAATGTTTTTAATAAATCTACACTAAAAATGGAAGAGTCTGTTCATGTATCTTTTGATGAGGCTTACATGTTTTATAAGGAGAAGCATTATTCTACCAAAGACTCATTGCAGGTACCCTATATGTGGGAGAAGTTGGATGATTTAAACCTTAAACAAGAGGTTACTTTGCATCCTTCTCCACAGATTGAAGAAGAAAGTGATGAAGATTATATTGAAGTTGTTGAACCAACAACAACAAATATAATTCCACAAGAGGAATTAACTCCACTAGCTGTTGATGTTCCAACTCCACCTATTGATCTTATCACACTTAGAGATCACCCTATATCTCAAGTGATTGGAGACATATCAGTTGGTGTACAAACAAGGCATCAACTCAACCAAGATCAGATGCATGCTTGCTTAATTTCTCAGATTGAGCCTCACTCCATTAAAGATGTAGAGCAAGATCTCCACAAGACTATTGCAATGCAAGAGGAGCTCAATCAATTTGAGAGGTATAGAGTTTGAGATTTAGTTCCAAGATCCAAAGACTACCCAGTCATTGGAACTAAATGGGTCTTCAGAAACAAGTTGGATGCATAAGGAGTAATAGTAAGAAACAATGCTAGGCTGGTAGCCCAAGGATATTCATATGAAGAAGGCAATGATTATGATTAAACCTTTGCTCCTATTGCAATACTTGAAGCTATCCGGATCTTTCTTTCTTATGCTGCATTCCAGAACTTCAAAGTATATCAGATGGATGAAAAAGTTCCTTTTTAAATGGAGAACTTAAAGAGGAAGTATATGTTGAACAACCTCCAAGTTTTATTTATTAAACTCATCCCTCTTATGTTTTTAAGCTGCAAAACGCCCTTTATGGTCTAAAGCAAGCTCCAAGAGCTTGGTATGAGACCTTGGATAGTTTTCTTTTAGAGCATAAGTTCATTAGAGGCATTGTAGATAGACTCTATTTATTAGATAAAATAAATCTAAAATTTTACTAGTATAAATATATGTAGATGATATAATCTTTGGTTCTACTGATTCCAAATTGTGCAAAAAATTTTCTGACCTGATGCATTCAAAGTTTGAAATGAGTAGCATGGGTGAACTATCCTACTTCCTTTGTCTTCAAGTGAAGCAAACCACTGATGGTATCTTTATATCCCAGTCTAAATATGCTAAAGAGATACTTAAAAGATTTGGGATGTCAGATGCTTCAGCTATGAAAACATCCATGCCCTCTAATGCTGTAGTTGATTCTGATGAACAAGGAAAACCAGTTAATCAGAAAACATATAGGGCTATTGTTGGGTCCTTATTATATCTTACAGCTAGTAGGTCTGATATTATGTTTGCTATTTGTATTTGTGCTAGATTTCAAGCCAACCCTAAAGAATCTCACCTTATTCTATTAAAAAGGATTTTAAGATATATAAAGGGTTGTCCTAATCGAGGACTCTAGTATCCTACTGAGTCAGAATTTGAATTAACTGGAATCTCAGATGCTGACTTTGCTGGATGTAGAGTTGACAGGAAAAGCACATCAGGAACTTGTCAGTTCTGTAACACCCCTATCCTTCACATAGCATATAGCAGTAGGTCCGGCCGGGGCCCGACGCCATATACAACAGACAGACCGGTTGGTTACGCGTTGAAACCGTTCAACCAATCATGTCATCCTACACAACACCTAACGGAAGCAATTTATTAGGTTGCAAAAGAAATAAGAACCCAGCCACAACAGCATGAATGTCCACTACAAACTCAGGAATATATACATACACCAAAGGAGAAATGGCCTTAAGGCCTTACACTGTTCACTTAACAAAAGAAGTGTTTTCATACTTCGGCTCGCAGGACGGTCACACGTGAATATAATAAAAACACTCAAAATTTGGCCTTCGAGGGCCGGCGCAGCAACTTGGGCTTTAGCCCGCTATTTCCTGCTCTGCTCCGCAGCACCTGCAAGCCACAAACCACCGCCTGGTGGCAAACAATAGAAACGGTCAGCAATGCTGACTAAATTATAACGATCCCACCCCCACATTCGGGGCGGCAATGCTCTTTCCCTGCACTTTATTAGCATAGGAAATTATATAAAGTAGTTGCACTTCACCACAGGCGTGGGCTCGCACGGCCACACACCCCGTGCACTCAGGGCACATTCTCGGCGAACCGGCCAATGTCACGTCAATTCAAGCCATAGACGTTCCCAATCCACCACCGCCGCTTGGACGGTCATCCATATGAGCATTTTGCCTTCCTGGCCTTGGTCACGACAATTTAAGCCATAGACCGCCGAAGACCCTCATCCATGCCAACGGTCCAACCGAATGACATAGACCGGGTACGGTTCCGCCTGACGTGCTCACACCGCAACGGCAATTTAAGCCATATGCGCAGGTCAAAACTCACCGAGTCCCGTTTCCACCACAATAATCACATAACCCGGTTATGTTTACGTTGGCTCCCCGACCACCGTGTTGGCAAAACCCGCTTTTGCCCAGTTTTCCGGGTGCACCTTGGAGTTAATCTCCAAGGCTCCCTGATGCAATCTACCACGTAGAAAACCCGAAAAATTCCCAAACACCCGGAGTCTTCCCCGGTTCATATGCAATGCAACATCACCGATCCGGCTCTACTTGTCCGGATAGGCTTGACACACAATGCCTATGTCCGTTTTCGCATACGGACTCTACACAAGGGGGACTTTACATATCTACCCCAAGGAACGCTCCAACTCTTCGCTCACTCGCGAGAGAGGGCTTCCTATGCAAAGGGAAAAAGAGCTTCACATGCCCAAGGATGAGAAATCGTTACCCTTGCGTTCTTCCGCGGCGCCATGAAAATCTATGCAGATGAAAAGCACCGCAATCTCCTTGCCTTCGCGGATCCGAAGACGGCTCGCGATTTGGAGCTCCGAAGCTCCTCCGGCGGCCGGATCTTGGTCTCCTCCTTCCTCCTTGCTCTCCCCTCTCTCTAGGATTTAGAAAGAGAGAACCCGAGTGAAAATGGGGTTTGCAAACCCTATTTTTGGGTTTAAGCTGCCAGCAACCCCTCCCAGCCGTCGGATCCCAAGCCAAGGAAACGAACGGCCACGATTAGACCACAAAAATACAAAATCTGCGCCGAACACGGGTTGCAATACGGCCGTGTGCCTGGCCGTGTCACCCATTCGCCGTCTCGATCGAGTCGAAAAAACAGCACCCGGCCTTTAACACGGCCTGCGACACGCCCGTGTCGGGACCCGTGTCACGCCCCCCGTGTGCAATCGACCAATGTTTCGCAATCAGAGAGGTACACGGCCTTGCGACATGGGATCCGACACGCCCGTGTCAAATTTGACACGTCCGTGTTTGTGCCCGTATCACAGCCCGTGTGCCACACTTGCAGAATCCCTGGAGTGACACGGCCTGGGACACGCCCGTGTCCTAGGCCGTGTTCTACAACTCGACTAGCGTCGACCGCCAAAGCATCGACCGCACGAGCCGAGGCCGAACACGCCTGTGTCACGCCCGTGTCACGCCCGTGACACGCCCGTGTCACGCCCGTGACACCTGCTCCAAAATCCAAACTGGGCTTAAAACATCACCCGTCCCTCTTTTGAGTTTCGGGGTGTTACAACCCTCTCCCCCTTAAAAGAATTTCGTCCACGAAATTACTAAAGGAAAGTAAACAGGACTTAACATAAATCGGTACCTGGGCAGAACAATTCCGGGTACTCCTCCAGCATAGTCTACTCCAGTTCCCAAGAGAGCTCCTCTCGCCCGTAATTATCCCACTAGACCTTAACCATCCGGATCTCCTTGTTACGGAGTCTCTTGACCTCAACATCTTTAATACGAATGGGCCTGACCCTAGTCGTCAACCCTTCGTCCACCGGTACTTGATCAGCCGCGATCACCTGCGAAGGCTCTTGCACCGCCTTCCGCAACACAGAAATGTGGAACACATCGTGTAGTCCACTCAACTCCACCGATAGCTTCAAACGGTAAGCAGCTTCGCCGACTCGCTCCAGAACCTCAAAAGGTCCAAGGTATCTTGGGCTCAGCTTCTTCAAGCGTCTCACCCGCGAAACCCCCTTGAACGGCTTCACTTTGAGATATACCCAATCGCCTACCGTGAACTCCACGTTCCGGTGCTTGGCATTGTAATACTTCGCCTGCCGGTCCTGAGTGATCAACAAGCGCTCTCGAATGATCCGCACTAACGAGGTAGCACTCTCCACCTCCTGCTTCTTATACAACCTTTCCTCACCCGTTTCAAGCTACGATAACGGCGTGCGACACTTCCTACCATACAGGGCCTCGAAGGGTGCCATTTGTATACTTGCTTGGTAGCTGTTGTTGTACGCGAACTCCACCAAATACAGGTGGTCTTCCCAATGCTTCCCGAAATCCAGAACACACATGCGTAGCATGTCCTCCATCGTTCTATTGACCCTCTCGGTCTGCCCATCCGTCTGCGGATGGAAAGCTGTGCTGAACTTTAACTTTGTTCCCAGCATCTGCTGCACCAACCTCCAATCATTTGACGTGAACCGCCCATCACGATCACTCACAATGCTACGGGGCACACCATGCAGCCTAACGATATTGTCAACATACAACTTTGCCAACTTCTCCACTGAGTCATCCTTCCTATGCGGAATGAAATGTGACACCTTGGTTATACGATCTACGATCACCCAGATGGCGTCGTTCCCCTTCTGCGACCTTGGCAACCCATGCACAAAGTCCATAGATATATCGTCGAACTTCCACTCCGGTATAGGCAAGGACTTCAAAAATCCTCCCGGCTTTTGGCATTCTGCCTTCACCAAGGCACACGTTTGGCATTTAGCCACGTACAACGCCACATCTTTCTTGAGCCCCAGCCACCAAAATAGCTTCTTGAGATCACGATACATCTTCGTGCTCCCTGGGTGGATTGAGTACTTGGTATGATGAGCCTCGTACATCAATTCCGCCTGGAGGTTACCCCCACTCGGGACGCATAACCGATGATCCTTCCTTAATAAACCATCTTCCACAGAGAACTGGGAATTTGACCCGTCCAGAGCGGCCTCCATAAGCTCCTTCATGGAGTCATCTAACTCCAATGCCTGCCGAACCCAATCAGCCAGGTCATACTGCACCTCTGTTCAGTTTAACATTGCTTTGGCGCTCGTCTGCTTGTCAACACAACAGATCTCAAGCTCCTCCAACTCCCGTACTAGCCGCTCATCATGCACCGACAACCAGTTGGCTCGGGCGGGAGCCCTGCGGCTCAGCGCATCCGCAACTGCGTTGCCCTTCCCGGGTACATAATGTATTTTGAAGGTGTAGTCCCCTAGGAACTCCATCCACCTCCTCTGCCTCATATTAAGGTCCTTTTGATCCAACAAGTATTTTAGGCTCTTGTGATCGGTGTATATATCGACCCTTATGCCGTAAAGGTAGTGCCTCCATAACTTGAGTGCAAATATCACGGCCGCCAACTCCAAGTCGTGCACCGGATAATTTCTTTCATGCACCTTCAACTGACGCGATCCATACGCTATCACGCTCCCATGCTGCAACAACACGCAGCCCAAGCCACTACCTGAAGCATCGCTATACACCTCGAAGCCCTCGGTCCCACTCGGCGAACTAAGCACTGGCGCCGTGGTCAACCGCCTCTTCAGCTCCTCAAAAGCTTGCACGCAGTCTTGCGTCCACAAGAATTTCTGATCTTTCCTTGTCAACTTCGTGAGAGGTAGCGCTATCCGCGAGAAGTTCTCTACGAAGCGCCTGTAATATCCGGCAAGCCCGAGAAAGCTACGGACTTCTGCGATAGAAGACAACGCAGGCCACTCCCGTATCGCAACGATCTTCACCGGATCCACCGCTATACCTTCCCCACTAACAATATGGCCATGGAATGCTGCCGAGGGTAGCCAGAACTCGCACTTGGAGAATTTCACATACAGCTCATTCCTCCTCAAAGTCTCCAACACCAAATGCAAGTGCTTGAAGTGGTCTTCCTCGCACTGCGAGTATACTAGAATGTCATCAATAAAGACGATCACAAAGCAATCCAGGAAATCTCGGAACGTCCTGTTCATCAAGTCCAAAAACACTGATGGCGCATTCGTCAGTCCAAACGGCATGACCGTGAACTCGAAATGCCCATACCTTGTGCTGAACGCCGTCTTCGGGATATCACACTCCCTGATCCTCAGCTGATAGTACCCCGACTTCAAGTCCAACTTGGAGTATACCGACGATCCGACCAACTGATCAAAGAGATCATCAATCCTCGGGATCGGGTACTTATTCTTCTCCGTCAGCTTGTTCAACTCTCTGTAGTCGATACACAGCGGCATACTCCCGTCCTTCTTCTTAACGAAGAGGACCGGTGCGCTCCAAGGCGACGAGCTTGGACGCACATAGCCTTGCTCCATCAGCTCCTCTAGCTGAACCTTTAACTCCGCCATCTCCTTTGGCGTCAACCTATAAGGAGCACGTGACACGGGTTTGGCACTCGACACGAGCTCGATCGTGAAATCAATCTCTCGCTGCGGTGGGGCTCCAGGAAGGCTATCTGGGAACACATCTGGGTACTCGCATACCACAGGGATCTCATCCATAGTGGACTTCGGCTCCACCGCCCCCACTACTGCAAAGAACAGCTCTGCTCCAGCACGAACTGCCTTTACCACTTGAAGAGCAGACATCAGTGTCTTGCTAGACCCCTTCAGCCCCTCGAATGTAGTCTCCCGCCCTACACCCAGCTTGACCTCCTTTCGGTCACAGTCGATCCAAGCCTTCTACTCTGACAGCCAATCCATTCCAAATATAACGTCGAACTCTACTAACGGCAGCAATGACGCTAGCAAGTCGAACTCATGGCTCCCAATGTGAACCTTTACGGCGCACACCCTATCCGCACGCATCGAGCACCCATTCGGTAGCAGCACATCCAACTTGTCATTCGCCATCGAAGAAGGGACTCCGATGCGCGATATGAAACTTTCGGACAAGAAGGAGTGTGAAGCTCCCCTGTCGAACAGTGCCCGTGCCGGACTATCACTAATCACAACAAAGCCTATACAAACAATATTTGGCTAACAAGCAATAGACAATAGTATATAAAGTTAACTTGCTGTAAATTAACTCGTACCTGTCACCACGTCAGCTTGTTTGATGGCCTCCTGCTGGCCCAAGTTATAGACTCTAGGCTGAGTCGGAGCATAGTGGGATGCGGTCGACTCCACCGCTTTGCCCTTCTCCTCGTAGGTAGCTCCTTGTTTCCTTTCGGACTTTGAGCGTCCACTCCAGCAATCACGGGCAAAGTGCCCCGTCTTTCCACACGTAAAACAAGCGCCTGGGGTTCGATTAGTAGTTGCCCTCGAGGCACCCGTAGAAGAAGCTGGACCTGACGTCCTAGCCTTCTTGAAGAATTTTCGATAGCCCGACTTCGACGTAGTCGGCGCTTTGAACTCCGATTTCTTCCCGCCAGAATCCTTCTTAGCTTGCACATTCCTCATGTCCTTCTCCAAGGACCGGGCCGAGTTGACCAAGGTTAGGAAACCCTGCGCCATGGGCCCTGACAGTAGCAACCTCAGCTCATCTCTTAACCCTTCGTAGAAGCGGTTAGTCTTTCGCTCCTCGTCAGCAAAGGTAGTGCTAGCATATCTCCCCAACCGAGTAAACTCATGGAGGTACTCGTCTACAGTGCTATCTCCTTGCACCAACCTTTGGAACTCATTCTCCAATGCGATTCTCTGCGCTGAGGGGAGGTATCGAGCCATGAACAATCTCGAAAACTCCGCCATAGGAACTTCGGCCAACGACCTTCCCCTCAACTGGTGTAGCTCTAGGCCTTCCCACCATAACCTTGCGTCCCCATCCAACAGGAACGTCGCTATTGTGGTCTTCTGCCACTCTTCCATTTCCGTCGCAGTCATCACCCTATTGACCCTTGAGAGCCAATCCTCTGCTTGGGTCGGGGTTTCTGCCCCCGTGAATACCGGTGGATGAAAGCCCATCACGTGCTTCAGTTGTCTTTCAGTTGCTCTCCGAGGCAACTCTGGCTCCAAAACTACTTGCTCAACCCTCCTTTGCTCTGCCGTCTGAAGCGGTACTTGCTCCACAGCAGGAGCAGGCTGCTGCAGCTGCCTTGCAGGCTGCGCATTGATCATTGCCATGACCGCTTCTGCCACTAACCTAATGGTCTTGGCAGACGGAGGTATTACAGGCGCATCGCTTGGCGCACTGCTCGCCTCAGAACCTGGCCGTTCAGACGGCCCAGCACCACTCCTGGTCACCTATAATCGTGCAAAACACCGATAAGCGATCAAAAATTACTGCAAACAGCAATTATAGGAATGCGCAGGTTCCTCAAACATGTGTATTTTCATTCCTAAGTGGACATTCATGGGTTCTTTTCATGTTATAACGATGACGCACACATGTGCTCACCACCCCTTAAAGTGAATTCGTCCACGAATTCATTTAAGTTTGACCGAAACCAGTAGTCTGATACCAATTTGTAACACCCCTATCCGTCACATAGCATATAGCAGTAGGTCCGGCCGGGGCCCGACGCCATATACAACGGACAGACCGGTTGGTTACGCGTTGAAACCGTTCAACCAATCATGTCGTCCTACACAACACCTAGCGGAAGCAATTTATTAGGTTGCAAAAGAAATAAGAACACAGCCACAACAACATGAATGTCCACTACAAACTCAGGAATGTATACATACACCAAAGGAGAAATGGCCTTAAGGCCTTACGCTGTTCACTTAACAAAAGAAGTGTTTTCATACTTCGGCTCGCAGGCCGGTCACACGTGAATACAATAAAAACACTCAAAATTTGGCCTTCGAGGGCCGGCGCAGCAACTTGGGCTTTAGCCCGCTATTTCCCGCTCTGCTCCGCAGCACCTGCAAGCCACAAACCACCGCCCGGTGGCAAATAATAGCAACGGTCAGCAATGCTGACCAAATTATAACGATCCCGCCCCCACATTCGGGGCGGCAATGCTCTTTCCCTGCACTTTATTAGCATAGACAATTATATAAAGTAGTTGCACTTCACCACAGGCGTGGGCTCGCACGGCCACACACCCCGTGCACTCAGGGCACATACTCGGCGAACCGGCCAACGTCACGTCAATTCAAGCCATAGACGTTCCCAATCCACCACCGCCGCTTGGACGGTCATCCATATGAGCATTTTGCCTTCCTGGCCTTGGTCACGACAATTTAAGCCATAGACCGCCGAAGACCCTCATCCATGCCAACGGTCCAACCGAACGACATAGACCGGGTACGGTTCCGCCTGACCCGTGCTCACACCGCAACGGCAATTTAAGCCATATGCGCAGGTCAAAACTCACCGAGTCCCGTTTCCACCACAATAATCACATAACCCGGTTATGTTCACGTTGGCTCCCCGGCCACCGTGTTGGCAAAACCCGCTTTTGCCCAGTTTTCCGGGTGCACCTTGGAGTTAATCTCCAAGGCTCCCTGATGCAATCTACCACGTAGAAAACCCGAAAAACGTCCAAAACACCCGGAGTCTTCCCCAGTTCATATGCAATGCAACATCACCGATCCGGCTCTACTTGTCCGGATAGGCTTCACACACAATGCCTATGTCCGTTTTCGCATATGGACTCTACACAAGGGGGACTTTACATATCTACCCCAAGGAACGCTCCAACTCTTCGCTCACTCGCGAGAGAGGGCTTCCTATGCAAAGGGAAAAAGGGCTTCACATGCCCAAGGATGAGAAATCGTTAGCCTTGCGTTCTTCCGCGGCGCCATGAAAATCTATGAAGATGAAAAGCACCGCAATCTCCTTGCCTCCGCGGATCCGAAGATGTCTCGCAATTTGGAGCTCCGAAGCTCCTCCGGCGGCCGGATCTTGGTCTCCTCCTTCCTCCTTGCTCTCCCCTCTCTCTAGGATTTAGAAAGAGAGAACCCAAGTGAAAATGGGGTTTACAAACCCTATTTTTGGGTTTAAGCTGTCAGCAACCCCTCCCAGCCGTCGGATCCCAAGCCAAGGAAACGAATGGCCACGATTAGACCTCAAAAATACAAAATCTGCGCCGAACACGGGTTGCAACACGGCCGTGTGCCTGGCCGTGTCACACATTCGCCGTCTCGATCAAGTCGAAAAACCAGCACACGGCCTTTGACACGGCCTCCGACACGCCCGTGTCACCTGCAACACGCCCGTGTCGGGACCCGTGTCACGCCCCCCCATGTGCAATCGACCAACGTTTCGCAGTCAGAGAGGTACACGGCCTTGTGATACGGGATCCGACACGCCCGTGTCAAATTTGACACGGCCGTGTTTGTGCCCGTGTCATTGCCCGTGTGCCACACTTGCAGAATCGCTGGAGTGACACGGCCTGGGACACGCCCGTGTCCTAGGCCGTGTTCTACAACTCGACTAGAGTCGACCGCCAAAGCGTCGACCGCACGACCCGAGGCCGAACACGCCTGTGTCACGCCTGTGTCACGCCTGTGTCACGCCCGTGTCACGCCCGTGACACGCCCGTGTCACGCCCGTGACACGCCCGTGTCACGCCCGTGACACCTGCTCCAAAATCCAAACTGGGCTTAAAACATCACCCGTCCCTCTTTTGAGTTTCGGGGTGTTACAAGTTCCTTGGTGATAAGCAAGTGTCCTGGTTTTGCAAGAAGCAAACATCTGTGTCAACTTCAACTGCTGAAGCTAAATACATAATAGCAGGTAGTTGCTGTTCACATATTTTGTGGATTCAAAACCAACTCCTGGATTATGGGTTCAACTTAAATAATTCAACTATATTTTGTGATAACACTAGTGCAATTTCAATTACACAAAATCCAGTGCATCATAGTAGGACCAAGCATATAGAAATAAGTCATCATTTCATTAGAGAAAATGTGGACAAAAATAAAATTAAACTTGTTTTTATCTCTACTAATTTACAAAGGGCAGATATTTTCACCAAATCCTTAGATGAAAAGAAACATCTATTCTTCCTAAATCAGCTAGGTATGATTAATAGAGAAGCTTTAATTTGATTTTTTTCTGTAGTCGATGAATTGTCCATTTTTCATCAAACGGAGTTCGACGAACTGTGAATGCTTCATGGAGTGTTCGTCGAATGGAGATCGATGAACTTCCTTTATGAAACTTTTCGTCAAACGAAGATCGACGAGTTTGTTTCAGAAAATTTTTCGTCAAACGGAGAACGACAAAATGTTTTCTTCTATTCAAACTTAGATCAACGCTTTTATTTCTTTGCGAGATTTTTCATCGAATTGAGTTCGAAGTGTTTTATTTTTAGTTGGACAGAGTTCGTCTTTTCAACTTCTGAAAACTTATAATTAGGTTTTCATCGAACTCCATCCCGCGCTTTCCAGTTCTCTTGCACTTGATCTTTTCTCTTTGCAGGACAACAATGGCGATTTCTACGGCGACTCTCTCCAGGATGAAGTTTAATGCTAGTTTTGACAATGATATTGATTCCTTGAACCGTTCTAACCAGATATTCAAAGACATTCTCCAGTTGTTTGAGGCTCAACGACTAAGGAAGTTCATGAGTACTAGGATAAAGATTCTTGTATCTGAGATAAAGGAATGGGTCTTTTCTGCAAGGACTCTTGACTCCTACACAATCCTTAGATCAATTTCTGGATAACAGGTTCCTCTTACACCTGTTATTCTTACTGAAATTTTTGGTTTTGTTAATAGATAAGATGAAATAGAACTCCCATCTGTCATCCCTCCATCTTCAATTCCACAAGCATTCACAGTCTGTCCAAACTGTCATGAACCCTCCACACAATCTTCTTCTACTGCTAATCCACTTTCAACATCTACTAATCCTAATGATTATCTGTATGTAGATTTTTATTCCATTTCTTCCAACATTCTTGCATTCATCACTCCTACACTCAAGCAACTGATTGATGAGGCAGTGGCTCCTCTTATTGCTACCATCAATACCCTTTCTGATCAACTTGCCTCCTCCACTTCTGTCCCTTCTTCTAGGGGCCTAAATTCAGGTCTCCCTGGATCTAGGCAGGGGGAGATGTTCAATGAAGAAGCTACATAAGCTCTTGTAGTAGCAGCATCAGAAATTCCAGCAGCAGTAGCAGTTCTAGCTGAAGTTTTTGATAAATAGATGTTCAGTTTTGAAGAAGAGACTGCAGTATCAGATGTCTTAACTGTTGATGAAGTTCTTATCAATCCCACAATTGAAATCTATTCTTTATTACATTCTTTTTATACAACATATAATAGTCTTCCAGTTTTTGATTCAGCTGATTTTTCCAAAGCACTAGTTTGCTATACTGCCCCAATAAGTCCTTTAGTTTTGGAACAACTAAGGACCAGTTTTGCAGTTTTTGATACTGATTCTTTAGCCATTCAAGATTCCATTAATATTATAGAGCCATCCTATTCCCCTCCAACTTATGTTTTGGCTGAATCCCCTATGCCCAATTTAGATGATATTCTTTTTGAAGACATGGAAAAAGATGATAGTGTGTAGATGCAAGCTAATACAGATATTGTACATACACAGCAAGAAGTACAAGCTCATGATAAGTCTGATTTGATTAAGCAGATTGGTGATCTATATGATCGACCAACTGAAGATGATTCTGATAATGATGATGAATCAGATGAGTCAGAAGACTCTAGTTCCAAGAAATGGAAGTTTAAGAAGAAGAAGGCTCCAACTAAGGTTGCTCCTCAACCTTCAGCTATTGCTGACATTCCATATTACATATTACATGGAATACCTCTCACTCCAGACCTTCATCACTGGATGAGATATTCTAAGAATCAGCAGAAAGCTAAAAAGAAGAGTAGGAGATACTCTCCACCTCCATGATCTAGGAGAGGTCCTCCTCCTCCTCCAGCAGCTGGTTCAGCATGAAATGTCTCCTATTCTCAAAGGTCTATAACTTCTCATCAATCCAGACCTTCTCAGAGCACCAGCCAACAACATTCAGGACAAAGAAGATATCAACAATAGTAAAGTCATCAAAGCAGCCAACAATAGACATATGAAAGTATTAAGCAGGATGAATCAAGTCCAGAGAGGCCACCTTCACCAGCTTATGATCCAGAGTTGGATCCTAACTTCAGAATGGCCAGGTTCAATGAGATTATAGCTCTTTCTCAGATCAGGAAAGCCAGAGAAGAAGGGAAGGACACTTCTCAATTTTCAACTATGTCTTCTTACAGAAAGAAAGAGCTGGACAAGTATCAAGTAAAGAACCAATTTAATGTTGACCAATATATGTCTTTTCATCCAGAGGCAGTTTGCCAAGAGCTACTTCTGTGAAGATTATTGGCTCTCAAGATATGAAGATGACTCAATAGGAAGCTGCTGATCCTAAAAAGAAGATGATCTTTACCAAACCCTCTTCAGATTCTCCTTCAGATGCTTCTAAAAAGGACTCTTAATTTTCTGTTTTTATTTTGAACTTTATTGTTATTATTTTTGAGCTCTCATAGCACTATATCATATATCTGCTAAAATTTGTAATTCTGCTAAATATTTTTTGTGTGTTTTGTATAAATAGTGTTCTCAC
Organism: Platanthera zijinensis; assembly: GCA_039513925.1. Taxonomy (NCBI): domain Eukaryota; kingdom Viridiplantae; phylum Streptophyta; class Magnoliopsida; order Asparagales; family Orchidaceae; genus Platanthera; species Platanthera zijinensis. Next base: position 153,531,044 of record CM077090.1, on the reverse strand, counting down.
CCAAATAGGGGGAGATTGTTGGAACCCTACTTGTGATTTGGGCTAGGATCACTATTAGGACTGATTAGATGACCCAACATGTATAGTCTAGGGTCATAGGATGTTTTTAGGGTCATGGTCAATCACATGATGATAGATTGTTGGAACCTACCTTCAGAAGACTTCAGAGACAAAAGAATTTAGAGAAAAAGGAGTTAAAAGTATGCAGAAAAAGTCGTTCGACGAAAGCTAAACTAAGTTTGATGATCATCAATCTCAGATCGACGAACTCAGAGTTCCTTCTCTGATTTGATCTCGATGAAAGTCAAGCTGAGGTCGAAGAACTGCCTTCTCTACTTTTAAGTTCAGATCGACGAAGGACTTACTCAGTTCGATGAACTTGGAGCTCAGATTGAAGAAGTAAATTTTTCAGTTCAACGATCTTGGAGCTCAACTCGACGAAAGAGATTTTTTTCAGCTTGAAGAACTTAGAGCTCAGGTCGACGAAAATTTGCTAAGTTCGACTAACTCCTTCCAGGTTCTGTTTGACTAATTCTCTATAGTTTTTCAGTTCAACTATTGACAGATCGATTTCCAATTATTTCAATTAAGTAATACTCTGATAATTAATGCATAATATTCCCAATGAATATAGTCGTTATCAGGCACCATTAATTACGGATTTCATAGAGTTGTTACCATACCAAATTACTAGGACAGTTATGGAAATGCATTGAAGACAAATTGAGCTGTTTCAACTCCCAAAGTTTATGCAGACAAATTCAAGGAAAGATTATAAAATTCAAAGTTTTGAAATCTACTATCACATATATATACTCCTTCAGAAAATTGCAAAAAAGACAAGCTACTAAATATAAAATAGACTACAGAATAAATACAGTTTTACATACAGAGTTCTTCATCATCTGCTTCAAGCTTTCAAGAGACAACAAATCAAACATCAGTCTGAAATATTTTGCTTAATAGTAACATCATCTTTGAAGGCTTACACCCTGAAGTAAAGCATCCATCTCCTAATCATCTACACAACTCAAGGGGAGCTTTGACATCATCAATAATCCACTAGTCTTCTCAGAGATTTGATACAGAGAAGACAAAATCATTTTCATTTTTCTTTCACTATGTACAGGGTTTTAACTCCCTTCAAAAGTTAACCTTTTGGTTCACAAGTCACCTGATCAAAAGACTTGGGATTGTTTTTTGATCACCTGATAAAAAGCTCAAAGGGCTGCTAGATCTCCCTTAGAAAAATAGATCTTCTGGTGACAGGACACTTGAGCAAAAACCTATGGTGGCAGGGCACCTGAGCAAAAACCTGTAGTGGATTCCTACTAGGGTGGTAGAAGAGTGGATGTACCCAAGTTTATTGGGGAACCACTATAAATTCCTTGTGTCATCTGGATTGCCTTTACTTGTTTTATTTGTGTGCTGTGATCTTTATTTATATATATATATCACATACTTTAATCCACTGTAAAAATAACTTAAATTTTTTTAAAATACTCTATTCACCCTCCTCTAGAGTTAAGTCAGATCTATCCATCACTTTCACAATATGAGGCTAACGACCTTCTACACACATTCCTACATTACCATTTGTTTCACATCGAATTCACCAATTTTTTGAGTAGAATAAACAATGTTTATGCTAGTAGAAAAGTATAAAATAAAAACATAAAAAGAATTGAATCTACAAAAATTTCTATGCGAGACGTGAGCACTCAACTAGAAGCACTACATGAGTCAACATTTTACTTCGTTTCACAATCCTAAGCCAACACAATAATTCTCCAAATCATGCAAAATAAATAAATTTATCTCATGACGCGGTAATGATTAAGCACACACTCATATGAGTGTTATAGTGTGAGATGAAAATGAGCTAACAATAATTATAAAACTAAAATAGTAAGTACTTTTAGTATGTTATGCAATGTGCATGTGCAGTGGGTAACAGACACATAATTCTCCCTCCCCCATATTTAATCTAAACAATCCAAGTAAAGGATATAACAATGAAATTAAAAAAAATCTAGGAGAAGAGAGTTACCCATGCTAAAAAAATGAGCATTCTAAAAGATTAACATTAATTTTGAACGAAGTTATACACCTGCCACCGAAGAATCACCACACCTGCAGGAGAGAACTCAGCACAATAATAATACCAAAAATATAGAGTTATGAGAAACAAATACAGAAATTTGGGTTGTCTCCCGAAAGCACTTTTGTTTACTATCCTTAAGGTGGGCAAAATACCTATATTAAGCATTTATAATAATAGTTCTCAGCAATGTCCACTAATAGTACCCAAGAAAACATACGCAACAAACTCAATCGGAGGAGCAAATCTAACAAACATAGCAGAAGTAAACTAGCTTGGAGAACCATCACGAATCAACTATACGATGACTTATGGTGGTTCTCCCCTACCACACAAGATGGGCAGGATATGAAAGCTTTAGGTCCCAAGGGAGATGTACCTCCCTTACCCCTAACCTCCTCCTTCTCGTGCTGGAGGGCAACAAAATGCGTAGCGCGCAACAGTCTTTCTTGCTTAAGCTTCTCCACAGTGGGATAATGCCATCAAGCACTAGACACCCACTCAGAATTAGTTTTTATTTTCTTAGGAGCAGTAAGGGGCCTCATTTCTTCACCCTATACGAGTGACAAATCAGCCCATCAGACTTGTTTTAATCATTTACACACCAAATCAAAATTAGTAGCAATATTTGAGAATTTGTGGTCATGCTTTCCGCATCAACACTCAACTTTGCGGCCTTGCCTCTTTCATGTATCATAACTTTGTCGTCCATCAGATCCTCAACTACTTGCTCAACAACTTTAGCCTCCAACTCAGCACTTACTTCAGTCCTCACCTTCTCATCATAAGCATTATCTTTCTCAATAGTTTCCATCAACTACACAACTTCAGACCTACATTCTTTATCACTCAAAGCCTCATCAGAAATAACAGTATATAAAACATTGAGTAACACAAATACTAATGATATAAAGAGAGGCGCCACTTTCTTTCTGTAAGACCCCCTTTTTTGGGTCTTATGACCAGAACCCCCACTTTGTGGTGACACCAACTCAGGAGGAGGTCATTGCCATAAATCACTGATTCTGCTGGAAAGTACTCAACCATGTACCACAAAAGAAAAGAAGTAAACATATATAAATATTAGTCCAGTTTACAATCACATTGCAACATATGTATAAAAAGTCCATAATAGGTAAAACACTGAACAACAAGTAATATTGAATCTGATAGGAAGATAAAAGGGCTCATGCCCGGTACATATAATCCTCACTACATAACGCTAGTAAAAGTAAAACTACTAGTCACTCACTGATCCCATGAATGCTACTGCTGCTATTGCAGCCACTCCAAGACTAGGTTGGTTCCCCTGGTGTTGCACCCTGTCTCCCAACTAGTTTCCCTAGTGTTATGCCCATCAGGCTGTTAGTTTAAACTAAGTCTTGGTCCCCCTCCCCTGCGACACCTAGGAATCGTGCAGGGGAGGAAGGAAAGGGAGGTACTAAAAGTGGAGAGTAAGCAAAAGCAGGTGACAGTGGACCTTTCTAACATATACTAAAAATATCTGCCACAGTAACAATGAGTACATGAAAGAACAGTAAGTAAAAGCAACAATATGACCGAAGCAGTAGAATATAGTAAAGGTAGAATAACTAACTATCATCACAGAGAAAATAACCTTAGCTTATAAGAATGCCCATACAGACTTATAAGTTAAAGGGTCGTTTTGCAAGGCCTAACATATAAAAGATTCCATACTAAATTATACATTAGGGGTAGAGGTTTTATATAAGGTATGTATGACATGGAATGCTATGTATGCTAAATGATGGATTTCATACAGGTGCAACGCACACACTTGACTCTATGCGCACAGACTTTTAGTTCCCCCATTTGGAGTTAACTAAACTCTTAGGTACCTATCGTAGTGGCAAACAGATGCAGTGGGTTGGGCCTCCCCACTCCTAGGTCGATATTCACACTACCTAGCCTAGACCATGCATACTACTCGGTACACTCACATTTAGGTGCTATGGAGTCTTTAGTACTAGTGCTGGCAAAAACCACCAGTATTTAATGGTCTAAGTGAACATTTACACTTGCCGATTCAATGTATAGACATCGGTGTGAACGGCCGTCCAATAACGAGGACCCACCACTTAATGAACATTCACACATACTGTAAGAGCTTCCGAGCCATCAACTCTTCAAACTTAAACCATTCTTCTATCAAAAATCGAGCCCACCGCTAATGAATCTATACCAACTATCTCCCCCAAAATGACGTGGTGGGTGTAAGTGACAGTGGTTATTAAAGGTTACTCTTTTAATCTGCTTGTTCCTACGGTTTAAGGTTAACCTTGGACTGCCCAGGGCATTCCCTGTGAAGGTCTCTCGAGGGCACTAGGAACTATGATGGGCTGAAGCCCAAAGTTCCCTTTCTCAAGGCACTTACTTTTATGAGCATCTATTTGTTACCAAACCCTTTTCCCATGTTGCTTTTTAGCTAATACTAAGTGAATTTATACTCCCCGGGAGAATACAAAACTCCATCGACCCCAAGGACAACCCCAACTCCATGTTACCCAGACTACTTAGAACTTGGCCCTAAGGGTGACCTCATCATGACTTCACCCAAACCTGGTGCACCCATTATAATTTCACCCATGTATGGTCTACTATTCTACCCTGAAACCTTGAATTAACTATATACATACCATGTGATCAATCCTAAGCATACGAAGGTAAACACTCTGAATACTTTATCTACAATCTTATAATTATTACTGGGGGTCTACCATGATTTATTGAGCCCCAAACCAGAACTAGGTATTTTTCCTAATTAAATAAGCCTTTAATTTAATTTCCCAAAAATTATTCATCTTACGACTTTTAACGTGAAGTATGAGAATCTAACATGCAATGACCTTACTAAAATTTCCAGAGCTTCTTTTGCCTAAATAACATCAAGGTATAAATTTCATAATTTTTTAAAAAGGCATTTTACCATAAATCTAAATTCAAATTTTTTGATCAAAATGACAATTTACAAAGTGAGTACAAGATTTTGCCATCCAAAAATTATAAAAAAAATTACCAGACGACTATAATGATCAGAAAACATGTCTGCCCAAATTTCATAATTTTCTGATGCCATTTAACCATTTATTTGAATTTACAAAATAATTTACCTCTAGGACAACTTGTGAAGGAACTACTATATATACTCTTCCAAAAATTGTAACAAAATTAACAAGGCTTTACAGAAACCTAAAAAGTTTACTAGTTAAATTTCACAATTTTCAAGTACTCAGTTTGTTCTATAAAAGTTTACTTCTCCAATCAACAAAGTCTAGTGTTATAAAGGAGGTACTAAAAATATTTAACTTAAAATTATATTAAAATTTGCAGACATAGATAACATTTGCAAAGGTCTATTGCCCAAGTTTCATGACCATCCAATACTTTTAGACATGTATTCAATACTTGATAGGGAAGTTCATATCTTAATCAATAAGTGATTTGTGAAGGGGGGGGGGGGGGGGGGGAGGGGCGTGGAATACTCATAAAATTCTAATTAAATTATCCAAAGGGTTTCTCTTCCCATTGAACCTATCTACAAAGTTTTAAGCCAAGGCTTGGAGAGGTGACCATGTTTCATTCATTGACCCTAAAAGGCAACCCTAAGGTTTGAACTAGGATCCCATGGTATTTCATCCCTAAATACCTCTAAATATATTGCTAGGGTTGTTATATGAGATAAAATGTATTGGCCTAAGTTTCACCATGTTTAGTTGAGGGGTTGACCACTCAACCATCCTAAGTGAACTTTCTTAAAAACTAGGCTTATTACCTTAAATTGACCAAGTTTACTCACCAAGATACCCCATCAATTCAACTCCGAAGGAGTTGATATTTTTTCTTTTCCCTATAATACACCCATTGGTCATTCCCCAGAGTTTGGAGAAAATTGGAGGCCCATAGACCCTATTTATGTCCCATATATGAATTATTAAATTATTTCAAAAACTATAGAAAAATCATATGCAAAAATTTTAATTTTTGGATTTGATTAGTGTCATGACCAGACCATCATATGGTCCCAATTTCAGGCCATTTGAGTGAGTGGACCACTGGGGGCACTCATTTAAATTTTTGGTTAGCCTTTGGACACCTTGCACCAAAAAGTGTGCTGAGGGAGATCGAGTGGTCCAAATGTGTGGATTCAAATTTTTTATTAATCTAGACACCAAAGGCTAGATTTTCTATGTTGGGCACTTTTTCAGAAAAAGTCTTTAACTATTTTTAATAATTTAAACAAGGTGGCTGCTAAAAATATGACAGATTAATTAAAACCTATACTTTAACCATTGGCCTGCATATATCGATCAGCCAGATCAAACGAAACCTGTTCATCATCCCCGATGAGCCAAGGGCCATGAATGACTTAACCTAAAGCCATTCCAGCTCTATTTCCCGGCCACCCGGCTGCCTCCCTGGCCAGCAACCACCACCACCTCCATTGAGGTGGTGGCTATCGCCTGGCGGCGGCACAGCCTCCGGAAGGGCATATTCCGGCGAACCCGAGAGGTTCGTTTTCATGGAAAAACATGGATTTTCTCCTCACCTATCGGGCTTAATTGAGCCCGATTTCTCAACCTAATGATCTAAAGATCTAGTACAGGAGAGAAGGAGGACCAGACCTGCAGACGAGCTTGGAGGCATATGATCTGGTGGTGTGCCATGGCCGATGGTCTTAATTCTACTCCTTGCCGAATTCTCAACTCTCCACCTAAACCAGTGATGTAAACGTTTATTTTGATTGCTTGGATGCTTTTAAAGCTGATGGAGGGGTTATTTTGGAGAGTGGGAGAGGATGCACTGAATGGCCATTAATGGCCATGGAGGGGGGGGGGGGCTGTTCGGCCATGGTGGATTGGTGCCTTTTTATATGCTGGCCTGGCTAGAATTGATGGAAATCTCCTCCCAAAGGTCAGAGGAGATGAATGGAGGAATAGGAGGGGAAGAATGGGGAGCCTATTTGCATTCTCTATTACTCTCCCCTCTTTCTCTCTCCTCCCTTAAATGAAAACTCCCACTTTCTCTCTCCTAGTCACCACCTCTAGAATTTGAGTGGTATTCTAGCTAGTCTCTACTTGCTATAGCTAGTGAGCCACCCTTATTGGGCTTAGCTCCATTTGATTGGAGTTTGACTTAGCTTTCTTCCTCATTTTGGGCTTGGTTTGACCAAGGTTGACTTGGGGGTGTTGACTTGGTCCAATGAGTGGGTTGACTGGTCAACTAGGTGTCTTGAGTCCCTTGCCGCCGCCACCCAAGTCCATTAGTGACTTGGTGCCATCCACTTAGGTCAAATTAGGGCAATTTGACCTAACTAGGGTTAGGGTTGACTCTAGTCAATTCCTCCCTTGGTTGACCCCTAATGGGTTATTTGGGCTTTCAAGGGTCCCTATGGGGTTGAGAATGACATGGTGGGGTCAAGTTGTCATGTTGAGAGTTTTCTGACAAACCCTAGTTTGGGTGTCCAGGAACTACTATTTGCGTACCAAGGTGCTTTCACCTGTTTTTCTTAGATACCCACGATCCTCCTTGTCTTCTTAAGGCTTTGTCATGACCTAGTAATGACAAAAATCCTCCTAGGGGTCTGGTTGTTTGTGGGATGCTACAAATCCCAATACATAAAAATAAAAATTTCGTCCCCGAAATTAAGCATAGGCATGTGGGGTTTGCACTGAAAATTTAAGAATATGAAATTCTTGGGCAATTAAGATTATACTTGTCATGAAGAGTTTTGGATACTTCCGATGCATAAGGTCTAGAGGCTCCCAGATGTGCTCCTCCTGACCGTGATTTGACCACAGGACCTTGAACAACATGACCTTCTTCTACCGCAAGACTCGTACCTCTATATTGTCTATCCTGATTGGCTTCAAGCAGACTGATCGGTCGGATGCCACTAGGCCAACCATAGTAGAAATCTACTTCTCTGACCGCAAGAGAGCCCTCCTAAGAGAAGAGACGTAGAATACGTCATGTAATCCTGCTAACTCGAGTGGTAGCTCCAGTTTATAGGACAAGGGGCCGATCCTTTCCAGAATCCTATAGGGCCCCATATATCTTGGACTGAGATTCTTTCTCCCGCAAACTCATGAGACTTCATGCATCGGGCGTATCTTCAAAAATATCCTGTCACCAATTTGAAATTCCACCTGACAATGTCATGCATCGTAATATTTGGCATGTCTAATCTGGGCCTCCAACATCCTATCCCGAATCAATCGCACCTGAGCATCTGTGTTTTTCACAAACTCCGAGCCATGTGCCTTTAGATCCTCATCCTGGATCCAAGATAGCGGAGTCCTGCACCTTCATCCGTACAATGCCTCATAGGGAGCCATGCCTATGCTGGGCTGATGACTGTTGTTATAGGAAAACTCTATAAGCAGCAACAGTCTCTTCCACGGCTCACCTCTACCCAGGATACATAGGCGTAAGAGATCCTCCAATGTCTGGTTAGTACGCTCCGTTTGACCTTCCGTTTTGGGGTGGAAAGCAGTGCTGTAAGTCAATTAAGTGCCCAGGTAAGCCTGAACTGTTCTCCATTCCCTAGACTTGAACTGACCATCCTGATCTGATATGATCATCTGGGGTATTCCATGATAGCGGACGAACTGCTCCATAAATCTCCGTACTAGAATTCCAACTTGAGCCTCCTTCCTGACTGGAATAAATCGGGCAACCTTCATCAGGCTGTCAACGATCACCCAGATTGAATCATTTCCTGCATGGGAATAAGGGAGTCTATATATAAAGTCCAGGTACAATACTCTACGAGAGGAATGCAACGGGATCTCACTATGTCCTCAAAATTCCACTCTGGCACCGGTAGTGGCTACAACAATCCCGTCGGGCTTTTACATTCAGCCTTCATGAGTTGACATGTCTCGTAGTAACTCACAAAGTAGGTGATCTCCTTCTTCATGACTAGATAGTACATGGTCCTCTTCAGATCGACTGTCATCTTTGTGATCCCAGGGTGCACTGAGTACCTACTTGTGTGCGCCTCGGTCAAAATTTCTTCTCGTAGATGGCCTCCCGCTAGTATATATACTCTTCCTCTGAAACACAATAGGCCATATTTAAACGTATACTCCCTAGCCATGCCTGCCTCTAATGCTCTGAATATTTGCTCTAGTTTGGCATCCTGCCTCTGCCCGTCCCTGATGCAGTCCTGAAGGTCACTGGTACTGTCCATTGCTACTAAATACTCCTTGCAGAATTTGGGATCTGCCTTTGGACACCAAGGAGATATGCATGTCCTCAACATCCGGACTAGCTCCATGGCCATCATCTGTGGTCTAACTCCTGTTATGGTAGCTCTCCTGCTAAGAGCATCTGCTACCAAGTTCGCCTTCCTTGGGAGGTAGTGCATCATGTACTGATAATCAGAGAGGTACTCCACCCATCGTCTCTGGCGCATGTTCAACTCCTTCAGCGTGTCCATATACTTAAGGTTTTTTTGATCAGAGAAGATATCATAATCTACTCCATAAAGATAATGACACCAGATCTTCAACGCAAAAATTACCTCCCTAATCTCCAGATCATGTACCGGATAATTTTGCTCGTACTTCTTCAGCTGGTGGGAAGCATAGGCTATCATGTGTCCGTGCTGCATCAGGACGACACCCATTCCCTCGTAGGATACATCAGTGTAGACTTGGAATCCTTCCTTCATAGAGGGGAGGGAAAGGATGGGGGCTGAGGTAAGCCAACTCTTCAGTTCCTAGAAGGCAGACTCGCACTGCGGTGTCCATACAAATTACGTATCCTTCTTTGTTAGAGACATAAGAGGGAGGTAAATCCGAGAAAATCCCACTACGAACTTCCGGTAATATCTGACGTGTCCAAGGAAACTCTGTATGTCGGATGCCATCTTTAGTGGCAGCCAATCTCGTAATGCTTGGATCTTTGCCGGGTCCACTGCTAACCCTGCCCCACTAATGATGTGGCCTAGAAAGGCCACCTCCTTTACCAAAATTGGAATTTACTGCACTTTGTATATAGGCTATGCTCCTAGAGTTTCTCCAAAGCCAGTTCCAGGTGCCTCACATGCTCCTCCTCTGTCTTCGAGTAGATGAGAATGTCATCTATAAATTCGATGACAAAGATGTCGAGATAGGCCTCGAACACTCAGTTCATAAAACTCATAAATGTTGACGGTGCATTTGTGAGGCCGAATGGCATCACCGTGAACTCATAAAGGCTATACCGGCTACTGAATGTGGTCTTCGGGATGTCCTCCTCCTGGATTCGGAGCTGATAATACCCCAACCTCAAATCTAGCTTCGAGAACCAATGAGCTCCCTCCAACTAATCAAAAAGTTCATCTATTCTCGGTAAAGGGTACGTGTTCCATACTATCAGCATGTTCAACCCTATGTAGTCTATGCATAGTCTGAGAGTCCCATCTTTCTTCTTTACAAACAATGCTGGGGCTCCCCAAGATGAGGAGCTTTGTATGACGAACCTGGATTTGATCAACTCCTGCAGCTGACTCCGGAATTCCACTAACTCCTTAGGGGACATCTGATATGGAGCCCTATATACTGTCTTGGCCCTCGACACTAGATGGATCTGAAAGTCCTCTCAGTATGGTGGCAGTCCTGGAAGCTTCTATAGAAAGATGTCGATGAAATCCCGCACTACTGGGATGTTGGAGATAGAATCCTTCTCCTCGATCATCTCGAACAACACATGATAGACCTCATATCCCTGCAAATAGCAGGATACTAGAATAGTACCTTTGAAGATTGCGTAGGAGTCGCCGTACCTCAGCACGACCTTCCTTGCTGGGCAATAAATCTGTGCATGGTTCCAAGTGAGCCATGTCATTCCCAAGACAAGATCAAAGTCTGACAATTCCAAGATCATCGCCGGAGCCTCGAATGTTAGGCCATCGATGGTCACCTCCAGGACACATTTTGCAGTAGATAGGATCTCCGTCCAATGGGGAAGATGCACCCTCCTAGTGACTCCCGTGAAATATTAGACCTGGTCCAAGTCCTTGACAAAATCCTTCGCCACAAAATTATGCGTCGCCCCCGTGTCGAATAAGGTATAGGCAGGCTTGCCACATACCGCTACTATTCCTGAGTTTATTAAAAAATCTTAGGTGGCTAGTTGTAAAGTTTTCTTCCTTAGCACTACTAGTTTAATATCAGTTCTACTATTTAGGGAAAAGAAGGATAGGAATTGAAATTACTAGCATACCTACTATAACCCTATCCGGGATCTAGGGTTGAGGAAGATCCAAAGCATACATCTGATCTTTGTCCGGCCTACGATCGCCGCCTTGGAACCCATGTCCTCGACCATGTCCCCGACCCCTGAATTGCTGCGTAGGTGGGGGCAGCCCGTGGTGTTGGGAGTGGTACCTGTCTCCTGGGACAATTTATGAGAATATGCCCAGGCTAGTGGTTGTGATAACACACTGGTAGGGGAGGTACCCAATCCTCTGGACTTGGAACCTCCCGCATATGTAGTGGCTGAGGAGCCAATACTTCCGGGTCCCTCTACTCCTGTCTATACTTCAGGAAGGGTTGGTCCCCATTTCTCTGGTCCCTTTGATCCTCCCTCCCAACACCTATAACCATATCGTATGCCGGTATTTTTCCCCTACCACGCACTGTGAGCATGTCTGCCTCCAACTTCTTTGCCATTTCCAGGATCCGGGCCAGGCTACTGTTAGAGATGAAAAGGAGTGTCTGCCTCAGGTCGTCCTAGAGGACCTTGTAGAACCTCTTCACATAGCCGACGTCATCCAACTGGTTTGAATCAGCGAAGCGAGCTAAGTGAGTAAACTCCCGGTAGTACTCCAAAATTGACCTGCTTGCCTTCCTTAGTTGTAGAAACCTATCCTCTAGCTCATCCCTTGCAATCTGAGGTACAAAGTTCTCCAAAAATGTTGTCTTGAACTCGTCCCATAGATGTCTGGGCCCTCACGTCCCGCATAGGCAGTATCCAGAAGAGACTTCCACCACCTCCTTGTGTGGGACTCCAAACATGAGGCTGCTAAGGATACAACAATATTAGTCGGGCATCATATTCCAGCCAACATCTCATGGATAATGTCCAGCCATTACTCAGTCCATACAGATGACTCTATCCCTAGATATGATGGAGGGGAGAGGCCTCAGAAGACACTCAAACAATTTTCCCAGGTATTTGGTTGGGGAACCGGAGCTTGCTGTGTCTTAAAAGCCTCCAAGATGGCCGTCAGTGTCTGTCCCATCTCCGATTGCTTGAACGGAGTAGGAACTGGCGGAGGTGGGACACCATTCAGAACCGGAAGTGTTCCCTATTCAAAGGTCAAAATTCATTATAGGAATTGAAAGGGAAGATTTTCTTATAAGGTTGTTACTAAGGTCTAGTTAAGAGTGGGTTGTTGCATGAAATTTCCCATATGGGCATACCATAGCTTCCACTACTTAGTTTGTCCCCAAACTAAACTCGAGCAAGGTGTCCTATGGTTTTTGGACTTCTTTTCTTAGAGTCAAGGTTTTGCTCTTATACCAGTTGTAAGACCCCTTTTTTGGGGTCTTATTGTCACAACCCGCATTTTCTCCGAATTAAGAATTATCAGAGTAAGAGAAAACACGCGTCATGATGCCACGTCAAGCAGGGGATAACTGCTGACGCTCAGGCAAATCCAACTACCATCTCTATGCAAGAAAATCATGTGCTTAATGAATAGAAAATCAGTTATGTTTAGAGTCCGTATCCCTCGGCTCAGTGGATCATCTAGTCCACAAAAGAAAACTATATTTAAACGCTGCGGAAAAATACTTTGATTAGGTTTTACACCCTAAAGAGCGCATAAGGGTCCCAAGAGAACCACTCATACTATGCAAGACACTACACTCAGTTTATATAATATATATAAGAAAACGGTTTTCGTACGTGATTTGGAAAGTAGTGATTAAGTTTATAAAAACATGCTGATCATGAGCTTCATTTATAATAGTATTTATAGTTTAAAAATAACTAGCAACCTAGCATAAAACCTTCTCAAAGCAAGTAGACTATCTCCAGAAAAATAAATGGTAGCAGCAATAGTGTATATCTAGTACAAGGTAAAAAACTACTAGTGGGCGCCAACAACCTGACACGAACCCACCAGCACACATATATGTCTGTAAGAAAGTACTGAAAACAACCTCACAAACAAGGTAAACAAAACTCTAAAGTCCGGAAGTCCACCAACAACAACACCTCCAACTAGCCACCAGACTGGCTACAGCTCGGAACCTGGGGTATTCCAAAAGAAAACAGAATACCTCAGCAAGCAAAAATTAAGGTAAAACTGCATGAAAGAGTCAACCAAAAGGATAAAGTAACTGAAAACATGCAGTAGAAAGAGTCACAACTGTCCAAAACAGGACAACAAGAAATGCACAACGTGCAAAGAAACAGCAACGACCCAGCCCAGGAACAACATCCTGCAGGGCCTACTAGACTACCAAGAGTCAGAATGCTGCAAACTACCAAAGAAGAAACTTCTAACACCCTAAACTGCGGGAAATGATAGTAGCAAAACAACAACGAGGAACCGGATCGAAGGCAAACGCAGTCCCCCAATCCACCATGTCCAAGTCAAAAGCTCGAGGGTCAACACGTGAAAACACAAGGGACCTTCCACCCGACATGCCCAGCCCGTACCTGGAGCAAGAAATCCATGGGTGGCCTTGGCTATATCACACAACTCCACCCCCATAAAGAGCTACAACCACCACTACTATCCACGACCCACGATTCGGCCTTTAGGAAAAATAAAGAAAACGGCCGACAAGAAAAACCCAGAAATATAACTGGAAAATCCACTCGGAAACGAAATACAAGGTAAAGGAAGAGTGTTGAAATAAACCAACACGACTAGGCGTTGAGTGAAACCCACTCAGTGCCTACCTAAACCTTGGCGTTGAGTGAGCTAGTCTCACTCGCCGCCAAAATTAAGTTACTACCCACAAACCCACTAAAGAAAACGGAGCTCGACGACAGTCGAACGACCAAGGCAGAAGATCCAGAACTCAAGTAATTGCCTGCCACTTGAGTATCTAAACTCCCGCACTCGAAACCATCTAAATTCGCCTATCAAAAGAAATTATACAAAGCGCACGATCAGTGACGCACGATCAGTGGTCGTGCGCACTCATCGGCTGATGATCGTGCGAAACGAACCTGGAAACCAGACAAAAAACCTAGCAACTGCGCACGATCAGTGTCGCACGATCAGTGGTCGTGCGCACTGTCGCCAGCGCTCGTGCGATTGCCCGAGACAGAACTTTGGAAACTGAAATATATACGCGCACGAACAGAGGCACACGACCAGTGGTCGTGCGCCCTAAAGGCTGATGACCGTGCGCGGCAAACCTGTACCGTTTGGAATTTTCCGAACGACACCGGAACGCGCACACGACTCACGCCACTGCAGAAGCAGTAGACAACTATCAACGTCGCACGCTACTACCGTTCAAACTATGCCTAACCATTCGAATAATACCATAACGAAGGAAATTGGCAACCACACCCCCCTCCTAACTCTCCCTCTCGGCTACGCCCGAACCAGAGCATCAATCAAAATTAAAGGAAAACAACGGCTTCACGCCGACAATTTGGATTCCAAACATCACCACATAGGGGGGGGTTTCAGTAGGAAGAACTAAGCCCTATAGTTAGCAAGAAAAAATGAGAATAACAAGGCCTCTAACCTAGGCTAACCGGGAGTTCAATTTCAGCAAATAAAATCAAAGGAAACACTTGGCAAGGGCAAGAATACCACTTGCCTCAAATCTCAGCGAAGCTTTGGACTGCTTTCCTCCTCTTCGCACGGATCAAGACGGCCGCAACACCTAGAACAAAGACTCGGCCATTAATGGCGGAAAACTTCCAAAACTGAAAATTCCAATCCTTCCAAAACTCCACGAAAATCGAATTTCTTACCGCAGGAATGAAGGTCTCGGCGAGAGCAATCCGTATCCACTCTCGGAATCGAATTCCGTCCACAAACGCTCCGGGAATCGGCGTCCGAAGGCAAGGCTCGGCGGTTACGTTTCTCTCGTACAAGGGGCCGGCGGTTTCTTACGTGAAGAAGATGAAGATCGGCCCTATTCATTCTATATATATATATAATTATATAATTATATAATTAATTACAAAATTACCTAAAGCACTAAATCGACGCGAAAACCGAACTACCTCGGAATTCGACGAAATTCGCACCGTAGCTAAATGCCCACGCTACGAACACAACGGCGAAGTCGAAATTAACTTTCGACGAACAGAACTCGAGTTATACCCAAACAAAGCCAAACACAAACATCCCCCCGAGAGGCCACACCGGGTCACCAAAACGACTCGGTTTGCTAGGGAGATCTTGCCAACAGGCTAACAAACAGGGCACTCAGTTCTAAGGAGCTAAACCACACTCCACACATGGCACAAGCCACGAAAACGCGTCATCGTAACGCCAAACGAGAATAAAAATAATCGCTGAAAAGACGGGGCGTTACAGTCACTCCCCCTAAAAGAAAGTTTCGTCCCGAAACTTTACGCACAGCCCTCCTACTAAAGAAGGAAAAGTAACAAACAGAAGTTACAAAGGGAAACATACCGATCAAATCAGAGAAACAGGCGAGGGTACGCCCTCCTCATGGCCGACTCTAGCTCCCAAGTCGCGCTCTCCAAATCCTGATTTTTCCATAGAATTTTCACCCTCGGTATGGACTTCTTTCGCAGCACACGCTCCTGAGTATCCAAAATACGAACTGGCACCTCAACGAAAGAGAGGTTGGGCTCTAACTGGGGCACAACATCCAAGAGTTGCCCACTGCTGCGCACACACTTCCGCAATTGGCTAACATGAAAAACATTATGAACACCAGGGAAGTTCGCTGGCAAATCCAATCTATATGCCGACACACCAATCCGCTCCAAGACCTCAAACGGGCCCACATACCTTGGGTCCAATTTCCGATTTTTACCAAATCTCTTCACACCAACCATTGGAGAAACCTTGAGGTATACATGATCCCCTACTGAAAATTCCAAAGCAGACCTACGCCGATTGGCGTTCTTTTCATACCTCTCCTGGGCTAAACGAAGCTTCTCCCGAATAAGCTTCATGGCGACTTCCATCTCTTCTAGAGCATCAGGACCCAACAAAGGCTTCTCACCAGCCTCAGCCCAAAACAACGGAGTCCTACAGCGCCTCCCATACAAGGCTTCGAACGGAGCCATCTGCAAGCTTTCCTGATAACTGTTATTGTAAGCAAATTCCATGAGTCGCAGACGCTCATCCCACGCTCCACCGTGGTCTAAAATATAGCACCGGATCATATCCTCAACAATCTGATTGACCCGCTCCGTCTGCCCATTGGTCTGAGGGTGGTACGCAGTAGAATACCTCAGATCCGTACCCAAACCCTCCTGCAGACTCTGCCAAAAACGAGAAGTAAACCGGGAGTCTCGATCAGAAATGATGCTAACTGGCACACCGTGGAGCCGAATGACTTCGTTCAAGTACAACTCCGCTATCTTCTTCATCGGGTAATCAATCTTATATGGCACAAAGTGAGCACACTTTGTCAATCTATCCACTATAACCCAAACAGAATCAAATCCTCTCGGGGATTTTGGCAAACCCGTAATGAAGTCCATAGATATACTCTCCCACTTCCAAGTCGGGATATCTAGCGGAGTCAACTTACCACCAGGCCTTCCATGATCGGCCTTCACACGCTTGCAAGTGTGACACTCAGCAACATATCGGGCTATATCTCCCTTCATACCATACCACCAAGCAATTTGCCTTAAGTCACGGTACATCTTCGTAGATCCTGGATGGTAGGCAACGCTGGAACCATGAGCCTCACTGCAAATCCTACTCCTAATGTCCCCAACAGCGGGAACGCAAAACCTGCCGCGGTACTTCAAGGTACCCGCATCATCAATAGAAAAATCTGGCAACTCTCCCTTCTCTGTCCTGGTAAAAAGGTGCAACAGATCCGGATCGTCCTTCTGATGCAGTCTAGTCAAAGAAATCCAGGACGGCTCTTCCACTGATAAGCTATTCTGCAAACTACAGCATCCCACTGAAATATCCATAAGGAGGAACTCCTCAACTAAACGATCGGCGGAGAGGTTAAAGATCTTTCCCGTCTTTCGGCTCAGGGCGTCGGCCACCACATTGGCCTTGCCCGGATGATACTGGATTTCCACATCATAATCCGCCACATACTCGAGCCACCGCCGCTGACGCAGATTCAACTCCTTCTGCGTGAACACGTACTTCAGGCTCTTATGGTCCGTAAAAATCTTGCACTGAGCCCCATAAAGTAAGTGCCTCCACAACTTCAACGCATAGATAACCGCTGCAAACTCAAGGTCATGCGTAGGATAATTCCGCTCATGAGTTTTCAACTGCCTTGACCCATAAGCAATTACTTTTCCATCCTGCATTAATACGCATCCCAGACCTATATGCGAAGCATCTACATACACATCATAATCCATGCCCTCAGTAGGAAGGGTCAGAACGGGAGCAGTACACAATCTCCTCTTTAACTCCTGAAAAGCTTCTTCGCACTTCTCACTCCAAACAAAAGCCACATTCTTCTGAGTTAGCTTGGTCAAAGGTGCGGCTAGAGAAGAGAAACCCTCCACGAATCTCCTATAATAGCCAGCCAACCCTAAGAAACTTCTGATCTCCTTAGGAGTATTCGGCCTACTCCAATCCGTCACTGCTGCAATCTTTTCTGGGTCAACCGAGATCCCATCCTTGTTCACCACGTGGCCTAGAAAAGAAACCTGAGGCAACCAAAATTCGCACTTGCTCAACTTGGCGAATAACTTGTGGTTCCTCAACTCTGATAGGACCAAATGCAAATGCAGCTCGTGCTCCTCAGCACTGCGAGAATAAACCAACACGTCATCAATGAAGACCACAACGAACTTGTCTAGGAAATCCTTGAACACCCTGTTCATCATATCCATGAAGGCTGATGGTGCGTTGGTCAGACCAAACGACATCACCAAAAACTCGAAGTGTCCATGCCTCGACCTAAACGCAGTCCGTGGAATATCTGCCTCACGGATCCTGAGCTGATGATAGCCCGAACGAAGATCGATCTTGGAGAACACCGTGCTACCACGCAACTGGTCAAATAAATCATCGATCCTCGGCAGAGGGTACCTGTTCTTGATAGTGACCTTGTTCAACTCTCTATAGTCAATGCAAAGCCGCATCGACCCATCTTTCTTCTTTACGAACAAAACAGGAGCACCCCAAGGCGACGAACTCTGCCTGATAAAACCTTTAGCCAACAACTCATCTAACTGAATTCGCAACTCCTCTAGCTCACGAGGGGCCATCCGGTACGGCGTCTTAGCAATAGGACGCGTACCCGGCTCCAAATCAATAACAAACTCCACATCCCGCTCAGGAGGGATACCAGGAAGATCATCAGGAAAAACATCGGCGAAACCACGAACAATAGGAATCTCTTCCAAGCGTGGCACGCTAACAACGGTTCCAACCGCCGAGACTAAACAAACACAACAATCAGAAAGAAACAATCTCTGAACACATACCGCAGAGAGAACAGGAGAATCCTGACATGGATCAGCATACACGCTGCCGGGCTGACCGTCATCCCTGATGAAGTCCAAGCGCTTTCCTTTGCACTGAATGACCGCATCATACCGAGAGAGCCAGTCCATGCCCAAAATGACATCGAAGTCCTCCAGATCAATCATCTTCAGATCCGCCTTCGCAAGAAAATCCCCCAACAAAACCGGGCAATCCAAAATACCCAAATCTGACAACACAGATTCACCAGAGGGAAACTTGACACGGAAGGAATCCCGAACACGATCTAGAGACAACCGATGACGCCCCACAAAGGCTCTAGCCACGAACGAGTGGGTAGCGCCGGAGTCAAACAGGACACGCGCCCAGCGGTTCCGCACCTTAAATTTCCCTATAGGAACGCACAAAAACTAAGGAACTAGCATAACAGTACCGCAAACAATCTAGCAACTAAACTACCAGGCTAGAAAGAAAAACGACAAACTACTAACCTGAGATCACCTGGGTCGAAGTCTGAGCCTCCTCGGAAGAAATCACGTTCAGCTTCCCTTTTCCCTTGTCCACACGCTGAGGTGGAGGTAATGCCTGCAATGGAACTGCAGGAAGAGCTGACTGGACCTGAGGACACCTCGACTTAACGTGACCCTTCTGTCCACACTGATAGCAGACTCTTTCCCTGGACCAACACTGGGCTGCATCATGCCCGGATCGCTTGCAAACTGAACAGGAGACATCTCTCCCAGGAGCACCCTGAATAGCATGAACCTGCTCCTTCTTCTGAGCTGCCGCCTTCTTGAAACACCTCTCAACAGGATGGCCTGACCGGCCACAGAAACTGCACACCACCCTGCTCCTCTTTCCCGGAACAGCATCGGGTACCAGGGGTTTCTTCTCCTCTACCAACTTCCTCTTATCCTTCTTCAACTGCTGGCCTCTGCTCTTCGCCGCCTCAATGGCCTCAACCTTAAGAGCAGCCTCTACAACTCCAGCATAAGTCACTGACCCATAAGCACTGGCCAACTGCTGCACCTCACTCCTCAAACCACCGAGGAATCGCTTAACTCGATCAGTCTCAACGCTGACCAATCCAGGGGCAAAACGGCTCAACTTACTAAACTCTATCTCATACTCACCCACCGTGAGCTGCCTTTGCTTCAAATAGAGGAAATCATTCATGAGGCGGTCACGCTCGACCGAGGGTAAGAACTTCCTCAACAGCATCTCCTTGAACATCTCCCACGAGCATCCAGCCACTAAGCTCTCCTTCTCTCTCAGCCACCAACTCTTAGCCAATCCTTTAAGCTGATAGGCGGCTATCATCACCCTCTGATCATCTGAAATCCCAGAGTACGAGAACATCTCCTCCATGGAGATCAGCCAGTCGTCTATCACCATGAAATCTGCCTTCCCATCATAAGTGGGGGGGCTCAGCCTCTGAAACTGCGAGATGAAGGCCATCTCTGCTGGCACCACCACTGGAGGCCTCAAGGGTGCAGGAGGAGGAGGAACAGCTAACCCCCCTGCAGGAACTTGCGCACCCTGAGCCTGCCCTGCCACAACTGCCACCAAAGACTGAATCTGGGCTTGCACTTCCTCCAACTGCCTCCCCATAGCTTCGCTACTCTGACGCAGACCCTCGATCACCGCATCGTTCTGAGCTCCAGAAGATTCACCCTCAGACAGGGGAGTCGATCGGGTCGCAGGACGCCTAGCCATCCTAAAAAAAATCAATACAACGCAAATCAGAACCAAATCCCACGACTAGAACCGACTACCAGTACAGACAATACATATGTAGATATAGACTTAAAGCTGCTAAACTTGCTCTGAGAGTTTATCTTCTTCACAAAAATTAGATGATATGCCCTATCCTAGGATGGTTAACCACCACCTCACTAACTCTTGTGCCTAGATCGGATGCATGAACTTATGTTAGTTTGAAAACTTATGTGTGTACATATGTCATCCTGCAAATCTTTAGCTTGGCGCGTTGTGCTTATGCAATGTTATGATATGCATGATTGTGCTATGCATTCTAAAAACAAAGGCCCTAATGCATGATATGAGCGGCGTACACATGAAAATGTTATGCATCCCATACTACATAACATTTCCTTGCAACGAAAAAAGAAACGTGCTAGTCGCAGTCATGTGGTGAGGTTATGCATCCCATACTACATAACCCTCACATGTAGCCCCTATGGTGAATCCATATACGAACACATATTATGCATCCCATACTACATAATATGCCCCATATACTTCATGTTATGCTATGAGTGTAGTGTTCGTGCTTTTGCCAAGACGTGCTGATGACATATCGGTGTGTGAATGACATGATGCTGAACTACTAACAGCATCCAAGGAAGGTTGCCCAACTAACTTGTCAAGCAACCTCCCTCTGATACCAACTGCCACAACCCGCATTTTCTCCGAATTAAGAATTATCAGAGTAAGAGAAAACACGCGTCATGATGCCACGTCAAGCAGGGGATAACTGCTGACGCTCAGGCAAATCCAACTACCATCTCTATGCAAGAAAATCATGTGCTTAATGAATAGAAAATCAGTTATGTTTAGAGTCCGTATCCCTCGGCTCAGTGGATCATCTAGTCCACAAAAGAAAACTATATTTAAACGCTGCGGAAAAATACTTTGATTAGGTTTTACACCCTAAAGAGCGCATAAGGGTCCCAAGAGAACCACTCATACTATGCAAGACACTACACTCAGTTTATATAATATATATAAGAAAACGGTTTTCGTACGTGATTTGGAAAGTAGTGATTAAGTTTATAAAAACATGCTGATCATGAGCTTCATTTATAATAGTATTTATAGTTTAAAAATAACTAGCAACCTAGCATAAAACCTTCTCAAAGCAAGTAGACTATCTCCAGAAAAATAAATGGTAGCAGCAATAGTGTATATCTAGTACAAGGTAAAAAACTACTAGTGGGCGCCAACAACCTGACACGAACCCACCAGCACACATATATGTCTGTAAGAAAGTACTGAAAACAACCTCACAAACAAGGTAAACAAAACTCTAAAGTCCGGAAGTCCACCAACAACAACACCTCCAACTAGCCACCAGACTGGCTACAGCTCGGAACCTGGGGTATTCCAAAAGAAAACAGAATACCTCAGCAAGCAAAAATTAAGGTAAAACTGCATGAAAGAGTCAACCAAAAGGATAAAGTAACTGAAAACATGCAGTAGAAAGAGTCACAACTGTCCAAAACAGGACAACAAGAAATGCACAACGTGCAAAGAAACAGCAACGACCCAGCCCAGGAACAACATCCTGCAGGGCCTACTAGACTACCAAGAGTCAGAATGCTGCAAACTACCAAAGAAGAAACTTCTAACACCCTAAACCGCGGGAAGTGATAGTAGCAAAACAACAACGAGGAACCGGATCGAAGGCAAACGCAGTCCCCCAATCCACCATGTCCAAGTCAAAAGCTCGAGGGTCAACACGTGAAAACACAAGGGACCTTCCACCCGACATGCCCAGCCCGTACCTGGAGCAAGAAATCCATGGGTGGCCTTGGCTATATCACACAACTCCACCCCCATAAAGAGATACAACCACCACTACTATCCACGACCCACGATTCGGCCTTTAGGAAAAATAAAGAAAACGGCCGACAAGAAAAACCCAGAAATATAACTGGAAAATCCACTCGGAAACGAAATACAAGGTAAAGGAAGAGTGTTGAAATAAACCAACACGACTAGGCGTTGAGTGAAACCCACTCAGTGCCTACCTAAACCTTGGCGTTGAGTGAGCTAGTCTCACTCGCCGCCAAAATTAAGTTACTACCCACAAACCCACTAAAGAAAACGGAGCTCGACGACAGTCGAACGACCAAGGCAGAAGATCCAGAACTCAAGTAATTGCCTGCCACTTGAGTATCTAAACTCCCGCACTCGAAACCATCTAAATTCGCCTATCAAAAGAAATTATACAAAGCGCACGATCAGTGACGCACGATCAGTGGTCGTGCGCACTCATCGGCTGATGATCGTGCGAAACGAACCTGGAAACCAGACAGAAAACCTAGCAACTGCGCACGATCAGTGTCGCACGATCAGTGGTCGTGCGCACTGTCGCCAGCGCTCGTGCGATTGCCCGAGACAGAACTTTGGAAACTGAAATATATACGCGCACGAACAGAGGCACACGACCAGTGGTCGTGCGCCCTAAAGGCTGATGACCGTGCGCGGCAAACCTGTACCGTTTGGAATTTTCCGAACGACACCGGAACGCGCACACGACTCACGCCACTGCAGAAGCAGTAGACAACTATCAACGTCGCACGCTACTACCGTTCAAACTATGCCTAACCATTCGAATAATACCATAACGAAGGAAATTGGCAACCACACCCCCCTCCTAACTCTCCCTCTCGGCTACGCCCGAACCAGAGCATCAATCAAAATTAAAGGAAAACAACGGCTTCACGCCGACAATTTGGATTCCAAACATCACCACATAGGGGGGGGGGTTTCAGTAGGAAGAACTAAGCCCTATAGTTAGCAAGAAAAAATGAGAATAACAAGGCCTCTAACCTAGGCTAACCGGGAGTTCAATTTCAGCAAATAAAATCAAAGGAAACACTTGGCAAGGGCAAGAATACCACTTGCCTCAAATCTCAGCGAAGCTTTGGACTGCTTTCCTCCTCTTCGCACGGATCAAGACGGCCGCAACACCTAGAACAAAGACTCGGCCATTAATGGCGGAAAACTTCCAAAACTGAAAATTCCAATCCTTCCAAAACTCCACGAAAATCGAATTTCTTACCGCAGGAATGAAGGTCTCGGCGAGAGCAATCCGTATCCACTCTCGGAATCGAATTCCGTCCACAAACGCTCCGGGAATCGGCGTCCGAAGGCAAGGCTCGGCGGTTACGTTTCTCTCGTACAAGGGGCCGACGGTTTCTTACGTGAAGAAGATGAAGATCGGCCCTATTCATTCTATATATATATATAATTATATAATTATATAATTAATTACAAAATTACCTAAAGCACTAAATCGACGCGAAAACCGAACTACCTCGGAATTCGACGAAATTCGCACCGTAGCTAAATGCCCACGCTACGAACACAACGGCGAAGTCGAAATTAACTTTCGACGAACAGAACTCGAGTTATACCCAAACAAAGCCAAACACAAACATCCCCCCGAGAGGCCACACCGGGTCACCAAAACGACTCGGTTTGCTAGGGAGATCTTGCCAACAGGCTAACAAACAGGGCACTCAGTTCTAAGGAGCTAAACCACACTCCACACATGGCACAAGCCACGAAAACGCGTCATCGTAACGCCAAACGAGAATAAAAATAATCGCTGAAAAGACGGGGCGTTACACTTATGCCCAGAACCGCCACAATGTGGTGACACCAACTCCCGAGGAGGTCATCGCCACAAATCGTCAATTTTGCGGGCAAGTACTCGACCATGTAATACAGAAGAAAATATGTAAACATATATAAATATGAGTCCAGTCCACAATCACATTGCAACATATGTATAAAAAGTCCATACCAGGTATAACACTGAAGAACAAGTAATACTGAATCTGATAGTAAGATAAAAGGGCTCATGCCTGGTACATATAACCCTCACTACATAATGCTCACGGAAGTAAAGCTACTAGTCACTAATTGATCCCATGACTGCTGCTCCTATTGAGGCCACTCCGAGACTAGGCTGGTTCCCATGGTGTTGTACCCTATCTCCTAACTGGTGTCCTTGGTGTTATGCAAATCAGGCCATTAGTTTAAACTAAGACTTGCTCCCCCTTGTTGGGTCCATTGCCCTCAATGTCCTAGATTTGAGGAAATAAATCTTGTTAATGACATACAAAAAGTTGTATTTGATGAATGCCTGAGTTCATGCATGCAGGTTAGTCTTAGTAACAATGATGGGACAGATAGCCTAAGTTGCTAAATCAGGTAAACACTTACCTAAGTTGTTGATAGACAGAAATCTTCCTACATCCACAAGCACTGAGTGAAGGTTACTTACTCAACGCCAGATGACTTATAGCGCTTAGTGGAGCCTATATAATCAAAGACAAAGGAGTGGCAAGCTGAGAAAGTGGCTAAGTCCACATGCATTGAGTGAAGTCTACTCACTCAACGATATACAACAAAAGGCTATGAGACAAGCTCAGTCAGTCAAAGCCACAGAAAATCTGTGTTGAAATTTGACTAAGTTCACAGACGTTGAGTGAGGAAAGCTCACTCAACGCCATGTTTTAAAGCATTGACTCTATCTCATTCAGTCAAAACATGTGGTTTCAGACATAGAAATTTAGCTAAGTCCAAATGCATTGAGTGGAGCTCACTCTCTCAACGCCAAGGTGGTGAAAAATTTGGCTAAGGCATAAAGCGTTGAGTGAGGCATGCTCACTCAACGCTCTTAACGCCATGATTCAGAAAGTTGCTAAAGCAAAAGGCATTGAGTGAGGCATGCTCACTCAATTCTCTCAATGCTTAAGATACTGAAGAAGCAGGGAATTAGCTTAGGCATAAGGGGTTGAGTGAAGTATGGTCACTCAACGCTCTCAATGTCATGCATACAGAAAAGGCTAAAGAATAAGCTAAGGAAAAAAGCGTTGAGTGAGGCTTGCTCAATCAACGCTGTCAATGCTTAGATAGACAGAATTATGTCTAAGTGTTTTGGCATTGAGTGAGGCTTACTTACTCAAATCCTATACTAATGTTGATCGATTTTGGCTAAGTCCATAGGTGCTGACGTCAGTAAAATTGATAAAGTCAACTTACTTCAAATCAAGTACGGAGAAGCTCCAGAACATGACAAACTCTGCCGAGAAGCTACTGTACATCTTCTTCTGTTAAAGCAAAGTGCATCTTGAAGCTGCAGGTGGGCCCCACTGCTTCCTAAGACCCATTGATCGGCGAACTACAAAAGGAAGAGATCGACCAAGATGCAAAGGATGATTTTAGGGTTTTTACTAATTCAAAAAGGTTGCGGCTAGACTTCATCTTCCTCGCCATTACTGTAGAGAAATAGCTTGAAGTCTTTCAGGTAGAACCAAAAGTTCAGTTAGCAGGTTCCATCTTCGCCTGCACCAGCAAGTTCAGAAGGTCTTCCTTCTAAGGGAGAAGCAGAAACTGAGAATAAATTTCTGCAGATCAAGTTGCTTCTCAGTTTAGCAAACTCAAATATGAAGATCTACTTCTGAAGCTGAGGAGAAGAAAGAACAAGTAGTTGATTCTGTCCTGGGAAGGAAGAAGAAGCGGAGCAGTTTACTGCTAGTTACTTCCAGCAGTAAAATTCCCATGTGTTCTGAAGTAGAAGTTAGGACTGAGTATATCTCAGTTCAAGTAAAGGTAGACTTAGGAAATATATTCCTGGAGTCAAAGTTGGGCTGAGTCTATCTCAGTTAAGGTAGATTGGCACAGAGAAATTTCCCTTGTGTCCAGTCAAGACTCACCAACCCACTTCCATCTCTTAGGATCCTCTTGGATCTGAGTGGTAGGAGCAAGTTTGCTCTGAGGTAGGGTCCCTAGTGGATATGAGGTAGGTGGTCAATTGATCACTGATCTGTAGGAGAGGATTACCCTCTGAGAGTAGGACCTTTGGGTCTGAGGTAGGATCCCTAGTGGATCTGAGGTAGGTGATCAGCAGATCACTGAGTTGTAGGCCCTTGTGACTGAGTTGTAAGTCTTGGAGGAGACTGAGAGATCCTGAAGGATCTGAGGTGTAAGCTCTTTGGAGCAGTGATTTGGAGAAGTTCCTTGACTAACAAAAAGTTGGCAAGGTGGGAGTAGAGTGAATGTACCCAAAAGTTAGGGAACCACTATGAAAGGAGGGTGTTAGATCAGATTACTCTAGAGGGGGGGGGGTGAATAGAGTATTAAAACTTTGGCTCTTTTTCTAGATTATATCAGAGTAAATATAGTGATACCATATATTAGTTAAGGAATAAGAAAACTAAGCTAAAAAATTCAGCAATCACAAGTAAACCAAAAATAAATGTAAAGGAGCAACAAGATGACACACAAAGTTTATAGTGGTTCCCCTAAACTTGGGTACATCCACTCTTCTACCACTCCTGGTAGGAATCCACTAGTAGGTTTTGATTAGGTGACTGCCACCATAAGATCTGGTTCAGGTAGATCAGGAAACCCTTAAGGTTTTGGATCAGGTGCCCAAAAACCAACTTCAAGTCTTTTGGAGGGAGACTTGTCAACCAAACTAACTTTTGAAGGGACCTATAACCCTGTATAATGGGATGGAAGATATTGATGGAAGTCTTCTCTTTTCTCAAATACAACTGAGAAGACTGTGTGGATTCTTGTGTTGTCAATGCTCCCCCTGAGAAGTAGAATGCTTCAGGAAGAACAGAGCTTTGATAAATGTGAGTAGGTCTTCAGCTTGATCTGCCAAGGTCCAGGAAATCCAGTAATGGATGTTGAATAGAATATCTCTGAGGATTTCTGGAACAGAAGTTGAAGAAGACTCTTGATCTTGATGATTTTTTCTTCTTCAAACTACACTGTTGGCAGAGAATGAAAAAGGCGTTGAGAGCATCAAGTGCTTGTTCAGTATTTCCTGTGCAGTGCTTCTCGATTTCTCTTCCTGTCTCTCTGGCTGTCTTGCTTGTTTGTTGTATTTCTCGAAGAGGAGAGAATTACTTTTATTCCACTGCTGAAAAATTCTCTTTGAATTTTTGAATTCTTTCCATAAATGTTGGCTGCTATGGGGAATAGAAAGCGGCTGGAACAATAACATTAATGAGTTTCCAACCTATTCTTGATAGAATAAGCAAATATTTATTTTGAAGAATACCACATTTAATGCAGCTAAATAATGGCTATATTCAGAAGAATATTTGCATTAAATGCTCAGAATAATTCTGCTAATAAGGAACAGAAGAGGGAAGGACTCATTCTGGAACTACACGGAAAACTTCGAACGCAAAACAGAATTCGTCGACCTAAGATAAAATATCATCGACCAGGGAATTCAAGTTCGGTTACCTGAGCTCTGCGATCTGCTAACTGAGAATGACTTTCCAAATATGCACTCTGAATTCGTCAAGCTGAGAAACTGACAGAAGAAAACTAAGCATCGACCTAAGCTCTGAGAACGTCGAGCTCAGCTCAGAGAATTAACTCTAAGTTCGTCGATTTTTGATCGACGATCATCGAGCTGAGTTCGAAGAATTTTGAACTGATCACTGTCTTCTGAAAGCTGCTAAATATGATTCTCTGAAGTCCACTTCTGGCTTGTCCAAGGAGGTAGCACTAATAAGGACTTAGCCTAAACTCTAGGACTACTACTCATAACCCTAGCTATACAATGTTGGGTCACACTCAGCCTAAGATAGTGAACCTAGCCCAAATCCAACTAGGGATCCAACAATCTCCCCCTATTTGGGTGAGGTCACTAACACAAAAACCAAATAATCATAAAGCAGAAGAAAATATTTCTTACAGAAGAAAAATATTCAATAGATATTTACAAAGTTGTGCTTCATAATAAACTAAGAGAATAG
The DNA here is from genome assembly GCA_039513925.1 of Platanthera zijinensis. NCBI lineage: Eukaryota > Viridiplantae > Streptophyta > Magnoliopsida > Asparagales > Orchidaceae > Platanthera > Platanthera zijinensis. Next base: position 153,502,795 of record CM077090.1, on the reverse strand, counting down.
AGTTCAAAAGACAACTAGAAAATAACAGAAAGGAAACTCATTTCTTCTTCTAGGCTTTGTCTTTGTCTGAATCTTCAGAAGGTTGTCTGAATTTAATTACTCTGTTAGAGTTGGCAGCTTCTTTCTTTGACATATACATGTCAGATGCTTCAATCATAGTTTGAGATAAGGTTCTGGGTACAACAGCCTCTGGGTGAAGTTTTATATAATCATCAATATTGAAAAATTTATTATCCTTAGCATACCTGAACAATTCTTCTTTTCTGTAGGTTGACATAGTTGAGAATTGAGAAATATCTTTGCCTTGAACTTTTGCTTTGCTAATCTGAGAAAGTCCTATAAGCTCATGGAATCTAGCCATCCTGGCAGAAGTCTCCTGTTCTGGATCAACAAAAGGAATTGGAGGAGACTCTGGCCTTTTTGAACTAGAATCCTGTATTGGTTCTTCAGTAGGAACTTTCTTTGAAGAATCTGAAGGTCAATTTCTTGAAGAGGACTGTTGATAGCTTTGTCTGTGTTTTCTCTGATAAGTCTTTATCATAGAAGCAAGCTTCTGAGATAAATTGCCTGAGGAACCTGAAGAGGGGGGAGGAGGAGGAGGACCTCTCCTGAACTTTTGAGGAAGAGGAGAGTACCTTCTTCTTTTCTTCCTAGCCTTTTGCTCATTCTTAGACAACCACATCCACTGTGGCATGTCAGGGTAGGGAGTAATCTTTTGCAAAATATAGTAAGGAGTGTCATTGCTTGGATTTGGCTTTGGAACTGCCTTAGTAGGGGCTTTCCTTTTCTTAGACATTTTCTTTCTACTGTCATCAGAATCTGAGTCATCAGATTGATCATCATCAGAAGATCCTTGAGGATTATCATACATAGCATCAATCTCAGCAATGACTTCTTTTGGAACTTTCTTTCCAACTAGAGGAGGGACAACTAGAGGAGGAACTGTTGGAGGGGGAATGATTTCAGCAGGGACTTCTTCAGTTTCCAGATCCATATCATGGAAAAGCTCAGCCTCAGGAACTAAGATGAGTTCAGGTTTAGGAGCTTCAAAACTTTTTTATATCTGCTGCAAAGTCTCTTAACTGATGGGAGATGAGTAGCAAACAATATATGTGCACCCATGAAATGATACAAAAAGAAGACAATTTCTGTACAAAAGATCAAAAGATCTTAGAACTGAATCTAGGTCAAAATCTGGAGCAATGAGGCAATCTCCATAAAAATTTCCAAAGGATTGCTCTCAAATTCAGTATCCAAAAACTCAACAAGATCTGCATCAATAAATTCAGTATCAATAATGTCAGCTTCTGCTACAAATTCTGTATCTGCTACTGTATCTGATGTTGTATCTGCTACTGCTACTTGAGCAACCTCTTCACTGAGTATCTCCCCCTGCCTAGTTTCAGTGGCTACTGGAGCCAGGCTCCTGGCAGAAGAGGATGTGAAAGAGAAGGTAGAAAGATGAGCAACAAGGGTAGAGATAGACATAACAAGAGGTTAAATAGCCTCTGTTATAAGCTGTTTAAGAAGGGGTGTGGTGGATGCTAAGATGAGAGAGATGGAGGGAGAAGATGAATCTAAGAATTCTGGAGGGGTTTGGGTAGAGATAGATGGATTGATGATGGAAGCGGATGAGGGATGACAATCTAACATTGGTTCATCTGAAGAATTGCTTGGGGATGAAAGGAGGTTGAAAGAGGGTAGAGAAGTGAGATTTCGAAGATGAGATGGAAGGGGGATAGAGGTGGAGTTGTAGAATCTTTAGATTGAGATTGTTCTAGAAGTTGTTGCACTGGGGATGAAATGATGGGGGACTGAGGAGGTGTAGGTTGATGAACTGGAGAAGCAGGGTGGATGGGGGAAGCAGGAGGTATATGTAGAAATGCTAGAGCTGAGGAAATTTGTTGGAGGGATGATGAAAGGGTTTGGTTAAGAGGGGGAATGGAACTTTCTTCTGCAGGGTGGGGAGTGGCTGGTACTGCCCTAGTACTCTCAGAGGTTTTAGAGGAGGAAGCCCTGGATGGCTTTGGGATAGTCCTCTCCCACCTGCCAAACAAGGCGCAGGTCAGCCTCTTAGAGGCATTGATGAATATAGTTAGGGTGACCAGGGATTCAGCGGCCTTGGCATTAAGGAAGATTCCAAGAATCCTTCCAAAGCAAACTTCTTTCTTGCTGTTCTTCTTCCTAATCAGATTAAACAAAATTTTGGCCCAATTAACAGCCTTCTTATTTACCACAACACTCATCACTAAGAACTGATGCCTGGTAATGTGATCATGGGCTGTATGCTTGCCCAGCAACACTTTACCGACTACATCTGCAAGAAATTTATACCCAGCAGATAGATGCTTCTTCAGCAATTTTTTTGGGTTGTCTCCACAATAACCCATCAAAGTCAACATTTCCTCATATTCAGAAGATTCAAGTTCAATATCTTCTTCACCATTAACTAGTCCAAAGATTTTAGAAAGAGTATCTGAGGTTAAGGAAACAGTGTTACCCGATATAGATCCAACCATCGTGTCAGCATCTGGAGTAGACAAAGTATAAACTCACTCTCTTATTTTAAAACCAGCAATCTTCATTCTAGTAGACATTAGGGTCTTCAAATTGAGTTCCTCAAATAACTGCAGAATATCTTTGAAGATCTGGTCTGATTGTTGAAAAGAATCGAAATCGATGTCAAAACCCATATCGAACTTCATGCCAGAAAGAGCTCCTACTGGAATCGCCATTAGTTGTCTGTAATACGAAAGCAAAAAAGATCAAGTGCTGGGGAACAGAAAGCGCAGGATGAAGGTCGAAGAAAACCTAGTTATAAGGTTTTTCAGAATATGAACCGACAAACTCCGTCCTACGAAATAAGAGAAATCTTCGATCTGAGGTCGACGAAATGTTTTATAGTCAAAAGAATTCGTCGATCTCAGTCAGAAGAGGGGAAAACTTTTCATCATACTTAGGTCGATGAAAACTTTTCTGAAGCCAGATTGTCGATCTCAGATCGACGACAAATGACTTCCCTAGAGAGTTCGTCGATCTCAGGCCGACGAAAAAAAATCTCAAGAACATCCCTTAGTTCGTCGATCTCAGGTCGACGAATTTTGGTAAGTTATACGACCACAGACAGAGAATTAAATTAAAGTATCACAATTCATCATGCCTATCTGATTCATAAAGGATAGATGTTTCCTCTCATCCAAGGATTTGGTGAAGATGTCTGCCCTTTGCAAATCAGTGGGAATGAAAGTAATATTTATTTTCTTCTTGTCCACACATTCTCTAATGAAATGATGTCTAGCATCTATATGCTTGGTTCTAGAATGATGCACTGGATTCTGTGCTATAGATATAACACTTGTACTGTCATAAAATAGAGTTAAATTATTTAAGTTGTAACCATAATCCAGGAGTTAATTTTGTATCCATAGCATTTGTGAGCAGCAACTGCCAGCTGCTATATATTCAGTTTCTGCAGTTGATGTAGACACAGATGTCTGTTTTTTACAAAACTAGGAGACAAGTTTAGCACCAAGAAACTAGCATGTGCCTGAAGTGCTTTTCCTGTCCACTCTACATCCAGCAAAGTCAGCATCTAAGTATCCAGTTAACTCAAATTCTGATTCAGTTAGATACAAGAGTCCTAGATCCGGGCAACTCTTTATATATCTTAAAATCCTTTTTAATAAAATTAGGTGAGATTCTTTAGGGTTCACCTAGAACTAAGCACAAAGACATGTAGCAAACATATATAGGGCCTACCTGCTGTGAGATATAGAAGGGCCCCAATAATGGCCCTACACAATTTCTGATCAACAGGTTTCTCTTGTTCATCAGAATCAACCACAACATTTGTAGGCATAAGTGTTTTCTTAGCTGAGGCATCAGCCATCCCAATCCTTTTAATTATCTCTTTAGCATATTTGGATTGAGATAAGAAAATGCCATCAAAAGTCTGCTTCACTTAGAGGCCAAGGAAGTAGGAAAGCTCACCCATGCTACTCATCTCAAACTTGGAATGCATAAGGTTAGAAAACCTTTTACATAGTTTGGGATCTGTAGAGCCAAATATTATATCATGTATATATATTTTTACCAAAAGAATTTTATCATTATGATGCTTGAAAAACAAAGTCCTATCTACCATGCCTCTAGAAAACTTATGCTCTAAAAGAAAGCTATCTAAGGTTTCATACCAAGCTCTTGGAGCTTGCTTTGGACCATAGAGAGCTTTATGCAATCTAAAAACATAAGAGGGATAAGATGAAGAGATAAAATCTGGAGTTTGTTCAACATAAACCTCTTCTTTTAGTTCTCCATTCAGAAATGCACTTTTTACATCCATCTGGTAGACTTTGAATTTCTTGAAAGCAGCATAAGCAAGAAAAATCCTTATTGTCTCAGGCCTGGCAACAGGTGAAAAGGTTTGAACATAATCAATCCCTTCCTCTTGTCTATAGCCTTGAGCAACAAGACTATCCTTGTTCCTTACAATCACATCTTGAGCATCAAGCTTGTTCCTGAAAACCCACTTGGTCCCAATTACTGGATAGCCTTTAGGCCTTGGAACCAAGTACAAAACTCTACATCTCTCAAACTTATTGAGCTCCTCTTGCATTGAAATAATCCAGTGGGATCTTGCTCTACATCAGTTATGGATTGAGGCTCAAATTGAGAGAGAAAATAGGCATGCATCACATTATGGTTGAGTTGATGTCTTATCTGTACACCTACTGACATGTCTCCAATCACTTGAGATCTAGGGTGATCCCTTAGTATGACAAGATCAGATGGTGGAGTTGGTTCAGCAATAACATTTGGAATGAATTCCTCTTGTGGAATTACATCTGGTGTTGGAGGAAGTTCAATTGCTTCCATAGTTTCTTCTTCACTTTCTTCATCACATTGTGGAGGAGGATGTGATATAACCTTTGGTGTAAGGTTTAGTTCATCCATTTTCTCACACAAGTGAGGTACCTGCAATAGCTCTTTTGTAGAAATTTCTTTCTCCTTGCAATACATATTAGCTTCATTAAAAGTTACATGCACAGATTCCTCAATTTTTAAAGATTATTTATTAAACACCCTATAAGCTTTGCTGACTTGGGAATATCCTAGAAAAATTCTCATTGCAGCCTTTGCTTCAAATTTTCTAATATATTTCTTGTCATTGTTATGAATATAACATATACAACCAAATACTTTAAAATAGGTGACTTTAGGTTTCTTCCCTTTCAGTAACTCATAAGGAGTCTTATTCTTAAGTTTGTGTATAAGACTTCTATTCAGCACATAATTTGCTGTGCTTACAGCCTCTGCCTAAAAGGATAGGGGCAAATAAGCATCTACAAATAATGTGCCTGTAGATTAAATTAGTGTTCTATTATTCCTTTCAGCAACCTCATTTTATTGAGGTGTTCTAGGAGCTGAGAAGCAATGTCTGATACATTCTTTCCTACAGAAATCTTGCATAAGAAGAGACTCAAACTCAGTTCCATGATCACATCTGATCAATGCAACTGGAGTAGAGTACTCAATCTGTATGTTCTTGAGAAAATCTGTAAAAACCTTGTAAGTATCTGACTTAGATCTCAGAAAGAATACCCAAGTGAATCTAGAAAATTCATCTACAATCACTAAAGTATAAGATTTCCCTCCTAGGATTTGTACTGCTATAGGGCCAAAAAGTTCCAAATGTAGTAAGTACACTATCCTAGGTGAGTCACTTTTGTTTAATGATTTAAAACTAGATTTAGTTTGCTTACCTAACTTACAAGCCCTGCAGAGGCTTTCCTTCTTATAGGGGTAAGAAGGCAATCCTCTAACAAGTTTGTCTTTAGAAAGCCTAGCTATGTTTCTCAAATTTACATGACCTAATCTTTTATGCCACAAATCATTTTGATTGCTAACAAGATTAAATAAATAGATTTCTGAACTAGCAGATTTAAAGTTTACTAAGTATATGTTATCTTGTCTAATTCCAGTCAAAACAGTTTGATTATTTACAGAAAAAATACATTGAGATTCAGAAAAGCAAACCTGATAACCTGAATCACATAACTGACTTATGGATATGAGGTTATGCTTGAGACCATTAACATATGCCACCTTTTTGAAAGTTACATCTCCACTTTTGAAGTCCCCATAGCCTTCAGTCTATCAAAAACTTGAATCTCAAAGATGACTCTTGGACCAAGTTTAGCCTTGAAGTTGATGAGGCTGTCCTTTCATCCAGTCATGTGCTTATAGAACCCACTATCCAGATACCACTTATTTTGAGTGATAGGATAGGTTTTTACCTGCAATGAAACAAATTAAAAGTTATTGACCTAGGTAACCTTGGGTCTTTGTTTCTTCTCAAATGAAAAACTGGATATAAATGAACATTCAGGTTTGTTCTTATAACCTAAGGGGTGAAATCTTCTAGGAGAAATTATCCATTGGGTGAATGGGTTGATGTTCTCCCTATATTGGTTAGGTTTATTGTTACAGTTTCTGTTGGAATTTAAGTTTCTATAATTATGATCTGGGATCGACGAATTCTGGTGAGTTCGTCGACCTGAGCTCGACGAATTGTAATGAGATCTACGATCTCTGCTCGAAGAAGGAAAGTATTCATTCTCAGGGCACCAGTATCATCGATCTCTGGTCGACGAATCGTACTGGTTTTGTCGATCGTAGATCGAAGAATTCTTATTATTATGGTTTGTGTTCAGAGTTCGTTGTTCTGAGCTCGACGAACTGTTCACGTTTCGTCGATCTGAGTTCGACGAAAACTGTTGAACATTGTTATATCTATTATTTTCTTGTTCTTAGATTTTTTTTTAATTCCATTTGCTTTAGAACTTCATTAACTTTATTAACCTGTTCAGTGTTCTTCTTGCCTTTATCTGAAATGAAGTTTACAGGTTTTGATAGATTGCTTTTCTGGATTAGAGGTGGTTCACTAGATGAGGCACCTAATCCTGGTTTACAGTTATTAGTCCTAGCATTTAAGGTACTAGTTATATCTAGTAATTTCATGCTCCTTCCATTTAGAGATTCTTCTAGTTTCTTGGTCTTACTTAGTTCAATTTTCAGAAAAACTATTTGTTCATTAGCTGAATTTAGTTCAATTGACAATTTAGCATTTTCATCAAGATATTTATCTTGATGAGTTAATTTCTCTCTAAGAAGTTTGATTTCCTTCTCAGAGCTTATTAAGTCTAAGCAAAGATTTTTAAATTTAGATTTAAATTCTTCTGATTCAAAATCATAGGAAGCAATTACCTGGTCTTCAATAGACATTGATTCTTCACTATCTGAATCTTCATCATCTGATTTGCTACTGCAGGCATCAATTGCCATTAGGAAAACTTCCTTTGCCTTTTGCTCTTCTTCATCATCACTGGAGCTGGAAGAGGATGACTCTTCTTCTTTATCACTCTAGGTCTCAGCAACAAAACCCTTTTCCTTCCTCTTGTGCTTGCTTGAGGAGGGTTTTCTGTGATGAGTTCTTCTTGACTCTTTTTCTCTTCTCCTATCTTTCTTCTGAGTTTCTGGACACTCAGAGATGTAGTGTCCTGGCTTCCTGCAACCAAAACAAACAACTTCTTTAGAAGGTGTTTTGTCATACATTGGTTTGTCATTTTGTCTAGATGACTTCCTTCTGAAGTCCTTCTTTTCCATTTTTAAAAATCTTTTGGCAAATAGACTCATCAGTTCTTCATTGACTGGAGTCCCTTCAGAGTCCTCAACAGACTTGAAAGCAATGGTATGCTCCTTCCTGGTAGGTGTTGGAGTCTTTATTTAAGCTGGTTCTTCTCTGGTCTTCATCAGTTGCTCATATGATTTGAGCTTTCCAAGGAGAGACTCAGTTGATATTTCAGTCATGCTTCTGGCTTCTTTGATAGGCTAGATCCTTGAATCCCATATGCTGGGGAAGCACATAAGGATCTTGTCATTCAATTCAGTCAAGGTAATTTCCTTGTCTAAGGTCCTTAGCTCATTGATGATTGAGCTTAGCCTATTATACATGTCACTAACTGAATCAACTTCTTCCTTCTTGAAATTCTCATACTGGGAGATGAGATTGGATCTTCTATCCTTTCTCTCATCAGCAGATCCAGCCACCATCTGGTTTAGGGAATCCCAGATGGCTTTGGCTGAAGTGCACTCAGTCACTTTCTGAAAAATGTCATCAGACATAGTCTGAGCTAAAATGTTCATGGCTCTTGCATCTGCAATCTTGGCTTTCTTCTGGGCATCTATCCACTCAGGTGGTGGAACATCATGAGTGCTTGAAGTAGAAATTGAAGTAGTTACTACAGTAGGAGGTCTTATCAATATAGAGTTAAATATATCCTCATCAATAGAATTCATATACAACTTAATTCTTGCCTTCAAGATGGCAAACTTATTTAGATTGCATACTAGAGGTCTGGTGCTTGCATAATCCTTGTTTTGTGCCATTGTGATAGAGAATAGTTGGGAAGAGGAAAATCTGATCTAACTGGATCTGGGTTCAAGTGTTAACTTGTACAACCAAACAAAAAACAACCTCTGATACCAATTGGAAGGAGGGTGTTAGATCAGATTACTCTAGGGGGGTGAATAGAGTATTAAAAATTTGTATCTTTCTCTAGATTATATCAGAGTAAATATAGTGATACCATATATTAGTAAAGGAATAAGAAAACTAAGCTAAATAATTCAGCAATCACAAGCACAGCAAAAACAAATGAAAATGAGCAACCAGATGACACAAGAAGTTTATAGTGGTTCCCCTAAACTTGGGTACATCCACTCTTCTACCACCCTTGGTAGGAATCCACTAGCAGGTTTTGATCAGGTGACTGCCACAACAAGATCTGGTTCAGGTAGATCAGGAAACCCTTCAGGCTTTTGATCAGGTGCCCAAAAACCAACTTCAAGACTTTTGGAGGGAGACTTGTCAACCAAACTAAATTTTGAAGGGAGATATAACCTTGTACAATGGGATGAAATATGTTGATGGAAGTCTTCTCTTTTCTCAAATACAACTTAGAAGACTGTGGATTCTTGTGTTGTCAAAGCTCCCCCTGAGAAGTAGAATGCTTCGGGAAGAACAGAGCTTTGCTAAAGGTCTTCAGCTTGATCTGCCAAGGTCCAAGAAATCCAGTAACAAATGTTGAATAGAATATCTCTGAGGATTTCTGGAACAGAAGTTGAAGAAGACTCTTGATCTTGATGATTTGTTCTTCTTTAAACTACAGTGTTGGCAGAGAATGAAAAAGGCATTAAGAGCATCGAGTGCTTGTTCAGTATTTCCTATGCAGTGCTTCTTGATTTCTCTTCCTGTCACTCTGACTGTCTTGCTTGTTTGTTGTATTTCTCGAAGAGGAGAGAATTACTTTTATTCCACTGCTGAAAAATTCTCTTTGAATTTTTGAATTCTTTCCATAAATGTTGGCTGCTATGGGGAATAGAAAGCGTCTAGAACAATAGCATTAATGAGTTTCCCAACTATTCTTGATAGAATAAGTAAATATTTATTCTGAAGAATACCACATTTAATGCAGCTAAATAACGGCTATATTCAGAAGAATATTTGCATTAAATGCTCAGAATAATACTGCTAATAAGGAACAAAAGAGGGAAGGACTCATTCTGGAACTACATAGAAAACTTTGAACGCAAAATAAAATTCGTCAACCTGAGATCAAAGATCGTTGATCGGGGAATTCAAGTTCATTAACCTGAGCTCTGTGATCTACTAATTGAGAATGACTTTCCAAATCTGCACTCTGAATTCGTCGAGCTGAGAAATTGACAGAAGAAAACTAAGCGTCGACCTAAGCTCTAAGAACGTCGAGCTCAGCTCAGAGAATTAACTCTAAGTTCGTCGATCTATGATCGACGATCGTCGAGCTGAGTTCGAAGAATTTCGAACTGATCACTGTCTTCTGAAAGCTGCTAAATCTGATTCTCTGAAGTCCACTTCTGGCTTGTCCAACGAGGTAGCACTAATCAGGACTTAGCCTAAACTCTAGGACTACTACTCATGACCCTTGCTATACAATGTTGGGTCACACTCAGCCTAAGTTAGTAAACCTAGCCCAAATCCAACTAGGGATCCAACACACTATAAATCTTTGTGTGCTTTTCTGTGGTGTTTTATTTGTTCAGGTACTTGAAAGCTTAACATAACCAACTCACTAAGTACTATGGAAGATAAGATTAAAATCTAATAATATAAGAGAGACAACCTATTCACCCCTAGGTTGTAAGCTACCTTGAAAATAAAGACTTTCAAGTGGTATCAGAGGGAGGTTACTCAAAAAGGATCTAACCATCTGAGTGATTCTCCAAGGTAGCTATAGACAGTCCTTATGGGTTCAGGAGTGAACTACAAGGAGCTAGGTGCCATGAAGCTTCCTATCTGCAGGAAAGAAGGTTTTGGCATCTAGAAGGAAAGGGTTAGGATGTTCATGGAAGCAGTTGACCCTAGAATCTTTATAATAGTAAAGGAAGGACGTTTCATCCCTATGAAAGTGTCTGTTCTGAATGCAAATGTCCAGACACCCAAGAATTATGCTGAGATGACAAAGGATGAAGTCATTCTTTCCACCATAAACAAGAGGGCTCATAATATCATTGTTAGTGCAATTAATGATTCTACCCTTCAGAATCTGATTCACTGCACAAATGCAAAGGAAATATGGGACACTCTGGTGATCTATATGGAAGACACAAAGGAAGTCAAGGATGATAGAAAGTCCATGCTTAACCAAGAGTATGAAGCTTTCAGACAGTCCAAGGGATAAGACATATTCACCTGCTATGAAAAATTCTTTAGGATTGTGAATAAACTAAGGACCTATGGAATGATCTTTAGTCATTATGAGCTAAATGATAAGTTCCTCAGGTCTCTCACCAAAGACTAGGACACAAAAATATGTGCCATCAGAGAAGTGGCCAAGCTGGGTGAAACTCCACCCCACACCCTATTTGGAAAACTTCTCTCATATGAGATACAGTTAACTGTCAGGAATGAGGAAGAGAAAGCCTGCAAGTCTCAGGCCAAAGTGAAGTCTGTGGCCTTCAAAGCTGAAGCCACAAGGAAAAGTAGGAGGAAGACCCCTTCTCCTCCAAGATGACCAGCAAATTCAGAATGCTCTGAATCAGAAGCATCAGACAGCAGCATGTCTGATGAGGACTTTGACATCTTCTCTAGGCAGCTCTATAGGCTGATGAAGAAGAAGCACTAGAAGATCAGGCCCTCCTCCTTAGCACATCACTGAAAGAAATCCTCCAAGGAGGAAAGGTATGGATCTAAACCCAGTAAACAGAATTCCACTAATATTATTTGTTACTGCTTCAGCAAGCCAGGGCATATCATTTCTGATTTCCCAGTGAAGAGAAGGGAGCATAGTGAGAAGAAATCTCACCAAACGCACAAGGGAAAGAAAGAAAAGTCCTTTGTGGCTAAGAAAGAGAAAAGTTGGATAGACTCATCATCATCTGAGTCTGAAGAAGAGGAAGCCTACATTGGGCTAGTTGCTACTGTTGCTGCTAAAGATAAAGCTATTACAGTAGGAGAAGTCTATCCACTAGTGAGGACAGGAATAAGGGCCCCTCTGACACTATCAGACAGTGACTCAGAGGTGGATGAAGATGCCCACAGCTGCAGAGGGCTGGTGGCAATGACAGATGAAGAGGGTAGCCAGGATCAGCCTGGTCAAAATAAGGTACATTCCCTATTTAGTTCTGTGTCTGGGTATGCGACTAGTCCTTGTACAGAAGTCTCTTCATCTAATGGTAAAGATGATTTTGGCTCAGAAGGTGATGTCAACTAACTGATTAACAGATATGCTTAACTTCTTGATGCCTTTAAAAAGTGCAAGAAGTTGACTAAGAAACATGCTAAGGAGATTCTATCTCTTCAGCCAGTTGCTTCCCAGCTTGCTAAAACAACCTCTGTGTTGAATTAGACCATGAGGGAACTCAGTCAACTGAAAACCCTTTCAGGAATTCAGATGGAGGATATCAAGAGCAAGAATAGTCTCATTAGAGATCTTGAGGAAAAGCTCTAGAGGGAGAAAGGTACTGTGGCCAATTTCTCTCAGGCCAATACAATGTTTCCCTTGATAGACTCCTCCTCACAGATGGGTAAGAAGGGGTTGGGCTTTAAGGGTAACACAAGAACAGCCCATCCCAAAGGGAAAGGGAAACTTCCAATTGTGTCCTTGGCATCTAGGCCACCAATCCCATTCAAGAGAGTGATATTCCCTTCAAATAGGTATGACCAGGAAAGTATTTATGGTCACTATATGAATGGTGCTTCCACAAGTGGATCAAAAGATGTTCTCAGTCATTGTGGAAGGGATAGAAGGGTAAGTGCCTTTAAGGCAGCCCATGAAGAAATTCAAATGGCCCATCATGGACCATTTGTTTTTGGTGCTACAACCCCTTCTCAAAAATATAGCTGCAACCAATTTTCAGAACATGTCAGTACAGAATCTGACTAAGGGTCAATCTGTTAGCTTATCTGATATGGCTGTTTCTAATGCCATCAATAACATGCTGTCTTAACAGAAATATGCTACTGATGGGATTCGAAACATGCCACACAAGTTAGTAATAAGACTAACCTTCAGTCAAATCATGCTAAAAGGAATCAGAAAATTGCTGCTGCACCTCTACCTTCTGTCAAGACTGTTGTCAAACCAACTATAAGGCCTACACAGAAAAGAAGATACAACATTCATGATTGTTGGTGTTGTGGCAAGATAGGCCATTATGCCATTAACTGTTGGCATAATCCTAATGTTGCCAGAACTAGAGTTAGTCCACCAGTCAGTAAGCCTGTTGGTGGACATGTTCAGTTACAGACTAATATGCACCTAGGACCCAATAGATATTGGGGCCCTAAGGTAAAGTAAACTGTATATTGTAGGTTAGTCCAAGTGGCCATACCCATATATGGTACTTAGACAGTGGTTATTCCAGGAACATGACTAGGACAAGGAGTAACTTAAAGGAGTATACCCCAGTGAAAAATGGACCCAAGGTTATCTTTGGTGGTTCTGATAGAGGGGTAACAAGAGGCTATTATAAGATCACCAATGACATAGTCACCATCACTAAGGTGGCTTATGTTAAAGGGTTGCAACACAACCTTATAAGCATAAGCCAGCTCTCTGATCTTGGCTATGTTATTATCTTCCACAAGGATGAGTGTCTGATTAGGAGATCAAGTGACTAAGAGGTCATATTAACAGGCACTAGGAGTGAAAATGTTGATTGTTTAAACTTTCTATGCCTGAACTCAGACTCTCCTATTTGTCTTGTAGCAAATGAAAAAGTCTCATACTGTGTCTAGTGGCACAAGAGACTAGCTCACTTGAATTACAAGACTATTGGCAAGCTCTTTAGTCAAGAGCTAGTTAGGAATGGTCCAAATGTGAAATGTACCAAGGAAAACATTTGCTCTACTTGCAAAAAGGGTAAACATACCAAAACTTCCATCAATGGCATTAGTTTCAAAGACTCTGTGAGGTGCTTATACCTCTTGCATATGGACCTATTTGGTCCTATGCCTGTTCATAGTCTAGATAGGAAAGTCTACAGTACCCTTGTGGTGGTTGATGACAATTCCAAGTTTACTTGGGTGTTCTTTCTAAAGAAAAAGAATGATACTTTTGACATCTTCATCAAGTTTGTCAAGCAAGTTCAGAATGATTTTAACATTTCTGTGGTCAAGATCTGGAGTGACCATGAAAATGAATTCCAGTCTGAAGGTATGACAGAGTTCTATGAAGAGCAAGAGATTCATCAAGAATTTTCTTCTCCTGGAACTCCCCAGCAAAATGAGATTGTTGAGAGGAAAAATAGAACTCTCATAGAGGCTGGAAGAACCTTGTTAAGTGACACCTCTCTCCCAGAATATTTCTGGGCTGAGGTAGTAAATACTGCATGTCATGTCCTCAATAGGGCCTCTATCACCAAAAGCCACAAGAAGACTCCCTATAAGATCTTGAAGGGCAGAAAACAAAATCTGGGCTATCTCAGAATCTTTGGTAGTAAAGTCTATGTGCTCCATAATGGAAAGTCCTATGTGAATAAGTTTGATGCTAACTCCATTGATGAGATTTTTGTTAGGTACAACAATCATAGTAAAGCTTATAGGGTATATAACTTGAATAGCCAAGTTATAGAAGAGTCTGTGCATGTAGTCTTTGATGAGTCTGGCATGAATAATAGGGAGCTACCAAGCCCCTCTTCTAGTACTGTAGGTATAGAACAGATGATGGACAATCTGACCATCAAGGAAGCAGAACTAGTTATCCAAGATGAAGTGGATACTCCAGAAGGCCTACCAGACACACTTGGAGCAGAGGATGATCAACAAGATACTATTCCTAAAGCTGTTGCTGAAAGAAGATTACCTCCAATAATTAGGCATTTAAGAGACCATCCTGCTCACCAAATTATTGGTGAACCAAGCCATGGAGTAGTGACATGAAGCAGAAATCTGAATGTAGCTATGTATGCAAGCTTCATGTCATAAGTGGGGCCAAAGAAGTTTGAAAAGGACAACATAAATCAATATTAGATAGTGTCAATGCAAGAGGAACTGAACCAGTTGAAAAGATGCAAAGTCTGGAAGCTGGTTCCCAGACCTCATGGACATAATGTCATTGGAGTCAAGTGGATTTATAGAAATAAACTTGATGAAAATTGCATTATAATCAAGAACAAACAAGATTGGTAGCTAAGGGGTACAAGTAGGAAGAAGGCATTGCTTTTGATCAAACCTTTGCCCCTGTAGCAAGGTTGGAGGCCATAAGATTGTTCCTTGCATATGCTACACACAAGGGATTCAAGGTCTACCAGATGGATGTAAAGTCAGCCTTCCTGAATGGTGACTTAAAATAGGAAGTCTATGTTGAGCAGCCTTCAGGTTTTGTAGTTTCTAACTCACCTGAATCTATTTATAGACTTAGGAAAGTTCTATATGGGCTAAAAAAAGCTACTAGAGCTTGGTATGAGACTTTGTCTAGTTTCCTCATTGAGAACAAATTCTTAAGGGGGAAGATTGACAAGACTCTATTCCTAAGGGAATCTAAGGGCAAGATCATCCTAGTTCAGATCTATGTAGATGACATCATCTTTGGATCTACTGATGACAACCATGGCGGGAAGTTTGCCAAACTTATGCAGGGAAGTTTGAGATAAGCAGTATGGGTGAACTTAAGTTCTTCTTAGGCCTTCAAGTAAGACAGACTGATGATGGCTTGTCCATATTCTATTCTAAGTTCACTAGAGAGATAATTAAGAAATTTGGTATGGAGAATTCCTCCACCATGAGAACTCCCATGGGGTCAAGTATGCCCATATGCAAAGATGAGGCAGGGAAACCTATTGATGAGACTTTGTATAGGAGAATAATTGGTTCCCTTCTCTACCTAACTACAAGTAAGCCAGTCATCATGTATGCTACATGTGTTCGTGCTAGGTATCAGACTTGCCCCAAAGAATCTCATTACTCTACTGCAAAGAGAATTCTGAGTTATCTTAAGGGCACACCAGATCTTGGCCTGTGGTACCTTAGGAATGGGGAGTTTGAACTAATTGGCTATTCAGATGCAGACTTTTCAGGCTGCAAAGAGGAAAGGAAAAGCACTTCTGGCACCTATCAATTCCTAGATGGAAGACTAGTTTTATGGAGCAACAAGAAGCTAATCAGTGTTATAATTTCAACTGCAGAGTCAGAGTACATCTCAGCAGGCAGCTGCTGTGCTCAGTTACTATGGATCCAGCATTAGCTCCATGATTACATCCTTCAGATAAGTAAAAGTCCTTTATTTTATGATTCTACTAGTGCTATTTCAATTGCTAGGAATCTTTTCTCCCATAGCAGGACTAAGTACATTGAAATCAGATATCATTTCATTAGGGAGCATATGGAGTGTGAAGATATCAACCTTGAGTTTATCCCAACTGAAAAGCAAGTGGCTGACATCTTCACTAATCCACTAGATGAAGCAAAGTTTAACACCTTCAAGTTTGTGTTGGGTATGTTAAACCTGGTATAGCTTCAGTTGCTCCTCATTTTGTTCCAGGTTATTTTGTATCTTGTAGGTGGAATTGCATCAGTTAAGGGGGAGCATGTCAAGCACTTCCCCAGCACTCTCATAACGGACCAACTGCTGCCTACGTATAATCAAAAAGGGGGAGTAGATGATAAGAACCTTGCTGCCTATTTACTGAAGTCAAAAAAGGGGAGGAAAAGATGATCAGGAATGGTATCAACAATTTAGGGGGAGCAGGTATGGTAATGTTCACTTACAACCAAGGTGGTGTGGCAACTATAGATCATTCTCCAGTTATATATTTTTTCATATCTTTTTTATGCATATTTCTAGGTATGTCATTAACTCACCTGCTTAAGGGTTTTGACTTCCTTAAATAAGGGGAGATTGTTGGGTCCATTGCCCTCAATGTCCTAGATTTGAGAAATTCAATCTTGTTAATGACATATATAGAGTTGTATTTGATGAATGCCTGAGCTCATGCATACAGGTTAGTCCTAGTAACAATGATGGGACATCTAGCCTAAGTGGCTAAATCAGGTAAACACTTACCTAAGTTGTGGACAGACATAAATCTGTCTAAGTCCACAGGCATTGAGTGAAGGTTACTGACTCAATTCCAGATGAATTATAGCGCTGAGTGGAGCATATATAGTCAAAGCCAAAGGAGTGGCAAGCTGTGAAAGTGGCTAAGTCTACAGGCGTTGAGTGAAGTCTACTCACTCAACGCCATACAACAAAAGGCTGTGAGATAAGCTCAGTGAGTCAAAGCCACAAAAAATCTGTGCTAAAATTTGACTAAGTCCACAGGAGTTGAGTGAGGAAAGCTCACTCAATGCCATGTATTAAAGCATTGACTATATCTCATTCAGTCAGAACATGTGTTTTCAGACACAAATTTTGGCTAAGCCCAAATGCGTTGAGTGGAGCTCACTCTCTCAACGCCAAGGTGGTGAAAAATTTAGCTAAGGCAGAAAGCATTGAGTGAGGCATGCTCACTAAATGCTCTCAACGCCATGATTCAGAAAGTGGCTAAAGCAAAAGGCGTTGAGTGAGGCATGCTCACTCAATGCTCTCAACGCTTCAGATACTGAAGAAGCGGGGAATTGGCTAAGACATAAGGGGTTGAGTGAAGTATGGTCACTCAACGCTCTCAACGCCATGAATGTAGAAAAGGCTAAAGAATAAGCTAAGACAAAAAGCATTGAGTGAGGCTTGATCACTCAACGCTATCAATGCCTAGATAGACATAATTCTGTCTTAGTGTTTTGGCATTGAGTGAGGCTTACTCACTCAACGCCTATACTAATGTTGCTTGATTTTGGCTAAGTCCACAGGTGCTGACGTCAACAAAATCGATAAAGTCAACTTACTTTAAATCAAGTATGAGGAAGCTATAGAACATGACAAACTCTGCCGAGAAGCTACTGTACATATTCTTCTGTTAAAGCAATGTACAGTTAGAAGTTGTAGGTGGGCCCCTCTGCTTCCTAAGATCCGTTGATCGACAAACTACAAAAGGAAGAGATCGGCCAAGATGCAAAGGATGACTTTAGGGTTTTTACTGATTCGAAAAGGTTGCGGCTGGACTTCATCTTCCTCGCCATTGCTGCAGAGAAATAGCTTGAAGTCTTCCAGCTAGAACCAAAAGCTCAGTTAGCTGGAGCCATCTTCACCTGCACCAGCAAGTTCAGAAGGTCTTCCTTCTAAGGAAGAAGTATAAACTGAGAATAAGTTTCTACAAATCAAGTTTCTTCTTAGTTCAATAAACTCAAATATGAAGATCTACTTCTAAAGCTGAGGAGAAGAAAGAACAAGTAGCTGATTTTGTCCTGGAAAGGAAGAAGAAGCAGAGTAGTTTACTGCTAGTTACTTCAAATAGGAAAATTCCCTGGTGCTGTGAAGAAGAAGTTAGGACTGAGTATATCTCAGTTCAAGTAAAGGTAGACTCAGGAAATATATTTCCGGAGTCAAAGTTAGGCTGATTCTATCTCAGTCAAGGTATATTGGCACAGAGAAATTTATCTTGTATCCAGTCAAGACTCACCAACCCACTTTCATCTTATAGGATCCTTTTGGATCTGAGTGGTAGGAGCAAGTTTGCTCTAAGGTAGGATCCCTAGTGGATCTGAGGTAGGTGGTCAATTGATCACTGAGCTGTAGGAGAGGATTACTCTCTAAGAGTAGGACCTTTGGGTCTGAGGTAGGATCCCTAGTGGATCTGAGGTAGGGCTGTCCTCCCAGCCTAAGTATAGAGCCTTTGGCCTGAGGTATGAGATCAGCTGATCACTGAGTTGTAGGCCCGTATGGCTGAGTTGTAAGTCTTGGAGGATAATGAGAAATCCTGAGGGATCTGTGGTGTAAGATCTTTGGAGCAGTGATTTGGATAAGTTCCTTGACTAACAAGAAGTTTGCAAGGTGGGAGGAGAGTGGATGTACCCAAAAGTTGGGGAACCACTATAAATCTTTGTGTTCTTTTCTGTGGTGTTTTATTTGTACAGGTACTTGAAAGCTTACCATAACCAACTCACTAAGTACTAAGGAAGATAAGATTAAAATCTAATAATATCAGAGAGACAACCTATTCACCCTAGGTTATAAGCTACCTTGAAAAAAAGACTCTCACCCCTCCTCTCCCCTGCGACACCTAGGCACCGTGCGGGGGAGGAAGGAAGGTACTGAAAGTGGAGAGTAATCAAAAGCAGGTGATAGTGGCCCTATCTAATATATGCTAAAAGTATCTACCACAGTAACAATGGGTACATGAAAGAACAGTAAGTAAAAGCAACAATATGATAGAAGCAGTAGAATATATTAAAGGTAAAACAACTAACTATCATCACAGAGAAAATAACCTTAGCTTATAAGAATGCCCATACATACTTATAAGTTAAGGGGTCGTTTTTGCAAGGCCTAACATATAAAAGATCTCATACTAAATTATATGTTAGGGGTAGAGGTTTTATATAAGGTATGTATGGCATTGAATACTATGCATGCTAAATGATGGATTTCACATAGGTGCAACACACACACTCGACTATATGCGCACAGGCCTTTAGTTCCCCCATTTGGAGTTAGTTAAACTCTCAGGTACCTATTGTAGGTTGATTCAACATCTTTAACAACAAGATAGCTGGTGCCATTCTCATCTGCACCAGCAAGCTAATTCAGAGTATCTTCTCTAAGCATAAGATTGCAGCCAAGGGCCGACCCTTGCTGCAGGTTCTTCATAGTTCCAACAACTCAAGCACCTGAAGATCTTTATCTGGAAGCTGTGAAGAGAAGAAACCTTGAAGAAGCAGAGATCTGAAAGAAGGCTTAGGGGAGTATTCCTCAGGAGTCATAATTAGGGCTGAATCACCTCAGCCCAGGAAAGGGAGAAGAGTAGAATAGAGCTCTGCAAGTTGCTTCCAGCATAAGTAATTACTTGTTGCTGTGAAAGTAGTTAGGACTAAGTATATCTTAGTTCAGTAAAGGTTGACTCAGGAAATAATCTCCTACAATAATTGTTGGACTGAGTCTATCTCAGTCAAGAAGCTTTACATAGAGAAATATCCCTTGTATCAAGCATATCCATCATCCCACTTTCATCATATATGATTCAGTTTACCTGGATCTGAGCTGTAGGTACCTAAAAGGGTATTGAGTTATATGAGTGCTGCAATATACTGAGAGTATGGCTGTGTGCCTAAAGCTGAAGGGCTGTAGAGCCTGAGTTGTAGGCCTTAGAAATAAGGCTGAGGTAGGTGATCAGTGAATCACTGAGCTGTAGGAGCTCTGTAGGGCTCTGAGGTGGGAACCCTTGTGGTTCTTAGTTTGGATTCTGTGAAGAATCTAAGTGTAAGGCTGAGGGCCTGAGGTGTAAGCTCCTTGGAGCATTTTGGAGAAGTGCCTAGTCTAACAAGATAGTTGGATAGGTGGGAGGGAAAGTGGATGTACCCAGTTGGGGAACCACTATAAATCTCTGTGTGCTTTGCTGGGTTGTTTTCTTTGTGCAGGGTAAACCATCTTGTAAGTAGATATTAATCAACCACTCAAGCAGCAAACTAAAAGAAAGGAAAATAATTAATAAAGAGACCAATAACCTATTCACCCCCCCTCTAGGTGATTTAGTTATCCTTGAAATTAAATACTTTCAAGTAGTATCAGAGGGAGGTTGCTTAAAAAGTACCTAACGGTCTAAGTTGACCTCCAAGGATAGATAAAAGGTTAAACTTATGTGTTCAAGGATGAATCATAAGATGAGGAACAATATGGAGAAATAAATCTACAGAGAGGACAAGATCAGCATTGGGCTATTGGCTGCTCTTGATGATAACAAAGTCCTTCTAGATGCAAGAGCAAGAATAAGGGCCCCTCTGTCACATTCAGAGAGTGACACAGAGGTGCATGAAGCTGTAGAAGGGAAATGCACATGCCATGGAAAAATAGATACTATAGAAGTAGAATCTTGTCAGGATCAGCCTGGTCAAATTAAGGTACATTCCCCATCTAGCTCATCTGCAGAGCTCTACAACAAACTGCACCTGTTGTAAGGACTGAAATATAATTGAAACCCACTTTGTTACTAATACATATATTTAGTAACAAAATTTTGTTGTTGTTACCAAAAAATAATTTTTTGTAACGAATATTTTATATTTTGTTACAATAATAATTTATTTGTTACTATAAATGTAAGTATTTGTAACAACACTAATGTTACGTTACAAATAGTAAATAATTCCTCACAATATATATCAATTGTAACCACATCATGAAAGTTTTTTGTGACAAAAAGATTTTCCTTACTATTATTAATATTTTATTATTAAAGTTTTTTTACCATAAATATATCATATTTTATTGCAACACTAATGTTCGAGAGCATTTTTTGGACCGAGAGAACATTTTTATCCCGAGCATGTGCTTTTCACTCGGACGTGCATTTTTTTCCCGAGCACACTATTTTTCCTAGCTCAACTCCAATGTCCTCAAGCTCGATTACTCCATGAGCTCGATCTCGTGTTCCATGAGGTCGAGCTCCATTATGAGTCGAGCCCGAGGTCGAGTACGATTAGCTTGATCTCAATTACTAGCCGAGCTCGATCTATCTAAGATTCTTTTTTGTTCAAAATGGAACATGAGCCTCTTGAGTTCGAGCAAAAAATTAGGAATATATGATCAAGTGCATGAAATAATTGGAGGGAAATTTCCCTCCAATAAAATTATTATCAAAACCCTATATTCATTAATCCCCTCCTGGCGCATTCTCGAAACCCGTAATCTCGCGACTGGCTTCTTCCTTCTCCGAATTTTACGACTGGCTTCTTCTTAGAGGAATATCGCGACTGGCTTCTCACAACTAGCTTCTTCCTATAACGAATCGTGAGAGAGAGCAAAGGAGGGATGAAGCGGGAGAGAGGGCATTTCTTCCTTCTTGCGACTGGTATATCTTCTTGTATTTCTTCCTTCTTCCTAAACTTTTGATCTCTGTTTATTCATGCATTGGCAAGAAGTTGTTGTCTCATGGTAACAAGATTCTTCATTAGATACAGACGATGTTTGGGTTTTTTGGAGTATTCATCTTGATTCCCTTAGGGTTAAGTTAGAAGTAATATTGTCTTTGAAGTTCCAGCATGTTCTTTAGGGTATGATTGTTTTGGCCGTATTTTGGTTTATTACTATGAATCTTGTTGTGGTTTGATTTTTTTGCTGTTTGTTCACAACTAAAATTATTATCAAAACCCTATCTTCTTGCATTTCTTCCAAGTAATATGCTCTTTTAGTTTTTTGGGGGTATTCATCTTGTTTGTAGTGGCTTAGTAGTGTGTGTGCAATCAGTTCGGCAAGAAGTAATATTATCTTGTGTTAGTAGTGTGTGTGTTACTATTGCTATGAATCTCTTCAGTAATATTGTTTGGTTGGATAAAATTTCTATTTCACTTGCTTCTCTTTTTGTTTTTTTGTCACATTTGTCATACCAAGCATACAGTTTTTTTGTAGTGGTTTGTTTTCAGTTCCCATTCTTAGCCAACTATTATACCATAACCTTTTATGCAGTGGTTTGTTTTCCTCATTGGCTATAGTTCTTTTGATTTTACAATATGATTTTGTTTCCGGATGGGACATTTCTTATGTGTCTTGCAATCATTTCTCATTCTTAGTATCTATTGCTTTAGCATTTTTTACTGTAGAACCTTTATTTTGTATGATACCAAATCAAGATTTTCATAGATTAGCAATCATTTCCCATTCTTATTTTTTGCATTAGCATTTTTTGGCTCTGGGCTTGAAAATAATTTCTCCAAATTTTCATATTAAATTTCATATATATTGTATATGTGTTTCTTGGCAGTGTTATCCCATTCTTTTTTTTGTTAGCTATGGATAAAAGCTGGATTTTTGAACAAGATAGATTCAGTTCTACCTATACTACAGGCGTGAATTTATTTCAAGAGTTTGCACGGGAAAATGCTATTTACTTTGGAGATAAAATTCTTTGCCCATGCAATGTATGTCGAAACACTAAAACAAAGAGCCTCATTGAAGTTAAAGCAGACTTGCATTTGAAAGGGTTTTACAAATATTATAAGGAGTGGATACATCATGGAGAAGCTAAAAGGACTACTTCTTTTATGTTTAGTTCTAATACTAACAATAGTGGACCTTTTCAAAGTCAGGAAAGTAACGATGATATTGAAGCCATTGATGATTTAGTTGATTTGATACACGAGATTGGAGATGAAGAACTTCCTGAACATTCTAACGAAGATAGTATTGGAACTTTTTCAAGTCTATTATGTAATGTCAGACGTGAACTATACCCAGGTTGTAGAAAGTACTCTTGGTTTGGGCTATAAGAAGATAGACGCATGTAGACATGATTGTGCACTATTTTGGAAAGAGAATGAGAAGAAATATGTGTGTCCTATGTGTGAAGAACCATGTTGGAAATATAACGAAAGGAAAGGAAAATTAATTGCTCAAAAAGTTTTGTGGCATTTTCCCTTTACACCAAGGCTACAAAGACTTTATATGTCTTCTAAAACATCAGCTTATATGAGGTGGCATATTGAGAAGCATATAGAGATAGAAGGTACTCTGAGTCATCTGGTAGATTTACTTGCATGGAAGAATTTTGATGCACACTATCCCATTTTTGCCGCAGATCCACGTAATGTTAGGCTTGGATTGGCTATCGATGGGTTCAATCCGTTTGGAAATATGAGTACTTCTTATAGTATGTGGCCAGTTGTGCTAATTCCATATAATATGCTGTTATACAAAGGTATGAAAGATTAGTTTCTTATGATGTCATTATTAATTCCCGACCCACGTGCGCCATTGATAGAAGAATTAAAAGAATTATGGAATGGTGTTCAGACTTA
Source organism: Platanthera zijinensis (assembly GCA_039513925.1). Taxonomy (NCBI): domain Eukaryota; kingdom Viridiplantae; phylum Streptophyta; class Magnoliopsida; order Asparagales; family Orchidaceae; genus Platanthera; species Platanthera zijinensis. The sequence continues at coordinate 153,479,370 of CM077090.1, read as the reverse complement.
TGACACATACAACAAAGACACTTTTAAAATTCATGCTGCACTTATGTGGACAATTAATGATTTTCCAGCTTTTAGTAATTTATTTGGGTGGACCACAAAGGGTTACAGGGCATGCCCAACTTGTTTACATGATACAGATTTTAAAAGAATTTGAAGTAAGATATGCTACATGGGACATCGTCATTATCTACCTGAAGATCACCCTTATCGAAGGAGTAAATTGTTTAAAGGAAAGTCAGAAACATGTTCAAAACCAAGGGAGTGGAGTGGCGTACCATTGCTTTCAGATTTAACCAAACTCGAACAAAACTTTGATAAATTTGGAAAACACCCAAGCAAGCGAAAGAGGAAGCGCAGTAGTGAAGAAGGAAATTGGGTAAAGATAAGCATCTTTTTTGAGCTGCCTTACTGGCATAAGCTTTTGATATGACACAACGTTGATGTAATGCATGTTAAAAAAAATATTTATGATAGTTTGTTGGGCACATTGATTAACATTGATGGAAAAACAAAGATACGGAAAAAGCGCGAGAAGATTTGCGAGACCTTAACATTAGGAAGGAGTTACACTTGATTAGAAATGGAAACACTATAATAAAACCTCAAGCATGTTATGATCTCTCTTCCGATGAGAAAAAAAGGTTTTGCAATTTTTTTAAAAATGTCAAGTTTCCGGATGGCTATGCGTCAAATATTTCAAGATGTGTAAAGGATGGGAAGATTTATGGACTTAAATCTCATGATTGCCATGTTCTACTATAACGGTTAATTCCTATTGGCATTTGTGGATTTCTACACCCAAATGTCGTTGAGGCACTATATGAGCTAGGAGATTTTTTTAAAATTTTATGCTCAAAGACACTAAAGGTAGAGCATATCGAGAAGTTGGAGAGTAATATCCCAATTACTTTGTGCAAATTGGAGAGAATATTCCCTCCAGCATTTTTTGATGTAATGGTTCACTTGGCTATTCACCTTCCGAAAGAGGCGAAGATTGCTTGCCCAGTTCACTCACGTTGGATGTATCCGATTGAAAGGTACTTGTTTTATATGCATTTATACTTTATTATCTTACATAGCATAACTAAACAATTTTGTTGTTATTATCATTGAGTTTTCCCTTTAGGTTTCTTAAAACTCTTAAAGGATACATACGTAATAAAGCATGTCCAAAGGGTTCTATAGCGGAAGGATATATTGTAAAAGAGTCTTTGACATTTGTGTCAATGTACCTAAATGAAATAGAAACAAGGTTCAATAAAGAAAAAAGAAATGAAGATTTTGTGGAGCATCAACAAGCGTGTGAATTGTCTATTTTTGCATTAAAAGTGAGACCCTTTGGACCTCTTCGCCGATGCAAAGCACTTTCTAAAAGGGATCTAGATGCAACCCATAAATTCATATTAAACAATTGTACCGAAGTAGATGAATTTCAAAGGTTAGATACGTGAAAGAGCTCAATTTCCTTACTTTGTAACTAATTCTAATGTACTTATTTTAAATTTTTAATAGTAAGCACATAGAGGAGCTTAAAAGGCAAAATGAAAGAAACATTGACAAAACTCATCAAGAGCAGTTTCATTATTGGTTTCAAGATCATGTAAGAACCAAATAGTATCACCTATCCAATTTATAGTATAAATAGTATCACCTATATATCTAATTTCAAGATCATGTAAGATCTTGAAAATTTATAGTATCACCTATCTATTTTGCTTTATATTGTATTTTGTATAGATAAATAGAGTGCATCAAACAAACTCGGGCGAAGTCTCCGAAGAATTATGGGCATTGGAAAATGGTCCACAATCATACTTAACAAAATTTTACTCTGGTTGCATTGTTAATGAAGTACAATTTCATATACAAGATCAAGATGATCGCCGAATAACACAAAATATTGGTTTACTTGTTGAGGGGGAACATCAAAATATCATGGTAGAGTTCTATGGAGTTTTAAGTAGGGTCGTTGAATTGACCTATCTTCATGGGTATAAAGTAGTATTATTTTAGTGTGAGTGGTTTGACACTAGTGGGAAAAAGACTACGCATAAAGATAAATATTTTTTGAGCATCGACATAACTTCTCGTTGGTGTGAGGATGATCCATTCGTTCTTCCAAACCAAGTGCAATAAGTGTTCTATGTCGATGACACTAAACTCAGAGATCCTTGGAAAATTGCACAACTTGTACGTCATAGACACCTTTGAAACATAGAGGAACACACTGACCTAGAAGTGGAGGTGATGAATGATAACATAGTTCAACAATATGAGTCCTCAAAAACTGAATTAATATATGCTACCGAAGATCAGAACTTGCAATTCCTAGGAAGAGATGATATAGAACCTGATATTATAAGTATAGAAGTTCTAACTAGAATCCACGAAGAGGAAGAACTTAATAATATTGGTGATGGAGATGAGTCCATAGATGAGGATGACGAAACACTAATGCAATATTATGATGAGAATGATGATAACATGTAGACCTAATGTAAATGGTAAGTTAAATTTTTCTTAATCATTAGTACTAAACAATAATGCAATTATTCAATTTTTATGATTTCTCTATATAATTTAATGTGATGTTTACTTTGTAGTAATATGCCTCCAAAAAAAGTTTTTCAATGCTGCCCTACGACAAGGAGTAGCAAACAACTGCTTGTTGAAGAAATTCCAGAAAATAATGAGGTTGCTGAATTATCACCTATACTAAATACACCTTCACCTAATCGACAACAATCACAAAGTAGATCTGGGGCTTTTGATTATGATACGACCATTAATGAAGGAAATGATGAAAGTCCAATACAGGGTTCTACTAATACTGGTAATTAAGTTGATATTATATTTTTTTGTCAATTTGTATCATTTACTTGAATCATATATTTATAAAGGGTTTCTAAATATGCAATGGGAAGCTCATCTATAAGAAGAGGTCGTGGGGTGACCATCGGAAGGTCGATTGAGAAAGCAATACTAGAAAATGTATGCTTTATTTATGTATATTAAAACTTACATGCACTTACTATATATATGATTACAGAATTTTATTTATTTTATAAGGATAAGAAACTACTTGAGATTGAGTTCCCTGAAGTTTTTAAGAAGCCGCATCGCTATGAAAAGCACCTTGCAAATGGTGTAGGTGTTATTGTAAGACACAGTGAAGGTTTGGATTTTTTGACCCCATGGAGTGATTTGGGGTAAGAGCTGAAACATACTTTATATTCTGCATTACGTGAAAGTACATATTTATATATCCTCTTTGTGAATTTGTTTGGAATAACCAAATCTTTTAATTTTTTGTAGCAATGGTTTGAGATAAAGAATTGGGAAACAAATAAAAGTGTGCAAGAGTTCATGGAGGAGATGTTTCAACATAGCTACACACATTGGAGAGGAAGATTATCTGCAACGTATAAAGGTTATATTATGGCAGGAAAGAATCCAAGAGCTAGTAGCCCATTTGAGTGGTTCTCAATCAAGAATTGGTGTCAGTTGTGTTATCTCTTTGAGAGTGAGAATTTTAAGGTGATTGTGACTACTTATATAAATTCTGTTTAGTACACATTTTATTAATGACAAGTTCAATGAGTACCATTCAATACTTTTGTTTACTTGCAGAAAAGGTCCAAGATAAATGCTGTTAATAGATCACACTTGCCGTTTACTCATATGTCGGGTTCCAAATCCTACCATTCAAGACTGCTAGAAATGGTAATGCAATGATTACATGTGAGTTTTTGAACAATATGACATTCTCAAATATTTTATTGATATAAAGGTTAATAGAAGTCCCGTTGAGAACTTTGCTAACACCCATAGGAAGAATGGGGTATTTGTCAGTGAGACAACAGAAGCAGCATACGTAAGTCAAAATATATTTCAAACTTTCACAAAATTGATTAATAACATACGTTTCTATTATAACACTATATTTTACAGCGTGAAATGGAAAGGCTAAGAACAATATCAACAGATTCTGACAGTGATCTCATAATCTCTGAAAGAGAAATTATAAAGATTGCACTTGGAAATAAGTCTGGTTATGACAAAGGATTAGGCTACGGTGTTGTGCCTTCAAAACAAATGAAGAAGACATTGATAGAGTCCACTAAGTTGAAAGAGAAGTTGAATGAAGCGGAAGAAGATTTGCGCAGTGCCACGACTCGTATTACATCACAAACAGAGCTTATAGATAAGCAGGAAGCTATGATTCAAACTCACAATGCAGAGATTGTAGGATTAAAAGAGGGGCAGAATGAGCTGAAGGAATTGCTGTCTTCGATTCTAAAAAAATTTGGCTCAATTCCTTGACTAATTGATGCACACATCATTCACTTTTTGGTGCACTTTTTTGTTGTCGAATGGTTTATGACTGTTAGTATTTTGGCATAGTACTATGTTACTATTTTATTACTTCTGCTTGGGTTTGACTATTATTTGACTGTTAGTATTTGGGCATAGTGGTTTTGTTAGTGTTTTATTACTTATGTTTGGTATAATTTTGATATATTTGACTTGTATGTTTGGTGACCAACTACTAAAGCCTGCTAAAACATACACCTTGCCTTTATTACTTCTGCATTTGCTTAGTTGATTGCTAAAGTGCAGAATCTAAACAAGGATTTGAAAAATAAGCATGGAGGAGCACATCAAATTCCTTCTCTGATAATGGATAGGTAAGGGATAGGTTATATGTGTTCAGCTATATGTTTGATTGCTAGGAAGTTCTTTTACTATATGTTTAGCTATAGGTTATATGTGTTCAGCTATGTGTTCTCAGATAATGAATTTGTTTGGGACATGTTTGAGACTTCCTTTTGCTAAATTGCTCCTGTATATGCTGAATTGCTCCCGATTTTCGGCATCGAGCTCCTATTGAAACTTTATGCAAAATAGAGAAAGGAAAATGCAATCCCACGCTCCCGGTTTCGCAACACCCCATCTGGACAGGATTTCCAGTGCAAAATCTTATATGCACCTGAGTTTTGGCATCTCTAACTACTTACAGGACAAGATTATATCTTGGTAATGCATTACCCTTGAATGTCACTTTATTAACCTTATTATATAAGGCATATAAGTTCATATTATATTCTCCTTAAATTATCTCACAATGATTATGTGGACTCTTGTTACATATATCATATAGCTTGTAACGGGCTAATCAAAGACTTTTTTACTAATCTGAAAAATCCGTAGTTTGCTAAAAACCCACTGTTTGTGAGAACCCAAACATTTACCCTTCACAAAATTCATGGTCCTGAAATTTTATGGGTTGATTCATCAAACTTGACTGTATTTGAATTTCATGGATACTTCTTCTTGTATAATCATTAATCACAAACTTGCAAGTATGTATCCCTATATTCTCAAATTCTTGCAATATCCATATTTGTCTGGGGGCATAACCCGTGTAGAAGAAATGAAAGACAATATAGAAGAATCTGTATAACTTTTTGTAGTCAAAATATGTAATGATCATATATGATTCTAGTGGGCACCAAGTTTTTAGGAGGCTAAGGGTTAATATTCTGCAACATTTGGCATTCTTATGCCAAAGAAAATGTCCTAGCAGAAGACAAAGGATTAAAGACTATTAGAAAAACTGAATACACCAATTTTACTTTTTAGGCTTTCATCTCATCCCTCTAACATGTTTCAGTGGTTCTCTTTAGGGTGTATTTTCAGCAATCAGTATGATTGTGCTACTGGATTTTTTATTAAAGTTTTAGCTTAATTTGATGCAACTTTGGTTCATTGTGTCATGACTAAGTGTTTGACCTTTATTAGTTCACTACATTTTGTAGTATATAGTTAAGAGATCAAGGAGAAATAATTTTGGTGGGCATGAATTTTATGGCGAATATAAACAATCAAATGATATTTTTTGCCCTTTGCTTATCTTCTCATAAAACCAAGTCTCATAGAACTATCCAAACATATGCTGGCCAATGCTGTGCATCGTCGTGGATAGTGATTATTCTCCTATTTTGGTAGATTTGTTATGGTGGATACTTTTGCAGAACATTTTTATATGGTATTGGATTGATACTAAGCTGCTGCAGTATACACCAGCATCTGCTTGTAAGGCGATATACCTGTTTTCTACAGGTCCAACAAGCCAATGATTTTACTGAAAGTATGTGTTCTTCCAAGGAACAATACTACTACCACTTCAATGGCTACTTCAGTTTTCTTTCCTTTACCCCTCACCTGGTAATTCAATTTCTTTCTTAATATTTGATTGCCCATTATTTTCCATGCTATTTGAAGTTGGTAATTGGGTATTTTCAATGTAGGTTTTGCACTATACAGAATTTTCACTTAATTCTCCTAATTGTTTGTAGAAGACCAACACAATTTTCCACATATACATTTGTATGATAGATGAAATGTTGATAATGCATTATTCTTGGCATTCATTTTTTTTATTTGAGATTTTTGGAGTTATAATGTCGATGATTGATACTTTTCCAGCTAGTAATTTAGATTGCTAGTAAATGTGTATATGTATTTGTCATTGATTTTATTTTAATGATTTCAAAATAGGGTGGTATGATGTCATAATTCTTCCGGTTCATGAGTGCAAGTGGAAGTTTAAGGAAGGGGATGTTGCGATCCTTTCAACACCGAGACCTGGTTCAGGTTTGAAGTTTAAACTTGTTTGATCCTCTGATTTTCAAACTATTAGTAGATATGCGTGTATTTTATTTCTTGGTGTTTAGAGTTTGACCAGTTTTACTGTAACATATGGAAGCATCTAGATCAAATAAGAAGAGTGTTAATTCTACTGGCGCCGAGGATGACGGCGAATATGAGCTAACAGGGCGGGTTGCTGACACTGTTAGAAGGCACATTCCTATAGACACCCGAGACCCCACGGGAGCAATTTTTTATTTTCATGTCGGGGATTCATATGATTCTAGCAGGTAATTCCCTTTCTCTAATGTCTGCTAAAATCAAAATACTCCTTTTATCATTATTTTATAGATTTGTATTAGATAATTTAGTCTTGTTGCTAAGGATGCATTTAATCCTGTTTGGAACTGGGTAGATTTAGGCTCTGTTTGGCACGGTTGTTGCACATATCCTATTACTATAGCTTACTTCCATCATTTAGCAACAAATCCACTTTCTGTTTTGAAAAAGAAAAAAAAACAAGTTTCACCACTCAATTTGGATTAAAATTAACAATTGTCTTCTTTTATTTGGATTAAAATTAACAATTAGTCGCTGCTTTCTGTAGATTGTGTATGTATGGATATATGTGAGTGTGTATAAATATTTTTTCCTCTCAATTTGGATTAAAATTAACAATTGTTTTCTTTTATTTGTAGGGTACGGGATCCTTGGTTGGAAGTGACAGATGATCAAAAAGTGATAGAAGATTCATTAGTCAGAAAATGACGAGAAATTCATTAGTCGGAATGTGTCAAAGTTGATGTCTTATTTAAACTTGTAGATCTTAATGTTATGTAATTATTTTTGAAGATTCATTATTATTATTATGTAATTTGACTACATATAAAACTTCTATTTGTGAATAAATAAATATTTAATGAATCTGGATGCTATCTTGTGATGTCTTATTTTTTTGGAAGTTTTTGTGAGCATATTATGATATATAAATGAATTGGCTGTAGTGAGGAGTAGAAAACTATTGTAACGAATTTATTGCGAGGAAATAATATATATTGTAATCGATTTTTTGTGAGGGAAAAAATCATTCGTAACGAAATAATATTTATTGTAACTAATTTATTGTGAGGAAGAATTTGTTTTGGGTGAGGAAGAATCTGTTTTGGGTGAGGAAGAATCTTTTGTTACAATTAATTTATTTGTAACGACACACATACATTCATTACAACAAGTATTAGCGTCAAGTTTTAGAGGATGACCGTTACTTAAAGTTGTTTTCGTTACCAAATAGTTTGTGTAACGATTTTTTGGCACTTATGGTAATGATTTAGGTCCTTACTATAGGAACATTTTGTTGTAGTTCTGGATATGAATACTGTACAAACTCCGATGTCTCCTCATCTATTGATGATGAGGGTCCTTTGACAGATGATGATATCAATCAATTGATTGACAACCATGTTGCCCTTCTGAAGGCTTTCAAGGAAAGTACGTTGCTTGTTAAGAAATAAGCAAAGGAAATAGCCTCTCTACAGAAGATTGCTTCCCAACTGGATGAAGTTTCATCTTTCCTTTGTGTAAAAGAGAGAGAAGCAACTCATCTGAAAATCATGGTGGATATTCATGTTGGGTCCTTAAAATACAAGGACTCTATTATCAAGAATCTTGAGGAAAAACTTAATAGGGAGACAAAAGTTGTGGCTAACTTCTCTAAGATAGATTCTATCAAGAGAAGATCTGAATCTGAGTGGATTTCTAAAGTAATCCAATCTCAGAAAAGAGGTCAAGTTCCTATCAGGCCTCAACCTACTTTTCAAAAGGTAATTCTCCCTTCCAACAGGTATGACCAAGACCCTAGGGATGGTCGATGGAGGAATAGGAATCTTCTTTGTAAGACTACAAATGTCTCTTACAATGGAGGAAGAAAGGATATGGGTCTGACTGCTCAGAAGGATCCCCATGAAGAAGAACAAAAGGCCCATACTGGACCTTTTGTATTTAATGCACCAGCTCCATCTCTCTTGAGCAAGACAGTGGCCTTTTCTCAAAATCTCCCTGCTCACACTCTGACCAAGGGTAAATCTTCCATGATGCAAGACCTAGAATCTTCCAAGGACAGCAACAACATGCCCTCTAGAAGGAGAACTACTGCTAAAAGACCTTGTGAAAATCCAAGCTCTTATCATGTCAGACCTACTCTCAGTCAGACTGTGGCTAAGAGAATTTGGAACAAGGAAGCTGCTTCTTCTTCTTCTGTTCAGTCTGCTGTCAACCATACCGTCAGACCTGCTCAGAAAAGAAGATACAATATTCATGAGTGTTGGTGCTATGGCAAAGTTGGCCACTTTGCCAAAGATTGTTGGCACAACCCATGCGTGCAAAGGGCAAGAGATAGTCTTCCTGACAGGGCTCCTGTAGGTAGACATTTGTTTTCTTTTCAAGCTAACAATAACCTAGGACCCAAGTCAGCTTGGGTTCCTAAGGGAAGGTAACTCTGTCTTACAGGATAGTCCAAGTGGCCATAACCATTTATGGTCCTTGGACAATGTTGTACCAGACCCAAGTCTGGGTACAAGAAATGATTCAACTTATTAATATGCAATAAATGACAATGACAAGTGAAATTATTAAGGGGGAGCTTTACAAAGGAAATCCAGATGAACATCAAGAGCTAAAGCTCAGAAGCATGGTTGCTAGTATGCTCAGAAACTGTGAATCCAACATGGATTTCAAGTCTACAGAGCAGAGATAAGTAGAATTCATCTTTCTTTTATTCTACCTCTTAATTTTAGAATTGATTACTCATGCATGAGAAGGGTAATTGAAACAAATGACTAAGAAGATGTAAAAACAATAGTTCTTCTTAATTCATGTGTTAGTAGGCTTACGTGTTCACCATGCCACAAAATTTAACTTGTCTAAACATACCCAAAGACATATTGCATATGGAATACTAAGCTAGGTGATTTAGCTAGGTTAGTATCAAAATTTGGTTGAGACAATTGAGCTTGGGGACTAATACTCTCTTAGTTGAAATAAATATAAGGTTATCAAAATTTTGTCTAATTGCACCCCAATAGGACACGGCTTAACATGTGTACTTCAGGTTCATATTTCCCCTTCAAGTTAGGACAACATAGTTATGGGCTAATCAAAATTTAAATTAAAACTTTTAATTACTAAAGAAAACTGAGGTTAAGCACATTAAGCCCACTTAACTAATACTGGAGAAAAGACAGACTGCGAATATGTGTCAGGACTCTATCATGGCCATTGATTAAGATTAAAACATCAAAGATGGATTAGTGACCTTCCGCCTTCCTGACAGCAATACCTATAAATAGAAGGACTTGTGCAATACGCCAAGTCACTATTCCTTACCCTCTCACGCCCGCATTTGCTAAATCGATGGAAAGCCATTTTCGCCTACTTTCTCAAATTATCCAGAGAGATGGGGATCAAGGGACCGGATTTCCACTTCGAAGGTGCTGAACTGGTGCGAAATGGATTCGTTGATGCTCTGGAAGTAGTTCTGCAGGTGCTTAATCTTCTACAGAAATCTAACCTAGATTTTGTCCTGACAGAACCCTTACTTCTGTGGAAGAGGGAAGTACTAGAATTATTTGCCAATGCCAAAGCGAATGCTTTGGCTGGAAAAATTAAGACCATGGTCAGCGGAAAGAAGATCAAGATGACGCTTAGAAGGCTAAGCAAGGCTCTGCAGCTTCCAAAGCTCTCTGCAACTGAGGACGAAGAAGAGCTATTGATGGACAATGCAAGGTCGGCAATGAAATGGTGTGGACTCTCCAAGCACAAAACCAGATTGATTCAAAGGAAGGAACTCAACCTGAGAGGCAAGTTCCTAGACGACGTCATTGGGAATGCTCTGAAATGCAAAATAGGTTCCCATGATAAAATTTCAAAAAGGATGTTTGAACTTATGGCTAGGGTCATATTGTCCAAGAGAACTATTTAGGGAAGAATGGTGTTTGAAAGAATAGTGGAATGCTTGGCTGAACCCAACTTGGGGAGAATCCTATCACTATTTCTGCTAGAAACTGCTCCAGAAATTATAAATCTGAAACTTGGTGCTAGGATACACCATATGAGAAGGATGGACATCAAGATACTTGAGAGATGGGACAGGGTCCTTCTGCCCCATGGTCCAGAAACTTTGGAGAGAAAAGGGAAGAGAATAGCTGCTAATGAACCCGGCTCCTATAACAGCTCATCTGAGGACGAAGAACCTCATGATCCTGATCTATCATCTTCTGCTGAAGTGTTCAGGAGGGACATGAATATCTAGGTATCCGCCTCTTCTGAACTTACCCCTCTCAATCGTGTGAGCAGACTAGAGTCAGATTCAGTTCCTGAAATGGATGAGATTGTTGTCTGGTTAGCTGGATCTGCTGGAGAGGAAGAAGAGGATTTTTCTCTAGCCAAGGATACTGGCCAAATTGCTGAGGAAATTATTAATAAAATATCTGCAGGAATGGGGGGTGATGCTGCCAGATTGGAGGATGCAGATAAGCAAATACCTATGTTTGAGGATGAGGAAGTACAAGATAGAGATTTGGAAACTCCTAGTACTAAGGGAAGGTTTGCTCAAATTGAGGGGGAGCAATTGATGAAAGAAATAATGCAAGATGCATTATTTGTAGGGGAGCAACTGGAGGTTCCTCAAATAAAGGATGTTGTTATTGCTGACCTACATGCAAACAAAAGCATGGCAGAGGTTGAGGGGGAGAAATCTTCTGGTCTCCCTGCTCATGAGGTACACAATCTTGTGTCATCAGAATCTGAGGAAGAGGAAGATAGTGATAAGAAAGCACACTCCTCATCACATCCAGAAACAAAACAGCCCAAGAGTGGCACAACTCAAGGAACAGGGAGCAAGCCTGTACAAGGAGAAACTGAAGCCCTGGATGAGGTCACATCTGCCAGAATTGATCAGCTGCCATCTACCTTCATGGCCCAGCTAAAAGGTTTGCTAGATGGGAAAATAAGGGCATTGGAAAACTATGTGGATGAAGCCCTCAAAGATGTTAGAAATGATCTTGCAACTGAGATCAAATCTATAAGGTTTGAAGTGAATCTGCTGAAAGTAGAAACAATAAAATTCTTTACCAGAGCTGCTTCTGCTGTAGATTACACAATGGAGAAACTGGATGTATCAAATCAGAATATTGCTATTATAGTTGAAAATCAAACTATTCATGTTAAGAACTCTGTGACCATTCATGAGAATGACAAAATTATGAGAAAAGAACAAAACACTGAGATCTTCACTAAGATGGATGCCTGCACTAAGATGCTTGATGACCACATATTACAAGTTAAAAATAAAATAACTGCTGGAGTTAACTACCTTGAAGGGGAAAGAAACAAAGCTAGCACCTCCCAGACTACTTAAGTGATTGAAGAAGTCAAAAAGGGGGAGAGTAATATCATCAGAACAAATACTGAGAATATGGTCTGGGACAAAAATGCTGTGAGAGGCTCATTGGGAATGGAGCCACTATAATATAATAACATCCCAATGATGCCTGACCATTTACAAGATGCCTTAAACAAGATGTATTGCAGTGAAGCCCAAGTTCAGGACAATCAAGAATAGGTTCAATACATTGAAGAAGGTGACAGTGCTAATGCCCAGTGGGGATAAAAGACTACTAGTGCAAAGAATCCTTCCTTCATCCCCACAGTAGACCGATCACTACAAATCAAAGAAAGAATCACTGATGATGCTGAAGTGGAGGCCAAGCTAAGAAAAAAGAGATATATAGAAGAAATTGAACAGAGGCTTGATTTCGAGCAGTGGAGCCCAGAGTCCAGATCTATTATTCTACTAGCTTGGGACCAGGCCAAAGCCAGAAGATCTGATAGAGTTTAATGGTACAACAAAACTGAATTAGATAAGATGGAAAAGAGAGAGATAGAAAGAAGGACTTTCTGGAGGAACAAAAAGGCAAATATTTTGGCTCCTGATGCCTTGGAACCATCCAAGTACTTTCCCAAGCCTTTCAGTTATTTTGAGAGACAAAAGGATGAAGCCGAAGCTAATAATGCTAAGGGTACTGATGGAGTTGATAAGAAAGGGAAGAAGATAGATGAAGATGAAGACAAGTCGATAAAGAAATCCAGAGGCAGTGGAATTATGATAAGGGAACCTAAAACTTTAAATGTCTCAGTTTCTGCTTTCGGGGCTAGGGATGAAACTTTTTGTTTATAATTGCTCAAACATTTATTCCCAATATGATTAAATAGTACAACCTTTTGTTATAATCATGATCTGTCTAACTCTTCATTTGCTATGTCTTTGACTTTTCTGCTACATCATTTGATATGTATATGATTTATCTGAATTATGTTGTGATGATTACATCTGTGATGTGATGAGTTAAATAGTTATAACTTAGGTATGTTTAGTGTATACATTGGCTTAGGTTTTGAATTCTTCAAATAGGGGGAGATTGTTGGGTCCATTAATCCCAATGTCCTAAATTTGAAGAAGGTCTAGCAAAATAATTTATACAAATGTTGTGATCTAACTTGTGTTTAACGTGAATGATTGCAGTTTGTCCTGATAAGCTATGATGGGACAGGTAGCCTAAGTGGCTAAGTCAGGTAAGTTCTTACCTAAGTGGTTGAAAGACAGAAAACTATCTAAGTCCACAGGCTTTGAGTGAAGATCAGTCACTCAACGCTAGATGACTTATAGTGCTGAATGAAGCCTATACAGTCAAAGCTAAGGCAGTGGCAAGCTAAAAAAATGGCTAAGTCCATAGGCATTGAGTGAAGTCAACTCACTCAACACCATACATCAAAAGGATGTGAGACAGGCTACAACAGTAAAATCTGAAGTTGGAATGAGCTAAAATATGGCTAAGTCCACAGGTGTTGAGTGAAGTCAACTAACTCAACGCATGCTACTTAATAAACAGAAAATTGGCTAAGGCAGAAAACATTAAGTGAGGCATGCTCACTCAACGCTCTCAATGTCATACTACTGAATAAGCAGAAAATTGGCTAAGGTAGAAAGCGTTGAGTGAGTTATGTTCACTCAACGCTCTCAATGCTTATGTTGCTGAATACGAAGAAAATTGGCTAAGGCAAAAAGAGTTGAGTGGAGCTTACAGACTCAACATTGTCAACGCCTAGTGAAGACAGAATTCTGTCTAAGGGGTTTGGCATTGAGTAATGCTTACTCACTCAACACCAAACAATAAAAAGCTGATAAAGCAAGATTGGTGTTGAGTGGAGTTGAATCTCTCAACACCTAGGATCAATCTTAATATTCTTAGTAGTTTGGCATTGAGTGAAAGTGACTCACTCAATGCCAAGAGACAGTGAATCTGTCTAAGTGTTTTGGAGTTGAGTGATGCTTACTCACTCAACGCCTATTCTCTGATGCTTGATTTTAAGCTAAGTCCACAGCTGGTGACATCAGCAAGTCAACAAGTTAACATATTTCAAATTAGTGGCAGGATGGCTACAGTATGCGACAGAGGTCACCACAGATCTACTATACGAAAGTTGGCGTTAAAGCAAATTTGCTGCCAGCATTAAATATGTGGGACCCATTGCTAAAAGAACCATTGGGTCTCAATACATAAAAGAAGTAACAGGTGTTCGTCTTCCCAACTATTAATGGTGGAGCAATAGAACAGGAAGCTCAAGCTGAGAAAGAAAGAGAGCAAGTAAGCTGTTGGAATAAACATCTTCAACAGTAAGATAGTTGGTGCCATTCTTACATGCACCAGCAAGCTAATTCAGAGTATCTTATCTGAGCATAAGATTGCAGCCAAGAGCCGAACCTTGCCGTAGGTTCATTATATTTCCAAAAACTCAAGCACCTGAAGATCTTTATCTGGAAGCTGTGAAGAGAAGAAACCTTGAAGAAGCAGAGATCTGAAAGAAGGATTAGGGGAGTATTTCTCAGGAGTCATAGTTAGGGTTAAATCACCTCAGCCCAGGAAAGAGAGAAGAGCATAACAGAGCTCTACAAGTTGCTTCCAGCACAAGTAATTACTTATTGCTATGAAATTAGTTAGGACTAAGTATATCTTAGTTCAGTAAAGGTTGACTCAGGAAATAATCTCCTGCAGTCATTGTTGGACTGAGTCTATCTCAGTCAAGAAACTTGGCACATAAAAATATCCCTTATATCATGCATATCCATCATCCCACTTTCATCCTGTAGGGTTCAGTTTACCAGGATTTGAATTGTAGGTACCTGAAAGGGTACTGAGTTATAGGAGTGTTGCACCACTCTGAGAGTAGGGCTATGTGCCTGAAGCTGAAGGGCTATAGATCCTGTGTTGTAGACCTTAGAAATAAGGCTGAAGTAGGTGATCAGTGGATCACTGAGCTGTAGGAGCTTTGCAGGGCTCTGAGGTAGGAACCCTTGTGGTTCTGAGTTTGGATTCTGTGAAGAATCTAAGTGTAAGGCTGAGGGCCTGAGGTGTAAGCTCCTTGGGCCATTTTTGAGAAGTGCCTAGTCTAACAAGATAGTTAGATAGGTGGGAGGGAAAGTGGATGTATCCAGTTGGGGAACCACTATAAATCTCTGTGTGCTTTGTTGGGTTGTTTTTTTTTGTGCAGGGTAAATCATCTTGTAAGCAGATATTAATCAACCACTCAAGCGACAAACTAAAAGAAAGGAAAAGAATTAATAAAGAGACCAATAACCTATTCACCCCCCCCCCTCTAGGTGATTTAGCTATCCTTAAAATTAAAGACTTTCAGTAGCCTCATCATGACTTCACCCAAACCCGGTGCACCCACTATAATTTTACCCATGTATGGTCTACTATTCTACCCTAAAACCATGAATTCACTATATGCAGACCATGTGATCGATCCTAAGAGTATGAAGGTAAACACTCTGAATACTTTGTCTACAACCTTATAATTATTACTGGGGATCTACCATGATATATTAAGCACGGCCCCAAACCAGAACTAGGTATTTTTCCTAATTAAATCAGGCTTTAATTTAATTTCCCAAAAATTATTCCTCCTATGACTTTGAACATGAAGTATGAGAATCTAACATGAAATGAACTTACTAAATTTTCCAGAGCTTTTTATTGCCTAAATAACATCAAGGTACAAATTTCATAATTTTACAAAAAGGCATTTTACCATAAATCATAATTCAAACCTTTTGATCAAAATGACAATTTACAAAGTGAGTACCAGATTTTGCTATCCAAAAATTATGAAAAAATTACCAGAGGACTATAATGATCAGAAAACATGTCTGCCCAAATTTCATAATTTTCTAATGCAATTTAACCATTTATTTGAATTTACAAATTAATTTATCTCTAGGGCAACTTATGAAGGAACTACTATATATACTATTCCATAAATTGTAATTAAACTAATAAGGCATTATAGAAACATGAAAAGTTTACCAGTCAAATTTCACAATTTTTCAGTACTCAGTTTGTTCTATAAAATTTTACTTCTCCAATCAACAAACTTTAGTTTTACAAAGGAGGTACTAAAAATATTTAACTTAAAATTATAATAAAATTTGCAGACATAGATAACATCTGTAAAGATCTATTGCCCAAGTTTCATGACCATCCAATACTTTTAGACATGTATTCTATACTTGATAGGGAAGTTCATATCCTAATCAATACGTGATTTGTGGGGTGGTGGGGGGGGGGGTGGAATACTCATAAAATTCTAATTAAATTATCCAAAGGGTTTCTCTTCCCATTGAACCTATCTACAAAGTTTTGAGCCAAGTCTTGGAGAGGTGACCATGTTTCATTCATTGACCCTAAAAGGCAACCCTAAGGTTTGAACTAGGGTCCCATGGTATTTCATCCCTAAATACCTCTAAATCTATTGCTAGGGCTATTACATGAGATAACAATGTATTGGCCTAAGTTTTACCATGTTTAGTTGAGGGGTTGACCACTCAACCATCCTAAGTGTACTTTCTTAAAAACTAGGCTTATTACATTAAATTGACCAACTTTACTCACCAAGATACCCCATAAATTCAACTCCAAAGGAGTTGATATTTTTTATTGGCCCTATAATACACCCTCTGGTCATTTACCAGAGTTTGGTGAAAATTGGAGTCCCATAGACCCTATTTATGTCCCATATATAAATTAATAAAGTATTACAAAAACTATAGAAAAATCATATCCAAAAATTCTAGTTTTTGGATATGAATAGCGTCATGACCAGACCGGCCTATGGTCCCAATTTCAGGCCATTTGAGTTAGTAGGCCACTGGGGGCACTCATTTTAGTTTTTGGTTAGCCTTTGGAAACCTTGCACCAAAAAGTATGTTGAGGGAGATCTAGTGGTCCAAATGGGTTGATTCAAATTTTTTATTAAACTAGACACCAAGAAATAGGTTTTCTATGTTGGATGCTTTTACAGAAAAATCCTCTAACTATTTTTAATAATTTAAACAATGTGGCTGTTAAAAATGTGACAGATTAATTAAAACCTATACTTTAATCATTGGCCTACATATATCGATCAGCCAGATCCAATGGCTCCTGCTCATTGTCCCCGATGAGCTAAGGGCCAGGATTGACTTAACCTGGAGCCATTCCAACTCCATTTCCCGGCCACCCGACCGCCTCCCTGGCTGGCCACCAACACCACCATCTCTGTTGTAGTGGTGGCTATAGCCTAGCGATGGCACAGCTGCCGGAGGGGCATATTCCGGCAAACCAGAGAGGTTCGTTGTAATGCCCCGAAAATCTAAAGGGCGACGGGTAGTGTTTTAAGCCAAATCTGGGATTTGATAGAGGTGGCACGGCCTGGGACACGGGCGTGTCCCAGGGCGTGTCGTGCTCGGGTTCGGCATTAGTTGCGTGGTCGACGATTTTGGAGTCAACGGTCATTGAGGGGGATGAACACAGCCTGGGACACGGGCGTATCCCAGGGCGTGTCACTGACTCAAAGCATTTCACTCAACGATCGTTGAGTGAGGATGCACGGCCTGAGCCTAGGCATGTTTGGGTCCGACACGGGTGTGTGAAATTCGACATGGGCGTGTCGAATACCCGTGTCCTCCTCGGGTCGTTTGAAGAGTTATGCTAAGACAGCTACGCGGCTTGGGACACGGGTATGTCCCAGGGTATGTCTAGCACACGGTATGTGACACAGGCATGTCACATGGCCGTGTCGTGCTCTGGTTGTTTTGGACCTGTGTCGTTGGAGGAACACGCCCATCTATACGGGCGTGTACTGGATGACACGGGCGTGTCAAGCCTGACACGAGCCTGGCGAGTGCCCGTGTTCTTTTTGGGATGCAACAATTTTGACGGCGAATGAGTGACACGGCCTTGGACACAGGTGTGTCGCAAGCCGTGTTTGGCCCAGGTTTTGGAATTTTGGGCTGAATCGCAGCCGTTCATTTCCTTTCTTTGGGATCTAATGGCTCAGGGATGTCATGGATAGGTTTTAATCCGGGAATAGGGTTCAAACCCTCATTCCATTTTCATCTACTCTCTATAAGTCCTAGAGAGAAGGGAGAGCAAGGAGCTCGGAGGAAGAGGAAGATCTGATCGCCGTAGGAGATTCGGAGCGCCAAATCGCAAACCAAGCCCAGATTTGTGGAGGCAAGATAATCGCAGTGCTTTTCATCCGCGTAGTTTTCCAAAGCACCGAAGAGAAATGCTAGGGTAACGATTCTCATCTTGAGCATGTGAACCTCTTCTTCCTTTGCATGGGAAAATCCTCTTCCGCGAGTATGCGGCGAGTTTGCAGTGTTCCTTGGGGAAGATATGTAAAGTCCCCCTTGTTAGAGTCCAAAATCGTAGTACGGACATAAGCATGATGTGTGAAGCCTACCCGGACAAGTTGGTCTGGATCGGTGATGTTGTATTGCATAAGTAGCCAGAGAAGACTCCGTGTCATTGATTGTTTTTGGGTTTCTACGGGGTAGATTGCAGCAGGGATCCTTTGAGATTAACCCCAAGGCGCACCCGGAAAATTGGGTGGAAATGCATTTCTGCCATCTTGGTGTCCTGGGAGCCAACCTTGAACATAACTGGGTTATGTGCTTGTGTAATCAAATTTTGGGATCCGGGAGAAGCTTAGCCCACACGTACGTCTTAAAGTGACTAGGCGGTGTGAGCAACGGGGAAGTGGATGCGGACTCGGGCTATGTGGTTTGGGGTCAGATACCTGAAAAAGGGACTGGTCATTTGCATGGTCGTGCGAGTCTTAGGCTTAGACAGGAAAGACTAAAAATGTTCACGAGATTTGTCGTCCAAGGGATGGTGGTGAGACCATGGTTATGACCGGGTTCACCGAGTTAGTGCCCTGATAGCACGGGGTGTGTGTCCGTGTGAGCTTGCACCTGTGTTGATGTGCTTGTTCACTTTATTACTTGCTATGCTAACAAGTGTAAGGAAGAAGCTTTACCGCCCTGAGTTTGGGGGCGGAATCGTTATAATTTGGTCAGCTTTAGCTAACCGTTATCCTTATTTTCCACTATTGCAGTGTTCTGTGCTTGCAGGTGCTGCGGAGGTGAGCGGCAAATAGCGGGCCAAAGCCCAAGTTGCTGAGCCGGCCTTCGAAGGCCTTATTTTTCTACTTACTTTAAATCAAGTGTGGCCAGCCTGCGAGCCGAAGTTTGTAAAACACTATTTATTTAAGTGAACTGTTGTAAGGCCATAAGGCCAGTACTTTTTGGTACTTTGTATTTCATTCCTGTTTGGTTTGCTAGTGGACATTCATGCTTGTTGGCTGGGTTCTTATTGTTGCAACTTAATAAATTGGTTCCGCTAGATGCTCTGTGTGTATTGGTTGAATGGTTTCATTGAGTAACCCACCTGTCTGTCCGTGGTATATGGCATCGGGCCCTAACCAGACCTACTGCTATATGCTATGTGACGGATAAGGGTGTTACAATTTGGTATCAGATAATCAGTTTCGGTCAGGCTTAAATGAATTCGTGGACGAATTCACTTTAAGGGGTGGTGAGCACATGTGTGTGCGTCATCGTTATAACATGAAAAGAACCCATTAATGTCCACTTAGGAATGAAAATACACATGTTTGAGAAACCTGCGTGTTCCTATAATTGCGTTTTGCAATGTTATTTGGTCACTTATCGGTGTTTTGTACGATTATAGGTGACCAGGAGTGATGCTGGGCCGTCAGAACGTCAAGTTTCTGAGGCGAGTAGCGCACCAAATGATGCGCCTGCAATACCTCCTTCAGCTGAGACCATTCGATTGGTAGCGGAGGCTGTGTTTGCAATGATCAATGTGCAGCCTGTGAGGAAGGTGCGCAACCTGCTCCTGCTGTAGAGCAAGTACCGCTCCAAGCGACGGAGCCATGGAGAGTGGAACAGGTGGTAGTGGAGCCAGTGTTGCCTAGGAGAGCAATGGAGAAGAAGCTTAAGCACATGATGGGATTCAATCCTCTTGTATTCTCGGGGACGGGAACCCCAACTCAAGTAGAGGATTGGCTCTCTAGAATTAAGAGAGTGTTGATAGCTACTGAGACTTAAGAGTGGCAGAAGACAAAAATTTCCATGTTCTTGCTGGATGGTGACACAAGACTATGGTGGGAAGGCTTGGAGCTACACCATCTGAGGGGTAGGCAATTGACTGACGTCTCAATGGAAGAGTTTTCGGGATTGTTCTTGGCTTGATACCTCCCCTCAGCTCAAAGGATAGCAATGGAAAATGAGTTCTAGAAGCTAGTGCAAGGTGAGAGCAGCGTGGATGAATATCTCCACGAGTTTACTCGATTAGGTCAGTATGCAAGCGCTGTTTTCGGTGATGAGGAGCGCAAGACAAGCCGATTCTACGAAGGTCTAAGGGATGACTTGAGACTGCTACTTTTAGGGCCGATGATGCAAGGTTTCCTGACCTTGATCAATACGGCCCGGTCTTTAGAGAAAGACATGAAGAATGTTCAGGAAAAGAAGGACTCCAGTGGTAGGAAGTCAGAGTTCAAGGTGCCGACTTCAAAGTCTGGTTTTTGAATGTGGAATAAGAAGGCTAGGACGTCGGGTCCAGCCCCTTCTTCGGGTGCCTCGGGGGCAACTACCAACCGAACCCTGGGCGCTTGTTTTACTTGTGGGAAGATGGTACATTTCTCCCGTGACTGTTGGAGCGAACGTCCAATGTCTGAGAGAAAGCAAGGAGCAACTTATGATGAAAAAGGCAAGGCGGTGGAGTCAACTGCATCCCATTATGCTCCGACTCAACCAAGAGTCTACAATCTGGGCCAGTAGGAGGCCATCAAACAAGCGGATGTGGTGACAGGTACGGTTTAATTTATAGCAAGTTAGCTTTAAATATTGTTACCTAGTGCTTGTTAGCTTATTACTGTTTGTATAGGCTTTGTTTTGATTTGTGATAGTCCGGCAAGGGCACTATTCGATACGGGAGCTTCACACTCCTTTTTGTCTGAAGGTTTCATATCGCGCATCGGAGTCCCTTCTTCGATGGCGAAGGACAAATTGGACGTGTTGTTGCTGAATGGGTGTTCTATGCGTGCGGACAGAGTTTGTGTCGTAAGGGTTCATATTGGAAGTCAGGAGTTCAACTTACTAGCGTCGTTGCATCCGCTAGTAGAGTTCGACATCATCTTCGGTATGAACTGGCTTTCGAAGCAGAAGGCTTTTATTGATTGCAACTGTAAAGAGGTCAAGCTGGGTGTTGGGCAGGAGACAACGTTTGTGGGATTAATGGGTTCGAGCAAGACGTTGATGTTTGCTCTTCAGGTGGTGAAGGCGGTTCGTGCTGGAGCAGAGATGTTCTTCACATTAGTGGAGGCTGTAAAGCCTAAGTCCACTTTGGATGGTATCCTAGTGGTATGCGAGTACCCCGACGTGTTGCCGGACAATCTTCCTGGCGCCCCACCGCAGCGAGAGATCGATTTCACCATCGAGCTAGTACCAGGTGCCAAACCCGTGCCATGCACTCCTTATAGGTTGGCGCCTAAGGAGATGGCGGAGCTAAAGGTTCAACTGGAGGAGTGTTGGGGTTCTCTATGAGGATGGCACAACACTTGTGCACGCAGCAGAAGTAATAAAAATCAAGAACAACCCAAAGAGATTGGATCGGGCCATGAATGTTGAATCAAGAAGTTAACAAACAACTAGGCAAAAATTACCTTAGCGGCGTTGAGTCATAACTCAACGGAGATGCTCCAAGCTTTGAGTCCTTGTCGGTGGCGAGTTTCACGTAGAATAACGTCTACGTCTCTGCAAAAATCCATACGAGCGGGAGAACACTGAGCTTTTCGTCGCACGAAAGATCGGGAAGGAAATCGTCTGCACCTTGCACTTCCACGGACTGCTAGGTCCGCACCAGGAATAGCAACACCGGCGACTATCGCTGGAAAGTAGGTTGGCGGAGCGAACGATCGGCACTCTTCCGTCCGGCGGGCTACGGTATGCGGCGGATCGGCACGGCGGAACGCTTCCGTCGGGTTCTATCCGACCGCAGGAGAAAAGCACGCATTCGCCTATCCTCCCCAAAACCATAAGTCCTTATTTATACCAAAGGTATAAACAGACCTAAAAGAATCGCTATCCGCAGACCACACAACATAGGGTTTCAGAGTTATTCGCTGGGAATGAACTCCAGGTTCGGCAAGAATCAGATCCAGATTCGGCGAGAATCAGCAGACAGATTCGGCGAGAATCATCTGCAGAATCGTCGAGAATCAAGGATAGAATCGTCGAGTATCACCAATCGCCGGGAATCAAACATTTCAATTCTCGACGAATTCATCGAGAGTCGTCGAGTCATACTCGACGAATCATTCGCGACGAATGATTCTCGACGAACTCGTCGAGAGTCGTCGAGTCATACTCGACGATTCTCGACGAATCTCCTTGGCAACATTTGCCTGACCCCCCCATTCTATATGGTGATTGGTAACTTTTACCAACACAGTCAATCTTCCAACTTATCCACATGCTCTTATGTGCGACTTTGCAGGCTCATATCGCGTTGGCAGTGAGATTACATGTTTGACCACTTCTAGATCACCATGGTAACTCCAACAGTCTCCCACTTAATCTTGAAAGTATCAAACCAAAAACCTCACAAACAATGAACGACATCTAACAATACATCATTGCTACCCAAGCAATAAGAGTTCATAACTCATAAGCCTAATGAACAATGTTCCAGCATTGTCTTTGCCCCTTTGTCCCTTACATCCGGAAAGAACTAGAGGCATGGACCGTGTCACCCTCATAATAGCGCAATCCAAGTATCTTGATCTAGAACGGACTTCCAGAGAATGGTGAGTCCAATATCACATATTGAATCAACCAAGTATGGCCATGCATTTCTCAGTCCAGTTCCATCAAGGGGCCCATGGATGCAACTCCTGTCATATAGGAGGACAAATCCCATATTTGCTCACACACAAACATCCAAATTATTCGTAACGTGCCCAACAACCACCCTTATCATCAACCTTTCTCAAGGAAGATTTTAAATGGCATCAAAGCACGCTTTTCCTCACTTTATGAATATTGTGACTTCAGGTCAAAGGACCACAACACCATTGTCAATTGAGACCTACTCGTGACATGTTTAGATAACAATCCACAAAGTAGTCTCAGGTTGGGTCTGTCCAGTACAACTTGTTCATTAACAAGTACCCACGTGATGACTTGATATCACAATATCATGACCTATGAGAACTGGTCATCAGTCAACACACGTGCTAGTCTTAATGTATCATCATCACCCTTAGTTTCTATGATGATACTATAACCAGGGACCTTTTAAGAATGAAGCTTCAAATAAATCATAGGCTCTCACATTCAAGTCACGTACTTGATGTCCTATGGAAGCAAGCATTCTAAGGGTATTTATTATGTTAACATTTAACTATCGCATAGATAAACCATAATAAAAGAACATGCCATTAATTGTAAAAGAAAAATCTAGGTACACAATTCATCATATGAATAAATAACAAATAGCCAACAGAATATATGTTTACATACAACCCATAAGAATCTCACTAGAGTTGATCATTTAGGTATCGTATACCCATTGATCTAGTATGACCATCATGCTTTTTCTGTGCGAGAGGCTTTGTCAGTGGATCCGTAATATTCTCCTCAGTTGGCACTCTACAAATCTTCACATCTCCTCGTTCGACAATCTCACGAATAAGATGGAACCGCCGAAGTATGTGCTTGGAGCGCTGTGTAACACCCCAAAAAGACTCAAAATTGGATTTGAGGTGCAGGTTGGTTAACACGGCCTGGGACACGGGCGTGTCCCAGGGCGTGTCAGGGGTACACGGCCTGGGACACGGGCGTGTCCCAGGGCATGTTCAGGTTAGTCGACGATCGGAGGTCGACGATAGTCGAGCCTGGGACACGGCCTTCGACACGGGCATGTCCCAGGGCGTGTCACTCAAGAAAATGCCGTACCGAGTCAGAAATGTACACGGCCAGGAACCAAGCCTTGCACACGGTCATGTCCGATTTGACACAGGCGTGTCCAAGGGCGTGTGCCTACCCGTGTACTGCTCTGACTGGTTTTAGCGCTCGTTGAGTACCGTGTAACAGGGGTGATACGGGCGTGTCACATAACTGACACGGGCGTGTCAGGTTCGACACGGGCGTGTCGATGCCCGTGTTCTGGTAATTTTCAGTCGGTGCGAGTGCCGCGTGTGCCGCTTAAGGGTACACGGCATGTGACACGGGCGTGTCACAGGCCGTGTCGGCCAAAAAGTATAATTTTTCAGGCCAATCTTGGCCGTTCATTTTCCTTAAAGGAGATCCTGTGGCTGGGGCTCATTCCTGGGCTGATAAGGCCGGGAAAGGAAGGAGAAAGGCTCATTTCTAAAGTTCATCTTCTCTTTCTAGCTTTAAGAGAGAGGTGAGAGCAAGGTGAGGAAGAAGAAGTGGAATCTGGCTGCCGGTGGTGCTACGGTGGTCCAAATCGGAGCCGAGTTCGGATTTGTGAAGGCAACGCTGCTGCGAAGGCTTTCATCTGTCTCAAATTTCTCTCCATGGCTCCGAAGCGAGTTCCTAGGGTAACGATTTCCTGCTTGGACATGTGAAGTCCTTAATTCCTGCATTGCATAGGGAAAACCCTTCCCCGCGAGTGTGTGGTGGGTTGTGGCATCCCTTGGGGTAGATATGTGAAGTCCCCCTTGTTAGAGTCCGGAATTGGAGTACGGATCTAGGCATGCTGTGTGAAGCCCATCTGGACATGGTCTGGATTGGTGATGCTTGTTTGCATATCGGAGAAGACTCTGTGATTCTTGCTTGTAGGCATGATGGATAAAGTACTGGAGGAAGTCCAGGAAATTATGAGAGTTGGACTCTCTTGTAGCCGTGAGTTGCTACTTTGTGTGAGGTTGAGCCGTGGGGCTGCAACTAGGCAAATGCCTTGGTGGTGGAACAGGCAAGGTGAAGCTGTACCCGCGTCATTCCAGGCTTGAGTCTGACGATTTGAGCAACGGGCAAGGTGGATCTGTACCCGCGTTATGGTTGTCTAACCTTGGGTGCTTAAGACCCTGTTAGGATCACATAGCGAGAGTCGATGGCCTGGGTGCCGATCAGACTAGAATGCTCATATTGGACCGTTATGTCTGGGACCTCTGAACGGTGGTGTGGCTGTGGAACTACGGAACACCGATAATGTGCCCTGAGTGTACGGAGCGTCGGGTCGTCGTGCCGACGTTTGTGATATGTGACTGTGCGGGTGTGCATGTCTTGCTTGAATTGCTATATATCATATTAGAAGATTGCTATGCAGGGATGGAATTCCGCTGCCCCGTGCCAGGGGCAGGGTCGTTATAATTGGTCAGCTGAATGCTGACCGTTGCCCTGTTTGCCACCGCTTGGTGGATTGGTTCTTACAGGTACTGGAGGTGCTGGTCCGAGCGGGACTTAGCGGGCTGAAGCCCAAAGCTGCGCTGCTGCCCTTGAAGGCATTATTTTGTTTCTTTTGTTCATGTGTGGCCGGCCTGCGTGCCGATGTCTGTAATCCACACTCTTGTTAAGAGAAACTGTTGTAAGGCCTTAAGGCCAGACTTTTGTGATGTTTATATATATTCCTAAGTTTTAGTGGACAAGGTTCTTACAGGTACTGGAGGTGCTGGTTCGAGCGGGACTTAGCGGGCTGAAGCCCAAAGCTGCGCTGCTGCCCTTAAAGGCATTGTTTTGTTTCTTTTGTTCATGTGTGGCCGGCCTGCGTGCCGATGTCTGTAATCCACACTCTTGTTAAGAGAAACTGTTGTAAGGCCTTAAGGCCAGACTTTTGTGATGTTTATATATATTCCTAAGTTTTAGTGGACAATGTTCTTTATCTTGAGTTCAAAGATTCAACCGTGAAACTTCCGCTAGAATGCTCTGTGTTAGGATGCGTGGTTATGATATTATGTCGTAGCGTCTCCGCCTGTTTGTGGAATATGGTGTGGGGCCCCGACCGGACCCTCTAATATATTCTTCTTGACGGGTAGAGGTGTTACACGCTGATGGGATTTAGGTTCCTTAGATTGTGCAATTGCACCATTGTTATCATAGTAGAGAACTACGGGACCAACAATATTAGGAACTACATCAAGCTCGCCGATGAATTTCCTAATCCATATAGCCTCCTTCACTGCGTTAGCTACAGCGATATACTCGGCCTCTATTATAGAATCAGCAACTGTCTCTTGCTTGGAACTCTTCCATCTCACATCTCCTCCATTAAGGCAAAACACAAAACCTGACTGAGACTTTGAGTCATCCCTATTAGTTTGGAAGCTAGCATCCGTATAACCACTTAAAATGAGCTCTTCCTCTCCACCATACACAAAGAACACATCCTTTGTCCTTCTCAAGTACTTCAGGATATTCTTGACTGCAATCCAGTGACACTCACCGGGGTCTGACTGATACCTGCTAGTCATGCTCAAAGCAAAGGAGACATCGGGTCGAGTACATAACATCACATACATGATTGATCCAATTGCCGAAGCATATGGAATCAACTTCATGCGGTCCTTATCTTCACAAGATTTTGGACACTGGTCCTTAGAGAGATTCACACCATGAGACATGGGTAAAAATCCTTTCTTGGACTCAAGCATGTTTAACCGCTTCAACACCTTCTCAATGTATGTACTCTGGGTCAAACCCAGCAACTTCTTCGATCTATCTCTATAGATCTTAATACCGAGTATATAAGTCGCTTCACCCAAGTCCTTCATAGAAAAGTAGTTCCCTAGGTTGTTCTTAACAACTTTCAGGGCAGGAATGTCATTCCCAATCAATAGTATGTCATCTACATACAATATCAAGAAGACAACAATGCTCCCACTGATTCGCTTGTAAACACAAGGCTCATCTTCATTCTTAATGAAACCAAACTCTTTGATTTTCTCATCAAAACGAAGATTCCAACTTCGAGAGGCCTGCTTTAGTCCATAAATGGACCTATTCAGCTTGCATACTTTAGTGGCTTCATTTGGGGATACAAAACCCTCAGGTTGTGTCATGTACACTTCCTCAAGGAGGTTTCACTTAAGGAAAACCGTTTTGACATCCATCGGCCACATCTCGTAGTCATAATACGCAGCAATAGCAAGCAATCCTTATGGACTTTACCATGGCAATAAGGGAAAAGGTCTCATCATAGTCAATACCATGAATTTGCTTGAAACCCTTAGCCACCAGTCGCCCTTTGAATGTATGTACATTCCCATTCATGTCGGTCTTCTTCTTGAAGACCCATTTACACCCTATGGGTCATACCCCTTTAGGTGGTTCCATACGGTTCCAAACTTGGTTTGCATACATGGAGTCCATTTCGGATTTCATAGCCTCAAGCCATTTGTCGGAGTCCGGTCCATTCATAGCCTCTTGGTAGGTTGCTGGTTCATCATCATGATCCATAAGAACCACATTACCTATTTGAGACATGAGAAATCCATATCTCTCAGGCTCAAACCTCGGTCTACCAGATCTACGTAGGACTTGTGTTTCTTGAGCAGGTTCTCTAGCTATAACATCTTATAGTCCTGTCTCAGAATCCAATTTCGGTTCATTCACTACCTGTGGTTCTTGAACTTCTTCAAGTTCTACCTTTTCAGTCTTTCTTGATAAGAATTCTCTTTCCAAGAAGACGCCAGTCCTTGCGACAAACACTTTGCCCTCAGACGGTAGGTAAAAGTAATACCCTTTCGTTTCCTTAGGATATCCCACCAGATAACATTTATCCGATATTGGTTCCAGCTTGTCAGGCATTTGACGTCGCACGTATGCCTCACATCCCCAAATTTTAATGAATGACATACTAGGACGCTTCCCAGTCCATATTTCATATGGTGTCTTCAGAACCGTTTTCATTAGAGCGCGATTCAGTGTCATTGCAGCAGTCTCTAAAGCAAAAACCCAAAAGGAAACAGGCAAGAGTGCATGACTCATCATCGAACGTACCATGTCTAATAGAGTACGATTTCTCCTCTCAGACACACCATTATGTTGTGGTGTTCTAGGTGGAGTGAGCTGTGATACAATACCACACTCTTTCAGATGATCACGGCTCATGACTCGGGTATTCGCCACCTCGATCAGATCGGAGTGCTTTAACCCTTTTACCCAACTGTTTTTTTCTTCATTTTTGAACTCTTTGAACTTTTCAAAGGTCTCGGATTTGACCTTCATAAGATACACATATCCATATCTACTGAAATCATCAGTGTACAACCCCGTATTCGCAGAGTAGGGTCCTTTCGGCAGGCCTAGAGCCAGTTTTAAGTTTTTAAGCTTTTTAGAGATTTTGGACTCTTGGTGGCCAATTTTGGCTTGGACTTGGAAATATACTAGTAGGGGGATGAAATATTTTTCTCCCCCCCGGCCCCCTCGGGGGGTCACCAGGCCGCCGAGCTCACCAGTCCGCCGAGCTCACCAGGCCGCCGAGCTCCCCAGTCCGCCGAGCTCCCCAGGCCGCCGAGCTCCCCAGTCTGCCGAGCTCCTCAGGCCACCGAGCTCCCCAGTCCGCCGAGCTCCCCAGGCCGCCGAGCTCCCCAGTCCGCCGAGCTCCCCAGTCCGCCGAGCTCACCAGGCCGCCGAGCTCCCCAGTCCGCCGAGCTCCCCAGGCCGCCGAGCTCCCCAGTCCGCCAAGCTCCCCAGTCCGCCGAGCTCCCCAGTTCGCCGAGCTCCCCAGGCCGCCGAGCACCCCAGGCCGCCGAGCTCCCCAGTTCGCCGAGCTCACCGGGCCGCCGAGCTCCCCAGTCCGCCGAGCTCCCCAAGCCGCCGAGCTCCCCAGTCCGCAGAGCTCCCCAGGCCGCCGAGCTCCCCAGTCCGTCGAGCTCCCCAGGCTGCCGAGCTCCCCAGTCCGCCGAGCTCCCCAGTCCGCCGAGCTCCCCAGGCCGCCGAGCTCCCCAGTCCGCCGAGCTCACCAGTCCGCCGAGCTCCCCAATCCGCCGAGCTCCCCAGGCCGCCGAGCTCCCCAGTCCGCCGAGCTCCCCAGGCCGCCGAGCTCCCCAGTCCGCCGAGCTCCCCAGGCCGCCGAGCTCACCAGTCCGCCGAGCTCCCCAGGCCGCCGAGCTCCCCAGGCCGCCGAGCTCCCCAAGCCGCCGAGCTCCCCAGTCCGCCGAGCTCTAGGCCAATTGGTCGTAGGGGCATTTCGGTCATTTTATCCCCAGGACTTGGAAAAACTATAAATAGACCCCCTTGGGTACCTTTGGAGGGGCATTGGCTTTTGGCTTCCTCCTCCCCAGCTTTTCTCTTGGTAGAGTTGAGAGAACTCTCCAAGGTACCCAGCTCTCATTGGTAAGGGAGGGGAAGTGTTCTTGTGACCTTCCGGGTGTGTGGTGGGACCTCCGCGCTAGAGCCGAGGGTCTGTTCCTAGTTTCCCAAGTCTTCGGCCCGTGACATTCTTCCAAGTGTAGTAGGTGTGAGGTCACCCCTTCGCCAAGGGTCGAACTCCACAGGAACCGGTTTTCCGGTTTCAACATTTTGGTGCGGTGAGCGTGGAGAGTGACCAGCACAGAAGATCTCGGGAGAGTGTCATGGCTGGAGATCAGGGAGGTAGTGATGACCTCGGCAGTCTCCCCAACCCAGGACCCTTCGTAGGAAGGGAAGAGTTCATGGCTTCCATCTCTAGCATCATGGAGATGTTGCGAAGCATTGCTCCTCGGGCTGGCAGCTCAGCTCCCACCCCCAGGGACCGGCTCCCGGGGATCTCAGTGAGCTGCCCCCCAGAGATCTAAGCGAGATCACCCCAGCAGGGGTGAAGGAAGTGCCCTAGGGAGGCGACCTGGGAAGGAGAGGATGGTAGAGGGGGTCGAGCGAGACCTCCCAGGCCGGGAGCTTTTCCCCAACCCGTCGAGTGCTCGCCCCCCAGGCGAGCAGGTCGCGCGAGTGGAGGTGCCGAGAGCTCCCCTTAGGGGGTCACCCTTCAGTGAGTTGATCATCTCAGCTCCCGTTCCCGAGGGGTTCAGAGAGCCAGACATGGCTTACTATACCGGGAAAGATGATCCCGTCCAGCACCTGCAGTGGTTCGAGGATGCCGTCTCCATCAGGCCGATGACGGATGCCTTCAAGTGTCGCCTCTTTGCGATCACATTGAAGGAGAAGGAAAGGGACTGGTTTCATCAACTCCCCCCGAGGTCGATCTTCGGGTTCGAAGACTTGAGCTGGAGCTTTCAACTTCGCTTCTCCACCTCCAAGAAGTGGAAGAAAGGTCCTGAGTCCCTCTTCCTGATAAAGCAAAGGGCTGAGGAGTCGCTGGCCCACTACGTTGATAGGTTCCAGGAGGAGGTCCTTGACATCCAAGAGGTGCCAGGGTATGCCCTCCAGATGGCGTTTACGGTGGGGTTGCGCGAAGGGTTCTTTAAGATGAGCTTGACCCGGAAGACCCCCCTTTCCTTCGAGGAGCTGATGGAAAGGGCGGCAGAGGAGATAGCCATGGAGGTAGCCAACCCGGCCTTCGTGAAGAAGTTGGCAAAGTTGACAGAGGTGGAGTCAAAAGAGCAAGGTGGCTCAAGGCATCAAGAAGAAAGAAGGAGAGAGGAGCCGAGAACTCAGGGGTTCCAAGGACGGGAGGGTCCGGAGCTAGGTTGGAGGCACCAGGGAGGACCTGCCCAGGGTCCAGGAAGAGCTCTCATCCAGGGTGGGGGGGACTTTCAAGGAGGCCAAGGAAGATACAACTTCCAAAGGCAAGCCCCTAGACAGCTCCTACCCCCACCACAGCAAGCGATGGCGATCGGTTGAAGGGAGAGGAGGAACCGTACGGGAAGAGGAAGAGTAAGAGTAGAGTTACCCTACTGTGAGTTTCACCAGGAGGAGGGCCATGCAACAACTACTTGCCCTGAGTTCCAGGAATTGAGAAGGACAAGAGCTCCGGCACCACAACCTCAACAACCGCAAGATCCGGTACGGATTGAAGAAGTCCAGCCCGAGACAGCAAGGGAGAGGTGTGAGGATCGGGTCGACGTGGGAACACGAGGGAAGATATGAGCGACTCACGGTGAAGTGGAGATCGTGCTCGGGTCCTCTGAAGAAGCCTCGCCCCAGTAGAGTCATGTACTTTTCTTATGATGTAATGAGTCCATCCCCCGACCGGTAGAGTCGGGGGGGGGGGGGGGTCATGTAATCCATCACTTTTTCCCCCTTTTGAGGATGCTGAATTTTGGCAGAGTTCAGGTAACATGCCCCATCCCCAAGTCCCTTAGCTCCGAGATGATTCCGCTGCCAGGCTCTCACTAGCTGGTGGGTTCAGGTTGATCTCTCGTGGGAGCTAAGTCCTTTTGCTCCGAGATGATTCCGCTGCCAGGCTCTCACTAGCTGGTGGGTTCAGGTTGATCTCTCGTGGGAGCTAAGTCCTTTTGCTCCGAGATGATTCTGCTGCCAGGCTCTCACTAGCTGGTGGGTTCAGGTTGATCTCTCGTGGGAGCTAAGTCCTTTTGCTCCGAGATGATTCCGCTGCCAGGCTCTCACTAGCTGGTGGGTTCAGGTTGATCTCTCGTGGGAGCTAATTCCTTTTGCTCCGAGATTATTCCGCTGCCAGGCTCTCACTAGCTGGTGGGTTCAGGTTGATCTCTCGTGGGAGCCAAGACCCTTAGCTCCGAGATGATTCCGCTGCCAGGCTCTCACTAGCTGGTGGGTTCAGGTTGATCTCTCGTGGGAGCTAAGTCCTTTTGCTCCGAGTTGATTCCGCTGCCAGGCTCTCACTAGCTGGTGGGTTCAGGTTGATCTCTCGTGGGAGCTAAGTCCTTTTGCTCCGAGATGATTCCGCTGTCAGGATCTCACTAGCTGGTGGGTTCAGGTTGATCTCTCATGGGAGCTAAGTCCTTTTGCTCCGAGATGATTCCGCTGCCAGGCTCTCACTAGCTGGTGGGTTCAGGTTGATCTCTCGTGGGAGCTAAGTCCTTTTGCTCCGAGATGATTCCGCTGCCAGGCTCTCACTAGCTGGTGGGTTCAGGTTGATCTCTCGTGGGAGCTAAGTCCTTTTGCTCCGAGATGATTCCGCTGCCAGGCTCTCACTAACTGGTGGGTTCAGGTTGATCTCTCGTGGGAGCCAAGACCCTTAGCTCCGAGATGATTCCGCTGCCAGACTCTCACTAGCTGGCAGGGCAGGTTGATCTCTCGTGGAGGCTAAGTATTTTTGCTCCGGGATGATTCCGCTGCCAGGCTCTCACTAGCTGGTGGGTTCAGGTTGATCTCTCGTGGGAGCTATGTCCTTTTGCTCCGGGATGATTCCGCTGCCAGGCTCTCACTAGCTGGTGGGTTCAGGTTGATCTCTCATGGGAGCTAAGTCCTTTTGCTCCGAGATGATTCCGCTGTCAGGCTCTCACTAGCTGGTGGGTTCAGGTTGATCTCTCATGGGAGCTAAGTCCTTTTGCTCCGAGATGATTCCGCTGTCAGGCTCTCACTAGCTGGTGGGTTCAGGTTAATCTCTTGTGGGAGCCAAGACCCTTAGCTCCGGGATGATTCCGCTGACCAGGCTCTCACTAACTGGTAGGGCAGTTTGATCTCTCGTGGAGGCTAAGTATTTTAGCTCCGGGATGATTCCGCTGACCAGGCTCTCACTAGCTGGCAGGGCAGGTTGATCTCTCATGGAGGCTAAGTCTTTTAGCTCCGGGATGATTCCACTGACCAGGCTCTCACTAGCTGGCATGGCAGGTTGATCTCTCGTAGAGGCTAAGTATTTTAGCTCCGGGGTGATTCCGCTGACCAGGCTCTCACTAGCTGGCAGGGCAGGTTGATCTCTCGTAGAGGCTAAGTCTTTTAGCTCCGGGATGATTCCGCTGTCCTTGCTCTCACTAGCTGGCAGGGCAGGTCAATCTCTCATGGAGGCTAAGTCTTTTAGCTCCGGGATGATTCCGCTGACCAGGCTCTCACTAGCTGGCAGGGCAGGGTGATCTCTCATGAAGGCTAAGTCTTTTAGCTCCGGGATGATTCCGCTGACCAGGCTCTCACTAGCTGGCAGGGCAGGTTGATCTCTCGTAGAGGCTAAGTATTTTAGCTCCGGGGTGATTCCGCTGACCAGGCTCTCACTAGCTGGCAGGGCAGGTTGATCTCTCGTGGAGGCTAAGTCTTTTAGCTCCGGGATGATTCTGCTGACCAGGCTCTCACTAGCTGGCAAGACAGGTTGACCCCTCGGGAGGCTAAGTGTTTTAACCCCGAGGCTGTCTCGTCACCCAGGCTCCCATTAGCTGGCATGATAGGTTGACCCCTCGGGAGGCTAAGTGTTTTCACCCCGAGGCTGCCTCGTCACCCAGGCTCCCATTAGTTGGCATGACAGGCTGACTCAGCGAATACGTTGGATTGGATGTTTCTTTCCGAGCTTATGCCAACCTCGAAAAGAGCGGGGATTATGTACAACCCCGTATTCGCAGAGTAGGGTCCTTTCGGCAGGCCCAGAGCCAGTTTTAAGTTTTTAAGCTTTTTAGAGATTTTGGACTCTTGGTGGCCAATTTTGGCTTGGACTTGGAAATATACTAGTAGGGGGATGAAATATTTTTCTCCCCCCGGCCCCCTCGGGGGGTCACCAGGCCGCCGAGCTCACCAGTCCGCCGAGCTCACCAGGCCGCCGAGCTCCCCAGTCTGCCGAGCTCCCCAGGCCGCCGAGCTCCCCAGTCCGCCGAGCTCCCCAGGCCGCCGAGCTCCCCAGTCCGTCAAGCTCCCCAGGCCGTCGAGCTCCCCAGTCCGCCGAGCTCCCCAGTCCGCCGAGCTCCCCAGTCCGCCGAGCTCACCAGGCCGCCGAGCTCCCCAGTTCGCCGAGCTCCCCTGGCCGCCGAGCTCCCCAGTCCGCCGAGCTCCCCAGTCCGCCGAGCTCCCCAGGCCGCCGAGCTCCCCAGGCCGCCGAGCTCACCAGTCCGCCGAGCTCACAAGGCCGCCGAGCTCCCCAGTCCGCCGAGCTCCCCAGGCCGCCGAGCTACCCAGTCCGCCGAGCTCCCCAGGCCGCCGAGCTCCCCAGTCCGTCGAGCTCCCCAGGCCGCCGAGCTCCCCAGTCCGCCGAGCTCCCCAGTCTGCCGAGCTCCCCAGGCCACCGAGCTCCCCAGTCTGCCGAGATCACCAGTCCGCCGAGCTCCCCAGTCCGCCGATCTCCCCAGACCGCCGAGCTCCCTAGTCCGCCAAGCTCCCCAGGCCGCCGAGCTCCCCAGTCCGCCGAGCTCCCCAGGCCGCCGAGCTCCCCAGTCCGCTGAGCTCCCCAGGCCGCCGAGCTCACCAGTCCGCCGAGCTCCCCAGGCCGCCGAGCTCCCCAAGCCGCCGAGCTCCCCAGTCCGCCGAGCTCAAGGACAATTGGTCATAGGGGCATTTCGGTCATTTTATCCCCAGGACTTGGAAAAACTATAAATAGACCCCCTTGGGTACCTTTGGAGGGGCATTGGCTTTTGGCTTCCTCCTCCCTAGCTTTTCTCTTGGTAGAGTTGAGAGAACTCTCCAAGGTACCCAGCTCTCATTTGTAAGGGAGGGGAAGTGTTCTTGTGACCTTCCGGGTGTGTGGTGGGACCTCTGCGCTAGAGCCGAGGGTCTGTTCCTAGTTTCCCAAGTCTTCGGCCCGTGACATTCTTCCAAGTGTAGTAGGTGTGTGGTCACCCCTTCCCCAAGGGTCGAACTCCACAGGAACCGGTTTTCCGGTTTCAACAATCAATAAATGTAACGAAGTAGAAATACCCACCTCTAGCCATGAAGCTCATGGGTCCGCATACATCACTATGTACAACACCCAAGAGATCCTCAGCCCTCTCAGTATAACCATTGAAATGGGCTTTAGTCATCTTGCCTAACAAACAAGATTCGCATCGCTCAAATGATTCATAATCAAATGAGTCCAAAAGTCCATCTTTATGGAGCTTGGATATGCGCTTCTCGTTTATATGACCCAAACGACAATGCCATAGATATGTAGGGCTTGAGTCATTTGTTCTTAGTCTTTTATTATTTTCTACATTATAGATCAGATTGTCCAAGTTCAAAACATAAAGACCATTAAACAATTGGGCTACAATATAACAAACATCATTCTTAAATATAGAACAACAGTTGTTCTTAATTATAAAAGAAAATCCAATCATGTCCAAACATGAAATGGATATAATGTTTCTAGTTATGGCCGGAACGAAATAACAATTATCTAGTTCAATTACAAGCCCACTTGGCAAAGAAAGACTGTAAGCCCCTACGGCTACATCAGCAACTCTTGCTCCATTGCCGACGCGCAGGTCCACCTCCCCTTTACTCAGCAATCTTCTCCTTTCCAGTTCCTGCACATTTGTACAAATGTGAGAACCACATCCGGTATCCAATACCCAAGATGAAGGAGCTGAAAGGTTTATCTCTATAACGTAAATATTTGAAGCGGAAGTCATACCTCCCTTCATTTTCTGCAGACCCTCAATGTAAAAAGGACAGTTCCTCCTCCAATGACCAGCCTTGCCACAGTGGTGGCATTTCCCCTCCTTCACCGTGCTCTTCTTTTTCTTTAGTGCAGAAGACTTGGGCTCAAGATATGACTTAGGTCCCACCTTCGTCTTCTTAAGAGCCCTTGCCCTTGCCCTTATGCACAATCAGTATGGTGCTGGCAGGCTTGGCCTTCTTCATATTGATCTCGGCAGTTCTCAACATGCCTAGGAGCTCGGGCAGTGTCTTGTCTATTTCATTCATGTTGTAGTTCAAGACAAACTGCTTATAACTATCCGACAACGATTGCAGGATCAGATTTGTGGCCAACTCTTTACCCAGAGGAAAACCCAGCCTTTCAAGGTTCTCTATATACCCAATCATCTTGAGTACGTGAGTCCCTACTGAGTCTCGAACTCCCATCTTGCACTGAAACAATGCTTTTGTGATGTCAAACCTCTCTTGACGAGCTTTCCTTTGAAATATTTTCTTGAGATGCTCGTCAATCTCTTTGCACCCCATGTTCTCATGTTGCTTCTGAAGCTCAGAGTTCATGGTGGCAAGCATAAGGAATTCGACGTCTAAGGCGTCATCAGTATACTTCTTGTAAGTATCTTTATCAGCACGGGAAGAATTCTCGGTCGGCACCTCGGGGGCTTCTTCTTCCAAGACATAGAGCTTTCTCTCTTGCCTGAGAACAATTCTCAGGTTTCTATACCAGTCCATGTAGTTAGTCCCATTGAGCTTATCCTTCTCAAGGATGGATCTCAGAGACAGAGTGGAGTGTGAACCACTTGTCATGGAATTCTACAAGAATTCATGCAGAATAATATCAGTACCAAAATTTCAAAAACAATTTATTTTAATTTGGACTTTAATTAAAACTCCCACTATTTTATTCGAAATGATGGCCCTCACTATCAATTCAGAGAGTTCATGCGAGCTACTCTCTTAGTGGACAAGATCCGTATTTCACCAACACAATGAGTCAGCTTTGGCTTTTCTCTCACGATGTGGTTATTTAGGTAGGCAACGCTTGCCAATTGCATCCTCATACAATTCTTGTATGGTTGGTGAATAACTCCTTATTCGCATCCATCATATGGTGCATGCCAACCCTATGCCTCTAGGCACTCAACCTTTGAGGTCACCTAGTTAAGCTTGACCCGATGTCGACAGTGGGATATCATAATTATCTGCTCGCACCCTTACTAAGATAGATTAATGCACATTGCTTTGGCAAGCCCACACTTCATCGATCGAGGCAGGAAGAGTGTCATCCATCGGAAGGCATCCGAACACTTAATATTTGATGAAGGGATTTTTGATAATAGGTTAACAATTAACCATGATCAACATTTGATCAATGTGCACATCCATAGAAAAACACTTCTAAAATCCACATGCATCCCTTATGTGCACAACCTGGCACTATCAACATTTGATAGAAAGAAGGGCTAAATATGAACATCCGGACTCTTCCAAATCTTCAGATTTACATACATTGGACAAAGGCAAAGGCAACTCAACTTAAAGCAGTAGACAAGCTCGTCTCTCATTGTTGGATTCAAAATCCAAAACAATACACGGGTTCATTAACCACTCGAGGGATGGTTACTGCTAAGGAGACAACAATTTCTAACAATTAGAAATTACCACGAAATCCCAGACGTTCCTGGCGGGGTTCCAAGGGGCAGAGCCCATAACCTGTGGGTTATGGGCCCATCGATTTCCCTTGTAAAAACCATCAACAATTGATGTTCCAGGATTAAATCTAAACATTTAGAACACTTCTAAATCCCTAGGTTTACACGCACTGGATAACCTAACTTCCAAAACAACAATCATGGCCGAAACCTGGCTCTGATACCACTGTTGGGTTTCTCTATGAGGATGACACAACACTTGTGCACGCAGCGGAAGTAATAAAAATCAAGAACAACCCAAAGAGATTGGATCGAGCCATGAATATTGAATCAAGAAGTTAACAAACAACTAAACAAAAATTACCTTAGCGGCATTGAGTCACAACTCAATGGAGATGCTCCAAGCTTTGAGTCCTTGTCGGTGGCGAGTTTTACGTAGAATAACGTCTACGTCTCTGCAAAAATCCACACGAGCGGGAGAACATCGAGCTTTTCGTCGCACAAAAGATCGGGAAGAAAATCGTCTGCACCTTGCACTTCTACGGACTGCTAGGTCCGCGCCAGGAATAGCAACATCGGTGACTATCGCCGGAAAGTAGGTCGGCAGAGCGAACGATCGGCAGAAGCGAAACTCTTCCGTCCGGCGGGGTACGGGATGCGGCGGATCGGCACGGCGGAACGCTTCCGTCGGGTTCTATCCGGCCGCAGGAGAAAAGCACGCATTCGCCTATCCTCCCAAAACCCCTAAGTCCTTATTTATACCAAAGGTATAAACAGACCTAAAAGAATCGCTATCCGCAAACCACACAGCATAGGGTTTCAGAGTCATTCGCCAGGAATGAACTCCAGGTTCGGCGAGAATCAGATCCAGATTCGGCGAGAATCAACAGACAGATTCGGCAAGAATCATCTACAGAATCGTCGAGAATCAAGGATAGAATCGTCGAGTATCACCAATCGTTGGGAATCAAACATTTCGATTCTCGATGAATTCATCGAGAGTCGTCAAGTCATACTCGACGATTCTCGACGAATCATTCGCGACGAATGATTCTCGACGAACTCGTCGAGTCATACTCGACGATTCTCGACGAATCTCCTTGGCAACATTTGCCTGACCCACCCATTCTATATGGTGATTGGTAACCTTTACCAACACAGTCAATCTTCAAACTTCTCCACATGCTCTTATGTACGACCCTGCAGGCTCATATCGCGTTGGCAGTGAGATTACATGTTTGACCACTTCTAGATCACCGTGGTAACTCCAACAAACACCTGGGTAATTGTGTCGACACATACTTCATATGTGTGAACACATTCTATATTTGTGTCTTGACACATTCAGCTGAGTCAAATAACTCTAAGTGTCAGAACTGTCAGCTGTCAGTTAACTACCGGATCAGCCAGTTGCCTCTGACGAGATCTATAAAAGGAGTTGATCTATCACAGAATGGACATGAAAAAAAGAGAGGGAAAATAAGAAGAAGGAGAATCACTCCAAGAAGAATTCATAGAATTTTATATAACATGAAGATTCTAATTTAAAATATAAGAAATAGATAGCATCTCATCAGATCAGTCATAGTTTGCAGATTTAATTCTGTAAGGAAGAAGAAGCTGGATCTACACTAACTTCTCAAGAAGATTCAACCTAGGGTCTCTCTTTCAAGAAGCTTTTAATAAGTTAAGTCAGGTTAAATAAGATTCATTATAGCAAAGGTCAGGAGAAAGCAGATCCATCAAGATCTGATCAAGATTCTCTCACCTCTCTCTCTCTTTCTAGGTGAAGGAAGAAACATACTCTTTAATCAATTTTCTGTAAGATATATTTTTAGATCTGAGTGTAAGATATTTCAATCTCTAACTTGTAAGCCTGTAACTATAAAGACTGAGGTAGGGTTGTTTGCTTGAGGTAGGAGATTAAGTTCTCTAAGCTGTAGGCCTGGTGATAAGGGCTAAGGTAGGGCTTGATAGGCTGAGTGGTAGGAGTGTGGATTCAATCTGAGGTAGGGTTCTTGGGAAGAGCCTGAGTTGTAGGACTTGTTGAAGTCTGAGTTGTAGGAACCAATTTGGGTTCTGAGGTGTAAGATCTGAGGATCTGAGAAGGTGGAAGAAAGTTTGGCCAGATCTAGTGTACTGCTAGATAGGCGAAGGGGGAAAGTGGATGTACCCATAATTTGGGGAACCACTATAAATCTGTGTGTATGCTATGATTGTATTATTGTGTATTGTGGTAGATGTAGAATTTATAGCTGTGCAGTGATTAGTTTATTAATTGCCTAAGTGAATTAGAATTGAACCTATTCACCCCCCTCTAGGTGTTTAGACATTCTTGAAACCAATTCCTTCAAGTGGTATCAGAGGGAGGTTTATCAAAATTAGACTTAACAGTCTGAGTATATCCTCAAGGCAGTAATAACATAGCCAAGATGGGTTCAGGTGAAAATTACAGAGAACTTGGATCTATGAAACTTTCCATTTGTAGAAAAGAAACATTTGGGATATGGAAAGAGAGGGTCAGATTATTTATGGAAGCATCTGATCCTAGAATCTACATCACAGTTCTAAAAGGTCCTTTCATCCCAATGAAGATATTAGTTCTTGATGCAAATTTACAGACTCCAAAGAGTTATTCTAAGATGATAAAAGATGAGATCATTTTACCAACTTTGGACAAGAGGACACATAACATAATTGTTAGTGCTATAGATGACGCGACCTTTCAGAATTTGGTCCACTACAAAACCTCAAAGGAAATGTGGGACACTTTGATTGTCTACATGGAGGGGGAATAAGAAGTAAGAGAGGATAGGAAGTTCATGCTCAATCAAGAGTATGAAAGCTTCAAACAAATCAAGACAGATAACATAGCTATGTGCTATAAAAAGTTCTTCAGAATTGTCAATGAGCTGATGACTTATGGAAGAGTCTTCAGCACTTATGAACTGAATGATAAGTTTCTCAGGTCATTAACTAAGGACTGGGATACCAATGTCTGTGCCATCAGAAAAGTGGCTAGACTTGCAGATACTCCTCCACCAACCTTGTTTAGAAAATTGTTGTCTAATGAAATGGAGCTAATTGCCAAAAAGGAAGAGGAAAAGAACAACAGGTCTTTTGCTAAAGATAAGTCTGTGGCTTTCAAAGTTGAAACTACAAGGAATGGCAGGAGAAAGACTCCTTCTCCTCCCAGAAAAGTTGTTGATACTGATTCAGAAAGTTAAGACACAAGCACATCAGATGGCCATAACTCTGATGAGGATTTTGCTGCATTTTCTAGGAAATTCTAGAGGTTCCTGAAGAAAAAGAACTGGAGGAGAAGTCCATCCTCTTCTTCTTACTCCAAGGATGACTACTATAAGAGAGAAGAAAAACTCTAAAGGGGAATGGTATGGCTCTAATCCTGGTAAACAAACTTCTACTAAAATTATTTGTTATTGTTGCAGCAAGTCAGGACATGTTATAGCATACTGTCCTATCAAAAGAAAGGAGTTTGGTGAGAAAAAGAAACACCAGCATAAAGGCAAGAAAGAGAAATCCTTTGTGGCCAAGAAGCAGAAAAGCTGAACTGACTCTTCTTCATCAGAGTCAGAAAATGAAGAGGATACTGAGGCCTACATTGGGCTGTTTTCAACTGAGGAAGATTCTGTAAAAAATAGAATTCTTACTGTTGCTAGATGATATCAATAAAGTAGAAGAAAACCAATGCAAAGGATTAATGTCCATAGCTGAGGATGGACATAGCTAGGAGCAGCTTGGTCCTAGTAAGGTACAGTCTTCACATTCAGTGTCAGATTATGTTACTAGCCAAGAATCAGAAGCAGTTTCATCAAGAGATGAAGGTGGCTAAGAATCTGAAGGACACATCAATCAACTGATTGATGATTATGGAGAGCTCCTGCAAGACTTTAAGGAAAGCAGGTTCCTAGCCAAACAGCTGGCAAAGGAGAATGCCACTCTGACGTTGGCTGCTTCATACTCAGCAAAAGTGATGGATCTGAAGTTAAAAGAGATTAGTAAATTGAAGAACATAATTATTATTTAGATGGATACCATTACTTTCAAGAATAATCATATTAGAAATCTTGAAAGTAGACTCCAAAAGGAGAGGGAGCTAGTGGCCAAGTTCTCAAAACCTAGTTCTGTGTTACCTTTGATAGATTCCTTCTCTTCCCAAAAGGGTAAGAAGGGATTAGGTTTCAAAGGAAGAACAAGAGCTGTATAATCCAACAGGAAAGGCAAAGCTCTAGTTCAGCCACTTGCTTTCAAGCCTCCAATTTATTTTAAAAAGGTGGTTCAACCTTCTAACAAGTATGACCTAGATAGTATTTATGGTCTCTGTGAGCAAGACACTAGAAATAGCAAGGGTGATAATGCCTATTGGGCAGTTGTTGGGTACATTGGAAAATGTGTACCTGATTTGAAGAAGCCTAACTTAGCTTAATGATATACATCAAGGTGTATTTGATGTTGTTTTAAGTTGACATA
This sequence comes from Platanthera zijinensis, assembly GCA_039513925.1. NCBI lineage: Eukaryota > Viridiplantae > Streptophyta > Magnoliopsida > Asparagales > Orchidaceae > Platanthera > Platanthera zijinensis. Next base: position 153,437,742 of record CM077090.1, on the reverse strand, counting down.
TGCAGGTGAAGAAGTATTAAAGAATACAGGAAATTATTCTAAGTCCATGTGTCGACACCTGAAGAAATTGTGTCGACACTTCAGAATAATTGGTTCGACACTTGAAGGAAGCTGTGTCGACACAGAGAAAGATAGTCGACCATATTTTTGTCGACACTGGGAAGTAGTGTCGACTCACAAAAAGATAGTCGACCACATTTGTGTCGACACTAGGAAGCAGTGTCGACTAACTGAAAGATAGTCGATCTCAACTTTGTCGACACTGGGAGGATGTGTCGACACATTGAGACAGAGTCGACACACATTGGCAGAAGTCAACAATACTTGTGTCGACACCAGAAGACTGAGTCGACACATATTGGCAGAAGTCAACAATACTTGTGTCGACACCAGAAGACTGAGTCGACACATATTGGCAAGATTGACATTTGCTGAGTCGACACCTAAAGGCAGAGTCGACACATATTATGTTCTGAATCTACAACAACTGTGTCGACACACAGGACTTGTGTCGACACACTGCAAAGTCAAGACCAAGTTATTTTCTGATGAAAGATGAAGTGTTGAGTCGACACAAATTCTCTGTGTCGACTCATTCTCAAGATGAAGTTCTGAAGAAGCTGTGTCGACTTAAAGGCAAACTTGTCGACAACATCAAAGGCTGTGTCGACACCAAAGTTACTTGTGTCGACACATATAGACAGTTGGTCTCGACACTTCCTGACAGTTTGTCTCAACACTATGTTGACCAAGACTAAAGCATAGGATCTGTTTGAAGACTTGACAGCTGTGGGTTGCAGCCAGTTAACTGATGTTGTCAGACTCGTCAGAAGATAGTTATAAACCGGATCAGCCGGTTACCATTAAGAAGGTCTATAAATAGACAGATTCAGAGAGAAGTAAAAAAAAAAGAGATTGAATTTTGGCAATCAATTTGAGAAATCAAATCAAGAGGGAGTAATACACAAAAGAAGATCTTCATCAGAAGATCTAAGAAGACGATCTCAGGATCGATCTAAAAAGAGTTCTATCAAGAATTCAGAAGTGTCATCATAGGTGTTGGATAGAGAGAGATTCAGCCATTTGAAGAAGAAGAAGGAAGCCATCACTGGTTTCTCAAGAAGCTGTTTGGGAAATCAACTCAGCTAAGTTCATATTCAAGAAGCTTTGAAGAAAGCTCAGATTCAGTTGATTTCATTCTTCAGCTGATCAAGAACTGCCTTGTCCTTCTCTCTCTCATCAAGGGCAAGTTAATACAAACTTCTTTTCTAATTTCTGTAGGATCTGTCAATACAGATCTGAGCTGTAAGCCTGTGTTATAAAGGCTGAGTGTAGGAGAGTTGATCTCTGAGTGGTAGGGCTGTTTGCCTGAGTGTAGGAGAAGGTTCTTCTCTGAGTTGTAGGCCTTGCGATAAGGCTGAGGTAGGGCTGTTGAGCCTGAGTTGTAGGAACCTTTTCAGGTTCTGAGCTGTAGGATCTGTGGATCTGAGTAAAGAGGAAGTTTGGCCGAATCTAGCATACTGCTAGATAGGTGAAGGGGGAAAGTGGATGTACCCAAACCTTGGGGAACCACTATAAAACTGTGTGCAATCTGTGTTGTATGATTTTCTGTGATTCCTGTGCTGAGTGTATTAATTCTGTAATTGAATTCTGTCTAAAAGTGTAAACAAGCATAAGAACCTATTCACCCCCCTCTAGGTGTTTAGGTTGTCTTGAAAGTAAAACTATCAAGTGGTATCAGAGGGAGGTTCCTCAAAAAGGACTTAACAGTCTGAGGTAGATCTGAAAGGCAGAATCAAGATTCAAGAAGATGGGTTCTGGAGAAAATCACAAGGAGTTAGGGTCAATGAAGTTACCCATCTGCAGGAAGGAAATCTTTGGAATTTGGAAAGAAAGAGTCAGATTGTTCATGGAAGCATCTGACCCAAGAATATACATCACAGTTCAGGAAGGACCCTTCATTCCAATGAAGGTATCAGTTCTTGATGCTAATATTCAAACTCCAAAGAGTTATTCTGAAATGACCAAGGATGAAATCATTTTGGCAACCATGGACAAGAGAGCTCAGAATATTATTGTGAGTGTCATAGATGATTCTACATTTCAGAATCTGATACACTGCAAGACCTCCAAAGAAATATGGGACACCTTGATTGTCTACATGGAGGGATCTGAAGAAGTAAGACAGGATAGGAAGTCTATGCTCAACCAGGAATATGAAAGTTTTAGACAAGGAAAAACTGATAGCATAACTGAATGCTATAAGAAATTCTATAGAATTGTGAATGAGTTAATGTCCTATGGAAGAGTCTTCAGTACCTATGAACTGAATGACAAATTCTTAAGATCCTTGACAAAGGATTGGGACACAAAGATCTGTGCCATAAGAGAAGTGGCTAAACTGGCAGAGATTTCTCCTCCAACCTTGTTTGGAAAGTTACTATCCTATGAAATGCAACTTATGGTGAGGAAGGAGGAGGAAAAGAATTCAAAAGGAGAGCATAGAGAGAAGACAGTGGCCTTCAAGGCAGAAGCCACTAGAAAGAATAGAAGGATATCATCATCTCCTCCTAAGGAAGTTGAAGAAGTTAGTTCTGAAAATTCAGAGAATCAGGGTTCAGAAAGCTGTGAGTCAGATGCAGATTTTGCTGCATTTACAAGGCAATTCCAAAGATTCTTAAAGAAGAAGCAGTGGAGGTCTAGGCCCTCCTCATCACAGCAAGTTGATGACTATTATCAGAAGAAAAAGTCATCAAGGAAAGAGAAGAGCAGAATAAAGCCCAGCAAGGCCACTACTTCAAAGATTGTCTATTATTGTTGCAATAGGCCTGGACATGTAGTGGTTGACTGTCCTGATAAGAGAAAGGAGTCATCAGACAAGAAGAAGACTTATCAAAAGGGCAAGAAGGAAAAATCCTTTGTTGCAAAGAAGGAAAAGAGCCTAACAGATCAATCAACTTCAGAATCAGAATCTGAAGCTGAAGCATATATTGGACTGTATGCTGCTACTGAAGAAGAGGAGTTCATGCAATTGCTAGACTCCATCTATGAACAAGAGGATCATCAGTGCATGGGACTGATGGTAGGAGTAGAAGAAGACATGTGCCAGAATCAGTCTGGTCCTAGTAAGGTACTATGTCCTTCAATAAAATCTGTTTGTAGTACAAGTACAGAATCAGCTACATCTGCATCAAGTGATGTAGATGCATTTGAATCTGAAGGAGATGTCTATCAATTGATAGATAAGTATGGGGACTTGTTGCATGCCCTTAAGAAAAGCAAGAACCTGGTTAAATCTCAGGCTCAGGAAATTGCTGATCTAAAGGTAGCTGCAACTGAGTTAGAGAAAGTAATTGCTCAGAAGTTAAATGAAATTGCCAAGCTGAAGAATATAACTTTTATTCAGATGGGCACAATTAATTATACCAATGATCAAGTGAAGAATCTGGAGGCCAGACTAAGAATAGAAAAAGATTTAGTGGCTAGTTACTCTAAGCCAAAGTCTGTCTTACCCTTGATAGATGAATTTGTGACTCAAAAGGGTAAGGCAGGATTAGGATTCAAAGGTAACCCCAGGGCAGCCCAATTCAAGAGGAAAGGCAAAGCTCCTGTCAAGCCACTAAACCTTTCAGTCCCTATTAAGTTTAGAAAGGTGCAAGTGCCTTCTAACCAATATGATCATGAAAATATTCATGGTCATTTTAAGACTAATGTTCTGATTAACAAGGGTGTAAATGCCAACAGGCCTATCCATGTTCATAAAACCAATGGTTACAAGAAATCAGTGCGTGAAGCTGCTGCAGCACCAGCAATGGACAGAAATTCTTCTGTCAAGGGTGTATCTAGATCTAGATACAATAAGTTTGAATGTTGGTGCTGTGGCAAGAGAGGCCATTTTGCATTAGACTGCTGGCATAACACAAGTGTTAGAAAGAACAATAGTCTACCTGTTAGAAGAGATAATGGTAGCTTTGTTAATGCTAACCTGAACCAAGGACCCAAGACTTTCTTGGGTTCTAAGGGTAAGTAAATCTGTGTTGCAGGAAAGTCCAAGTGGCCATGCCCCTATTTGGTACTTGGACAGTGGTTGTTCCAGGCACATGACTGGGATAAAGGGGCTGCTGAAGGAGTGTACATCTGTCAAGGATGGACCTAAAGTGATCTTTGGTGGATCTGAAAAAGAAATCAACAAAGGGTTTGATCAAATGATTCAACAGGTATACGCAAAAGTATAGACAAACTCTCCATTGCTGAAGCAACAAAGGAAGATGAAGCATTGGTAAATGAAGGCTATTGTCTAGGGGGAGTACAAGACTCAATAGGAGCTGATGAAAACCAAGAGGTTCAGCATGAAGAAGGAGCTGGAGATGTTCAACAAGAAAGGAATCTACCTCCAGCTACAAGATATTTAAGAGATCATCCAGCTGATCAGATTATAGGTGATCCAAGACAGGGAGTGCAGACTAGAAGCAGAAATCAAAGCACAGACCTGCATTCAAGTTTCCTGTCTCAAATGGAGCCTAAGAAGTTTGAAGAAGCCATCCAAAACCAGCACTGGACTGATGCTATGCAAGAGGAGCTGAATCAATTCAGAAGGTGCAATGTCTGGGAGCTTGTTCCTAAACCAAGAGGCCACAAAATAATTGGCACAAAGTGGATTTATAGGAACAAATTGGATGAGAGTGGAATAATAGTGAAGAATAAAGCAAGATTGGTTGCAAAAGGATACAGGCAGGAAGAAGGGATTGACTTTGATCAAACCTTTTCCCCAGTAGCAAGGCTGGAGGCAATCAGAATGTTCCTTGCCTATGCAGGCTATCAAGACTTCAAAGTGTACCAGATGGATGTGAAATCAGCATTCCTGAATGGTGATTTAAAAGAGGAAGTCTATGTAGAGCAGCCATCAGGTTTTGTAGATCCTCTTAAACCTGATTATGTCTATAAGCTTAGAAAAGCTTTGTATGGGTTAAAGCAAGCCCCAAGGGCTTGGTATGAAACCCTGTCTACTTTCCTTATTGAGAATAAATTCTCAAGAGGAAAAATAGACAAAACTCTATTCCTTATGGAGTCCAAAGGTAAGATCATCTTAGTTCAGATCTATGTTGATGACATAATCTTTGGATCTACTGAAAACAACCTTTGTAAAAAGTTTGCCAAACTTATGCAAGGGAAGTTTGAGATGAGCAGTATGGGGGAACTTAAGTTCTTCTTGGGACTCCAAGTAAGACAGACTGATGATGGCCTATCCATATCCCAGTCTAAGTTCACCAAAGAATTAATTAAGAAGTATGGTATGGAGTCATCCTCCACTATGAGAACTCCTATGGGAACAAGTATGCCTATATGCAAAGATGATGAAGGTAAACCTGTTGATGAATCTTTATATAGAGGAATAGTTGGCTCACTACTATATCTCACTGCTAGTAGACCAGATATTATGTATGTTACATGTGTCTGTGCTAGGTACCAAGCCTGCCCTAAAGAATCTCATTATATTGCAGTCAAAAGGATTCTGAGATATCTTAAGGGCACACCTAATCTAGGCCTTTGGTACCCTAGGAATAGAGATTTTCTACTAACAGGTTATTCAGATGCAGACTTTGCAGGCTGTAGAGAGGATAGAAAGAGTACAACAGGTACTTGTCAATTCTTGGGAGGAAGATTGATATCTTGGAGTAGTAAGAAGCAGACCAGTGTGGCTATATCCACAGCTGAGTCAGAATATGTTGCTGCTGGCAGCTGCTGTGCACAACTATTGTGGATACAGCATCAGCTTAAAGATTATGGTATTCAAGTAAGTAGAACACCTCTTTTGTGTGATTCTAAGAGTGCAATTTCTATTGCTAATAATCATGTTTCTCATAGTAGAACTAAGCATATAGAAATTAAATACCATTTTCTTAGAGAACATGTAGAAAGAGAAGACATCACATTGGAATTTGTTAAAACAGATTATCAAATAGCAGATGTATTTACTAAGCCACTGGATGAAACAAAATTCAATAAATTTAAAATTGAATTAGGCATGCTGACCATTGATTAGTTTATCAACAAACTTATAAGTAACATATTAGATTATCAAGTGGTCTCAAGTGGTATTGACAAAAATAGAATTTGGCTAAGTAAAATAGTGTCGACACATTCAGTGATAATGTGTCGACTCAGTGAAGTCATGACGACTAGTCAGAGAATATGTGTCGACACAGAGAATTTGTGTCGACACTTAAGAATCAAATAGTCGACTCATCCAGGAATGTAGTGTCGACTTCACCAAGATAGTGGTGTCGACACTTACAGATTTTGTGTCGACACTTATCCTAAGAGTTGACACAGAATTTCTGATGCTCTACTATGTCTCTCAGGTGTCGACATATCCAAAATTGGTTTCGACACATAGTAGACAGATTTGTTATCGAGGCAATAGAAGTTTGTGTCGACACATTCCATCTGTGTCGACACATATAGACTGTTTTTGCCCGCCTTTTGATCTTCTTTCAATAGAAGGTATAAATAGGTCAAGAACTTATTCTGTCGACACGCTTACAAGGTTTTCGAGACTGAAACCCTGTGTCAACATTCTCTCTCTCTCTCTTCTCTCAAGCTTTCTCGTCTGATCAATGGCGCCAAAGGTTGCAAATAACGTCAATGAAGGATATGAGTTGGTGCACAATGGCTTTGCGGATGCCCCGACAGATGTTCAAAGGATTGTCAATCTAATTTCTGAGTCTGGATTAGAGTTTCTAGTTTCTGAACCGACAAAGATTTGGAAGAAGGAGGTGATTGAATTCTTTACCTCTGCATCAGTAGATTCAGATGGTCTCAAGATCAAAGCCACAGTTCATGGGTCAAAGGTGAAAATTACCCCAAGAAGTTTAAGAAAGATTCTCCAATTACCTATCATTGAAAATGAAGAAGAAGTATCTGCTTCTAAGTCAAGAGAGGCTCTCCAATGGTGTGGATTGGATCCAACCCTGAAGATTGGAGCTGCTTTCAACAGAAAAGGGATGAATCAACAAGGAAAATTTTTGTCTGAAGTAGTTGACAAGGTGATTCTGTGCAAACCAGGTGGACATGATAGGATTTCAGCCTATATGTTCAGCCTAATGACCAGAATTGTGTTTACAATTCCAACTGACTGGTCAGCTGTAATATTTGATAAAATCAAGGAAGGAATCAAGAAGCCAAATCTGGCTAGAATTATGAGTTTATACCTGATTGGAGTGATCCCTGAGGTTATGCAACAACTGCTTGGGACAAAGATTAATCACATGAGGAAAATGGATACAAGATTATTTTCAAGGTGGGATAGGGTGCTGTCTAAAGATGTGCCTGATGAGAGCAGGCAGGACACCCCTGTGAGATCCCCTGCACATGATCTAAGCACTGCCCAGCATCAAGAAGAGCAAGTGAGAAAGTAGGTTGAAGATCAGCCTGAGTCTGTTCAAGCTCTCACTCCTGCCCAGAATGTATCTACTTCTGAACAGGTACAGGGGGAGCAAGTGCATTCCCCTACCCAGGAAATTCGACATACTGAACAAGTGTAGGAGGTGCAAATGTCTGACCATGTGCAAGAGAAAGACCAAATTGATCTATCAAAAGATTTGAATATTGCAGATCTGGATGATTCAACATCTGTTCCAACTTAGAAGGAATACACTCTAGATGAGTTATTTCCAAATGTTGAAATTGCTACTGATATAGTAGAGGAGGAGCAAGATATTGAGAAGGTACTAGACATGGAGATAGAGCAAGAAATAGAGAAAGAGCAAGAAATTGAGGAGGAGCAAGAAGTTGAGGGGGAGCCTGTGCATGTTGAGGCTGAACAACAAGGCACTGAGACAGATATTCCTCTTCTTTCTCCTGACAGAGTTCAAATTGACAGTTCATCTGATTTTGAGAATGAAGAAGCCAGACTGGCTAAGAAGAAAAAGCTCATGGTCTTTAAGAGAAGGAGCAAAAGCTATAAGCAGACTCTACAGACTACAACTCTCCAATCTCCTTCTGAATTCAATTATAACAAGTTTATGGTAGATTTGCAAGTTAAGTTAGATGACCACAGGTTGGCTGTTGAGAAGTATGTTGATGAGATCAATAAATCCCTTCAATTTGACTTGGCTCAAGATATTAAATCTATTAGATTTGAAGTAAATATGAATAAGAAGGAGATTACAGATTGCTTCCATAAGGGAGGTAATGCTGTGGTATTTTTGGCTAAACAATAGCAGTCTATCATCCCTAAAGTGGATGATATTGTTTTAAAGCAAGGTTATGTTTTGGAGAATCAGCTGAGGATGAATGATAATTTGGCTGAATCTCACCAAGAAATTATTGATGAGTTGACAAAGACTACTACAGGGCTGACTGAAGTAAGAGCAAAGGAGATGGAAGAGTTTGATAAGAAACTTCAAGATGCCATTGAATCAGTTAAAACTGCTATCACCACATCTCAAAAGGACATATCTGACAAGCTTCAAAGGTTGAAACCCTATTTTAAAGAGAGTGTGAATTATCTGGATGGCCAGATCAGATTTCAGAAGGAAGATCTAAGAGATCATATTACCAGAGAAGTCATAAAGGGGGAGAGGTTGTTAGTTCATGCTGGCTCAGAGCACACCAAATGGGTGACAAATAGTATTCGAGCCACATTGGGATATCCACCTTTGTGTGATGATGCTATGGTGGCTGAGTCAGGAATTCAAACAGGTCTACTTGAAGGCAATCAACCTGAGATTGCCCAAGTCATTTACCCTCCTCCAGATTTTGATATGATTGATCAGCAAGTTCAGGATATGTATAGTCCTCCAAAGGAGGTTACCAAGGTTATTATTGAAAAAGTTAATAAGCCTGATGCCAACTTGAAAGAACAGCAAGATGCTCTACTATCCAAGAAAAGATTTAGAGAGCAGGCTGAACTTAAGCCAGATTTTGAGCAGTGGAGCCCTACTTCAAGAAATATTATACTAACTGCATGGAAGGCTGTAAAGGACCAAGAACATGAAAGAGAAAAGTGGTATAATGAAATGGAATGGAAAAAGTTTGAAGCTAGGCAGGAAGCCATAGTACAGTTCAGGAGAAAAGCCAAGATGGGAAGGCTGCCACCAGATGCTCAGGAGCCGAGTAAGTACTTTCCAAAGCCCTTTCATTACTTTGAAAGGCAAAGGCTCAAGGAAGAAGCACAGTAGAAAGCTGAGCTAAAAGGCAAGAAGCCAGCTGAAGTTGCTGAAGCTCCTGTGAAGGCTCAAATCCAATCTGGCAAAGGAATTGTCATAAAAGAGCCTGATCAGTCTTAGTTCTAAGTTCTTTCAAATGTGTTTTGTAATGTTTTGTTTAATCATTCAATGTAAACATCTGTAATCAAACATTACCAAATTATAAACAAAATTTTGTTTGGAATCACATATTCATGTTCACTCTGTGATGAATTGTTAATATTTTGTTTATATTAAGTATTCCTGTAATGTCATACATCATCATATTTTTTTTTTTTATAAATGGTGTATATCATTAACTAAAAGGGTTATGACTTCTCCAAATAGGGGGAGATTGTTGGGTACATTGGAAAATGTGTACCTGATTTGAAGAAGCCTAACTTAGCTTAATGATATACATCAAGGTGTATTTGATGTTGTTTTAAGTTGACATATGCAGGTGAAGAAGTATTAAAGAATACAGGAAATTATTCTAAGTCCATGTGTCGATACCTGAAGAAATTGTGTCGACACTTCAGAATAATTGGTTCGACACTTGAAGGAAGCTGTGTCGACACAGAGAAAGATAGTCGACCACATTTTTGTCGACACTGGGAAGCAGTGTCGACTCACAGAAAGATAGTCGACAACATTTGTGTCGACACTGGGAAGCAGTGTCGACTAACTGAAAGATAGTCGATCTCAATTTTGTCGACACTGGGAGGATGTGTCGACACATTGAGACAGAGTCGACACACATTGGCAGAAGTCAATAATACTTGTGTCGACACCAGAAGAATGAGTCAACACATATTGGCAGAAGTCAACAATACTTGTGTCGACACCAGAAGACTGAGTCGACACATATTGGCAGGATTGACATTTGCTGAGTCGACACCTGAAGGCAGAGTCGACACATATTAAGTTCTGAATCTACAACAACTGTGTCGACACACAGGACTTGTGTCGACACACTGCAAAGTCAAGACCAAGTTATTTTTTGATGAAAGATGAAGTGTTGAGTCGACACAAATTCTCTGTGTCGACTCATTCTCAAGATGAAGTTCTGAAGAAGCTGTGTCGACTTAAAGGCAAACTTGTCGACAACATCAAAGGCTGTGTCGACACCAAAGTTACTTGTGTCAACACATATAGATAGTTGGTCTCGACACTTCCTGACAGTCTGTCTCAACACTTTGCTGACCAAGGCTAAGGCATAGGATCTGTTTGAAGACTTGACAGCTGTGGGTTGCAGCCAGTTAACTGATGTTGTCAGACTCGTCAGAAGACAGTTATAAACCGGATCAGCCGGTTACCATTAAGAAGGTCTATAAATAGACAGATTCAGAGAGAAGTAAAAAAAAAGAGAGATTGAATTTTGGCAATCAATTTGAGAAATCAAATCAAGAGGGAGTAATACACAAAAGAAGATCTTCATCAGAAGATCTAAGAAGACGATCTCAGGATCGATCTAAAAAGAGTTCAATCAAGAATTCAGAAGTGTCATCAAAGGTGTTGGATAGAGAGAGATTCAGCCATTTGAAGAAGAAGAAGGAAGCTATCACTGGTTTCTCAAGAAGCTGTTTGGGAAATCAACTCAGCTAAGTTCAGATTCAAGAAGCTTTGAAGAAAGCTCAGATTCAGTTGATTTCATTCTTCAGCTGATCAAGAACTGCCTTGTCCTTCTCTCTCTCATCAAGGGCAAGTTAATACAAACTTCTTTTCTTATTTCTGTAGGATCTGTCAATACAGATCTGAGCTGTAAGCCTGTGTTATAAAGGCTGAGTGTAGGAGAGTTGATCTCTGAGTGGTAGGGCTGTTTGCCTGAGTGTAGGAGAAGGTTCTTCTCTGAGTTGTAGGCCTTGTGATAAGGCTGAGGTAGGGCTGTTGAGCCTGAGTTGTAGGAACCTTTTCAGGGTCTGAGCTGTAGGATCTGTGGATATGAGTAAAGAGGAAGTTTGGCCGAATCTAGCATACTGCTAGATAGGTGAAGGGGGAAAGTGGATGTACCCAAACCTTGGGGAACCACTATAAAACTATGTGCAATCTGTGTTGTATGATTTTCTGTGATTCCTGTGCTGAGTGTATTAATTCTGTAATTGAATTCTGCCTAAAAGTGTAAACAAGTATAAGAACCTATTCACCCCCCTCTAGGTGTTTAGGTTGTCTTGAAAGTAAAACTATCAGCAGTCCATGAGAAAACCCAAATGGCCCATAATGGACCATTTGTGTTTGGTGTACTAGCCCCAACACTCAAAGACAAGTTAGCAGCTGACTCACAAAGTTTGCCATTTTATTATCAAGCTAAGGGAAAGTATGTTAGTAAAGCAGACTTAGGGATATCTAAAGCTATCAGGAGTATGCATTCTGAAAAGAAGGCAGCTGCAGATAGGGTTCAAGATATCCCAAGTACTTTTGCTGCCAGAGAAGTCCCTAAGCAAGTCTTGGCTGAAAGAATTAAGAAAAGAGCTGATGTTCCAGCTGGTTTAAGAGTCGCAAAAAACATTGTTGTTAAGCCAGTTCTTAAAAGAAGGTACAATGTGCATGAGTGCTGGTGCTGTGACAAAGTGGGCCACAATGTCATTGATTGCTGGCACAATGAGAGTGTCCAGAGAAGTAATGGTGGCTTACCTGTCAGAAGAACTGCAGGTAGGTATGTTCAGTTTAAGTCTAACTTGCACCTAGGACCCAATAAAATTTGGGGTCCTAAGTGTTGGAACACCCTATTATTAATTTGGGCAAGGATCACTATGTTCTTAGGAAATTGTTTTGACCTTCTTGTATAGTCTTAAAGATCAATTAGAATGAATCTAAGGGTTAGAACTTAGGTTTGGAAGCTGCCCCCAAGACCCTCTAAAATCAGAATTCAAGTGCAGAAGACTAAGACATTTTCGTCGAGCTCAGGGCGACGAAATGTCGAACTCAGTTCGACTATCTCTGAGTTCAGTTCAACGAGTCATCGAACTCGGTTCGAAGATCTTCGAGCTCAGGTCGACATTTCTGTCTCTAGCAATAATCCAATCTCTAAGCTCAGGTCGACGATAGTTGAGCTCAGGTCGATGATTTCTGTCTCAAGTCTAGATCCAGTCTCTGAGCTCAGGTCGACGATAGTCGAGCTCAGATCGACGCTTTTCTGAAGAGATCAACGTTTTCAGGAATTCAAATTTAGACAGTTATGGAATTAAATCTGAGTTATTATCAGCATTTATTTCAAAGGATTCTGTAGCCGTTTCAACTAATCTGGAGCAAGTTTCAAGGAAGACAAAATGGAATGTCTCCTAGGACTTCCCTCCAGAGATAAAGCTCATTTAAGGTAGTCATTTATGACTGAGTAACGACTATCTAAAAGACAGATTTTCAGTATATCTCCAGAGAATTATTGAAAAAGACAGAACAAGTGATTTCAATCAAGAATTCTGGGAATAGACACACAAGAGACACAAGTCTACAGGATTACTGAATTCATACAGAACACAAGGAATCATACTGTGAAGGAGATCATCAATAGAAAAGAATTCTTCTATTCTACATCTTCAAGATCTTCTTGATTCAAGTGTTCAAAGGCTTCTTCATCAAAGACTCCAGACATTCCACATTTCAGCAACTGCTGAAATCATCCTTTGCTGGAGATCTAGATCTACTGAAGACCTATCACCCTATGCAAAGCTTTTCTTCCTGAACATTGCAGATCTCAGGGGGAGCTTTGACAACATCATCCACTAGTCTTCTCTTGGATTGTTGATAGAGAAGAACAACAACTCTTTTTCTTTTCCTTTTCTCTCCTGTAAAAGGATTTATCAAAACTCCCTTCAAAAGTTTTGAGGCTGGTTTCTGAGACCTTGTCAAAACTCAGTGGTGGCAAGACACCTGATCAAAAAATCTGGTTTGGTTTTTGAGCACCTTATCAAAAGCTCATTGGTGCCCAGGAAACCTGATCAACTATTCCTACAGTGGATTCCTACCTAGGGTGGTAGAAGAGTGGATGTACCCAGGTTGTTTGGGGAACCACTATAGATCCTTGTGTCTTCTGGTTTGCTGTGTTTTTACTTTGCTGTGTGCTGTGATTTTGCTTTCTTGCTAACCTAGTTTTATATACTGCTAGCACAATTACACCTATACTTAAATCAAGTCTTCCACTGCAAATAATTTTTTATCTGAAAAATTATTTTAATATACTATATTCACCCCCCTCTAGAGTAAAGGTAGATCTTATCCTCACTTTCACTAAGGTTAGATAATATATTTGTTGCAGGTAATTCCAAGTTGCCATACCCCTACATTGTACTTGGACAGTGGATTTTCCAGATACATGAATGGATAATACCTTCTAGGAGATATCATCCTGAAGGTTATAAGAGTTAGCCAGGGATGTCTTTTATTTCAGAATTTAAAGGTTTTCAACCCAGGCACAAGGTAAACTGGGTCAAAAACATATAAGGTTTTTATGTGCAGGTGAAGACCTATCCAGCAATGAACCAATAATGGTATCTGGATAGTGGGTTCTCAAAGCACATGACATGAAGCAAGGAGAACCTCATATCCTTCAAAGCCAAACTTTGACCCAAAGTTATATTTGGAGATTCAAAGTTCTGACAAACAAAAGGATATGGTGCTGTCCAGATTGGCTCAGTCACATTCAAGAAGGTGGCTTATGTAGAAGGACTGAAGCACAATCTAATCAGCATTAGTCAATTATGTGATGAAGGCTACCAGGTGACATTCAACAAATCCTCATGCAAAATAAAATCAGAGGATAACACAACTGTGTTAATAGGTAAAAGGAAAGATAACATTTATCTTGTAGATTTTCTTTCAACTAAAATAGATATTTGTTTATTCAATTCTGTTTGCAAGCCAAATGATCTATGGCATAAGAGATTAGGGCATATAAACCTTGGAACCATTGCTAGGCTTTCCAAGGACAACCTTGTTAGATGACTACCTTCTGGCCCCTATAAGAAGGAAGGACTTTGCAGGGCTTGTCAATTAGGCAAGCAAACAAAAAATTATTTTAAGTCACTTAATAATAGTGATTCACCTAAGATCTTATACCTGTTACACATGGATCTTTTTGGACCCATTACAATACAAAGCCTAGGAGGGAAATCTTATACTCGAGTGGTTGTAGATGACTTCTCTAGATTCACATGGGTGTTCTTTCTGAGGAAGAAGTCTGATAACTTTAAGTGTTTGACAGAGTTTCTCAAATGCATACAGATTGAGTTCAATACTCACATTGCCCTGATCAGAAGTGATCATGGGACAGAGTTTGATTCTCTTCTTATGCAAGAGTTATGTCAGAGTAAAGGGATCAAGCACACTTTCTCAGCTCCTAGAACTCCACAATAAAATGAGGTAGCTGAAAGGAAAAATAGAACCCTTATTGAATTTGCCACCATATTATTGACAAATGCTCACCTTCCTCTATTTTATGGGCAGAGGCAGTGAACACCTCAAACTATGTGTTGAATAGAAGTTTGATACATAAGCTGAAGGGAAAGACTCCCAATGAATTACTCAAAGGGAAGAAACCTAAAGTAGATTACTTCAAGATTTTTGGTTGCATTTGTTACATACACAATACTGACAAGAAGTATATAGCAAAATTCCAAGCTAAAGCTGATGAAGGAGTGTTTCTGGGATACTCCATGATCAGTAAAGCTTATAGGGTGTATAACAAAACTTCTCTTAAAATTGAAGAATCTGTACATGTATATTTTGATGAAACTTACATTTGTTACAAGGAAAAGAATATTTCTACCATAGAACCTTTGTAGGTACACTCTCTTTCAGAAAATTTGGACAGGTTATATATTGTTGAAAAGGATACAACACAGTCACCTACCCAACAAAGAGGTGAAATTAGTGAAGATGAAGAGGACACTACACATCTTGGTACTCAATATCCTGGTGAGAATCATCTTGAAGAGCCAGTTGTTGTTCCACAAGAGGAAATAATAACTCAGGTTGGTGAACAATTAACACCCCCTGTTGATTTAGTAACATCAAGAGATCATCCAATCTCCCAAGTGATTGTATACATCTCAGCTGGTGTGCAAACCAGAAATCAGGTCAACCAAAACATGATGCACACCTACTTTCTATCTCAAATTGAACCTCAATCCATACAAGATGCAAAACAAGATCCAAACTGGATCATTGCAATGCAAGAGGAATTGCATCAATTTGAAAGGAATAAAGTTTGGGAGCTAGTGCCAAGGCCTAAGGATCACTCCATTATTGGAACAAAGTGGGTGTTCAGAAACAAGTTGGATGATCAAGGAATCATTGTCAGGAATAAGGCTAGGCTAGTTGCACAAGGATACTCTCAGGAAGAAGGAATAGACTATGACCAGACCTTTTCACCAGTTGCAAGGTTAGAGGCCATAAGAATATTCCTAGCTTATGCAGCTCACAAAGGATTCAAGGTCTATCAGATGGATGTAAAGAGTGCATTTCTCAATGGAGATATCAAGGAAGAAGTCTATGTTAGACAACCCCCAGGTTTCATCTCTCCAACTCATCCTGATCATGTTTTTAAATTGCATAAAACATTATATGGTCTTAAGCAAGCTCCTATAGCATGATATGAGACCTTAGCATTCTTTCTTCTGAAAAATGATTTTATAAGGGATAGAGTAGACCAAACTCTTTTTATTAGAACCCATAAGGCCAATATCCTACTAGTGCAAATATATGTAGATGATATTATATTTGGATCTACTGATTCAAATTTGTGCAAAAAGTTCTCTAAACTAATGCATTCAAAATTTGAAATGAGTAGCATGAGTGAGCTTTTCTTCTTTCTAGGATTGCAAGTCAAACAGCATGCTGATGGTATATTTATTTCTCAAACCAAGTATGAAAAAGAATTGGTTAAGAAATTTGGTATGTCTGAAGCATCATGTATGAAAACACCTATGCCTACTAATGCTGTATTAGATGCTGATGAACATAGGAAACCTATTGATCAGACAACATATAGAGCAATGATTGGCTCTTTATTGTACCTTATAGCTAGTAGACCTGACATAATGTTTGCTACATGCATATGTGCTAGATTCTAAGTAAGCCCTAGAGAGTCACACCTAACATTAGTAAAAAGGATTCTTAGGTATGTGAAAAGTTATCCAAATCTAGGTCTCTGGTATCCAAAAGACTCAAGATTTGAATTAACTGGATTTTCAGATGCTGATTATGCTGGATGTACAGTAGACAGGAAAAGCACCAGTGGAACTTGCCAGTTCCTTGGTGAAATACTTATCTCCTAGTTCTATAAGAAACAAACATCTGTGTCCACTTCAACTGCTGAAGCTGAATACATGGCAGCAGGTAATTGTTGCTCATAGATTTTGTGGATTCAAAACCAGCTCCTAGACTATGGTTACAACTTAGAAAGGTCAAAAATCTTTTGTGATAACACCAGTGCTATTTCTATAGCACAAAATCCAATCCTCCATAGTAGGACAAAATATATAGAGATTAGGCATCACTTTTTAAGGGATAATGTTAAGAAAAATAAAATTGAACTTCATTATATCCCAACTGATTTGCAAAGGGGAGATATTTTCACCAAACCTTTGGATGAAAAGAAACACACCTTCTTCCTAAATCAGTTAGGAATGTTAGATGGAGGAAGCTTAAATTAAGATCCAAGATTTTTAAAACCCTAAAATTGACCAAGAATAGGTTAAAAACATGATTTTTCTAGTGTCTATAGGGTGTTTCTGATCTCTGAACTGCGCTCGACATTTTTCCCCAAGATCGTCGAACTGAGATCGACGTTTTCCGAAAGCGTCGATCTGAGTTCAACGCTTTCAGATAGCGCTAGGTTATTCTCTTATGGTCAGAGATCGTCGAATGGAGTTCGACGCTCTCCAATATCGTCGAATGGAGATCGACGTTATTGAAGACTCTTTAGATTCCTTTAGTAGCACAGATCATCGAACGAAGTTCAACGATCTTTCCTTTCTGGCGTCGAACCCTAATATAAATTTCATTTTCGGCCGTCGTTCTCCTTTTGCACATTCATACTCTCTATAGAACTTTTCTTTCCCTCCAAACTTCTCTACACTTGGTCGTGTTTGTTTCGTTTTTGCAGGTAAATAATGGTTGTTTTAGTTGCAGTTCTTACCGCCATGAAATTTGATACTGGATTCGACATAGATATGAACTCATTTGAAGGTTTCAAAGACATTCTCGACTTATTCAAAGAACAGCAGTTGGTGCAGATTATGACCACACGGATGAAACTTGCTGCGAATGAGATCAAAGAATGGGTGTACACGGCTTACAATTTGGATCAGAATACTGTGGTTAGTACTATTGCCGGGACTCAGGTATCTCTAACACCTGCCCTCCTGACTGAAGTTTTTCAACTAAGCACTGGAAACTATTCTGTTGAACTATCTGGAGAAGAGTTTGCAAATATGCTTGATAGAATGGGTCATTCTGCAGCAAACCCTAACAAGCTGCTCAAAAAGAATTTGTTAGTTGAATACAGATTCTTAGCTGATGTTGTGGGAAAAGTGCTATTAGCCAAGCACTCTGCTCATGATACCATTTATAGGTATCAATTCTGTTTGATGGCTGTTGTAGTAGATAAGAAATATCTAAATTGGGGAAAGATTTTCTTTGATCTAATCAAGAAAAAGGTGAACAAAAATTTTGTTAACTTTAGAAGGATCCTAGGGATGTTCTTGCATAACAGATGCCCACATTTGCTTGTGTCCAGTGGGATGCACATCAATGCATCCAAGAGGCTGATCTGTGCCCTATTTGGTAAATGGGACAGACAAATTGCCAAGCCAAGCAGAACTCCTGCTGCTGTCTCAACCTCAGGCAAAAGGACTGCTCCAGTAACTCTCCCACATGCAACTGCCCCATTAGAAGAGATGCCTGTTCCCTCCTCATCTCCACCTTCTCCACCCATTGTTTCATCCTCCATCCCTTCTTCCACCATCACCACCTCAACCTCCTCTCCCACCATAATTTCCTCTCCACTTTCAACTCCTTCACCACCACCAGCAACTTCTGTAGACCTTTTCCATACCCTACACTATTATCCACCCCTGGATATTGCCTCATCCATTCCATCTTTCAATCTAATGGATGATTCCTTAATGGATGATTCCCCCTCCTCACCTCTTGAGCCTCCATCATCATCTACCTCCTACCAACAACTTCTATATGATATTCTTGCACAACCATCCTTCTCCCCATCCATCTCCACTCCAATAACTTCCATATCCACCATTCCAATCTCTCAACCATCCATCCTACCATCCACCTCTTCTACTACAACTTCTGCAGCCCCTTCACCACCAATCTCTGCCACACTATCTTCTACCTCTACTCAAGCTCCACTTGAGCAAGTAGACCTCCCTGCCCTAGCAGATAGGCTATATGGGATGTTGGATCCCAGGCTAACAGTCCTACTGGAGACCTCTATGGCTCCACTCCTGAAATCAATCTAGGAGCTATATGCCAGGCTATCCTCTCTTTCTCCTCCTCAGGCAATCTCTTCTATGGGGTGCCTTGATCCAGTTTCTACTAAATCTAGGCAGGGGGAGATGCCATATGAAGAAGAGATGGTGCCTACTGCATCAGAGGATTTCCTGCCAGAGTTTACAGTTCCAGCTCCAGTACCAGTTCTAACAGTTAACCTCAGGTCACTGTTATCAGATTTTGATACTCTTCACTTCAGCTGTCTACCAGCTCAGGAAGTGGAAGATCTAACTAAGGCCATTGTGCCTATTGCCAGCTATGAGCCCAGTCTGATTTCTGCATATTTCAAATCTCTCAAGGCTGTGGAAAGTACTATTTCTGTTGATGATATGGGTGTTGCTGCTGCTATTGATGTAGTTTGTTCTGATAGTGCTGCTGACTTACTGATGAAAAAGGCTGATGAGCCTGCTATTCATATTGAAGAACCTGCTGTCTCTGATGTTGTTATCTCAGTTTCAGTTTCTGCTTCTAAAGTGTCTGTATCTAGTTCTCCTACTGCCCCAATGGTTTCTGGTGCTGATGAATCTGCTGCTATTATTGTATCTGTCAGTGCTGCTTCTGTCACTGTTGTTACTACTGCTGTTGTTATTATCTCTGCTGAACAATCAAAACAACAACAAGAATACCTTAAAAGGATTGATGAATTATATGACAATCCTCAGAGTTTTGATAGTGACAAGTTCCAAACTGATTCTGATTACTCCTATACAACTATTGTAAGGAAGAGGAAAGCTAGAAGCAAGGCATTGAAGAGGGAACCTCCAGAAAAGGTCAAAGATGATAATGATATTCCTTATTATATTCTACATGACTGCCCATCTCAGAACCCTGGATGCAATACTCAAAGAATCAGCTCAAGGCTATGAAGAAAAAGAGGAAGATTGATAAGTATGATAAAGGATCTTCTCACTTTAATCCTCCTCCTCCTCCTCCAGATGCAGGTACTGGTGGAGGTTCTTCTTCTCAATTTGGATCTGCTGCAAAATAAAGCTCTTCTAAACCTTCAGACAGATCTCAACCAAGAGGATATTATCAAAGATGTTATCAGTCAAGGAGAGGACATCACAGAGGAAGTCAAAGAGATTATAGAGTATACTCCAAAGGTCAATCAAGACAACATCCATATCAAAGGGAAGGAAAAGGACCTATTGACTCAACCTATGGTCCTTTCCCTTATAAGCTGAAAGACACTGTTACTTCAAGAGATCCTCCTTCTGATGATACTATGAATAGATATGAACCTCCAGTCCCTTTTGAAGATCCTGAAAATAATCCACTTTCTTGGACTGCCAGGATGAAGGAATTAGCAGCCTTGGATCAGATTAAGAAAGTAAGAGAACAAGGGAGAGACACCTCAAACATCTCAACCTTATCTGAGCAGAGAAAGAAAAAGCTAGAAAGATATTCATCCAGAAAGTTCTTTGACTCAGAAAGCTATATGAAATTGCACCCAGAGGCTGTGGTTCCCAGGCCCAAATCTCAAACTTCTTTAGGTGCTAATGATGACAGGAGATCAAAGAAGGAAGCTCTCAACCCTAACAGAGAAATCTTATTCAAGAAGGGCAATGAAAAGAAGTAAATGTGTAAGCTGACAATATATCTAAATTCTGACTGTCTGCTGTGATACTATATGTGGTTCTACAATGCTGCATTTCTTCTCTCTGCATTATTGTTTTTGTTTTTGATTTCTATCTGTATGCTTTTTATTTCCTATTTGTCTTGTAAATAGTAATCCAAACCCAAATAGGGGGAGATTGTTGGAACACCCTATTACTAATTTGGGCAAGGATCACTATGTTCTTAGGAAATTGTTTTGACCTTCTTGTATAGTTTTAAAGGTCAATTAGAATGAGTCTAAGGGTTAGAACTTAGGTTTGGATGCTGCCCCCAAGACCCTCTAAAATTAGAATTCAAGTGCAGAAGACTAAGACATTTTCGTCGAGCTCAGGTCGACGAAACGTCGAACTCAGTTCGACTATCTCTGAGCTCAGTTCAACGAGTCATCGAACTCGGTTCGACGATCTTCGAGCTCAGGTTGACGTTTCTGTCTCTAGCAGTAATCTCATCTCTGAGATCAGGTCGACGATTTCTGTCTCAAGTCTAGATCCAGTCTCTGAGCTCAGGTCGATGATAGTCGAGCTCAGATCGACGCTTTTCTGAAGAGATCGACGTTTTCAGGAATTCAAATTTAGACAGTCATGGAATTAAATCCGAGTTATTATCAGCATTTATTTCAAAGGATTCTGTAGCCGTTTCAACTAATCTGGAGCAAGTTTTAAGGAAGACAAAATGGAATGTCTCTTAGGACTTTCCTCCAGAGACAAAGCTCATTTAAGGTAGTCATTTATGACTGAGTAACGACTATCTAAAAGACAGATTTTCAGTATATCTCTAGAGAATTATTGAAAAAGACAGAACAAGTGATTTCAATCAAGAATTTTGGGAATAGACACACAAGAGACACAAGTCTACAGGATTACTGAATTCATAAAGAACATAAGGAATCATACTGTGAAGGAGATCATCAACAGAAAAGAATTCTTCTATTCTACAGCTTCAAGATCTTCTTGATTCAAGTGTTCAAAGGCTTCTTCATCAAAGACTCCAGACATTCCACATTTCAGTACCCGCTGAAATCATCCTTTGCTGGAGATCTAGATCTACTGAAGACCTATCACCCTATGCAAAGCTTTTCTTCCTAAACATTATAGATCTCAGGGGGAGCTTTGACAACATCATCCACTAGTCTTATCTTGGATTGTTGACAGAGAAGAACAACAACTCTTTTTCTTTTCCTTTTCTCTCCTGTAAAAGGGTTTATCAAAACTCCCTTCAAAAGTTTTGAGGCTGGTTTCTGAGACCTTGTCAAAACTCAGTGGTGGCAAGACACCTGATCAAAAAATCTGGTTTTGTTTTTGAGTACCTTATCAAAAGCTCATTGGTGCCCAGGACACCTGATCAACTATTCCTGCAGTGGATTCCTACCTAGGGTGGTAGAAGAGTGGATGTACCCAGGTTGTTTGGGGAACCACTATAGATCCTTGTGTCTTCTGGTTTGCTGTGTTTTTACTTTGCTGTGTGATGTGATTTTGCTTTCTTGCTAACCTAGTTTTATATACTGCTAGCACAATTACACTTATACTTAAATCAAGTCTTCCACTGCAAATATTTTTTTATCTGGAAAATTATTTTAATATACTCTATTCACCCCCCTCTAGAGAAAGGTAGATCTTATCCTCACTTTCACTAAGGTTAGATAATATATTTGTTGCAGGTAATTCCAAGTGGCCATACCCCTACATTATACTTGGACTGTGGATTTTCCAGGCACATGAGTAGAATAAGGAGCATGCTAAAGGAATACACTTCTAATAAGAATGGTCCCAAAGTTATCTTTGGGGGCTCATAAAAAGGGGTGACTAAAGGTTTAGGTAAAATAACTAATGGCATAGTAACTATCACACAAGTAGCTTATGTAAAAGGTTTGAAACATAACCTTATAAGTATAAGTTTACTATGTGATCTTGGCTATGAAATTTCTTTCCTCTAGGATGAGTGTCAAATTAGAAGGTCAAGTGACCAAGGGGTTATCTTGATAGACACTAGGAGAGGAAATATTTACTGTCTAGACTTTGAGTGTGAGAGTGAGGACTCTCCTATTTGCCTTGTTACAGATGAGAAAGTTTATCATTATGTCCAATGGAACAAGAGGCTAGCTCACCTGAACTACAAGACCATAGGAAGACTCTTTAGTGAAGAGTTGGTGAGGAATGGTCCTGAGGTTAAGTGCATTAAGGAGGGAATCTGCTCAGCTTGTCAAAAGGGCAAGAAGAATAGGTATTCCTTCCAAAGTCTTGATACCAAAGACTCAGTGAGGTGTTTATACCTCTTGCATATGGATCGATTTGGTCCTATGCCAGTTCATAGTCTAGGTAGGAAAGTCTATACCCTTGTGGTGGTTGATGACTTTTCCAGGTTTTCTTGGGTATTCTTCCTAAGGAGAAATCTGAAACCCCAGATATCTTCCAGACTTTTGTAAAGCAAATTCAAAATGAACTTAATAGTTCTGTGGTGAAGATTAGAAGTGACCATGAGACTGAGTTTCAGTCTGAATGCATGACAAAGTTCTGTGAAGGGCTTGAGATTCATCAGGAATTCTGCTCACCAAGAACTCCCCAGCAAAATGGAATTGCTGAAAGGAAGAACAAAACTTTAATTGAGGCAGGTAGGACCTTGTTAAATGACACTTCTCTCCCAGAATATTTCTGGGCTGAGGCAATAAATACTACTTGTCATGTTCTCAATAGAGCTTCAATCACCAAAAGCCACAAAAAGACTCCCTATGAGATTCTGAAAGGCAGAAAACCTAATTTATCCTATTTCAAGATTTTTGGTAGCAAGTGTTATGTACTTAACAATGGTAAGTCTCATTTGACTAAGTTTGCTGCCAAGTACCAAGAAGGGATATTTATTGGGTACAACAACAATAGTAGAGCATATAGGATCTATAACTTGACTACACAAGTTGTATAAGAATCTATCCATGTGGTCTTTGATGAGTCTAAGGGTCTGTTTGGCGTAGCTCTGGCGGCTGGAGAATCTCTATTCCAGCCGCCAGAGCTGTTTTTTAACTGTTTGAGACAACTCCTTATGAAGAGCTTTTCAGAAATCTGGAGCTGTTTTGCAGCTCTTCAGAAATCTCCCCCCCCAGCTTCAGCTTCCGCAAAATAGCTCTCTCTCTCACAAGTTTTGGAAATTTAATGGTTTCTTCAGTTGGAACATGCTCAGAGGCCGGACGGCCTTCCTCCGGTGATTTTGAGCCCCGGACGGCCTTCCTCCGGCGATTTCGAGCCCCCGACGGCCTTTCTCCGGCAATTCCGAGCGCACTTCTGCATAGAACACCCAAACACTATACAGCTTTTCAAAACTGCTCCCCAGAGATCTATTTTAAAACAGCTCTATCCAAACAACAACTTTTCAATCTGCCAAAGCTATCCCAAACAGAGCCTAAGTTAATTAACTATAAGCTGCCAATCACTTCTTCTAGTCCTGCAGGTTTAAAGGATAAGATGAACAATCTGACCATCAGAGAAGATAAACCAGCAAGCCAAGAGATTGAAGATGATTGATGCTGTCTAGGGGGAGCTAAAGACTTACAAGCTGAGAATGAAGAGCAACCAGCTGAAGACATTGAGGATCAGTAAGATGAAGGAAATGAAGAATAACAAGCTGAAGAAAGATTTCCTCTAGCTATGAAACATTTAAGAGACCATCCAACTCACCAAATCATTGGTGATGCAAGTCATAGTGTAATGACCAGAAGTAAGAGCTTGAACTCAGCACTATATTCAAGATTACTGTCTCAAATTGAACCAAAGAAGTTTGAAGAGGCTATCCAAGACTCACACTAGATTGGTGCTATGCAGGAAGAGCTGAACTAATTCAAGAGATGCAAAGTCTAGAAACTGGTTCCCAGACCTAAGGGACATAATGTCATAGGGACTAAGTGGATCTATATGAATAAGTTAGATGAAAATGACATTTTTGTCAAGAATAAGGCAGAATGGTGGCAAAAGGCTACATGCAGGAAGAAGGAATAGGTTTTGACCAGACCTTTGCCCCAGTGGCAAGGCTGGAAGCAATAAGACTATTCCTTGCCTATGCAGCCTATAAAGAATTCAAGGTCTTCCAAATGGATGTCAAGTCAACATTCTTGAATGGAGACCTAAAAGAGGAAGTATATGTGGATCAGCCATCAGGTTTTGTAGATCCTCACTTTCCTAATCATGTTTATAGTCTTAAGAAAGCTCTGTATGGGTTGAAATAAGCCCCTAGAGCATGGTATAAGACAATGTCTACTTTCCTTATTGAGAATAAATTCTCAAGGGGGAAAATAGACAAGATCCTATTCTTAAGGGAATCAAAGGGCAAGATTATCCGAGTCTAGATATATGTTGATGACATAATCTTTCAATCAACTGAAAACAACCATTGCAGGAAGTTTGTCAAACTTATGCAAGAGAAGTTTGAGATGATCAACATGGGTGAGCTAAAGTTCTTCTTGAGACTCTAAGTAAGACAGACTGATGATGGCCTATCCATATCCCAGTATAAGTTCACCAGGGAGTTGATTAAAAAATATGGCATGGAGACTTCCTCCATCATTAAAACTCTAATGGGGACAAGTATGCCTATAGGCAAAGATAAGGCAGGTAAACTTGTTGATGAGTCTTTATATAGAGGGATAATTGGCTCCTTACTACACTTGACTGCAAGTAGGCCTGACATCATGTATGCTATATGTGTCTGTGCTAGATACTAGGCATGCCCTAAAGAGTATCATTTTTCTGCTACAAAGAGAATTCTAAGATATCTTAATGACACACCAGATCCTTATCTATGGTACCCTAAGAATAAAGATTTTTTGCTAACAGGTTTTTCAGATGCAGACTTTACAGGCTACATGGAAGACAGGAAAAGTACCACAGATATATACCAATTCCTAGGTAGAAGATTGGTGTCATGCAGCAGCAAAAAGCAGACAAGTGTTGCTATATCCACATCAGAGTCAGAATATATTACAATTGGGAGTTACTATACTCAGTTGTTGTGGATACAACATCAACTTAAAGATTATGACATCAAGATAAGTAGAACTCCATTATATTGTGATTCTACTAGTGTTATATCAATTACTAGAAATCCTATTTCACATAGCAGAACAAAACACATTGAAATTAGGTACCATTTTATTAGAGAACATGTTGAGAAAGAGGACATAAGTCTAGAGTTTGTTTCTACTAATAAACAAGTAGCTGACATATTCACTAAACCTCTAGATGAAAGTAAATTCAATTATTTTAAAATTAAATTAGGCATGTTGAACCTGGAATAAGATGATAGGTTAAGAAAAGTTATACTCAACATATGACTATGTAAAATATGTGTCAACACATTATAAATGTCTCGACACAAATGTAATGTGTGTCGATACCTTAGTAGTCTGTGTCGACATACAGAAGTTGATGTCAACACATAGAGTTATCGAGACTCTAAACCCTCTGTCGAGACTTTAGCAGTCAGTGTCGACATAAACATACTTGTGTCGACATACATAACTCTAATTTCAACGCGCATTTTGACCTACCCTATTTTGAAAAGTATAAATAGGAGGAAACGAGACCTTGTCGACTACACTCTCAGAAATCTCGAGACTAAACCATCAGCGTCGATAAGAAATTCTTCTTCTCTCTCTTTAACTTCCACTTCTTTCATCTCTAATGGCGCCCAAGATGGACAATAATATAAACGAAGGTTATGAGCTTGTTCGAGAAGCGTTCAACGATGCTGAACAGGATATCAAGGTGGTTGTGGACCTAATCCAAGACACTGGACTGGATTATCTGGTTTCAGAACCAACAAGGATATGGAAGAAGGAAGTTCTAGAATTCTATTCCAATGCTTCATTAAATTCTAAGGGAAACAAGATTAAGTCTACTATTCTTGGAGAAAAGATAAAAATAACTCTCAAAAGTCTGAGACAATCCCTTCAACTTCTAAGGATTAAAGAAGAGACTGAGATTGATTCTACTTTAATTGTTGAAGTCCTAAAGTGGTGTGGGCTGCCCTCAAACACCAACATTGGATCATCAATGACTAGGAAAGGGATGAACTCCAAAAGAAAGTTTCTATCTGAAATTATCGGAAAAGTAATTCTCTACAAAACTGGGGGGCATGACATGATCTCTTCCTACATGTTCAGTCTCATGACCAGAGTCATCTTCTAGGAGAAGTTTGACTGGAGTGTTGTAATCTTTAACAAGATTAAGGAAAGTATTAAGAATCCAAATCTAGGCAGAATCTTAAGTCTGTATCTAGCTATCAGCATACCTGAGTACTAAACTAGATTGTTGGTTCCAAAATTAACCACATGAGGAGAATGGATATAAGAATCCTATCTAGGTGGGATAAAGTATTGTCCAAAGAAGAACCTGCACCAAAGCACCAGTCCAAACAGGTCACTAAAACAAAGAAAACTACTGTCCAAGATGTAGAGTCCTCTAGTGACTCAGAAGAATAGGTTGAGTTCAGTTCTGATGATGATAACACTGAAATACCAAGGAAGTCTCCTACTCAAACACCTGGAACTGGAGCTCAAATCCAGGGGGAGACTACCCATCTGACAGATAATCAAGAGATATCAGTCCCAGGGGGAGATATCAATACAGATGAGCTAGATAGTGAGACTGCAAACCATGCTGTTATGGAAGTAGTTCAGGACATCAACACAGCTACTGAAACTTCTGAAAAAGAGGCACAAGATGTGCATATTCCTTATCTAATATCACAACCTCAGAATCCTATACATGAGATAGTCCAAGAACTGGAAACTGACTTCCAGGGGGAGCATGAACAAGTAAACAAGGAAGAAACTCCTGTTGATATTCAACAAGATACAAGGGTTGAGGGGGAGGCACCCGACCTAGCCCTAGGACAAGGAGCAGATGCTCTAGAACAACTAGTAGAACTTGACATTTCTTCTGATTCTGCTGATGAGCAAGAAACCTCTAAGATAAAGAAAAGAAAGTTTATGGAGCTAAGGAAAAAGAGCTCTGGATATAAGAAAGTCTTAAAGCCTGGATCCTCATCTACTTCTCCTATAATGGACTTTAGTTCTTTATTAGTACAACTACAGGTCAAGCTTGATGAGCAAAGACTTGCACTAGAAAAATATGTGGATGGAAGTCACAAGGAGTTGCAGTTCAGTCTGGCATAGGACATCAAATCTATAAGATTTGAAGTAAATTTGCTTAAGAAAGAAATGACAGATTGCTTCCATAAGGGAGGCAATGTTGTGGTCTATCTTGCCAAGCATCAGCAAGAGGCAAAGTCTCATGTAGATGATCTGGTTGTCAAGTAAGGGTATGTGATAAAGAACCAGCTAAGAATGAATGAGAATTTGATTGACATGCATTCAATCACTTTGATAAAATTAGCTGAACACACCGCTGCAATACAAACACATATGGACACCAAAGAGTCTGCTATAGAAGCACAGATCAAACTGGATCTGGGAGCAGTTGATAAAGCTATCAATACTTCTGAGTCTGCAATTTCAGCTCAAATAAAGAAGTTCAAGGACTATTACACTACTGGAAATTATTATGTAGAAGATCAAGTTAGATTTCAGAAGAATGATCTCAGAGATCATATTGCAAGATAAGTCATAAAGGGGGAGAGAGTGCTTGTCAAAGCTAGCTCTGATCATGCTAAATAGATATCTAACAGCATTAGAGCTATCTTTGGATATCCACCCTTATGTGATGACAATAATACTAATGAATCTAGATGCCAACCTGCACTCTTGGAGGGGATGCAACCTGAAGTAGCTCAAGTCATATATCCCCCTCCTGAGTATGAAGAAATTCAATAGGCAGTCCAGGATATGTACAACCCTCCATTAGAAAAATTGCTTTTAATTTCTGAAGAAGTGGAAATGGATGATCCAACTTTGCTTAAGGAGCAAGAAGCCTAGTTATTCAAGAAAAGATTCAGAGAACAGGCTGAGGCTAGGCCTGATTTTCAGAAATGGAGTCCAACCTCTAGAAGCATCATCTTAACTACATGGAATGCAGTTACTGAAAATCAATATGATAGGGGTAAGTGGTACTCCAAACAAGAATGAGATAAATATCTTGCATAACAAGAAACTATCTACAAATTTAGGAAGGACTTGAAGGCTGGAAAAATCCCTAAAAATTCCATAGAGCCTTATAAGTACTTCCTTTAACCATTCCACTACTTTGAAAGACAAAAGCTGAAAGCTACTCAACTTAAGGACAAAGAAATCAAAGGTAAGAAGCCTGTTACTGATGCTCAAGCTGAAGTCAAAGCTACTATTTAGACATGCAAAGGAATTGTCATCAAGAAACCAGACCAAGTTTAGCTTTAGATTGACTAGGTTTTAGAAGAACTATGTAAAAAATTTTTTTGTTATTCTTATAAAAACCTTGTAATCTTACTCTGGTTAAATGATATAAAGAAATCTTTGGTTGGCAATAATATATCTATGTCTCTGAGTTGCATGTTTTTCCTTTATGATGTTTCATTTTGGATATTTGTGTGTAACATACTAGTTCTGCTTATGAATAACTCTGTTTGAAATGTCTGAATACATCATGCTTATTACTTTTGGTATATTGGTGTATATCATTGACTATGGGTTATGACTTCTCCAAATAGGGGGATATTTTTGGGTACATTAGAAATTGTGTACCTGATTTGGAGAAGGCTCACTTGACTCAATAATATACATCAGGTTGTATTTGATGGTATATTGAGTTTACTTGTGCAGGCTGAAGAATGCAGAAAATATTCTAAGTACAAAAGTGTTGAGCCATTTATAATATGTAGACACCTTTGAAGGAGCAGCGTAGAGACTAGAAGCAAAGCTGTGTCGACACACAGAATTTGAGTCGATACCAACTGTGTCGACTCTCAAGACTAGTGTCAACACACGTAGATTTGAAGTGCTGATATTAACACAAGGGCTGTGTCGACATACAGGAATTGTGTCGACACACAGATTTTGAGTCAACATCGTGATGAATAAAGAACTGTGTCGGCAGTTCCTGAAGTTTGTTGATAACAACAAAGGAGTTGTGTCGACACATCCTACAAAAGATGTGATGGCAGTTTCTGAAGTTTATCGACAACATCAAAGGAATTGTGTCAACACCCAGGTAATTGTATTGACACATACTTCATTTGTGTCAACACATTCTATATTTGTGTCTTGACACATTCGTATGAGTCAAATAACTCTAAGTGTCAGATCTCAAGACTGAAGACTTGATGTTGGGTATTGTATCCACAATTACCTGGATTTGAGGAAGCCTCCTATCAAAGCTAAGATGAATTCACTATGTATTTGATGAATTTCTTCTAGTTGTGCTTGCAGTTATTCCATGCTAAGTACACACCAATGTCAGGGTGCAGTGGGTCAATATACACGGGTCTGTGCAACGTAATCCCTCGTTGAGCAGATCAATGTGTTGGCCCACGTGCACTCTCTCTATTGGGGTGTACTTAATTTCAAGTACAGGGCTATGATAAAGCAAGAGAAGACAAGGAGCTAGGATGGGCCAAAGACCATCTCACGGGTTGAAAGACGAGAATCGTCTAAGTGTAAATCGTCGAGAATCACCAAGTGATTCTCACCGATTCGTCGAGAATCACCAGTGATTCTCGATGAGTTGTCGAGAATCACTAGTTGATTCTTGCCGGGTTGGGCCGGCTATCTCGACGCAGTCAGAAAAATCATCTAAGGCAGAATCGTCGAGAATCACCAAGTGATTCTCGCCGATTCGTCGAGAATGACTTTGCATTCTCGACGAGTCGGCGAGAATCCAAGGTGATTCCCACCGATTCTCCCCGGCCTCTATAACCTGTGCAGCCAGGATTCTCTAAGTAGAATTCGGCGAGAATCGTAAGTGATTATCGCCGATTCGTCGAGAATCACCCACGATTCTCGCCGAATTTGACTTGGGTATTTTTCCGACTCTATCTGGACCGGTCCACGTTATCTACGGGATTTTGAACCGGACTTTGGTCTTACTGCTGGTGGGGGCCACAACAGTCATCTTCATGACCTAGGGTATAAATATGTTGTATTTGTGAACAGTAAAAGCACGGATTACAGATCGAAGAAAAAGAAGCCGCCGTCAAGCCCTAGATCGGTAGCGAGCTCGGCCGACCTGCTCTGCCTCCGTCGCCGCTGCCTATCACCGAAGCTGATCTCGATCTCCTCCAGATCCTCGGTGATAGAAGCCAAGTCCTGCACTCCGTCTCACGTGTCTATCCAGAGATCTTTTGTCTCTTGATTTGAGATAGGGAAATCTTTCCCCGTCCGAATCGATCGAGACGATTGATCCTCGTGTGACCGTTGGTAGACCTTGCCGACTTTGCTAAGAAGAGTGGATCTACATAGCATCACCGCCTCTCTTGTTGAAGCCTTCGATCTAGAGAAGATTCTCTCCAAGAGAGATCTAGGGTTGTGGACTCTTCGTTGACTTCAAGAACACGTCGTCGAACGAAGAGGGACACCTTAGTCTCCATACGTTGTTTGTATTTCTTACAAGCTATTTTCAATTCTTTGTAAAGGACCGTTTGGTCTCTAGTTGTAGGGTTGGGTGCAACCCGTGTAGTGGGAGTGTTGACTCCTACGTGTGGAAGGGTTCCTTCCGTTAGTGCAAGGATTGGATTTCAATCCTGTTGGTGAAGTGACTGAGTCATCCCTGGTTGGGAGATAGGTCTAAGGGGGAAAGTGGACGTACCCAAATCGGGGAACCACTATAAATTGCTTGTGTACTTTCTTTGCTGTGTGGTTTTGTTTCCTTGTGCAGGTAAAACTTTAATTCCGCACCTACGCTGCAAAGACACCTATCCCCCCCCCATAGGTGTAAGTAGTTGACACTACGTGGACTTTCAAGTGGTATCAGAGCGAGGTTACTCAGCAATAAGGTTAACACCTTGAGTAAGATCCTGCCTCTAGTGTCAGCTAGAAGACGAGACTCAAGCATGGGGCTGGAATTTGATGTCCCTCCTCTAAGACTCCCTGCGTGCACAACAGAGTATTACCCTATCTGGAAAATGAGAGTTATGTTTCATCTGGAGGCCATCGACCCTCGGGCGTCAATCATCTTGGAAGAGGGTCCCTTCATTCCCATGAAGGCTTCTGATTCTGGAAAGGATATCCAAATCCCCAAGAATCCCGAAGAGATGTCAGAGACCGAACTCTCACTGTACAACTTGGACAAGTTAATACATCAGATCATCACTGACGTCTAGTCTGGTGTATCTCGTTCAAGAGTGGACAAGTGTAAGACGGCCAAGTCCATGTGGCAAACCATCTCAGACCTCATGGAGGGATCAGAGAAAGCTGGGACCAGTTGTCAGCAAGAGGATGAAGCCTATATAGGGGTCCTTATTTCTGAAGATAAAGGGCATGATCAATATGTCAGTATCAGGGCTCCTGTGTCCTTGTCAGAGACTGAAGAAGAAGATGAGGAAAGCAGTTCTGATGAAGCTGACTCAACAGTCTTTGCCGATCTGGATGGTAACCCTGAACAACAAAGTCAGAAGCAGGTAACTTCTTCCTCATGCCCCTCTCCTATTGAAGTTCCTGAAGACAGGAATAGTTTAGAGAGTAGTCCTTCCAGTGATGCAAGGGATACAGATAGCTTCCATCAAAAGATTGAAAATCTTGATTCCCTTGAGAGTTCCCTTTAGACGAGCAACTTACTTGTTGAGGAACAAGCTAAGGAGATTGCTCAGCTGAAGATCTTGATGAATCTCCAACTGGAATCCATCAAAGTAAAGGACTCAAAGATCTCGGATCTAGAGAGTCGTCTAGAGACCGAGAAGAGGATAATTTCTAATTTTTCCAAGATTGATGCTATCAAGAGAAAAGCAGAAAATGGGTGGATCTCCCAAATTATTAAGTCATGGAGAAAAGGGGAAACGATATTTAGACCCCCCACTCCAGAAAGGAAGGGTACACATCATGCCTACAGGTATGATCACAGGAACAACCGTGGTCACTGCAAGGGTGATCTGCCCTCATGTGGAAGCACCCATAATGAAAGGGCTATCATGGCCACCCTTGAGAGAATGCCTACGGCTCGTTCTGAACCCTTTGTATTCTCGGCCACAGCCCCAACTCTGCATGAATCTGCTGATATCAGCTCTCACTGCGCCTCTCACCACCCTAGGACACAAAAAAGGGGGTTAGAAGTCATGCAGTTAGTGCTCATGGGGCCTCTGATAGGGTGCTGACTGAAAGGAAGGCACCACCTCCCAGGCCCCATGACGCTCACTACACGCCTTCCTTCCACCCTTTCAAGTGCCACGATGGAAGAGGCAACTTTGAGAACAGATCCGGCTTTATCCCGTTTAGACCTAGGTCCTTGACTACCTCAGTCACCGGTTCAGGTCACAAACGGCGGTACAACATTCATGAATGTTGGTGTTGTGGCAAAGTGGGTCATTTTTCCATAGATTGTTGGCACAACCCTTCTGTGTCAAAGGCAAGGGGACTTCCACATCCTCGAGGCAATGTTAGTCCTCCCTCCAGGATCCCTGATGGGAGGCATCCCAATTATTATACTAACAGGAACCTAGGACCCAATACTTATTGGGTTCCTAAGGCAAGATAACTCTTTCCTGCAGGGTGGTCTAGGTTCCCGTAAACCTAATGGGAACCAGACAGGAGATGTTCCAAAAATGACGTGGAACAAGTATCTGGAAAAGGAGCAGTGCCATCAATACGGGCACGTTCAAGTTGACACTAGGTGAACTTTCAAGTTGACCACCTGGTGTGCCTTGAGCAGAAGTTCTAAATGGTACATCTTTCAATCTCAGGTAATTACAATTAGCTTCAATATATGAGCTATAGTGCATCGATTTTTACATAGATGTATATATGTATGTCTACATATCCACACTAAGTCATGAATTCCCTCTCTCAAAAGTAAATGGTCATGTATAGACTTACACTTATGTGCTTGTTCACCTAAGGAACGATTAAGATTGTAAAAATAACCTTTAGATACATTATTAAAGATTTATCTATAAATACACTGGTAGATTCGAGAATGAACCTCAACAGGCCTAAGTCAGCCCACTGAAAATTAATGAAGATACGCCACTGAAAGTCACTAAAACTTACAACTGACATCCAGAAGATTATGTATATCTCGATCGAAAATTAATCTATTAAAGTTGCCTGCCATGGTTATTGTCTTGGGTATACCAAGGTTAATATGCCTCCTAACTCTGTGTGGAAAACTCCTTACAAACCCTCTATAGATTCATGTATTAAGAAACATATATATTCCGAAGATTAAGAAATACATATATATAGAAGATTTCTCAAACCCTTTGATAACACAAGATTTTGAGAATCCGGTATGCCTCCAATCCCGTCGATTTCTATTTAGAAAAACTCCCGCCGACTCTTCATCTTCTGCACTTCGCAGAGAAACCCATCGATATTCCTCAGGAATCCCGCCGATCCTTCCTTCCCTCCTCCCGGCGACTTCCCGCATCTTAGGTTCCAAATCTCATCGACCTCGTTCTGGATTCCGTAGACCTCTCTTCTCGCGTCCAGGGCGCTCGTCCAAGCTTTCATTCTCCGCGGTTTCGATCAAACAAGGGCACGAGCTCCTCCAGGCTTTCCGTCGTCTCCGTCGACTCTCGCTTCCTCCGCATTTGGGTAACCATTTCCTCTACCTTATAGTGACTCACTGTTAGTATAGCTTCCCTTTTGATTTCTGATTAGGCATAAACTTGGGATTCCCTCCCTAGGTTTGCTATGGCTCCAAGGACCACCGCCGGCCTGGTCACTGGATGTGAGCTAGTGAGAACCGGGTTCTCCCAGGCCTCGGATGAGTTCCGGAACATAATCATCATGCTTGAAGAAGCGGGTCTGACGTTCGTGCTGGAGCACCCGTGCAAGATCTTGGACAAGGAAGTATTGGAGTTCTTTGCAACGGCAAAGCTCCGTCATGAAGACACCTCCATCAAAAGCAAGGTTGCCGGGAAGAAAATCAAGTTCCGCCAGAAAACTGACCCACTGCCTGCGACTATCCAGTAGTGAAGAGGAAGATTACCTGGAGGAAGAGGATAGAGCAAGGACCCTATCCTTCTGTGGATTGGCCAGATGGACCAGGTCAATCAAAAGGAAAGATATGAACGAGGAAGGAAAGTTGCTGTCTGATATTGTTGGGAAGGATCTAATCTGCAAACCTGGATCCCACGACCATATTTCTGGGGAAATGTTCAAAACTCTGGTGGCAATCGTATGCCGAAAGCGGTTCAACTGGGGAGCCATGCTTTTGACAGGATTAAAGACACACTCCGAACCCCCAGCTTTGGCAGAATCATTAGCCTTTATCTGAATCAACTGGACGGAGACACATTCGACATGAGCAAGGGAGTGCCTCTGCACTACTTGAAAAGGATGGATGCTAGCATATTTGACCGATGGGAACGTCAAATAGGGTAGGCTGCCAGGGAAATAGACCAAGAGGCAGCATCTCCAGCCGTGGACACTTGTGCTCCTGCTCATTCTATGGCAGCACCCAGTGAAGTTCCTGATGCCCTGATTGCAGGAACTGAGGGGGAGCCTGTAACCGGTTCTATAAACATCTTATCTGATATTTCTCTGATAGCTAAAGAGGCTGTGGAGATGGTGGCAGATGAAGTAGCAGATGATGAGGAGGTTGAGAACGATGAGGCAGCTCTTATCGACGATGATCTGGGAGATGAGGTGGCTGATGAGGAGGAGGAGGAAGAAGTAGAAGAAGATGTGCACAACTCTTCTGATAAGCATGATCACTTGGAGACTGAGATAGAGGAAGAAGTACCAGAGAATTAGAAAGCAGCAGATTCTCAGGAGGATGCTGAGGTTCCATCTGAGGAACAAGCTCCTAAGCAGTCAGACACAAGGATGGGGGGGAGCAATCCTTTGTTCCCCATGTGGACTCCATACTACTATCTAGCTCTCCCAGTGCTTCTGCGGGGGAGCCGGACCAGGGTCTGCCTGCAGCTACTCCACTTCAAGCAAACCTAGCAAACCACACTGTTAATTTTGTCCAAGGAATGCTTGATGAGCTCAAGAATACGTTTGAGAAATCGCACAAGAAAGTGCTAAAGAGACTGCGGGAGTCTGAGGATCTCATGCTTAAGAATGTGGTTCAGATCAACCACAAACTAGATGTGATGGAAAAGAAATTTGATGAAAAATATACAGAGGCAGGCACAGCCGTATCTCTTCTCATGCAAGGACTGAAAAAGAATACTGACGATCTGGCTGTAGTCAATAAAAATGCACATATTGTGGCAGACAGCATACGAAAATTCGATGGCAACATGGTAACGCTGAACGCAAATCAGAAATCTCTGCTGGACGACTTCAGTAAAACCGTGAAGCACATTGATGCCTCTTTGCATTCCTATACAAACTCTATAGCAGCCGAAGCCAAAAAGGGGGAGGAAGCGTATAACGCTAAGATGGCAGGGCTTCAAGAGGTAGTACTTCTAAACTTCGATCAGACCAATAGGTATGCCTTTCAAAACTACCACATCATAACTGCACCTTTAATCAACTTAATAAATAATAATTGACAAATACAAATTCGATAATTCGAATAGGTACGTGTTTGAAACGGCCCACTGGCTGGTAACAGAAGCATCGGGAATACATGTCCCTGTTGCTCCACCTGAGGATGAAGGCCGTGCTGGTACTACTGAGGGTGATATAAGGACTGAAGAAGTACAACTGGGCGAAGTCGAGTTGAAGAAAGCTGCGGAGAGGGCTGAAAGAAGAAGCTGGTTTGACCAAGATGCCTTAGCAAAAGCCAAAGGAAAAAGGCAAATCAAAGAAGGAACTTCAAAGGAAACACCAGCTGAAAAGAAGATCAGACTGTCGGAGGAGGATTTGAGAAACGAAATATGGAGTCCCGTATCAAAGAATATCATCTTGGACACCTTTGCATTACTACAAGGAGGGCAAGTCAAAAGGAATGACATATATAGCCAATACGAGTGGGAGCAGCACAAAATGTATGAAGCCAAAAGAAACTTGTTCTTCAGAAGCAACACTGTGGAAAACAAAGCTCCCCCTCCGAGATACTATCCTAAGCCCAAGGAGTATTTTGAGCGACAAAGCAAAAAATTCTTAGCTCAACAACTCAAAGAAGGCATAGCTAAGGACAAAGATCTGTAGGATGTTTGCTCCTGTGGTTATCTCATTTAAACTTTTGATTAAGTAAACTGTGAACATTTATGTGTGGATATTCACATTTATATATTCATGTGTGTGGTTTATTTCTTGACTCTCACATTGGTATGATTACGTCTGTTGTTCACTTTTCTAGTTTATGCATATTTTATCTGGAATGTTGAAATTCATCTTAGCTTAGTAGGATTTTGGCTTCGTCAAATAGGGGGAGATTGTTGGGTATTGTATCCACAATTACCTGGATTTGAGGAAGCCTCCTATCAAAGCTAAGATGAATTCACTATGTATTTGATGAATTTCTTCTAGTTGTGCTTGCAGTTATTCCATGCTAAGTACACACCAATGTCAGGGTGCAGTGGGTCAATATACACGGGTCTGTGCAACGTAATCCCTCGTTGAGCAGATCAATGTGTTGGCCCACGTGCACTCTCTCTATTGGGGTGTACTTAATTTCAAGTACAGGGCTATGATAAAGCAAGAGAAGACAAGGAGCTAGGATGGGCTAAAGACCATCTCACGGGTTGAAAGACGAGAATCGTCTAAGTGTAAATCGTCAAGAATCACCAAGTGATTCTCACCGATTCGTCGAGAATCACTAGTGATTCTCGATGAGTCGTCGAGAATCCCTAGTTGATTCTTGCCGGGTTGGGCCGGCTGTCTCGACGCAGTCAGAAAAATCATCTAAGGCTGAATCGTCGAGAATCACCAAGTGATTCTCGCCGATTCGTCGAGAATGACTTTGCATTCTCGACGAGTCGGCGAGAATCCAAGGTGATTCCCACCGATTCTCCCCGGCCTCTATAACCTGTGCAGCCAGGATTCTCTAAGTAGAATTCGGCGAGAATTGTAAGTGATTCTCGCCGATTCGTCAAGAATCACCCACGATTCTCGCCGAATTTGACTTGGGTATTTTTCCGACTCTGTCTGGACCGGTCCACGTTATCTACGGGATTTTGAACCGGACTTTGGTCTTACTGCTGGTGGGGTCCACAACGGTCATCTTCATGACCTAGGGTATAAATATGCTGTATTTGTGAACAGTAAAAGCACGGATTACAGATCGAAGAAAAAGAAGCCGCCGTCAAGCCCTAGATCGGTAGCGAGCTCGGCCGACCTGCTCCGCCTCCGTCGCCGCTGCCGATCACCGAAGCTGATCTCGATCTCCTCCAGATCCTCGGTGATAGAAGCCAAGTCCTGCACTGCGTCTCACGTGTCTATCCAGAGATCTTTTGTCTCTTGATTTGAGATAGGGAAATCTTTCCCCGTCCGAATCGATCGAGACGATTGATCCTCGTGTGACCGTTGGTAGACCTTGCCGACTTTGCTAAGAAGAGTGGATCTACATTGCATCACCGCCTCTCTTGTTGAAGCCATCGATCTAGAGAAGATTCTCTCCAAGAGAGATCTAGGGTTGTGGACTCTTCGTTGACTTAAAGAACACGTCGTCGAACGAAGAGGGACACCTTAGTCTCCATACATTATTTATATTTCTTACAAGCTATTTTCAATTCTTTGTAAAGGACCGTTTGGTCTCTAGTTGTAGGGTTGGGTGCAACCCGTGTAGTGGGAGTGTTGACTCCTACGTGTGGAAGGGTTCCTTCCGTTAGTGCAAGGATTGGATTTCAATCCTGTTGGTGAAGTGACCGAGTCGTCCCTGGTTGGGAGATAGGTCGAAGGGGGAAAGTGGACGTACCCAAATCGGGAAACCACTATAAATTGCTTGTGTACTTTCTGTGCTGTGTGGTTTTGTTTCCTTGTGCAGGTAAAACTTTAATTCCGCACCTACGCTGCAAAGACACCTATCCCCCCATAGGTGTAAGTAGTTGACACTAGGTGTACTTTCACTTGACATCTGTCAGAATCGTCAAAGCTGTCAGATATGTCAGAACTATCAGATGTCAGTTAACTACCGGATCAGCCGGTTGTCTCTGACGAGATCTATAAAAGGAGTTGATCTATCACATAATGGACATGAAAAAAAGAGAGAGAAAATAAGAAGAAGGAGAATCACTCCAAGAAGAATTCACAGAATTCTATACAACAAGAATATTCTGATTCAAAATCAGAGAAGTAGATAACATCTCATCAGATCAGTCATAGTTTGCAGATTTAATTCTGCAAGGAGGAAGATGTTGGATCTACACCAACTTCTCAAGAAGATTCAACCTAGGTTTTCTCTTTCAAGAATCTTTGAATAAGCTAAGTTAGGTTGAATCAGATTCATTACAACAAAGGTCAGGAGAAAGAACATCCATCAAGACCTGATCAGGATTTCCTCACCACTCTCTCTCTCTATCTGGGTGAATGAAGAAATATACTCTTTAATCAATTTTCTGTAAGATCTATTTTTAGATCTGAGTGTAAGAGATTTCAATCTCTGAGTTGTAAGCCTGTAACTATAAAGGCTGAGATAGGGCTATTTGCCTGAGGTAAGAGATTAAGTTCTCTGAGTTGTAGGCCTAGTTATAAATACTGAGGTTGGGCTTGATAGCCTGAGTGGTAGGAGTGTGGATTCACTCTGAGGTATGGTTCTTGAGAAGAGCCTGAGTTATAGGACTTGTTGAAGTCTGAGCTGTAGGAACCAGTTTGGGTTCTGAGGTATAAGATCTGAGGATCTGAGAAGGTGGAAGGAAGTTTGGCCGAATCTAGTGTACTGCTAGATATGCGAAGGGGGAAAGTGGATATACCCATCATTTGGGGAACCACTATAAATCTATGTGTATGCTGTGATTGTATTATTGTGTGTTGTGGTAGCTGTAGAATTTATAGTTGTGCTGTGATTAGTTTCTTAATTGCCTAAGTGAATTGGAATTGAACCAATTCACCCCCCACTAGGTTTTTAGACATTCTTGAAACTAATTCCTTCATAAACCAATCCACATCTCCATTGACCAATTCAAACCCCCCAAGTTAACCATGGTCAACATAAGGTCTAAAAGAGGAAATTGAGAATTAAACCCAATCCTAATGGGTTAATCCATTACCCATCCAGTAGCCCTCTAGGCTAATTACAACCCCTACCCTCTGGTATTGGAATTGAATGACAAGCATGGGGGTAATTGTGAGTTTTCACCAAATGGGCATAAGGAACAAAAATGGATTCAAGAATAGCTTGCCACATGGCCCTCTTCTCTTCATTCTATAAGCTTCACTGAGCTCACTCAAGTTTTCCCACCCGAATTTTAGCTAAGAAGGTGTCACATGGATGTTAGGAGGAACAAACAAGGTGGTGGCCGACCAACTCACATGGCAGCTCATTATACAACCACCCTTATGCAAATCTGACCTCACCGCAAGCTTTAGAAGATCTAGGTGATCGATTATAGTGCTTTAAATCAAAGCTTTTGGTGGAGAAATGAAAATGGGAGGTGGCTCGCCGGATAAGACAACAACCATACCGACCCGCCGCCACACCTGTTGTCAGGCCTCAATTCAGGCATGTTTCTTCCCCAATCCCTCTTTGCTAGCTATACAGATCGATTAGGGGAGATTTCAAGCTCAATTGAGCTTGAATCCATGTGAGGTGAGGGAGAAATTCTGAGCTTTTCTCCTTGCTCGGTTTCACTGAAAAACACTTGAAAGTCTTTATTCAAGAGTAGCTACACACATAGAGGGGTGTGAATAGGTTTGTTTTAAGTCTTTTTGAATCTTTTAAGCTTTGGTCAAGGTGTGTGTAAGAATTAGTTGTTAGCTTTCAAGAGTCATAACAACACATAAGAATTTATAGTGGTTCCTCTATCTAGTGTACATCCACTTTTCCCCTTCACTTATCTAGCAATGTGCTATATTTGGCTAACTCCTTATTTTCCTCGACTCTTTAAGCTTACACCTCAGATCCCTCAATATCCTACACCTTAGAGTGAATCTCACTCCTACAAATAAGAGTTAAGCAACTCCTACCTCACGCACAACAACCCTACACTCAAAGATTCACAAAATATCCTTCCTCGGATCTATATAAAGATCCTACCTCAGGCATAGGCCTTACCTCAGATCCTAAATAGGATTCTACTAGTCAGAGACTCAGCTCCTATCCTCAGCCATTATAATATAGGCTTACAGCTCAGATCAAATAATGATCCTACAAATTGAATAATAGTTTTGTAATGATTGACTCTAGAGAAATAGTCATCTGAGTCACCTCCCTGGACTATGCAAACACAGACCTATTTCTTCACAACAGCAAGACTGTAGATATTCAGAGTAATTCTGCTTGTGTTGAGAAGAACTGATGCAGAGCTCTGTTTCTTCAAGCTTTAATATATTTGAGTTGAATATAGTAGCCTTGAAGAAGAACAACAACTTTCTTGAGTGCTATGCTACTCCACCTCTTACAAAAAATTAGGTTTTATGTTCTTGCTGAAGACTCCTTAGAATTTTCCAACTTTGATCTCTTTAATCGGCAAGCAACTTTCTGTATTCTTGAGCTTTTTTTGTAAAAGGATCTCTTGTCTTTTTCCTGCAAGGATTATTTTATATCTCACAGTCCAATGACTCTTGGATCTATATGAGCATTCCAAAATAGGCAGCTGTAAAGTAACGTTAGCTTTAAATGTTGTTCATAAAGCATTCAGCGCCTTTTGGCTTCTAATGCACAAATCTCGCTTAATTTGAATTTGGATGATCTCAGCATGACTCAACGCTTATGGACTTAACAGTTTTCACAATCAATTTGCACATGTATTGAGTGAAGCTTTGTGACTCAACGCAAAAACACTTAGTTGAAAATCTATTTCTTAAGTTATTGAGTGAGCCTTCATCTCTCAATGTCTTAGTCTCAGACAACTAGACTGATAAGGCGTTGAGTGAACCTTCATCACTCAACGCATTTGTACTTGGCAGAATTCTCCTGGTTGAAGGCGTTGAGTGAAGCTACTTTACTCAACGCTTCTGGACTTTGTTGAATTATAGATAAGGCGTTGAGTGAAGCTTCTTCACTCAACGCTTCTGTACATCGACAGATTTCCATTTGAGTATGTGTTGAGTGAACAACATTCACTCAACGCTTTTGGACTTAGCTAAAT
The DNA here is from genome assembly GCA_039513925.1 of Platanthera zijinensis. Taxonomy (NCBI): domain Eukaryota; kingdom Viridiplantae; phylum Streptophyta; class Magnoliopsida; order Asparagales; family Orchidaceae; genus Platanthera; species Platanthera zijinensis. Next base: position 153,396,220 of record CM077090.1, on the reverse strand, counting down.
TTGAGTCCAACAACACCGAGGCTTTCAATACCTGATCTTATGTCAATGCTTTTAGCCTTTTGGCATTGAATGAAGTGCACTCACTCAGCTCTTCTATACTTAGGCAAATTTTTTCTTCTCTAGTATCCCGTCTTGAGTCCAACTAGTATTCTGATCCTGACAACTTGTCTAATCATGGAACAGTAGATAACCTGCATATTTTGAACTTGAACATATATTAAATACAAACACGTTTATACTATTGACTTGTGGGTCTTCTTCAAATCCGGGACATTGTGATCAATGGACCCAACAATCCCCCCTATTTCAAGAAGTCAGACCATAGTCAATGATATATACTAACTCATAGAAGAGATAAATTTCACAGCATAAAGGAGTAATAAATAACACACAATCAAGATATGATTAGCACATTAAGTGATAATTATAAACAAAATAGGTGCTCATAATAATGCTTCATATTCCTAGGCCCTAAGGAATCTATTATATAAAACATTTTAGGTTTCTAGTTTCTTAATGACTATACCCATGCTTGGCCTCTTAGCAACCTTATCATTAGCTTCAGTCTTCTTTTGCTTTTGCCTATCAAAATTTCTGTAAGGTTTGGGAAAATACTTGCTAGGCTTTGGAGCATCTGATGGCACTACATCTGTATTTTTATCCCTTATGAACTTTCTCCTTATTTCTTCATTCCTTTCTAGTTTGGCCCATTTCAGGGGGATGTATAGCTTTCCTCTATCTATTTTGCTGTCTTTGATTTGGTCCCAGGCTGACAAAATGATAGTCCTAGATTAAGGACTCCATCTCTCAAAGTCAGGCATGGATTCCATTTCTTATCTATATCACTTCTTGCTTTGTCTGATCTCTTTATCTTCTTCAGTAGCAGTCTTTCCTTTCATCCTTGATATTTGTTTAGTGGTTGGGCTGAAGGTAGGAACATCAGCTACATAGAATTCAGTCTCATCACCACAGGCTGTCCTCTAGGAGAAGGAACATCATCAACATATATATACTAATTTAGACCCAATGATCCCCTGATAACATTTATGGTCCAGATAATATTGTCTATATATGCCTTGATCATTGATTTCTCCCCCTTTATGACTTCTTCACAGATGACTATAGTTAGGGATTCCTTGGAGAAGGAGATTCTATTAGCGAAATAATTTACTCCTTTGGTAACATGATTTTGACTTCTAGCATATGATCATCTAAGATCTATGTACAGGCATCCGTCCCCCTCTCTAGAGTGATCTTGTTTGTTTCCATGAGTTGCTTTTGCACATTACGTACCATTTACATGTTGCCTGCGGTGATGTTTTGATTCTTTATGATGTCAATCTATTTTTGTCTGATCTCCTCAAGCATTTCTTAAGTAAAAGTTATAGCAGGAGCAGCTCTTTTGAAGAATGCAACAATGTTGGCTTTTAGCATATTCACCTCAAATCTAATAGACTTGATCTCAGTAGATAGATTTTGTCTCAGTTCTTTTTTAAAATCATCTACATAGTGCTCTATCTATCTCATCTAGTCATCAAGAAGTCCTTTCAGTTGAGCCAGGAAAGTAGAAGACATTGTATCCACTTGATGAGATGCCCCTTGGAAGCAGACATCCTCATCCTCTCTCCTTATATCTACCCTTATTTTTGAGTAAGCCATCATGAACTCAGATGAGTGATCAACAACATCAGTAGTTGGCTTATCAGACTCAGATAGTTCAATAATATTTACAGTCTATTTAGTAGGGAACTCAGTATGACTCTCCCCCTCAACCTCAGCACTATCCATAGCAATTTGCTGGTCTTAAGCAACTGTGTTGGGCACTCTTTTTAACCTGAGACTGGAATCTACTTCCCCTCAGCTAGAGTACTAGAGGGCAGCAACTGAGATTCATCTAGAATCTGATCTATTCTATTGGGTATTGTATCCACAGTAACTTAGATTTGTGTGAAGTCACCCTTGAACTAAGATGAATTAAGTATGTATTTGATGTTATTCTTTAGTTGAGTGCTTGCAGGTCATTATTGCTAAGGGTAGACCAATGTTAGTTTATAATGAGTCACCAAACATAGGACCATGTAATGTAATCCCTCATTGTGTGACCCATGGTGTTGACTCATGAGTAACCTCTCTATTGGGATGCACTTCATTTTCAAGTACTAAAGCTATGGAAGAAAGGAAGGGTTGTTGTTTTTCAATAAAGAAGAATCAAGTTTTCAGAAAAAAAATTTCTAAGTCTTTTTCTCGAGAAAAGAAGTCTATTTCTCGAGAAGTCTAAGTATATTTCTTGAGAAAGCAAAGCTGTTCTCGAGAAACCATAAGACTTCTTGGAAAATTGTCTGAAAATGTTCTTTAAGTCTTTTCTCGAGAAAGCCCTGAGATTTCTCAAGAAGCCAAGTTAGTTCTCGAGAAAAGCATAACAGTTCTCGAGAAGTCGAAGTTGTTTCTCGAGAAGCTAAGTATTTTTCTCGAGAAATCAAATCCCTCTCGAGAAATCAGTTTTTAAGCTCAAAGAATTTGGATTAAGTAAATTTCTCGAGAAAGCCATGTCATTTCTCAAGAAAGCAAATCATTTCTCGAGAAATCAGTATTTCACTTCAAAGAATTTTCATTATGTAATTTTTCGAGAAGACTATGCCATTTCTTGAGAAGACTATTCCATTTCTCGAGAAAGCAAATTTTTCTCGAGAAATAATAATTCTTTTAGAGAAATAGAGTTGCAGAAATTTCTTTTTAAACAAGTCTGACAGGATTTCGATATAATCTAAGTACCTCATGATTGGTCCACGTGGATCATTCCTTAATGATTTCAGACCGTTAGATAATGTTCTATATAAATTCTTTTCAGAGGAATCGCTAACCCTAATCACAGTAATCAGAATCGCACCGCAATTTCAAAATTGGTAGAAGCCGCGCCATCTTCATCGTTGTTCGTCTTTGTCGCTCCTCTGTCGATCCAGTGATTCCAAGAAGAAAAGATTCGACAGATCCTAGATTCAAGATTCTTCAAACATCTACTTGATCGTGTCGGATCCTAAGTTTTCAGATCAACTTTTCACGGGATTCCTTCCTCAACATCTTCTTAGAGATTTTCAATTTTCAAAAAGGAAGAACCTTGAAGATTTTAGATCTGGAAGTACAAAATTTTTATTGTAATTGTAAAAATTTGGTTTAACTCTTGTAGGATCTTTGTCTCCGAGATTGTAGGAAGTTTGTTCTTCCGAGTGTAAATCCTGTTTTGTGGGATTGAGTTTGTAGGAGTGTATTATCTTTGAGTTGTAGGAGCATTGCTCCGAGGTGTAGGATTGTTGCAATCTGAGATATAGTGAAGTAGCCGAGGCTAGCCTTGGTGCTAGATAGGTGAGTTGGAGAGTGGATGTACCCAAGATTGGGGAACCACTATAAATTCCTTGTGTCATCTGGGTTGAGCTTGATTATTTTCTATGTTGTTTAATCTCAAGTTTTTATTCCTCAAAAGACGCAGATCTCACTTATTTACCCCCTTTTAGGTGATTTAGGTAGGAAACTAGATACTTTCAATTACTATCAGAGGGAGGTTGTTCACAAAAAGATTCACACCTTGAACAGATGTACTTCTAGTCGTCGAAGAGATTATCAAGCATGGACAGATCCAAGGATTTTACAAAGCTTCCGATGTGCATCAAGGCTAACTTTCCCATGTGGAAAGAGAGAATAAGATTCTTCATGGAAGCTATTGATCCTCACATCTTCTTGATAGTGGAAGAAGGTCCCTATGTTCCCATGACTGCTTCCACTATTGATCCAACCAGAAAAGTGCCAAAGAAATTGATGAATCTTGACAAAGATGAGATTGCACTTGTCTCTCTAGACAAGAAAGCCAAGAATATCATCGCAAGTGCAGTCGATGATTCAATGATGTAGAACCTAATACACTGCCAATCTGCTAAGGAAATGTGGCGATCTCTGATTGTTTTGATGGAAGGCACCGAAGAAGTAAGGGATGACAGAAGATCCCTTCTGAAATAGAAGTATGAGGCTTTCAAGCAATGCCCTAAGGAAACAATAGCTGATACATTTGAAAACTTCTTCAATATCATCAACGGCCTGAAGGTTTTCACAAATGGAGAACTAATGACAAGTTCCTAAGATCCTTAGCTAAGGAATGAGATAATAAGATTTGTGTTATCAGAGAGTTTGGGAGACTGGCTGACACTAACCCACAGAATCTCTTCGGAAAGCTTATGTCCTATGGGCTTGAAATCAATGCCAGAAAAGCCGAAGAAGAGGGCAGCAAATCTTCATCGAATGAGAAGTCTATCGCAATGAAGGTAGATAGCTCAAGGAAGGCTAAAGCAGCATCCCCTGCTCCCACTCTGGAAGAAAGTGAAGAAGAAGACTCAATGCCAAACACCTCGGGCTCAGAGTTATCTGATGGAGAGTTCTCTCTTCTCTCAATACAGTTCAAGAAGTTTCTCAGTAAGAAGAAATAGATAAGAGGCAAAGACTCCTCATACAGAAGATCAAGTCACGATGATCATCAAAAGAAATATCACACAAATGACAGGTATAAGTCCAAACAGAACAAACATATTTCTACTAATATTGTGTGCTATTACCGTAATAAGACATGTCACGTGATCGTCGACTGCCCGCATAAGAAAAAGGAGGGTGGAAGAAGAGAAGAACATAAGTCCTCACACAATAAAAAGAAGGTGAAGAGCTTCATGGCAAAGAAGTAGAAGACCTTCAGTGACACTGACTCATCCGAGTCAAGTGAGATTGAAGAAGACTACTTCGGGCTCACGAATCACTCTGACGAAGAAGAAGCTGACCCCCAATTTCATGGGGAGGTAAATTCTCATACTATTCTTTCAGAGTCTGATTCTCTAGACGATGTTCATGAGGACTGTTCCTCTGATGATTAATCAAAACTCATGGATCAGTATAAAGAGCTGATCAAGGCCTATGATCAGTGTAGAAAAGTTGTTAGAACTCAGGCCAAGGAGATCAAATCCCTTAAGGCCGAGGAGATCACTCTGAGGGAGGAAGTTGCAAGAATGAACTCACTAATAGAGGAACTCCATGCCCTGGATGATGATAACAACAGTTCACACGAGCTCCTTATCCAAAAGGAGAAAATCATCGAGAAGCTGGAAGGACAGCTTGCCGCTGAAAAGAAACTTGTTGAAAGTTTCTCCAAGCCCAAGACAATCCTTCCACTTATTGCTGAATTCTCTGCTCATGTTGAAGGAGCTGGCTTAGGTCATGTGGCTTCTTCTAGTAAATCTTCCAGGAGGGCCAGAGCTAATAGGAAAAAATAAGGCTATTACAAAAGCAACCACCGAAGAGAAAGGGAAGGGCCCTATCAGTCAGACTACATTTAAGAAGGTTATTTTTCCTTCAAACGAATTTGATTTTGATAGCTCCTATGGTCACTTGACAAGACCAATTCAGTTTGAACATGTCAAGGACTATAAGGGCTGGACTCATGCCCAAAACTTCGATGCAAGTATCTTCAAGGTATCTTATGAAGAGATCACTCTACAGAGCTATGGTCCCTATGTTCATGTCCATAAGAAAAATAAGGCACCAAAAGCCAAAACTGGTGTGCCTAAGGCCAAAGATATGGGGAGCTCTTGTGTATGTTGTAACCAGGAGGCCTCCACCTCTAAGAATGCTGCCACTGCTAGACCTCACGTTCAAAGGGTAAAGCAGGAATATAAAAAGAGGTACAACAGATTCGACTGTTGGTGTTGCGGCAAAATTGGTCATTTTGGCGCAGGTTGTTGGTACAACCCTACCAATTTTGTAACCCCACGAGTTAGTCATTTGAGACCGATCACTCGCAAGGTTAATGTTCCTAGGGGGAGTATGCTGACCAGGAACTAATGACCCAAATACGTTTGGGTTCCTAAGGTAAACTGATCTATTTTTGCAGGTATGTCCAAAGGCCAACAAAATGCCTATCTGGTATTTGGGCAGTGGATGCTCTTGGCATATGACCGGGACAAGAAGCCTACTTCTAAATTATACTCCAGTCAAAGACGGTCCAAAGGTTATCTTTGGTGGTTCTGGTCAGGGAATTACAAAAGGCTACAGTATGATTACTAATGGTGTAGTCTCATTCACTGATGTGGCTTATGTGAAAGGATTAGAACATAATCTGATTAGCATAAGTTAGTTATGTGATAAAGTATTCATTATTACTTTCTCTAAGGATCAGTGCCTGATTAAAATTGGCTTCTACTATGGAGACAGTATTAATAGGCACTAGGAGTAGAAATATCTTTTGTCTTAATTTTCTTTGTTTAGACACTTCTACACCAGTGTGTTTTGTTGCTAAAGATAGTGCATCTCTTTGTGACCAATGACTCAAGAGACTAGCACATATTAATTTCAAAACTATTAATATGATATTTTCTCAAGACCTAGTACATGACGCACCGACTATTAAGTGCATTAAAGAGAGTCCATGTCACGCATTCCAAATGGTCAAGCAGACAAGAGCTACCTTTAAGGGTATTGCTGATAAAGATTCCTCAAGGTGCTTATATTTACTGCACATGGACTTATTCTGTCCAATACAAGTTCGTAGCTTAGGAGGTAAGTCATATACGCTGGTAATTGTTGATGATCACTCACGTTTTACTTAGGTGTTCGTTCTGAAAAAAAAGTCAGATACCTTTGATCTGTTAACGAATTTTGTCAGGCAAATTCAGAATAAATTAAACTATTCAATGGTCAGAATCTGAAGTGACCATGGAATAGAATTTGAATCTGGTGACATGAAAGAATTCTGTGGAAGCCTGGGTATCTTTCATGAGTTTTCATCCCCGTGTACTCCACAACAAAATGGAGTTGCAGAGAGACGGAATATAATACTCATTAAAGCATGTATTACAATGCTGACAGACTCCTATCTACCAGAGTACTTTTGGGCTGAGGCCGTTAATACAGCTCGTCACGTGCAAAACCGAGCGTTGATCAATAAGAATCATCGTAAGACTCCCTATGAGCTACTCAAAGGCAGGAGACCGATTGTGTCCTACTTCAGGATCTTTGGCAGCAAATGCTATGTACTTAATAATGAAAAATATCATCGTACAAAGTTTGGAGAAAAATGTTTTGAAGGTATTTTTGTAGGTTATAGTAACCATAGTAAGGCTTATAGAATTTTTAATAAGAAAACTTTGGTAGTAGAAGAATCTATTAACATTGTATTTGATGAGACGAGCATACTACAAAGCAGCTCTTCCAGTGTTTTCGTTGAAGATGCAGGTTCAAGGCTAAAAGAGTTAAGCTTGGATGAGATGGTTGAAGAAAATCCTCAAAAGTTCATCAAGATAACTCCTCGAACCTCAATTAGAGAGAGAGATCACCAAGATGAAGAAGTCATCCAAGTTGAAGAAGAAACTCTAGAAATAGTAGAAGCTCCCGATGCAAGGACCCTAGAGCTCCGACACTTGAGGAATCACGTGGTTGATCAAATTATAGGAGATCCTCGTGATGGTGTAAGAACTTGAAAAGGTATTACTAATGAAAATATGCACTTGAGTTTTCTCTCGCAGGTTGAACCAAAGAAATGTTAAGAAGCAAATAAAGATGCATCTGGGATAATTGCAATGGAAGAACTCAATCAGTTCAAGCGCTACTAAGTCTAGAAGCTTATACTAAGACCCAAAGGCAAAAATATAATTGGAACAAAGTAGGTCTACAGGAACAAGATGGATGAAGATGGAACCATCATCAAAAACAAATCCAAACTTGTAGCTAAGGGATATAGACAGGAAGAAGGGATCGATTTTGATCAGACCTATGCTTTAGTGGCAAGACTCGAAGCCTCAGGTTGTTCCTTGCATATGATGCTCTCATGGGCTTCATTGTCTATCAAATGGACATGAAGTCAGCCTTCCTCATTGGTAAAATAAAGGAAGAAGTATATGTGGAACAACCCCCAGGATTTGTTGATCCTAACCATTGTGACTATGTTTATTTATTTTTTAAAGCATTATATTGTTTAAAACAAGCTCCATGAGCTTGGTATGAAATGTTGTCTAACTTTCTTCTTGAGAACAAGTTCATAAGGGAAAAGATAGATAAGACATTATTTCTTAGGGAAGTAAAAAACAAGATTTTTCTAGTGCAAATCTATGTCGACGATATTATCTTTGGCTCTACTGATGACAACCTTTGTAAGAAGTTTTCCAAACTTATACAAGGGAAGTTTGAAATTAGCAGTATGGGTGAGCAGAAGTATTTCTTAGGACTTTGGGTGAAGCAATCTAAAGATGAATTTTTTATCTCTCAGACGAAGTTAACCAAGGAGTTGCTAAAGAAATTCGGAATGGAGAATGCAACCTCTATGAGGACTCTAATGGGTTTAGCTATGCCTCTCGACAAGGATGAGAAAGGGAAACCTTTTGATGAAATAAAGTACAGAAGCATAATTGGATCCTTGCTCTATCTTACTGCTAGTAGGTCTGACATAATATTTTCAACATGTGTCTGTGCTAGATATCTGGTGAACTCTAAGGAATATCACTACACAGGTGCAAAGTGGATTTTGATATACCTTAAGGGAACACCAAATCTTAGCTTATGGTACCCAAGAAGTAATGATAGCGAACCAATTTGATTTTCAGATGCAGACTTTACAGGTAGCAAAGTTGACAGAAAGAGCACTTCCGAGACCTGCCAATTCCTAGGAAGAAGGCTCATATCTTGGAGTAGCAAGAAACAGAATTGTGTTACAATCTCAACCGCCGAGTCAGAATATATTTCTACAGGCAGTTGTTATGCACAACTTCTCTGGATAAAGAATCAATTAGAAGACTACAACTTGAAGTTCAGAGGCATTCCTATGTTCTATGACTCCTCCAGTGCTATAGCAATTTCCAACCACCCAGTTTCTCATAGCCAGACAAAGCACATTGAATTGAGATATCATTTCATCCGTGATCATGTGGAGAATGGGGACATCAACCTCCAGTATGTTCCAATTGATAGGCAAGTTGCAAATATTTTCACGAAGCCGCTGGTTGAGCCCAAGTTCTCATTCTTCAAGACAGAACTTGGTATGCTTAACAAGGAGTCCTAAAAAGTTCACATTTGAAGATAAGAGAAGATTATGCAATCAGCCCCTCAAAATATTCCAAGAAAATTCTTACTCAGCAACCCTCAGATTAATTCAAGCTCAGAAATGGATTTCTCCGAAAACTTCATGGATTTCTCGAAAAAGTAATGGATTTCTCGAGAAACAACTTATATTTCTTGGAAAATTAATGGACTTCTCGGGAAACTTAAATGGTCTTCTCGGAAATCTAGACTGGATTTCACGATAAACAATCGGGACTTCTCGACTTCTCGAGAAATCGGCTAATCTAAATTTTGTAGAAGAATTCCAACCGTCGCTCCTCAGGTACGCTTTTCCTCACTCTTCAAGATTTTAAATTTTATATAAATAGATAAGTCCATAGAATATCCAAATCTACATTTTTGAAAAGCTCTTTCCTGAGAAAGACACTTCAGTTCTGCCAAAGGTCTCCACCGCTCTTCTCGCAAACTCCGTCGATTCTTCTCGAAAGAGTCTGAAATTTTTTCATTCTTCTCAATCGATGGCCCCTACTACAAAGATTGGCATCAGGAGTGAGTTCATTCGCTCTGGTATTGCAAAAATTTCCGATGATTTCCGCAATGTCATTCTACTACTTGAAACCGTCGGCCTTTCCTTCATTCTCGAGCATCCGTACAAAGTTCTGATTCCAGAAGTTGAAGTGTTCTTCAAAAATGCTAAGCTTAAGAGGAGTTAGAAACTATTGAAAAGTTCTGTCAGAGATGTAATGATCAAGATCAAACCGTCCTCTTTAACAGAATTTCTGAGATTTCCCTCCATTGATGAGGAAGACTACTTGGAAGAACCCGATTATTCCAGGGCTCTGTCATTCTGTGGTCTCTCCCAATCTACTGCCTTCATTCGCAGACAATATATGAACGATGAAAGCAAGCTCATGACCGACATTCTTGGAAAAGTACTCCTTTGCAAAACAGGTTCACTTGGATACATATCCTCTGATTTCTTCTGCATGATGACAGCTTTGGTATGTTGCAAGAAATTCCAATGGGGACACATGCTATTTGACAAGATTAAGGAAAGCATGAAGGCACTTAACTTTGCAAGAATCATTTCTCTTTATCTAAATCAAGTGCACCCTGAGATTTTTGACTTGTCTAAAGGTGTGTAAATTCACCACCTGAAGAAAGTCACCCTCTCATCCATCCATAGATGGGAGATCGTAATTCCAAGGCCAGGCCAAGCTCTAGTAGTTCCAAGGATCATAGTCTGAAGATGAGAAGAGCACCTCTGTGCATGATGGTGGCTCAGGTATAGATGTTGACTCTTCCTCTGAACAGGGAAATCCTGCTGAAGAGATTCCAGAAGATTCTCAGCCCCATGAACAAATTGAGGGGGAGAATGAAGTTATGCTCTCTGATGAAGAAGAAGTTATCCCAAAACTTGCAGAACCTCCTCTCAAGAATCTAGAATTCTCTCTACCTATTATTCTTGGTGAGGAAGGGGATGTGATGACATCTACCCAAAAAGGCAAAAGCTCAGTTGCTATTGAAGAAATACCAATCTGGACAGCTCCAGCACTACCTCCTCCACCTCCTCCAACTAAAGACTTTCCTAATAATACCCTTTTGGGTAAGATTGAGTCTATATTGATAAAGCAAAGAGAGTACTTTGACAAGTCTCTCAAAGAAGTAACTGAAAGAGTAACTGCTCTTGAGAAAGAGATGAGCAGAGGATTTACTGAAATTCAGAGTAATACAGATGAATTCAAAAGACTACTAAATATTAGTGGCAAGGCATTAGACCACACTATCACTAGTGTTGGTGAAGTCATGAATCAAGCAGTTACTGTAGCCAACAATCAGATATAATTGCTGAAGAAAACTGAACAACAGAACTTCAAAACTCGTCAAGAGGTTGGGAAATTTAAGGAAGATGTCATAGAGACTCTATCTGTAGAAGTCAGAAAGGGGGAGGATAAGGGGAAAGAAAATCTAGACCGCAAAGTTCAAGAAATGAAGAATCAGTGGGGTGATCAACTGAAAGAGATCAACACAAGTGTAGAAAAGCAGATTAAGGGTGTAAACATCTATACTTATGAGACTGATGTGTGGATGCACAACCAATTTTTTCAAGAATTTCAAGTTGATCCAAATGAGGCTCCACCTCCTCTTCTTGATCCAAATGTCTGCAAGCCTACATTTTCTCCTAGACTTGAACAGTATGAAGCTCCTCCTGAAAACTATTCTGATCAGCTAGAGATTCCTCAAGAACTACCTCCTGAAATGCCAGTGCTAAAGAAAAGGAAATATGGTGATGGTGCTTCTGCCAGTCGATCTATTCCAAGTCAAGGAGCTATTAAAAGGAAAGAACATGAATTTGCTGAAGTTTGGAGCCCAACCTCTAAGTCTCTAATTCTGGACACTCTGAAGCTGGTTGTGAAATTTAATGAAAATAAAGATGATCATTACAGTCATAAGAAGTGAGAGCTATATATGAAGTCAATGAAAAAAAGAAGGATTTATGATCGTGAATATGACCAAAATAATCATAATGCTCCTCCTTGACCTCCAAAGTATTATCCCAAGCCCTTCAGCTATCAGAAAAGGCAATAAGAGAAGAAGGAATGACAACACCAACAGTAATACAAATGATTTGAGATTATCAGTGTTATAGAATTTTGTGGACCAAGATATTTCTATGGACAAATTCTATATATATATAAAATTTTGAATTTTGATGATTTTATTATCTCTTATCTCTCATTGCCTATATTGTTTTACTTGTTAGTTAATTATTTGATTATCTTGATATAATTCACCTTAATGTAGAGGGTTCTGACTTCTACAAATAAGGGGAGATTGTTGGGTATTGTATCCATAATAACCTAGATTTGTGTGAAGTCACCCTTGAACTATGATGAATTAAGTATGTATTTGATGCTATTATTTAGTTGAGTGCTTGCAGGTCATTATTGCTAAGTGTAGACCAATGTCAGTTTACAATGAGTCACCAAACACAGGACCATGCAATGTAATCCCTCGTTGTGTGACCCATGGTGTTGACTCATAAGTAACCTCTCTATTGGGATGCACTTCATTTTCAACTACTAAAGCTATGGAAGAAAGGAAGGGTTGCTATTTTTCAACAAAGAAGAATCAAGTTTTAAGAAAAAATTTTCTAAGTCCTTTTCTCGAGAAAAGAAGTCTATTTCTCGAGAAGTCTAAGTATATTTATCGAGAAAGAAAAGCTGTTCTCGAAAAACCATAAGACTTCTCGGAAAATTGTCTGAAAATGTTCTTTAAGTATTTTTCTTGAGAAAGCCCTGAGATTTCTCGAGAAACACGGTGTGCCCCGCAGCATCATGAGTGTCCGAGATGGGCAGTTCATGTCCAATGATTGGAGGTTGGTACAGCAGATGCTGGGGACTAAGTTGAAGTTTAGCACAGCCTTCCATCCGCAAACAGATGGGCAGACCGAGAGGGTCAACAGAACCATGGAGGACATGCTCCGCATGTGCGTTCTAGACTTTAGAAAGCATTGGGAAGACCACCTGTATCTGGTGGAATTTGCGTACAACAATAGCTACCAGGCGAGTATACAAATGGCGCCCTTCGAGGCCATATAAGGTAGGAAGTGTCGTACATTGTTGTCGTGGCTAGAAATGGGTGAGGCAAGGTTGTATAAAAAGCAAGAGGTAGAAAGCGCTACTTCAGTGGTACGAACCATTCGAGAGCGTTTGTTGATTGCTCAGGATAGACAAGCTAAATACTACAATGCCAAGCACCGGAATGTGGAGTTCGCGGTTGCAATTGGGTGTATTTGAAGATAAATCCGTTCAAGGGAGTGTCACGGGTACGACGCTTGAATAAGCTGAGCCCGAGATACCTTGGACCGTTTGAGATTCTGGAGTAGATCGGTGAAGCAGCTTACCGTCTGAAGTTATCTGTGGAGTTGAGTGGTCTACATGATGTATTCCACATATCAGTGTTGCGGAAGGTGGTGCAAGAGCCTTCGCAGGTGATCGCAGTTGATCAAGTACCGGTGGAAGGAGGGTTTGTTGGGTATATTGGAAAATGTGTACCTGATTTGAAGAAGCCTAACTTAGCATAATGATATACATCAAGGTGTATTTGATGTTGTTTAAGTTGAATATGTGCAGGTTAAAAGTATGGAAAAATTTCTAAGTCCATGTGTCAACACCAGAAGAAGATGTGTTGACACTTCAGGAAGATTGTGTCGACACTTCAAGAAGGCTGTGTCGACATAGAGAAAATGAGTCGACATCAACTGTGTCGACACCGGGAGGCAGTGTTGACACACACAAGATTATAGTTGACATCAACTGTGTCGACACCAGGAGGCTGTGTCGACACACAGAGGCAAAGTCGACAATATTTGTGTCGACACCAGAAGACTGAGTCGACACGTATAGGTAGAGTTGACAAAAGCTGTGTCGACACCTGAAGGCAGCGTCGACACATACTATGTTCTGAATCTACATCAACTGTGTCGACACACAGGACTTGTGTCAACACATTGCCAAGTCTAGACCAAGTCATTTGCTGAAGAATGATGAAGTGTTTGAGTCAACACAAATACTCTGTGTCGACTCATTCTCAAGTTGTAGTATGCAAAAGCTGAGTCGACTTAAAGGAAAACTTGTCGACTTCACCAGAGGCAGTGTCGACGCCGGAGGTACTTGTGTCGACACATATAGACAGATGGTCTCGACACTTTCTGACAGACATTCTCGACACTTTGCTGTCCAAGACAAAGGCACAAGATCTGTTTGAAGACTTGACAGCTGTGGGTTACAACAGGTTAACTGAAGCTGTCAGACTTGTCAGAAGACAGTTAGAAACCTGATCAACCGGTCACCAAAAAGAAGGTCTATAAATAGACAGATTCAGAAGTAGAAATTAGAAGTCATTATTGAGAAGCAACACACATAAAAATCTGATTAAGGAATCAAATCAAGAAAGTGTAAGGCACTGAAGAAGATCTTCATTAGAAGATCTAAGAAGACATTCTGGAGGGTTCAACCTCTCAGGATCAGTCTAAGGAGAATTCATCCTAGAATTCTGAAGAATTTCCAAAGGGATTGGATAGAGAGGGATCCAGCCATTTGAAGATCAAGAAGGAAGCTGTTACAGGTTTCTCAAGAAGCTGTTTGGAAATCAACTCAGCTAGTTTAGATTCAAGAAGCTTTGAAGAAAGCTAAGTTTCAGTTGATTTCATCCATCAGCTGATCAGGTGTTGTCTTGTCCTTTCTCTCTCAACAAGGGCAAGATTCCATAAAACTCTTTTCTAAATTCTGTAGGATCTATTAATATAGATCTGAGTTGTAATCTTATGTTATAAAGGCTGAGTGTAGGAGAGATAATCTCTGAGTGGTAGGTCTTGGATAAAGACTGAGGTAGGGCTGAATTGCCTGAGTTGTAGGAGTATGGTATCACTTTGAGTTGTAGGAATCCATCTTGGATTCTGAGCTGTAGGATCTGAGGATCTGAGTTAAGGAAGGGAGTTTGGTCGAATCTAGCACACTGCTAGATAGGTGAAGGGGGAAAGTGTATGTACCCAGATCTTGGGGAACCACTATAAAACAGTGTGCAATCTGTGATGTGTGAATTTTTGTGATTGCTGTGCTGTGTGTATATATTCAGTAGTTATATTCTGCCTAAAGTGAAAACAAGCATTAGAACCTATTCACCCCCCCCCCTCTAGATGTTTAGGTAGTCTTGAAAGTAAAACTATCAAGTGGTATCAGAGGGAGGTTGCTCAAAGTAAGACTTAACAGTTTGAGTTAGATCTAAAGGCAGAATCAAGAATCAAGAAAATGGGTTCAGGTGAGAATCACAAGGAGTTGGGATCTATGAAGCTTCCCATCTGCAGAAAAGAAATCTTTGGAATTTGGAAGGAAAGGGTTAGGCTGTTTATGGAGGCCTCAGACCCAAGAATTTATATCACAGTGAAAGAAGGTCCATACATTCTAATGAAGACTTCTATGTTAGATGCAAATGAGGAAACTCCTAAGGATTTTTCAGAAATGACAAAGGAGGAAATCATCTTAGCCACTATGGACAAGAGAGCTCAAAATATCATAGTAAGTGCAATAGATGATTCCACCTTCCAAAATCTGATACATTGCAAGACTTCCAAAGAGATGTGGGACACCTTGATTGTCTATATGGAAGGATCTGAAGAAGTAAGACAAGACAGAAAATCAATGCTCAACCAAGAATATGAGAGCTTCAGACAAAGAAAGTCTGATAGCATAACTGAGTGTTATAAGAAATTCTATAGGATTGTGAATGAACTGATGTCCTATGGAAGAGTCTTCAATACATATGAGCTGAATGACAAGTTTCTCAGATCTTTAACAAAGGATTGGGATACCAAAATATATGCCATTAGAGAAGTGGCCAAGTTAGCTGATATTTCTCCTCCAACCTTGTTTGGAAAATTGCTTTCATATGAAATGCAATTGATGGCTAGGAAGGAGGAAGAAAGAAGTACAAAAGGTGAGTATAGATCTGTGGCTTTCAAAGTTGAAGCCACTATAAAGAAAGGGAGGATATCTTCATCTCCTCTCAAGGAAGCTACAGAAGAGATAACAGAAAATTCAGATAGTCAGAAATCAGGGAGCAGTGAATCAGATACTGACTTTGCTGCCTTTACAAGGCAGTTTCAAAAGTTCTTGAAAAAGATACAGTGGAAGTCCAGGCCCTCCACATCACAGCCAGTAGATGAGTACTATCAGAAGAGAAAATCCTCAAGAAATGAGAGAAACAGAACTAAGCCCAGCAAAGCCATAACTTCTAAGATTGTTTGTTATTGCTGCAATAAGACTGGACATATGGTGGATGAATGTCCTGAAAAGAGAAAGGAGTCAGTAGACAGAAAAAGGACTCAACACAAGGGCAAGAAGGAGAAATCTTTTGTTGCAAAGAAGGATAAGAGTCTTTCAGATCAGTCCACATCTGAGTCAGAATCTGAAGCAGAAGCATACATAGGATTGTATGCAGCCAATAAAGAAGAGAAATTTCTGCAACTGATGGATTCCATTCATGATCAAGAAGACAAGGAATGCATGGGTCTGATGGCTGAGCTAGAAGATAACCAATGCCAGGATCAGCCTGGTCCTAGTAAGGTACAAAAGGTTTCTAGTTCTTCTGATTTTAGTACTGGTTTAGAGTCAGATTCATCTACATCAAGTGATGTGAATGGATCTGAATTTGAAGGTGATATTCATCAATTGATGGATGAATATAGGGTCTTGTTGCAGGCTCTTAAGAAAAGCAAGAATCTAGTCAAAGTTCAGACTCAGGAAATTGCTGATCTTAAGGTGGCTGCAACTGAGTTTGAAAAAGTGATGGATCAAAAGTTAAATGAGATTGCCAAACTGAAAAATATAACCTATATTCAGATGGGCACAATCAAATATAACAATGATCAAATTAAGAGTCTGGAGGCCAGACTAAGAATAGAAAAAGATTTAGTGGCTAGTTACTCTAAGCCAAAATCTGTCTTACCTTTAATAGATGAGTTTGTGGCTCAAAAGGATAAGGCAAGATTAGGCTACAAAGGTAACCCCAGGGCTACCCAATTCAAAAGAAAAGGCAAAGCTCCTGTCCAGCCTCTAAACCTTTCAGTCCCAGTTATGTTTAGAAAGGTGCAAGTGCCTTCTAACAAACATGATCTTAAAAATATTCATGGTCATGTTAAGACTAATATTCAGATAGACAAGGGTGTAAATGCCAATAGGTCTACCCATGTTCATAAACCCCATGGTTATAAGAAATCTATGGGTGAAGCTGCAGCAGCACCAACACTGGACAGAAATTCTTCTGTCAAGGGTGTATCAAGACCTAGATACAACAAGTTTGAATGTTGGTGTTGTGGCAAGAGAGGCCATTTTGCCTTAGACTGCTGGCATAACACAAATGTAAGGAAGAACAATAGTCTACCAGTTAGAAGAGCTGCTGATAGTCCTAATATGAATGGTGCTAACTTGAACTAAGGACCCAAGACTTACTTGGGTTCTAAGGGAAAGTAATTCTATATTACAGGAAAGTCCAAGTTGCCATGCCCCTATATGGTACTTGGACAGTGGATGTTCCAGGCACATGACTTGAACAAAGGGGCTGCTGAAGGAGTACACATCTGTCAAAGATGGACCTAAAGTAATCTTTGGTGGATCTGAAAGAGGAATCATCAAAGGGTTTGGTAATATTTCTTCAAACCAAATTACCATCACCCAAGTGGCTTATGTAAAAGGTTTGAAACATAATCTGATTAGCATAAGTCAGCTGAGTGATCTTGGATATGACATTTCATTTGTTAAGGATGGATGTCATATCAAAAGGTCAAGTGATCAAAAGATCATATTGACTGGGTATAGAAAGAGAAATGTTTATTGTCTTAATTTTGTATGTGAGAACAAGGCTTCTCCCATCTGCCTTGTGGCTGATGATAATGCATCTCATTGTGTCAAGTGGCACAAGAGGTTGGCTCATCTTAACTACAAGACAATTGGTCAACTCTTCAGCAAAGAGTTAGTGAGGAATGATCCTCAAGTTAAGTGTATAAAGGAAGGGATATGTTCAGCTTGTCAAAAGGGCAAGCAGACCAAATCCTCCTTTCATAGTCTTGAAAACAAGGATTCTATGAGGTGCTTATACCTCTTACATATGGATCTTTTTGGTCCTATGCCAGTTCATAGTCTAGTTAGGAAGGTCTACACTTTTGTGGTTGTAGATGACTATTCTAGATATACATGGGTGTTCTTTCTGAGACAAAAATCAGAAACCCCAAGTGTCTTACTTAGTTTTGTGAAACAAATTCAGAATGAATTAAATAGTACAGTGGTCAAAATCAGAAGTGACCATGGCACTGAATTTCAATCAGAAAGTATGACAAAATTATGTGAAGACTTTGGGATTTTCCAAGAGTTCTCCTCACCTAGAACACCTCAGCAAAATGGCATTGCTGAAAGAAAGAATAGGACATTGATTGAAGCTGGTAGAACTCTATTGAGTGACACCTCTCTTCCAAAATATTTCTGGGCTGAGGCAGTAAACACAGCATGTCATGTGATCAATAGGGCTTCTATCACCAAGTGCCACAAAAAGACTCCCTATGAAATTATGAAAGGTAGAAAACCAAATTTATCCTACTTTAGGATCTTTGGTTGCAAGGGTTATATACTTAACAATGGCAAGTCATATCTAACTAAGTTTGCTGCCAAATCCCAAGATGGGATATTTGTTGGGTACAGTATAAATAGTAAGGCATGTAGAGTCTTCAACTTGACTACTCAAGTTGTAGAAGAATCTGTACATGTTGTGTTTGATGAATCAAGATTAATCAACTGTGAGTTGCCTTGTAGTTCATACAGTCCAACAGGTATAAGCAAAAGGATGGATAAGCTTTCCATTGCAGAAGCATCAAATGCAGATGAAGCAGTGAAAAATGAAGGCTACAGTCCAGGGGGAGTACAAAACTCTATAGAAGCTGATGACAACCAAGAAGTACAGCATGATGAAGGAGCTGGAGATGTTCAACCTGAAGGAAATCTTCCTCCAGCCATAAGACATCTAAAAGACCATCCAGCAAATCAAATAATAGGTGTTCCAAGTCAAGGAGTGCTGACTAGAAGCAGAAATCTGAGCACAGTCCTGCACTCAAGTTTCCTATCTCAATTGGAGCCTAAGAAATTTGAAGAAGCCATCCAAGACCAACATTAGATTAATGCTATGCAAGAGGAGCTTAATCAATTCAGAAGGTGCAAAGTCTGGGAACTTGTTCCTAAACCAAAAGACCACAACATCATTGGAACAAAGTGGATATTTAGGAACAAGTTGGATGAGAGTGGAGTAATAGTAAAGAACAAAGCAAGACTAGTTGCTAAAGGATATAGGCAGGAAGAGGGAATAGATTTTGATCAGACATTTTCCCCAGTAGCAAGACTGGAGGCAATCAGGATGTTTCTTGCCTATGCTGCATACCAAGGATTCAAGGTATACCAAATGGGTGTGAAATCAGCATTTCTGAATGGAGATCTAAAAGAAGAAGTCTATGTAGAACAGCCATCAAGTTTTGTAGACTCTCTTAAACATGATTATGTTTTTAGACTTAGGAAAGCTTTATATGGGTTAAAGCAAGCCCCAAGGGCTTGGTATGACACCCTGTCTACTTTCCTTATTGAGAATAAATTCTCAAGAGGCAAAATAGACAAGACTCTATTCCTTAGGGAGTCTAATGGCAAAATAATCTTAGTCCAAATCTATGTGGATGACATAATTTTTGGGTCTACAGAGAACAACCTTTGCAAGAAGTTTGCCAAACTTATGCAAGGGAAGTTTGAAATGAGTAGTATAGGGGAACTTAAGTTCTTCTTAGGACTCCAAGTAAGACAGACTGATGATGGCTTATCCATATCCCAGTCTAAGTTCACCAAAGAGTTGATAAAGAAATATGGTATAGAATCTTCCTCTACCATGAAAACTCCAATGGGAACAAATATTCCTATATGTAAAGATGATACAGGTAAGCCTGTAGATGAGTATTTATATAGAGGAATAGTTGGTTCTCTATTATACCTCACAGCTAGTAGACCAGATATTATGTATACTACATGTGTCTGTGCTAGGTACCAGGCATGCCCTAAAGAATCTCATTACACTGCTGTTAAAAGAATTTTGAGATATTTAAAGGGCACACCAAATCTAGGCCTTTGGTACCCTAGGAATAGAGATTTTCAACTAATAGGTTATTCAGATGCAGATTTTGCAGGCTGTAGAGAGGATAGAAAGAGTACTACAGGTACTTGCCAATTTTTGGGAGGAAGACTGATATCATGGAGCAATAAGAAGCAGACCAGTGTGGCAATATCCACAGCTGAGTCTGAATATGTTGCTGCTGGAAGTTGATGTGCACAGCTATTGTGGATTCAGCATCAGTTAAAGGACTATGGTATTCAATTAAGTAGAACACCTTTATTGTGTGATTCTAAGAGTGCTATTTCTATTGCTAACAACCCTGTTTCTCATAGTAGAACTAAGCATATAGAAATAAAATACCATTTTCTTAGAGAGCATGTAGAAAGGGAAGATATCTCATTGGAATTTTTTAAAACAGATTATCAAATTGCAGATGTATTTACTAAGCCACTGGATGAAACAAAATTCAATAAATTTAAAATTGAATTAGGAATGCTGACCATTGATTAGTATATCAACAAATAGAAATTGACTAAGTAAAATGGTGTCGACACTTTCAGTAATAAAGTATCGACTCAGTATAGTTATGTCGACTTGTCAGAGAATTTATGTCGACACTGAGAATTTGTGTCGACACTTAAGGGTCAAATAGTCGACTAATCCAGAAATGTAGTGCCGACTTCACCAGAATAATGGTATCGACACTTACAGATTTTGTGTCGACACTTGTACTAAGAGTCGACACAGAATTTCTGATGCTCTACTATGTCTCTCTTGTGTCGACATATCCTCAATTGGTGTCGACACACAGTAGTCAACATTGATTTCGAGACAGTAAAAGTTTGTGTCGACACATTTCATCTGTGTCGACACATTTAGTCTGTTTTTGCCCGCCTTTTGACCTTCTTTCATTAGAGGGTATAAATAGGTCAAGAACGTATTCTGTCGACACGCTCACAAGGTTTTCGAGACTAAAACCCTGTGTCGACATTCTCTCTCTTCTCTTCTCTCCAGTTTTCTCATCTTTCCAATGGCGCCAAAGGTTGAGGATAACGTCAATGAGGGATATGAGCTGGTTAGGGCTGCGTTCGATAATGCCACACCTGAAATAAAATAAGTGATATCTTATCTTGCTGATAATGGATTGGAATATCTGGTTTCTGAACCCACCAAAATCTGGAAGAAGAAGGTACTTGAATTTTACACTTCAGCATCAGTGGATTCTTCTGGACTCAAGATCAAATCCACAGTTCATGGAACCAAGGTGAAAATTACTCTACGGAGTTTAAGAAAGATTCTTCAATTACCAAGCATTGAGAATGTAGAATAGGTCCCAGCCTCTAAGATAAGGGAGGCTCTACAATGGTGTGGATTGGATCCAACCGTCAAAATTGGAGCAGCCATCAATAGAAAAGGAATGAATCCACAAGGCAAATTTCTATCTGAAGTGGTTGGGAAGGTGATTCTGTGTAAACCTGGCGGCCATGATAGGATTTCGGCCCTAATGTTTAACCTCATGACAAGGATCATCTTCAGGGTTAACACAGACTGGTCAGCAGTTGTGTTTGATAAAATCAAGGAAGGACTTAAGAAGCCAAATTTGGCTAGGATTTTGAGTCTATATCTGGCTGGACTCATCCCAGATGTCATGCAACAAATTCTTGGGACTAAGATCAATCACATGAGAAAAATGGACATGAGATTATTCACAAGATGGGATAGAGTTCTGTCCAAAGAGGTGCCTGATGTGGACAGGCAAGACACACCAGAAAAATCCCCAGGTCATGATCAAAGTACTGAACAACTTCCAGGAGATCAAGTGAGAGAGCAGGCTGAAGACCAGACTGAGTCTACTCAAGTCCAGGATGAATCTTTACCTGCACAGGTGCAGGGGGAGCAAGTTTATTCTTCTGCCCAGGACATTCCTAACACTGAACAGGTGCAGGGGGAGCAGATTTCTGAACATGTGCAAGATGAAGAACAAATAGATTTATCAAAAGATTTGCACACTGCTGGCCTAGATGACTCATCTTCTGCTCAGGCACAAAAGGAATTCACTCTAAATGAGTTGTTTCCTGATGTTGACATTGCTACTGATAGAATTGAGGAGGAGCAAGAAATTGAGAAGGAGCTCGAAATTGAGGGGGAGCAAGTGATTGTTGACAAAGATCAACATGTCCCTGAGACAGATATTCCTCCTTCACCTCCTGAAAGAGTTCAGATTGAAAGCTCTTTAGAATCTGAGTCTGCAGAAGCCAGAGTGGCAAAGAAAAGGAAGCTCATGGTCTTCAAAAGAAGAAGCCATAGCTACAAGCAAGCTCTACAGTCTTCAACTCACCAATCTCCATCTGATTTTAATTACAACAAGTTCATGGTAGGTTTGCAGGTGAAGCTAGATAATCAGATATTAGCCATGGAGAAATATGTTGATGAAAGTAATAAAAATCTTCAATTTGATCTGGCTCAAGATATAAAGTCTATAAGATTTGAAGTCAATCAAAATAAAAGAGAAATGACTGATTGTTTTACAAAAGGGGCACATGCTGTTGTATATCTAGCACAACAACAAGGGGAAATGAAGAAAGAAATAGATGCTCAATCTGTTAATCAAGGATACATTCTTGAAAATAAAAAATGGCTAAATGATAATCTAACAACTGCCAACACAGATATTCTTGCTCAATTTCAAACAACCATGACTAAATTGACTGAAGCTAGGGCAGCTGAAATGTTTGCATATGAAACTAAGTTCAACACTGCTTTAGACTCAGTTCAGTCAGCCATAACCACTTCCCAGAAGGAAATTACTGAAAAGCTTAACAAGTTGAAACCCTTCTTCAAAGATGGCATTAATTATCTAGATGGTCAGATCAGAGTTCAGAAGGACGATCTCAGAGATCATATAGAAAGAGAAGTCCTAAAGGGGGAGAGGGTACTTATTTCTGCTGGCTCGGAACATGCCAAGTGGGTCACTAACAGTATCAGAGCCACATTGGGATATCCACCCCTTTGTGATGATGATAATATGGCAGAGTTAGGAGTACAGCCAAAAGGTCTGCTTGAAGGCAACCAACCAGAAGTTGCTCAAGTCATATACCCCCCTGCAGATTTTGACTTGATTCATCAGATGGTGCAAACTATGTATAGTCCTCCTGAGGAGGTTTCAAATATTATACTTGGAAAAGTAGACATGCCTGAAGCTACAATCAAGGCTCAGCAAGAGGCTCAACTGTCTAAGAAGAGGTTTAGGGAGCAAGCTGAACTAAAACCTGATTTTGAACAGTGGAGCCCTACCTCTAGAAACATCATACTAACTGCCTGGAAAGCTTTAAAAGATCAAGTCCATGAAAGGGGCAAGTGGTACAATGAACAAGAATGGCAGAAGCATGAAGCCAGACAGGAGGCTATTGTTCAATATAGAAGGAAAGCTAAGATGGGAAAGCTACCTCCTGATGTTGTGGAACCTAGCAAGTACTTTCCCAAGCCGTATCACTATTTTAAGAGGCAAAGACTGAAGACTGAGGCTCAGGAGAAGGCTAATCTTAAAGGCAAAAAGCCCATGGAAGAAACTGAACCTTCTGTGCAGGCACAAGTACAACCTTGAAGAGGGATTGTTATAAAGGAGCCTGATCTGTCTTAGTCTTAGAGGTCTTAAGTTTTAGTTTAAAAAATGTGTAATGTGAAACATTCAGTGTTAAATATTTTGTAAACAATCATTTTGACATAATACACAAAAGCTTGTTCTTTAATTAATTTTTGTGTATATGCGTTTATCTCTGTGATGAATCTGTGCAAGTGTTTTGATTGTTAATATTTTCTGTAATATTAAGCTTATATACATCATCATCATTTTGTTTATTATTATCATAAGTGGTGTATATCATTAGCTAATATGGGTTATGACTTCTCCAAATAAGGGGAGATTGTTGGGTACATTGGAAAATGTGTACCTGATTTGAAGAAGCCTAACTTAGCATAATGATATACATCAAGGTGTATTTGATGTTGTTTAAGTTGAATATGTGCAGGTTAAAAGTATGGAAAAATTTCTAAGTCCATGTGTCGACACCAGAAGAAGATGTGTCGACACTTCAGGAAGATTGTGTCGACACTTCAAGAAGGCTGTGTCGACACAGAGAAAATGAGTCGACATCAACTGTGTCGACACCGGGAGGCAGTGTCGACACACACAAGATTATAGTTGACATCAACTGTGTCGACACCAGGAGGCTGTGTCGACACACAGAGGCAAAGTCGACAATATTTGTGTCGACACCAGAAGACTGAGTCGACACATATAGGCAGAGTTAACAAAAGCTGTGTCGACACCTGAAGGCAGCGTCGATACATACTATGTTCTGAATCTACATCAACTGTGTCGACACACAGGACTTGTGTCGACACATTGCCAAGTCTAGACCAAGTCATTTGCTGAAGAATGATGAAGTGTTTGAGTCAACACAAATACTCTGTGTCGACTCATTCTCAAGTTGTAGTATGCAGAAGCTGAGTCGACTTAAAGGCAAACTTGTCGACTTCACCAGAGGCAGTGTCGACACCGGAGGTACTTGTGTCGACACATATAGACAGATGGTCTCGACACTTTCTGACAGACATTCTCGACACTTTGCTGTCCAAGACAAAGGCACAAGATCTGTTTGAAGACTTGACAGCTGTGGGTTACAACAGGTTAACTGAAGCTGTCAGACTTGTCAGAAGATAGTTAGAAACCTGATCAGCCGGTCACCAAAAAGGTCTATAAATAGACAGATTCAGAAGTAGAAATTAGAAGTCATTATTGAGAAGCAACACACATAAAAATCTGATTAAGGAATCAAATCAAGAAAGTGCAAGGCACTGAAGAAGATCTTCATCAGAAGATCTAAGAAGATATTTTGAAGGGTTCAACCTCTCAGGATCAGTCTAAGGAGAATTCATCCTAGAATTCTGAAGAATTTCCAAAGGGATTGGATAGAGAGGGATCCAGCCGTTTGAAGATCAAGAAGGAAGCTGTTACAGGTTTCTCAAGAAGCTGTTTGGAAATCAACTCAGCTAGTTTAGATTCAAGAAGCTTTGAAGAAAGCTAAGTTTCAGTTGATTTCATCCATCAGCTGATCAGGTGCTGTCTTGTCCTTTCTCTCTCAACAAGGGCAAGATTCTATAAAACTCTTTTCTAAATTCTGTAGGATCTATTAATATAGATCTGAGTTGTAAGCCTATGTTATAAAGGCTGAGTGTAGGAGAGATAATCTCTGAGTGGTAGGTCTTGGATAAAGACTGAGGTAGGGCTGAATTGCCTGAGCTGTAGGAGTGTGGTATCACTCTGAGTTGTAGGAATCCATTTTGGATTCTGAGCTGTAGGATCTGAGGATCTGAGTTAAGGAAGGGAGTTTGGCTGAATCTAGCACACTGCTAGATAGGTGAAGGGGGAAAGTGGATGTACCTAGATCTTGGGGAACCACTATAAAACAGTGTGCAATCTGTGATGTGTGAATTTCTGTGATTGTTGTGTTGTGTGTATATATTCAGTAGTTATATTCTGCCTAAAGTGAAAACAAGCATTAGAACCTATTCACCCCCCCCCCCTCTAGGTGTTTAGGTAGTCTTGAAAGTAAAACTATCAGGGTTGACAACTAGGGTCAAGCCCGTTTGTATTGAGAAATCTGAAGTCAAGCGACTTCGTAACAAGGAGGTTAGAATGGTCAAGGTCCATTGGGAAAAATGCGGTCGTGAGGAGCTCTCTTGGGAACGGGAGCAGACCATGCTTGAGGAGTTCCCAGAGTTATTTCACTCAGGTAGTGCTTTTGGTTTTCTGTTTTCTTTTCCATTGGTAATTTCGTAGACGAAATTCTTTAAGAGGGAGAGAGTTGTAACGCCCCGAAACTCAAAAGGGTGACGGGTGGCGTTTTGAGCCAAATTTGGGATTTGATAGAGGTTACACGGCCTGGGACACGGGCGTGTCCCAGGGCGTGTCGTGCTCGGGTTCGGCGTTGGTCGCGTGGTCGACGATTTTGGAGTCAACGGTCGTCGGGGGGGTGAATACGGCCTGGGACACGGGCGTGTCCCAGGGCATGTTAGTCACTCAAATCCTTTCACTCAATGATCATTGAGTTAGGATGCACGGCCTGAGCCCAGGTATATTTGGGTTTGATACGGGTGTGTGAAATTCGACACGGGCGTGTCGAATACTCGTGTCCTCCTTGGGTCATTTGACGAGTTGTGCTAAGGCAGCTACACGGCCTGGGACACGGGTGTGTCCCAGGGCATGTTTAGCCCACGGCATGTGACACGGGCGTGTCACATGGTCGTGTCATGCTCTGGTTGTTTTGGACCTGTGTTGTTGGAGGAAGATGCCCAACTACACGGGCGTGTACTGGATGACACGGGCGTGTACTGGATGATACGGGTATGTCAAGCCTAACATGGTCGTATCGAGTGCCCGTGTTCTTTTTGGGATGCGGTGGTTTTGACGACGAATGAGTGATACGGCCATGGACACGGGCGTGTCGCAAGCCGTGTTCAGCCCAGGTTTTGAAATTTTGGGCTGAATTGCAGCCGTTTGTTTCCTTGCTTTGGGATCTAATGGCTAAGGGTCGTCCTGGGTAGGTTTTAATCTGGGAATAGGGTTCAAACCCTCATTCCATTTTCATCTTCTCTCTCTAAGCCCTAGAGAGAAGGGAGAGAAAGGAGCTTGGAGGAAGAGGAAGATCCGGTTGCCGGAGGAGATTCGGAGCACCAAATCGCAAACCAAGCCCAGATCTGTGGAGGTAATATCATCATGGTTTTTTTCATCCACGTAGTTTTACATGGCGCCGAAGAGAAACGCTAGGGTAACGATTCTCATCTTGAGCATGTGAAGCTCTTCTTCCTTTGCATGGGAAAACCCTCTCCCGCGAGTATGCAGCGAGTTTGCCGTGTTACTTGGGGTAGATATATAAAGTCCCCCTTGTTAGAGTCCGGAATTGTAGTACAGAGATAGGCATGATCTGTGAAGTCTACCCGGACAAGTTGGTCTTGATCGGTGATGTTGCATTGCATTAGTAGTCAGAGAAGACTCTGTGCCATTGATTGTTTTCGGGTTTCTACAGGGTAGATTACAACATGGATCCTTGGGGATTAACCCCAAGGAGCAACCGGAAAACTGGGCAGAAACGCATTTTTGCCATCTTGGTGGCCTGGGAGCCAACCTTGAACATAACTAGGTTATGTGCTTGTGTGATCGAATTTTGGGATCCGGGAGAAGCTTGGCTCATACGTACGTCTTAAAGTGGCTAGGCGGTGTGAGCAATGGGCAAGTGGATGCAGACCCGGGCTATGTGGTTTTGTGTCAGATACCTGAAAAAGGGACTGGCCATTGACATGGTCGTGCGAGTCTTAGTCTTAGACCGGAAAGTCTAAAAATGCTCATGAGATTTGTCATCCAAGGGATGGTGGTGAGACCACGGTTATGACCAGGTTCACCGAGTTAGTGCCCTGAGAGCATGGGGTGTGTGGCCGTGTGAGCCTGCACCTGTGTTGATGTGCCTGTTCACTTTATTACTTGATATGCTAACAAGTGCAGGGAAGAAGCTTTGCCGCCCTGAGTTTGGGGGCGGAATCACTATAATTTGGTCAGCTTTAGCTGACCGTTATACTTGTTTGCCACCGTTGCGGTGTTCTGTGCTTGCAGGTGTTGTGGAGCCGATCGGTAAATAGCGGGCCAAAGCTCAAGTTGCTGAGCCGGCCCTCGAAGGCCTTATTTTTTTACTTACTTTAAATCATGTGTGGCTGGCCTGCGAGCCAAAGTTTGTAAAACACTATTTATTTAAGTGACCTGTTGTAAGTCCATAAGGCCAGTACTTTTTGGTACTTTGTATTTCATTCCTGTTTGGTTTGCTAGTGAACATTCATGCTTGTTGGCTGGGTTCTTATTGTTGCAACTTAACAAATTGCTTCCGCTAGATGATATGTGTAGGACGTGTGTATTGGTTGAATGGTTTCATTGACTAACCCACCGGTCTGTCTGTGGTATATGGCATCGGGCCCCGGCCGGACCTACTGCTATATGCTATGTGACGGATATGGGTGTTACATTCGTTTTTATGGAAAAACTTGGATTTTTTTCCTCACCGATCGGGCTCAATTGAGCCCGATTTCTCCACCTAATGATCTAAAGATCTAGAACAAGAAAGAAGGAGAAGGACTAGACCTGCAGGCGAGCTTGGCTGCGTGTGAGGTGATTGTGTGCCATGGTCGACGATCTCAATTATCCTCCTTGCCGGACTCTCAACTCTCCACCTAAACCAGTGATGTAAATGCTCGTTTTGATTGCTTAGAAGCTTTTAAAGCTGATGGGGTGGGGGTTGTTTTGGGGAGTGGGAGAGGCTGCACTGAATGACCATGGAGGGGGGTGTTTGTCCATGACGGATTGGTGCCTTTTCATATGCTGGCATGGCTAGAATTGATGGCAATCTCCTCCTAAAGGTTTGGGGAGATGAATAGAGTCTTTGGGAGGGGGAGCCTCTTTGCATTCTCCATTACTCTCCCCTCTTTCTCTCTCCCACCTTAAATGAAAACTCCCACTTTCTCTCTCCTAGTCACCACCTTCAGAATTTGAGTGGTATTCTAGCTGGTTTCTACTTGCTATAGCTAGTGGGCCAAGCCCCATTAGATTGGAGTTGGGCTTAGCTTTCTTCCCCATTTTGGGCTTGGTTTGACTAAGATTGACTTGGGGGTGTTGACTTGGTCCAATGAGTGGGTTGATTGGTCAACTAGGTGTCTTGAGTCCCTTGCCACCACCACCCAAGTCCATTAGTGACTTAGTGCCATCCACTTAGGTCAAATTAGGGCAATTTGACCTAACTAGCGTTAGGGTTAACTCTGGTCAATTCCAACCTTGGTTGACCCCTAATGGGTTATTTGGGATTTCAAGGGTCCCTATGGGGTTGAGAATGACATGGTGGGGTCAAGTGGTCATGTTGAGAGTCATTGTCCAAACCCTAGTTTAGGTGTCCAGGAACTACTATTTGAGACCAAGGTGCTTTCACCTATTTTTATTAGGCACCCATGGTCCTCCTTGTCTTCTTATGACTTTGTCATGACCTAGTCATGACAAAACTCCTCCTAGGGGTCTGCTTGTTTGTGGGATGTTACACTTTCAAGAAGGGAACACCCAAAATATGGTTGTAATTATTCTCCATGGGTCCCAAAACTTGAAAGTTAGTAACAGCCAACGTGGAATCCACAATAACCTCAACCTACTTAACTTCTCCTTTGGTTTCCACCACCGACCCATTAGAAAGGAAAAGGGATGTCTGATCATCAACATCAATGTTAGGCCAAGCTTTTCAATGTCTTGCATGGAAAGGACATTGCGTGATGACCCTGTGTTGCACAATGTGGTGGTTTCAGCATCATTGATTGTGCACTTAACAACCAAATTACCCTTATGGCTGCCAACTAACTTGTATAAAATCTTCCCTTGTTCATGAGGATTTTTTTGTTGTACTAGGAAGAGAACCCTGAGTACGCTCAGATAGCACTTGGGCCAATTGTCCCAATTGCATCTCCAAGTTCCTCATTAAGGTAGTCTTGTTGGCCATATTGGATTGGGTTATATCCACAATTTTTTTCATAATCTCCTCCAAAGAACTTTTTCTATGGATAGGATTACACTGATTTTAACCCGGTTGTGGAGGCCTCAGTTGGCTACCAGAGGCTTGAGCATCAAATTGATGCTGTCTTGGTTGCCATCTTTGGCCTGAAGTGTTTTGATTCTAAGAAAAGTTTGGGTGATTTCTCACACCTGGGTTATAAGTATTTGAGAATGGTGCCGAACAATTTTTATTGTTTGCGTAATTTATAGTCTCATCAACATTCAAATTAGAAAATTAAGAAGAAATTTCACCAACTGGGCACTCATAAGCATAGTGTTTGGGGTTTTCGCAACCTTGGCATGAAATAGCCATCACCTGAGCAGAAGTACAGACATGCCTCTATAACAAAGCTATATTATCGAATTGTGATGGTGTCACATTAGCAGGTAGCACCATAGTATTCACTTCAAAAATCTTCTTGTGTTTCTTGGGGTGTTCCTATTGGCCATCCAAAAGGAGCTATGGGAGGTTGTGTCCTGTAGGATTCGTAGTGCATCCTCAGGAGCGTGGTTCATCAAGGTCCCACCACCTACAACATCCATCATGGAACTGTAGTTTGGCTCTATTGCAAAATTAAAATTTTCAACTAAGTTCCACTGTTGGAACTCATATTGAGAGCACTTCCGTAATAAATCCATAAACCTCTCCCATGCCTCAACATGGGTCTCTTGACCATTCTAAAAGAACATGGTGATCTCCTGGCTCATGCTCAAGATCTTATCAATAGGATGGAATTTGGAAAGGAACTTGGGATGATAACGCATCCCAAGTAGCAGCAGCCCCTAGTGGAATGGTGTGGGGCCATACCTTTTGCCTTTTCCTGAAGAGAGAATGGAAGCAATCTTAACATCATAGTATCGTAAAAGATGCCTGTATACCGGAACGAACCACCGATCTCGAAGAACTCTGTCAAGTGAAGGCGAGGGTCTTTACTTGCCATCCTCGAGAACATGGCGTTGTTGTGAATGATGTTCAAGATAGTCGACTTGATTTAAAATTGATTATTTATAATGACTGGGACAAATCTAACGTACACACTCCCAATAGTGGGAGTGGTGTAATCATATATTGTCCAGGGCCTTGGCCGGAACACATCATGTTCATCAACAACTTGAGCAACCTAGGGCACATCCTCTCCCTTATAGTCATTCCCATTGATCCTAATATCATTCATGACAATAGCAGCACGATTGTGTGTGTTTGGTACATTGGAAACTGTGTACCTGATTTGGAAAAATCCTTTTCAGCTCAATCATATACACATAGTTGTATTTGATGAATGTTTAGTTCTAGTGTGCAGGCAAATAAAGCCAAGTACAAAAGCATCGAAACACTAGACCAGTGTCGACACTTTTTTCAAAGATGCGTTGAGTCAAAGAGAAAGATGTGTTGACACTCAGGACTAGTGTTGACACTCTTTTACTAGAAGTGCTGAGTTAAAGTGAAAGTTGTGTCGACACCCAGAACTTGTATCGACACTATTATACATGGAAGAAACTGTGTTGACATTCAGGACCTGTGTCGACACATTCTATATCAGCAGTGTTGAGAAAAGGTAAAGAATGGGTAGATACATTTAGAAGTATGTCGACATTACTACAAGAGTAGTGTCGACACCCAGGACTGGTGTCAACACATCCAACAGTCAAGTTTCAACACTTCA
This sequence comes from Platanthera zijinensis, assembly GCA_039513925.1. Classification (NCBI taxonomy): domain Eukaryota; kingdom Viridiplantae; phylum Streptophyta; class Magnoliopsida; order Asparagales; family Orchidaceae; genus Platanthera; species Platanthera zijinensis. The sequence goes on along the minus strand of CM077090.1, from coordinate 153,365,146 downwards.
AGCAGAATTGTTTCCTGAGTATAGAAATCTAGCCAGAGGTACTGACAACTGTCAGAACTATCAGAGGGCAGTTATTAACTGGATCAGTCGATTACCCTTGACAGAGCCTATTTAAAGGGATCAAATCTTCAAAAAATAAGTAAGAAAAATTTGGTGAAACTAAATCTAAGAAGCAATCTTCTAGAATTCAGAAGGTGGAGAGAAGCCTAATCAAGAATCGTCTTCAACATTTTCTAGCCTAGATCTACCCTAATTTCAACTTCAAGAAGCTTTGAAATGCTAAGAAGGGTCAGATCTAATCAACTACAACAAGGATAAAGGGAAGCTGACTTATCAAGTTTAGTTCAAGAAGCAGTCACTCGTTTCACTCTTGCTGGGTGACTAATTCTGAATCTTTCTTTTCACCATCATTAATCTTGTAAGATCTACTCTTAGATTTGAGTGTAGGGGAATTAGTTTCTCTGAGTTGTAATCCTGTATTATAAAAGCTGAGGTATGGAAGGAGTTGCCTGAGGTAGGAGAAGTGGTTATTTCTCTGAGGTGTAAGATCTTGATGATCTGAGTGGTAAGACTGTATAGTCTGAGTTATAGGAGTAAGTTGGGTTCTGAGCTTAAGATCCGAGGATCTGAGTAAAGAAATAAGAAGGAGTTTGGCCGAATCTAGTTCATTGCTAGGTAGGCAAAGGGGAAAAGTGGATGTACCCATCAATTGGGGAACCACTATAAATCTTATGTACTGTGTTGTGATTGTTATGCTATGTTTGATGTGTTGTGATGATCTTTAATTGTTGTTTAGTTTTCTTGTTTCATCTGACTGGGGTAATAAAGATAGAAAAGTAATTTTCATTATCTAAAAGTAGCCTAGAATTAAAATTGGACCTATTCACCCCCCCCCCCCTCTAAGTTACTTTATCTTAAAACAAACATTTATAATTGGTATTAGAGGGAGGTTCACTGAGAAGGCATAACAACCTAGTGAGAATCTAAGGATTATAGAGAAAGATATATTATGGCTCAGAGGGAAAATAATTCCATCAAGCTCCCAGTCTGCTCCAAAGAGAATTTTGGAATTTGGAAGGAAAGAGTAAGATTATTCATGGAGGCAGCAGATCCAAGAATATACATCACATTGGTTGAAGGACCTTTCATTCCCATAAAAGTGTCAGTTCTTGATGCAAACATCAAGACACCAAAGACCTACATGGAGATGGATAAGGATGAGATAATTCTGGTCTCTATGGATAAGAGGGCACAAAATATAATAGTCAGTGCAATAGATGATTCTACTTTTTAGAGACTGATTCATTACGAGATAGCTAAAGAAATATGGCCGTCACTGATTGTCTACATGGAAGGAACTGATGAGGTCAGAGATGATAGCAAATCTTTGCTAAACCAACAGTATGAAGCCTTCAGACAGGATAAGAAAGACTCAACGGATGATTGTTTTGAAAATTTCTTCAGAATTATAAACAACCTGAGAACTTATGGCAGGAAATTTACTAACTATGAACTTAATGACAAGTTCTTGAGGTCCCTAAATAAGGAATGAGACATCAATATCTGTGCTATAAAAGAAATGGGGAACTTAGCCAACATAGACCCCCATGCTCTATTTGGCAAGTTATTGTCACATGATTTACCACTCAATCTCAGGAAGTCTAAAGAAGATTCAGTTAGAGCACACAGTAGAGAAAAAACCTAGGCCCTAAAGGCTGAGTCATCCAGGAAAGTTAGAGAGAACTCAACACTCTCAGAAAGACTGGAAACAGCTTTTAAGTGTTCATAATCATCATCATCAGAAGGAGACCTGACTGAGGAGGAACTGTCTCTCTTATCTAGACAGTCCAAGAAGATGTTGAGGAGAAGAAAGCAAGACAGCTAGAAGGGACCAGCTAGAGACTCCTCTCTCAAGAAGACCAATCATCCAGATAAACACAGGAAAAAGAAATCTAGGGACAGGTATGATTCTTCACAGAAAAAATATATTAAGACAAATATTTTGTGTTATTGTTGCAATAGAGAAGGGCATGTCATAGCTGATTGCCCAACAAAAAGAATGGAGAAAAAGTCAGAGAACTGGAAGGATGGACAACACAAGAAGGCTGAAAAAAGCTTCTTGGAAAAGAGACAGTCTACATTGTCTGACAGTGAATCTGATTCATCAGAATCAGAAGAGGAGAAGGCTCTCATGGGCCTGATGGCTATTGAGGAGACCCAATCAGGAGAAGAAGATCAGGATTGTTCAGATCCTGCTAAGGTAAAATCAATCTCTCATAGTGTAGCCTCAGATTATTTTTCTATATCAGAAAATGAATCATGTTCACACTCCTCTAATAATAGAGAACATGATTCAGACATTGAAGCTGATTTTAACTCCCTTATCAACAAATATGGGAAGTTATTAAAGGCCCTTATTGCAAGCAAACATCTTGCTAAGGATAAGGCCAGAGAATTAGAATCTCTAAGGGGAGTATCTTTTCAGTTGGAAAGGGCCAACATAAAGTTAGACCTATAAAAACTGAAGCTTATAGAACTAACCAATAAGATAGATAGCCAGGTAGAGGTAATAATAGAACAGATAAAGACTGTTAAGGACCTAAAAGCAAAGCTTACCCAGGAAAGATAGCTCCTGACTCAATTCTCAAAACCCAAGTCAGTGCTACCTATCATAGATACCTTCTCTGCACTATTTAGAAGTGGTATAGGGTATGTCAAGAACAAAAAGTTCAAAAAGAAATCTGTACCTAAGGGTAAAGCCCCAATGGGTCTATTTAAGCAACCCTCCAAGTATCTGCCTTCTAACAGATGTTTGAGATCATGTGTTCCTGGACACATGATGTCTGAGTGCACTACCAGCAAGGTCAATAAAGAGCCTTGTTAGAAAGGACAGACATCTAATGGCAATAAAGTTCAAACACCTCCATAAATGGTGATCAATCCAAGAAGCCAAGGAATTCTTGGAGTTGGTCCCAGTGCACCACACTTAAATCAAAAAGGTAAGGGTATGAATTTTGCACCACTACCTTGGAATTTGGATGACAATTCTATGTTGCACAAAAGAACAACTTCAAATGTGAAACCAAAGAAAAGATACAACCGATTTGAGTGTTTGTATTGTGGGAAGGTTGGGCATTTTGCCCTAGATTATTGGTATAATCCAACAACACCTTCGTATAAGATTCAACTAGTTTTATTTAGAAAGCCTGCTGTGATTCACATAACAAAGCCTAACAGGAACTAAGGCCCCAAAACTATTTGGGTTCCTAAGGTGAACTAATTCTGTGTTTGCAGGTGGAACCAGGTACCACAGGAAGGCCAGTATGGTACTTGGATAGTGGATGTTCCAGGCACATGACTGGAACAAGGAGTTTGCTAAGAGATTACACTCCAATTAGGAATGGACCAAAAGTCATCTTTGGAGGGTCAGAGTAAGGACTCACCAAGGGATATGGTAACATTTCTAATGGCCTAGTTACCATCACAAAAGTGGCTTATGTGGGAGGATTGAACCACAATCTGATAAGCATAAGTCAACTTTGTGATATAGGTTATGAAATTGTTTTCCACAATGACAAGTGTCTGATAAGAAATTCAAGTGATCAAGAGATAATCTTGTCAGGCACTAGGAGTGGGAACATTTATTTTCTAAATTTCTTAAGTGTAAATGAAAAATCACCTATATACCTAGTAGCAATTGAGAAAGACTCATTATGTGTGCAATGGCACAAGAGGCTAGCTCACTTAAACTATAAATCTATGAGTAAGCTATTCTCTATGGACTTAGTTAGAAATAGTCCCCAACTCAAATGCTCCAAAGAAGGCTAATGTCATGCATGTCAAAAATGCAAACAGAAAAAAGTCTCCTTTAAGAGCATTCAGTCTAAAAATACTGAGAGGTGTCTCTACTTACTTCATATGGATCTATTTGGTCCTATGCAAGTTCTTAGTTTAGGTAGGAAGTCCTATACCTATGTGATTGTGGATGATAACTCTAGGTTTGCTTGGGTATTATTCCTAAGGAGAAAGTCTGAAACACTAGACATCCTTGTTGATTTTGTCAGACAAGTTGAGAATGAGATGGGATGTTCTGTGGTCAAGCTTAGAAGTGACCATGGTATAAAATATCAATCTAAAAAGATGACAAAATTCTGTAAGGAACTAGGGATCTTTTAGGAGTTCTCCTCTCCAAGAACACCACAACAAAATGGAGTTGCTAAAAGAAATAATAGAACTCTCATTAAGGCAGCTAGAACAATGTTGAGTGATACATCTCTCCCAGAATATTTCTGGGCTGAGGCTGTGAACACAGCAAGCTATGTTCAAAATAGAGCATTAATCAACAAGAATCACAGCAAAAATCCCTATGAACTAATGAAAGGCAGAAAACCAAATCCATCTTACTTCAAAATTTTTGGTAGTAAGTGCTTTGTATTGGATAGTGGGAAAACTTATCTAACTAAGTTTTCAGAGAAATCCTATGAAGGAATCTTTATAGGGTATAGTGCACATAGCAAAGCATACATGATCTACAACTTGAAACATCAAGTTATAGAAGAATCTATTAATGTAGTTTTTGATGAAACATCTTTTTTATATAATGAGATTTCTAACAACTCTAGTCTAGGTGATGTAGACTCTAGAATGGAAAAGTTAAAAATAGGTGACTCACCTGATCTAGAGTTACACACTAGAGACATTGTAAAAATTCCTATAGAAGATACAGTAATTGCCTAGGGGGAGGAAGAGAATCATCCTAATCCTCATGTAGATCGAGGTGATAGTAGGCACCTGCCAGTAGTAGTTAGACACCTTAGAGATCATCCTATTGATCAGATAATAGGTGATGCCATATTAGGAGTGACTATTAGGAGTAGACATCACAATGAGGTTCTATACTCTAGCTTTCTCTCTTAGGTAGAACCTAAAAAGTTTGAAGAAGCTAATTCAGACCCCAACTGGATTATTGCTAAGCAAGAAGAGCTTAATCAATTTAAGAGATGCAAAGTCTGGAGTCTAGTTCCTAGACCTAGTGATCACAATATCATAGACACTAAATGGATTTACAAAAATAAACTAGATGAACATGGGGTTATAGTTAAGAACAAAACTAGATTAGTGGCTAAAGGATATAGACAAGAGGAAGGCATAGACTTTGACCAAACCTTTGCTCCTGTAGTTAGGCTAGAGGCCATAAGGTTGTTTTAGCTCATGCAGTATACAAAGGATACAAGGTCTACCAAATGGATGTAAAGTCAGCATTCCTCAATAGTACACTAAAGAAGGAAGTCTATGCAGAGCACAAGGCTTTGTATGGGTTAAAACATGCACCTAGAGCCTGGTATGAGACCCTATCTACCTTTCTTATAGAGAACAAGTTCTCTAGAGGAAAGATAAACAAGACACTATTCCTAAGGGACGTCAAAGGATCAAGCATCCTTGTCCAAATATATGTAGATGACATAACTTTTGGGTCTACTAATGAGAAGCTATGTAGAAAATTTGTCAGGCTTATGCAAGGCAAGGTTGAAATGAGCAGTATGGATGAGCTAAATTTCTTCTTGGGATTCCAAGTTAGACAATCTGAAGATGGTATATCCATCTCTCAGTCTAAGTTCACTAAGGAGTTAATTAAGAAGTATGGTATGGAGAATTCTTCTACCATGAGAACTCCAATGGGTTCTTCTGTGTCACTACACAAGGATGAATCTGGGAAACCAGTAGATGTAACCTTATATAGAGGCATAATTGGATCACTCCTTTACTTAACTGCTAGTATGTCAGATATTATGTTCTCAACATGTGTCTGTGCTAGGTACCAAGAATGCCCCAAATAGTCTCACTACACTAGTATAAAGAGAATACTACGATATCTTAAGGGAATACCTAATCTAGGGCTTTGGTATCCTAGGGATAGTGATTTTGAACTCACAGGATACAAATGTACTGATTTTGCAGGGTGCAAAGAAGACAGAAAGAGTACTTCTGGACCTTGTTAGTTTCTAGGGAAAAGACGCATAAGTTGGAGTAACAAGAAGCAAACCACTATTGCAATTTCAACTACAGAATCTGAGTACATATCTGCTGGAAGCTGCTGTGTACAGTTGATATGTATTCAGCATCAACTATTGGACTACAATGTACAACTAAGTAAATTTATTATATTTTGTGATTCTACTAGTGCAATTTTCATTGCTAAAAATCCAGTTTCACACAGTAGAACTAAACATATAAAAATTAGATATCACTTTCTTAAAGAGAATGTTGAAAAAGAAAATATTAGCTTACAGTATACTCTAACAGAAAGACAAGTTGCTAATATTTTTACAAAACCCCTAGATGAAAGAAAATTCAATTACTTTAAATTTGAACTAGGTATGTTGAACATTGAGTAAACATTTTCTATTAGTAACAACAAAAGACTGTACAACTGATAAAAGATAACTAACCATGTCAACAAATCTAAACAAATAAGAAAGACTTCACATAAGTCATGAAATTATAGTCAGAACTCAAATTTTGTCTAAGTCCAAGAATTGTGTCGAGACACCATAGTGTGTGTCGACACTATAGGCAGTATTGTGTCGAGACACCAGGATGAGTGTCAACACAATAGATAGTCATGTGTCGAGACATTAAAAATTAGTGTCGAGACATAAGGGTGTCGAGACTCGGAGGGCTGTGTCGAGAGACATGAACCTTGTGTTGACTTAGTCGACACATCTCGACTGTGTAGGTTTTCTGTATCGACACTATACATTTCCCGAATTTTCAAATAAGTCTAAATGCAGCGCGCCTTCTCGCCTACCGCATACAGTTATTATAAATAGCATGTGCAAGGAGTTATCGACTATGCTTACCAGAAAACTTGAGAGACTATTCCTAGAGTGTCGAGACCTAGAAATTCTTAGTCAACTCCTCTCAATCTCAAATTCTCTCAACTCCAATGGCACCAAAGATGGTTGATTACATCAACGAGGGTTATGAGCTAGTGCGAAATGCATTCGACTTCGCGCAGGAAGAATTCAATAATGTGATAGACTTAGTCAATGAATTAGGTCTTGAGTATCTACTTTCAGAAGCAACCAAGATATGGAAGAGAGAGGTATCTGAATTCTTTTCCAATGCTTCTCTCAACACTAAGTCAGCCAAGATCAAATCTAATGTTAATGGAGAAAGAGTAAAGGTCACACTAAAAAGGCTGTCCAAAGTTTTTCAGATTCCAAGAACAGCACAGGAAGATGAACTTGATTCTAGAATGACTGCAGAGGCATTAGTTTGGTGTGGACTGGCTCCAACCACCAAGTTTGGTACTTCACAACACAGGAAGGGAATGAATTCCCAAGGGAAATTCTTGTCTGAAGTAATAGGAAAGGTTCTTCTCTATAAGACTAGAGCACCTGATAGGATTTCATCCTTCATGTTCAACCTGATGACAAGGATTATATTCAGGATAAAGTCTGATTGGAACAAGGTTGTGTTTGATAGGATAGTAGAAGGAATTCAGAAGCCCACTATGGGCAGAATAGTTAGTATGTATCTGTTTAAGACTATTCCAGATATCATCAACCAGAAAGTTGGAACACAGATCAATCATATGAGAAGGATGGACCTAAGAATTTTGTCTAGATGGGACAGGGTCTTGTCTAAAGAGACACCTGAACCCAAGACATCTAAGAAGGTAAAGGGCAAGAATTCTGTGGTAGAGGAAGTTGAATCCACTAGTGATTCTGAAAAAGAAGTGAACTTCAGTTCATATTAGGATGCTGAGGAAGAACAAAGAAGATCTCCAAGGTTCTCACCTGGAATTAGTGTTCAAGTGAAGGGGGAGAATTTGCAAGAGGTGAATCAAGTTGAGGGGGAGAACCTCACTGAATTGCCAATGGATATAGCTACTACCATTATAATGGAAGTAGTTCAAGATCTAGAAATGGTTCAGGAACCTATTGTTATTCCAGACCAAGACTTGACTAAAGTAAAAGAGGATGTTATTCCTCTTACTAAAGAGGTGCAAGAACAAATAAACCAAGATACCACCAATATTGGTGATGGAGTTGATGTTGTTCAGGGGGAGTTACCAGATCATGCCCTAGGAACTGGAGGAGATATACAAGAGAAGTCTGTTGAGCTGGATAAGACTGTGGAGATGGTAAGCTCTTTAGATTCAGAGGAAGAGCAAGCTTCTCAGCTCAAAAAGAGAAAAATATCTAAAATTAGAAAAAGAAGCAGAAGCTACAAAGAGCATTTATAATCTCGAACACCAGCTGCTCCTGTAGTAGACACTAGCTCTCTGCTAGTGCAAATTCAGATAATGCTAGATAAGCATAGGACAAATCTTTAGAAATATGTTGATGAAGTCCATAAAGAGTTACAATTCAACCTAGCTCAAGATATAAAATCTATCAGGTTTGAGGTAAATTTGTTAAATACAGACATGACCAATTTCTTTGAGAAAGGAGCAAATATTGTTGTCTACCTGGCCAAGAAACAACTGGAAGCCAAACAACTAGAAGATGATGTGGCAATCAAGCAAGGCTATGCCCTTGAGAATCAGAACAGAATGAATGAAAATCGGATCATAATGCATAATACTATATTAGAAGAAATAAAGAACCAGGCAACTGGTTTGGTAACTAAGATTGATTCCACTACCAAAGAAATGGAAACAGGACTGGCAGCTCATAAATCATCACTGCTACAAGATATCAAAGCTTATGTTAAGGAGCTGGATGATCATCTACTTAAAGTAAAATCAACTCTAACTTCTGGAATCAATCACTTGGAAGGCTAATTAAGATTTCATAAGAATGATTTAAGAGATCATGTTGAAAGAGAAATCATAAAGGGGGGAGATAAATGATAAAGATATGTGCTGAGCATTCTATCTGGACCTCTAATTGCATAAGAGAGACTTTAGGCTACTCTCCCATCAGGTATGATGAAGACCAAGTTTCTGAGTCTGGTTGCCAACCAGCTCATTTTGAGGATATTCAACAAGCTATACAGACTATGTACTATCCTCCTCAAGGTTTAGATCAGAATGTAATCTGTGAGAAAGTGGAGAAGTCTTCTACTACTAAGGAAATAGAGGCTCAACTATCAAAGAAGAGATTCAGAGAACAAGCTGAGGTCATGCCAGATTTTGAGCACTAGAGCCCAACCTCTAGATCTATTATTCTCACTGCATGGAAAGAAGTTAATGATAATGTAACTGAAAGGGTTAAGTGGTATTCAGAGCATGAATGGGCTAAGCATCTAAAGCAACATGATGTCATTCTAAAATTCAGACATGATCTAAAGACAGGAAGGATTCTTGCTAATTATATTATTCCCAGTAAATACTTTCCAAAGCCCTACCACTATTTTGAAAGAAAAAGGCTGAAAGAGGAAGAAATTGCAAAGACTTAGAATGGAAAGGGGCAAGAAGGTTGCTGATGACAAGGAATTGAATTTAAGCCAAATTCCAGTTTGGAAAGGGGATTGTTATCAGAGAACCAATATTACCTTAGGATATTTTAGTTTTGTATTTGTTCTAAAAACATTGTATAACCAAAGCTCGTAGTTATAAATCTTTTGACAAACTATTAATGAAAATTTTGGGTTGCACAAACATTCTGTATGTTAATTTATTAGTATTGCAATTCTTTTCTTTATCTTCTGATCAACATTATTCTTGTTGATTTATGTATAATGTAATATGTGATCTTGTCTGTATTATAGAACAACACTGTTATCATTATGTCTAATTCATAATATTTGTGTGAAAATGTGTTTATCATTGAGTAGGGTTATGATTTCTCCAAATAGAGGGAGATTGTTGGGTACATTGGAAACTGTATACCTGATTTGGAAAAATACTTTTCAACTCAATGATATACACATAATTGTATTTAATGAATGTTTAGTTCTTGTGTACAGGAAAATAATGCTAAGCACAAAAGCGTCGAGACACTAGACCAGTGTCGACACTTTTGTCAAAGATGCGCTAAGTCAAAGAGAAAGTTGTGTAGACACTCAGGACTAGTGTCGACATTCTTAAACTATAAGTGTTGAGTCAAAGAGAAAGTTGTGTCGACACCCAGAACTTATGATAACACTATGATACAAAGAAGCAACTGTGTTGACACTCAGGACTTGTGCCGACACATTCTACATCAGTAGTGTCGAGATAAGGTGAAGGACGTGTCGACATATTCAGAAGTATGTAGACATCACTATCAGAGTAGTTTCGACACCCAGGACTGTTGTCTACACATCCAACAGTGAAATTCCAACACTTCAAGCAGAATTGTTTCTTGAGTACAGAAATCTAGCTAGAGGTACTAACAAATATCAGAACTGTCAGATGGCAGTTATTAACTGGATCTGCCGGTTAACCTTAATAGAGCCTATTTAAAGGGATCAACTCTTCAGAAAATAAGTAAGAAAAATTTGTTGAAACCAGATCTAAGAAGCAATCTGCTAGAATTCAGAAGGTGGAGAGAAGCCTGATCAAGAATCGCCTTCAACATTCTCTAACTTAGATCAACCCTAATTTCTACTTCAAAAATCTTTGACAAGCTAAGAAGGGTAAGATCAAATCAACTACAACAAGGATCAAGGGAAGCTGACTTATCAAGTTCAATTCAAGAAGCAGTCACCCGTTTCTCTCTTGCTGGGTGACAAATTCTGTGTAAGACCCCCTTTTTTTTTTCTTTTTCAACCACCGGGGTCTTATGCCCAGAACCGCCGCTTTGCGGTGACACCTTCGCACCCGGGAAGGTCGTCACTACAACGCGTCGATTCTGCCGGCCTTTTCGATCACAATAAGTAACTCAATAATTGAAGCAAGAACAATGCAGTCCACAATAATAAATCACATGTAAATAAGATAAAATCTCCACGAAGGGAGTGTCCACAGAAAACATCAGAGTACTATAAATGCGGGCTTATGCCCGGTACAAAATGTCCTCACTACAACATCACTCATGCGGAAGCTAAAACAGAATCTACTCAGAGTCGAGACTCACGGTCCCGGCTGTATGAACTCCGGAGCTAGACTGCCCCATCTCCAGGCGCACCGATCTCTGGGGCTGCTCCTCCATGCTGGGCTCCACGATCCCCTAAATAATGCGGTTCGAAAACCGTTAGTCATAAAGACTAAGTCCTATCATCCCCCACCCCTTCCCCCATGGCTCCTAGGTACCGAGCAGGGAGGAAGAAAGGGAAGGACTTATTTGTGGAGAGTAAAGTAAACAGGTGACAGTGGACTTAATCTAACAAGTTGTATTCGGTGAGCAGTTAATATAATTGTTATAATAGGTCTAGCAGTAAGAAAAGCAAATATATGAATTTAAACCTTCACTTATGCGAGATCGCATAAGCAAAAGGGATCTTTTGCAAGGCTCCCATCGTATAAGTGTCCCATACCACTTATACCTTGGGGTGTCGGTTATCAAACAGCAATGGTTGTTATATATTGAAATTAACCTTTGATTTATAATCTTGCCCACACAAGCTTATAGACCAAGGGGTCGTTTTGCAGGTCCTAATGTATAAGCGTCCCATACCACTTATACATTAGGTGTCAGGGTTAAATGAATCGATTATGCTATGACATGCTAGTGGGTATGATGAAACATGCAAGTGCAACTCACACACCCGACTCTGTGCACACAGACCTTTAGTTCCCCCTTTCGGAGCCGTTACCTCCCAGGATACCTCCGTAGTGGCGGACGGAAGCGGTGGGTTGGGCCTCGCCCACCTCAAAACCAGTAAAAGCACCACTGGTCTGACCTATCGTACGCCTCAACGCTTGGTGCACTAAGCGGACGCCTGCGTACTCTTGCCGGCTGGCGCACCGGACTTCTGTTGGCGAAGTGCTAATCACCCTGCTGAGTCAACGATATCGGTGTCGGTGCAATCGAACTCCCCGATATCGTAAAACCCACCACCTTAACTTTTCCTATCTTATGCACATGCAAGTTATCCGTAAACACACAAAACCGAGCCGAAGCTCCCCGGACCAAAACGTCCGTCCCAAACCAACCGAGCCGAAGCTCCCCGGACCAAAACGACCATTTCCAAATCACCCGAGCCGAAGCTCCCATTAATCTTCCTGTGCCAACGGTGTTTGTGAAAGGTGCAGCCCTAGTTACTAAGTTACTCTTGTCGGTTTTGTTATTACAGTTTACGTTAGCCCAGGACTGCCCCCGGTATTCCCCGTGAAGGGCTCTCAAGGGGCACTAGGAACCAAGACGACGGCATTACGGCCCGAAGTTCCCTTTCGCAAGGCACTTATTATTATTGGTTTATCTCCCTTAGCCCGATTCCCTTCTCATATTACGATAGACTATCCTAGGGTAATTTTTAACCTTCCTCTCTTCGGGAAAAGCGATCTTTCGCCGAACGCGAGCGCCTCTTAACTCTAGCTATCACCACTTCTCGCTACTCTTTATATCTTCCTATTGCGTTTCCCTCCACATTTCCACCCAGACAAAATGTTTAACTCCAATGACTTCCTCAGATCATGTCCTATTGTATTTCACAAATTGCTATATGCAGACCGACCTAGGCTACATGTCGAACCGGTTATGCAACGATCCATTACTCATCCAAATGCCCTAAATTATTTACTGGAGACTCACCATGATATAAATGACCTAAATCCAGGAAATGGAAATTTTCCTAATCTAATTGGCATTTAATTAAATTCCTCGAAAATCTCAAGGGCTACCGGTTTGAACATGAACTACCCTAAGTTCTCATGCAAGAGGTCCAGCAAATTTATGATAAATACTAGGTTATCTCAATAGGTTAAATCCTAAGTATCATAATTTTTCTATCATTAAAAGAGCATGAAAACTATTTTAGAAATAATCTCTAACTTCTGTTGTTTATGAATCAAGTACAGAAAATATTCTTTCAAAAATTATAAATAATTTATGCCATGCAGATAAAGGCCTAAAATTAGCGCTGGCCAAGTCTCATAATTTTCCAGCAAGTATTTTATCCATAATTAATTTTTAAACATAAGAGCCCTTTCTATCATCTGTGAATAAAGTACTAGATTTACTCAACATAAAATTCTATGAAAATCCAGAGATCAATGTTCTACTAGTCAAGATCTAAATCCAGAATTTTAACCGATTATAATTAATTTAAAGCCTCCAAATAATTGAAACAACAAGTCGGGCAAATAATCCTTTAACAAATGAAGTATAATAATTATCAATCATAAAATTCTAGGAAAATTATCATAAGTCTAAAACATCCTAAAACTCCCTCCTCCCGAGTTTCATAATTTTTGGACTAGATTTAGTGCTTAAAATATCTAAAATACATATTAATCCTAAACCAAAATCTCAACTTCCGAGGTACCTAATTACCTCCAATGCCTTCACCATTTCAACCAGAGAGTTTTCAGCATATCAAGCCACTCTCCTCCAAATTTCAAGGGCATACAAGAGCTTTTGCTCCTATGTCCTTCACAAACCTCAAACTACCACACACTGGGTTTGAGCCGATCTCTTAGGGTCCGTTCGTTTCACAGACATTGATATTGAAGTATTGGCTTTGAGAATATGAATGTCATTTCTCTTGTTCGTATCAACAATTTTAAATTGGAATTGGCTTTCTGATGGAAAGTCGTCGATATTCACCGTAATCTAAAAACTCATAGATTCAATATCTATCTCTAGTGGCGGATATTCAGTCCGGTTTTCCAAAATGAGACCATTTTTTAGCCTGAACGTGATTTTTTTCGGCCAAACGCAATTTTTCATCGGGATGCAACTTTTTTGCGCGAACGTGTTTTTTTCGTCTGTGTACGATTTTTTCGCTCAGACGTAATTTTTTGTCTTGAAGCATTTTTTTTACCCAGGCAGGTTTTTTTCTCCCGAATGCGATATTTCTGCACGAACGCAGTTTTTTTCTCTATGACGCAATTTTTTTGCCCGAATGTGTTTTTTTCGCCCGTACGGAATTTTTTCGCTACGATTCAATTTTTGGTCGCCTGGGCCGAATTATTCATCTATACGTAATTTTTTCGCTCAGACACAATTTTTTTCGCCCGAACATGAATTATTCGGCCAAACAAGGTTTTTTCGCCCAAACGCGTTTTTTTCCGCCCGGACGCATTTTTTTCGCCCGGACACGATTTTTTCGCCCGGGCGCGATTTTTTCGCCCGGGCGCGATTTTTTCGCCCAAACGCGATTTTTTCGCCCTCTCGCGGTTTTTTCACCCGGACGCGATATTTTTGCCCAGACACGAATTTTTCGCCCACACGTGATATTTTGGACTTGACGCGATAATTTCGCCCGGCCGCGATATTTTTCATCCGGACGTAATTTTTTCGCCCGGACGCAAATTTTTCGCCCCGACGCAAATTTTTCGCCCGGACGCGAATTTTTCGCCCGGACGCGAATTTTTCGCCCGGACGAGAATTTTTCGCCCGGACGCGAATTTTTCGCCCGGACGTGATTTTCTCGCCCGGACGCGATTTTCACGCCCGGACGCGATTTTCTCGCCCCTACACGAATTTTTCGCCCCGACGAGAATTTTTCGCCCCGACGCGCATTTTTCGCCCGGGCGCGAATTTTTCGCCCAATTTTTCGACCGGACGCGAATTTTTCGACCGGGCGCGAATTTTTCGACCGGACGCGAATTTTTCGCGCGGACGCGATTTTTTCGCCCGGACGCGATTTTCTCGCCCGGACGCGATTTTCTCGTCCGGACGCGATTTTCTCGCCCGGACGCGATTTTCTCGCCCGGACGCGATTTTCTCGCCCGGACGCGATTTTCTCGCCCGGACGCGATTTTCTCGCCCGGACGCGATTTTCTCGCCCGGACGCGATTTTCACGCCCGGACGCGATTTCTCGCCTGGACGCGATTTTCTCGCCCGGACGCGATTTTCTCGCCCGGACGCGATTTTTTCGCCCGGACGCGAATATTTCGCCCGGACGCGAATATTTAGCCCGGATGCGAAAATATCGCGTCGGGGCGAAAAATTCGATTTGAGAAGTAAAAATCGCGTCCGGTCGAAAAATCGCGTACGGGAGATGTGCTTGGGCGAGAAATTCGCGCCCGGGCGAGAAATTCGCGCCCGGGCGAGAAATTCGCGCCCGGGCGAGAAATCGCGCCCGGGCGAGAAAATCGCGCCCGGGCGAGAAATTCGCGCCCGGGCGAGAAATTCGCGCCCGGGCGAGAAAATCGCGTCCGGGCGAGAAATTCGCGTCCGGGCGAAAAAATCGCGTCCGGGCGCAAATATCGCGTCCGGATGATAAAATTCGCGTGCGGACGAAAAATTCGCGTTCGGGCGAAAAATTCGCGTTCATATGAAAATTTCGCATTCAGACTGAAAAAATCAAATCAGATTGAAAAAAATCACGTCATGGCGAAAAAAACACGTCTGGGCGAAAATAACACTTTTGGGCGAAAATTTCACGTCCGGTCAAAAAATTCGCGTTGTGGTCGAAAAACTTAAGTTTGGGCGAAAAAATCACGCCTCAAGAAAAAATCACGGTCGGGCTAAAAAATCGCATTTGTGATTTTTAATTGTGATCATTAATAGCATTGATCAATGTCAATTCCTATGACAGAAAGTCTTTCTACAAACGAACAATAAAAAAATATCAATGTCAATTCCTATGATATAAAGTCTTCATGCGGACGAACAAAAGAATTGGATTTAAATCCAATATCATTTCCCATATGTATTGATATTGAATTGAAAGCCAATACTTAAATGCCAATGTCGTTGAAACGAACGGAGCCTTAGGGTAAAGTCCACCCTAATCCACACCATGTTACCCAAGAGGGTAGACATAGACTTAACAAATCAGTGGCCACAACTTCAGCCTCTTTTGAGGAGATTTGTCCACTCCATTTCCAATTGTACTTTTCCCCAAAGTACCCCTCACCAAGACCTATCTAGGACTTGATACTTCCCTATTCAAAACTCGACCGATTGAGTTGAAATTTTGTACAGATCTTAACATTGATGCCAGGGACCACCACCCAAAATTTGGGGGAGTTTGGACTTAATTTCATCTCCTAATTAATTTTATAATGTTTATTAAAATTTTACAAAAACTTTAGGCAAAAGTTCTCCAAAAATTCTCATTTTTGGACAGCCTCTCGACATACATATTATAGACCTCCAGCCCAAATTTCAAGTCATTTGGACATGTTATGAACCGTGGGCAACCATTTCAATTTCTGGTTAGCCTAGGTCTTGATCCCACCAAAATGAGTGCTGTGGTCAAACCACTCACCGGAATTGAATAAAATCAATTTTAAATTAAAGTAGACCCAGAGGGCTACAACTTTTGTGACTGGTCATTTTTCCTAATTCGGCCTCTAAGTGCCTCGTTTTGCAGCCTCAAATATATTCAAATAATCTATTTTTCCATTATGTAATATATAATAATCCAGGTATTATAATATTGTTTCTACTGTTCATCTTCTTCATAGCCCGAAAACCAGAACACAGGAAGCCATTTTTCCTGTAACATTTCCGTGATCCGTCGCCGGCCGTACGGTCACTTCCCTGGCCAGCCACCACCACCACCACCTCCGTTGAGGCGATGGCTAGCGGTCGGCGGTGGTTTGGCCGCCGGAGGTGGCGGTTTCCGGTGAACTCAAAAATACCATTTTCATGGTTTTCCCATGAAAACGAGAGACGGGTCCGGCTCCGTTGAGCGCGAACTTCTTTTCTAAGAATCCTAAGATCTACCCATGAAAGAGAAGGAGCAGAGGAGGACCTTGTTCGCGGTTTGAAGGTGAGAAGAACGACGGGGTGCCATGGCGCGGAGGTGGCGTTGCTGAACTTCTCCTACAGCAAGAACAAGGATCTGATCCGATTACTTGAGCGTGTAACCTTCTCCTCTTGCCCCAAGTGGGATTTTATAAGTCAGAAGGTGGGAAGATGAATGGGTAAAGCCTTAATGGCCATGAAGGCTCCTCCCCTTAACGTTTCGGTTATGATGCAAGGCAACGCTGGAAAACGAAGAGGTGTTCGCCAGGTGGTGATTTCCTATTGGACCAACATTTTCCTTATTTATTTAAATAATTAAGGAAGGAGACGGCCCATAAATACTCCTAGTGTAACTTCCCACACCCGCATTTATTTCCATGCGTGTTAGGATAATTTCGGCCCCGAACCGTCGTTTCGGCCAATGTCACGGGCGTGACACATGGGTCACGGGCGTGACAGGCCCGGATAGCCAATTCTGGGCTCGACGATCGTCGAACTGAGATCGACGATCGTCGATGGATGGTCACGGGCGTGACACCTTGGGTCACGGGCGTGACAGGCCCGTGTGGTAAATTCTGGGCCGACGATCGTCGATTTGAGATCGACGGTCATCGAATGGTGGTCACGCCCTAGGTCATGGGCGTGACACCTAGGTCACGGGCGTGACAGGCCCGAACGGCAATTTCTGAGGTCGACGGGCGTCGAACTGAGCTCGACGGTCGCCGAAGGCTGGTCACGCCCTAGTTCACGGGCGTGACACTTATGTCACGGGCGTGACATGCCCGGGCCGCAAGGTCGACGATCGTCTCACGACGATCGACGATCGTGGGAGGATTCACGCCCTTAGTCACGGGTGTGACACCTTGGTCACGGGCGTGACATGCCCAGACAGCACGTTCGACGATCGTCTCGTGGAGATCGACGATCGTCGAAGTAGTCACGCCCAAGTCACGGGCGTGACGGGTCGGTCACGGGCGTGACCAACCCGTGACCCGAAATATTGATCGCTTTATTTTAATTTTATGTGCTTCCTGGGGTTCTGTCACGACCAACCGACTCCTAGGGGTCTAGCCGGAAATGGGATGTTACAAATCCCAATAAACAAAACAAAAATTTCGTCCCCGAAATTGAGGTTGAACCTACGGGGATTTCTATCGGAATAAATTAAACTTGTAACATCCCATGCGATCTTTCTATTGGGTTCAGGCGACTATTCGTTTGAATACTAAGACAATCTCCCCAATAAACAAAAGATTAGCCCCTACCTTTCTGATTAAGTGCGCATGCCTAGGTCCTGGATTTTCCTTATCTAGTCTTAACAGTCCAAAACAAGAAGGCAATCTATAGTATACCGAGAGGGGGTGAGATGTACCTGACTGAACAACTCCGGGTATCTTTGCCTCATCAGATCCTGCAGTTCCCAGGTGTGCTCCTCCTGACCGTGGTTTCTCCACAGAACCTTGACTAAGGGGATCTTTTTGCGGCGCAAGATCCGTACTCCTTTGTCGTCGATCCGAACCGGCTCCAAGTGAACAGATCGGTCTGAAGCTACCGGCCCTTCGGTGGTCGAAATCCGCTGCTCCGGGCGTAGTAGAGCCCTTCTCAGCGAAGAAATATGGAAGACGTCGTGTAGAGCTGCCAACTCTAGCGGCAACTCTAGCCTGTAGGCTAGGGGTCCGATCCGCTCCAGGATCCGGTAAGGGCCCATATACCTAGGGCTGAGCTTCTTCCTCCGACCGCGCACCCGTGAGACTCCGTGCATGGGCCGGATCTTCAGGAACACTTGATCTCCTACCCGAAACTCCACCTGGCGATGCCGGGCGTCATAGTATTTAGCCTGTCTGCTCTGTGCCTCCAACATCCTATCTCTGATTAGTCTCACCCGAGCCTCGGTGTCTTCAACAAAATATGATCCCAACACCTTCGGATCCTCGTCTTGAACCCAAGAAAGCGGGGTTCTACATTTTCTTCCATACAAGGCTTCATAAGGTGCCATCCTGATGCTGGACTGGTAGCTATTATTATAGGAGAACTCGACCAACGGTAACATCTTCTCCCACGGCTCCCCTCGGTCCAATATACACAATCGTAGTAAGTCCTCCAAGGTCCGGTTGGTGCGCTCAGTCTGCCCGTCCATCTGAGGGTGGAAGGCCGTGCTAAAAGTCAACCGGGTGCCCAAATAGGCCTGCACTGACCGCCACTCCCTGGATGTAAACCGTCCATCGCGGTCCGACACTATCGTCCGGGGCACGCCATGATATCGGACATACTGCTCCACAAACTTCCGTACCAGCACTCCCACCGAGTCATCCTTCCTGATCGGTACAAAGCGGGCCACCTTCGTCAACCGATCGACAATCACCCAAAACGAGTCGTTCCCCGTCCGAGACCGGGGAAGACCATGTATAAAATCCATCGCTATATCGTCAAACTTCCACTCCGGCACCGGGAGTGGCTGCAACAATCCTGCGGGGTTCCTGCACTCCGCCTTCACCAACTGACATGCCTCGCAATGGGTCACGAAGTACGTAATGTCCTTCTTCATGCCCGGCCAAAACATCATCTTCTTCAGATCAGCGGTCATCTTTGTGATCCCCGGGTGCACAGAGTACCGGCTGTAATGCACCTCCGTCATAATATCCTCTCGGATCTGGCCTCCTGCGGGTATATATACTCTGCCTCTGAAATGTAGCAGACCATCTCTCAGGGAATAATCTCCTGTCTAACCCTCCTCCAAGGCTTGGAACATCGGCTCTGCCCACGCATCTGTCCTCTGTCCGTCCCGAATGCGATCCCGAATATCGTCTATGGCCACCATCGACGTCAGATACTCTCTATACAGCTCTGGATCATCCTCGGACACTAAGGATATCTGCATATCTCTGAATGACCGGACTAGCTCCATGGACATAACTTGGGGCCCAGCTTCGGAAGTGGCCGCTCTCTGACTCAACGCGTCGGCCACCACGTTTGCCTTCCCTGGGTGGTAGTGCATCTCAAACTGATAATCTGCTAAGAACTCCACCCAGCGCCTCTGCCTGATATTCAGCTCCTTCTGTGTGTCCACGTATTTCAAGTTTTTGTGATCGGAGAAGATATCGCAGTGGACTCCATAAAGATAATGGCGCCAGACCTTCAGAGCAAAAACGACCGCTCCCTATCTCAAGGTCGTGCACTGGGTAGTTCTTCTCATGGGTCTTCAGCTGGCCGGAGGCATATGCTATGACGTGTCCGTTCTGCATCAGCACCGCTCCCATCCCTTGGTATGATGCGTCGGTATACACCTGGAATCCTTCCTTCCCAGATGGAAGGGCCAGAATAGGGGCTGAGATGAGTCGGTCCTTCAGCTCCTGGAAGGCCGCCTGGCACCGCGGGGTCCAAACGAAAGGTGCCTCCTTCTTCGTCAAAGATGTGAGGGGGAGGGCAATCTGAGATAACCCCTCCACGAACTTCCGGTAGTAACCGGCAAGTCCCAAGAAACTGCGTACATCGGTGGCTGTCTTCAACTGCGGCCAATCTCGAACTGCCCGAATCTTTGCCGGATCCACTGCCAACCCGGCTCCGCTGATAATGTGGCCCAGAAAAGCCACCTCCTTCAACCAAAACTGACACTTGCGGAATTTGGCATAAAGGTGATGCTCCCGCAACCTCTCCAAAGTCAGTGCCAGATGCCGAGTGTGCTCCTCCTCCGTCCTAGAGTAGATCAGGATGTCGTCTATGAATACTATGACGAACACATCCAAGTAGGCCTCGAAAACCCGGTTCATGAGACTCATGAACGCCGACGGAGCATTCGTGAGCCCGAAGGGCATCACGGTGAACTCATACAGGCCATATCTGCTACTGAAGGCCGTCTTCGGGATATCCTCCTCCTGGATCCGTAGCTGGTAGTATCCTGACCTCAAGTCCAGTTTCGAGAAAAAATGGGCTCCTTCCAGCTGGTCAAACAATTCGTCTATCCGTGGGAGCGGATAGGTATTCCGGACGGTCAGCCTGTTTAGTGCTCGATAATCGATGCACAGGTGGAGTGTCCCATCCTTCTTCTTCACGAATAGGACCGGTGCTCCCCATGGCGAGGAACTCGGTCTAACAAATCCTGCCTCAACCAATTCCTGCAACTGAGTCCGAAACTCTACCAACTCCTTTGAGGCCATTCGATAAGGGGTCCTAGACGCCGGCTTGGCCCCCGGCACAAGCTGTATCCGAAAGTCCTACTCTCGGTGTGGAGGTAGTCCTGGCAGTTTCTCTGGAAAGACGTCAGCGAAATCTCGCACCACCGGGATGTCTGTCACCGACTCCTTAACTTCCTCCATCTCAAATAGAATCTGATAGACCTCCTCTCCCTACAGATGGGCCTTAACGGCCTGTACCGAAGATAAGAGTATACGAGAGACAGGTCTTATACCTTCGATGGTAATGAAAGAGTCCCCGTGTCTCACGGTGATCCTCTTCGCCTAGCAGTCAATCTGGGCATGGTTCCAGTGCAGCCATACCATGCCCAGGATCAGGTCGTAGTCCGTCAGCTTCAAAATCGTCGCTGGAGCCTCGAATGCCTTTCCACCAATTTCCGCCTCCATATTACAGTGATCCGTGGTAAGGAGCTCAGATCCATCCGGTAGTCGCACCCTCATCCTCGAGCCTGTGAACCGCTCCACACCTTCTAGTCCTTCTACGAACGTCTCCGACACGAAGGAGTGGGTAGCTCCAGTATCAAAAAGTGTGCGGGCAGGCTTGCCGCTGATGAAGACTATACCTGGGGTGATTAAATATCTTAGGGTTCTATAAAGAATTTTCGTTCCTTGTTAATCTATCTAGTGTGGTTCAAAGTTTTAACAACTTAAAGGGAAATTCTATGAAAATGAAGAAGCATATATTGCAGCGTACCTGTGATGACCTGCTCCGGATTCCGAGGCTGCGCAAGGTCCAAAGCATATACCTGCTCTCTTCCTTGTCTACGATCTCCCCCTGGTATCCTCGACCGCGGCCGCGTCCTCGGCCTCCGTAATACTGAGCTGGTGGGCCGCCCTGATGTGCTGGAGGTGGTGCCCCCCTCATGGGGCAGTTCCTCCGAATGTGCCCAATCTGATGACAAAGAAAACACTCTGGTGGGGGATACGCCATTCCCCCGGGTCTCGGCATCTCCTGCATCCGAAGAGGGGGAGGGGCTAATACCACCTGTTCCCTCGGCTCCTGCCTCACGTCCTGACGAGGCTGGTCCTCCGTCCTCCTCCCCTCTGGTACAGCACCTCGCCGCTGGTCATTTCTACCTCTCCGTCCCTGATCCTCTGCTGGCCGTTTCCGGCCCCGGGTGGCGTGCCAATCTGCCTCAATCCTTTTGGCCATCTCCAAGATCCGGGAGATGGGCCCGTCAGATACAAACAATAGAGCCTCCCTCAAGTCCTCCCGCAGGCCCTTATAAAACCTCCTGATATACCCTGCCTCGTCCAGCTGGTAGGAATCTGTGTACCGAGCTAGATGGTCAAACTCTCGATGGTACTCCACCACGGTCCGGGTACCCTGCTTCAACTGTAAGAACCGCTCCTCCAAATCATCCCTAGCCTACTGCGGAACGAAATGCTCCAGCAGAGCGGCCCTGAACTCCTCCCAGGTAACCTCTGCAACCTCCCTATCGGCAAATGTCGTGTCCAACAGCGTCTTCCACCACCTCTTTGCATGGGACTCCAGGCAGGAGACAACCAGAGCCACCCTCTCCTCCCAGGGACACCGTATCCCGGTCAGCATCTCGTACATGATATCTAGCCACTCTTCCGTCCGAACCGCCGACTCTGTCCCCAAGTAGGACGGGGGAGCCAGCCCTCGGAAGATGCTTAGCCAGTTGGCCCCCGGATTTGGCTGCGGGGCCGGAACTTGCTGGGCCCTGAAGGCCTCCAGGATAGCAGTCAGGGTCTGTCCCATGTCTGACTGAAGGAAAGGAGTGGGGGCCGGTGGGGGTGGTGCAACATCCTGATCCTGTTGAACTCCACCTTGTGGCGTAGTCCGTGCTGGAGGCTGCGTGACAGAAACACACGCTGAGAAAACGTTCAAATATTACATAAAGGTGGACAATTTATATGTGATCCCCATATGGGCACACCACTGCTTCCGCTGCTTAGTTTGTCCCCAAACTAAACTCGAGCGGGGGTGATCCAGGGTTTGTGGACTGCTACTTCCTTCTGATCGATGTTTTCCTCTGATACCACTTGTAAGACCCCCTTTTTTTTTCTTTTTCAACCACCGGGGTCTTATGCCCAGAACCGCCGCTTTGCGGTGACACCTTCGCACCCGGAAAGGTCGTCACTACAACGCGCCGATTCTGCCGGCCTTTTCGATCACAATAAGTAACTCAATAATTGAAGCAAGAACAATGCAGTCCACAATAATAAATCACATGTAAATAAGATAAAATCTCCACGAAGGGAGTGTCCACAGAAAACATCAGAGTACTATAAATGCGGGCTTATGCCCGGTATAAAATGTCCTCACTACAACATCACTCATGCGGAAGCTAAAACAGAATCTACTCAGAGTCGAGACTCACGGTCCCGGCTGTATGAACTCCGGAGCTAGACTGCCCCATCTCCAGGCGCACCGATCTCTGGGGCTACTCCTCCATGCTGGGCTCCACGATCCCCTAAATGATGCGGTTCGAAAACCATTAGTCATAAAGACTAAGTCCTATCATCCCCCACCCCTTCCCCCATGGCTCCTAGGTACCGAGCGGGGAGGAAGAAAGGGAAGGACTTATTTGTGGAGAGTAAAGTAAATAGGTGACAGTGGACTTAATCTAACAAGTTGTATTCGGTGAGCAGTTAATATAATTGTTATAATAGGTCTAGCAGTAAGAAAAGCAAATATATGAATATAAACCTTCACTTATGCGAGATCGCATAAGCAAAAGGGATCTTTTGCAAGGCTCCCATCGTATAAGTGTCCCATACCACTTATACCTTGGGGTGTCGGTTATCAAACAGCAATGGTTGTTATATATTGAAATTAACCTTTGATTTATAATCTTGCCCACACAAGCTTATAGACCAAGGGGTCGTTTTGCAGGTCCTAATGTATAAGCGTCCCATACCACTTATACATTAGGTGTCAGGGTTAAATGAATCGATTATGCTATGACATGCTAGTGGGTATGATGAAACATGCAAGTGCAACTCACACACCCGACTCTGTGCACACAGACCTTTAGTTCCCCCTTTCGGAGCCGTTACCTCCCAGGATACCTCCGTAGTGGCGGACGGAAGCGGTGGGTTGGGCCTCGCCCACCTCAAAACCAGTAAAAGCACCACTGGTCTGACCTATCGTACGCCTCAACGCTTGGTGCACTAAGCGGACGCCTGCGTACTCTTGCCGGCTGGCGCATCGGACTTCTGTTGGCGAAGTGCTAATCACCCTGCCGAGTCAACGATATCGGTGTCGGTGCAATCGAACTCCCCGATATCGTAAAACCCACCACCTTAACTTTTCCTATCTTATGCACATGCAAGTTATCCGTAAACACACAAAACCGAGCCGAAGCTCCCCGGACCAAAACGTCCGTCCCAAACCAACCGAGCCGAAGCTCCCCGGACCAAAACGTCCGTTTCCAAATCACCCGAGTCGAAGCTCCCATTAATCTTCCTGTGCCAACGGTGTTTGTGAAAGGTGCAGCCCTAGTTACTAAGTTACTCTTGTCGGTTTTGTTATTACAGTTTACGTTAGCCCAGGACTGCCCCCGGTATTCCCCGTGAAGGGCTCTCAAGGGGCACTAGGAACCAAGACG
This sequence comes from Platanthera zijinensis, assembly GCA_039513925.1. NCBI lineage: Eukaryota > Viridiplantae > Streptophyta > Magnoliopsida > Asparagales > Orchidaceae > Platanthera > Platanthera zijinensis. The sequence continues at coordinate 153,340,641 of CM077090.1, read as the reverse complement.
GCGGCATTACGGCCCGAAGTTCCCTTTCGCAAGGCACTTATTATTATTGGTTTATCTCCCTTAGCCCGATTCCCTTCTCATATTACGATAGACTATCCTAGGGTAATTTTTAACCTTCCTCTCTTCGGGAAAAGCGATCTTTCGCCGAACGCGAGCGCCTCTTAACTCTAGCTATCACCACTTCTCGCTACTCTTTATATCTTCCTATTGCGTTTCCCTCCACATTTCCACCCAGACAAAATGTTTAACTCCAATGACTTCCTCAGATCATGTCCTATTGTATTTCACAAATTGCTATATGCAGACCGACCTAGGCTACATGTCGAACCGATTATGCAACAATCCATTACTCATCCAAATGCTCTAAATTATTTACTGGAGACTCACCATGATATAAATGACCTAAATCCAGGAAATGGAAATTTTCCTAATCTAATTGGCATTTAATTAAATTCCTCGAAAATCCCAAGGGCTACCGGTTTGAACATGAACTACCCTAAGTTCTCATGCAAGAGGTCCAGCAAATTTATGATAAATACTAGGTTATCTCAATAGGTTAAATCCTAAGTATCATAATTTTTCTATCATTAAAAGGGCATGAAAACTATTTTAGAAATAATCTCTAACTTCTATTGTTTATGAATCAAGTACAGAAAATATTCTTTCAAAAATTATAAATAATTTATGCCATGCAGATAAAGGCCTAAAATTAGCGCTGGCCAAGTCTCATAATTTTCCAGCAAGTATTTTATCCATAAATAATTTTTAAACATAAGAGCCCTTTCTATTATCTGTGAATAAAGTACTAGATTTACTCAACATAAAATTCTATGAAAATCCAGAGATCAATGTTCTACTAGTCAAGATCTAAATCCAGAATTTTAACTAATTATAATTAATTTAAAGCCTCCAAATAATTGAAACAACAAGTCGGGCAAATAATCCTTTAACAAATGAAGTATAATAATTATCAATCATAAAATTCCAGGAAAATTATCATAAGTCTAAAACATCCTAAAACTCCCTCCTCCCGAGTTTCATAATTTTTGGACTAGATTTAGTGCTTAAAATATCTAAAATACATATTAATCCTAAACCAAAATCTCAACTTCCGAGGTACCTAATTACCTCCAATGCCTTCACCATTTCAACCAGAGAGTTTTCAGCATATCAAGCCACTCTCCTCCAAATTTCAAGGGCATACAAGAGCTTTTGCTCCTATGTCCTTCACAAACCTCAAACTACCACACACTGGGTTTGAGCCGATCTCTTAGGGTAAAGTCCACCCTAATCCACACCATGTTACCCAAGAGGGTAGACATAGACTTAACAAATCAGTGGCCACAACTTCAGCCTCTTTTGAGGAGATTTGTCCACTCCATTTCCAATTGTACTTTTCCCCAAAGTACCCCTCACCAAGACCTATCTAGGACTTGATACTTCCCTATTCAAAACTCGACCGATTGAGTTGAAATTTTGTACAGATCTTAACATTGATGCCAGGGACCACCACCCAAAATTTGGGGGAGTTTGGACTTAATTTCATCTCCTAATTAATTTTATAATGTTTATTAAAATAAAACAAAAACTTTAGGCAAAGTATCTCCAAAAATTCCCATTTATGGACAGCCTCTCGACATACATATTATAGACCTCCAGCCCAAATTTCAAGTCATTTGGACATGTTATGAACCGTGGGCAACCATTTCAATTTCTGGTTAGCCTAGGTCTTGATCCCACCAAAATGAGTGCTGTGGTCAAACCACTCACCCGAATTGAATAAAATCAATTTTAAATTAAAGTAGACCCAGAGGGCTACAACTGTTATGACTGGTCATTTTTCCTAATTCGGCTTCTAAGTGCCTCGTTTTGCAGCCTCAAATATATTCAAATAATCTATTTTTCCATTATGTAATATATAATAATCCAGGTATTATAATATTGTTTCTACTGTTCATCTTCTTCATAGCCCGAAAACCAGAACACAGGAAGCCATTTTTCATGTAACATTTCCGTGATCCGTCGTCGGCCGTACGGTCACTTCCCTGGCCAGCCACCACCACCACCACCTCCGTTGAGGCGATGGCTAGCGGTCGGCGGTGGTTTGGCCGCCGGAGGTGGCGGTTTCCGGCGAACTAAAAAATACCATTTTCATGGTTTTCCCATGAAAACGAGAGACGGGTCCGGCTCTGTTGAGCGCGAACTTCTTTTCTAAGAATCCTAAGATCTACCCATGAAAGAGAAGGAGCAGAGGAGGACCTTGTTCGCGGTTTGAAGGCGAGAAGAACGACGGGGTGCCATGACGCGGAGGTGGTGTTGCTGAACTTCTCCTACAGCAAGAACAAGGATCTGATCCAATTACTTGAGCGTGTAACCTTCTCCTCTTGCCCCAAGTGGGCTTTTATAAGTCAGAAGGTGGGAAGATGAATGGGTAAAGCCTTAATGGCCATGAAGGCTCCTCCCCTTAACGTTTTGGTTATGATGCAAGGCAACGCTGGAAAACGAAGAGGTGTTCGCCAGGTGGTGATTTCCTATTGGACCAACATTTTCCTTATTTATTTAAATAATTAAGGAAGGAGACGGCCCATAAATACTCCTAGTGTAACTTCCCACACCCGCATTTATTTCCACGCGTGTTAGGATAATTTCGGCCCCGAACCGTCGTTTCGGCCAATGTCACGGGTGTGACACATGGGTCACGGGCGTGACAGGCCCGGATAGCCAATTCTGGGCTCGACGATCGTCGAACTGAGATCGACGATCGTCGATGGATGGTCACGGGCGTGACACCTTGGGTCACGGGCGTGACAGGCCCGTGTGGTAAATTCTGGGCCGACGATCGTCGATTTGAGATCGATGGTCATGGAATGGTGGTCACGCCCTAGGTCACGGGCGTGACACCTAGGTCACGGGCGTGACAGGCCCGAACGGCAATTTCTGAGGTCGACGGGCGTCGAACTGAGCTCGACGGTCGCCAAAGGCTGGTCACGCCCTAGGTCACGGGCGTGACACTTATGTCACGGGCGTGACATGCCCGGGCCGCAAGGTCGACGATCGTCTCACGACGATCGACGATCGTGGGAGGAGTCACGCCCTTAGTCACGGGCGTGACACCTTGGTCACGGGCGTGACATGCCCAGACAGCACGTTCGACGATCGTCTCGTGGAGATTGACGATCGTCGAAGTAGTCATGCCCAAGTCACGGGCGTGACGGGTCGGTCACGGGCGTGACCAACCCGTGACCCGAAATATTGATCGCTTTATTTTAATTTTATGTGCTTCCTGGGGTTCTGTCACGACCAACCGACTCCTAGGGGTCTAGCCGGAAATGGGATGTTACATTCTGAATCTTTCTTTTCATCATCATTAATCTTGTAAGATCTACTTATAGATCTGAGTGTAGGGTAATTAGTTTCTCTGAGTTGTAAGCCTCTATTATAAAGGATGAGTTTGGGCAGGAGTTGCCTGAGGTAGGAGAAGTGGGTATTTCTCTAAGGTGTAGGATCTTGGTGATCTAAGTGGTAAGACTGGTATAGTCTGAGTTGTAGGAGCTAGCTCAGCTCTGAGCTTTCAGATTTAAGGATCTGAGTAAAGAAAGAAGGAGTTTGGCTGAATCTAGTTCATTACTAGATAGGCGAAGGGGGAAAGTGGATGTACCCATCAATTGGGGAACCACTATAAATCTTGTATACTGTGCTATGATTGTTGTGCTGTGTTTGATGTACTGTGATGATCTTTAATTGCTATTTAGTTTTCTTGTTTCATATGACTAGGGTAATAAAGATAGAAAAATAATTTTCATTATCTAAAAGTAGCCTAGAATTAAAATTGGACCTATTCACTCCCTCTAGGTCACTCTATCCTAAAACAAACATTTATATTAGGTACGCAGTGTCTGCACTATTTCCATATCAAACTTAACTAAGTCACTTGGGCCTCTCCTCTGTATACAACTCAAAATAGAAAAGATGGAAATCAAACACAACAAAATTTTTATAACAGTTTTCTAAACAAAAAATCACATGCCACCTACGTTCCCTGACAATGACACCAAAAACTTGATGCGCTAATGATTAGTGCACCATTTTCCCAAGTAATATAAAATGTGGGAGTAAATCCCCAAGTATAAATCTCAGAGAATAGAGGTCGCATGATTCTATTGTTGGAAAACCAATTATAAAGATTTAAACTAAATTGCGAGCTTTGAATTTGATTTCAAAAAGTTCAAAAAAAAATTAACTAAACTAATTTGGGTCACATAAACTGCTTTGCTAGGTGGATGGAGTCTACACATGCCGCGATACACTACTTCGGTAGGCGGATGGACAATAAGACTGTAGATGGAATGGTTTGCATCGTCAGAATTTGAGGGTTAAGAGCACCTCTTCACAATGCATGCCACTAACAATTGCTAGTGCAACCACACTCATGATGGGGGATGGAAATGATGAGATGATAATGCTCCTCACTTGCACAAATCACAAAGAGATTTCATATTGACATGAAATACACTAAATAACAAACTAGTGTTTAGTAACTACCATTCATATAATCAAGGAATTAAGAAAAACAATACTATAATATGGAGGGTGTGAGATTACATCCAAAGGGGCAAAGACTTATTGGAGGTTCATGATCGAAATCTAGGTTTGTCAAGCCTTATCCGAGGTCGGGCTCCAACTATCGTCCGGGGTCCGGAAGAGCTATCAACTTCTTTTAATGTACCCATCTTCTCTGTCAATTGTCTTCAGCCATGACCTCGCTAGAGAAATCCACACGCGGAGTGAGAAATCCTTCAAAATCACCCTTGATGGTAAGCGAATGATAGAGGGGGCCAAAAGGATCTCCTAGCCTTTGATTTTCATGAAGAAGCTGGCCAAAGGACCTCATAAAGGTGGACAGTGTTGGATCTTATGACCCCCTTAGAGGGAGGGGGGTGAATAAGGACTTTATGGAATTTATTTCTTAAATAAAAATTTAAGAGTTAATTTATGAAGTTTCGAAATATTTTATAGAAAATTATATTTTAGTATATTAGAAAATATTATATTGAAGATTACTATTAGAAAAAGGGAGAATTCAATATTTCTTCATTACTGTCGATGTTAAGTGTTGTCGTCGGGCTCTTGTTCATAAATATTTAATTCAAGCATTTATATCTAACAAAAACGAACCTTGCAATATATTTGCGTTAAAACTTTTGAATGATATATTTCAAAACATTTTATAACATGAAAATAAAATCAAGATAATGAGACAACAATAATTATGATTTTATTTCATTTGAAATTAAATACAAAAATGTTTGATTTCTATAATGCTAGAATTTGAGGCGAATAAAAAAAATCCCTTTTTGATGATTCACTGATCCTTCTCAAATTGACTGACTGGTTATAACCTATCTTACCCCAGATGCGGCCTCTAAACTCCCTTAGATCTAACCTCGACCTATTCACTACACATAAGGCGATGAATTTTCCCCTAAGCCGTATAAGGACCTAGTCGCCACAAATAAGGCGAATTTCCTATGGAATCCTTCCTCAAAATCCGATGTTCTCCCCGAATGATTTCTCTTCTCTCGATACAAAAAGATGAAATAATAGATATTGCAAGATAATAAAAAAAAAGAAACTCCCCGAGGATTTTTGAAGGTGAAAATGAAGGTGATATAGACGTCGATGTTCTTGATGTGTTTACCCTTCATGTAGAATGTGCGTTATAGCCCTTCTCCTTCAAAATCTCCTTTAGATCTTCATATTTGAACAAAGTATTTCTCTCTCTATCTTTAGATATAACCCTCTCTTACAAGAAGCAGAGTTCTAGCTTGGTGGAGGAATCACTGCTTCAAAAGGCATCTCTATGAAATACATGAAGTTTTCAGATTTTTATAGAAAATTTGTAATTGTAGGCCGATATATCCTCAAGCTTCCATGTGTCCAACACTGCGATGATCATGTAAGTTGAACACAAACATGTTTGGGTCGTGGGGCTATTGCGGGGCAATATCCACTATCACTGGGCGATAGTGCTGAGTAGTGTGCATTATGGCGATCATGTGGGACATGGTCGTCATCATTTTCACTATTGACAGACAATAGTTGCTATCTCCAACGATAGCTCCTCTTTACTTTTTCCATCTAAAACTTTTTTAAATTTTAGATGACTTCGTTTGCATTCTAGAATAGGGTGGCACGTTCCGTAACTCCTCCCAGATTGAAAGTTATGGTCGTTTGAAGTTTAGCACACAAAACTTGTCCTTTTATTTTTTCTAAAGTGTACACACTTGGAACATGCCTATGACTGAGGGCTTGTCTCCTCACTCAACCTATACAACTTGCACACCATACACACACAAAAGACTAGATCAAATACATCACGGTATTTATTATTCTCAAACCAAGAGATGCGGAATGCATGCTCCAACAATCTCCCCTTTTTGATGATAACAAATACCTAAATGAGAAATTTGTGAGTTTAAGAGCATTTGTGTTTTATAGGTAAGTGCGATAAAAGATATATATGAATAATAAGTTTATAGCATGATAGCTTTAAAGCACAAATGCATACTCTTCCTATATGAAGGCTCCCCTACATAAGTGTTCTCTATATATTGTACTCCTCCAAAATATAATATCTAGTTCACTAGAATTCTCAATTTACTTCTCCCCCTTTTATTATTAACAAAAGTGGGTAGGGATGAGTGTATACCTTTTAATATTGATTAGGGACAACTTATTGGTAGAATAATCATGATCGAGCAATGAAAATAGTATGTACCTCCTATAGATACTCCCCTAACATAGTTGCTTCCGATGAAATTTTAATGTACTCCCCCTAAATAATTTGAATTATGCAATTTATGCTCCCCTTTTGATAGTATCAAAAGAGTGTATTAAACAAGTTTATGTAATAAGAATTAATGTGTTCTATGTAGAAAAGAAAGTGAGATGCAATATATAGCTTGCAAAGTCTATTTATTAAAATAAGCATGATGAAATATAAAGTAGTAAGCAAAATAGATAAAATGATTGAGTAAGCATTCTTTTCTCAAGATACCACTTGTTAAAAAAATAGTCATGAATAAGCGCAAGTAGTAATCATAATAGAAAGTATAATAAACATTCTTAAGAATAAACATATTTTTTGAAAGTAAAAGCACATAAAAGATAATGAGTTTTAAGACTAATATGAAAATGTTTTCAAGTCTAGTCAAAGAGATACTATTTCATTGAGATTTTAAAATAAAATTGCAAGCATGATTTAAAAAAGTATCAAGAAAAGATACAAAGTCACAATATAATAAAATTTGCTTTTCATTTAAACATAAACACTGTAGTGGTCATGCTTTGTAATCTAGTGCATTTACTAAGGTTTGTAGAGAATAGTGTATATATGCATTAGAATCAAATTCTCATGAGTAGAAGTTTTATATAGAATAATGATGTGTACAAAAGTGATTTGATAAAGTATACACATGCATTAATAAATATGAATGGCATATATAATGAAATAACACATTATTAAAATAAACAAATAAAATTAGTTTCATAATATTTCAATGCACATACATAAAAAAGTATAACTACTAAGGTGCTTCGCACACACAATGCTCATTGAGACTTATCAGGGAGCAAAATAGTGGTTGGGGGATCAATTTTATTCTTTTTTAACTTTATTTTTATTTTGTGATCTAGTGTACTAAGAGATATGGTGAATACTTTTGTTTGCTGCAAAACACTTTACAATATTTTCCAAGGTGCTCAACCTCACAATGCTCATTAAGACTTATTAGGAGGGTGAATAGTGCTTGGTGGAGTTTTCCTTGTAATTTATTATATGTTTTTAGGCTTATGACCAAGTACTCTGAATTTACTTATTTTACAAACAATATCATTTATTTTTTGAAACCACTTTTCTCTAATGAATAAGTGTATGAAAAAAACAAAGAATTGAAATATGTAATTAAATGTAGTGTAGGTAATATATTTATGCATTTTAATTATTATGTTATTACAGTACACAATCATATAAGTGTGATTTAAAATAAGTGTAGGTTATCAAAATAAGTATGTAAAATCATTATCAAACATAAAATATTACTCTTACTTAGAGGTATGCTAAACAATCATACACATATTTTCTGCAATCAATTTCATTGCACATAACAAGATAATATTCAAGACATGACATAATCAAAATAATGTTTTAAGAAACTTGAAAATTAAATTAAACATTGTATTTAATCTTTATTTGATATAATTAGTCATCCTTAATAATGACAATGAATAACAAATAGTTTTTATGATTTTTGAGTTTTTAAAAGAAATTTAAAAACATCAAAAACACAAAGAGATAATAAGAAAAATGAATATTTTTTCCTTCGAAATCATTTTATAATTTTATATTTGATTTTCAAATATTTTAAAAATAAATAGTTTTCTAAAAAACATAGAATTCTTTAAAGAGTTTGTCAGTAGTATTATCTTCAATGCTAGGAAAAAATAAATAAATAACAATTTATGCTACCACTAGCATTAGTACTAACACATGCACTAGCCACAAAAATATGTTATATTGCATAGAAAACATGATTTTTGATACTTTTTTTCATTCTAATTTTTCTTGACTCATGTTTTCTAACATAAGTGACATCAAATATTGCAAAGAGTTTTGAATTAAAAAATGCGGATAAAAGATTTTTGCAATAAGGTGTCAAAAAGGTTATTTTTCAAAATACTTATATTTTTCAAAATCATGAATGCCCAAATTATATATAGTATGGAAAAACACAAGATGATATGTTCGATCAAAAGATATAATATACATGACATAAATAATAATAGATTTTATAATCATGTTCATGTAGTGATAGTAATGTAGTATGTCCTAAATTAAAAATACTAAAGTTATATATATCATCACCCTAGCCCTATACTAAGTGACGGATGAGCATGAGGAGCTGTACACTTACTATAGGTTAGGGTGTTAATTCCATATGCATACAAAAGATGATTTGCAACCTAGAACTCTTACCCCTAGTGCCTCGCAAGGCCCCACTAGAACCTTCCCCGATTAAGGACAAGACATGACCAAGATGTTAGGTCTCTAATTCACACAATCCTATGCCCTCACTTATGTGAGACACAAACTATGGGTAAATAATCATGGATATACTAAGTGTTTAATCTTAAGAATCATTTCATAAACTATGGGTTTATTTGATATTTAAAATTAAAGTAGATTTTAAAAACACATAGTTATTATGAGTTTAACTTTTAATTTTTCAACTTTTAATTTATTTTATCATTATAATATGAAATAACTAGCACGGATAATAATATTCAATTTGTGTGGACAATAATATTCAGTATGTGATAATGCATGAATTTTGAGTTTAATGTTAGGCCATAATATTAATAAGAGTTTCAATCATAATAAACCTAGAATTAAGTAATTATGTTTTTTTATTTTATTCTATGGTCTACAAAAAAATATGATAAAAGCAAACATAAAAACATAATACATTCACAACATGATTTTTGAAATCAATAATATTTATTTTAATTAAATTTATAGATCATTGTATTTTCAATATAATACTACATGATCTTTTTAAAAATAGAACTATAATTGAAATAAATAATCTTTTACATCATTACAAACAAAAAAACCAAAATATGATAAGATTCAATACATATAATTTGTTTTGCATGTATTCAACATAGAATTTTGATTTTTCATAGATCTAGAATTAAATCATTATACTTTTTGAATTTTTTTTAATATGATTGATTCTAAGGTCTAGATATAAGTAATATGCATACAAATAATAGTGTAACATATCAATATACCAAACATAAAACCAATATCTAATCTTATGATTCATAATTCCTAAGTGTGGTAGAAATAGTCAATTTAGGAATAATTCCTAATAGATCATGATTATGATATATGGTTAGAATATATTTAAAAATAGGATATTAGTTTAATTATAAAAGATCATTGTAGTGTATGTGATATTCAAGTTTATTATTTTTAATTTATTATAATTAATTCATCGAATATGAAAATATTTTGGTGTTATTTGAATTCTTTTGAAAAAAATTTATTTTGTTTTATTTTTAGAAATTACCCAATATATATATATATATATATATATATAATATCTTATAGTAGAAGATAATGATACTTAATCATAATAAAATATTTTTTTAGAAATTATCACTTGTAATTGTTATCTTTTTCAATGAATAAAATATTTAATATATAATTTTTTTTGACATAAATAAATCCATTTTTTAAAAATTAATCTTCATAATATCACTTAAGAGATTCAATAATCAATTTATAATGATATTATAAAACAATAATATGCAATGAATTTAATAAGTATGGATGCTAGAAAATAAGATGGTAAGCCACTTGAAATTTGAAAATAATATTACTTGTTTTTCAATTTCATTCAATTTGATTTATTAGAGAATTAAGGCTTAATATGTGAAAGTCATATATCAAAATATATAAAGTGACCAAAATACATGTTGGCTCAAAAAAAACAAAATTTCAAAAAAGAAAAAACAAAAAAAATTATATAAATTTTAACATATTGTGAAGTAGATTTTTATGTATTTGATATTAGATTGATTTCTAATTCATACAAGTGATTATATACTAATGAATAAGAGATTTAGGTATCCAAAGGGGTCCAAGTGTGACGGTTCCTTTGGGTGCCAAATATGACATATTGACATATGGGGAGAAAGTGATGAATGAGCCCATACAAGTGGAGTTAGTGTGTAATTTTTAATTTTGGGCCTCAATTCATACTTTGGTTTAAAATAATTGTTATGTACTAAATTTCCAGTCATTAATTTTAGTCTTAGAATAATAGTGACTTTGAAGAACTTTTTTTTAGGAAATTTGTGAGCATTCAATTTTATGTTGGGATTGGATTATTTTGTAAATGAGTATGATAATTATGTTTTAGAATTACATTCACTAGCATTTGATGAGTTTCACTCCCATTATTAGAAATCAACATATTTTTATAATTTAACATTTTACTAGATGCATGATATATGAGATTTGAAATATTAGTAGAATCCTTAAATAATTTTGAAGATAACCTAGAAATAAGAGAATCAAAATTATTTGAAATTTTTTGCACAAGTGATTTTAGAGATTCTAGTTTATGAGATATAAAATTATTTTCATTTAATAGTTTTTCATTATATTCTTTTGAAATTAAAAGCTCTTTTCAAAAACTTTGAGTTCTTCTTTAAAAGAATTACTATTAAAAGAAGGTGTAGTATTTTCAACTAAAGAGTATGAAGGAGAAACATCAGACACATCAATTTTTGTTTCTATATTAACTTTTGCTTTTAAACTTATATTTTCTAAACATAATTTTGTATTAATAATTTTCTATTTCTTAATTCTACGTTTAGTAATTTCAAGTATATGAAATGTAAAAATAAAGTTTGTAACAAAAAAGAAGAATTTGATTTTCTTACATTGCTATTAGATGATGCAAGATTTGAACTTAAAATTCCTTTGATATCTTCTCCATAATCCTCTTTCATAGAAGAATTTTGATCTTCTCTTTCGCATGATATGTTCTCTTCTTCCAATCCATTTGACGTGTACTTAACTGATCCTTCAATTGAGGAGCTTTTTTGAATACATAGGAAGATATACATATTCTCCATGTTATGTAATTGTTCTGCTCCTATAGATGTAGAATCATAAGTTTCTTCAAAAAAATTTCAAATTTCATAAGCAGTAGGAAACATATATATAAGTTTGAAAATATGTTGATCTAGTGCATTTAGCATTTAATACCATTTCATTTTTATTTAATATACTTGAGGGCTATTTAATTGTAATATTCCAAACTTTTTTTATCTAAAGATTAAAGAAAATTTTTTATTAGAATTTTCCATCCTTTATAGTTTTCACTCATAAATAATTGGGGTGTTAAATATTTTTCATTTAATAAAATTTCAATCTCTCTAGTGGTTGCGAGATCATGAAGCGTCATTATTCTCGGTTATGAAGTCATTTGGGAATAACCTCCTCTAATACCATGGGTAGGATCGTATGGCACCCTTAGAGGGGGGATAAGGGCTTTATAGAATTTATTTCTTAAATAAAAATATAAGAGTTAATTAATGAAATTTCAAAAAACAAGAAACATATTCACCTCCCCCTCTAGTTTGCTTGCTACCTTGAAAACAAAGAATTTATATATTAATATATCCAAAAATATTATATTAAATATTACTATTAGAAAAAGGCAAAATTCAATATTTCTTCACTACCTCCGGCATTAAGTGTTGTTGTTGGGCGCTAGTTCATGAATATTTAATTCAAGTGTTTATATTTAATAAAAATGAACCTTGCAATATATTTTGCGTTAAAAATTTTGAACGATATATTTTAAAATATTTTATAACATGAAAATAAAATTAAGATAATGAGACAAAAAGAAATATGATTTTATTTCATTAGAAATTAAATACAGAAATGTTTGATTTTTATAATGCTAGAAATCAAAGCGAATAAAAATAATCCCTTTTTGATGATTCACCAGTCCTTCTCCCAAGGACCAGCTGGCTATAACTTATCTTACCACAGATACGACCTCTAGCCTCCCCGTAGATCTAACCTCAACCTAGTCGCTGAACACAAGGCGGTGAATTCCCCCCTAAGCCGCATGAGGACCTAGTCGCCGCAAACAAGACAAATTTCCTACGAAATCCTTTCTCGAAATTCGACGTTCTCCCCGAACGATTTCTATTCTCCTGATACAAAAAGATGAAATAAAAGAGATTACAAAAAAAATGAAAAATAAGAGAAACTCCCCAAGGCTTTTCGAATGTGAAGACAAAGGTGGTGTAGACGTCAACATTCTTGAAGCATTTGGCCTTCGTGTTGAATGTGCATTGTAGTCATTCTCCTTCAAAATCACCTGAAAGTGAGGGTAAGATCTATCTCAACTCTAGAGGGGGGGTGAATAGAGTATTTTAAAATAGTTTTTCACAGTTGAAATAAACAGCACATATAAAATTCAATTTATGATATAGTGTAGAGTGCTAGTAAGAAGTTAAAAACTAAGAAGTAAAAAGCACAGCACACAGCAAACTAATCACACAAACAAACCAGAACACACAAGGAAATATAGTGGTTCCCCAAAAACCTGGGTACATCCACTCTTCTACCACCCTTGGTAGGAATCCACTCAGGATGAGTTGATCAGGTGTCCTGACACCAATGAGCTTTTGATAAGGTGCTCAAAAACCAAAACTGGATTTTTTGGTAAGGTGTCTTGCCACCACTGAGTTTTGACAAGGCTCTCAGAACCAGACAGAACTTTTGAAGGGAGTTCAAGAACCCTTTTACAGCAGGAAAAGAAAAATAAGAGTGAAGGGTGTCTTCTCTGTTCTCAATCAAATGAGAGAAGCACAAGTGGATTGATGATGTCAAAGCTCCCCCTGAGATGTAGAAAGGTTCAGGAAAAGAAGCTTTGCTCTAGGGTGATAGGTCTTCAGAACTTTGATCTCCAGCAAAGGATGGTTTCAGCAAGAAGGCTGAAAAATGAGGTGTCTGGAGTTCTGAGATGAGATTGTGAACACTTTTCAGTCAGCAAGAAGATTTTTGAAGTCACAGTTCTTCTGTTGTTCTTCTGCTATCAGTATTCTCTATTCTGTGTGTTCACTTTCTTTCTTGTCAATCTATGTATGTTTTCTCTTGTGTATTCTGTATATCTTAAAAACACAGAAGAGAGGAATTAAAATTTTCTGAAGTTTTCTTTGTCCAAATTAGCCGTTGGGAGTCATAAATGTCTTCCAAAAAGAGTCTTGTCTTCTAGAGGAAAGTCCAGCAAACATTCTCTGAATAATTCCTTGAAACTTGCTCCAGAATAAAGACAAACGGCTGGGAGATCTTCTGACATAAATGCTGATAATATTCAAAAACATTCCAAAGAACAGCAGCATTTGAATTCCTGAAAGCGTCGATCTCTCTAAAAAAACGTCGATCTGAGCTCTACGATCGTCGAACTGAGCTCAGAGATGAAATGAGACAAGCAGACAGAAAACGTCGATCTGAGCTCGAAGATTGTCGAACCGAGCTCAGCGACCTGGGAAATAACTTGAAGGAGGGATCGTCGAACTGAGCAAGAAGATAGTCGAGGGGAGTTCGACGACTAAGCAGAAGCTAGCCAAAAGCAGATAGTCGATCTGAGCTCGAAGATCGTCGACCGGAGATCGACGATTTATTGAAGTTGAGCTCAGAGAGCGTCGAACGGAGTTCGACGATTCGTCGACCTGAGCTCGACGAAATTGCCTTAGACTTAGCTCTTCAACCTTGATCTTGGAATGGTCCTGGGGGCAGCTCCAAACCTAAGTTCTAAGCCCTAGACTCATTCTAATGTTGACCTTCTCAACTATACAACTAGGTCAACTGGGATTCCTAAGACAAGCATAGTGATCCTTACCCAAATTAGTAATAGGGTGTTCCAACAATCTCTCCCTATTTGGGTTAGGATTACTATTTACAGACAATCATAGGGAATGAAAAGCATACAATAATACAGAAGCTAATACAAAATTACAGAGAAGATATATAGCAGCAAAGCAGATCACAGATAAATAGCAGCAGATATCCAAAGATGGTTGAAATGTTTAGCTTACACAGTTCACTTCCTTTCAGTTCCCTTTTTAAACAAAATTTCTCTATTAGGATTCTGACTTTCTTTCTTTGACCTTCTATCATCCTCTGCACCCAGAGAAGTTTGAGATTTGGGCCTTGGAACAACAGCCTCAGGGTGCAGCTTCATATAGTCTTCTGGATTGAAGAATTTCCTTGATGCATATCTTTCTAGTTCTTTCTTTCTCTGCTCTGATAAAGTAGTTATGTTTGAAGTATCCTTGCCTTGTTCTCTGGCCTTTTTTATTTGATCAAGGGCAGCCAATTCTTTCATTCTGGCTGTCCAGGACACAGGGTTGTTCTCAGGATCTTCAAATGGAACAGGAGGTTCATATCTGTTGAGAGATTCAGAAGCAGGAGAAATCCTTGAAGCAACTGTGTCTTTCAGCTTGAAAGGGAAAGGACCTGAAGTAGAGTTAGAGTGGCCTTGTCCTTCCCTTTGATAGGATCTTTGTCCTCTTTGATTTCCTCTGTAATTACCCCTTCTGGGTTGATATCCTCTTTGATGTTGTCCCCTTTGGTAATATCTAGGATAGGATTGAGAGGAGCTTTGTCTTGAAGCTGGAGCTTGAGAGGCTGAGCCTGATCCAGAATCTGGAGGAGGAGGAGGAGGAGGCTGATATTGAGAAGGGCCTTTTTCATACTTATCAAGCTTCCTTCTCTTCTTCATGGCTTTCAGTTGGTTCTTGTAGAATTGCATCCATGGCTCAGAGATGGGGCAGTCATGCAGGATGTAGTATGGAATATCATTGGAGTCTTTGGCTTTGGCAGGAGGGACTGACATCATTGCTTTACTTCTAGCTTTTCTCTTCTTGGCAATAGTGCTAGCAGAATCATCAGAATCAGTCCTGTACTGATCACTCTCAGAGCTTTGAGGTTGATCATACAGATCATCAATTCTTCTGATAAGCTCTTCTTGAGCTTTAAGCTTTGCAGAAACAGCAGGAGCAGGAGGAGAGAGAGCAGCAGCAGAGAAGACAGAATCAGCAGTAGACACTAGATTAAGAGCAGCAACAGCAGGAGTGGGATCTACTAAGTATGAGGCAAGCTCTTCATCAGCAGTCTCAACAGCAATTTCATCAGCATCAGTTGCTGGAATCATCTCTATGTCAGCAGTAGCAATTTCAACGGAAAGAGGCACAGTGGCCTTAGTAGCAGCATCAAAGATATCCACAGCCTTCCAGGACTTGATGTAGGAATCAATATGGCTGGGATCACAGATAGATACAAGCACAATGGCCTTAGACAAATCTTCAGCAGGAGTTGCAGGCAGACAGCTGAAATGGACTGTATCAAATATAGATAGCAGCCTCTGCAGATTCAGTGCAAAAGTACATCCACGAGCTGGAGCTGGAGCAGACATATGATCAGCAGCTGGCACATCCACTTCTTCATAAGGCATCTCCCCCTGCCTTGGTTCAGAGAGAGGTGAATCAAGGCACCCAGAAGAAGGGATAGCCTGGGAGGAGGAAAGGGAGGCAAGCTTGGTAGACAGCTCCTGGACTTGCTTCAGGAGTGGAGCCAGGGAAGACTCCAGTAGAGATGCTAGCTTGGGAGCTAGCAACTCATACAGCCTGTCTGCCAAACTAGGAAGATCTACATGCTCAAGTGGGGCTTGAGCAGAGGTAGGAGCAAAGGTGGATGGAGGGATGGTGGCTGAAGTTGAAAATGTGGAGGAAGGTGGAGAGGGAATGGTTGGTTCAGAAGATGGAATAATGGAGATAGAGGAGGTTGAGGTGGAGATAGGGGAAGTAAGAAAGGGTGTGAAGGAGGGTTGAGAGAGAATGTCATGGAGCATTTGTTGAAAGGAGGAGGTTGAGGGTGGCTCAGGAGGAGTAGAGGGTGAATCATCCATGAAGGAATCATCTATAAGTGAGAAGGATGGTAGGGTGAAGGTTGAATAGGAA
The DNA here is from genome assembly GCA_039513925.1 of Platanthera zijinensis. NCBI lineage: Eukaryota > Viridiplantae > Streptophyta > Magnoliopsida > Asparagales > Orchidaceae > Platanthera > Platanthera zijinensis. Next base: position 153,324,024 of record CM077090.1, on the reverse strand, counting down.
AAGAGAGGATGGAATTCCTCTGAGGTGGATAGAGGAGGGGATGACATAGGTGAGGAAATGGTAATTGGGGATGAGATGATTATGGTGGTGACTGGTGGTGAGGAGGTGACGGCTTGGGTGGATATGGCTGGAGGAGGGGAAGAAGCAGGTAGCTCTTCTGCTGGAGGAGTGACTGAAATAGTCCTTGTGCCTGAATGAAGTGGTGCAGCAGCCCTGGAGGGGTTTATGATCTGCCTGTCCCATTTACTGAAGAGGGCACAGGAAAGCCTCTTGGATGCATTGATGAACATGCCAGAGGAGGTTAAAAGGTCAGGGCACCTGTTGTGTAGATAGACCCCTAAGATTCTCCCACAACTAACTGCAGTCTTATTGATCTTCTTCTTAATCAGAGTGAAGAAGATGGAGCCCCAGTCAAGGTGTTTCTTATCTAATAAAGCTCCCATCAGGCAGAACTGATATCTGGATATGGTGTCATGAGCTGAGTGCTTGGCCAGCAGCACCTTCCCAACTACATCAGCAAGGAATTGAAATTCTATAGCCATATTTTTCTTCAATAGCTTATGAGGGTTGACTGCATTGTGACCCATCCTATTCAGCATGGAGTCATACTCCTCTCCAAACAGTTCAATGGAGTCTTCTCCAGTACTGAGTTAAAAAACTTCTATTAAAAGAGCCGGGGATAGAAGGACCGGAGTCCCCTTAATGGTGCCGACAACAGAATTCTCAGTCGCGTCTGTTGCGGTATAACACCACTCTTTAATTTCTTCTGAGGCGATCTTCATCCTTGTAGTCATTATTGGAGTCAGCTGTTGTTCTCTGAATAAGTTTAGGATGTCCTTGAAGCGCTGGTCGCTTCCATCGAAGGAGTTTATGTCGATGTCAAAGCCTGTGTCGAACTTCATCTTAGCAATAGCAGCACTTGATTCAGCCATATTCACCTGCAACAGAAAACCAAAAACGACCAAGCGTAGAGAATTTGGAGGGAAAAGAAGGAAAGTTGCAGAGTATGAAAGCGCAAAAGGAGAACGACGGCTGAAAAAAATTTTATATTAGGGTTCGACGCGAAAAAGGAAAATCGTGGAGCTCAGTTTGAAGAAGCGTCGAACTCAGCTCGACGATTTGGGCTACAGAGGGAATTTGAAGAGACGCCAATAGCATCGAACTCCGTTCGACGTTATTGAGAGCGTCGAGCTCCGCTCGACGACCATGGAGCAGACAGAGGGAAAGCCTAGATTCAACGGCGGCGCTGAACTCAGATCGACGCCTCAAGAACCGTCTATCTCCGTTCGACGTTTTCTGGGAAAACGTCGAGCTCAGTTCAGAGACAGAACTTATTCTACAGACACAAAAAGAGAGGAAATTTTTAGCCTAGTCTTGGTCTGTTTTAGCTTTACAGAATCTTGTAATTTAATTTAGGCTTCCTCCATCTAACATGCCTAACTGATTGAGGAAGAAGGTATGTTTCTTTTCATCCAAAGACTTGGTGAAAATATCTCCCCTTTGCAAATTAGTAGGAATATATTGAAATTCAATTTTATTTTTCTCTACATTATCTCTTAGAAAGTGATGCCTAATTTCTATGTGTTTTGTCCTACTATGGAGGACTGGATTTTGTGCTATAGAGATAGCACTAGTATTATCACAGAAAATTTTTGACTTCTCTAAGTTGTAACCATAGTCTAGAAGCTGATTCTGTATGCACAATATTTGTGAACAACAACTGCCTGCAGCCATATACTCAGCTTCAGTAGTTGAAGTTGACACAGATGTTTGTTTCTTACAAAACCAAGAGACAAGTCTATCACCAAGGAACTGACAAGTTCCACTGGTGCTTTTCCTGTCTATTCTGCATCCAGCATAATCAGCATCTGAAAATCCAGTTAAATCAAATGCTGAATCTTTTGGATACCAGAGACCTAGATTTGGACAACTTTTAACATACCTAAGAATTCTCTTAACTAAGATTAAATGTGACTCTCTAGGGCTAACTTGGAATCTAGCACAAATACATGTGGCAAACATTATATCAGGCCTACTAGCTGTAAGGTACAATAAAGAGCCAATTATTGCTCTATATGTTGTCTGATCAACAGGTTTCCCATGTTCATCAGCATCTATTACAGCATTTGAGGGCATGGGTGTTTTCATACATGATGCATCAGACATACCAAATTTCTTAACCAATTCTTTTGCATACTTGGTTTGAGAAATAAATATGCCTTCAGCATGTTGCTTGACTTGTAGTCCTAAGAAGAAGGACAGCTCACCCATGCTACTCATTTCAAATTTAGAGTGCATAAGCTTGGAAAACTTTTTGCACAATTTTGAGTCAGTAGAACCAAAAATAATGTCATCTACATAAATTTGCACTAGTAGGGTATGGGACTTATGGGTTCTAATAAAAAGAGTTTGGTCTACTCTCCCCCTAACAAAATCATTTTCCAGAAGAAAGCATGCTAGGGTCTCATACCATGCTCTAGGAGCTTGCTTGAGACCATATAATGCTTTATGCAATTTGTAAACATAATCAGGGTGAGTTAGAGAGATAAAACCTGGAGGTTGTCTAACATAGACTTCCTCTTTGATGTCCCCATTGAGAAATGCACTCTTTACATCCATTTGATACACTTTGAAACCTTTGTGAGCAGCATAGGCTAGGAATATTCTGATGGCTTCCAACCTTGCAACTGGTGCAAATGTCTGATCATAGTCTATTCCTTCTTGTTGAGAGTACCCTTGAGCAACTAGCCTTGCCTTGTTTCTGACTATAACTCCTTGATCATCCAGCTTGTTCCTGAATACCCACTTTGTTCCAACAATGGGATGATCCTTTGGCTTAGGCACTAGTTCCCAAACCTTGTTCCTTTCAAATTGATGCAACTCCTCTTGCATTGCAATGATCCAGTGTGGATCTTGCTCTGCATCTTGTATGGATTGAGGCTCAATTTGAGATAGGAAGCAAGTGTGCATCAGGTTCTGGTTGACCTGATTTCTAGTTTGCACACCAGCTGAAATTTCTCCAATTACTTGGGTGATTGGATGATCTCTTGTTGTTACTAGGTCAACAGGGAGTGTTGATTGTTCACCAGCTTGTGTTGTTGTTGTCTCCTCTAGTGGGACAGCAGCTGGCTCTTCAGGATGATTTTCTTCAAGATGTTGAACTTCTTCTTCATCATCACTGCTCTCATTCTTTTCAGCAACTTGCAATTTATTCAAGTCTTCAGCTAGAGAATGTACCTGCAAAGGTTCTATGGTAGAAGCATTCTTCTCCTTGAAGGACATGTTAGCTTCATCAAAAATAATATGAACAGATTCTTCAATTTTACAGGAAGATTTATTATAAACTCTATAGGCCTTGCTGATCATGGAGTATCCCAGAAACACTCCTTCATCAGCTTTAGCTTGGAATTTTGCTAGATATTTCTTGTCATTGTTATGAATAAAACAAGTGCAACCAAAAACTTTAAAATAGCCTATTTTAGGTTTCTTCCCTTTGAGCAATTCAGAGGGAGTCTTGCCCTTCAGTTTGTGTATCAGGCTTCTGTTCAACACATAGTTGGAGGTGTTCACTGCCTCAGCCCAAAAGGACAGAGGTAGGTGAGCATCTTCCAATAATGTAGTTGCAGATTCAATGAGTGTTCTATTTTTCCTTTCAGCTACCCCATTTTGTTGAGGAGTTCTAGGGGCTGAGAAAGTGTGCCTGATCCCTTCACTTTGACAGAACTCTTGCATGAGAAGAGAATCAAACTCTGTCCCATGATCACTTCTGATCAGGGCAATGTGAGTGTTGAACTCAATCTGAATGCATTTGAGAAAATCTGTCAAACACTTGAAGTTATCAGACTTCTTCCTCAGAAAGAATACACAAGTGAATCTTGAGAAGTCATCTACAATCACTAAAGTATAGGATTTCCCTCCTAGGCTTTGTACAAATATGGGTCCAAAAAGATCCATGTGCAACAGGTACAAAATCCTAGGTGAATCACTTTTATTAATTGATTTAAAACTACTTTTAGTTTGCTTGCCTAATTGACAAGCCTTGCAAAGTCCTTCCTTCTTGTAGGGACCAGAAGGTAGTCCTTTAACAAGGTTGTCTTTGGATAGCCTAGCAATGGTTCTAAGGTTAATATGCCCTAGTCTCTTATGCCATAAAACATTAGATTTTGAAATGGAGTTGAACAGGCAAATATCTACTACAAGTGAATGAAAATCCATCAAGTAAATGTTACCTCTTCTGTTACCTGTCAACACAATTGTGTTGTCCTCTGACTTGACCTTGCATATGGCTTTGTTGAATGTCACTTGATATCCTTCATCACACAGTTGACTGATACTTATCAAGTTGTGCTTGAGTCCTTCAACATATGCCACCTTCTTGAATGTGACTGAGCCAATTTGGACTACACCATATCCTTTTGTAGTTCCAAAGCTTGAGTCTCCAAAAATTACTTTGGGTCCAAGCTTGGCTTTGAAGGAAGTGAAGTTGTCCTTGTCCCCTGTCATGTGCTTTGAGCACCCACTATCCAGATACCATTGATGGTTTGATGCTGGATAGGTCTTCACCTGCACAAAAACAGCTTATTTGTTTTTGACCCAGTTAACCTTGGGCCTAGGTTGATATCCCTTGAATTCTGAAATAAAGGACATCCCAGGTTGATCCTTATAACCTTCAGGATGGTATCTCCTAGGAGGTACTATCCATTCAGTATAGGGATTAAAGCCTTGGGATGTGGAACTTCTAGGATTGAATCTAGATGTTCCATTGAAGGAATGTTCACAGTCCTGATTTCTGTTCGACGATCGTCAAACTGAGGTCGACGATCTTGGGTCAGATCGTCGATCTCTGTTCGAAGATCGATTATGCTGAAGTTCAGAGTTTGGATATCGTCGAGCTGAGGTCGACGATCTGTAGTTAGATCGTCGAGCTCTGTTCGACGATCGTCGAGCTCTGCTCGACGCCATCTGTTGAACTAAATTTTTCTCTGACAGATCTGCATTCTTCCTGGGTACCTCTATTACTCCCTTTCCTTTGTCAGAGACAAACTTGATTGGAGTTGTCAAAATTATAGGTTGGCTGGATGAGGCACCCAAGCCCAGTGTGCTATTAAATCTAGAGTTCACTGTGCTTGTGATGTCCATCAGTCTGATACTTCTCCCATTTAGGGATTCTTCAAACTTTTTGGCCTTTGATAGTTCACTTTTCAGTGAGGCTATCTCCTCCCTACAACATTCTAACTCCTCAGAGAGTTTGAGGTTCTTTGAGTTTAGGACACTATGCTCAGATAATTGATTCCTGAGAGAGATTATCTCCTTCTCAGATTTTAATAGATCTAGACACAGTGTCTTAAATTCATCTTTGAAGTCCTCAGAATTAAAATCAAAAGAGTTGATTACCTGATCTTCATCTGGTTGAGTTTCTGAATCTGATTCTGATTCTTCATCAGAGTTTTGCTGTGAGGCATTGATAGCCATCATGCAAAATTCTTTTTCATCTGCATCATCCTCATCATCACTGGAGCTGGATGAGGCTTCAAATTCTTCTTCAGTCTCACTCCATGTCTCAGCAACAAAGCCCTTCCTTGTATATTTGTTTTTGCTGGAGGAGGCTTTGTCTGAGCTATTCTTCTTGTAATCCTTTTCTTTTCTTCTTTCTCTTCTTTCCTTCTTGTCCTTATTCTTGTTTTCTGGACAGTCAGGCACAATGTGGCCTGGTTTCCTGCAACCAAAGCATATAATTTCTTTATTGTTGTTTGATTTATCATACCTTGGTTTATCATGACCCTTGTATGGTCTCTTTCTGAAGTCTTTTCTGGCCATCTTGTAGAATCTTTTGGCCAGTAAACTTATGAGCTCATCATTTCCTGTAGCTTTATCTTCAGGCTCCTCTTCTACAGCTTTGAAGGCTATGGTCTTTTCTTTCCTTGTGGCTGGAGAGGTAGCCTTTTGTTCTTCTTCTCTATTTTTAATGAGCAGCTCATAGGATTTGAGCTTGCCCAGGAGAGCTTCAGTAGTAATCTCATTTAAACTTCTGGCATCCTTGATTGGCCAGATTCTTGAATCCCAAGTGCTGGGGAAGCACATCAGGATTTTGTCATTCATCTCAGTCAGTGAGATTTCTTTGTCTAGGGTTTTTAGCTTATTGACAATTAGACTTAGTCTATTGTACATGTCAGCCACTGATTCAGCTTCTCCCTTTTTGAAGTTCTCATATTGGCTTATCAGATGAGATCTTCTATCTTTCCTTTCATCAGCAGATCCTGAGGCAATTTCAGAGAGTTTGTCCCAGATTTCTTTGGCTGAGTGGCATTCAGCTACCTTCTGAAAAATTTCATCAGACATTGTTTGGGCTAAGATGTTCATAGCCTTAGCATCTGCAGTCTTCCACTTCTTTATATCTGCATCTGTTCCAGAAGGAGGTGGAACAGCACTTGTACTTGAGCTTGCTGGTGGAGTTGGACAAACTGTCAAGACAGAATTGAAAATATCTTCATCAATAGAATTCATGTATAATCTAATCCTTGCCTTCTAGAGTGCAAACTTAGAAAGGTTGCACACTGGTGGTCTGGTGCTTGCATAATCTTTGTTTTGTGCCATGTCTTTAAATAAAAAGATAGATGAATAGAAAATAATCCCCTTAAGAGATTGATCTTATCAAGGATCTTTTTGGTTCAGGTGTTAGCCTGTATGAGCAACCAACCTCCCTCTGATACCAATTGAAAGTGAGGGTAAGATCTATCTCAACTCTAGAGGGGGGGTGAATAGAGTATTTTAAAATAGTTTTTCACAGTTGAAATAAACAGCACATATAAAATTCAATTTATGATATAGTGTAGAGTGCTAGTAAGAAGTTAAAAACTAAGAAGTAAAAAGCACAGCACACAGCAAACTAATCACACAAACAAACCAGAACACACAAGGAAATATAGTGGTTCCCCAAAAACCTGGGTACATATACTCTTCTACCACCCTTGGTAGGAATCCACTCAGGATGAGTTGATCAGGTGTCCTGACACCAATGAGCTTTTGATAAGGTGCTCAAAAACCAAAACTGGATTTTTTGGTAAGGTGTCTTGCCACCACTGAGTTTTGACAAGGCTCTCAGAACCAGACAGAACTTTTGAAGGGAGTTCAAGAACCCTTTTACAGCAGGAAAAGAAAAATAAGAGTGAAGGGTGTCTTCTCTGTTCTCAATCAAATGAGAGAAGCACAAGTGGATTGATGATGTCAAAGCTCCCCCTGAGATATAGAAAGGTTCAGGAAAAGAAGCTTTGCTCTAGGGTGATAGATCTTCAGAACTTTGATCTCCAGCAAAGGATGGTTTCAGCAAGAAGGCTGAAAAATGAGGTGTCTGGATGTTGGAACAACCCCGGTTGTGGATTTGGGCAAGGATACACTTCATCAAAGAGAGCATGGATCTGACTAAAGATTACAAAAGAATCAGGCAATGATCAAACTGCGTTCAAAGATAGTTGAACTGAGCGTCGAACTCAGATCGACGATCTACAGGCCAACTCAGCTCGACGTTCAAATATATCTAAACAAAGTCAGCTCAACGATTCTACAATAAAGTGAGCTCGATGACTCAAGCCTTGAACTCAGCTCGACGATCACCAAAGAATTGAAGAACAGCCAAGTCAGGTCGACGATCTCTGAACCCAGCTCGACGCATCGTCGAACCCAGTTCGACGATCGTCCATCTCAGGTCGACGACTTGCCAAGGAAATTGATAAAAGCTGAAGTACTCTTCAACGGTCAGATTCCCTGACATTTATGTCAGCATTTAACCAAAGAGCCGTTGCCAGCTATCAATGCAAAGTCACTATGGGAAAGGAAAAGGATTAAAGGCTGAATAGTTGTCATGAGTTCCGAGAATGGAATAAAATAATGACTCACAAGATTTGAGAATTTAAATCAATTCATTATATATATATGCATTCCGGCTTTCAGTAAAAAGAGACACGAGATACACACAGGACAACAACATATTTTCATATATACAAGAACAACACAACAGCTCTCATCAATTCTCATCAGAGAGCCTTTTTGTTCACAGCAAGAAGAAGAAGGAGTCTCCTCCTTCAGTCTCATACAGGCTTCAAGAGAAACAAACAATCTGAATCTTCAGATTTATCTGCTACTAGAAGACCTACCACACCCCAAGAACAAAGTCTCTTCATCCTGAACCAACTCCAAACTTCAGGGGGAGCTTTGACAATTAAGAATCCACTAGTCTTCTCTCAGAGCTTGAGAGAGAGAAGAACACTCTTCACCTTTTTTTTGTTTACTCTTTTTCCCACCTTGTACAGGGTTATAACTCCCTTCAAAAGTTAAGTATTGGTGTTAGGGCACCTTATCAAAAACCCTTTGGTGTGAGGGCACCTGATCAAAAACCTTATGGTGTGAGGGCACCTGATCAAAACCTTATGGTGTGGGGCACCTTATCAAAAACCATTGGTGCCCAGGACACCTGATCAACTATTCCTGCTAGTGGATTCCTACCAGGGGTGGTAGAAGAGTGGATGTACCCAGTTGAGGGGAACCACTATATTTTCTGTGTCTTCTGTGTTTTTATTTCCTTTACTTTTGCTGCTTTATTTTCTGCATATTGTGCTGTGTATGAAAAATATCTAGAATAAGGTGTAGGTCTCACTTTCAATTGGTATCAGAGGGAGGTTGGTTAAAACCACAGGCTAACACCTGAACCAAAAAGATCCAACAGATCTTACTTCATTCTAGAATTTTTTTTCACTCATGGCAGAACTTCCTATGTGCAACCTCAATACATTTGCACTATGGCAGTCAAAGATAAAATGCTATATGAAGTTATTTGATGAAAGCATTTTTGATGTTATAATGACAGGTCCTATAGCACCCACAGCATCAAACAAAGATGCACAAAAGTTACTTAAGGATGCTGATGCTAGAGCAATGAACATCTTGGCACAATCCATGCCAGATGACATCTTTGAAGATCTGATGCACTGCACCACAGCCAAGGAGCTATGGCAATCCCTCATCAAGATGGCTGCAGAATCAAGTGAAGAAGAGTCAGCATCTGAATCTTCACCAAAATCAAACACAGATGAACCACAATATGATTCATCTTATTTAAGTGATGAAGAAGATGTTGCTGATGAAGTAGCCTTCTGCTTAAAGGCCATAAATGCATCAAACAACAAGGAAAAGCCTGAATCAGAACTTAGAAAATATCAGGTGATATCCCATACTAACTACATTTCAAAATATCCTAAATCACTTTCTAACTTGGATGCAACTAAACCTAAAGAAAATATGAATTTCCTTAACAGTCTACTCCCATTCGTCATCAATCCACATGCAGACCACACTCATTTTAAGGAAACAATAAGAAAACCTTCAAGAGAAATATTAAGAAAATTTAACAACATTGATTTTGTTTTTCAAAAGTTTTCTCAAATTTTTCAAACATGCATGAAATATTTTTTGAAAAATTTATTTAATAAACCAATAAAACCTCATTACATTTATGGTCTGAAAATTTTCCTTTTTGATGAATCTTAGAGGCATAGTAAGATAATTCTACATCCTTACAGATTTTTCACAAAATTATCTACACTAAAACTCAACACAGACTTGATCCAGTGGATCATCACACCGTGTTGAAGTTTTTATTTGTGATAAAGTGATTCTATAGGAAGGGAATTATCAGACAGTGCCTTTCTGATTTTAAAGATTTTCTTCAAAATCTTTTTCAGATAATCCTAATGAGTGCTGTGCTCATTAAATTGCATTCCCCTGCCGTCCTCTCTGCCCTCACTCTTTTCTTCTTCAAGATTTGCTTCATTCATTTGTTCATGCACAAAAGCAAAAACTGCATCCCTTCTTGTTCCCTTTGCACTTGATCTGTTTTCTGTTTTGCAGGATTACAGACTCAAAATTTCCAACATGAAGAGATGATCAAGAACAGGGCCAAACTTTACAAAACATTCATAAAAGTATGAAGTGTACCCTAACCCAAATAGGGGGAGATTGTTGGAACAACCCCGGTTGTGGATTTGGGCAAGGATACACTTCATCAAAGAGAGCATGGATCTGACTAAAGATTACAAAAGAATCAGGCAATGATCAAACTGCGTTCAAAGATAGTTGAACTGAGCGTCGAACTCAGATCGACGATCTACAGGCCAACTCAGCTCGACGTTCAAATATATCTAAACAAAGTCAGCTCAACGATTCTACAATAAAGTGAGCTCGACGACTCAAGCCTTGAACTCAGCTCGACGATCACCAAAGAATTGAAGAACAGCCAAGTCAGGTCGACGATCTCTGAACCCAGCTCGACGCATCGTCGAACCCAGTTCGACGATCGTCCATCTCAGGTCGACGACTTGCCAAGGAAATTGATAAAAGCTAAAGTACTCTTCAACGGTCAGATTCCCTGACATTTATGTCAGCATTTAACCAAAGAGCCGTTGCCAGCTATCAATGCAAAGTCACTATGGGAAAGGAAAAGGATTAAAGGCTGAATAGTTGTCATGAGTTCCGAGAATGGAATAAAATAATGACTCACAAGATTTGAGAATTTAAATCAATTCATTATATATATATGCATTCCGGCTTTCAGTAAAAAGAGACACGAGATACACACAGGACAACAACATATTTTCATATATACAAGAACAACACAACAGCTCTCATCAATTCTCATCAGAGAGCCTTTTTGTTCACAGCAAGAAGAAGAAGGAGTCTCCTCCTTCAGTCTCATACAGGCTTCAAGAGCAACAAACAATCTGAATCTTCAGATTTATCTGCTACTAGAAGACCTACCACACCCCAAGAACAAAGTCTCTTCATCCTGAACCAACTCCAAACTTCAGGGGGAGCTTTGACAATTAAGAATCCACTAGTCTTCTCTCAGAGCTTGAGAGAGAGAAGAACACTCTTCACCTTTTTTTTGTTTACTCTTTTTCCCACCTTGTACAGGGTTATAACTCCCTTCAAAAGTTAAGTATTGGTGTTAGGGCACCTTATCAAAAACCCTTTGGTGTGAGGGCACCTGATCAAAAACCTTATGGTGTGAGGGCACCTGATCAAAAACCTTATGGTGTGGGGCACCTTATCAAAAACCCATTGGTGCCCAGGACACCTGATCAACTATTCCTGCTAGTGGATTCCTACCAGGGGTGGTAGAAGAGTGGATGTACCCAGTTGAGGGGAACCACTATATTTTCTGTGTCTTCTGTGTTTTTATTTCCTTTACTTTTGCTGCTTTATTTTCTGCATATTGTGCTGTGTATGAAAAATATCTAGAATAAGGTGTAGGTCTCACTTTCACTGGAGTTCTGAGATGAGATTGTGAACACTTTTCAGTCAGCAAGAAGATTTTTGAAGTCACAGTTCTTCTGTTGTTCTTCTGCTATCAGTATTCTCTATTCTGTGTGTTCACTTTCTTTCTTGTCAATCTATGTATGTTTTCTCTTGTGTATTCTGTATATCTTAAAAACACAGAAGAGAGGAATTAAAATTTTCTGAAGTTTTCTTTGTCCAAATTAGCCGTTGGGAGTCATAAATGTCTTCCAAAAAGAGTCTTGTCTTCTAGAGGAAAGTCCAGCAAACATTCTCTGAATAATTCCTTGAAACTTGCTCCAGAATAAAGACAAACGGCTGGGAGATCTTCTGACATAAATGCTGATAATATTCAAAAACATTCCAAAGAACAACAGCATTTGAATTCCTGAAAGCGTCGATCTCTCTAAAAAAACGTCGATCTGAGCTCTACGATCGTCGAACTGAGCTCAGAGATGAAATGAGACAAGCAGACAGAAAACGTCGATCTGAGCTCGAAGATCGTCGAACCGAGCTCAGCGACCTGGGAAATAACTTGAAGGAGGGATCGTCGAACTGAGCTAGAAGATAGTCGAGGGGAGTTCGACGACTAAGCAGAAGCTAGCCAAAAGCAGATAATCGATCTGAGCTCGAAGATCGTCGACCGGAGATCGACGATTTATTGAAGTTGAGCTCAGAGAGCGTCGAACGGAGTTCGACGATTCGTCGACCTGAGCTCGACGAAAATTGCCTTAGACTTAGCTCTTCAACCTTGATCTTGGAATGGTCCTGGGGGCAGCTCCAAACCTAAGTTCTAAGCCCTAGACTCATTCTAATGTTGACCTTCTCAACTATACAACTAGGTCAACTGGGATTCCTAAGACAAGCATAGTGATCCTTACCCAAATTAGTAATAGGGTGTTCCAACATCACCTTTAGATCTTCGTATTTTCACAAAGGATTTCTATCTCTATCTATGGAGACAACCCTCTATCAAAAGAATCAGAGTTCTAGATTGGTGGAGGAGGAATCACTGCTTTAAAAGATATCTCTATCGAATGCATGAAGTTTTTAGCCTTTTATAGAAAAATTGTTATCGCTGGGCGATATCTAGCTATCGCAGGCGATATCTCCTCAAGTTGCACGTGTACCATGCTGTGATGATCGTGTCGGTTGTAAATGAACGTGTTTGGGTCGTGAGGCTATGGCGTAGTGATAGCCACTATCACCGGGCGATAGTGCAAAGTAGTGCGCATCATGGAGATTGCGTAGGACATGACCGTCATCATTTTCACTATCGCCGAGCGATAGTTGCTATCTCCTGCGATAGATCCTCTTCACTTTTGCCATCCAAAATTTTTTAGGTTGTAGATGATTGTTCTCATTCCATAATGGGGTGGTAGGTTTTGTAACTCCTCCCAGATTGAAAGTTATGACCATTTGAAGTTTAGCACACAAAAGTCATCCTTTTGTTTTTTCTGAAGTGTACATAACCTTGGATCATGCCCATGACTGAGGACTTGACTCCTCATTCAACCTGTATAACCTGCATACTACAAACACACAAAAGACTAGATCAAATACATCACAGTATTTGTTATTCTCAAACCAAGAGATGCGGAGCGTATGCTCCAAAAGATGGAAGTGGAGCGGCAAAATGGGGCAAAATTGTGCTTTGTAGGCGCGAAAAATGGAAGAATCTAGAATAGGGCAAACTCTTACGCTTAAATAGTAAAAAGTCAGAAAAATAGGCATGCATGGTCAAACGCATGACGGTATGTGGATTGTGTGAAATTAATCACACAGGAATCACCCAGCCTAATATAGTAGGAGATCGTGTGTTTTTGATCACGCACAGGTAAAATAGCCAGTGCGAGAACAAATTACATGAAAAGTGACATTTTATTGAATATCAGGCCAACCAGACTAGATTGCACATTTTCCTTCTCGTATGGTTGAATCCAACCGTGTGTGAAGAAAATGTGCAGACACTAATTACATAAAATTTTAGAAAAAAAACGAGACCATATAATTTTTATCATGCACGGACAAAACAGGCCATGTAAAAACAAATGATACGGCCTAGGGCTGATCATCAAAAATGGGCGATGTAGGCATCACACGATCGCGATGATTGTGTATGAAGAAAATGCACGACCGTGCAATTCCTATATGAAAGAACTTGGGTAGCATAGGAGATCTGCCCACCTGCACAACAAACCAAAGCTAGGAACACACCTCTAGAACAAGCAAAACACCATAAAAAGAATGGGGATGGACCCAACAGGGAGCACCATGTGCTTACCCCTAACAACATAGTGTGCAAATGCACACCACACCGGGTCTAAACAGTGTACTTCATATGAGAATAGTGAACTAATGAAATAGAAGTATTTATTCACAAAATGCGAAGTGCGAGTGAGTGAAAACTAGTCCAGATGAGCCCAAAAATACTATAAATATTGGAGTCATCACACCTCTTCATCAACCAATTCAAAGCAAATCGCTAGATCGTCAGAGATCCCTCACCTCTCCAGCATTCGCCAGAGTGAGGGGGAGACACTCAATGAGTTTTCCTGCCACTTCACTTCCTAGGCAAGACAAACCCTGGGAGTCGACCATGACTCCTCTGTTATGTCTTCTTTAGAGGGATCCACCTAATTGGGTTCTAATCTGCCCTGCTTCAAGAAATGGTACTAATCTATGCAGTCCTCATTCACCAATTTGAGACGCAGATCGCAACAAACAAGGCTATCGAGGCATATTGCAAGCAATTTAAGGGAACCTCCAATTATAAGAGGGAGTCAGAGTCCACTCTAGCAGTACCTTGGAATAGCGACGATCATCACAATAACTCTCACAGGGACTAGGGCCCTTACTTGTATAAGAAATTCATCCCTCTAAACACTGTACAAATATAGGTGCTTATGGCCATCCAGGACTCTAGTATACTCCGTTGGCTCAAGCCCCCTCCCCCTGAATAGAGGATACCAAACAAAATACTATGGGTTTTACCATGAGAATGAGCGCATCACGAATGAATTCACCCGACTGAAAGAAGAGATAGAATTCCTCATCCACCGAGGACATATGGAGGTTCATATAGAACTAAATGCCGAATTAGCCTCCACCACACTAACTAGGATGGGAGCAACATCCCGTTTGCTAAGATACACTAAGGGCAAAAAAATGGTCGGGGTGGTCAAAACCATTACTGTCTTGCCCTTCCACATCACATAAGTCATCTCCATCGCTTAACTAAAAAAGGACCCAGAAGACCCAAAGACACAACCAGGAATAGCCACCAACTTTAGAGATGAGGACCTGGAGGGAGAGCACACACTATACTAGGACCTCCTCATCATTAGCACAAGAATCAACAACCCCTCCTTCAGGGGCAGGATAATATTGATTGATATCTTATTCATGTCCACACTATGCAACATGAAAACCCCCCATGAACACCTCGAGCTAGAAATGGGACCGTTGTACGTATTTGAAAGCAACCTAGTTCTAGTGAAAAGGATAATCAGTGCTCCTCCTATGACTCTAGGGGAGTTCTAGAGGCAGGTCACCCAGGATGTTCAGTTTATAGTGGTTGACTCCAGCTCGAATTGTAATCTTCGATCAGTCGCACCAGATGCTCTTCGAGGCAATCCCTATATTTTTTGTACATAGATATAAATTTCGTCACTCATGGAGTAATAATTAATGTACGAGGAGATAAGGGGGAAATGCAACTCTATTACCTACAATAGTCAAACCCCAGCAAAGTTTCAGACCATAAAAATACATGCGGAGCTTGAGTTGGACTCAAGGGTAGGACTGAACTACCCTAACACTATTTACTACTTTTCCTTATTTTTTTCATTTAAGAATAACCTGCGAGAAGAATCTTGCGAGCACATGTATCTTCCTTTAGTGCTAGCATAATTTTGTATCCATCTTCTACACCAATAATCAAAAGGACGGATCTCATGTCCTTCTATTATTAAGGCAATGAAAGTATTAAGTTTTAAGGGCAGCTAAACACCTAGGGGTGAATAGGTTTTTAGTTTCTTTTTAAATTTTCCTTCTTTAAGAGTGTTGTGAGTTAGTAATTTTTTTCAGCTTTCAAAACACACCATACAAATCACACACAAAATTTATAGTGGTTTCCCAGATTATGGGTACATCCACTATCCACTATCCTCAGAGAAAGCTTGCTCCTACAACTCAATCATCCAAAGATCACCTACCTCAGACTAAATTAATAGTCCTACAACTCAGGATAGGAGGTTAGCCCAATAAATCAGAGAGGATGACTCTCCTACCTCAGGAAAACAACCCTACCTCAGTCACACAGGCCCTACATCAGATCAATAGATGATCCTACACTCAGCCTTTATAAAATAGGCCTACAACTCAGGTCCAAAGGATCCTACAAAAAAGAAAGTTTGTTGTTGATGATTTGAATCAAAAGAAATTTCTCTGATTCTTCTGCTTCCTGAGTTGAGATGAACTCAGCCCCAACTTCTTCTTAATAACAAGAATGTTGATCTTTAAGACACTTCTACTTGTGTTGGAAGTAACTCAGAAACACAAGTTTCTGAACTTGCTAATGAAGACAATGATTTGACAATTCTTAGTATTCTACAATCAGCTAACCTTCACTGTAGAAATTAGAATGATCTAATTCTTCTTCTTTCTCAAAATCACTTTTGAACTTGCTGTAGTAGGTGAAGATCGCTATAACTATCTGGGTGAACTTTTAGATTAACGGGTTTGAACTTTTTCTTCAAGCTTTGCAACAATAGAGAGGGAGAAGACGATGAAGTTTCGCCTCTTTGCAAAATGTTAAACCCTAAAAATAATCTTTTTGTCTCCGCCAATCTCAAACCTTTTATCTTCCGCCGTCCAATTGCTATTTGACCCGTGGGCCCACCTGAAGTTGTTGGCTGCAACTTTGCTTTGACAGTAAATTTCATACAGTAGGCTTCCATCTCCATTTGTCATGTACTGTAGCCTTCCTGCAACAATTTGAAACTCTGCTGACTTTTACTGATGCCAGCATCTATGGACTTAGCCAAATTCACAGATTCATCCCAGGCATTGAGTGCATTGAGTGAATAGCCTTCACTCACCGCAAAAATCCTTAGTTAAATATTCTACAATGTCAGGCATTCAGTGAACCTTCATCACTCAATGAATTTGGACTTAGCCAATATCTTTGCACTGCTAGGCGTTGAGTGCATTGAGTGATCCTTCATCACTCAACGCTTTTGTCCTTGGATAATCTTTCTACTGATTAAGCATTGAGTGCGTTGAGTGAACTGGCTTCCCTCAACAAATTTGGACTTAGTCAATTTCTTGTGACATGCCAGGCATTGAGTGCGTTGAGTGAATCTTCATTACTCAATGCTTCTGGACTTAGCTGCTTTACTGACTGCCTGCCTTCATGTTAAGGAGTTGAGTGAACTGGCTTTACTCAGTGCTTCTATACTTAGTCGCATCTCTCTTTATGAATGCTTTGAGTGAGCCTTCATAACTCAACGCTTCTGTACTTAGCCAATTTTCTTGATGAGCTTGCATTGAGTGAGCTATCCTCACTCAACACATATGTACTTAGGCATATTTTTATGTCTATCTCTTCTTATGCTATGACTGATCATTGCACTGTCGACGCTTGCTTTTTTGTGTGTTGAGTGAGCTATCCTCACTCAATGCTTCTGGACTTGGACAGAATTCTTGACAGATTTTTCAAATGTTTTGACTGCTTGAGCTTGAATCAATGCTTCTTTCTTCAGGCATTGAGTGAGCTATCCTCACTCAACGATTCTGGACTTAGTCGAATTTATCCCTTGCCAATGCTGAAGCTTTGACAGACTTAGCTTTACTCAACGCCTCTTAATATATGGCATTGAGTGAACTGTCTTCACTCAATGCATGTGGACTTAGACGATTTTTTGTCTTTCCAGCATCCTTCCTTAACATCTGGCGCTGAGTGAACTGGCTTCATTCAATGCCTGTAAACTTAGACAAATTTCTATCTCTCCACCTTATGACCACCTATCACAATCACTTAGACAAACTGTCTAAACTTATTCCAAGAAACATCCTGCACAAAATGAACTTGAACAACATCAAATAAAATTATGCTCTTAGTATTGATTGTGATGCCTTTTTAAATCTAGGGAACATTGAGGGCAATATTCCCAACATGCAAGACGGACAAAAGTCCTTCTGCACCTTATGAGAGAACTGACTGTTGGAGCATGCATTCCACCTCTCTTGGTTTGAGAATAATAAGTCTCACAATATGTTTGATCATTCTCTACATGTGCTTATAATCCGTAGGAACAATATGTACAATACCCCTATGAGTGAAATGCAAATTGAAGAAGAATAATACAAGATTTAGTGCTACCACAGGGCATTAAGGACTAACGTTGACGGTAATAATATAAGGTTGCTTGACTGACAACAAATCAAATTTTTTGGGATGGAAGATAAGACGGGCGCTACTATTGGGCGTTAAAAACAACCTATCGCATTAGGGACATGATCGGTATCGATCTACCATGACAAAACTCGCTAGTCGCACGATGTAGCTAACATGGGGTGTTAGCATTATCGCAATGTGGTAGGTACCAAAGCGGACCATGATCTCCACAAGCTTTCCCATGATCTCCACGACATCATCTACATGTCTACATGAAATGCTTTTGCTGGGAAGTAGTGATAATGATGTTGCTTTCTCATTATGCATATATAAAGAAAGGAGCTCCTTGCTTAATCTGACCTTATCTCAAGCCATCACTCCAACCTTTCATGAGAGACTTCTTCCCAGAGTTCTAAAACTCTCCCAACTCCACCTTGAAGATAAAGAGTATGAAGGAGTCTCCAAACGATCATGCTATAAGCATGACACACGCATCTACTCTGATAATTCAAGTGGCGATCCTTCATCATCTTCTTTGGAGTTATTCATTATATGGAGTTTTAATTTTTTAATTTACTTTGTATTTTTCTTTGTCTGCCTTTTGTAATGTTAAAGAATTTGCCTCAGTTTTTGGCGACTTGGACATATGAGGTTTAGGGGGAAATTTGTTGCCTTGTGTGCAATGACTAGGTCTAGATATTGATCTAAGGGGGGCCTAAATATCGTATCCGGGGGTAAGATATACTATAGTCAGACGGTTCTTGGGAGAAGGACTGGTGAGGAAACAAAACATGATTTATATTATAGCCTCAATTTCAAGCTTCATTGGGATCAACATTGTAGTTATCATTTTGAAATAAAATCATCTTTCGTATTTACTTTATCTTTGAGATTTTAATTTCTTAAAATATTTCAAATAAAAATCAATTAGGCAAATTTTTTGAGAGTTTTCAAATTCTGGAGAACTAACAACGAGCGATAATTTCTAGCGCCATGGTAGCAACCCAAATATTCAATTTTTTGTCTCTGCAATTACCTCCAACAAATTTCTAAGTTTTAAATAAAATTCATAAAGCCCTTACTCACCCCCATCTCTAAGGATGCCATAAGATTCAATACTTTGTATCAGAGCGAGGTTATTCCACGATGGTTTCATAACCATGAATTATGTCTCATCATGAACACGCTTTCTATGAGGGGCAGAAGATAAGTAGACTACCTCTATTCACTGGTACTGACTATAATTATTGGAAAACTAGAATGCAATGTTTCTTAATAACATTAAATATAGATGCGTGGAATATGGTAGAACAATTCTATTCCTCACCTACAATTGTAGTTGGAGAAGTTACTTTGAAAAAACCTAAGGATGAATAGGATGATAATGACAAATTAAAATGTAAGAATAATGCTAAAGCTATGAATGCTCTATTTTGGGTTTTAGATATAACATAATTTAATCAAACTTATGCTTGTGAAATTGCATATGATATATATAATCTTTTAAAAATTACTCATGAAGGTACTTTGTAGGTAATGGATTCAAAGCACTTCCAATTGGAATCCAAGTTCGAGAAATTTTAGATGGAGGCAGATGAAAATATAGTTTTGATGTATACATGGTTCACTAAAATCGTAAATTACTTAAAAGTGATATAAAAGTCTTTCTCTAATGGCGATTTGGTGAGAAAGATTCTTAGATCTCTCCACCTTAAGATCAATCCAAAGGTGATGACCATCTAAGAGTCGCACAATCTTAAGAAGCTCAAAATGGAGAGCCTCATTGGGAATCTCAAAACACATGAGGTAGAACTAAAAATTCAATAACAAGAGTACAAAATGGAGCCAAAGAAGAAGACCTTGACATTAAAATCTAAGAAGGAGGTCGAAAATAATGAAGATGAAGAGGACGAGCAAAATCTTTTTGTAAAGAAGTTCAAGAGATTCATGAAGAATCCAGAAAGGAGAAACACCTTCCGAAAATACTTTATCAAAAAGGGATCCTCATCAAAGAAAGGAAAAGGTAGTGACGATGATGATGAAGAATGACCACCACTAGAGTGCTATTATTGTAGAATAACTGGACACATCCAAAGTCAGTGCCTAAATTTTTTGAAAGAACAAAAAGAGAAGTGATACAAGAAAATTAAAAGAAGAAGGTACTTAAGGTGGCTATATGGGATGATTCCTCCTCTAAGGAATTGAGCGGCTAATCCTCATGTGATGAGGAAGAGGAAAACATGTGGCTCATGGGGAAAGAGCAACATTCCTTCTGTTGGTAAATGCAGTGTCCAAAATGACACTGAGGTACTTCCACCCTCTTATGGTGATTTATATAATGATTATTTACAAACTTGCAAATATTTTGATAAAAATTTAAAAGATATTGATCTCCTAAAATATAAATATAAACTTTTGTTAAAAGAAAACAAAAAAATTATCTAAAAATGTGAAACTTTTTGGGAAAGAGAAGATATCTTACCAAGAGTGCAAATACTCCTGGGCAAGAGTGAAAGAACCTGAAGAAGCTCTTGCTAAGTCCCATTACATTATCAAATTTCTTACTAAGTAAAAATGGGATATAAAAAGAACTTTTAAAACTTTTTTTCTCAAATAGAAGAAGGAAAGAAAACCTTTGTGAATCAGTGTGTTTTGATATTAAAACACCACCTTGAAAACCCAAATTCATGATCTAAATATGAAAATAATTTGGAATTCGCTAAAAATCCCTTGACATAATTTTGGCCAACCAATGCCATGGAAGTACAAAATTCAGGCTTGGGTATGTTTCTAGAAACTACCACCTGACTATAACTTCTACAGCCGGAGGTAGCAACAGTTTTAGAAAACTTAAAGATTATAATAAAAAATTTAATCAATATTGTGTCATTACATCATCTTCCCGCAAGAGTTAACATAGAACTCTGAAAAGTATCTTAACCCCTTTTATATTGTGTGCCAAATGCCATGAATTTGGACACATCGCAGACTCATTCAAGAAGAAAGGTCAAAGTGTTATGAAACAAATCTGGGTACCTAAGGTTTCCACATATTCTATGAGAGTAAGCTCTTGGTTATCTAAATTTTTACTCTCCTCCTTTTTAGGTATATTAGCATGCTAAAGACAAAGAAGACATGTGGTATTTGGACTCAGGTTGTTCCAAACACATGACGAGCAACAAAGTAAAGTTCCTTAGCTTCGTGATGAAGAAAAAAGGATGGTGAATTTTGGAGAAAACGATAAAGGAATGATCATGGGCTTAGATACTATGAGTAACAAATCATTTTGTATTTATAATGTATTGTTTGTAGAAAGTTTCAAACATAATTTAATTTTAATTAGTCAATTATGTGATAAAGGTTTAAATATCTTATTGAATCATTTATAAATCATTGCAAAATCATAAATTCTAAAACAAATTTTGTCATTCTCACCGCACCTAGAATGCATAATATTTATATGATTACTTTTCATAATTTTTCAAATTCTTCATTAGAATGCTTTATGTCTACAAAATGGAAAAAAAATAGAATGATTGCATAAGCATCTTGGTCACTCTAGCACAAAGTTGATTTTAAAATTATCAAAATATAAATTAATTAAGTGATTACCTATACTTTATGGAAATTTATCTTCTCTTTTCTCGCCTTACCAAAAGGGAAAATTTTAAAAATCAACTTTTAAAAACAAAAATGTTATTTCTACTACTAGAACACTTCAACTAATTCACATGGATTTATTTGGACCAGTTAGCATGCCAAATCTATGAGGTAGAAAATATACTTTTGTATTGATTGGTGATTTTTCTAGATATTGTTGGATTATATTTCTTACGTTCAAATCCGATGCATTTCTTGAATTCACTAGATTATGCATTTGTATACAAAATGAACTTGATACAAAAAAAGCTCAAATCATGAACGTGAATTTGAAAATGAAAAATTTCATACTTTTTGTATTTATCTAGCATCAAGCATGAATTTTATGCTTCACGCACCCCACAACAAAATGGTGTAGTGGAGAGGAAAAATAGAACCCTTCAAGAGCTAACATGTACTATACTTTCCGAATATGGGTTACCTATATAATTTTGGGTCGAAGTCATTAATACTTCATGTTATTAATTAATCATGTTATGCTTGGCCCATTCATAAACTAACACCTTATGAGCTATATTTTCAAAAAAACCTAGTGCATCTTATTTTTGAGTTCTTGATTGCAAATGATTTATTTTAAACACTAAAGATATTTGATGTAGGACAATGCATATGGTTTGTGTGCCTGTCAGCTTTTCTTAGTAAACCCAAATTACAGGGAAAGATTTTGAGCGGTTATTGTACGAAATTTTGAAAAAAAATCTTTTAATTTTTGTAAAGTATACAATAAATTATTTAGTCTCAAGACTAAATTTCTTTTAAAAATAGTTCTATTCTAAATCACGGGAAAGAAGGTTCACAACTTTCGTTCTATTTTCCTTATTGCAGCAAAAAAAATTGTGAACTTCAAATACTTTTCAATTTGGAAATTTTGACGTAGCATTCGCTGACAAAATCCAGGCAAAATCCCAGTAATAAATCTATAAACCTAAAGAGAAAATGTTGACACATATAAAGGAAGGGGAATAAACAAGTTACCCATGTAAAGTGGCGGTCTTTCTGCAATCAAATTTGACACCGATCCCGTGATGAGTTCCTTGTCACCTTCGATCTCCTATTCCGTAGTCGGCCGCTATCGCTCACGGGAACCACAAAATATTTCGCTCTCTCACACAAAAGAGGCTCCATAAAATCTCAATTGCTCAACCTTATAAAAGCCACAAACATTATCTAACTCTACTATTAGTATTCACAGAGGTCACAAATTCACTCGTTCCACTCCAATTGAAACATCAATGATAAATATTATCCAAATTAGCAAAATATAGCAACATTCCTAATTATTCACCTATTATTCATCATCTCCCTCAAAGGAAGGCATGCAGGAAATAACAACAATCTTCAACATTAACAAACTCCAAATAATTACAGCAACAACACTCCCAATTGAGATTCAACAAATAACTACTCTCCAACTAGAAAATAAACCAACAATAAATCTTCTGCAATAGACCAAACTCAATCAAACATCAATATTTAATCTCAGCACTCTTAAATAGGAATAAAAATGCAAATAACAATCTCATTACATTTATCCACTCAAAAAAAATAACAGCCATCCCCTCTTATAGGGTTTCAAACATAAAGCAAAAAAGAAAACCTGCACATGAACAAGCAGTTGTTTATTGAATGACCAAGAAAGAATGATTATTGATGTAGAGCGGAAACCACTAAATAAGGGCATCGTG
Source organism: Platanthera zijinensis (assembly GCA_039513925.1). Lineage (NCBI taxonomy): Eukaryota > Viridiplantae > Streptophyta > Magnoliopsida > Asparagales > Orchidaceae > Platanthera > Platanthera zijinensis. The sequence goes on along the minus strand of CM077090.1, from coordinate 153,300,954 downwards.
GTAGCAAACTTGGTGGGAAGAAACAACGACGATGAAATCTTTATTGGGTCGTAGGTTGAAGAGGAGCCGAAAGTTGCGGTAGAAATCCACATCTAGAAGCCCTAATCTAATGAACTCGGGAATTCCTCTGCTATGATGATCAATGGGGAAAAGAACCGGGGCTTGTTTGGAACTCGGGATCAGTGAGTGAAAATCTGGGCTAGTTCTCTTTAGTGCTTTCATGGAGTGGTATAACTTAAGAATTCTTTGGGAGTTATATATCTAAAAACAATTTTGAATGACATAAAAAATAGCTATGCGCATAGGAGTGCAATTAACAAAGTCCCAACAAAAATTAACAATAATAATAATAAAAATAATAACTTTTAAAAATTATGCCTTAACTTATGACCAGTTAAGGTCCAATCGGTTGCAGCACAGGGAAATTTTGCATTGACCTGATTAGGGCTGGTCTCCACCAACTCTCCCCCTCTCAAAATCACTCATCTCTAGTTAGTGCTCTAATTGGTAGTGTTGTAGGAGATTAGCATCCATATGTTCTAAATCCTCGACTAAGACCTAGCTGTTCTTAGTTTCTGGTCTGCCGTGTCAATGAACCAAGTACCTCTGAAAACCACCATAAATAGTGGTCACTCTCCTGTCATCCAATATTTACTCAGGAACCAAGATCTATCACAAAAGTCTGTTAGTGGCTTTAGGAACTTCCATGGACAAATCACCTAGTATCTCATGCTCGGCCTGAAAACAATTTGTGGAAAACAAAAGAACTACCATTGGTGTGTTAGTAACTGAATTAGTGTCAGTGTGTCCTGAATGTGGCACCTCATAATCACTCACCAACCCAGAAGAATCAAATGGAGGAGAAGGCAATGGAAAACCTAAAGATTCATGTGGATAATCATGAAATAAATTCAGATCGGCTATGTTAAAAACCAGTTTTGCACCCTAAATGGAAGACATCTTAAGTTCATACACATTTTGCCCAATCCTCTTTACTACTTGAAAGGGTCCAGTTCAACGGTTAGCTAACTTCTTTACGGTACCCGAAGATAACTGTTTCGGATTTAGCCGAATAATCACCCGGTCATCCACTTTGAAACTAGTAGCTTTTTTATGCTTATTAGCTTGAGTTACATATAAATCATAAGTACTATGTAATTTCCACTCAATTTCTTAATGTAAATCATACAAATACAATGTATAGTAGTGTGCAAATTAGCTAGTACTAAAAGTGGGTAGTAGTGTTTCAAAATCTAGAGACACTCGTGTAGTTTGACCATGAACAACCTCATTAGGAGATAAACCTACAGATCTATTCTTCGAATTATTATAGGCCAACTGAGCGTGCAGAAGAATTAGATCCCAATTTCCCTGATGATCTCCTACCAAACAACACAGTAAATTTCCTAAACTCCAATTTACAACCTCAGTTTGACAATCGATTTGTGGATGATGGGCAATCAAAAAGAGAAGCTTAGTACCTAACAGTCTCCAGAGTGACTTCCAAATGTAGTTGGTAAACTTGACATCTTGATCGATAATGATAGTATTAGGTATTCCTCGATGCGCGACAACCTCTTTATAATAAATACGGGCAATATGAGAGGTGTCATCAATTTTGTTGCAAGGGATGAAATACGTCATTTTAGAAAATGATCTGCCACCACAAGTATGAAATCATGCTTCCTAAAAGTGCGCAGCAGCCCCAGCATAAACTATGTTAATATCATCCCAAGGAATACTAGGCACCTGGTAAAGGTGTACATAATCTAACAAGCTATTTATTGCCCTTTGCCACATGACAAGTGTGGCAGCTACTGATAATCTGTACGATAACATGCTTTATCCCAGGACAACAGAATCACTCCTCTACTAAGGATATCGTCTTGTCAGGTCTAAAGTGTCCACCTAAGCCTTGTCATGTAATTACCATACAATAAAGTTTCACAATGAGGTGCGGGGAATACATAAACGAGTCCCACAAAACAAATATTTGTCTATAATAAGATAAACAGTCTCATCTTAAAAAGGATCAGAATGTATCTTATTATAAATGCCACTAAAATGAGGACAACTGGATTAGTTATTTTTGATACGCTCAAATACTATCACATGAGTACACATCTAAGATAATATGTGGGTGATTCGACTAAGAGCGTCCACAACCCTATTCTTTATTCCCTTACAGTGCTTAAGAACAAAGGTATACTCTTGCAGTTAAGATACCCATTTAGCTTATTGAGGGCTCAACTTCTATTGCGAATTAATATAATGTAATGCCTACCGATTGGAGTGAAGGACAAACTCCTTGGGCAATAAATAATGCTTCTAATGACGTAATGTCTATACACTTGAGTAGAATTCACGCTCATAATTGGAATAATTCAGCTTCGGGCCGAAAAACTTTTCACTAAAAAACCCAACGGGGTGACCCTCTTGACTAAGTACACCTCTTATACCTACCCTAGAGGCATCATAGAATACCTCGTACACTAAACTAAAATTAGGGAGTCTCAGTACTAGTGTAGTGGACATCTTATCAAGTGCAGTGTACATCTTATCCTTGATGATCTCAAAGGTTTTAACTATCGATGACGTCCACTGGAAACTTTTCTTCTTCGTACACTCAGTGACAAGTGCAATAATAATACTGAAGTTCTTAATGAATCGATGATAAAAGGTGGCTAGTCCATGAAAACTATGGACATTGTGAATGTTCTGGGGTGTAGGCCACTAACGAGTCACTCAAAATTTCTTGGGCTCCACAATGATGCCAGCGGAGCTCACTACATAACCAAGAAAGATCACAGACTCTGCCATAAAAACACATTTCTTCAAATTGATGTATAGTCACTTGGCTCACATGAGATCGAATATAGTACATAAGTGAGTCAAGTGCTCACTATTAGTCTGACTATATATCAAAATGTCCTCAAAATAGACTACTACGAACTTCCCAATATAAGGTCTTGGTCATAATTCGAGTGAAAGTACTAGGGGCATTGGGTAACCCAAAGGGCATCACAAGCCATTCATAAAGTCCATGTAAGTCGTGGGGCGCCAATAAAACACATAGGGGGAAGTGAATAGGTGATTTACCTATTTTAAAGTTGTATTTGGAATTTAAAGCTAAGACACTGGATAATCACACACACCACAAAACACAAAAATTTATAGTGGTTCCCCAATTTGGGTACATCCACTTCCTTCTTTGCCTATCTAGCTGCGTGCTAGTCTCGACAAGCTTCTCTAAACTCAGATCCACAGATCCTATACCTCGAAGCCAAGCTCCTACCTCAAAGACCACATCTCTTACAACCCAGATTCCTGGCATATAATCCTTCCTTAGAAGAACTAGTTAGCTTCCTACCTCAGGCCGTTACCGACCCTATAGCTCTTATTCCTCTCAAAAAATCCTACCTCAGAAGCACTAGCTGACTTCCTACCTCAGGTCATTAATGACCCTACAGCTCAGATTCCTCTCCAGGAATCCTACTTCAGGCTTTATCTAGAACCCTACAGCTCAGGTCACCCAGGACCCTATAACTCAGATTCCTCACAGAATCTTACAGCTCAAATCTTGATGAGATCCTGCTTAGAATGAGATTTTCAAAGAACCAAATTCTTTAGACTCTATGGTTTTTATTGAAATCTCGGAGTTTTCTTTGAAGCAGATGTAGATTACTTCTACTAGGATCCTGGACTAGAGATGAGTTTGTCAATCTAAACTGCTCTATTCTTCGTGAAGATCCTTCTTCTTCTATTGTTGGAAATTTAGCTTGTAGAATGTAGTAACTTGAATCTACGACCTTTCTATGGAGAAGTGAGAAAGATTAACAAATATGTATCGTCTTCTCCAAAGATAATTTGAGCTTTTAATTTTCAGGTAGTCGGCGACATGCAAAACTTTCTCTGTAATTGACTTTTTGTTTTCTGCTATATCGATTAGGGTTTACGAAAATCCTCATATCCCTTTTTATATTAAGTCAACTGACGGGCGAACCCTTTAGCATGCGTATGTCAGATATCCATATCTTGGATGTGAAGATTTGATATGACCTTTTTGTGGCGGCATTAATGAGCAAGTGACAAATCATCGCATGATTTCAATTTATGCCATTTGAACAATTCTCCCTGATAGTCTTGATTTGGTCAAATTCTGCTCTTCACGTCGAATTCCCTCTTTCTAGCCGAATATCTTCTTTTCGGTCGAATTAAGTCTTTCTGGTCAAATTTTGACCTACAGGTCAATTCGCCTCCTACAAGTCAAATTTTGACTAATTCAGCTGAGTATGCTCCTTCACGAGCCTTTTACCTAAATTCGCTTGATGCTGCTTCTCCTTTTTCTTTTTCTAAATGAATCTAGACTTGGACTAATCCCTTCTCAATCAGTTGTGATCTTTAAGATTTGTTCGGCGGAATCACCTTGATCCTTCTGCACGAATTCTTGTGGTCCGTTCGAATTGGCTTGATGTTTCTGTACGATTACTTTTTCAGCCAAGTTTTCTCTATTTCTTTTTAAGATAAGTTCTTCATCCCAAATCCCTTTGACGCAATAACTTCTCCTCTACCCAATTACTGTACTTAAATTAATTTTTACTTTCAACCGGTTTTAGTACAAATAACTTTAATCCATTCTATCAAACTTATACATAAACAGATTTTTCCTCCTTAAGATTTCTGAATCATTTGTCTTGATGATTCAACATTTTCGATCAGAATATTTGCCAGCTCGACTGGATATTTGGTCACTTTTAAACTTGACCAGATTTTGCACTGGTAAAAATCCGCTCGAGTCATTTGTCCCTTTGATCATACATGCTTACCATTCGACTGGATGTCCAGTCGAGTCTATACTTCAATAGTATTTCGTTTTCCTACTTTCCATTTGATTGGATGTCCAGTCGAATTCACATTTAGTAAAACTTGTTTTCCTTCTAGATGACTGCTTGTCTCAACTGGACATTCGACCAGACTACCTAGTCGAATAGACGGATATCCAACCAGACATCTGGTTGAATTTATACTTAGCAGTTTTTTTTGCTTCTTATATGTAGTTCTTCTCTTTTTTTGTGCTTCCAAAATGTGTATCCTGATCATCTTCAAGGTGAGGCTTACAATCTAGATCTTAGGTCGACACAATGTCGTGTATAATGAGGGATTATATTTGCAAGACTGTGTCTGATGACACTAAGTTTAACGTCCCATTTTGAGCAAGACCCCTTGTGTGTGTTTTGTGACACTTTGGGTGGCTTAAGCTCGGTAGGAAAGTTTGAGAGAGAGAGAGAGAGCCCAAGGTCATAGGGGTGGCTGGTATGTCCGAACAGAATGAGAGAGAGCCTTAAGTGGACTCGAAGAACCCGTCGAGTGGACTCGATGAACCCGCTGAGTGGACTCGATGAACCCGCTGAATGGGCTCGATGAACCCACCGAGTGGGCTCGATGAACCCCCCGAGTGGGCTCGACGAACCCGCCGAGTGGACTCGACAAACCCAAACCCATTGAGTGGCCTCGACGAACCCAAACCCGTCGAATGGGCTTGACAAAACCATCGAATGGACTCGATGAACCCATCGAATGACTCAACGAACCTTTCAAGTAATCTCGACGAATCCTTCGAGAAATCTCGACGAGTCCTTCGAGTGATCTTGACGAATCATCGAGTGTAATCGGCGAATGGACCTGGCAAAAATTCTTCCGTGCAGTCTTGACATTTGCGGCCAGGGAAAAATGTGCGTCGATCCAAAAATGGAAATACTTTTTGGGACATGTACATAATGGCACGTATGGCCCCTTGTCTTTTCTAAAATCTTATTGTTTTAAATATAATCAAGTTTGGTCCATTAGGCGAGTGGCACTTAGCTTAGGTAGTTATTCCTAAGCATGTTAGCCATTAATGGCTAGTCAAATCAACCCTTTTTCTCTCTCACCTCAAGAATTTCATAACTGAACATTATTTTCTCATCTGAAAAAGGTCTCTTCTTCTTCTCCATCGTGCCGACCACTCTTCCCTAAAAGAACGAAGGAACAGAGCTAGGTCGCCGAAAGCCGAACGTCACCATACCGTCGAGGAGAAGAACTCGATCCATGATCGAAAATCAAGTGAGCTTCCTACCCTCTCCCTTGGTGGTACATCTTTAGATCTAAAATTAGGAGAGACGTCAACTCAAGAGAGTTTGACTTTGGGAGTTTAATGGAGTTTCCTAGGAGAAGACCACACTAGAACTTTCGTTCTAGGGAGTCAATCACCACGAAAATATCTTAGTTGGGTATTGTATCCACAATAACAGATGGTTAAAACTCACGGCTTATTTATTTTGGTTTGTGATTTATCTAGTTTGAATGGCGGGGCACGCGGATTTTATTAGATATAAAGTTGAAACCGAGTTTTAACGAAAGGAGGCAAGTGCACCTATCGTGTGTAGTACATGATATTCCAGTGGGGAATATCGGGGTTGTATTATTCTCGGGTATGAGTTGATTATTTTTACTCTTTCCTTGTGAGACTATTATTTTACCGAAAATAACTTATCAAGTTATATATTTAAATAGCGCGGTAATATATAAGCAGAAAATAAAAGCAGAAAAAACCGAAAAAACCGATGAAGAAATATCGCATCGGGACCGAATCGATTAGAACTAAAATAACTTTTAATAACTAGAGATCCTAAACTTCAAATTAATTAAAGGGCGACTTGGCTTTGAAGGTTGCAAAAGAATGAGCTCACCTCGCTCTAGGAATATCGCTCACCTGAACATTAAGACTATTTGAAAGTCCACCTATTGCCAACTAGCTTCACCTATGGGGGTGGGATAGGTGTCTTGTGGGATTTTTGCGGAATTAAAAACTGTAACTGCACAAGTAAATCAAACAACACAGCACAGAAAAGACTCAAACAAATTATAGTGGTTCCCCGATTTGGGTACGTTCACTTTCCCCCTTCGACCTATCTCCCAACCAGGGACGACTCGGTCACTTCACCAACTTGATTGAAATCCAATCATTGCACTAACGGAAGGAACCCTTCCACACGTAGGAGTCACCACTCCCACAACACGGGTTGCACCCAACCCTTGCAACTAGGAACCAACCGTTCCTTTACAAAAAAATAGAAACTAGAATGTATAAGGAATACAAACAACTTATGGAGATTAAGGTGCTCTTCGTTCGACGACGTGTTCTTGAATTCAACGAAGAGTCTACAACCTTAGATCTCTCTTGGAATGAACCTTCCCGAAACCGGTGGCGGCTTGGAGCGGCGGCTAGGTTCTTGGAATAAGCGGCGGCGACGGAGAGCTGCTGCAGTGCTGCTGCAGTGCTATGGGGATTCAAACTTCGTAGCAAAGGAAGCAAGGTCTTCCAACGGTCACACTAGGATCGGTCGTCTCGATCGATTCGGAAGGGGAAGGTTTTTCCCGATCAACGAATCAAGAGACAAGGGATCTCTGGTTAGACGCGTGAGATGCTATGCTAGACTAAGCTTCTGTCACCGGAGATCTGGAAGAAGCCTTGATCAGCGGCGGCGACCAACTACACGAACGGCGGAGACGGTCGGCGGAGCAAGATCGCGCTGTAGGGCTCGACGGCGGCTCGTCTTTTGAATTCGCGTATTCCGTGTCTTTTTCCGCTCATACATACGGAGGTATATATACCTTAGGTCAAGCACATGACCGTTGTGGGCCCCACCCACAAAAAGACCTAAGTCCGGTTCGAAATACCGCAGGTAACATGGACCGGTCCAGAAAGAATCGGAAAATTGCCCAAGTCAAATTCGGCAAGAATCATAGGTGATTCTCGACGAATCGGCGAGAATCACCTACGATTCTCGCTGAATTCTACTTAGCTGAATTCTGGCTGCACTGATATAGAAGCCGGGGAGAATCGGCGGGAGTCACACTTGATTCTCGCCGGATCGTCGAGAATGCAAAGTCATTCTCGACGAATCGGCGAGAATCACTTAGTGATTCTCGACGATTCTGCCTTAGAGAAATTTCTGGCGGCGTTGAGACTGCCGGCTCCAACCGGCGAGAATCAGCTAGTGATTCTCGACGATTTGGACTTAGACGATTTCTCGTCTTTCCACCAGTGAGCTGGTCTTTGGCCCATCCTTGCTCCTTGTCTGCTCTTAATCTTTCATGACCCTGTGCTTGGAAATAAGTACACTCCAATAGAGAGAGTACACGTAAGCCAACACACTGATCTGCTCAACGAGGGATTACATTGTGCAGACCCGTGTATATTGACCTACTACACCCTGACATTGGTGTGTACTTAGCAATGAATAGCTGCAAGCACAACTAGAAGGATTTCATCAAATACATAGTCAATTCACCTTAGCTTGTTTAGGGGCTTCTTCAAATCAGGTACATTGTGGATACAATACCCAACAATCTCCCCCTATTTGAAGAAGCCTAAACCCTACAAGCTAAGGTGAATATAACGGCTTGGAAGAAAACACAACTTTGAAAAACGAGAGTGAGTTGAAATTCCATACCATTATCTTTAGAGCATTTGGAGCATACACCTTAGCACCTTAGCCGACCGAGAGGGTAATCTCCCCCTTTTCGGCTTCTACAAATCTAGGTCTGGTGCATTTGACACCATGCTCCCCCTCAGTTCTTGCACATGTGCTTACACTTGAGTTCCTGGCAGATGCTCCCCCTAGATGCACGAGCCTGGAGCTTCTGTAGTCTTCATTCCTCATAGTTTAGCATCCCCAATTCAGTTTTGAAGAGACTGAACTTGGCCTTGTCTAAGGGCTTTGTGAAAATATCTGCAATCTGCTTGTCCGTGGGGACATAGCAGAGAGAGATGTCCTTGTTCTCCACGTGCTCCCGAATGAAGTGGTAGCGCACTTCAATATGCTTCGTTCTGCTGTGCGATACTGGATTGTTGGCAATAGTAATTACACTGGAGGAGTCGAAGTACATTGGTACTTCCTTGAACTGAAGGTCATAGTCTGCTAACTGATTTCCGATCCATAGAAGTTGTGCACAACAGCTGCCAGCCGAGATGTACTTAGACTCTGCTGTGGAGGTTGCTACACAATTCTGCTTCTTGCTATTCCATGAGATGAGCCTTCTTCCGAGGAATTGACACGTCCCGGAAGTGCTTTTCCTATCATCCCTACTCCCTACAAAATCAGCATCTGCAAAACCTATTAGCTCGACATCATTGTTTTTCGGGTACCACAAGCCAAGATTAGGGGTACCTTTAAGGTATCTAAGAATTCGCTTTGCAGCGACATAATGAGATTCCTTAGTGTTCACCTGATATCTGGCACAAACACATGTGGAGAACATGATATCCGGTCTACTTGCAGTAAGGTAGAGCAGGGATCCAATGATGCTTCTGTATTTGGTTTCATCAAAAGGTTTCCCTTTCTCATCCTTATCCAGAGACATGGTGGATCCCATTGGAGTCCTCATAGAGGTTGCATTCTCTATTCCGAATTTCTTGAGGAGTTCATTGGTGAACTTTGTCTGAGAAATGATAATTCCTTCCTCAGACTGTTTCACTTGAAGTCCCAAGAAATACTTTAGCTCTCCCATACTGCTCATTTCAAACTTTCCTTGCATAAGTTTAGAAAACTTTTTGCAAAGATTGTTGTCCGTTGACCCGAATATAATGTCATCGACATAGATTTGCACCAGCAAGATCTTGCCTTTGACTTCCCTGAGAAACAATGTCTTGTCTATTTTTCCTCTAGAGAACTTGTTCTCAAGAAGAAAACTAGACAAGGTCTCATACCAAGCTCGAGGAGCTTGTTTTAAGCCATATAGAGCTTTATTGAGAAAGTAGACATGATTAGGATAAGTAGGATTGACAAAACCGAGGTTGAGCGACGTATACTTCCTCTTTCAAGTCTCCATTCAAGAATGTCGATTTCACGTCCATCTGATAGACAGTGAATCCTTTATGAGAGGCATAGGCTAGGAACAGACGGATTGCCTCGAGCCGTGCAACTGGCGCAAACGTCTGGTCGAAGTCAATCCCCTCCTCCTGTCGGTATCCTTGAGCCACCAGCCTGGCCTTATTCTTTATGATGACACCATGTTCATCCAGTTTGTTTTTGAAGATCCACTTGGTGCAGATAACGTTCTGCCCCTTTGGTCTGGGAACCAGCGTCCAGACGTTGCATCTTTCAAATTGATGTAGTTCATCTTGCATGGCCAATATCCATGTTGCATCTTTGTTCGCCTCGTCGAACTTCTTTGGCTCAACCTGTGATAGGAAACTAAGATGCAAAATCTCATTAATAGTACCTCTTCGAGTTTTGATACCGTCGCGAGGATCTCCGATGATCTGATCTCTAGGATGATCCCTCACGTGTCGGAGCTCTAGAAGTCTTGCATCAGGAGCTCTAGCGATTTCTGGGGCTCCTTCCTCTTCAGGGAGGACTGCTCCATCCTGATTGTCATCCTCTCCGATTGGCGTTGAGGTGGAGACCTTGACGTATTTTGGAGTTGTATCTTTCTCGGGCTCATCCAGGTGTAGCTTTTCGAGTCTGGCACCTGCATCTTCAAGAAGACCACTAGAAGACTTGCAATTAAGCAAACTTCCTTCATCAAATACAACATTTATTGATTCCTCTACCACTAGGGTTTTCTTGTTGAAAACTCTATAAGCCCGGCTATGGCTACTATAGCCCATGAATATGCCTTCGAAGCATTTTTCACCAAACTTAGTACGCGATTACTTCCCATTATTCGGTACATAACATCTGCAACCAAAGATCCTCAAATAGGACACGGTTGGTTTCCTGCCTTTCAGTAGCTCGTAGGGCATCTTACGATGACTTTTGTTGATCAATGACCGGTTTTGAACATGACAAGCCGTATTGACAGCATCGGCCCAGAAGTATTCTGGGAGTGAAGCGTCATTCAACATTGTCGTGCAGGCTTCAATGAGTGTTCTATTTCTCCTCTCCGCAACTCCGTTTTGTTGAGGAGTGCGCGGGGAGGAAAACTCATGAAAGATACCAAGTTCTTCACAAAACTCTGTCATAGCACCAGACTCGAACTCTGTTCCATGGTCACTTCTGATTTTGACCACTGAGCTGTTAAGTTCGTTCTGAATCTGCTTGACAAAGCTGGTGAAGATGTCAAACATATCAGACTTGCGTTTTAAAAAGAACACCCAAGTAAACCGAGAGTGATCATCTACAATCACTAGCGTATAAGACTTCCCTCCTAAGCTATGAACTTGCATTGGACCAAACAAGTCCATGTGCAGAAGATAAAGACATCTGGAGGAGTCTTTGTTTGGGATGCCCTTAAAGGTAGCTCGAGTCTGCTTGCCCATCTGGCATGCAGGACAGGGACTATCTTTAATGCACTTAATAATGGGAGCATCCCTTACTACGTCTTTGGAAAATAGCATATTAATTGTCTTATAATTAATATGTGCCAATCTCTTGTGCCATTGTTCACAAAGAGATACACTGCCTTTTGCAATGAGGCATACTGGGGTAGAAGAATCTAGACTGAGAAAATCTAAGCAGAAAATATTTCTGCTCCTAATGCCAGTTAATACTGTCTCCGAAGAGGCACATGATATTATCAGGCATTTATCCTTGCAGAACTTAACGTCATACCCTTTATCACATAACTGGCTTACACTGATCAGGTTATGATTTAACCCCTCAACATAAACTATGTTAGTGATAGAGAGTATACCGTTGGAAATCGTACCGTAACCTCTGGTGACTCCCCGATCAGATCCCCCAAATATAACTTTGGGTCCATTCTCGACTGGAGAGTACTCCCGTAGCAGGCTTCTTGACCCAGTCATATGACAGGAGCATCCACTGTCCAAATACCAAATGGGAGTTTTGTTGGCCTTTGGACATTCCTGCAAAACAGAATTAATTTGCCTTAGGAACCCAATCGAACTTGGGTCCTAGATTCCTCGTTAGCATACTCCCCCTCGATTGGTTAGCCCTACGAGTGGTCGGCCTCGCATTGCCAACATGAGGAGTCTCGTTATTCCTTGGATTAAACCAGCAATCCATGGCAAAGTGACCAACTTTGCCACAGCACCAGCAGTCAAACCTGTTATACCTCCTCTTAGGCGCCTGCTTCATCCTTGGAACGTAGGGTTCAATTGGGGCCGAGGACCTGGAGGTGGAGGCATCAAGATGACCACAGTCACATGATTTCTTCACCTCTTGGCTTTTTAGTGTGACAGGCTTGGCCTTAGGTGCCTGCTTCCGATTATGTCCGCTAGAGAAGTGACCATAATTTTCCACGCGGATTTCCTTAAAAGGTGCCTTGAAGACACTCTCACTGAAGTTGCGGGGAAAGGTCCAACCATCATACCGGCTCTTTGGCTTTACAACCGAGGGCCTGAAGTGATGGCCATATGTTGACTCAAAATCATGTTGGTTATAGGGAAAGCTGGGCTTTTTGAACTCAACAGGGCTGAGTGGGGCCTTTCCCTTTTCAGCAGCAGAGACATTCTTAGCAGCCTTATTCTTCCTCTGGTTCCTGTTTCTCCTGGAAGAGGAACCAGGTGCCCCTACGTGTCCCAAACCAGCTCCTTTGGTCTGAGCAGTGAAGGTATCAACTAGTGGAAGAACTGTCTTAGGCATAGAGAAGCTCTTAACGATCTTCTTTTCTGCCGCAAGTTGTTCTTCCAACTTATCGATTTCCTCTTGCTTAAGATCGAGGAGCTTAAGGGACTCGGAATGCTTTGAAGTCAGGTCCAAGTGCTCCTGTCGGAGGGAGATCAAACTGGTGATCTCTTCCCTCAGGGATACACTCTCACCTTTAAGGAATTTAACTTCCTTTTTCTCAGCCTTCAGTCTCTTTCGGCATTCCTCGAAAGTATTGAGCATAAGCTCATACTTATCGAGGAGCTCAGCTTCACGGGTCGAAGGGCTATCCTCAGGGTCATCATCCTGAGACTCAGGATCAGAGTCAGAGTCGGAGAGAGGGGTGTGAGCTTTTACCTTCCCAGTAAATGGGGGGCAATCTCCTTCCGAGTCACAGCGACCCATTAGCCCAAAGTAGGCTTCCTCGTCTTCGCTGGTGTCTGACGTGTCAGATTCACTCAGCGTCTTTGGCTTCTTCGCGATGTAACTCCTCTCCTTCTTCATGTCTTTTGTGGACCTGTGCTCCTCTCCCTTTCCCTACTCCCTCTTGCCTTGATGGCAGTCGGCCACGACATGTCCTAGCTTGTTGTAACCAAAACAAATAATGTCAGAAGAGCGGTGTTTGTTCGGTTTGGAAACATACCTGTCAGAAGAATAGTTCTTCTTCTGATGCCTTGAGGAGGAGTCGTCTCTCTTTCTCTGATTCCTCAGCTTGAGGAACTTCTTGAATTCCCGTGTGATAAGAGAGAAGTCTTCCTCAGACAATTCTGAGCCGGAGGAGCTTGGCTCAGAGTCTTCCTCTTCATCCTTCTTCCACGTACGGGAAGAAGCAGCACCCTTACCCTTTCTGGAATGAATGGCTTTTAGGGCCACCGTCTTTTCTTTGGCTGCGGCTTTCTCTGCTTCCTCTTCAGCCTTCCTTGTGTTCAATTGAAGCTCATAGGACATGAGCTTCCCGAACAGAATCTGAGGGTCGGTTTCTACAAGTCTGCCAAACTCCCGGATGGCGTAGATCTTCATGTCCCATTCCTTAGTAAGGGACCTAAGGAACTTATCATTGAGCTCACCGTCAGTGAACACTCTTCCATATCCCTTGAGTGCATTGACGATCTTGAGGAAGTTTTCGAAGGTAACTCCGATCTCCTCCTTGGGCCCTTGCCTGAAGGCCTCATATTTCTGGTTGAGGAGGGATATTCGATCGTCCCTCACTTCATTTGTGCCCTCCATTAATACAATCAGGCAGTTCCAGAGATCCTTGGCTATCCTGCAGTTGTAGAAGTTCTGCATCATAGAGTCATCAACTGCGCTTACCAGGATGTTCTGTGCTTTCTTGTCGAGTCCGACCAGCACCATTTCATCCTTGTCCATTTCCGAAAGTTTCTTGGGCACTTTCTTGGTAGGATCAATAGTGGAGGCCTTAGTGGGAATGTAAGGTCCCTCCTCCACGATCATGAAGAGTCGGGGGTCGACTGCTTCCATGTAAAATCTGATTCTTTCCTTCCAGATAGGAAAGTTCAGTCTGGTGCACATTGGGATTTTGCCGGAGTACTTGAGTCCGTCCATGGAAGATATCTGTCTTCTTCTTGACATTGGTGGCAGGATTCTACTCAAGGTGTGAACCTTTTTGATGAGTAACCTCCCTCTGATACCACTTGAAAGTCCACCTAGTGCCAACTACCTTCACCTATAGGGGTGGGATAGGTGTCTTGTGGGGTTTTTGCGGAATTAAAAACTGTACCTGCACAAGTAAATCAAACAACACAGCACAGAAAAGACTCAAACAAATTATAGTGGTTCCCCGATTTGGGTACATCCACTTTCCCCCTTCGACCTATCTCCCAACCAGGGACGACTCGGTCACTTCACCAACTGGATTGAAATCCAATCCTTGCACTAACGGAAGGAACCCTTCCACACGTAGGAGTCACCACTCCCACAACACGGGTTGCACCCAACCCTTACAACTACGAACCAACCGTTCTTTTACAAAGAAATAGAAACTAGAATGTATAAGGAATACAAACAACTTATGGAGATTAAGGTGCTCTTCGTTCGACGACGTGTTCTTGAAGTCAACGAAGAGTCTACAACCTTAGATCTCTCTTGGAATGAACCTTCCCGAAACTGGCGGCGGCTTGGAGCGGCGGCTAGGTTCTCAGAATAAGCGGCGGCGACGGAGAGCTGCTGCAGTGCTATGGGGATTCAAACTTCGTAGCAAAGGAAGCAAGGTCTTCTAACGGTCACACTAGGATCGGTCGTCTCGATCGATTCGGAAGGGGAAGGTTTTTCCCGATCAACGAATCAAGAGACAAGGGATCTCTGGTTAGACGTGTGAGACGCTATGCTAGACTAAGCTTCTGTCACCGGAGATCTGGAAGAAGCCTTGATCAGCGGCGGCGACCAACTACACGAACGGCGGAGACGGTCGGCGGAGCAAGATCGCGTTGTAGGGCTCGACGGCGGCTCGTCTTTTGAATTCGCGTATTCTGTGTCTTTTTCCGCTCATACATACGGAGGTATATATACCTTAGGTCAAGCACATGACCGTTGTGGGCCCCACCCACAAAAAGACCTAAGTCCAGTTCGAAATACCGCAGGTAACATGGACCGGTCCAGAAAGAATCGAAAAATTGCCCAAGTCAAATTCTGCGAGAATCATAGGTGATTCTCGACGAATCGGCGAGAATCACCTACAATTCTCGCCGAATTCTACTTAGCCGAATTCTGGCTGCACTAATATAGAAGCCGGAGAGAATCGGCGGGAGTCACACTTGATTCTCGCCGGATCGTCGAGAATGCAAAGTCATTCTCGACGAATCGGCGAGAATCACTTAGTGATTCTCAACGATTCTGCCTTAGAGAAATTTCTGGCGGCGTTGAGACTGTCGGCTCCAACCAGCGAGAATCAGCTAGTGATTCTCGACGATTTGGACTTAGACGATTTCTCGTCTTTCCACCCGTGAGCTGGTCTTTGGCCCATCCTTGCTCCTTGTCTGCTCTTGATCTTTCATGACCCTGTGCTTGGAAATAAGTACACTCCAATAGAGAGAGTACATGTAAGCCAACACACTGATCTGCTCAATGAGGGATTACGTTGTGCAGACCCGTGTATATTGACCTACTACACCCTGACATTGGTGTGTACTTAGCAATGAATAGCTGCAAGCACAACTAGAAGGATTTCATCAAATACATAGTCAATTCACCTTAGCTTGTTTATGGGCTTCTTCAAATCAGGTACATTATGGATACAATACCCAACACTATTCGACCGAACTCTCGTCCGACAAAGGATTCCTCTTAATGCCCGTATTACGCTAAGAACCCCGCTATTGGGTGGGGAAGCCAATCCAAGAGAATTACGCTTCTCCTCTCTCGAGGTTATGCACACAATTCTCTTTACCAAGGGTGATCGGTCCATACGCACGGCCTCTCGGCTAGCTAGCGTATGGACAATGGAAATAGAGCCCACACATCGATATGTGGTCCTACGCATCGTAGACCCGGGACGAACCTTAAGTGCTTTAATTAACGAGAAAAATAAGACCTTTGATTATTTTAAAAAAAAATATCTGTCTCAATGCTCTTTGATATTGAGGGCTAAGAGCGATTTGCTACTCATCGAAATAGGGACGGCTTAAGAAAAGAAATTACATAATTGAAATGCAAGTCTTACTCAAATGAGTATGCAGAAAATTACAAGTCCTACTCAAGCGAGTAGGCGGGAAATGAAAGTTGTAAAGAAAGCTGTAAAGAAAGAAATAAAATTGCGAGTCCTACTCAAACGAGTAGGCGGGAAATGAAAGAGATAAACTGCGAGTCCTACTCAAATGAGTAGGTGGGAAATGAAAATGATAAAATGATAAGTCCTACTCAAACGAGTAGGCGGGAAATGAAAAGTTGAAAATGCTATCTCATACACGTACGCACTCTACTTGAAGGAAAAATCAATGAAAATCTAACTCATACACTCACCTACACAAACGAAAATAAGAAAAACAAAGTGCTTGAAAAATTAAAACGATTATAAATCTACTCCTAGAACTTGCTAAAAATACATAAAAAGAAGAAATAAAAATTAAATGAGCAAAAGGGTTTGGAAATAAAAGCAAAAATAAAAGTGTTACAAAAATTAAAATGATAACTTATTCATTCTTATAATTTTATAAAAATGCTTAAAAGTGGAAATAAAGCTAAAAAGAACAAAAAGTATTACAAACTAAAAAATAAAACCTAAATTTAAAGAAATAAAACCACTTTGAAAAACTCTTTTATAAATTCATAAGAATGAATATGAGGCACAAAAATAACTAAAGCTAACAAAGCTAAGAAAAAATGATAAGAAAAACTTGCATAACAAGTCCTATCATAATAGAAAACAAAGAATAAACTAAGTAAGAAAAATAACTAAAAAAACGTAAAAACACAAACTACTCTCATACACACACACACTCATGTTAAAGAGAAAGAACAGAGATAAAGATCACTGAAAATGGGGCACTCAAATGCATTCCAGTACAATATAAGGAGAAAAAAATCTAAACATTTTATTAAGCTAAAAAGAGTATTACAAAAAGCTAAAAAAACATAAAAGAGGGGGAGAAAGTTCCCTTATATAGCATGGAAAACACCTAAGCAGCCCACCTAACAGCAAAATGGTCCCAAAAAGGTGAACATTTGATCTTACAGAGAAGATCTACTTATAAGCAAAAAATTACAAGAGGTGGCACTCTAGTGTACAGAGGAAGCTAAAATTCTTATGACTGGCCTGGTTCTAGAAGCAACGGGAGCAGGCTTTATCTGGTGAAGGCATTGAGTGGTTGCTGGAAACAAAGCGTCGGGTGGAGGAGTCTGGCAGAATTTTGTCGAGAGGAGGGAAATTAATCGAGCAATGCTCGACGAACGGCGAACTGGCGCTGGGAGAGTTTTCGTCGAGCGCTAGGAGTATTTCGAATCATTGTGCTTCATTCGACGACCATCGAGCGGAGAAGCGCTGGCAATGTTTCGGCAGGCTGATATTGATGAATGTCGATCTGGCGTTTGATTAAAAAGTCAATCGGGTTAAGCTCAACGAACGTTGAGATGAGATCGACGAACGTCGATCTGGCGAAGCATCGAGCGTTGAATTGCTAGAGGCGTTGAGTGTTGATCGTTGAGTCTGTTGGCGAAGCGTCGAGCTGAGATCGACGATCGTCAAGCAGCTGGCATTACAGGTGGCTGATTTTTGTAGAAAGCAAATTTTTGCTGGAATCAAAGTAACACGCCCAGGTCACGGGCGTGACCAATTTGACATGGGCGTGTACCTTGAAATTTTTGTGACTTTTTTGCAAAATTACAGAAAACAAAAATAAACATAAGTTTAGAAGAGTATTTATAAAAAGAAACAAATTATTTAATAAAATTAACTAAAAACTACAAAAATAACCTAAACTGCTTAAATAAAGTACTAAAAAGTATGAATATTTACGATTACCTAAGCTTTTGCAATTACAGAGCAAAAGTTGGAGATATACTTATAAGGAATTAAAAAAATCCTAAATTTAGCTACCGCTTAAATCAATTAAAAGAGAGATCAAAAAAAACATAAGAGGCATAAGAGTTAAGTCCTAAAATTATGAACATGATTTAAATAGAGAAAAAGTTTTGGTCAAAAGACTTTTTGATGTAATCAAATAGAAGCAAAATTTTGTAATCGTTAGCTTAACAAAAATAGTTTGAAATTATAGAAACTTTAACTTTTAGGAGTTTTACGAGAAATAATGCAATTTAAAAATTAAGCTCTCAAAACGATTTTAAATTAAGTCTAAAATCATTGAAATTGGCTATGGGGGTTATTTTGGTTTATGAAGATGGCTTAGATTTAGAGGTGAGGTAATTTTTTCTCAAATCTCTAATAATTGATTTTTTTTATAATGTTAAGGAAAATGAAATCTTATTTTTCTAACATTTAATTTTTGGAATAACTTCAAATTAACCCAATGTATATGTATATGAATAATGAATTTTATAATCTTACTCCATAACATATAATCTTTTTAAATATTAGATATCTATGTTTACGGAACGAAATCTTGTTCTCATTTACAAAGGTTCTTTTTAGGGGTAAAATTTTGTTATCATGTCAAGTAAGGCATGATAAATATGGGGAGAAAGGGTTTTCAAAGAGAAAACTAGATTTTAATAAAAAAATTTGACAACAACCTTTATAAATTAAACGTTCATGTGTTTCAGAAAGCTAGAAGTAAACATAATTGAATCATATAGTTATTTATTTCTAATATAATACACGTGCTCTATTTATGATAAATTAGAAGCAGTGCCGAAAGCGAGTCTCCTATCTTAAGACCAAAGTTTAATAAATTCTTTAAAACTTAATCCCGAATATTTAAATCTATCAATCTAGATTTAACAAACGAATAGTAAACAAAGAATTAGTAAAATTCACATATAAATAAACTCACAACTGGAGTTTTGGAGAGCGAAAAAGGGTTAAGAATGGTATATTAGATTTATTTATTTTATAATAATTTTTTTTGGATTTTTTAGAGTTATTAACCTTTTTTGTGTTTTTGGGATTATTATCTTTTTTTTGTAATTTTTTAAATATATATACATATTAAAGAAAGGAAAATGCGAAAAATAATTTTTTTTTGTTTTTTGAGTTTTCTCCAGAAATTTTTTTTGTGCTTTTTTAAAAAATTTCAAATATCTACAAGTGAGAGAGAGATTAATTACAAAGATGAGAGAGAGAAAGAAAGAGGGGAAAGAGAAAAAAAATATTTACAAAAATTGATTTATAAAGAAAATTTACAAAGAAAAAAGTTGTTTTTGGTTTTTTTTATAATTTTTTGTTTATTAACAATTTTTTTGATGGTAATTTTTTTTTTTTTTTGGAGTTTTAATTTTTGTAATTTTTAATGATTACAAAATATAAAAGTGCGAGAAAATAAAAGTGCAGAAAATAGGAAAACACCCTCATACTTAATTGCAATATTGTCCACAATGTTGTAATATAAGTATGCGGAACAAAACGAGATAAAATGCATAATGTACAAAAATAAAAAGGGAGGATAGAAACTTCCCTAAAATGAGGTCGGGGGGCCCATTTGGAATCCCTGCATTATTAAAAAATAATAAAAAAAACAATTCTGTTTATAAGGAAATTATTTGGCGACGCGAGGTTTTATTTCTAATATGCGCCTTATATATCGATGTACTAACTCGACTCGGCCATATGCGTCTGGGTGGTAGGGGGCGGTAGTGAAGCGTGCTGAAGCTAGAAAATACATATATAATTTTTATTATTATTATTATTATTTTACTTATTTTATTTTATTTATTTATTAATAATTTTTTTATTATTATATTTCCTTTTTTGAAATGAAAATAAAAAGTTAAGGCAACAAATTTTTATGGTGTTTTTAAGTAGGTTTTTTTGGTTAGTTTTTTGGTAGGGTTTTTTAGTTTTTTTTGTTTGTTTTGTGGCTTTTTAGTTTTTTAGGTTTTTTAGTTTTTATTTTTAGTTTGTTTAGATTTTTTTTGGATACGGCGCCATTTCATTTTTTTTCATTTTTTTAAAGATAAATAATATATAGTAAAAGTAATTTTACAGATTTTTTAGATTTAGTTTTTTTTTTAGTTTTTTTTAGTTTTCATTATTATTATTATTATTATTATTTATGTTATAAATATAAATATAATAGGTAAAAGTAATAGTTTTCCAGAGTTCGAAATAACAACACGGAGTTCCCCGGCAACGACGCCAAAAACTTGATGGTTAAAACTCGCGGCTTATTTATTTTGGTTTGTGATTTATTTAGTTTGAATGGCGGGGCGCGCGTATTTTATTAGATATAAAAGTTGAAACCGAGTTTTAACGAAAGAAGGCAAGTGCACCTATTGCGTGTAGTCCAAGATATTCTGGTGTGGAATAGGGCCTTAATGGAGTGGCATGTTCCCTGATTTCGGCCATGCAGTTGGTGCGGGTAGTTAACTAGAGAGGAGTAGCTCTTATAGCGTTGTTGGAGGTTCATTTTTCTAGTTTATCACTTGGAGAAGTGCCGGTAGTGACACGGTATGAGGATGTGTTTCCTGAGGAACTTCCTGGAGCACCTCCTCGACGGGAGATTGATTTCTCGATTTAGTTAGTGTCAGAGACTAGGCTAGTGTCACGTCCTCCTTTTAGGATGACATCAAAAGAGTTGACCGAACTCAAAGTAAAGTTGCAGGAACTGTTGGAGTAGGGGTATATTAGACTCAGTTCTTCACCATGGAGAGCGTCAATGCTGTTTGTGAAGAAGAAAGATGGTAGTATGTGATTGTGCATAGACTACCGAGAGTTGAACAAACTGACTGTCAAGAATAAGTATCTGATTCCACGGATAGATGACATGTTTGACTAGTTGGTGGGGTCAGTGGTGTATTCTAAGTTGGACTTGAAGTCAGGATACTATCAGTTGCGGATTTGAGATGAGGACATACTCAAGATAGCGTTTAGTATGAGGTATGGTCACTTCGAGTTCTCGGTGATGTCGTTTGGGTTGACGAACGCACTATCAGTATTCATGGATTTGATGAATCGAGTATTTTGGGAATACTTGGACTCTTTTGTAGTTGTCTTTATTGACAATATTCTGGTTTACTCCAAATTGGAGGTGGAGCATGAGACTCACTTGAGAGTAGTCTTGCAAGTGTTGAGAGAGAACCAACTTTATGCAAAGTTCTCGAAGTGCAAGTTCTGGTTAGAGAAGGTGACATTTTTGGGCCATGTGATTAGTGGGGATGGGGTGGCGGTAGATCCAACAAAAGTTGAAGCCATCAGGGATTGGCCGATTTTGAGAACCGTGACAGAAGTCCGGAGTTTTCTTATACTAGTCGGGTATTATAAAAGGTTTATGGAAAACTTTTTGTGGATAGCTCTACCTCTCACCTCTCTAACTCGTAAGGACCAAAAGTTTGCTTGGACTCAGGAGTGCAATCAGGCATTTGAAACCCTGAAGGGATGGTTGATGACAGCTCCAATCCTAAGTCTCCCTAAAGGGACTGAAAGATTTCAGATTTTCAATGACGCACCTGGATGCGGTTTGGGTTGCGTGTTGGTGCAACATGGCAGTGTGATAGCCTTTGGGTCTAGGCAGCTGAAGCCTCATGAGAGGAATTAACCCGTCCATGACTTGGAATTGGCGGCGGTAATTTTTGCATTGAAATTGTGGAGGCACTATGTTTTTGGTACGAAGGTGGAGATCTTCACGGACCACAAAATCTTGAAGTATCTTCTAGATCAAAATGACTTGAATATGCGGAATCGCAGATGGGTCGAGTTCCTTGGACACTACGAAGTGGCGATTCAGTATATGTCAGGCAAAGCCAGCGTGGTGGCTGATGCCTTGAGTATAAAATACTCTGGCCAAGGGAATAGGATCGAAGCTCATGATGAGCGGTTGGTGCGGGACTGGGAGTCCCATGGCATTGAGTGTGTAGCAAGAGGCGAGTCTAGCATGGCTCGTTTAAACTAGATTGAGTTGCAAAACGACTTGTCCGATCGTGTTCGGGAAGCGAATAGTTTGGATGAGGAGTTTTGGCCGCTTGTGGTGGAAGCTAAAAAGGGCGAAGGTACTGCCTAGGAGATGATTGATGGGATCCTGAGGAAGGACAGAAGGATATGTTTACCGCAGTTCAGCAAGCTCCATGAGGAGTTGATGTTTGAGCCTCATTTTATGAAGTACTCCATTCACCTGAGCAGTACAAAGATGTACTTGGATATGAAGAGATCCTATTGGTGGCATGGTCTGAAGCGGGACCATGTGAGTCGGTGCCAAACTTGTACCTTAGTGAAGGCCGAGTGTCAGAAGCCGAGCAGGTTCCTGAATCCTCTTCCTATCCCCAAATGGAACTTTGTTGACATCTCCATTGACTTTGTGCATGGATTACCTCGATCGCAGCAGGGTAACAATGCGATTTGGGTAATCGTGGATCGCTTGACCAAAGTGGCCCATTTCATCCCGAATCAGAAAGAGGACAGCGTGGAGAAGCTGGTAGAGTTGTATGTTCACAACATTGTGCGACTACATGGTATTCCTAAGAATATAGTTAGTGATCGCGATGGACATTTCACGTCCAAAGACTGAAGGTTGGTTCAGAAGACTCTGGGCATGAAAATTAAGTTCAATACGACGTTCCATCCTCAGACCGATGGGAAAACCAAAAGAACGAACCGTACCATGGAGGATATGCTGAGGATGTGTACTCTTAACTTCGGTAAGAAGTGGGAAGATCACCTCTTCATGGTGAAGTTCGCCTATAACAATAGTTACCAGACAAGTATAAAGATGGCGCCATACGAAGCTTTGTATGGAAGGCGGTGTCGAACACCGATGTCGTGGACAAAGGCGGGAGACACAAAGATTTTGGGGAAAAAAGTGGTGGCTGATGCTTGCGAATTGGTGTGGACCATCCAGGAACGCATGAAGGTTTCCCAGGACCGGCAGGTAAAGTATTTTAATGCTCGCCATAGGAATGTGGAGTTCACGGTAGGCGACTGGGTTTATCTCAAGATTAATCCGTTCAAAAGCATTTCGCGTATTCGCCGACTCAAGAAGCTGAGTCCGAGGTTTTTGGGACCGTTCGAGGTTATAGAACGTATTGGAGAAGAAGCTTACAGGTTGGCATTGTCCATGGAGCTGAGAGGATTACTGAAAGTCCACCTAGTGTCAACTATCTTCACCTATGGGGGGGGAATAGGTGTCTTTGCAGCGTATTTGCGGAATTAAGATTTTACCTGCACAAGAAAACAGAACAACCAAGCACAGAAAATACACAGGCAATTTATAGTGGTTCCCCAATTTGGGTACGTCCACTTTCCCCCTTCGACCTATCTCCCAACCAGGGACGACTCGGTCACTTCACCAACAGGATTGAAATCCAATCCTTGCACTAACGGAAGGAACCCTTCCACACGTAGGAGTCAACACTCCCACAACCCGGGTTGCACCCAACCCTTACAACTAGAGACCAATCGGTCTGTTACAAAGAAATTGAAAATAGCTTGTAAGAAATACAAACGACGTTTGGAGACTAAGGTGTCCCTCTTCGTCCGACGACGTGTTCTTGAAGTCAACGAAGAGTCCACAACCCTAGATCTCACTTGGATTGAATCTTCCCGAAACCGGCGGCGGCTTGGAGCGGCGGCAAGGTTCTCGGAATAAGCGGCGGCGACGGAGAGCTGCTGCAGTGCTATCTTGATTCAACCTTCGTAGAAAAGGAAGCAAGGTCTTCCAACGGTCACACTAGGATCGGTCGTCTCGATCGATTCGGAAGGGGAAGGATTTTCCCGATCAACGAATCAAGAGACAAGGGATCTCTGGTTAGACGCGTGAGACGCTATGCTAGCCTAAGCTTCTATCACCGAGGATCTGGAGGAGATCGAGATCGGCTTCGATGATCGACGGCGACGGCGGAGGCGGAGACGATTCGCGATTTTAGGGTTTGTCGGCCGCTGTTTTTGTATCGCCTATGTTCTCTCATCCACTGTTCATTCATACAAGTGTATTTATACCGTAGATCAAGAGATAACCGTTGTGGGCCCCACCCAAGCAAAGACCTAGGACCGGTTCAAAATGCCGCAGGAAGTATCAGGGACCGGTCCAGGAATTTGGAAAAATTGCCAAGTCAAAATCGGCGAGAATCGTAGGTGATTCTCGACGAATCGGCGAGAATCACCTACGATTCTCGCCGAATTCTACTTAGTGAATTCAGGCAACACAGGTTGTAGGGGCTGGGGAGAATCGGTGGGAATCACTTTTGATTCTCACCGAATCGTCGAGAATGCAAGGTCATTCTCGACGAATCGGCGAGAATCATAATGATTCTCGACGATTCTGCCTTAGATAATTTTCCTGTCTGTATCAAGACAGCCGGCCCAACCCGGCGAGAATCAACTAGTGATTCTCGTCGACTCGTCGAGAATCACTAGTGATTCTCGACGAATCGGCGAGAATCACTTAGTGATTCTCGACGAATTATACTTAGACGAATTCTCGTCTTTCCACCTATGAGCTGGTCTTTGGCCCATCCTTGCTTCTTGTCTGCTCTTGCTTTATCATAGCCCTGTACTTGAACTTAAGTACACCCCAATAGAGAGAGTACACGTAGGCCAACACACTGATCTGTTCAACGAGGGATTACGTTGCACAGACCCGTGTATATTGACTCACTGCACCCTGACATTGGTGTGTACTTAGCATGGAATAACTGCAAGCACAACTAAAAAATATTTCATCAAATACATTGTCTATTTACCTTGGCTTGCACAGGGGCTTCTTCAAATCAGGTACATTGAGGATGCAATACCCAACAATTACACGATATTTTCCATGTTTCCATCTTGCGGAAAGCCTTGGTGGAGGCTAATGATGTGATCAAGTCAGTGATGGTGCTGATAGAAGAGGACTTGAGGACGAAGGTTCGTCCAGTAAGCTTAGAGGGTTCAGAAGTTCAGAAGTTCGGCAGTTGTGGAACAAAGAGGTGAAGCTCGTAAAGGTGTGTTGGGACAACTGTGGGCGGGACGAGTTCTCTTGGGAGCGAGAGCAAACCATGCATGAAGATTTTCCAGAGTTGTTTGTATAAAGTTGATTGGATGAGTTTTCTTGCTGTTTGCCTGAATGATAATGGTTTGTGTAAAATTGTTGTAATAATGTTTAAATTTGTTGCAACAAATTTCTTGCTCTCTTTCTGTATGAAGATTAATTTCGGAGATGAAGTTCTTGTAAGGGGGGAGGAGTTGTAACACCCCAAATTTGAGGAACTCAGGGACGTTCGACAAAAGTCAAACTCAGGGTCGTTCGACAAAAGTCGAACTCAGGGCCGTTCGACGTAAGTCGAACTCAGGGTCTTTTCGTCGAGCTCAGCTCTACTTGTCGAGCTGAGGGTCTTTTCATCAAGCTCAACTCTGTTCGTCGAGTTGAGGGTTCTTTTCATTGAGCTCGGCTCTATTCATCGAGCTGAGGGTTCTTTTCGTCGAGCTCATCTCTATTCATCGAGCTGAGGGTCTTTTCGTCGAGCTCAGCTCTATTCATCGAGCTGAGGTTCTTTTCATCGAGCTCAGCTCTGTTCATCGAGCTGAGGGTCTTTTCGTCGAGCTCAGCTCTGTTCATCGAGTTGAGGGTTCTTTTCATCGAGCTCAGCTCTGTTCGTCGAGCTGAGGGGCTTTTCGTCGAGCTGAGGGTCTTTTTGTCGAGCTCAACTCTATTTGTCGAGCTGAGGGCCTTTTCATCGAGCTCAGCCAGCTCGACGAATCCTGAGCCGTTCGATGAAAGTCGAAGGCTATTTCGTGGAGTTCTGAAACCTGTATACCAGCCATCCGATTTCACACCAAAGTTGATCTCAGGGCTTAGGATAATTTGTCCAAGCGCCATAAGTAGGGCCGAGAGCCCTTTTTACCTCATCTTTTCTCCTCATTTTGGATTTGACTTAGGGTTTGAGAGAGAGAGTTCAGAGGAGGAAGTGAGGAGCTTTCTCTGCCATTGACGGAGCTTCAGAGCTCCGATCATCGTTCCGAGGCCAAATCCGCGGAGAGGATGCTGAGGTGCTCATTTTCATCCGTGCAAGGCAAAGATTCCATGGCTAGTAAGAGGAGTCAAAGGGTAATGACATTTCTCCTCTCAGTTATAGGATGCGTGCATGGAATCTTTTCCTTTTCTTGATATTATTTCAAGCATTTAGGCACCAGATCTCTCAAATGAGAGGGGTTTGGGTTGCCATGGTTCAAGAGGAACCACCGGGTCAATTATGTCCATCCCTGACATGATATTGCATTAGATATCCGCTCCTCTAATGGATTAGGCATTGTGTATAAAGCCATAGTCGTGACCGTTAGTCTGACTCGGTGATGTTGCATAATGAACTTAAGGATTTTTGTAGAAATCTGTTGCGGCAAGATGCTATTTATCATGTGCTAAGGCGTGTCTTTGTCTCCGTGGTCAGTTGGCTATCCCGTGATGTACAAGTCATGTGAGGAGAGTATCCCGATGAGACAAGTCCCCTTCTGTGAAACTGATGAGAATGCCAAGCATTGGACAAGCCCGGGCAATGAAGCCCATGAGCGGGTGGGTTCCTGCAAGGGTTCTTAGTATCGTTTGTTTGTTTAAGACGGAATCCTAACGAGAGAAGTCAGAGTTTGTAGGCAAGCCCGGGTTTTGAGACCCACGAGCGGGTGGGGCCTTGGCAAGAATTCCGCGTAGCGGCTTGTATGTCGTTTGGGGAAATTGGAAGTACCCATGGGATTGCGTCTTGAACATCGAAGGGGAAATTGAAAGTACCCGATTGATGATTGCGTGATGATGTGTTAGATTCATACGTTGTAGGGTGCCTTGGGTGAAACCTAGGATTGCATACATACTGTATTATAGGCCCTTTTTCTTTATGCTCAACATAGAAACATGTTTGTTGAATGAGACATCCAAACCTGTTTTATAGCTTTACATGTTATATAAATTGCATATGAAGTGCTGACCTGCAAGATGATGGTGTACCCCCGGGTCCGTTAGGGACGGGTGGGAGGAGATGTGTTGGTTACACAGTTGAGGCCAGCCTTTGCTGACCCACGTTACAATAAATTTTTACAGGGCAAGGATCGTAAGCAGGAGCAAGCCCGCCGGCCAATAAGGCCTAAGCCTCATGAAGTGAATCTTTATTTGCTTATGTTTGATGTTATGATATGATCCTTGAGATGTAATCTGGCTTGCATGCCGAGGTATCCTATGAGTACTTTTGCACATTGTTAGGATTGTTATTCAGTTTTGGACTCATGTTGTATAAGGCCTTAAGGCTATTTTGATACTCCTGATTTGGTGGATAACTTTTAGTTTTTTTGTATGTTTTCGTTGTTTTATTCTGAGTTATGAGTTGGGTAGTTTTATATCATCTTTTAATGCTTAAGTTGTGGTGTCTGTATGTTGTGGGGCCCCGATCGGACTCATATTATACTATCATTATATGGGAGGTGTTACAGAGGGAAAGTGGATGTACCCATAATCTGGGGAACCACTATAATTCTTGTGTGTGATTTGTTTGTTTTCTCTGTATTGCATTTACTGCAGGCTGCATATCTTGAAAGCAAAAACTAATCAACTAACAAAGGTTCCAACAAAAGGAAAATAAAAGATAGTCACTATGGATAAGAAACCTATTCACTCCCCCCCCCCTCTAGGTAATTTAGTTATCATGAAAATAAAAACTTTCAAGTGGTATTAGAGGGATGTTACTCAAAAAAGGACCTAACATTCTGAGTTGACCTCCAAGGACAGTTAAAAGGTTTGCACTTATGAGTTTAAGGGTAACCCATAAGGTGTGGAGTTCAAAGGAGCTCCAAGTCTGTAGAGAGAACAAGAACAACATTGGGTTGTTTGTAGCTCTTGCAGAAGAAAAAGTCTATCCAGATACAAGAGAAAATATTAGGGCCCCTCTGTCACATTCAGATAGTGACTCAGAGGTGTATGAAGCTGAGAGATATAACTGCAGATGTCATGGGCTTACAGTTATATCTGAAGATGAATCCTACCAGGATCAGCCTGGGCAAAATTAGGTATATTCCCCATCTAGCTCATTCTCAGAGTCTAGATATGAATCATGTACAGACTCTGATGCATCCTCATCAAGTGATGATGAGAATCCTCTTTCAGAAGATGATATCAATCAATTGATTGAAAATCATGGTGTACTTCTAAAGTCTTTCAAAGAAAGCAAGATGCTTGTTAAGAAACAAGCAGAGAAAATTGCCTCTCTACAGCTAGCTGCTTCCTAGCAAGATGAGACTTTATCTTTGCTATATATAAAAGTGAGGGAAGTAGGCCATCTAATGACCATGGTAGATATCCATGTTGAGTCCATCAAATATAAGGACTCTATTATCAAAGTCTTGAAGAGAAACTTGTAAGCAAGAAGAGGATTGTGGATAATTTCTCTAAGATAGATTCTATCAAGAGAAAATCTGAATCTGAGTGGATTTCTAAAGTTATCCAATCTTAGAGGAGAGCCCAAGCTCTTCTCAGGCCTCAATAAACCTTTCACAAGGTAATTCTCCCATCTAGTAGGTATGACCATGTCTGTAAGTGTGGTCACTAAAGGTGTGGTAATCTTTCTTGTAAGATTACAAAAGTATCTTACATTGGAAGAAGAGAAGTCATGAGATTGAGTGCACAGAAGGCTCCTCATGTAGAAGTCCAAAAGTCCCATCCTGGACCTTTTGTATTTAGTGCCCCAGCCCCATCATTCAAGGATTTGGTAATGGCCTATTCTAAGGTTCTTCCAGCAAGAACTAAAACCAAAGGTAAGTCAGTTAGTGATCCTGACTTGGCTGTCTCAGGAACCATGAAGAACATGCCTTCTGCAAAGAAGGTTGTTGCTAATAATGTTCAGAGAAAGCCAAGTACCTCTACTGGCAGACTCACCTTTGGTCAAGCTCTTGCTGACAGAAATAAGAAGGCCATAAGTCTCCTCACTGAACAGGATACCATGTGTGGCTTGCACTCTTCAAGGAGTGTTCAGAAAAGGAGATACAACATCCATGAATGTTGGTGTTGTGGCAAAGTGGGCCACTTTGCTATAGATTTTTGGCACAACCCCAGTATGTCATAGGCAAGGCAGTGTCTTCCTGACAAGACTCCTGTAAGTAGACATGTACATTCTTATGCTAACAGGAACCTAGGACCCAAGTCAGCTTGGGTTCCTAAGGTGAGGAAAATCTTGTCTTGTAGAATATTCCAAGTGTCCATGCCCATTTATGGTCCTTGGACAGAGATGTACCAGACCTAGAACTGGTACAAGAAAGCTATCTTCTGAATAATCAACCAGAAGATGGCAGTGGATGTACTGACCATAAAGCTCAAGATGTCAAACATATGTGCAATCAGAGAGGGTAGTGTCTTACCCTCTAGGTGCAACTATTGAGGGGGAGCAAGCCAAAGAAGGCCAGATGTACATCAATGGCTAAAGTTAAGGAGCAAGGAAGCTGGTGTGCTTAGAGACTGTGAATCCAGTATCTGCTTCTAGTCTACAGGGCAAAGATAAGTAGAATTCATCGTGTTTATGAGTCTACTAAATGTTCTCTAAATTGTAAGAACTTTGCAGTTTTGAGATATGTTAATTAAAAATATATATTTTAATTAATAAGACAAGTGACTAAAAACTTGTCATAATAACTAGGTTAGTGGCTCACATGTTCACTAAGCCACTAGATGCAACTAGATTCAACATCCTCAAATTTGACTTGGGCATGTTGAATTTAGCTCAAGCTACACTCCAATAGGACACATATTACTTGTGTATTCTAGGAAGTTTTACTACTGCAGGATTGGATGGCCTATTAAGACTAAGGGCAAAGGGAAAATTTTCTATGTACGGCTAAGCAGAGATAGTTCATTCCAGCCGTTGATCAATACTTGATCAACAAAACAGGTAAGTGTCTTTCCTCCTTTCTCTTTGAAAATAACTATAAATAGAAGCGATTGTGCATAAAGCAAGGTAACTGTTCCTTGCGCTCTCCCGCCCGTATTCACTGAATCGACGGAAAACATTTCTCGCTAGCTCTCAGAAATTCCCTAGTGAAATGGCACCAAAAGGACAGGATTTTCTCTTTGAGGGAGCAGAGGTTGTTCGCAATGGGTTCACTGACGCTCTAGAAGAAGTTCAACATGTGCTTCATCTTCTACAAAAATCTGACCTAACCTTCGTCTTGACGGAGCCCTGTCTGCTGTGGAAGAGGGAAGTGCTAGAATTGTTCGAAAATACCAAGGCAGATGCATCGGGAGGCAAAGTCAAGACTCTAGTAAATGGGAAGAAGATCAAGATTACTCCAAGAAGACTGAGCAAAGCCCTCAAGCTGCCAAAGTTCTCTGTGACTGACGACAAAGACGAACTGGCGCGGGATGATATTAAAACTGCAATGAAATGGTGTGGGTTGTCCAAGCACTCCACCGACTCAATCCTAAGGAAAGAACTCAACCTAAGGGGTAAGTTTTTGGCTGATATCGTTGGAAAAGCCTTGCTCTACAAAACCGGCTCCCACGATAAAATATCAAAGAAGATGTTCGAGGTAATCACACGAATTATCTTGTCAAAGAAGACCGACTGGGGGAGAATTATATTTTAAAGGATTATTGAATGCATCAATGAACCAAATTTAGGGAGAATTCTATCCCTATTTCTACGACAAACAGTCCCAAAAATCCTGAACTTGAATCTTGAGGCTAGAATTCATCATATGAGAAGAATGGACATTAAGATGCTAGATCGATGGGAAAGAACCCTTCAAACCCACGGACCATTTGCTGCAAAGAAGAAAGGAAAGATAGTCGTTGAGCCCAGTTATACCAGCAGCTCTTCAGATGAGGAAGAACCTCATGATCTAGAACTGACACCGTCTGCAGAAGAGCACTGGAAGTACATGGTTGCTCAGGTATCTGCTTCATCTGAACTAGCCCCACCAAGTGCTTTGAACAGACCTGAGTCTAATACTGTTCTTGAAGAAAGGGTGCCAACAACAGAGATGGTTGAAAAGGTAGCAGAGAAGATTGTGAACACAATCACTGCAGATACTGAGGGGGATACTACCCCAACACCAACTGTCGATAAAGATATCTTGGCACCATTTGGTGAAGTATTTCATCATGGAAATAGTCCTCAAGACTCTCTAATGGAATACAATCCTCAGGGTGAAAGGGAGCATCTTCAGGAAGAAATAATAGAGGATACTTTAGTTGTGGGGGAGCAGCTATAGGTCCCTCCAAAAGTAGTTCAGACTGCTGTAAGTGATATAAAATCTACTGCTACTGCTATACTGAATGCCAATGAAGGCATGGCAAAGGTTGAGGTGGAGATTCAATCTGAACTCCCTGCTCAGATAGAAGTTCACAACATTGATTCCTCATTATCAGAAGAAGAGACATATGCTCCAGAAAATGAGATAAATGAAAATGAGACTGACTCTGGTGAGAAGGAAGAGATCAGACAAAATCTAGAATCTCATGTTGAAGGCACTTAGCTCAAACAGACCAGATTCCACTCATCTTCCTGGCCCAACTGAAAGGTATGCTAGATGAGCAGAGGAGAGCATTAGAAAATTTTGTGGATGATGCACTTAAAAATATCAAAATTGATCTAGCCACTGAAATCAAATCAATCTGATTTGAATAAAACTTGCTAAAAGGAGAAACTGTCAAGTTCTTTACAAGAGCTACTCTTGTTGTGACTACACCATGGACAAGCTGGATGTGGCAAGCCAGAATGTTGTCACTGTCATATAGAATCAAGAGATTCAGGCCAAGAATTCAATGGCTATCCACAATGATGACAAAGTGTTGTTGGATAAGTAGACTGGTGTTATATTAACTAAGGCAGATGGATGCACCAAGTTGCTGGATGACCACTTTCTCTAAGTTAAAAATCATGTTATTGCAGGAGTAAACCATCTAGAAATAGAAAGAAGTAAGGTCTGCACCTCCCAGACTGAGCAATTACTTAAAGTAGTCAAAGGGGGGAGTGAGGTAATAAGAACTAATACTGGAAACATGGTCTGGGCAACTAATGCTGTGAGAGGCTCACTGGGAATGGAGCCAGTGTAATAAAATAAAATCCCAATGATGCCTGCTCAAGTGCAAGATACCTTGAATAGTATGTATGCTGCTTCTCAAGTGCAAGAAAATTAAGAGTATGTAAAGTATATAGAAGAAGGTGATAGTGCTGGTACCCAATGGGGAGAACAGTCTACTGTTGCTGAGATTCCTTACTTCAGCCCCACTATAGACCATGCATTACAGACCAAAGAAATGATTACAACTGCTGAAACTAAAGAGGAAGTTAGGCTAAGGAAAAAGAGATACTGGGAGGAAATAGAGAAGAGGTCTGATTTCGAACAGTGGAGCCCTGAGTACAAATCTATCATTATGCTTGTCTGGGATCAGGTCAAAAATAAGAGGTCAGATAGAGGGAAATGGTACAGCATCACTAAATGGTATAAAATGGTAGAGAGGGACTCAGCAAGGAGAACTTATTGGAGGAACAAAAATGCCAACCTTCTGGATCCTAGTGCCGTAGAACCCACAAAGTACTTCCCAAAGCCTTATAGTTACTTTCAGAGGCAGAAAGATAAGAAAGCTGAAGCTGAAACTAAAAAAGCAACAAAGGAAAAAGAGGTTGATAAAGCAGACAAGGCAGACAAAAAGGGAAAGAAGACAGCTAGAGCAGAAGACGAACCTACAAAGAAGTCCAAGGGCAGTAGAATAGTTATAAGGGAATCTGAAACTTGAAAAGTTTCAGGTTCTGCTTATAGGGCTAAAGGAATGTATAATCTTTGTTAAATGCACAAGAAATGTTCTTCAGTAAAAGTTAAATGAAAATCATTGTGTTGATAATCATTAATTCCGTTTGATGTAGTTTATTAGTTATTGTTTATATTACATAATTGTGTTAGTCTCTACATTGTCATAGGTTTTGACTTCTTCAAATAGGGGGAGATAAATTTAGAAAATTTACAAAATTATTATTTTCTACTTTATCAGAGAAAATTCTTAATATTCCCAAAAGTAATCTTCAATATAATATTTTCTAAGATATTAAAATATATTCTTAGGTTCGAAAGTTGGAGTATAGGTACGCTTATGGGAAAAGTGATGGAAGTAGTGGATACGATGATTACAAGAAGGATAAATAGTTTATGCCTGCAAGAGATTAGATGGGTAAGAGAGATAACTAAATTTTTATATAATTCAGGTTCAAAATTATGGCATATAGGAAAAAAATAAGTGTAGAACAGGTATTATTGTGGATACTACTTGGAAGGATAAAATTATTAGGATAAGTAGAAAAGGTGATAGAATCTTAGCTCTTAAATTGGTCATACTTACGCGGCATAAGTAGATTAAGTGAAGTTATTAAAGTGTAATTTTGGGAAGACTTAGATGATTTAGTAAGAGAAATCTCACAAAAAGAGAAGATTTTTATAGGAGACTTAAATGGACATATAGGGAAGAAAAATTTAGATTACACATTCGTTCATGGACGATATGGATATGGAGAAAGAAATGAATAAAGATGAACCATTTTAGACATTGTTGTAGCACTTGAGTTAATTGTATCAAATATATTTTTCATAAAAAGGGAAGAACATTTAATTGTGTTTAAAAGTGGACCAAATAAGTCATAAATTAATTATTTTATGACTCGTAAAATGGATTAAATTATTTGTAACGATTGCAAAGTCATACCAGGAGAAAGTTTGAGAAAACAACATAGGTTAATGGTGTTAGATATACAAATTAAATAGAATAAATTTATGACAAGAACAAAAATATTACAAAAAATTCGGTGGTGGAACTTGAAGATGAAAAAGCAGGTTGCTTTCAAGATGATAGTTATGGAACAACTATTTGATGAATCTTATGTTGATCTTAATATCTCATGGGAAGTTATGTCTTCATATTAAGGATAAGTGGAAAGAACATACATGGCAAATCAAAAGGTCATGCACCCCCAAATAAAGAATTTTGGTGGTGGAAAGAGGAAGTGTAAGGTAAAGTGAGGGCAAAGAGGGTCAGCTATAAATCACTCTACGCTTATAGGAATGATTAAAACTTAGCCATGTATAAAGTTGCCAAAAAGAAGCTAAACAGACAGTTAGTAAAGCAAGAAGTCATGCTTACGAAGAATTTTATAAGCGAATAGATATCAAAGATGGAGAGCATGACATATATAAAATTGCTCGAGGTAGAGAAAGAAGGTCAAGAGATTTAAGTCAAATAAAATGCATAAAGGATGATGTAGATACAATTTTGACGGATGATGTGGATATTAAAGAGCGATAGAAAAGATACTTTAATCAACTTTATAATGAAACAAAGAACAATGAATTAAACTTGGAAGATTGAAGTAAATCAGAGGGGTATAAAAACATACGTTTTATCATAAAATTCAAGTATCAGAGGTAAAAGATGTTCTAAATAAGATGAAAAATTGAAAGGCGGCTGGACCAGACAATATACCCATCGAAGTATGAAAATGTTTAGGAAATGAAGGAATTTTGTGGATTACATATTTTTTCAATAAAATACTGAAGTCAAAGAGGATATTAGACCAATGGAGAGAAAGTATCTTGGTATCTCTGTAAAAGAATAAAGAAGATATACAAAATTGTGTTGATTACAGAGGAATTAAATTGATGAGTCATGTTATGAAACTATGAGAACGAGTAATAGAAAGAAGATTAAGACGAGAGCCTAACATCTCGGAGAATCAATTTGGATTCATGTTAGGGGGGTTGACTATGGAAGCTATACATCTCTTGAGGAGACTCATTGACAACTATCGAGAAAGAAAACAAGATTTGCATATGATGTTTATTGATCTTGAGAAGGCTTATGATAGATTTCGAAGAGAGATCTTATGGAGAGTCTTATAAAAGAAAGGTGTAAATGTATCATATATTGATAGAATCAAAGATATGTATAAAAATTCAGTGACAAGAGTGAGGATCTCTAGAGGATTAATATAGGAATTCCCTATCACTGTCGGATTACATCAAGGTCACTACAACACATATGTACATTGGCCACATTTTTAAGAGTCTTTGGCGACGTTTTTAAAACGTCGTTAATGTTTTCACGATGCTTTTATAAACGTCGCGAATACAAACGTCGCCAAAAGTATTCGCGACGTTTTCTCTATCCGCGTCGCCAATACAGTTGCAACTTTAGCCACGTTTTTCTAAAAAACGTTGCAACATTTAAAAAAAATTGGCCACGTTTATTAACAAAACGCCGCCAATATTATTTAATAAATAAAAAAATTATATCCTAATATAGTTTAATAGATTATGCAATGCAAACTGAAAATAGGCATTTCTTGAGGAAAAATATCTAGACTTAATTCCAAATATATCAAGAGTATCAATCAATTAATATGAAAATATACATTCCATAATAATCTTATTTCATTTTACAATAAAAAAACAAAATTGTCCATAAATTACAAAGTTTTAACAAAAAGATCTATGTTCTCATAAAGAGTACAAATAAGCTTGTGAAGCATGACCATGACCATCACGAGAACCAAAATGTGGATCCCACCTCCCAAGCTTGTGAAGCATGACCATATAGTCCATATTTCAGTAATTAGATATATCCTGTAATAAAATAATTTAATCATTAGAAATATTGTATCAAATAAATTGACACTTATCCCTTTCTTTTTTATCATCTCAATTCAGAGCCTTCATAATATATACCAGTAAGGTGAGCTCTAATAATCAACTAGTCAATCTGAAGACAGAGTCCTAGAGGGGTGCTAGATTTCATTATATATGTAGCAAGGTGAGCCTTCATAATATATACTTGCCATATTGAGAGTGTTATAATATAAGGGTAACACACACACTAGTAGTTTATGAATAAAAGCAAACACACAGTACAAGCCTGTCAATAAATCAAATAAGTATTTTGATATACCAAAATCTCATTCATAGCAAGATAGAAGTAAAATGAGATATGTTGAATATTCCCAAGTTGATCAATAAGGTAGTCCAAACACCAAATAAATATCTTCGGAGCTACCCAGATCACAACTTGATCACGCGGAAAACAAGGAGATAACTCAAGCAACAAAAGTGCATAGACAGAACAAGCAGATCAAACTTTCATTAATCTTCTTTACAGGGGCGAGGTATACATGGCGAGACATGATTTCGCCGGTACATGAAAAAACAGAAATACAAAACAACTCAGGCGGATAGACTATAGAGACCGCCGAGACCGCCGGCCCGCAGAGACCTCCCGAACTGAGTTGAGCCGAACTGAACACGGAGTCCGCCGAAACCGCGAGGTCGTGCGGACAGGTTATTGAGCTTGAGAGAGATGCTGATGCTGGTAACCGCCGAATGCAGCCCGCTAACTCCACAGATGTCAGAACCAAACTCCTGGTTTGACAATGTTAGCTACGCCACCTGCACACAGTAACCGGTTAAGCAAACAACCCGTGCGGATACAAAAACTGAGTCCACAGCCTAAACTCAAGCCCAACTTACTGTTCACTCTACTACAAAATGTAGTGCCAGGGGGTCCTATTTATAGGCCGGGTGAGGAGTGTGGTCACCACCCTATGAGATAGAGTCACCGCCCCATGGTCGCAGCTAACAAAGCCAGTCTGCTGAGTCTGCCTACATGGGACCAACCAAACCGCCAAGTCTAGGCGAGAAAGCGATCTGCCCAAGGCAGTCCGCCCAGTTCGTAGAACCAAATGCCGGACTAGCCGAGACGCAGGAGCCACTAGCCGAGTATAATGCCAGTCCGCCAAGAGACGACACCGCATCTGTCTGCAAACATCAGTCCAAGACCACAGGCAGACCGCCCGGTCACAGCGGACTATGCGGACACCAACCCAGCTTGCAATGTCCACGATCACAGGCAAAACACCTAGTCACAGCGAACACTGCGGAAACCCTTGACTTCACAAAAGAAC
Organism: Platanthera zijinensis; assembly: GCA_039513925.1. Classification (NCBI taxonomy): domain Eukaryota; kingdom Viridiplantae; phylum Streptophyta; class Magnoliopsida; order Asparagales; family Orchidaceae; genus Platanthera; species Platanthera zijinensis. Next base: position 153,263,857 of record CM077090.1, on the reverse strand, counting down.
AAGTCCAGAAAAGATGGCGCAAGCTCGGCGGAAACCAACCCAGTCCGCCAGCTCCAGAGCCAGATCGCTGCTTACCATAACTCCACAAAAGATGCGCGGACTCCAAGCCTAGTCCGCATAGGCCGCGCACACCACCTTGCAGAGCTCAGCTCACCGCCGGACTAAACCAGTCCGCGTAGTCCGCAAAACCTGACCGCAGCAAACTACGCAGGTCGCCAACCACCAGCCCGTCGGACTAATTACCAGTCCGCGGGGTCAGTCCGCCCAAGCCGTCCGGACTGCCCGACCACCCACTTCCACTTCACCAATTTCAACACTCCCCCTTGAAGTGAGAAGTGGTGATCAAGCCAAGTAGACCTCGTAGCCACTGAAAAGGCTCCTTCGACAGAGGCTTGGTGAAGATGTCAGCAAGGTTATCTTCACTCCGAACATGACCGACCACAAGAGATCCTTCCAACACCTTCTCCCTTATGAAGTGGTGATCGATCTCAATATGCTTGGTCCTGGCATGACAAACTAGATTGTTTACCAGCTTGAGAGCACTTTCATTATCCCCTCGGAGCAAAGTCGGACTTTGCACTTCCTCATGGACGTCCTCTACCAGTCTCCTTAGCCAAACGGCTTCCCGAGCTGCCAAGGCCGAAGCCTTGTACTCAGCTTCCGTAGTAGAGATGGATACTGAGTCCTGCTTCTTGCTACACCACGAAATGCCCACTTATCCACAAGTGAACACATAACCAGAAGTTGACCTTCGGTCATCCGAGTCACCACTATAATCAGCATCCGTGTACCCTAGCAAAGAGAAACTCGCATCCCTTCTGTAAAGAAGTCCCATGTCAGAAGTTGCCTTGACATACTTCAGAATGTTCTTTGCCGCTACAAGATGAGACTTCCTTGGCTCTGCCATAAACCGACTTACTCGACCAACAGCATAAGCTATATCTGGTCTAGTAATCGTCAGGTAGATCAAGCTCCCAACAAGAGCTCTGAACACCAAAGGATCAAGAAGAATCCTTCCTTCATCTCGTCGAAGCTTTAGTCCTTGATCCAGAGGAGTAGAGCAAGTCTTCCCTTCAATCAAGTCAAACCGGTTCACAATGCGCTCAGCATATCCCTTCTGGCAGATGAGGATCTCACTCTCCTTCCTCTCCACTTCGAGACCAAGAAAGTGATGAAGCTCTCCCAGGTCTTTCATCTCAAAGCGAATGGCTAGCTCAGCTCTGAGCCTAGTTACCTCCTCCTCAGAATTTCCTGTGATGATCATATCATCAACATACAGCAGAACCAAGACTCGAAGCTCCCCCTTCTTCTTGATAAACAAGCTTGAGTCTGAGTTTGAAGCAAGGTATCCGCAGAATTGCAGATATTCTGCTATCTTCCCATACCAAGCTCTAGGAGCTTGCTTCAACCCGTAGATAGCCTTCCTGAGCTTGCAGACGTAGTCCGGATGAATTTCAGAAACAAATTCAAGTGGCTGATCCATGAAGATGTCCTTGTCAATCTCTCCGTAAAGAAAAGCATTCTTTATATCAAGCTGACACATCCTCCATCCTTGGCAAGCAGCCAATGCGATCACTATCCGAACTGAAGTCATCTTTGCAACTGTACTAAACGTCTCATCATAGTCTTCTCCATACTGCTGAGAGAATTCCCGAGCGACCAGGCGAGCCTTGTATCTTTCAATGCTCCCATTAGCCTTCTTTTTCAACTTAAACACCCACTTGCAAGTCACCGGAGTAATGCCATCAACTCTGGGTACTAGATCCCAAGTTCCATTCCTTTTGAGAGCATCCATCTCCTCTCTCATGGCATCTTCCCACTCCTTGACTCCAGTGGCCTCATTGAAGCTAGCAGGCTCCCGCTCATCAAGAGGACCTGCAAAGAAACATGAGACATAGTTCACTGTGTTTCCTTCGCAGTAGCGAGCTGGAGGATTGATAACCCTCTTTGATCTCTGAAGAGGCTGCTCCTTGCTGACCACCACCGCTACTTCTTCTGGTTCACCTCTGTTCTCCGGCAAGCTTGGAGCAATGCTCCCCCTACTTCCTAACCCAGAAGCATCTCCCCCAGAACTTGAAGCAATTGGAGCTGCTGGTGACACAGCTAGCTCCTCTTGATCAACAACCTAAGCCACCTCCTGATCTTCATCAACCTTACTCTCCGGTAGCTCAACCGAGCTTCCTCCATATGACGTCAGTTCGTCAAAGATTACATCTCTTGATACCATGAACTTCTTCGTCACTGGATCCATGCATCTTCATCCCTTCTTCCGCTCATCATAGCCAACAAAGATAAGCTTCCTTGCCTTTGCATCAAGCTTAGTCCTCAGGGCATCAGGAATATGCACATAGCAAGTTGATCCAAACACCCGAAGGTGTTCAACGCTCGGCTTCTCCTTCAGCAACATCTCGAAAGGAGACTTCATATTGATCGGACTAAGAGGCATTCGATTGATGACATACGCTGCACAAGACATTCCCTCCGCCCAAAAAGACCTTGGGATACTCTTGGCATGAAGCCAGCATTTGCAGGTCTCCGTCAGATGATGGATCTTCCGCTCCGCTACTCCATTTTGTTATGGAGTATGAGCACAAGTGAGCTCCCTCTGGATTCCATGCTTCCTGCAAAAGTTAGAAAAGTCGGAGGAGACAAATTCTCCGTCGTTGTCAGTTCTAAGCTTTTTGATCCTCAGGTTAAGCCGACCCTCCACCAGCTCCTTGAACTCCACAAACAATCTGAAGGCTTCAGACTTCTCCTTCAAGAAATACACCCAAGTGTATCTTGAGTAGTCATCAATCAAGACTAGCATGTATCTGCGCCCACCAAGGCTAGCAGAAGCGGTTGGTCCCATCAGATCACCATGGATAACCTCCAATGGTGCTTTGCTTCTTGTTTGTGACTTATCAAATGGAAGACGATGAGACTTCCCATACTGACATCCAGCACAAACATGACCATCACCGAAGGATGATAGCTTAGGCAAGCCTCTCACCAGGCTCCTATTTGCCATAGCCTTCAGCTTATCCATCCCTACATGCCCTAACCTCTCATGCCACATAGCAGCGCTATCATTAGCCCTCATCCGATCAATATAGGAACTAGTTGATAAAACAAACAAGTCCTTCACTCTCCTTCCAATGTGACCAACATCAGCCTTAACCGCTGATACGTTGCGAAGGAACTTTACTTCTGTTGGCCCAAACAGAACGTGATAGCCGGCGTCGACAGCATTGGTCACAGAGAAGAGGTTCTTCTTCATGCCAGGTACGTGATAAACACTTCTTAACGTGAGTGGCCCCTTATGACTAACCAACGTTACTATACCCTCCTTTACTGTATGAATAGTATTATCAGCAGTTATAATAGCTTCGTTACCTGAGTATGCTTGTAGAGAGGAGAACTTCGACATATCTCCGGTGAGGTGATTACCACACCCGGAGTCAACGATCCAGTCATCCTCCATGTCGATGGTCAACAATGTACAAACACAAGTGCCCGTCATGAAAGCTCTACTCCAGCCAGCTTCCTCCTTGCTAGAGGAAGCTTCCTCCTTGCCTGCAGCATGCCCAGGCTGCAGTTTGACCTTGTAATCTCGCTTGAAGTGGCCTGGTTGATGACACATGTAGCATTTCAGGTTCTTCTTCCAGTCCTTCTTAGGAGCAAAGCTCCCCTCCTACTGTTTAGAAGATGAAAGTTCATCTCCAGCCGCAGTCTGCTTTTTCTTCCCTTCCCATCTCTTCTTCTTCTTCTTAGTGAAAAGAGCTTCACTAGCTCCTTCAGAGACAGTCATCACAGCCATCTGCCTTGCCAGGCTCTCTTGCGAGGCAAGCAGATTTTCCAGCTCCAGAAGAGAGGGCTGAGTAGCATAGCCTTGAACAGAAGTAACAAAGGCCACATACTCCTTCCGCAGACCGCGGATTATGTGCCTCTTCAGCTTGGCCTCGGAGATCGGCTCATCAGGATCAAGTGCTGAAAGCTCAGCACATAAGCTTTTCATCTTCAAGAAGTATTTGGAGATGGAAAGGTCTCCATGAGTTGCCTTAGCCAACTCATTCTCCAAGAACTATAGTCTTGCTACATTCTTCCTATTGAACAACCCATCAAGGGAATTCCAAATCTCAGCAGCAGATTCACATCCTAAGATGTGATCAAAGAGCTCAGGTGACACCGCCCGCTTGAGAGCAAACTCAGCCTTGGCATTTGTCTTCCTCCACACTCTCACCTGCTCGGCTGTTCCAAAATCAGTAGTGATTTCAACTTGATCATCGCCACCGATGACCTCCCATAGATCCTCGCCCAGAAGATAGCTCTTCATGCACGACTTCCACTTCTTGAAGTTAGTCGGCGTCAGAAGCTCAATTCCCAGACCTCTTGCAAACCCACCGTCCATTACACTAACTTGGTTATCCTTTCAGAAGCACACAGAGCAACAACAAGGCTTGTTGATCACCACTCAAGCAACTGAACCTCCCTTTGATACCATGTTGAATATTCCCAAGTTGATCAACAAGGTAGTCCAAACACCAAATCAATATCTTCAGAGCTACCCAGATCACAACTTGATCACGCAGAAAACAAGGAGATAACTCAAGCAACAAAAGTGCATAGACAGAATAAGCAGTCAAACTTTCATTAATCTTCTTTATAGGGGCAAGGTATACATGGCGAGACATGATTTCGCCGGTACATGAAAAAATAGAAATACAAAACAACTCAGGCGGATAGACATAGAGACCGCCGAGACCGCCGGCCCGTAGAGACCGCCCGAACTGAGTTGAGCCGAACTGAACACGGAGTCCGCCGAGACCGCGAGGTCGTGCGGACAGGTTATTAAGCTTGAGAGAGATGCTGATGCTGATAACCGCTGAATACAGCCCGCTAACTCCATAGAGGTTAGAACCAAACTCCTGGTTCTACAATGTTAGCCGCGCCACCTGCACACAGTAACCGGTTAAGCAAACAACTCGTGCGGATACAAAAACCGAGTCCGCAGCCTAAACTCAAGCCCAACTTATTGTAAACTCTGCTACAAAATGTAGTGTCGGGGGTCCTATTTATAGGTCGGGTGAGGAGTGTGGTCGCCACCTTTGAGATAGAGTCACCGCCCCTTGGTCGCAGCTAACAAAGCTAATCCGCTGAGTCCGCCTACATGGGACCAACCAAACCGCCAAAGTCAACACAATTCCTTTGATGTTGTCGACAAACTTCAGAAACTGTCGACACAGCTTTTGTAGGATGTGTCGACACAACTCCATTGTTGTTATCGACAAACTACAGGAACTGTCGACACAGCTCTTTATTCATCACTGATGTTGACTCAAACTATGTGTGTCGACACAATTCCTGTGTGTCGACACAGCCCTTCTGTTAATGTTAACACTTCAAATCTACGTGTGATGACACTAGTCCTGAGAGTCGACACAGCTGTTGTCGACTCAAATTCCGTGTGTCGACACAAGTCCTGTGTGTCAAAATAGCTTTACTTCTAGTCTCGATGCTGCTCCTTCAAAGGTGTCGACACATTATAAATGTCTCGATACTTTTATACTTAGAATATTTTCTGCATTCTTTAGCCAGCACAAGTAAACTAAATATACCATCAAATACAACCTAATGTATATCATTGAGTCAAGTAAAGCTTCTCCAAATCAGGTACACAATTTCCAATATACCGAACAGTTTAATATGTTGGTCTTGAGTCGAGTGACACAACCCAATATGGGTTAGGTCATAGTGATGCCCTAATTGGGTCAATTGACTCAAAAGTGTGATTTTGACCAATTTAGGGCTAGGTTTGATTTTGGTCAATTGGGTTTATTTTGTGGTCAAGTGATGGGCTTTTTATTCCAATGCACTCCCATTCGAGTTTGGAATGTATTGGTGGAGTCAATTTGACTATGTGAAGCCTAATTGATCCAATTTGGGTTGAATTGACTTATGTTGAGTTGGAGTTGACTTTGGTCAATTTGGCCAATTTGGTTGACCAAACCATGGGGCTTTTTGTCAAGTGAGTCTCCTTTAAGGTTAGGGATGTATTGGTGAGCTCAATTTGAGTTGATGAGTTCAATGCAAAGTGAATTGGCTTAGGTTGACTTGTGCTCCTTTGGGGTGCATTTAGCAATCTCACCTTAGTTCAAGTAATCATAGGGCCGCCTCTTTGCCTCCACTCACAACTCAAACCTTAACATTATCAAGGGGTCTAGAAGGATTAGGAATGTTACATCTACCCGTTGAAAGTCTCACCTCCACCAATTAGTGGAGAAACTTTCATGTAACTTATGCATATTAAAGGGACGAGCATGCCCTAGTAATCAAAAGAAAGATCGTTACCCTCGTCGATCGTTTTGAAGCAATGAACTTGTAATTGACCCTGATGGAATCACTCGTAGTGCTTTCCTGTCCGCGTATCTAGCCTCGATTCGTAATTCAAAGCTTGGAAGCTCCTCAAACTGCTTCAAATCTCCCCCTTAAGGGCCGAGAACCAGCTCTCCTTTCTTCCTTCTCTTTTTTCTCAACTTGGAAGAGAGTGTGTTCAAAAAGAATTGAGAAGAGAAATCCTTTCTCCAGCCCTTACTTGCATGATTAAACCTCAGCCATTTGATCCTCAGATCAAAATAAATGGATGGTTTAGATTATAGATGAAAATTCTAATTCAATGATATCGTTGGACGATATCGCTATCGCAGTGCGATAGCTCTAGCGGTGGTCACTTGACCAAGTCAGCGCCGCTCTACGACTGTTTCACAGTCAACTGACATGTAGCAGCCTACTACGTGGCACACTATCGCTAGTGATATCAAGTCATCGTCAGGCGATATCATGTCGTCTTCATCATTTTGACCACTATCGTCGGGTGATATATCTATCGCTAGCGATAGCTCCAAAAATACATTTTGTTGTTTTTCAATTGTGGGAAACCTGGGGTGTTACAAATCTCCCGCCCCCTTAAGAAATTTCGTCCCGAAATTATTCAGTACAGATAAACAACACCAGTACATATTATACAAAACGTACCTCAAAGGAAATACTCGGCGAACTCCTCTCTCATGGTTTGCTCGCGCTCCCATGAAAGTTCCTCGTGACCACAATTGTCCCAATGGACTTTAACCATCTTGATCGCCTTGTTCTGCAACTATTTCACATCTGTGTCTTCAATATGAATGGGTTTGACTTTCATCTTTAACCCACTATTGACCAGCACCTGATCCGCAACAACGACATGTATAAGCTCTTGTACAGTCTTCCTCAGCACTAATATATGAAATACATCATGCAAAACACTTAACTCTAATGAAAAAGAAAGTCGATATGCAGCTTCACCAACACATTCCACAATTTCAAATGGTCCAAGTTATCTCGGGCTTAGCATTTTCAAGCATCGAATCCTTGATACACCATTGAAAGGCTTGATTTTGAGATACACTCAATCGCCAATAATGAATTTAACATCACGGTGCTTAGTGTTATAATACTTAGCTTGCCCATCCTGAGCAATAAGCAGTCACTGCCGGATCAAACGTATCGTCAAGTTTGCCTCATCGACGTCTTTTCTCCTAAATAACTTTGTTTTGCCAGTTTCTCCCTAAGCTAATAGAGTACAGTACTTCCTGCCATATAAAGCCTGGAAGGGTGCAATCTGTATACTCGCTTGGTAACTGTTGTTTTAGGCGAACTCAATCATATAGAGATGGTCCTCTCACCTCTTACTGAAATCCAAGGTGCACATACTAAGCATATCCTCCATTGTCATGTTAACCCTCTCAGCCTGACAATTTGTTTGAAGATGAAAGGTTGTGCTGAACTTCAGCTTGGTACCTAACAGTTGATGGATTAGCCTCCAATCATTGGATGTAAATTGCCCATCTCGGTCACTTATGATGCTACGGGGCACTCCGTGCAATTGTACTATGTTGTCAACATAGAGCTTTGCCAATTTTTCTACTGAATCGTCCCTTTGGTTCGGAATAAAGTGTGATACATTCATCAATCAGTCTACGATCACCCAAACGGCATCATTCTCGTGTTACAATCTTGGCAATCCATGCATAAAATCCATCAAAATATCATCAAACTTCCATTCTAAAATTGGTAACGACTTCAGGAACCCACCAGATTTCTGACATTCTACCTTCAGTAGTGCACAAGTATGACACTTCACCACATAGAGAGCTATATCTTTCTTCAAACTGGCCACCAGAACAAAATTTTCATGTCCTTCTGGGTGGATTGAGTACTACATAAAATATGCCTCGTACATCAATTCCTCCTATAATTTACCAATATTTGGGACGCACAATCGACTGTATTTCCACAGAAGACTATTGTTCACAGAAAACTGGGAATTTGACCCATCCACAGTCTCTGCCAAATAGCTTTTCATGCTTTTGTCAAGCTCCAATGCCTCTCGAATCTTATCTGCGAGGTCATATTTCACGTCCGTCTAGCTTAAGCATGCATTCATGCTTGTTTTCATGTTCACACAAGAGATCTCCAAGGCCTCCAAATTACGAATAAGATACTCATCATGCATCAGTATCAAGTTTGCTTGTGCTTGAGCCCTGTGACTTAACGCATCTGCGACAACATTTCCCTTCCCGAGAGTATAATATATCTCGAAGGTGTAGTCCACAAGAAACTCCATCTACCTCGTTTGTCTCATATTCAAATCCTTCTGATTCATGATGCGCACTAAAACCACTAGAATGAGTGGGAGGGTACCGCGAGAGGGATAACGATAGAGAGGAAAAGGGGGATCCTGTTAATGCAAGAACTAAGAGTGGGAGGGTCGGGTAAGTTGTTTTAGAGTTAGATTAGTTTTGCTAACCACGGACTGCTAGTAGCACCCCCAAAGATCTTATTCACACGCTACATGCAAATTTATTGCTTTTGGATTTGATAATTTTAGAACGTTAAAATTCTCTTACCTTTAAAAAAATTTCATCCCGAAATTTTACTCTCGACCTGAGTCGCAAGAGATTTTAGGATGCTTCGTCCCAGAAATCTCATTGATGCATCAGCGCTCACGACGCACTCACAACTCCTCCACGCTCACTGTGGGCTCAAAATACTTCCGCTTTAACTTATGCACTCAGACGCTTTCTCACTCACTGTGCTTAGAACACTTTGCACTAACTATGTGCTAAGAACACTTACATGCTAACTACGTGCTTAGAATGCTTTCGCGCTCACTACACGCGAAATTCCTTATGGGCGTGCGCTGTAATTTGTCCAAACTGCTCATAGGGAAAATCGTTATATCTCCAAAAATGATGATCAGTATACTCCAGATCAAGGAACATGATTTGTTTGTCTTGCAGTTATGCAGTTACAATGATATAATTACCAAACTGCCCCTATCAAAACCTATAAAAGGTGCCTAGAGACATCATTTTAGGACACCTGGCTTTCAGCACAAGATAGAGCTCATTTTGAGGATCATTCAAAGTTCTCCCTCGGTGTTTGAATCTCCACTTAAAGATCTCTTTTAGCCTTTGAAGATGCCCCTCCCCTTCAAAGAACTCACTCGAATGTGACTTAAAGATCTCATTCAGTCTTTGAAGATCTCCTCCTTCAATGCTCCCCTTCAAAGGAAACTTGAAGTTCCCATTTTTGCATTCCGCTAAATTCCATTGTAATGAGCGGCGTTCTGTCACCCTCAAGAACTCGACAACTTTTAATAATCGAAGAATTAGTGGAATTTAGTTAGTACCGATCTAGCCTTGTGGTTTTTCACCATTTCTGAGTTTTCCACGTTAAAAGTCTTCATGCCAGCTATTCAAATTTTTTGCAATTGATTGCACGCTCGACCCACTCCTAAGTTAAGATGGTTCATTTTGACCGGACTACAAGCGTATTTAGTGACTCACAAGAGTTTGGCGCCGACTGTAGGAATGGTGCTCCCAAATTCTGGAACGAAACTCGGAAGATAGTACTCGCTTAACAGTTTTACTTGTGACTAGCATCAAATGGAAAGAAGAGGTTCCCATACCACAGAAGGGTCCATCCCTAGAGGGCACGTTGATGCAGCTCTCTCTCATTCGCTTATCATCGCACCCCTCATGGAGGAGGCCATGATCTTTGTAACGACACTAGAAGGGAGTATACGCCAAATGGAAGAACATCAGACTAAGATGCTCATGCTCCTAAGGAACATTGGAGTGCCATGAACTCCTAATCCTACCCCCGAGCAGGGAAGTCTGCCTTTGCCCGTTCTAGAGTGCGCTCCGGCCGAGCCCTTTGCTCGCGAGCATAACAATCCTGAAGAAGTGTTCTCCGACATGACTACCTTAATGTGCCCGGTCCAGCCGACCAGAGAAACCAAAGATCATCATCACCAATGTAACATCCCAAATTTTTCTCGATCTTTATTGCATTGATTAGCTCGATAATGACCTCCTCTATCACAACCAAGGAGCACACGAGGTTTCAACCGCCCCACTACCTTATCCCTTTAAAAACTTTGAGTTCATGGGATGAAGAATAACTCACAAAGTTGAAAATTAATCATTTTTAAAATATTGGGTGTAGGTCGGAAAGGATAGCAACTGTGCTTCTGAAGCACATAAGAAATCAAATGATGACTCAAGGAAAAGCTTTGGGTGAGTCAATTGATCCACTTACTTGAGAAGTGACTACCAACATCGGAAGAATTGTGTGATAAAGATTAAACATGCTCCTTTTATATTATGCATTTGCACTGTTATAGCTTATAGAAATTTTACGATTACATTATGTTCACATGATGATAAGACCAAATAAGAACTCTTAATCAATGTTTTATTCATTATGATTAGACTATTTTTTCATAATGATAAGAACACAAATGTCTATTTTTGGAATATTTCAGTCTTTTTTAATATTATCTAAAGATGTTTAACAGAACTATTAATGCATAATTATTGAAGTTTTAGTCTCTATGGTGTTACATGTTAGCCCATCAATTATCTAATATTATGTTGTTATGCATCATCATCATTGCTTGGTGTTAGTGAAGTGTTAGACTAAACTTTGAACAAATCATATCATGCAATTCTTAGCCATAAATTTTATAAACTCCTCTCTAATCCTAATGTACTTTCAAAATTAATTTTGTCTAACAATTTTAGAAAACATTCATGTAGTTTCTACATGTCCATGTCATCTAAATCTACTTCCTACAACTTACATTCATGAGTTAAAATGAAGCATTCCTATTTTATAGTCACTTAGCAATCAATCACTTCATCTTTCTATTTTCCCTTCATTCTATATATTCTTATTTCTTCCACATTAAACTTCACAACATATTCACCTATAAATTTCCATCATAATATACTTACAAATGGAAGGCTAGCTTTTTTCTAAATTACAAATTTGATATGCTTTAATTATTTAATTTCAACTGTTACAAAAATCAAGATAGTAATACAACTTCAGTTATCAATAAAATTGAACTTTATTAGAACATTTTGTCAACCAAAACTTAAATGCAGGAAATATAGGAAATAACGGGTCAATTTTCATCAAGATTTTAAAATGGGAAGCAAATTAAAAATTGCAAAAAATTAAAATATCGTGAAAGGGTTCAAAGAAGAATTAAAGATAAATGTTGTTAAAATGCAACAGACTACAAACCATCTTCTAAATAAATCTTTACAGGTAGAAACTATTTAGTAAGAAAATTCTTTAGAAGCTTGCTTTAGTCCGAAACAAAGAGAAGTTAAAAAATATTGTGCTTTCTTTTGCCATGAGTTACATGATTAAAGGGTAAAGTTTAAAAAATTTGATTAATAAAGTATCTTAAGCAAGTACATCTAATCACATATAAACATTACATTATTGTTATTTTCACTAGCAACCAATTATTTTTTCTTGTAATTCTTAATAACTATCACAGAAATCACATTTTAAACACAATTTTTGTTGTATTAATCAACATATGTCCATCGTATAAAAATTCTCTTCATTACTATTTTCACCCATTTCAGTATGACATCCATCAGAATCAATCCTTGGCCAAAAACACACACCTAAATATACCATTTTCAATATGATCCTTGTCAGACACTTCACCCCCTTCATACACATCAAAACAATTTCAGTGACACTTGATCACATGCCTTCGTCAAAAAATGAAGATCATTTCTTTACACATAATTATCCACCAATCTTTTTAAAGAAGTTGATCATCATCATTAGCTTACTCCAAACTACTTTTTTTTTTGTTCTTTAGAGTGCTTCTAAAAACTAATTTTTCATATATCTTTTTAAACTTCTTTTTCCCATCTTACCTTAGGCATAATCTATCAGACACCAAAACATCTAACACTAATAATTGATCCATTATTCACATCTATACAAAATTCATTATAACCCCCTAAAATAACAAAGCAATTTTTGTGATACTTAATCATATGCCTCAAAAACAATATGAAGCTCATTTCTCTGCGCTCTATAGTTATCCACCAATCATCTTAAAGAAGTAGATCATCATCTTCATTAGCTTTATGCCTTTATACCAACTATTTGAGGACTACATATGAATCTTTAATTTCAATTGTTCTACAAGGTACTTCTTGAGATGTAAAAAAAATTAACTTTCACAAGCCAATTGAACTTATTTTTCCATCATAAGTCTTAATTGAAGTATAACCATTAGTCTTCCAAAACTTGTAACTCCACACACCAAACAAGTGCAACAAGTGCATTTTCTACACATTGCGTATGTATAAAACCACTATGCCAAATTTCAATTTACCTTATCTTACATAGATCTCATTCCAATAATTTACCAAATATAACCTAGTCTCAAATTATCCTTCCAATATAACCTCAAATTCATAACATTCTACCACATTGAAATTAAATATCAAATAGATTTCATTGCACTAATACTAAATTTCATAGAACCACACACGCCTAATTGAGATTTTATAGATTTTGCTTCTTTTTTGACCTTTTGAATAAGCCTCCATTTGGAACCACTTATTCCCCAAAATACCATTTTATGGTGGATTTCAACCACAGGGAGGGAGCTCCAGTCAAGAACACTTTTTAATCTTCATATTTAAACGCTTCATCTCCAACCGCCATCACCCATGCAAACAGACTCTTAATTTGTTCACATTCATGCTTTTCACTCCACAACACTCTTCCATGAATCAGTTTACAAATCATGTTGGAATAAAGAATAGAAAAACAAAAATCTAGCTAAAATATTCAAATGTTGGGTTGGTTCCAGCTCATGAGTGATTGTGTCGGGTTCGATTACAAAAAAATAAAATCACACACACACACAATATATATATATATATATATATATATATATATATATATATATATATATATATATATATATATATATATATTATATAAAGCAATATAAGTATTTGGAGGCACATCGTAGATCAAAAACCAATCATTGGATCATGAGAGAGAGAGCATGGGAGGGGGAGAAAGTTGGGAGAGAGAGAGCAGAGAGAGGGAGAGGGAGAGTGAGAGGCAGGTTATATATTATATATCTTATTATATATTATTATTATATATTTGGAGAGAGAAAGAGAGAAAGGAGAGGGGGAGGGTGTGTTGTAGAGAGGGAGAGAGAGAGGGAAAGTGGGAGGGATAGGAAGAGAGAGAGGTAGCGAAAATAATATTTTTACATCAAATAATAAAATTTTTTATAATATAAATATTATAATATTGATGTATATTTTTTTGCGATCATTTTGAGTATTCATATGTATATGTTGCGGACACAACCCGCTTTGATGCGGGCGCAGTCCGCAAATGCATCGAGCATCTTCGCACGGGCTACACCCGTGCTCGATGCTCTTGGGCGGCCGAGCATCAAGCGCGGACGAAGCTCGTGCACAGGCGGGCGAAGCCCTCCTGGATGCGGCCGAAGACCGCCTGAGAGCATCGAGCACGGGCGTATCCCGTGTGAAGATGCTCGTATATATATATATCTTTAACTACATTAAAGAAGTAGTTTGGAGCCATAGAACTAATCATAGCCATCAAATATGGGTCAAGCTTTTGATCTCAACCATCCAATGATGTGAGAGAAGGAAAGAGGAGAGAGAAAGGGAGAGGGAATCTTTATAGCCCTCTTATCCTTATATTTAGGGATAGGAGGGAGAGGGGGAGAGAAGAAAAAAGAAAAAAGAAATTGATTTTTGTGATAAAAAAATTACATTTTTTTACAAAAAAAAATATGAATATTAATTCTTATTTTTTTAACGGTCATTTTAAGTACTCATATGCATATGTTTTGAATAAAAAGAAATTAACATATGTGAGTGTAGTCCACTCATAGGCGGGCGTAGCCTGCTCGAATGTGGGGGAAACACGCTAAGAGTCAGCGAGAATGGGCAAAGCCAGTGCGGTGCCCGCTTCTATGCGGTCGAGTGGTCGCGAGTTGTTGGTGTGGCGCTGAGTTGGTAGATTGCGTGGAAACTGGTGAAGCCCGTGCGAAAGCGGGCGAAGCCCGTGCGAATGCGAGCGAAGCCCGTTTGGATGCGGTCGAAGGCCGACCGAGAGCAACGAGCACGGGCATAACCCGTGCGAAGATGCTCGTGTGTGCATATATATATATATATATATATATATATATATATATATCTACTAATATGCGAAAACTACTCTTTGGTGAAACATTGTCTGATGTCCCTATATTGCCCTTATAGTTGTATTCATAATTACACAATTATACCACACTTTATATTAGTATATTATAAAGTCAATATCCTTTTAGGTAATTACACAACTTTACAATATTTAAATACAAAAAATAAAAATATTAGGTATCCTAAACCTATGACCTATAGCTAGAAATGACAAAAAAAAGATTAATATTTTAACGTTAAAATATAATTTGTTTTACAAAATAAAAATTATATTCTGAATTTATATTTTTTTTACGGTCATTTTGAGTACTCATATGTATATGTTGCGGGCGGGTACTGTCCCGACAAATGTCATCGCCCACGACAAATGTCACCGCCCACGACAAATGTCGTCCCCACGACAAATGTCGCACCACCAACGAATGTTGCATCCTGCCGAATGTCGCACCCCGCCGATTGTCGCACCCTCGCCGAATGCCCCCAGGGCTGAAGGCCCGTGCCTGTCACTTGTATATATATAAGGGAATATAGATATTTGGAGGCACACCATATATTGAATATTGGTCATTAGATCATGAGAGAGAGCATGAGAGTGGGGAGATTTGGGAGAGAGAGTGGAGGGAGAGGGAGAGAGGGGGGAGAAAGAAGGAGAGAGCGATAGAAGGGGGAGTGATAAAGAGAGAGAGAGATGAATTAATTTTTATAGATTAAAATATGTAAAATTGTATAAAATAAAAATAAGAATAACATTTCATATTTTGTTGCGGTCATTTTAAGTACTCATATGTATATGTTTTGAAAAAAAGATTTCAGGTGTGTGCGCAACCCGCTCATAGGCGGGCGCAGCCTGCAGCGACGCATCGAGCACGGGCGAAGCCCGTGCGCAGGCGGGCGAATTCCGCCTGAATGTGGCCGAAGGCCGCCCGAGAGCCTCGAGCACGGGCGAAGCCCGTGCAAAGATGCTCGAATATATATATATATATATATATATATATATATATATATATATATATATATATATATATATATATATATATATATTATATATATATATAGATTAATGCAAAAACGCGCAGCGCGTTTTGCTCTAAAAAACGCGCTCCCCGGAAATACGGAAAAAGCACCCCCTAAACAGCATTTTTAGAAAAAGTGGTCAACATGAAAGTTGTAGATCTCGACGAGATCTACAACTTTCATGTTGACCACTTTTTCTAAAAATGCTGTTTAGGGGGTCTATTTTCAAAAGGCGCGAAGGGGGTTCCGCCCGGTAAATATTACGATTTTTTTTTTTGCGCGGACCTCCATTCGCGCCTTTTGAAAATAGACCCCCTAAACAGTTTTTTCAGAAAAAGTAGTCAACATGAAAGTTGTAGATCTCGTCGAGATCTACAACTTTCATGTTGACCACTTTTTCTAAAAATGCTGTTAAGGGGGTGTTTTTTTCATTTTTCCGGGGAGCGCGTTTTTTTGTCCAAAAAGCGCTGCGGCACTGAATTTCCGCGCAGCGCTTTTTGGACAAAAAAACGCGCTCCCCGGAAAAATGAAATAAACACCCCCTTAACAGCATTTTTAGAAAAAGTGGTCAATATGAAAGTTGTAGATCTCGACGGGATCTACAACTTTCATGTTGACCACTTTTTCTAAAAATGCTGTTTAGGGGGTCTATTTTCAAAAGGCGCGAAGGGGGTCCGCGCAAAAAAAAAATTCGTAATATTTACCGGGCGGAACCCCCTTCGCGCCTTTTGAAAATAGACCCCATAAACAGCATTTTTAGAAAAAGTGGTCAACATGAAAGTTGTAGATCTCGTCGAGATCTACAACTTTCATGTTGACCACTTTTTCTAAAAATGCTGTTTAGGGGGTGTTTTTTTTCATTTTTCCGGGGAGCGCGTTTTTTTGTCCAAAAAGCGCTGCGCGGAAATTCATTAATCTGTATATATATATATATATATATATATATATATATATATATATATATATATATATGGGGTTTACTCTAGTGCGGGCGTACGGGCGTACGGGTAAGGGTCAAGGAGGATTCAAATCGAAAAGTGATCAACATGAAAGTTGTAGATCTCGATGATCCGAACAACTTTCATGTTGATCACTTTTTGATTTGGAGCCATATTGGACCTCGATTTGAGCCCCGAAAAGTGATCAACATGAAAGTTGTTCGGATCATCGAGATCTACAACTTTCATGTTGATCACTTTTCGATTTGAAGCCTCCTTGACCCCCAAAATGCCTTGCCCGTACGCCCGCATATAAGCCTGCCCGCATTTGAGATCTCCCCTATATATATATATATATATATATATATATATATATATATATATATATATATATATATATTTATATATCTCTACTACATAAAGGAAATATACATATCTTTGCATGCACCACAGTTTTCCTTTCAACCGTTTGATCACATTTCGAATTTAATGTCATCCATTAGATATAGAGAGAGAAAGGAATATTGATGGGATAGGGGGAGAGAGGAAAAGAGCATATTTGTAGCCCTCTTAAAGCTACATGAGAGGGGGGAGGGAGAAAAATATAGGTGGCAGCGAGAGGGAGAGAGTTAGGCGGATAGAGAGAGAGAGAGCTTTAGGAGGTGGAGAGAGGGGGAAGAGAGAGAAATATAGGTGGCGGAGAGAGGGAGAGAGTTAGGCGGATAGAGAGAGAGAGAGAGAGATATATAATTATATATTACATAGGGAGGAAGAGAGAGAACTATAGATGGGGGAGAGAAGGAGAGAGTTAGGCGGTGGAGTATATATCAGTTATTATTATTGATGGCGGAGAGAAATATCAGTTATTATATATATAATATAATATATTATTAAATATATATATTACATATCAGAGAGGCAGAGAGAGAGGGAGAGAGAGAGGGAGAGAGAGAGTTGAATAGGCGGTGGTATTATATCTATATATTATATCTATATAATATATCTATATATTAGATATCTATATATTATATAGAGAAAGGGAGGGCGAGAGGGAGAGGTGGGCTGGATAAGGTTGCGCCTGCATAAGGCTGTAAATATATTATTACATATATAACTATATGAGCATCTCCGCACGGGCTACGCCCGTGCTTGATGCTCTCGGGCAGTCTTCGGCGACATCAGGCGGGCTTCGTCTGTACTTGATGGTTCGGGTGTGCAGGCGGGCGAAGCCCGCCTGATGCGGCCGAAGGCCGCCCGAGAGCATCGAGCACGGGCGTAGCCCGTGCGGAGATGCTCGTATATATATATAGCAATATAGCATTCTCTACTCTTACCATAGATTAAATTTCAGCCCTTGAAAATTAGAATTACTAAAATATGATTGTTTATCCTGCCACGGGATTGTTTCACTGTCGCTCAACTCACACGGGGTATTATTCTTAAACCATTAATTTTCACTACTTTTAATTCACAACTCTTAAATTTCTACCCACACTCAATTCATTGTAATAAAACCCCTCCCCCCTCCCCCCTCCCCCTCATTCTCCACGTCACCCAACCGTCGCTCCTGCAGGAAAAATCCCCTTTCCCATTCCACCCCATACCATCGCGTCTCTTCTTCTTCGTCAAGCGCCTGATGCCGCCTTCTTATATCCCTCTCACAACCTCCGCAGAAGTACTTTGCTGCCCAATATTGAACCCCATCGCATCCTCTGCAGAATTCCTTCAACGCCCTTTGTTATTGTTCTCCGGCCTCATCTCCATCTACGACGACGACGACCGCTGCTACCTTTCTACGGAATCATCTCCATCATCTAAACATATGTGTGAATGTTCTTCTGTTGATGCCCGGTGCATGGATGTGATGTCTCATGCGCCTCTCCAATGCAGCATCTTCTCTGTCACAACCGTCTCCCTGTCGCAATAACCACTCCGTATTAACCTACAATGCTTCTCAGGCGTATATAAAGGGGTACATAGAAGGGGTATATAATGTATTTTATCTTATCCTACTATTTTTTAATATGATTCTTGCTATGGATTTTCGTAGATATGAGTTTACTCTTCCGGTATTGAATAAAGTAGGTAAGATCCATGCACTTACTGTGTTTGTTGTTTGGTCCCAAAGATCTCGAAATTTTGTGCTTTTTTGGCATGGTTAGAAAGACATGTATAATGAAACAGCATCCATAAATTTTTTGAATTTGATATTACAAACACCAAGAATTTTGTCTTTCAATCAGATCAACAATGTCCTTTCCCGGATTGATTTCGCATAGATATTTCAATATAAATTTTGTTTTTTAACAATTGGGCCAGACTATTTGACGAAGGAGATCCACAGCAAGGGGGTGATATGATTTTTTGTATTGACTCATATCTCTGTAGGAACTTGATTGATGATTTAGGCTCCGTTTGGGGGGACTTATTTTCACCGGTCATGCGGTCATGACCGCATGACTGGTGAAAATAAGTCCACCCAAACAGAACCTTAATGTTGTTAGGTTTAAAATGATACTTCCATGAATGTTGTCTTAGTTTTTTTTTCTAGGTGCACAAGTACTAGTAAGGGGCTGATCATTTTTTGTATTGACTCATTTCTCTGTTGGAACTTGGTCGATGATTTAACGTTGCTAGGTTTAAAGTGATACTTACATGACATGTCTAAGCTTTTTTTATCTATTAGGTGCACAAGTAATAACTAGAAATTCTTACAAGTAATAATTAGATTTTTTTTTACATGATGTTGAATATCTGTCATGCTCAAGCCCCAAATTCAGACTTAACTTCATGATTGCAACAATTAATGGTAATGGCTCTAATGAGTGAGCAATTTCAGAGCAAAAGTCACAGGTGCGGCACCCACAAAATGTTTGAATGATCTGGTCAAGTGCGAGCTTCTTATATGATGGGATCTGACGCATCCAGCAGAGCGAAGCAGCGTTGCATTCTTTTTGGCGGCATCCTTCCGCATTGGCGGCGAGTGGAGTGCCACAATCCTCTTCATCATTTTTGATCTACATAAGCCAAAGCTCAGCACTGGCTACGTCACAATTACAGGATAACTCTGGAACTCTAGTTTTTAATGTTTTGAAGATTTCACCTATGCATGAGCCTTTCAGCTTTGCCCTCTTCTCATTTCGGCTTGCCCGGAAGAAAAGAGTATGAATCGTTTCATTTCACTGCGATTACCTTCATAGCTTGCTCTGCATTCCAGAAATGAGAAAAGTCAACCAAGCAGAGCATCATTACGCGACTCAAAGGCATCCAAAGGATGAAGGCTTTTCAACATCCCCGGGGCGTAGTCATAGCAAGGAAATTAAGGCCCCCTCTGGGGCCTTTGGAGCCTTCTTGGACTATTCGCCTCTCTTTCTAGTTGCTCACCAACTTCATCCCCTTTTCTTCAAAAATAAAGTTTGGACTGTTACTCGCAAGCGTTCACTTTCCACTCCCCCTATCGGTAATGTGACATATTTTTTCCTTTTTCATTGAAGTAAAAGGTTTCACTTCTCATCAAAAGAAATAAAGTACTTATCAAATTTGAGATATTTGAATGGTAAATTATCCAATTTGGGATATTTGATATATACAAGCATCTTCGCACGAGCTACGTCTGTGCTCAATGCTCTCGGACGGCCTTCGGCCGCATCCGCACTGGCTTCGCCCGCTTCCACAATCCATCAGCTCGACACCACACTCGCCACTCGCGCCCCTCCTTGAGCACTATGGTTGTTTGAACTTGCAAAAGCACTCTGGGGGGCGCAAGTTGCGAATGCGATGTCAAGCTGATGGATTGGGCGAAGCCCGCTTCTATGCAGTCGAAGGCCGCCCGTAGAATCAAGTTCGGGTGAAGCCTGCGCGGAGGCAGGTGAAGCCCTCCTGGATGCGGCCAAAGGCCGCCCGAGAGCGGGGAAAGGGGAAATTAACTCTTGCATACCAAACTCCAAGTCCAACCCGGTTCCACAACATGCCCCCCACTTGGGCTTAAACACGTGGGACAAATAAAAAACATACAAAATAAAAATAAGACATAACGTAGCCAACAAGGGTGGTCGAGCCCCTCAAGCGGACGTGGCCGATGATCGGCGCTGATAAGTGCGGCCCCAACGTGAATCGCGCTCGTCACGTATCATAACACTAGCCTTTAGCATGCTACTACCCATTCTGATTTTCCAAAATCAACTTGCTGAATTCTGTGCCAAAACAGCCATATTGAGGGCTATTTAGGCGCTCTGCTTAGTAAATTTTAGTTTTGAGCTTCACCATTTCTTCGCCGTCTAAAACTCAAGGTTTCGCCAGTCCAAAAATAGATTTCGCGCCCAAAATCAGTATTTGATTACTCGATGTCGCAGCCATAGCTCATACATTATCATGTGGAATGCATCAAATGGAACAGGAGGAGAGTGCCACTCAAAATGTTTCTGCACCTGAAACATTTCCCCATTTCATTAGTAAAGTCAGCTTACAAGTCATAACAACAAAACTAAGGCTATCAACTTTTAATATCATGAAACATAAATTCCAGTTCACCCAAAAACATATGCATAAAATAACAAAGAGGGGGTACATTTAGAAGTTAATATGACAACAAGGGTGTGTAAAGAATTCGTAGGGCAAAGAATCAAACTGGAACCAAACTGAGCAGCTCAATTTGTGTTGGTTTTGACAGTTCTTGGCTTAGGCATGGAACCAAAGAAAAATCAAGAACCCACTCTTCGGTTCAGTTCTTGGCACTTCAGGTCGTGTACCCCAACCTCGACCCAAGAATGGAATGTGTAATAGTAGATAAACTGGTAAATGATAATATTATATTTGTGATAATTTTACCACAAGTCATTTTAAAATGTGATCATGTTGTTGTTGTGCCAAAAGTATGTTTTATAATATAATTAACTTCAAATTATTAAAAAAACTTGACATTCAGGACAACTATTGTTACTAGAAGGAGAGTGCCTAACTTCTGAAGAATGGTTCCTCCAAGAAGTCCTCCAAAAATGGAGACCCAAACCCTAATGATCAAAAGGATGATAACAACTCTCCCATAGCACCTCATTATATATGGAGGGAGGCTTACATAACGTTCATCATAAAGGATGATAACAACTCCCCCATAGCACCTCATTAGATAGGGAGGGGGGCTCACATAACGTTCATCGTAAAGCAATAAAAACAATACAAGATAATAAGTTACGCGCACATGCGTAACAATACATCCCGCCAGAAAAATGACCTTGACCCCAAGGTCGGAGTGCCCCCCCTCCAGCTAGTAGTGAAATGTCCGCGGGTGGGCAGCCGTAGAGGTGCCCAGAGCACCGTCCGGAGGTAGATCTGTGATCAGAAGAGCGTCGAAGTTAGTCGTGCTGAGCTCGTGCACGTCCTCTACGATGAGAAAGCGGAACTCCTTCACTGGACAATCATGAGCAGGCGAGTAGGGTTGTTTGCAACAGTAGTAAGCACCCTTGCTCCACAAGTCATTGTACTCTAGGTTGGACAGGCGGTGAGTAGGGACAATACGATTGTTGCGTGGGCCCATAATGGGTGGGCGAGGTAGAGGAGTCAGTGGTGGTTGTTTAGATGGGGGAGAAAAGTATGGCTGGTAGGGAGGTTTGGGGGAGGCAATGAGGAAGGAGGGTACTCGGACAGCGCGAGGAATTCGGCCTCCACTAGTCGGGAGAGGTTCATGGTTTGGTTAACAGTTAACGGCTGAAGGGTGGGGAGGCGGGCTCGGATATGGGATTGTAGGTCATGCATGAAGTATGACAAGTAATGATCGGGTGGAAGACCTGAGACATGGGTGACCAGTTCGATAAATGTATCAACGTACGAATCAATGAAGCCAGTTTGGCGGATTCCGCAAAGACGCTCTATCATGGAACCGGAGTAGCGGTGATCATACCACTGAATGAGGGCCTCCGTGAGAGCTATCCAGGTGAGGCTGGGGGAGGACTGGCGAAGCCAGCGGACCCAATGGAGGGAGGACCCTTCCATGTCGATGATTGCAACGGAGACCTATTGCGTCGGAGGAGTCTGGTGAAGATCAAAAACTGTTCGGCGCGGGCAATCCACCCAAGTGGGTAAGTCCCGTTGACTGTGGGGATGTCGAGGCGTGGGAGCTGTGACGACAAGCCCGTTAATGCGAGATCTGCGGGGGCCACCGTGCTGGAGGATCTCAAGGAGGAAGGAGGAGTCGGCACCGAGTTCTGGCCGAGTTGCAGGTTGTGAAGCATGGTCATAATGGACGTGAACTGCTCGGTCTGGGCCTCGAGACGCGAGTTGATTGTGATGAGGGCGTGTTCGAAGGCTTCTATGTGGAATTCCATCCGACCCTTTAGCATAAGAAGGGATGCACAGGAGCCGGAGGTCCACAGGAGAGCGGCGGAGGGCGCTAGCTGCTGAAGGAGCGCCGCAGCAGGAGGAGATCTGGACAGGGTGCGGAGTAGGTCGGCGCTGCGGATGACGGAGAGGCGGAAACCGGAAAGGTTGGAGGTGACATCAGAGAGGACGGTTGCTGCTGCAACAATGTCGACCGCGGCTTGTGAGGGTTGGGGCGCTGCGACAGTCGAGTGTTGTGGTTGGTGTTGGAATAGGCGATTGATTGTTGCGGACAAGCGAAATGCAGAAGAGCGATCGCTACCTGGTGTAGGAACGATCGATCGAGCGATACCTGGAAGGATCGACGACTATCGGCGCAGAATATGGCTACAAATAACAAAGAATACTCGTGCCTTCTTTTGTCGCGCGGTCTACCCGCTGCGGCCTCCTCTCCCTAGCCGCTTGTCCGCAACTCCTTGTTGTCCGGCCTTCTTGATGTTCGCCAGCCTCTTCTCCTCTAGCCGTTGCGGCCTCTTCTCCTCTAGCCGCTGCGGCCTCTTACTTTCTTGCCGTTGCAGGCTCTTACTTTCTTGTCATTGCAGGCTCTTACTTTCTTGTCGCTGCGAACTGGTCTTGCTGACCCCGATCGCGCTCTCTCTGCCGATCTGCGATTTCTTGTCGCGCGGTCTGCCGATCTGCCCTTTTGTCATGCGATCTGCCCTTCTCTCTGTTGTTCGTCGTGGGATGTCGGTTCTCTGCCATTATGTTGTCGCCACTAGCTGTTTCTCTTCTAGCCAATACGGTCTCTTGCGAACTTGCTCTACCCGCTGCTCTAACCGCTGCAATCTTGCTCTACCTGTTGTTCTCGCCGCAGCTGTTTTTCTTCTATTCTGTGTGGTCTTCTACGACCTTGCTCTACCCGCAACTCATCAAGGCCGCCCTCCTCTCTTGCTGCCATGGACTCCACGGAGGCCTTCTCCCTTCCTGCTCGTGTTGCTGCTCCCTCTCCTGAAATCCGCGATGAGCTTCAAATCACCACTATCTCTCTCAGTGGGAAGCACAACTTTGTGGAATGGGTACATTCTGTTCGTCGGGTTCTACAAACTAAAGGTCTTCTTCATCATCTTACTCGGGATGTTCCCCTTGCTCCCACCGACGACTGGCTTCGTGATGACGGCCGGGTCCAATCTTGGATTCTCAATTCCATGGACACCGAGCCATACCGCATAGCCATGTATCATGAGACGGCCAGGCGACGAGGGAGGAGCTTCACTCTCTCTATTCTGGCAAAGAAAGCTTATTGCATTTGTTTGACATCATTTCCGCACTTCAATCTTTGAACCCCAGCACAACAGACGACTCGACCTCCTTCGTGGCCAAGGACAAAACTCTAGTGGAGGCCTGGATACAACATCATCCTCCCTCCGCGGATCTCGCTACACAGCGGGCACAACAGGAAGCTGTGGAATTGCTATGATGATGGCTCGTGTTCCTCCTCATCTTTACAGCGTCGGAGCTCAAGTTCTTTCCTCCTCTACCACACCCTCACTGTCTGATGTTTGTTCTATGCTGCTCAAGATTACTCCACCATCTGAGGTCCAAGGAAATTACTTTCCAGCACTCCTCCAGCAGCCCCTTTTACTTACTTCTGCTCCTGCTCGTGGATCACCAGCTCGCGGAGGTCGTCATACGTCTCGGGGACGAGGACGTGTTGGGCGTTCTGCTTTTAAATGTACGTATTGTGGTTGAGAGGGTCATCTTGAAGCCACCTGCTACCGCAAGCATGATTTGCCTCCACACCTCACTGCTTCTACTACAAGTGCTCCTCCCACTGATGCTGCTACACAGGGTTCTGACTCTACCACTCGGCAAGATATCAACGTTCTCCGCACCTAGCTTAAGCAACTCCACGGCGTTATCGGTCGCTCGTATAGCTCGGTTGCGTCATTCTCCACTGAAGGTATATCATGTCTCTCTCATAGCCCCCACTTGATTGTGGACTCAGGAGCAACTCACCACATTACCTCCCAAAAGCCACCTCAGTACATACAGTCTGCCTATCCCAAGTTCATCACTGTAGCAAATGACGACACCACTCTGGTTTCCGGCGCTGCTGACCTTCGGCTTACCCCAACTCTCTTTCTCTCTCTCATCGGTTCTTCATGTTACGGGGTCCCCTTTCAATCTGCTATCAGTTAGTCTCCTTACTCAGGAACTAAACTGTTGTATAACCTTTTCTCCTTCCGCTTTTGTTGTGCAGGATCGTTGAAAACGGAATACCATTGGTAAAGGGCGGTTGTCAAATGGGATCTATCTTTTGGATATTCCTCCTACCGTTCTCTCTGCTATCTCCAATGTTGATTGGCATCGTCACCTTGGGCATGCTCCCCTCCTGATTCTCAAGAAGGTTCTTCCTAATGTTTCATTACAAGAGTTTATTTGTGAGTCGTGTATCTATGGCAAACAACATCGTACTTATTTTCCTCCTACATGTACTCGGAGTGATACTCATTTCTCTTTGGTGCATTCTGATATCTGGGGGCCCTATAAAATCTCTAGTATCTTTGGATATCACTATTTTGTAACTTTTATTGATGATTACTCGTGTATCACCTGGTTATATCTACTTCATGATTGTACTAAACTAACATATGTGTTCCGTACTTTTATTACTAAGACGTGTACGCAATTCTCGACTATATTAAAAGTAATTCGCACCGACAACGCTCGTGAATATACTAGTCGCATCTTCTCAAATTTATGCACCGAATTCGGCATTCTACATCAAACTTCGTGTGCTTATACCCCCCAGTAAAACGGTGTGGCCGAGCGGAAAAATCGTCACCTCCTTGATGTCGCCCGGTCACTCATATTTCAAATGAAGATACCCACAGAATACTGGAATTTCGCTGTTTCTACTGTCTGTCATCTAATCAATCGCATGCCCTCCTTCGTGCTCGACTTCACTTCTTCGTTTAGTCTCCTCTTTCATTCCAAGTCTTCGTTCTCCCTAAGACCTCGTATCTTCGGTTGTGTATGTTATGTTCACACTCTTGGTGCAGCCACTGATAAGTTGGCTGCTTGCGCTACCAAGTGTATGTTTGTTGGCTACTCCAGCACTCAAAAAAGTTATGTCTGCTACTCTCCTACTGATGTCAAGCTGATCGTTTCAGCAGATGTGACCTTTCTTGAGGATCAACCATTCGACTCCTCTCCATCAACACCGTCTCTACCTATCTCTGTCACTCGTCCTGTTGTTCCTGTCACGACTCTGTCTCTCCCACTTCTTCCTTCACCACTCCCGGCGCCAGCTCCACCACCACCACTTCTTCGTGTCTATACTTGTCGTTCATCTAAGACTAGTTCCCTACAGCAGCTCCCTTCTACCAATATCATCCTGCGGCCAGACGATTTAGCATCAATCTCTACGGCTCATCCCTTGGCGAATTATGTATCTCTGCATCGCCTCACTCCGCCACTCCTCAAATTTGTCACCTCTCTTTCCTACATTTCTATTCCTAACTCTATGCAGGATCCTCTTCAACACCTGGGGTGGCGTGCGGTCATGGATGACGAAATGACTGCCTTGGCGAATTAAGTATCTCTGCATCGCCTCACTCCGCCACTCCTCAAATTTGTCACCTCTCTTTCCTACATTTCTATTCCTAACTCTGTGCAGGATCCTCTTCAACACCTGGGGTGGCGTGCGGTCATGGATGACGATATGACTGCCCTCTGGGATAACAGACCTGGGATCTAGTTACTCTTCCTCCCGACTAGTCTTGTGTCAATTGTAAGTGAGTATCTATTGTCAAACATGCTCCAGATGGGACTGTTGAGCGCTTAAAGACACGTCTTGTGGCCCGGGGCTTCACTCAGCAACAAAAACTTGATTATGATGAAACCTTCTCCTCGGTCGCCAAGCTAAATACCGTTCGCGTCTTGATCTCCATAGTCGTGCATCGTTAATGACCCTTACATCAGTTGGATATCAAAAACGCAATTCTTAATGGCGATCTCCAGGAGACTGTTTTTATATACCAATCTCCGGGGTTTGAGACCACGGAAGTCTCAATCTTCGGGGTTTGAAACCACGGAAGTCTCAGGTATGTCTTCTTCAGAAATCTATATATGGTCTAAAACAGCCCCCCCCCCCCCCCCCCGTGCTTGGTTTGAGAAATTCAGTAAGGTTGTTCGCGAAATTGAGTTTACACGGAGCTCGGCAGACTTCTCCCTCTTCACTTGTCATCAACTAACAGGCACTGTGATTCTCCTTGTGTATATTGACGATATTCTGATTATGGGCGACGACTCCACGGGAATACAAACAATCAAGCAACATTTAAACTCAACATTTCAGACAAAAAACTTGGGAAATCTTCGATACTTCCTTGAGTATGAGGTCGTAAGGCGACCTGACGGCCTTGTTCTATCCCAACGAAAGTACTGCATTAATCTTCTTCAATATGTCAGCTACTCAGGGTGCAAACCTGCGGACACCCCTATGGATATAAATCAAAAGCTCTCTGCACATTGGTCTGATTCCAACCCACTGCTTACAAATACAGAGTACTATCGACGATTGGTGAGGAAGTTGATTTATCTGACAGTTATACGACCTGATATCTCATTTGTTGTGGGAGGGGGGGAGGGGGGGTGAGTCGATTTATGCATGCTCCTCGGACATCTCATCTCCAAGATGTCGAACGCATTCTCCGATATTTGAAGACTGCTTCGGAACAAGAACTCGTTTACAAACCATCGACCTCTCTATCTCTTGTTGCGTATTCTGACGCTGACTACGCGGGTTCTCTTGATAGGCCTTCCACAACTAGTTTTTGTACATACTTTGGTGGTCACCTTATTACCTGGCGTAGTAAGAAGCAGACTGGTGTTGCTCGCTCGTCTACTGAGGTCGAGTATCGTGCCATGGCAGCGATTTCTGAGCTAACCTGGCTTGAAAGTTTTCTAAATGATTTGGGACTCAAACTCTCATCTCCGACGACTTTATTTTGTGACAGTCAAGCAGCTATACATATTACCAAGAATCCCGTTTTCCATGAACGAACAAAGCATATTGAAGTTGACTGTCACTTCATTCGAGAAAAAGTTCAATAAAAGAAGTTAGAGTTGGAGCATGTTCCCGCTACTGGACAAGTTAACATCCTGACTAAAGTTCTCTCTCGATCGTTATATTATCAGTTCTTATCCAAGCTTCGTGCCTACGATTTGTACACTCCAGCTTGCGGGGGAGTGTCAAGGAGAAATGATAAAAGCCCACTCTTGGGACCCATGTAAATCTCTCTTTAGTCCCACATCATAGGATTGGAGTTCTCTCCTCTTTTCTCTTCCTATATAAGTGTATGTATACACGTAACCAAGTTGTACAAGTTGGAGAAATTAATAAAATTGATATATATTCTCTTAATTTTTGTCTCTTTTACAAGTCTAACTGCAGTGCACGTGTGAACATGAAACAACCATCCCAAATTAAGATCTTCCAATGAGTATTTAAAATTATAAAATATCAAAATACTGATTACACAATTGTTAACAAGCCCTGAAGAATAAAGAACATTTATATTCAGCCAACGAAGTGAGGCGCAATTTCGTTCAAGTGCGTCGAATGTGCTCCGCAAATTACGCTACGATTAACGGAAACAAATACTTATAATAATCAAATCCCAGAGCAAGAGTTCAAAACCAAAACATTCGAAGAGAAAATACAACATCCATACCTAGATTTAGGCTCCGTTTGGGGGGACTTATTTTCACCGGTCAAGCGGTTACGACCGCATGAACTGGGCCTTAATTAAGGTCTGGTTCATGCGGTCGTAACCGCTTGACCGGTGAAAATAAGTCCCCCCAAACGGAGCCTTACTCGTGCTTGTGGCGGCTAGAGTAGGGACGGGGAGAGGCGTCGGAACTTGACCATGACACGCTAGTGGCTCCACGACGGGGCTGGATGGGGGACGAGGTGAGGAGATCTGGGGGGGGTAGGGCTATGGGAGACTGGATCGGACACAAATCTGGTCTTAGGGGAGGGGTGCGGGTACAGAGTCATAGGGGGGAGGGGGTGCGGCCATTTACTAGAGGCAGGGGGTGAAGGGGGGATGTTGGGTGATTCCGACGCGGATCTGGACGAAGGATTGGGTCACCGGCCAGTGGACGGGGAGGAAGTGGGGAGGCAGGGGCTGGGTAGGTATCGGATTGCAGGTAGTGGACGGGGTTGTGTTGCTGGAGGCTGGAGAAGGCTGTGGGTGTCTGCAGGAGGCCGGGAAGAAAGGGAGGAGGGCAGGGGAAGAGATACCGGAGGCCGGGAAGAAAGAAGGCGGCGGACGGAGCGGAGCACGGGTCGAATTTTACTATTAGACCAGCCGGCTGCAAAGGAGCAACCACCGATCCCTAAAACAGTCCACAAGCATGAGTATATATCGGAGAAATAAAGTTAGGGCATCCCGATGGACGGCCCATAATGATCGGGCCGATCGAGGCCCAAATACAACACAAAATAACTAAAGTAATATAGCAAAAAGATTCGGAGCGACCATCCGGGCGCATTTGCGGACTCGGATCGCCCATATGGTTCTCCCTTCACCGCCTCCTGCGGGAATAAATGTGTGTGGGCCGTCGATCGCCATCAGGTTTGGTATATGAACTCAGCAATAGTAAATTGTGGTTTATGAACACAGTGGTAAACTATGATTTGTAAACATAAATCTATTTGGAATAATTGTGCTTTCAGTGAAGTCATGAACAAAGAAGCAATATTATATACTTGGTAACATAGTAGTGCGGCGGCGGTTTAAATGAGATGACCTAAATGCCCTTATGCATAAAACGGAATGAATATATATATATATAAAGAAAATCATTGATAACAACGATCTTGTATAGACGACAGACAATTGGAAGTTATCAAATAGAATAATCATAAGAACGATAGCAATCTCGCCAGCAACAATTTCTATGAAAAGAAACAAAAATATTCAGAATAAAAAGGCGATTGTTATGTGTAAACCTATTTTAAGTGCAGACCATTTTGATATATGCAGATCAAAATCAATTCACTCAATACCACAGTTTAAAATGATAGTTGTATGCATGTCAAAAGGATAATAAAAATTAACCACAAGTATACATGAGAAAGGGAAAACTCGAGATAACTTCAGCTGAAGCAAATTGGGAATCGAAATTGTGGATATATCTTACATGAATATGAACCATCCATCGACAAAAATGTAGAGAAAAGCGAAGAGAAACTATACGGGTGAAAACACCACCAAATTCGCAGAACCCACGGTGATCCAATAATAGAGCTTCTACCTAATCAGCTTCACCGCCACGGCGCCACTGGCCTACTTCATGTTATATAAAGAAACCAAGAATTGCGGATACATGGGTGGGTCAAAGTTTGACTCCTTAAACAACAAAGCTGGCAGGGCCTCTTGATGAAAAGATGATCGAGCGAGTCATACGATTCCTGGCTCAAGCGCTGGCTAAAAATTGGGTGTATAAGCATTTGTTGGGCTCAAAATCGTTGGCCTAGTAGTGTGAAGGTCTCAGGATTTTGTCAGTACAGGGGTCTGTGTGGATCGATGTTGATGGGTGGAGGGGCGATCAGCGTGAGAGTGGAGGCAATCATCAGCGTAGGGATCAGTTCGAAGGGAGGCATGGAGCGCTCTAAAGAGGCGAGTCGATCGGTGTGCGTGAGAATGATTTTCCCTATCCAAGTTTAGGGTTTATTTTTAGGTGCCTTTTTGGAATTTTTAATTACTTACATGGTCTGCACATATCATTCCAACACAGTAGCGAAATTTTACTTTTCCTCTCAGTAGCGACAAGAGTGAGGTTAAATTCCAACACATCTCATTCACATGGATTTTTAAGTCCCAAGGCTTAAGCATATACTAAGCATGAAAGTCTCAACATATTAGATGGGTATTTAAGTCCTAAGACAAGCCGGGGAAGTTATATAAATAAGTGCAACATAGGAATTAATGTAGAAAAACTAGAATAAAAGATGAGGTTGATGATGATGTGATAATCTTCTGGTACATTCTCTTGTTCTCGTCATGCGACGTATGTACATGCTCTAAGTCGTCACATACATTTCTACATTGTTGGGCACTGTAATGATGAACATATACAACCATCATATAGGGTAAGTTTTAATAGTCTTAGCATAAGGGGATGAAACATCTGCTAAAGTCATATTAAGCAATAATGAGGATGAACATAAACTAGAGAATATACTTGAATCCTGTCATATTGCTTGAAGCATCAAATCAATAACTCAACTAGGAGTAAAGGAAATACATGTGTGTAGTACCTATCATAATTTGATTAACTATCGAAAAAGATGACCCGGCAATTATTTTCTACAACCTTTTTCAAAGTGCAGGACCTCCTCTAGTCATACGCAAACACCAAAAAATGTTCCCAAAATTGCCTACTTCTAGCATATTCTCTTATCCAAGCTATAAATTATCAACTTCTTTCTAGTATGTAGTGTCAGTGTGGTGGTAGAATTATCAAAAGAATCTTCAGAATGACTATCCTGTTAATATATATTTGGACAATTAACGGGTTCGGAGGCTTAATGGGTCGGTTCGGATACACGGATATCCGATACCCGTAGATACTCCTAAGATTTGCCTATTTATACGCACCTACGGGCAACGGATAGGGGATTCCACTTTGATCACCATCCGGATGCTTCGAGCAAACCTAACAATCTCGAATCAAGCCCCTCTTGCTCGCGGTATTCCGTGGTGCGCCGTTCCGCTCCGTCGTTGCTATCGTTGAAGCCGTCGCAAAGCCCGTCTGCAGCCGTCTGGTAGATTTTCTTCTGGAACCGCCGCTTTCCTCTGGTTTTGGGCCTCTTCGCCGCAGCCTGCCGCTTCCCGTTGCTAGATCGGGATCAGTAAGTTTTCTCCCGCAGGATCTTGCCTGATCTGCTCCGTCTCTCAGCACATCGGCAAGGACATCATCCTCCGCCTCCGGGAAAGGTTGTTGCTGCCGTTTTTTGTCAGCGATCCTGGCGAAGGTGGAGCAGTAGACTGGTCGTGGCGCTGCCTTGTGGAGGGACCATCGCGTCGAGTGACAGCCCAGGCGTCGAGTGACAGCCCAGGCGTCGAGTGACAGCCCAGGCGTCGAGTGACAGCCCAGGCGTCGAGTGACAGCCCAGGCGTCGAGTGACAGCCCAGGCGTCGAGTGACAGCCCAGGCGTCGAGTGACAGCCCAGGCGTCGAGTGACAGCCCAGGCATCGAGTGACAGCCCAGGCGTCAAGTGATCCTGCGCAAGCGTCGAGTCCAGCCCAGGCGTCGAGTCCAGCCCAGGCGTCGAGTCAAGCTCTAGGCGTCGAGTCTAGCTCCAGGTGTCGAGAGCGTCGAGTGGACTAACTCAGGCGTTGAGTGCTTCTCCCGGCGTCGAGTCCAAGCTCTAGGCGTCGAGTGGCATTGTTTGGTGTCGAGTGGCACTGTTTGGCGTCGAGTGGACCTATCTGGCGTCGAGTGGCCCGATTTTTGGCGTCGAGACATCTCATTGACGTTCAGTGCTTACCGCCATCACAATGATGAAGGGGAGCAACTTCTCATCTCCGGTTCCGATGCTCAAATTCGAAAAGTTCACTGCGACAGAGTTCAATGACTGAAATTTGAGCACGCAATTTGGGATGAAGTATCTGAATGTGTTCTATACAGTCCAGTCTGATCGTGCTGACGTAATAGGGACTGATGATGAGGCACAGTGAGTTCACGAAGAGGACTTCTGTCGCGACTACCTGCTGAACTGTTTATTATCCAGCCTGGCAAAAACGTACATCAAGATGAAGGCTGCCAAGGAGATCTGAGAGACACTGGAGGAGCATTTCTGGCAAGAGGAGGACCTGTCTAAAGCACACCTGGTGGACAAGTTTCACTTTCACGTTCGACGAGGAGAAAGTCATTCTCCCTCAGGTATCGGAATTTGAAAACTTAGTCGATTCCCTTCACAGTGAAAACATTACTTTGCCCGATAGCTTTGTCGCGGTCACGATTGTTTATAAATTGCCTTTCACGTGGTACAATTTCAAAACTGAAATGTAGCGCAAGAACATGCAAGTTGGTCTGAAAGACCTCAAGCGCTTTATACGCATTGAAGATGAGAGCAAGACAAGGCACGCCTTAGAAACTGTTAACAAGCAGAAAGCTGCGGCTAACATAATTTCAAGTTCTAAACGTGCGCCTCATCCTAAAAAGACCAAACTTCCCCAAAATAGCTCACAGGTTGCAGGCCCAAGTAAAAAAAATTAAAAAGTTTAAGGGCAAGTGTTTCAACTGTAACAATTGTGAACATAGTGCATCTGATTGCAGACTTCCTAAAAAGGAAAGGACCTGAGCACCATAAGAAGGCAACCAACCAATATGGTTAGCCATGTTGAGCCATCCGACTTTGTTGTTATGGTCAGGAACACGAAAGACAGCACTGAGTGGTACCTAGATTTGGGGGCAACGTGTCACGTTTGCAACAATGTTAATCTGATGACAGGGCTCACTGTTGCAAGAGATTCTGTGACGGCGGCGAATGACGAGACAGCTGACGTGATGAAGATAGGGAACGTAATTTTGCATCTATTCTCAGGTAAGACTTTAACTTTAAAGAATGTTAAATTCATTCATTCATTAGCTGCAAATTTAGTGTCTATAAGTTTGTTATGTGATGCTGACATGTCTTTTATTTTTTGTAGCGATAGAGTAACACTGTCAGTTAACTCTCACTACTTTGGATATGCATACGTGCAAAATAAGATGTATCGACTAAGTATAGCAAACGAGATAGTTCAAAGAGTTCAAACAAACTTAGTTACCCCTAAGACTCTGTATGAAAGACTAGGGCACATGAACTATAGGAAAATGTTTCAAATAGCTATAACTCATCAGAGCACATTAAACACTAAAAACCAACATGAGAAATGTGAAGTGTGTGTTCAGACTAAGATCACTAGGAAACCTTTTATTGCGGTTACTAGGAGCACAACACTCCTAGATCATATGCATTCTGACATATGTGACTTTAAAAGTGTTGTCACCAGAGGAGGAAGTATATGATCACATTTATAAATGACTGCTCTAGGTTTCATCACATTTACCTTCATAAAACTAAAGATGAAGCGTTTGAAAAGTTCTGTCTTTTCAAAATCAGGGTAAAAAACCAACTAGACATGAAGATAAAAAGGATTAGAAGTGATAGAGAAGGAGAATGTGTCCACTGAGTTCAGATGTTTCCTTGTCTCTCAAGGAATCATAGCGGAAACCACTGCTCCTTACTCACCACAATCGAATGGTAAAACCGAGAGAAAAAATAGAACGTTAACAGAGATGTTGAATTATATGTTCCTCACTGCTGGTATGCCTACTGCTTATTGGGGAGAAGTAGTTTTAACTACAAACCAAATTTTGAACAAAGTCCATCATGCTAAGTTAGAGGTCACACCCTACGAGCTTTGGTTTAAGAGACTCCCGTCTATAACTAGACTTAAGACATGGGGATGTATAGTCTAGGTTAGGGTTTCCGATCCTAGAAGGTCTAAGCTTATACCTAGGACCAACACGTGTGTCTACTTAGGTTGTGTTGAGGATAGTGCTGCAGATAGATTATTAGACATTTTCAATAATATAATTATAGAATTTAGGGACGCAGTGTTCTTTGAAGATAAATTCCTTAAAGATAAAAACATGTTACTCCAGGTATGTAAGCAACTATTACTGAGAAATATCCTAAATCAGTACTGAGCACCTCCTATTGAGTTCCAGTAGACAATAGTGGCCTAGAGTCTCGAAGAACATCGATGAGAGAGAACTCCCAGAACCTTCGGTAGTGATTTTGTAACTTACCACGTCGAGACCGATTCATCTACCTATAAGGAAGCGATGAGATCAAGAGATTCACTACTCTGGAAAGAAGTCATTGATGAAGAGATGAACTCTCTTCTTCAGAACAACACATGTGCGTTAGTTGACAAGCCAAAATGAGCTAAAACTATATGGTGTAAGTGGGTTCTGAAAAAGCAGTTTCATCCCGATGGTAGCGTAGCTAAGTATAAAACACGTCAGGTGACTAAATGTTTCACACAAATTAGTGGGGTGAATTACTTTGATGTATATTCACCAGTGTGTAACTTAGCAACCATTAGGATTCTCCTTGCTATTGAGAATTTATTGTTCATCAAATGGATGTTAAGACTGCGTTATTGAACGGAGATCAGACCGAATAGATATACATGAGCCAACCTGAAGACTTCATAGTAGAAGATCACGAAAGTAAGGTCTGTTAATTAATCAAGTCACTATACGGACTAAAACAAGCACCAAAATTATGACATGAGAAGTTTGACTATAGTGTAAAGAACATGTGATTCATGTCGAGTCTCTCTATAAATGTCTTTACATACGTCATAGATCAAATAAAGTCGTTATAATATGCTTGTATGTGGATGATATGCTGATTCTTGGTTCTGATCAATCCGAAGTAGATGACGTTAAGTCAGGACTAATGAAAGAGTTTAGCATTAAAGACCTCGGTGTAGCTGAGACTATACTAGACATGCAAGTGAGCTTTGGAAAAAATGACATTTCCCTAAGCCAAAGCCACTACATCAAATCCATGTTGGATACGTAGGGATACAGTGAAAGTAGATAATTAGAGAGACCATACGATTATAGCAACCGCTTAAAGCCCAATGAAAGAGTTGTGGTTAGATAGTTAGATTATGTTAAACTGATTGGTAGTCTCATGTATGTTATGGTATACACTAGACCTGACATAGCCTTTACGGTCAACATGTTGAGTAGATTCACTAGTAATCCGAGTCAAGACCATTGGGATGCCCTCGATAGACTAATGAGATACCTAAAGCACACCCAAAAGTATGATATATGTTACCATGGTCGTCCTCCAGTCCTAGCAGAATATTCTGATGTATCATGATACTCAGAAATAAACGACAGCAAGTCCACTAGTGACTTTATATTCACACTACGAGGAGCAACTGTAGCATGAAAGTCCAAGAGGCAATCATGTATTGCACTATCTTCTATGAAATCTGAACTCTACGCTCTAGCTTCAACGGGAGAAGAAACAGAATGGATAAAAGATTTGGTGATGGGCATTCCACTGTCGAGCCTGAAATTGAGTTCTGTTGCAGTTTACTGCGACAATCAGGCTATTAAAATGATTGTTACGAACACTTTGTTCAATAGCAAAAGAAGACAACTATGGATGAAACAAGCTTGTTTGACCTCTCTCACGAGTCAAGGGATTATTACCCTAATTGATGTGAAGTCGAAAAATAATGTTATACACGTCTTGACAAAAAGCTCAAATAGAGCTTTTACAATCAAAACATCGGGGGAGATGAGATTAAAATTCATAGAAATATGAAATTTTCCTCTTATATTAATGGTTTAATTGTAAAAATTTATAGCTGCAACATTCAAGCACCTAATAACAAACTGAAAACCCCAAATAATTTCTTGATGAAATTTCAAGATGGTTGGATGTTAGTCATTCCACATTTGATAACTTAACATCTTTCTCATTGTAAGTTGATTCGAGAATTATTCAACTGGGAATAAAAAATCATTGTATAAGTTAATCTAATGACGGTGTGTCATAGCACATTATTCCACATTTGATAATATTGCAAATGACGGTGTGTCAAGTCATATGATAAGGTACATAGTGGTCAATAATGAGTAAGATAACAATGTGTGAATTATTAAAATCATAACTTGACTGGTCCTTTTGAGACTGGATAGAGATGCTGACAGTGTTACTTCACTATTGTTATAAGTATTAGGTTCATTTAGGTTGAGCTAGTTTACTTTGATACGTCACTGCATATGTTTATGAATTCATAGACTCTAACTCATGAAATTTCTTGCAGACACTGGTGAAAATGGAAGAGAGAAAGTAGACTTTGACATGGATGTTGATGATCTACTATTTGAGTAGAATTGTTATACATTTTTGATCCATTGCTATTTTTGTTTTCAGACTTATTTATTCCTGAGTAGCACATTATGTTTGGATGTTTATGTTACTGTTTTGTAAACTCTTATTTATCCTCTAACTGTGCTAACTCTTATGAAAATGTGCAAAGTCGAAAACTTTTCTTTTGTACTCTCTACTTTCTGCACTCCGAGACATACACGTTATTTGTCACAAATATATGAGAAAATTGTTAATGTATATTTGGACAATTAATGGGTTCGGAGGCTTAACGGGTCGGTTCGGATACACTGATATCTGATACCCGTAGATACTCCTAGGGTTTGTCTATTTATACCCACCTAGGGACAACGGATAGAGAATTCCACTTTGATCACCATCCGGATGCTTTGAGCAAACCTAACATATCCTACTTTCACATCTTCAGGCTACCGAAAATGAACAAGAACATAAGAAAATTTCATAAGAAAATCACTCTTACTCAGATTTTTGAAGGGATTGGCCGCTTAACATTATAGTTTAGAATCATGTTTTAGGGCCAGATCAGGTTCGAATCAAATTCATGTACAGGTATTAGGACTACTGTTGAAAAAAGGTATAATGGTACCCAACAGAGCAACCTGTTGTTGTATGTGGAATAATTGTGGGAGACTTGAAGTAGCTTTGAACTAATATGCAATTTGTCGGCTTTCCTGCATTACTACTATTATAATAGCATACTCAGATGAGTCAATTTTTGTTTCAAAGGGTTTTTGTAGATTTGGCAAAAGAAAAGGCTGGCACACAACTCTTTCTTTCTCAACACAAGAAATTTCCTCATGCTACTTTTCCCACACATATTTTTGGTTGTCATTCTCAAGGAATGTAAAGTTCAAACTTTTTGGTATGCTCGGGTTAACTTCAGTAACATTGCAGCTATAAAGTTGCTTTTCCTTTTTTTCGGCATTGAATTTGATCAAGCCATTGTCAATTCAAACCTCATACAGAAAACGGGTTTTAGGCCAACCTCACTCTTGTAGTTAAGATGGAATTGGTTTTATCAAATTAGATTAAATAGTTGACCAATGTGAATGAGATGTGTTGGAATTACATTATTTTCATGTTTTTTGTTCCTTTATTGCACTTGCTACTGAGAAGGAAAATGAATCAACTTATAGCTCATTTCCTCTTAGAATCTACTTTTCCTCTCAGTAGCGACAAAGTGAATCAATCTTGTACGATCAATGAACTACTGCCAGGTTAAATTTAGCAACTTCGGAAATCTTCTTGAACTCAAAGATTACTCTTATATATTACAAAACAACTCACTCTGCTTTGATTCTGATAAGACTAAACCCAAGTGCCATTGTTTATTTTAATTCTCCAAACTTTGGAAGAACATGAAATATGATTGCAGGTGCACAGGTAAAAAAAACAATTGCAGCTAGCAAAAGATAACTAATTGCACATACCTCAACTAAACCCTTGTGCAATGAAACAAATTCTTCATCTGATATAGACGTGAGTATAGACTTAAGCAGGTAGACATCTTTCTCTTTAAGAACAAGGGCAAACTTCCGCCAGACGAGTATATCTTGGAAGGGTAGGTCATAATAATCGGAAAGAATAACTGGAAAATATTGAAAAAACAAATTAAATTAAATTTCATCTACCAAACATTGCAGTAATGAAATATATAGAAAATTCTAATCATGGATCACAGAAATTCCTACAGCGAGGACATATCTTATTGTAATGTGGCAACCACAGTGAATGCTAGAACAAAAAAGAATTAACTTGTGAAATTCAAAACATAATCAAAACCAATCAAATGTATCGCACAACTATGTACCTGACATCAATGATATTCTGAAATCTCATGCCAATATTTATTGACCGTTGATAATATAAAACTAAGGATGGTGTTATGAATATTCCTAGGAAGACTTGAAAATGAAAACGGAATATTGAAAAAGAGATATGGAAGAAAATTTTAATAGCTTGGTCTCAGTAGATCAACAAGGGTACCGAAGCAAATCCTGTGCAAGCTTATATACCCAGCCTATGGTAAAAATCCCTTCGAAAAGTAATAAAAGATTAGCAAACCACATCAACAGGTGATATTATGAACTGTAAAGCCTTAAAATAAGAAGCTAAATTAACCATATTAGATCAAAAACCTTTTACTTCACGCAGCAGACTCTACCTGGAACACAACCATAGTGAATTGAGTCAGCTATCCGAGCACTATTGACCTGAGATCCACCAGGACAAATGCAAAACTTAGACTTGTAGAACTGTTTCTGATAAACCAACTCGCCAGTAGCTCGGCTTATTCGGTTATTGCTGATGGCAAGTTGTGTGTCATTTTCCCATTCGTGCGCAAGGATAACCCTTATCTTGGAATTTCGATGGCCAGCCCAAAATCCAAGAATTGTCCTGCAAAGTGGATGTTAGTTCTAAAAAGTGATTCTCTCTATGCCAAAGTGACTGCAATTCCTAATACAAACTAATAATTCATAGAAGATGACAAATAATGGAAATTTAATCAATTCATCATATGAAAAAAACTTTATAAACTATTTGGAGTCTCAGTGAAAAAAAATTACACCAAACATGGCCATATAAGTTGACTTGAAGATGAACAATCTATCTATGTTATATGATTTCTTAACATGTCCACATGGATATTTCTATAACTTGAAAGGAGTAAAATACTAATAAGACGTCCTAACCTGTTCACAACATCATTTCCTCCAGATGGCAAGGCAAATGGCTGCAGCACTTGAGGAAGGGCAACATCCTTATGTGGTATAAATCCAGCATTATAACTAGGAGAGCA
The DNA here is from genome assembly GCA_039513925.1 of Platanthera zijinensis. Lineage (NCBI taxonomy): Eukaryota > Viridiplantae > Streptophyta > Magnoliopsida > Asparagales > Orchidaceae > Platanthera > Platanthera zijinensis. The sequence continues at coordinate 153,224,176 of CM077090.1, read as the reverse complement.
AACAACTCTGATCGAATTTTTTATAAGCAAGGGAAGTCCTTCAAACGCTCTGACACCAACATCATGGCATGTAACAAGAAAATGATCTGAACCTAAGGTTCTATTCCAATAAGGGTATTTTCTTCTCAAACCATCAACATAGTTCTGGACTATAATAGTCATATTATCATAAGAAATGCCCTGCAAAAAAAGAAAGATACACTATGTAGCACGGGGTTGGAAACGGGATATGGGATACGATACAAAACGGATACGGGAAACGTGATTTTTAAAAAAATAAGCATATGGGAAACATTTTTAATACTTTTAAAATAAGTATTAATTAATATAAGAATAAGAAAACTAACAAACTATTTGTACATACATTGAATTGTAACAAAAAAATTTAATAAGGCTATATTATATATCATTGATATTTCATATAATGCTATAAATAGCATTCAAGAAAGCAAGTACCATAAAGAACAATATATCACACGTCCACATTCATACATCATTACATCAATTGATTTTGTTTTGTTACATTCACATGCAAAATATCAAGATAAAAAATTAAATATTTTGTCCAATAGTATCAACTTCATCATCTTCTTCAATAATCGAGAGCTGCAACTTTGGTTCATCAAGCGATAGATTAGCTATCTTGAGTGTACCTACATCTTTGAATGACTCAAAGTCATCGCCCGCAATATCCCACAATATAGATTCTCCTTCATTGTATTATTGATCACTTCTAGAAAGAAGTCGAAGATTGCTATGGATATTTATTAAATCTTCTGCACGTTGTGGTGTCATTCTAATCCTTTTCATTTAATGGATAAAGAAGTAAGTACTCCAATTTCTATCGGCGCATGGAGAAGATGATGGTTGTACTAATAGCTTCAATGCAATGGTTTAAAGCGAAGGGGTCGGCGAGCCATGATTTATCCACCAAGTCTTTCGATCTAAGAGATAACGATTTTGAATTGAATCATAATCGTTAAAATCCCTTGAATGAACTTTGCATACTCCCTGGTGACCACATTACGCTTCATTAAGCATGGAAAATATGTTTACAAGTATTTAATTCTTTCCTTGCTAACTTCCAAATCTTTATGAGGAGGAACTCTATTTGGATCCTCTGCTAGTCATTGTTCACTATAATATCTAGTGAAAAAAATTGAGTTAAAAATCAATATACAAAAGACAGAATATAAATTTACAATTAAAAAGATAAGTATCTTGGATTCAATGAATGCGCAAATCAATGAAGCGGGGTGTTATTCTTGTTCCAACGATCTACTAGGATAGCTAGCCTCAAAAAAGGTAGGCACATTTTTTTCTCTTTTCCTCCCATGAGAGTAGATAGTCTTCCTCACCATTTCAATCATTGTGTCCTACATATCATATACTAGGTGAAGACGGGGCTTATCTGTATTCCAAAAGTGAATCATATCATATATTAGAGAGGTGAATAAAAGAATATACTCAATGGAATCTCACCAATCATCATCCAAGACCGTCTCTTTCACATGTCTTGTCTTTTTCATATCATCATCACGATATAGAAGCCAATGATCACTAATAACCATTCTTTGGAGTCCATTCTTTATAATTTTGAATCGTTTAAACATGATTATAATTGATGCAAAACAAGCTTCGACAATAGATAATAATTTCAAGCTCACAAACTCATTAAACAAAGTTAATCTCATGGAATGATTCATTATATAGTTCTTAATGAACATGACACCAACACCAATATGGGTAATCCACGAACATTCCTCATACGTAACTGCATTATTCTCTGAATTCTTAGGGGCACATATGTTCTTCAAAGCTAAATTGAGAGTGTGCACCACACTAGGATTCCAAAAAATTGATGGAAACTCGCACTCAATTAGTTGGCCCGCCCCCTTGCAATATCCGTTATAACTTGAACAACCTTTTCATATCCGATTTCTAAAATGATCCCTTTGATCAAAGAGGTAATGAAATAATTGTCCTTTGTTTGACCTTCACAATTAACCGGCTTCAAGAACATTGCTTTTGAATCCGTTATTGTCATAAAATTAATGAGTGGTCTTTTTTGTGGATTGCTCCATCTGTCACTTACAATGCTCACTCTTTTCTATACCCGCATTCCTCAAATGAGAGCTAATCTTTTTTCAATTTTGATCTTCTCCTTCAACAACAATGTGGTTCTTAGTGAATTATATCTGGGTGGTACGTATCACGCAAGGTTATGACTAGCGGCAAAAGAATATGATTCCCTTCAATAAGGATTTCTTGCTACATTGAAAGGCAGTCCCGCCGAATAAAATGCCATAATAATTAAAGCATCTAAATGAGCTCTATCCTCATTAGTGAATGCACTAGTAATTGGATTCTTTTCTCTACCATTTGGATCATCATTTCTTCTAAGTTTATCGCCAACACTCCTAACACTTCCAACTACACTTGAACTACTTGAAGCTACCGGTATAAATTTTGAAAGTCTTCGCTCAATAAGCTCTTGAGCATCTTTATCTTCCTTCAACATCTCCTTATATGTAGAATCCGGAACCTTATTACATGCTACAATTTCTATACTCTTGATCCTCAATAATTGACCATTCACACGAGTGTCTGAGCTTTTATAAGGCTTACCACATAAATTATATATCCAACCTATACTTCCACCTCCTTTAGTTAACTTGTTCCCTCTTGCCACATATTTCCAAAGACACTTTTTGTCATTTTCAGTAATGTCTCTACTTGAATCCATGTTATGGAAGATAAGACCTAATTTAAACAATAATGAAATTCATAACAACAATTAGCATTTAACAACATACATACACAAATGAAGAAATATATGTTTCCAGGATAATGCATAAAAGTCTACACCTTGAATGTCGTGATTCATACTGATAAATAATGGTTGTCATAAACCAAGATGGGATGTTGACAAATGACAATTAAAAATGTCCACTAATAATATACTAGAGTTTCCCATAGACTCTAATTTAAAGTCACAATTTACTTTGAACCTAGCAAAACTACCAGGATTTGTTACAGTGCATATAATATACTAGAGTTTCAAACATAGTGTTTTACATCCTCTTTAGAATCACAACATATTTGATGCAGGATGGGTCTACGAAAGTACAGTTTGGCTCTATGAATGCTTAAGAACGATATAATGCGCATACAATTGTATTATGTTTAATTATAATTAACGTTAAAGTAAAGTGTGCTTAAATTAATCCCAAGTGAAAAATTAATGCAAGGAGAACAATTTCATGGGCAAACACATACAAAACATGGTTGTCAGAATCGCGATCCAGATCATAGGACCTTACAATCCTACGATCCAGATTTTGTAAATCGATCCAGATTTTGTAAAGCAATCCTCGATTCAATCCTACCATCCGACCTGATTTAACCTCAAAACAATCTCATCTAGGATCTCGATCCTGACAACATTGATACAAAGTAATATTCACAAGCAGGGATTGGAAATAATATATTTATCGAACAATATATTATAATATATTGTACACAATATATTGTATTGTCCATTTGACAATAACAATATATTGTATTGTTATTTTAACAATAACAATATATTGCCAATATTATTGTACTTTTAATTTTTTAAAAAAACCTATTATATAAAGATAAAATTTCATTTTTATAGATATTTGTCACAAACAATCATCTAAAACAGGCTGAACGTGCACTCAAACGACAGCGAAAACAGCAGGAAATAACGACGACTTACATTGATACTAGGTTTTTAGTGCCCACATCGAATCATGTAGAACGGTTGTTCTCCATGAGCAATCGAATATTTTCGAAGACACAACGAAGGCTGCTACCACGTACTTTGGAAGAGTTGGTTTTCCTCAAACAAAATCGACATTTATGGAATTTGGCTTTGGTGTCTGTTGTCGTGAATGAAGAAATAGTTGATGATGAAAACCAAAGTGACGAGGATGAGGAGCTGAACTTTTGCGAAGTTATATTATAAAGTTTATTTGTAACTTTTATTATTGGTTTTGGAAACTTTTGAAATGCTATATTATATTATCTGTTTGGAACTTTTGAAAAAATTAAAATATATTGTTTTTTCATTTTTAGCATTTACAATACAATATATTGTATTGCTAACATTGCAATATAAATATATTGTATTGTTAGCATTACAATATCAATATATTATATTGTTTATTCTCAAAATTACAATACAATATCAGATAGTATTGTTCCAATCCCTGTTCACAAGTACACGCCCTTCATCAAATAAAGAACAAAGTGTAAAATTGATATCAAATATTAACTTACAGAAGAAATAGGAATTGGGTCGTTGGCTTGTTGGGCAGATAATTTGGGTTCCCGCTTAAATCGAAAAACTTTTTGTAACAGTAATCTGGGTTGAAGAAGCAGGCTGGAGCTAATTCGAAGGTCTGAGAACTCTCCTGGGGTTGTTTCTGGACTGGCTATGGATGTAATTAGAGGTTTGGGGTTGTCGGTGTACTGACAGGGGGTGGCTGGAAGTGCTGGAGGGAGAGGACTCTAATCAAAAGCCACAATTTACTTTGAACCTAGCAAAACTACCAGGGTTTGTTACAGTGCTTATAATATACTAGAGTTTCAAACCCTAGCAAGAAGAAGAGGAGGAGGAAGAAAAAGAAGAAGTGGATGAAGAAGAGAAAAAAATAGAAGAAGAAGAAGAGGAAGAAGAAGAAGAAGAAGAGGAAGAAGAATAAGAGGAGGAAGAAGAAGAGAGGAGGAGCTTACCAGCGACACGATGACAACAGAACTTTTGTCGAGCAACAAAGGATCGTCGGGCAGCAGAGCTTTCGTCGAGCGATAGAGGTTCGCCAAGCACTCGAGAGCGGCAGAACTTTCGTCGAGAGTGTCGAGGGCGTAACCTAAAAAACAATCGCTAACCTAATATATGAGACAAGTTGCGGTCATTAAGCAAGAGTCGCGTATCCAGCATGCAGGATACGCGACTCCTAAATTAATTTTATTTATTGATTAATTAAAACATTTTTGGCATTTCAGATACGCGTTTCCAAGCATTTCCGGGCGTTTCTCGTATTTGATACGCGTTCGAGTCGACAAGTAAGCCATTTTTAACTATCGGTGCTTCATACATCCCAGAAAAATTATCAATAAACCTGTTTAAACAAAACAAAAGTTAAATATTTTAACCAAATCTATATGATGCATAACCGGTTAGATAAAGAGAGAGAACCAACGGAAAAAAAATAGCCCCACACAATAAAGGTTCAACACAAGGGTAAACAAGACTACAAGATTACGCAATTCTGACACACAACAAGGAATCACAAAAGGGTCACAATACTCTTTGCAAAAGACAATATGGTCCCAATACAATCATCAGTAGAAGAAATGCCACTGCAAATGTTCAAAAACAGTAATACCAAGTCCATATGAAGCATAACTAGTTAGGTAATTAGAGAACCAACGACATACAAAATAGTCCCATGTGATAAACACTCAAGTTTCAACACAAGGGTAAACAAGATTGCACAATCCTTACACACAACAACAAATCACAAAAGAGCCAGAATGCTCTTTCGAAAGAATATGATCCCAAATACAATCATTCATAGATGAAATACCACAACAAATGTTCAAAACTAGTAGTACCAAATCTATGTGATGCATGACCAGTTAGAAACAACGAATCACAAAAAAGTCACAATGCTTTTACCAAAAGACAACATGATCCAAAATACAACCATTCATAGATGAAATGCCACCACAAACGTTCAAAATCAGCAATACCAAAAGGATGAACTTTAAGAGGCAATAGAATGGTCAGTACAATTATAGTATCTTAGAAATGCACCTTTTTAAAGTCTCAATGAAGTCAACTTATTGTATAAGAACTTTGAAGCCAATCACAAAAAAATTTCTCCATATGATACATTTGCACGATCGGCCGCTCAACTAATTTTTACTAGTAAGTATCAGTTGCAGGAAGTAATAATGAGAAAACTCACCTTTCCCCTCATCTTATGACAGGAGATGGGGATGAAGAAAAGGTCGGCTTGATTTGGATCTTCTGTACGAAACCTACTCTCCCGGATGTTCTGGAAGAAGTAACCCTCGCTGGCGTACTTCCCAGTGAGCTTCCTGGGTGTCTGGTAGTAGGTATTTGGATCCCCATCAGGGTATATGTATACCTTGAATTTACTTTCCATCTCGGCGTAGCTCAACTGAAAAATCTCAGGAGAGTGGTAGGTTGTCGAAGAGGGGGCCGGCGGCATAGATTCTTCGGTTGATAGAATTCTTCCATCATTTGGGGCAGTGACGAGGAGGTTGGACTGATACTGGTTCTGAGACTGAAGAGGAGAGCGGAGGGATCTGATCGAAAAGAAGGAGAAGGAGAGGACGATTAGGGTAGCGGATGCGAAGATGCATCCATGGAAGGAGAATGAGGGGATGATGAGGGCGGTTTTACCGGCCATCTTAGCTGGTGATCTCTCCCAGCGGAGGCGAAGGTTTTGTCATCGGTAATGGGGAAGGTGGGCTTCAACCAGGAGGAGACTAGAGAGGGTGGGTTTGGGGGATTTCAGGACTGACTAGGTCGTGAGAGGTTCAAGGTCGCAGAAGCTATGGACCTGTTGTCGTCGGATCAGGATAAAAGCAAGGGAACCTAACAGAGAGGTCAAAGCCACCAACAGCTACCGGCCAACTGAAAGGGAGGGACTCTTCATTACCAGGATAAGAGGGAGGGCTCGGCAACCACAACCCTAGCCTCCTTCCACCTCTAGGTCAGCACCAATGAAGGCGATAGAGGGGTCTTCATGACAAGGAGTCGCTCTTCCTTTCACTCTCTCAAGGATGCACGACAATAGCCCTAGGAAGGGTCGCAAGAAGGGAGATCGGCTCTTTCCTCCTCCCACACGACAGCGGTGGCGACCAGGGACTCCGGCGGCCTTCAATGGCCGGCGACGGGGAAGAGGTAGGAGAGATTGGGAGTTTGCTGCTCGAGAAAACAACGGAGTTCGGGGAGGTAACTCCGGCGAATCGGGAAGAGGAAGATTGCGAACAGCGGACGCTTCATGCGTTGAAAAATATCACGATCTGGAAGCCGTTTTTTATTGTCGTGCAAATTTAAATAGCCATTATGATTATGAGCGTAAATAGGAGTGCAACAACTAGCAAAATTTTCAAACTTGAGTTTGGCGAAATTTTCAAAATCGAGCTCTAATCATTAGGAGTTTGAGTTCGAGTTCGAGTTCGAGTTCGACGAGCTTTTTTTATCTATGCTAGAGTTTGAGCTCAATGTCTACTTATTGAGCTCGAGTTTGAGCTCAATGTCTACTTATTGAGCTTGAGTTGCTCATGAGCTTTTTAAATCATGATCCTGATTTTTTTTATATATTTATAATTTTTAGAAATATATAGAAATAAGTCAGCTCGCAAGCTCATGATAAATAATAACTGAGATCGAGCTTGACTCGTAATCGAGCTCGAGCTCGAGCTCAACAGGCTCGAGCTCGAGTCGAGCTTTTTTTTGAGCCGACTCAACTCAACATGCATGCCTAGGTGTAAATTTTAGTTGCGCTTGTTGGAGCATGCGTTCCGCACTACTTAGTTTGAAAAAAACAAATCCTGAATGTATTTGGCATGGTGTGTTTATGGTGTGCAAATATAATAGGGAAAATATCCTGATGATTTTGATTTGAAGACGAGCAGCAGGTTTTCAAAGAAATCGACATCGCTGGTGATAGTTCACTATCGCTATGCGATAGATGATGTCAGCATGACGATGGCCATGACTCCACGTCCTGGACACGACACAACTTTCTGCGACATCACAAGTCGATATTGGATATCGCCGCGTGATAGGCTCACATCTGTGGATGATCTCCATCTTCCCGGCGCGGTTTTTGTAGAGTGGGAGACGTGACAGCTAGTGGAGATATCGCAGGCGATATCTCCTATCGCTGGGCGATAGCTCGATTTCTATATAATGGCTGGATTTCGGGAAATTTTTGTTACACACCTCCTGAAGCTTTCATTCTCAGGCATTCCCAACCAGTTAACTCCGAAAACCAGAAAAACTCCTAAGTACTCAAGAAAGTTCAAGGGCAAAGAAGAGACCGTTCGTGTACTTCAACTCTGACGATCTTCGCAAGGCTTCACCGGCTTCTTCAGTGCTCATGACCGGAGAAAGTTTTTAATTTTAGATTTCATTTTTGTATTCTTTTCATTATTTTTTATAAACGGTAGAAAATTCGTCGTCTTGTGAGTGACAACGAGGCTCTTGTGCGGTTTGGTGGAATTTACCGTCTTGTGCGCAGTTACTGGGTCATGGAGAGATGTAGGGGAGACTAATGGATGTATCTAGGGAGACTAGAAGATGTATCTAGGGAGAGATGGGCAATAACCGGTCGGTCCTTAGGAGAAGGACTGGTGAATTTTTTTTTAAAAAAAAATTCATTACTTGTAGCCTCGATTTCAAACTCTATTGAAATAAGTGTTTTTATCACTTGTGAAATAAAAAATATCATTGCTTTATTCTTGAATTTTCAAGTGTTTATTTCATATTTCTGGTTGCGAGAAAATTTGTTTAAGTCTCTTTATTATTTTTCTTAAGTTATAAGTGTACAACCCATATTTGTCGAGGGTGGACCCCTCTAGAGCCAGATCAGTCAGATTTAAAGTCAGCAAGTCAAGACAGAAGTCAAAGTCAACATGCAAGACAGGAGAAGGCCTGGGCAAGTACAGCGAGCTCCCCTCACATACTCGTTAGGTGGGTGGCTAGGCTTGTTACTCGCCTAGCCGAGCGAGCTCCCCTAAGAAGTCGCTTAATCACCAAGGCTGGAGCTATAAGTAAGACCCCCCTCTCTTTGGATTTGCCTATAAATAAGACCCTAGGGGTACGAGGTGACGGACTTCGGAATCTCGAAAAAGATCTCGAGCACTTCATTTCCTAGACTTCGAGCTGAGGCTTTGAATCCTTTCTTCAGAGACAGGTTGCGAGCTAGCGACTATTTATCTTAGTCGTCGTGACTTAGTTGTCAATCAGTCTACCTCGTACCCAGCTTGACTATTTTTGGTTGTGGAGGGGAAGCTTCTTCTAAGCATCTGGGTACGTGGTAGAACCTCCCTACCACAGCGTCTGGGGTCCTTTTTGTTGCCCGAATGTTTCTGCATCCTCGCTCATTAGTCGTTGAGCCTGACGGATGGGTCGATAACCTCAGACTTTCTTGATCCAAATTTTGGAGTAGGAATTTTCCCGGCTTCAACACTTTGGTGTGGTGAGCGTAGATCCCAGCCGAGGAGTAAAGTTCTACGAGTAGGTGAGATGGTGATTGGAGGCGAGCATGAGGAGATAGTCTCCAACTTGGCAGGAGTCAGCAACTCTGCGCGAGGAGGCGACTTTGTGATACTGATGGCATTTGAAGAGTTTGTGAGGAGGGTAGAGAGGAGCATCCTTGCAGGGTTCCCTCCTCGCCCCGATGTCACGGCGACCTCGCCTCGTCGCGTGATACCGTCGGAGGAAGAACCACCATCTAGGCAACCAGAGAAGGAGTGAGCTAGGGAAGGAGAGGAGCGACCCATACAGTCACGGTGCCATCCGACGAGTAGCCAAGGGATCCGGTTCCGAGATGCGAAACAGCCGGCGAGATACCGTGATACTCGTTATGGTAGTGAGTATGACGAGGATACTCGTGAGGATGAATCTCGCCACCGTCAGGGAGGGAGGAACCCCTTCTGTGATGAGATCCTAGCAGCCCCAGTTCCTGAAGACTTCAGAGAGCTCATCCTGAACAACTACTCCGACAGAGATGACCTGGTCAGACATCTCCAATGGTTCTAGGACGTTGTGCCAATCCGCAACATGACCGATGCCTTAAGTGCAGGTTCTTCTCCATTACCTTCAAAGGGTTTGTGAGAGATTATCTCCACCAGTTTCCTGAAGGTTTCATCTACTACTTCGAGGATCTGTGTCGGGGCCTGATGGCAAGGTTCGCAATGTCCAAGAAGAGGAAGAAGGAGACAACTGCTCTCTTCAAAATCGTGCAAGGGCAGCATGAGAGCCTCGACCACTACATCAACCGTTTCCAGGAAGAGGTCCTGGAAGTCGAGGAATTGGATGGCTTCATCCTGATGCTGGCTCTAAAGTTCGTCTTGAAGTAGGGCCTCTTCAGCCTGGATATTGGGTCCAAGCCCCCGAGATCTTTTGAAGACATGATAAAACGGGCAAATGCGTTCGTGTAGTAAGAGGAGAAGAATCCAGACTTCTTGGCAAGGTTGAATGGGGAAGACCAGGGAAGCAGAAGCATAGAAGGACCTTCGGAGGTGAGGGCCGGAGTAGTGCTAGAGAGGCAGGGAGAGAGGAGTACGAAAGAGCCGAGGAGGAGGGAAGAGCCTAGGAGGGCGGAAGAGCAGAGGAAGTAGGAGAGGCCTCACAGATAGGAAGAGAGGAGGCCCTTAGTGGCTCCAGAGAGAAGAGAGGAAGCGAGGCGATTCCAATATCCCATGAATCGGCCCACGTGGAGGCCCCCTATAAGGCCTTAGTTCCAAAATCTGGAGAGGAGGAATGACCACTAGTAGGGAGGAAGGCAAGGAAGAGCTTAGGGAGAGGCGATGGGCATTGCCCAACAAGGCAATAAGCGTTGTAATAAGGTTCAACTGGCGAGGAACCAGGTAGAGGAGATTCCCTTTTACAGCGATTTGCATTTAGTTAAGTGGCATGGGACTATGACCTGCCCAATTTTTTGGGAGGCAAGGAGGAGGTTGGAAGGCGGAGCGGTGGAGAATGAACAGCCTAGGCAGGAGGCTCCAGCTGGACTGGTAGCGTTCCATACTCCTGGGAGGAGGAGGAACGAGGACCGAGTCGACTTGGGAGGTCGCGGTGAAGTGGTCCACGACCCAGGAAGTGGGCAGGTAGGAGTGATCAATGGAGGAGTCAGGCTTGGAGTTTCCTGCAAGGAGAGTCTCCATCAGATTTACCGCAAGAGCATCGCCTCGACCTCTCAAGCACTACCGTCGATGGATGAAATCACTTTCTCCGAGGAGGACATGTTGGGGAATGAGAATCCTTTTCACGACACCCTTGTCATCCAAGCCGCCATCGAGGACTTTACCGTCGATCAAATCCTGGAAGACAACGAGAGTTTGGTGAATGTCATTTTTAAGAGAACCTTTGTCGGGCTGCAGGTGGAAGCATCTAGGATCCAAGCTATGGACGGACCCCTCTTTGAATTCTCTAGAGAGAAGAAAGAGGTGGAGGGAGGAGTGGATCTTCTTGTCACCCTTGGCGGTACTTCAATCTGATGCATGTTTGTTATCGTCGACGCACTAAGCTATTACAACGCCATCTTTGGGCGACCCCTCATCAATTACTTCAAGGCGGTTCCATCGGCATACCATCGATGCTTGAAGTACTGTCGAGGAGATGTCCAAGTGTGAATTAGAGGCAATCTGAAGGCTGCTAGGGAGTGCTATCTGAACGCTATCAGCACCATCAATTGGATGGAGGATGCGGAGAGGCTGGAGAAGGTCCTGGAGAAGGAGGAAGGGCTGAGAGCTATCGAGGAGCTGGAAGAGCTGGAGGTGATCTCCTAGAGAGGAGAGTTAGGGCTTTTGAAGAACAGAGGATCCCTGACACTAGAAGGGAAGATGGAGATGGCCGCATGTCTGCAAGAAAATGTGGACATCTTCGCTTGGAGTGTCGCAGAGATGCTAGAGATCGATACAGAGGTTGCCTGCCATCGCCTCAACCTGGATCCCAAAGTTCCCCCCATCCTTAGAAGTAGAGGAAAATCGCCACTATGCTGGCCAAGCCGATCCGGGTGGAGGTGAAGAAGCTGCTGGAGGCAGGTTTTATTTTGGAGATCTAGTATCCTGATTGGATCTCCAATGTTGTAATGATTAAGAAAGCTGGAGGGGGATGGAGAATTTATATAGATTTTTTGATGTTAAATAAAGCTTGCCCAAAGAATTGCTACCCCTTACCTCAAATCGATGCGTTGGTTGATTCAGCTGTCAGGTTTCTTGTGATGAGGTAAAGGCCATTTTGGAGTTGGCGTCCCCAAAGAATCCAAAAGAAGTCTAGAGGCTGACCGGAAGGCTGACAGGTCTAAGCTATTTCCTCTCTAAGGAAGGAGAGCAGTGCTCTCCATTTTTCAAAACTCTCTGAGGCAACCAGAAGTTCGAGTGGACCGCGGAGTGTGAGGAGGCTTTTGGAAAGCTTAAGCAACAACTAACTCAAGATCCTCTACTCCAAGGCCCATGGGGAAGCGAAGATCTCCTCCTCTACTAGGAGTTAGAGCGGAGGTAGATAGCTCTGTGCTAGTCAGAGAAGAAGGGAGGAAGAAACTCCCATCTACTATGTGAGTAGAGTGTTGAGGCAAGCAGAGGCGAGGTATCCTATCTTAGAGAAGCTAGTTTTTACCTTGGTAGTTTCGGCTCGGAGGCTCCGCCCGTATTTTCAGGCTCACTCCATCAAGGTTGTCTCTAATCATCCATTGTAAAGTACCTTAGATGGAGTGGAGCATTTAGAAAGGTTAGAAAAGTGGGCGGTAGAGCTCAGTGAGTTTGACATTTCTTATTCACCAAGGGTAGCGATCAAGGCCCAGGTAGTAGCCGAATTTCTGGCCGACTTCTCGGCCGAGGTAGGAGGAGGCAAAGGCACTCCCAACCCAGTCTCGTGGAAGATGTTCGTGTAGGAGCTTCAAGCAAGAATTCCATGGGAGCCAGAGTAGTGTTGGTGAGCTCTTAGGGAACTAGGATCGAGCAAGAAGTCGAGATCCTCTTCCCTGTCACGAACAATGAGGCAGAGTACGAAGCCATGATAGTAGGCTTGCATCTCGCCAAAGAGTTGGGAATCTGGGATTTCAAAGCCTTCACCGACTCAATGGTGGTCGCGTCACAGATCAGGGGAGAGTTCGAGGTCTGCGACCCTATCCTGTAGATATACTTGACTAAGGTTAAGGGCTTAATGGGAAATTTCAAATCCTTCTTCGTCGAGCATGTGCCCCGATAGGAGAACTCGGAGGCATACTATCTCTCCAAGTATGGCCCCAGGACTGGATGAACAATGACAGAGTTATTTCGACTGTGCATCGAGGAAGAGGAGATGATGGAGATTGAGTGGAGAGCTTCTTGGAAGGACCCGTTCGTTATATTCTTAACGACGAGTCAGCTTCCTGCCAGTGAGGGAGACCAGAGAAAGTTTTAATATAAAGCTGCTTACTACCTGCTGCATGAAAGAGAACTATATAGCAAAACAATTTCGGGTCCTCTAGCCATATTCCTGTAGAAGCTGAAATCCCTCGAGTGCTTGAGGAAATTCATTCATGAGAGTGCGGCAGTCACTCGGGGACTCGTACTATAGAGCAGAGGATTCTGAGGCACAACTACTTTTGGTTGACCATTCAGAAGGATGTAGAAGCCGTCTCAAAGAAGTGTCCAAAGTGTAACATCTCATTTCCTTCTAGACCCATTAACTTCGATTAGGATAGAACATGCGGTGAGAGAATGGGGTTAGGCTAGGTTTGACCCAAGGAGTTAGGGTGGATTCACATAGGGCCCACTTTAGGGTTCAATCAACTTTAACTTAGAAAATATTATGGGAACTGTAGGCGTTGAGTGGTCTCGACGTCATTCAACGAAGCGTCGAGTGCACTCGACGCCACTCGACGAATTTAACTTAGAAAATATTCTGGGAACTGTAGACATCGAGTGGTCTCGATGCCAATCGACGAAGCATCGAGTGCACTCGACGCCACTCGATGAATTTAACTTAGAAAATATTCTGGAAACTGTAGGCGTTGAGTAGACTCGATGTAAAGTTGAGTGGTCTCAACGCCACTCAATGCGGCGTTGAGTGGTCTCAATGCCACTCAACGCTGTTGACTTAGAAATATTCTGAATGTTGTTGGCGTTGAGTGGACTAAACATGGTGTTGAGTGGTCTCAACGCCACTCAACATTGTTGACTTAGATATATTCTGAATGTATTGGCGTTGATTGGACTTAATGTGGCGTTGAGTGGTCTCAACGCCGCTCAACGTTATTGACTTAGAGATATTCTGAATGTTGTTGGCATTGAGTGGACTCAATGCGGCGTTGAGTGGTCTCAACGCCACTCAACGCTATTGACTTAGAGACGTTCTAAATGTTGTTAGCGTTGAGTGGACTCAACGCGGCATTGAGTGGTCACAACGCCACCCAACGCTATTGACTTAGAGATATTCCGAATGTTTTTGGCATTGAGTGGACTCAACGCAACGTTGAGTGGTCTCAACACCACTCAACGCTTTTGGAATTAGAATATTTTCGGTCAGGTTCACCTGTATGACTGAACTGGGTTATCGGGATATGTGCTGATGGCACGTTTGAACCTGATCTCTTCAACAACCTATTTAATACATTGATCTTTTCAAGAAGACTTATTTAAAGAAATTATTGGCGTTCAAATACTAAGGAGACACGTGGCAAAGCAACTCAAACTAATTGGCGGTCCAACATTAGGCTGACACATGGCAAGCAACTAAAGCCCTAATTCTTCTTATGAAAAGGAAGAGACAAGAAATCCTAACAGTCACTCACCAAGGCCGCCATCATCTTCATTGAGCCCAGAGGAGTGGAAAACAACTGCTGGAGCTAAGAATTTGCTGGAGAAAGCAGAAATAGAGCTAACTTGCCGGAGCAAGGGTCGGCCATGGCTCACCACTACAGTACCCGCCGCCAAGCTCGCATCCAAGTCCATTTCTCCTCCCCTCCCTCTGTGCTAGTCTTTTAGATCTACTAGGAGAGATATCAGGCTCAATTAAGCCCGATGCCATGTGAGAAAAAGGGAGAAATACAAGCTTTTCTTCTTGCTTGGGTTTGCCAGAGGAGCCGCCTCCGGCGGCCATGTTGCCAAGAAACGCAAGCCGCCACCTCAATAGAGATGGTGGAGATAATCGTCGGTGGTGGCAGTGGCCCAGGTGGCCGGAAATGAGAGATCAACATTGCCCAGTTCGGGCTAATCATGATCGTCGACTGGAGGAGGAAGATGCATGGATGTCGTTGATTTAAATCTTATAAACTATAACATAGTATTATTGTTATGTGTATTTCTATCACAGTTAAACATCCACTTTCATGATAATTTTAGGCCTTGTAGAGGCATATTCATAGGAAACATTCGACATAGAAAATGTATCCCTAAGTCTTACCTTTGTTTTGACACCCTAAACTTGCAATTTGGAGCACTTTAGCTCCTTGTAGGGTCATTCTCCTAGGACTGCTCCTATACTAGGGCAGAACTTCAAATGGATGCCTAGGCTAATCTATAAGTCCACATGTAGTGAAATTTAGGTCAAGCATGTGTGTATACCATACTTAGACTATGTGCAAAAATGAGAATTTTTGGAGGACATTTTCCTATAGTTTTAGTCATTATTTGATTTATTAAATAATTGTAATCTAGGGAGTTTTACAACTCCAAATACCCTCAAATTTGGGTGTCATGGCTCAAAGGTCATCCTATGGCCTTGGCAAAAATTTGGAGCCATTTGGATCTCTGTATGTTAAAGGATCTAACATGCATGGTGGAGGTAGATTTGTAAATGGTGTGCCAACAGTAAAAATGGGAAAATGGGAAATTAGCCCCTTTGGCCCAAAGCTTGTCCATGAGATTTTGGACAAAGGCTCATAGGGATGAAATACACCTCCCACAAAAAGATTGGGATTTTTGGGACCAAAAATCCCATAATTTTGAATTATTGAAAAATAGGCTCATTTAGAAATAAAAATGAGAAGTAGGGCTACTTACCTTAGGAAATTCCAAAATTTTGATACAAGCCCTAATAGGTCATTTCACATCTCTGGATAATTTTTGGAGAAAGTTTGAGATTTATTTCTTATGTAATTAGCATATTTACAATTCTATCTCTTTTGGGATTTAAATTAAAAGTAGGGGTAATAATGTTCGAAAATTATGGAAAAATGTAGACTCTTATTTCTGTGATATAAACTCTTGTGAATTTATTTAAGAATTTTTGGATGATTAATTATGCTGAAAACCTTAGTAGTGGCATTTTTATAATAATGTTCACATATAATTATTTTAGGTCAAATCACTGGCTAGGAGTATGAAATTCTATTTTGAGTATTATAATGACAATGTTAATCACCAGTAATTTTTTATGAAATTTTAGTTGAATATTTTAGGTATTTCATTTGGAAAATGGAATAATTTGTAATTATAATCATAAATAGAAAATGAATGGTAAATCAAGTGGAAAAATTAGTATCTTTGATGAACTTCCATTTTTAACCTAGATGAACTCCAGGTAAATTATCTAGACATAATGGACCATTGGATATAGTAGCTCATGTTCAAAGTGACCTTGGTCACCTAATTAAATGATTTAATTTATGGTCCTAAATACTTAGAAAAATGATGAAATTCTAAATGGTCAACTTCATACACATGACAAACCCATGATAAATATTTAGGGGCATTTGGCCTAAGGAACTAGAAGTCATCTCATACGGGTTAGAATTTGATCATGGGCTGCGCTTAGTAAAAAGTGACGTGCAACTCTAGGACCCACAGAGAAAATGATTGGTGGTTGGATTGAGAGATGTATTGGGAAGTTAAAACCCTGCTTGGTGTCACAAGTATGTCACTACATAGTAACGAGTGATAGAGTGCAAGCCACAAGGAGAACAACTATAACGGGGCCCAGTGAAAGATCGTCGCTCTCCCAATCAGTACCTTAAGTCATTAGGTTTACTCAAGAGTAATAATGAGATTAGGGTATTAATAATGGGTAGACACTAATAAAAGTAAGTGTCCTTGAGAAAAGGAGCTTTGGGCTTCAGCTCATCGTAGTTCCTAGTGCCCTCAAGAGCTCTTCACCGGGCATGCCCTGGGCAGTCCAAAGATTAACCCTATGCTGCTACGTATAACAAGAATTAAATAAAATTAGTCTAATAGGTTAAGGGATCGTTGTGACAAACTCACCCGTATAGGGTTGACGGGTTTCAGGATGGGTTTAGTCCTGCGAGCTGGAGGCTCCAGAGATTTATTTCAAGACGGGTTGGTCCTACAAGCTCGAGGCTCGGGTTTGAAATTACTTGCATGTGCATAGAACATATTAGTGGAGGGTCATGCGGTACTGGCCAGTCATCACACCGACGGCAACACAATGACTCTAGTGAGGTGTGAGGGTTTGAAGGGCCAGTAGGTTGTTTTATATTGCGGTCTGAAGGACAATCCCCGAAAATGCACACTCGACCTAAAGACTGGTGGATATGGCCAACAAATTAGTACGCAGAGACTCTAGAGTGCACCTCATACGTGTACAGAGGCGTACGAAAGGTATATGCCTAGTAATATGTATGTCTGTCTAAGAAGTGAAGACACCCGCTCCACTGCTGCCGTAACAACAACGGTGGTACTAGAGAGTTCAACTAACTCCAAAAAGTGGGAACTAAAGGTCTGTGATCACAAAGTTGTGTGTGTGAGTTGCACTTATATGAATCATAGCCTGCATAACACATCATAGCATACATACATACTTAGATCATACGTACCACAGATCTTTATCATATAAATTAGTATGGGCTCTTTTATATGATAAGTTATATTCCTGAAACCTCAACTTATAAGTTTGTATGAGCATTTATATAAGTTAAGGTACTCCTGTGATGGTAGTGTAGTAGTAGATAGTTTACATTTCTGCTCAGTACTTTACCTTACTTACCTTTCAGCATTTCTTTTCAGTACTACTTTTCTTACTTCCGTACTTGTACTATATAGAACTGGTAGCGTATATACTATCATGATAGAGTAGAACTATTATCACCTGCTTCCATTTTGATACTGCTTTGTTGTCCTCCGCTTTCGTCCTCCCGCACGGTGTCTAGGAGTCGTGGGAGTGAGACGAAGACAAAATGACTTAGTCTTTATGACTAACGGTCGGTTGTGACCGTATCATTTTAGGAGCTCGAGGAGTTGGAGCGTCAGCACGACCAACAGGACGAGGTGGCAGGACTTGAGGAGCAATTGCCGCACACTACTACTACCGCAGTTTAGCATCAGGTGATGACGAGTGTTTTAGTTACAACTTTTGTTTAGTGTTGTGTGTGAGAGAGAGAGAGAGATTTGATTCCATTTTGGCATGTACCGGGCATAAGCCCTAACTCTGCTTTTATACTCATTGTGGACTGCTGTACTTTTCATCTTAATATTATGATGATATTGTCGTAGCTTGTTGACATGCTAGTTTTTATTTACTACTAGTTATACTTCTTTTCTCGATTGACCAACAGGTTAAATGATCGTACAAGCCGACAGGATCAACGTCTTGCGGTGTCGACTAGCCTATGTGTGTTAGTATCACCAAAAGAGGGCGGTTCTGGGCATAAGACCAGGTAACCTCCTACGTAAGGGGAGGGTTCTTACAAACTGGTATCACTTAACAAATGATCATATGAGAAAGAGGACCACAACACTAGAACACCCCGCTCGAGCATTAGTTTGCGGACAAACTATGCAGCGGAAGCAATGGTGTGGCCATGTGTAAAAAGTCACAGAAAACAGTCTAGTTAAAAACAGTAAGTTAGGCCAATCCTAATATAACCCTTACTTCTGTGTAGCCCCCATAGGTCGTCGTACTACAGGATGTCATTCCTCCCCCTACGGATGCCACACCTTTCCAGCAGACGAAGATGGGGCATACTCTGGCGGCCATCATCGATGCCTTCAGGGACCAGCAAGCCCCAGTCCAACAACTAAATCCTGGATCGAGTTGGCTAAATGCATTCAAGAGTTTGTCTCCGCCAATGTACTACGAGACAGAGAATGCATCGAAGACAGAGGAGTGGCTAGAGACCATTTAGGAGATACTGGTAGATATCAGCTGCTCGGTAAATAAGTCGGTTTCCTTAGCAACATCCGCACTAAGCGTTCATGCAAAGAGGTGGTGGAAGTCCCTGCTAGACTCCACGTATATTGATCGGGAGCTGTTAGACATCACCTAGGAGGAGTTCAGTGAGGTCTTCTTAGAGTACTTCATGTCTATTACAGATAAGATGAGTTAGAGGAGGGGTTCTTGAACCTCAGGAAGGAGAGCAAATCAATGATAGAGTACCAGAGGGAGTTCCCCCATCTGGCCAGGTTCACGGGGATTCATGATTTGGGTGATAGGAGGTACGCAAGGAGATTTTACCGAGGAATTAGAGACTCTACGAGGCAGTCTCTAATATTCATCTCGCTTGACACTTCGGCTTAGATCATCGAGATGGCAAAGAAGCTGGAGGTAGATCAGCTGATGGTACAGAGTAGGGGAAAGAGACCACTGGATGGGTCATCCTTTGGGGAGAGCGATCAGGGCTCACAAAGAGGCAGAGTGATGAGCCACAAGAGGGGTAGAGGATGTTATCGTCCTAATTTCAGGAAGGAGCAGAGGCCTCCCACAGTATTAGCTCCACCACCACTACAAACCCATGACCCGATGAGACAGGATGATCGTGGCTACCAACCAGTGATTTTCTATAGGTGCCGACAACCGGGGAACATTAGGGCTGACTGACCTCAGCCCTTTCATCCACCTCCACCTCCAATAGCCCCTCCAGCACAGTAGGGCCGAGGCCGAGGACGAGGTTTATGACATTATGTTAGAGTGATGAAAATTTATAGTTTTAAAATAATTCCAAACTATATCCCAAATTAGGTAAGTGTACCTATCGAAATATAGTATAAGAAATGTCGTATTTGCCCGGGGATTGTTGAGTAATCTTACTCACAAGGGAGAGCTATTATCTTATCTGACTAAAAGTGGATTTTGTGAATTACGAGAAAGAAAACGTTTAACTAAAAAGGAGAAATTCGATGATGGGTAAGCTATCACTTGATCTAGAATCTCCTTGGATTAAAATAGACCTTCATGAAAATATAGTATGCAAGTCTCTTAAATTACTCACTCGACCGTGAAGGTTCCCAAATTACAAAATCATCTCTCTCGAGCTCATATTTTTGACTAACCTTAGGTTGATTGATTAAGACCTCTCGGCCAGTCGAAACCTCTAAGCTTGCTTTAGGAGGTGAACCCCACTATTGGATTTGACTCCAATTTGGAAGATTTATGTCGTCCTCTCTCGAGGAGTGCATGCAATTTCTTTTATCTTTAAGTGATCTCCTCGTATCCGCAACCTCTCGGTCATTTAGGATACAGATCTTAGATCGAAGAACATATCCGTAAAATATGAATTCGATACAATAAAATTCAAAGATAAATTGTTAGTGAGGAAATAATGAACTTGATATTTTTGGTAAAATTGAAAAACTTATTTCATTCCAAGGTTCATCATGATCAAGTGCTAATTTGAGTTTAACTACTTATCATGATTAGGGAATCACAAAATAGGGGAGAGAGAGACATGATTGAATGAAAAACAACTTAAATTAAAGCTTATAAAATATAAGATCTAGACTAGGAAATGGAAATTGTAAGAAATAAAGCAAGAAAATACAGAACTCCAACTCCCAAAATCTCTCCCCTAGCTTCTGAAATTGTCTGAAATTTATAGGAAAAATTGCTGGGGAGTCACACCCGTGACCTAGGGCTGTAAGGCTCGAAACCGCCATCTTCAATGTCACGGGAACGTTGGAGAAGCACCGCCAAAAGTTTTTAAGTTGCAGGTCATGCCCCTAGGTCACGCCCGTGACCTATGACATGTCTTATCGGTTGCTGGAAATGGCAGGAAGCAAAAATGACGGGAATAAATCTTACAGTTCATAGAAGGGTCACACCCTAGTCACGCCCGTGACCAGGGCATGTAAGCTGGAACGGAAGTCTTGCGTGAACGGCTGCTTGATGCTGGAAAATGCATGTAGTCACGACCTGGGTCACGCCTGTGACCCAGGCGTGTACTTTTAATCCGACGTGGCAATCGTCCTGAAGTTCCTTCGGCTGGCACACCCGTGCATGGGTCCCCACCCCTAGGACACGCCCTTGACTTAGGGCGTGTAATATAAATTTGATGCGGGGAGGTTCTGTATAGCAGTTGGGCGGCATGGACCGTGACTATGGCCACACCAAGGTGATACGCCCGTGTCATGAGGGCCACGCGCGTGACCGAGCTGTGTGTTTGGAAATTTTCCCTTTTTCTCTAGAAGTGCTCCTGATCAGCTCTACAAGATTAAAAATATTATTATTAGCCCAAATAAGTACAAAATATCAAAAGAAGTTAATTAATTATTTTATAATATAATATTGATATATATATAATAACTAAATATCAAATTTAATACTTATCTAAAATAGAGAAATAATTAGAGTTATCAAATACCTCCATACTTATCTGTTTGCTAGTCCCGAGCAAACAACTTTTTATAGGGAGTAGAAAAATTGTAATGCTAGAAAAGAAAATTGAACCTAAGGAGTAAAATGAGAAGTCTTATGCCTATGCTTGTAACTATTTTAGCAGAAAAATCTACTCAGTATACAAATTAGTTTTTACTTTTCTTAGAATGTGTTTCCATTATTAATTCTACTTTTAAATTTAAAATCCGGTAAATCTTAAAATCATATTTAGGGGGAAAGTAGCGCGCGTACTAAGATAACATTGCACAAATCGAAGATTGAGATACCATCCAAAGAAATCCATCAATGTCGATGACCATAGGCTTGCCCTTTCACACTTTCGTCACGACACTAGTTTAACTTATAAGCACAAATCAATAGGACTTAATTAGGTTGAAACATAGGCTTAGGCTTTCGGTGAGGAAAATCAAAGATAAAAACGATGACTAGTCACACCAAAACCAAAAGAGAGCTTGCACAAAAAAATGTCATGGCTTTATGAACGCAGCCAATTCACAAATCCCTTTGTTTCTTTTCCTTATTTTTTAAATCACGTTGAAGATTTTTCTACTTCCTCTTTTTTCATGTTCTTTTATCTATTTCTTTTTTTTGAAGAGGAGGAAAAATAAATCAACTTTTTTTCAATTAGCCACCAAAATAAAATGGCTCCTAATCACTCACAAACCGTTTCTGTATATATATTTTCAAGCTCGTTCTTAGGTGTGCAATTATGATGCTTTTTAGGCTTTGGTAAAGTGCTTGGTGGAGCTAAAATAAAAGATAGGGTAATAGACTCAATTTGGCTTAGCAAAAATAAAACATTAGGTACGGGTGCAAATTCTCAAACTTGCCAAAAGAAGTGCCTAAATTATATTTATGATAATGAGTTTAACTTATGCAAAGTTTTGAGAATAGCTAGAGGACAAGTTCTAGACATCGAGAAAGAATACCCCTTTTTTGATCCGCGAAATATCGCTCTAGTAAACTTCTACACACTCTCCTAAATTATTTTTAAATTTTACCGGTTTCAAAATGAAAGTAAAATAAAATATTTCCACACATTTCGAAAAATGAAAATCTAACTGTTTGCTGAATATTTAGATCTACATAAAGTTCTACTAACACGTGCACTTAACTAGGAACACAACATGAATAAGAGTTTTACTCTAAAATTCAAATTTCAATTAAAACACGAAAATCCTCTAAACACTATGTAAAAGTTAAATTACTATGAATTTTGCATGTGAATAGATATAGAAATAACGGCTTCTTTAATTTAATCCTAAATATAATTTTTTACTTCTTTGACTTCTCGAGGTATTCCCTGTGAAGGGCTCTCACGGGTACTAGGAGGTAAGATGGGGTGATATCCCAAACGTCCATTTCTAAGAAATTTAATTTTCGATTTTCTAATTTTTTGAAATTTTTTGAACAAAAGAAATAATATCTTTTTTTGTGATTATTTTTTTTTAAAATTGTTGATATTTTCTAGATTTTTTTGTGATTTTTTTTTAAAAAAATCAAAATAAATAATAATAGATAATAATTTTTTGTATGTTTTGCTTGAGAAATATCCCCCCCATACTTAAACAATACATTGTCCCCAATGGAAAAACAAGTAAAGGAAAGAAAAAAGAGATTTCCCTGAAGAGGTCAAAGCAACACCAAAGTGTACCTGAAAGACATGACTGAAGCAAAACATAGTTTTGAAATATATTTTGTAATAAAGATAAAAGATACATAGAAAGTGCGGATAAGAAAAGATATAGGAACATTCGACCCACTATAACTCCAAAGAAAAGAACTACTCCTCATCGCTAGCTCCCCTGCTCCTGATAATAAGTTCGCAGATCCGTAAACTCACGTGTAATATGCTCCACGGAAGAAGCGTGACTCTGCTCCAGCGTGGCAAAGCGTCCATCAAAATGAGTAAAATGACCGTCAAAATGATTTTAGGCGAGTGTAAATCAACCCAAATTGATGATCCCAATAGCTTTCAGGACCGGGCGCTGAGGTAGAGTGCAACGATGGCGGCGAAATCTGGGGAGAGTGAGGAGCATTGCTGGGACCGACATCAAAATCAAGATATAGATCCTCGCCACCGACTGCTAGGGGTATAGCCTCAAAATCGCCATCACGTCATCACGCTAGGCCGAGGGCCTGGAGGGTCTGGAATTGAATTACTTGCGGCGTTTGAACGCAGTTCAGTCCCAGAAGAGTCTCCCAAAGACCGATCTGCTCAGCGAGATGAGTGATGAAGTTCCCGTCGTGCACCGCTCCCAACCTCGCATTTTTGGCTTGGTACCGAAAGAAAATTGCGAGCACATGACCAAGGTTGAGTGGGACCCGGTAAAACATACTATATAAATATAGTAAATCTGTCCGAGACACCACGTTATGGCTGTTGCCGCGAGCGGCAAGAGTAAAGGTGAGGAGGTTGTAGAGAATGCGCAAAGCGGGGCAAATGAGGTGGCTGCCTTTTGATTTCTTTGGGGTGTAGGGTGAGTGTCATTACTGATTTCCGACCAAAAGGTGGGAAGATGGAAATTGGAAGGGAAATCAGTACGAAGATCGAGATAGGCGGGAGAATGGGAAAATCCCTCCGAGCAAAAGTCCATGGTGACATTGAGTTGGCGGATGGTGAGCTGATGCATCACCCCACCTAGGCAAAAGATGATGAAATTGTCATTCGCTGCCCAACGGAATTCAAAGGAAGCCAAGAACTTGACGGTGAGCTTAAGGAAAGTGGGCTCCGAAATAGAGGAGGGAATTCCATCCAGGGGTGGATAGAAATTCCCTAACCAAATCCGCCACTCCAAATGTCGCGAGGATCGCCCAATCCAAGATCCGGAATACGCCAAAAGGTTTGGCGCATAATCGTTCACTCTGGTCCTGCTGGGTGGAGTTGTCAAAGAGGAGCATCCTTCCGCCGCGGCGGGATCCGCGGGGAGCTCGGAGGAAGAGGATGTGGAATGAGGGTGGTAGCGAGGCATGGTGAGAAAAAGGTTAGAATTTCGGCCAAAGATAGAAAGGAAGAGTAGAATGGAGGCTGGATGGTGTGGGGAAAAGAGAAGGGGAGAAATCCTATTTGTAGCAGTTTTGGGTCAGACACGCCCCCCTGTCACGCCCGTGATAAGGGGCGTGTACTAAAAAAATAATAAAAAAGAAAAAGGGAATTCGAGGCTCCCCGCCTCGGATTCGCGGGTCACGCCCTAGAGTCACGCCCGTGACTCTGGGGCGTGGCAGACTAAAATTAAAATAAAAGAGAATCTGAGGCGTGACTGCCTCAGATTCGCGGGTCACGCCCCAGAGTCACGCCTGTGACTCTTGGGTGTGGCAGACAAAATTAAAGAAAAGAGAATCTGAGGCGTGACAGGGTCAGCGCCTCGGATTCGATGACACAGGCCTGGGTCACGTCCATGACCAAGGTCCGTGAACGAAATTTTTTTTTATTTTTTTGTTTTACGCAGCTAGGCCAGACAGTTTCCGCGTATGTCACGCCCGTGACCACCTTGGTCACGCCCGTGGCATGCCCGAAAGACGGATAGAAAAAAATGCGCTCTACGAAACCAGTCTCGAGTTTTGCAAGACGAACCATACACGCCTCTGTTATGCCCGTGACCCACAGGTCACAGCCATGACATGGGCGTGTACGAACAAAAGTGCAGAAATATTTTTTTCTCTTTTTTTTGAATTTTCATATTTTTATATTTTTGTGATAGAAATAAAATAAACTATATAAAAATTACCGACGTGAAGAAATCACATGAACTTTACGTTCGAACCCGACCGATCGTCATGCAGCAATGAACCTTCAAACCTGCAAAAACTTAAATATAAAATAATAATAAAAAGATAATCATGAGGTGCCTCCCACGAGCGCTTTGCTTATGGTCGTTGAGCTCGACCTTTGCGGCGTGCGCTTACTACGGGTTAAACAAGTCTATATTGTCCAAGCGTTCATTAATATTATCACCGGAGAAAAATAATTTTAACCGGTGCCCATTTACTTTGAATTCACCTCTTTCCGGATGCGAAATGAGTACCGTCCCGTAAGGCCAAACCTCCTTAACAAAAAAGGGGCCGGACCAACGAGACTTAAGCGTACCCAGAAATAAGCGTAAGCGCGAGTTATAGAGAAAGACTTGGTCTCCCGGTTGGAATTCTCTTGGGTACTTAATTTTTCTATCGTGATAAAATTTTATGTGTTCCTTATAAAGTTTATTACTTTCGTAGGCGAATGATCGCCACTCATTGAGCTTGTTAATTTGGAATTTTTTGAAGCTCGGATGACAAATTTTCATCTAGATTTAAAAATTTAAGCGCCCAAAAGGCGCGGTATTCAAGCCCAACCGGTAAGTGGCATGCTTTCCCATAGACTAATCGAAATGACGTACAACCGATAGCAGTCTTGTACGCTGTCCGATAAGCTCATAGTGCATCATCAAGCTTAACCGACCAATCGTTTCTATTAGTAGAAACCGTTTTTTTCTAAAATTCATTTTAATTCACGGTTATCTACTTCTACTTGGCCACTAGTTTGAGGGTGATATGAGGTGCCTAACTTATGTGTAACGTCATATTTAGATAAAACCTTAGCTAATTGTGCGTTATAAAAGTGGGTGCCCCTATCAATAACTATCGCACGCAGAGCTCCAAATTGTGAAAAGAGTGTTTTGAGGAATTGGGTCACGACTCGGGCATCATTGGTGGGAGGGGCTTGTGCTTCTGCCCACCGTGACACGTAGTCGACCACTACCAAAATATATTTATTTCCAAAGGACATTGATAACGGTCAAACAAAGTCGATCCCCATAAGTCAAAAACTTCTATTTCTAAAAATGAATTTAAAGACATTTCATCACGGCGGAAAATATTACCTGAGCGTTGACATTGTACACAATGACTTACATGAGCATGAGCAACCTTGAAGATGCTAGGCCAATAGAAGCCTGCTTCAAGTACTTTCCGAGCCGTCTGATTAGCTTTGTAATGCCCCACAACGGGTCCCTCGTGGAGATGTTTTAAAATTTGGGCGCCTTCCTCGTGAGAACACACCTCCACACTACTTGGTCCGCGCAAACAAGAAAAAGAAAGGGATCCTCCCAAAAATAAATTTTCAAATCGGAAAAGAATTTCTTCTTTTCTTGATGAGAAAAACCATTAGGGAGGAATCTCGCAATAAGATAATTTGCGAAATCGGCGAAGCAAGGAGTGGGGAGAGTAATTACCTTATGAATAGCGAGAAGGCGCTCCTCGGGAAATGTGTCATCAATATCCTCCTCTATGAGCTCCTCCGAATCAGGATTTTCCAACCGAGAAAGGTGATATGCCGCCAAGTTTTCCTCTCCTCTCTTGTCGTGTATCTCCAAGTCAAATTCTTGAAAAAGCAAGATCCACCTAATCAATTGCGGCTTTGCATCGGTTTTTGTTAGTAAATATCGCAATGCCGAATGATCGGTAAAAATAATAATTTTTGACAAGGTTAGATATGAGCTAAATTTATCAAAGGCGAAAATTACGGCTAATAATTCTTTTTCGGTGGTCGTGTAATTTTCTTGTGCGGCGGTTATTTTTTTGCTCGCATAATAAATAGGATGAAATTTTTTATTGATGCGTTGTCCTAAGACCGCACCAACGACAAAACTACTAGAGTCACACATGATCTCAAAAGGAAGTTCCCAATAGGGAGCTATCATGATATGAGCATTAATTAATTTTTCTTTAATAATAGAAAAAACATGCAAGCAATTATCATCAAAAATGAATGACACATCTTTTTTTAATAAATGAGTAAGGGGCTTGGCTATTTTTCAGAAATCCTTAATAAACCGGCGATAGAAACCGGCATGCCCCATAAAACTGCGAACGTCATTAACATTTGAAGGGGGAGGTAGTTTTTCTATAGTTTCAATTTTAGCTTTATCTACCTCTATGCCCTTACTCAAGATTTTGTGGCCCAAAACTAACCCTTTCCATACCATAAAATGACACTTCTCCCAGTTTAAAACTAGGTTCGTGTCCTCACATCATTGGAGCACACAGGAGACGTTCTCCAAACATAAATCAAATGAATCTCCAAAAATGGAGAAATTGTCCATAAAGACATCCATGATATCCTCCACTAGTTCGTCAAAGATCGCTAGCATACACCTTTGGAAGGTTGTCGACGCATTGCATAAACCGAAAGGCATCCTCCGATAGGTGAAGGTGTCGAACGGACAAGTGAAGGTTGTTTTCTCTTGGTCCTCGGGCGCAATTGGGATTTGAAAAATATCCTGAGAGACCGTCAAGAAAACAATAAAATGAGTGCCCAGATAACCGTTCAAGGATTTGGTCGATGAATGACAAAGAAAAATGATCCTTACGGGTTGCATCATTTAATTTGCGGTAGTCGATGCAAGCCTGCCATCTGGTAACGGTTCTAGTAGGGATTAATTCATTTTTATCATTAGGTATTACCGTTAACCCTCCTTTCTTGGGCACCACTAGGACTTGACTTACCCAAGTGCTATACGAAATCGGATAGATGATGCCCGCATCTAATAATTTTATGACCTCCGCCTTAACTACCACCTTCATGTTAGGATTTAGTCGGCGTTGAGGTTGAATAGTTTTGTGCGAGTTCTCTTCCAATAAAATTTTATGGGTGCAAAAGAAGGGATTAATCCCTCTTAAATATGTAATATTCCACGCAATTGCGTGACGATGAAGTTTTAAAATATTTGACAATTTCAATTTCTCTTCATCGGTCAAATAGGCCGACACAATAACGGGAAGTTTTGAATCCTCCGATAAAAATAAATACTCCAAATGACCAGGCAATTGTTTTAATTCTAAAGTGGGAGGTTCATCATAAGAAGTTTTGAAACGATCACTACCTACTTCCAAAATCAAGATTTTCATGGGCAATTAAATCAAGATTTTCAAAATCATCTTCATGATCAGTAGACGAAAATTTCTTTTCAGAAAAAGAAATGGAGTCTTCTTCAGGAGAAGTCTCCAAAAGTAACATGAGTCATCGTTAGAGAGCGAATTTTTCATAGACGAGTCAATAGTAAAGGTAACTTCCTCATCTCCGACTCTAAGGAGAAGTTTACCATTACTAACGTCTATAATTGCGCGCGAGGTGGCAAAAAAAGGGTGACCGAAGATTAGTGGTATCTCGGTGTCCTCTTCAATGCCAAAGATGACAAAATCTACTGGAAAGATAAATTTGTCAACTTTGACTAGCACATCCTCAATAATCCCCATAGGGAGTTTGATAGACCGATCTGCCAATTGAATGCTCATTCTTGTGGGTTTAAACTCTCATAATCCCAATTTCTTAACAAAAGAATAAGACATTAAATTGATAGAGAAGCCTAGATCGGCTAACACACGTTTTACTAGTAAATCGCCAAATAAACAAGGAATAGAAAAACTACCCGGATCGGGTAATTTCTTAGGCAATTTATTAAGTAAAACGGTCGAACACTCCGCGTTCAATTGAACCGTGGAGATATCCTCAAGTTTCTTTTTATTGGATAAAAGATCCTTGAGATACTTGGCATATTTCGAATTTGTTTAAACATATCTTGAAATTTACCGTGTTGCTCATCCATCCAGTCTTTTTGCATTCTAGACGGATAAGGAAGAGGCGGTTGATAAGCCTTTGGTTTATTGTCATTAAAAGGCTTAGGAGATGGAGAAGGTGAAGAAATTAGTACCTCCGTATCAATTGGATTTGAAGAAGTAGTTACCTCCTTCCCGCTCCGTAGAGTGATGACTTTAGCTTGCTCCTTTGGGTTGGGCTCTGTATTACCCGGTAATGCTCCTTGTCGGCGATCGGAGAGCATTTTAGCAATTTGCCCAATTTGATTCTCCAAATTACGAAGGGATCCGGTGAGATTCCGGATATTTGCATCATTAGTAGCCGTATATTTTGTGAACAACTGCTCGAGATTGGGTGCTTTTGGAGCTTGTTGTGGAAAATAACCAGGTGGAATTGTGTGGGTTGGACGCGCCGCATTCCCCGGATAACTCCAAGATAAATTGGGGTGATTCCTTACACCCGGGTGATAAGTATTACCAAAATTATTACCCGAATTAAAAGGTGGCCGATTCGGATTACCCATATAATCCACATGTTCAACAATAGTGGAAGGTTCCCAATATTAGGGTTCACAGGTAGGTGTAGACGAGGAAGCAGACATCTCGTCCATTTGTTTTTGTAGTTTCTCAACCTAGAGAGATAAACTAGAAACTGTATCGATTTCGTACATCCCAGCCGGTTTAGGTGGACGAGACCGGGGTGTACTCCACTGATACGTATTCATGGCCATACCTTCTATAAGTTTTTGGGCGGCCGTCGGTGTCTTGTTGTTTAACGTTCCACCGACTGCGGTATTAATATGTTGCCTCGTTTGCTGATTAAGGCCATTATAGAAGGTTTGTACTTGCAACCAATCGATGATTGCATGATGCGGACAACGGCGAAGCAATTCCTTAAATCGCTCCCAAGTATCATATAATGTTTCCGTATCAACTTGGGACAAATATGTAATATCATTGCGCAACTTGGTTGTCTTAGCGGGTGGAAAATATTTCGTGAGAAATTTTTCCGTCATCTCGGCCCAAGTAGTGATGGAGCCTCTTGGTAGAGAACCCAACCACTGCTTGAATTTGGTGCACAAAGAAAAAGGGAAAAGCCTTAGCCGAATGACATCATCTAAAACTCGGTTAATTTTAGAAGTATCGCATATTTCTAAAAAGTTAGAAATATACGCATTTGGGTCCTCATCTTGAAGCCCATCAAATTGTACTAATTATTATACCATTTGAATGATGCTTGGCTTTAATTCAAAGTTATTGTTCGCAATAGCAGATCGAACAATACTTGATTGTGCCTCATCCAAATTTGGCCGAACATAATAGGACATAGTCTGTTCTTCAGCCATATTTGGATTCGGGTTGCCCAAAACAGAAGAAAATTGAGAAGAAGGGGAAGTGGAAGAAGAAGAAGAAGAAAAAGCGTCACCTACGAATTCCTCAACCAAATTTGGAGAATTGAGTTCACGGAGTCTTAAGCATCGCCGTAAGCTTTGCTCGATCTCCGGATCCAAGTCAAATAGATTTGACGGATTTTCTCGGGTCATACACCAAAATAAAATAAAAGTAAAAGTTTTAAGATTAAAAAGTTATAAAATAAAATTTCCCGGACTTACCAAGGGCTACCCAATGACGGGTTCGCAAGATAATAGGCGGTATTGCGGGATGAAAACCTGACACGGCCCTTTCACAAGAAATTTTAATTATAAAAATTAAAGATAAAACTTTTAAAGTAAACAAACAAAAAATATATATATTATTTGAAACAAAAAGAAAAATGATAAAATTGATAGAACCTTATTTTCAAAATATCAACAAAAGTGTCCCCGACAACGGTGCCAAAAACTTGATGAAAATTTTATTGTTTTAAAATAATTCCAAATAATATCCCAAATTAGGCAAGTGTACCTATCAAAATATAGTATAGGAAATGTCGTATTTGCCCAGGGCTTGTCGAGTAATCTTACTCACAAGGGAGAGCTATTATCTTATCAGACTAAAAGTGGGTTTTGTGAATTATGAGAAAGAAGACGTTTAAATAAAAAAGAGAAATTCGATGATGGGAAAGCTAGCACTTGACCTAGAATCCCCTTGGATTAAAATAAACCTTCATGAAAATAAAGTATGCAAGCCTCTTAAATTACTCACTCTACCGTGGAGGTTCCTAAATTACAAAAGCATCTCTCTCGAGCTCATGCTTTTGACTAACCTTAGGTTGATCGATTAAGACCTCTCGGCTAGTTGAAACCCCTAGCTTGCTTTAGACGGTGAACCCCACTATTGGATTTGACTCCAATCCGGAAGATTTATGTCGTTCTCTCTCGAGGAGTGCATGAAACTCCTTTTATCTTTGAGTGATCTCCTCGTATCCCCAACCTATCGGTCATTTAGGATACAGATCTTAGATCGAAGAACATATCCGTGAAATATGAATTCGACACAATATAATTCAAAGATTAATCGTTAGTGAGCAAATAAAGAACTTGACATTTTTGATAAAATTTAAAAGCTTATTTCATTCCAAGGTTCATCATGATCAAGTGCTAATTTGATTTTAACTACTCATCATGATTAGGGAATCACAAAATAGGGGAGAGAGACATGATTGAATGAAAAATAACTTAAATTAAAGCTTACAAAATATAAGATCTAGACTAGGAAATGGAAATTGCAAGAAATAAAGCAGAAAATACAGAACTCCAACTCCCAAAATCTCTCCCTTAGCTTCTTAAATTGTCTGTAATTTATAGGCAAAATTACTGGGGAGTCACGCCCCTAGGTCACGCCCGTGACCTAGGGCGTGTAAGGCTCGGAACCGTCGTCTTCAATGCCCCGGGAATGTTGGAGAAGAACCGCCAAAAGTTGCTAAGTTACAGGTCATGCCCCTAGGTCACACTCATGACCTAGGGCGTGTCTTATCGGTTGCTAGAAACGGTGGGAAGCAGAAATGGCGAGAATAACTCTGATAGTTGATGGAAGGGTCACACCCCCAGGTCACGCCCGTGATCAGGGCGTGTAAGCTGGAACAGAATTCTGGCGTGAACGGCTGCTTGATGCTGAAAAATGCATGTAGTCACGCCCTGGGTCATGCCCGTTACCCAGGCGTGTACTTTTAATCCGACTTGGCAATCATACTGAAGTTCCTTTGGCTGGCACGCCCGTGCATGGGTCCACACCCCTAGGACACGCCCGTGACCTAGGGCATGTAATATAAAATTGATGCGGGGAGGTTCTGGACAGCAGCTGGGCGCACGGACCGTGACTATGGCCACGCCAAGGTGACACACCCGTTTCATGAGGGCAATGCCCGTGACCGGGCCGTGTGTTTGAAAAATTTCCCTTTTTCTCTAGAAGTGCTCCTGATCAGCTCTACAAGATTAAAAATATTATTATTAGCCCAAATAAGTACGAAATATCAAAAGAAGTTAATTAATTACTTTATAATATAATATTGATATATATAATAACTAAATATCAAATTTAATACTTATCTATAATAAAGAAATAATTAGAGTTATCATAGAGGTAGAGGACAAGAGCAGATGCATGCATTTGAGCTCGCCGAGCCGAGGAACCCTGAGGAAGTTATTACAGGTACTTAAATTTATTGCAAGAAAATTTCAACATCTGTACCTTACGACCACTACAACAACCACATACTTTAACTTAAACCCCAAATATCAGGTATAGTCTTTATTAACGACAAGCCTGCCCATACCTTATTCGATATGGGAGCTTCTCGGTATGGACTATATGATTTCACGGTAATGCCCTTCGGGCTCACGAATGCACCTTCCGCATTCATGAGTATGATGAACCGTGTGTTCGAACCATACTTGGATATATTCGTCATAGTCTTCATTAACGATATATTGATTTATTCCCGGACGAAGGAGTAGCACACCCAACATCTGGCTCTGGTGCTGGGCAAACTGAGAGAGCATCGGATGTATGCAAAGTTTTTAAGTGCTAGTTTTGGCTACAGGAGGTAGCATTTCTGGGGCATACCATCAGTAGAGTTGGGTTGGCTGTGGACCCGACCAAGGTGCAGGAAGTTAGAGATTGGCCGCGGCCCAAGTCAGCTTCAGACATCTGTAGTTTCTTCGGACTAGCGGGATACTATCGCAAGTTCGTGGAGGGGTTCTCAAGGATATCACTCCCCCTCACGTCCTTGACAAAGAAGGAGATAACTTTTACTTGGACCGATAAGTGCGAGGCAACGTTTTAGGAGTTGAAGAATAGGCTCACCTCCTCCCCCATCCTTACACTTCCATCTAGGAAGGAAGGATTTCACATTTATACCGATGTATCGTATCAGAGGATGGGTGCAGTCCTGATACAACATGGACACGTCATGTAACACCCCTATCCGTCACATGGCATATAACAGTAGGTCCGGCCGGGGCCCGACGCCATATACTACGGACAGACCGGTTGGTTACGCGTTGAAACCATACAACCAATCACAAACGTCCTACACAGAGTCATTCTAGTGGAAGCAATTTATTAAGTTGCACAAATATAAGAACCCTGCCAAGCACGAATGTCCACTACTTAAATAAAATAGGAATGATGATACAAAAATACCGGCCTTATGGCCTTACAATAGTTTCCTCAAATACGAGTGCCTTGCATACTTCGGCTCGCAGGCCGGCCATACATGAGATAAACAAAAAACATAAAAAGGTTAGGCCTTCGAGGGCCAGCACCGCAATATGGGCTTTAGCCCGCTATTTCCCGCTCGGCTCCGCAGCACCTGCAAGCCACAATCCACCGCCTGGTGGTAAACAAAAGCAACGGTCAGCTATGCTGACCAATTATAACGATCCCGCCCCCAAAATCGGGGCGGCGATGCTCTTTCCCTGCACTTTATTAGTATAGGCAATAAAATAGTGTAAACACACTTCATCACAGGGGTAGGCTCGCACGACCACACACCTCGTGCACACAGGGCACATTCACGGCGAACCAGCCAACGGCACGTCAATTCAAGCCATAGACGTTCCCGTTCCACCACCGCCCCTTGGACGGCCAATCATATGAGCATTTTGTCTTCCTGGCCTTGGTCACGACAATTTAAGCCATAAACCGCCGAAGACTCTCATCCATGCCAACGGTCCCACCGAATGACATAGATCGGGTACGGTTCAGCCTGACCCGTGCTCATTCCGCAACTATAATTTAAGCCATATGCGCAGGTCAAGACTCAGCGAGTCCCATTTCCGCCACAACAATCACATAACCCGGTTATGTTCACGTTGGCTCCCCGGCCATCGTGTTGGCAAAACCCGCTTTTGCCCAGTTTTCCGGGTGCACCTTGGAGTTAATCTCCAAGGCTCCCTGCTGCAATCTACCACGTAGAAAACCCGAAAAATGCCCAAACATCCGGAGTCTTCCCCGGTTCATATGCAATGCAACATCACCGATCCGTCTCTACTTGTCCGGATAGGCTTCACACACAATGCCTATGCCCGTTTTCGCATACGGGCTCTATACAAGGGGGACTTCACATATCTACCCCAAGGAACGCTCCAACTCTTCGCTCACTCGCGAGAGAGGGCTTCCTATGCAAAGGAAAAGAGGGCTTCACACACCCTAGGATGAGAAATCATTACCATTGCGTTCTTCCGCGGCGCCATGAAAAATCTACGCGGTTGGAAAGCACCGCAACGGCGTCACCTTCGCGGATCTGGACTCGGATCGCGATTCGGAGCTCCGACGCTCCACCGGCGGCCGGATCTTGGCCTTCCTCCTCCTCCTTGCTCTCCCCTCTCTCTCGACTTTAGAAAGAGAATCAAGGGGATGAAATGAGGGATTGCAAACCCTATTTCTGGGTTTAAACCGCCAGCATCCACCCCCAGCCGTCGGATCCCAAGCCAAGGAAACGAATGACCACGATTAGGACTGAAATTACAAAATCTGGGCCGAATACGGGTTGCAACACGGCCGTGTGTATGGCCGTATCACCCATTCGTCGTCTCGACCGACTCGATAACCAGCACACGGCCTTAGACACGGCCTCCGACACGGCCGTGTCGCATGTGACACGGCCGTGTCACTACCCGTGTCACGCCCCGTGTGCAACGACCAACACTCTAGACCCGAGGAGGACACGGCCTGCGACACGGCACCAGACACGCCCGTGTCATATGTGACACGCCCGTGTCATATGTGACACGCCCGTGTCTGTGCCCGTGTCATGGCCCGTGTGCACCTCACTCGATGAGTGACTAACACGCCCTGGGACACGCCCGTGTCCCAGGCCGTGTTCAGCCTCTAGACGATCGTCGACTCCAAAATCGACGACCGCGCGACCATCACTGAACCCGAGCACGACACGCCCTGGGACACGCCCGTGTACCAGGCCGTGTCACCCCTGCCAAAACACATATTTGGCTCAAAACATCCCCCGTCACCCTATTGAGTTTCGGGGCGTTACAACTCTCTCCCTCTTAAAAGAATTTCACCCACGAAATTACTAAAGGAAAGAAAATGAAAAACTTTAAGCGGTACCTGAGTGGAATAACTCCGGGTACTCCTCCAGTATAGTTTGCTCCCGTTCCCAAGAGAGTTCCTCCCGACCGCAATTGTCCCACCGGACCTTGACCATCCAGATCTCCTTGTTATGGAGCCTCTTGACCTCAGAGTCTTCGATATGAACGGGCTTGACCCTAGTGGTCAACCCTTCGTCCACCGGCACTTGATCAATTGCGATCACCTGCGAAGGCTCTTGCATCGCCTTCCGCAATACAGAGATGTGGAACACATAGTGTAGCCTACTTAACTCCTCCGATAACCTCAAATGGTATGCCGCTTTGCCGACCCGCTCCAGAATCTCAAAGGGTCCAAGGTATCTTGGGCTCAACTTCTTCAAGCGTCTCACCCGCGAAACACCCTTGAACGGCTTTATCTTCAAGTACACCCAATCGCCTATCGCGAACTCCACGTTCCGGTGCTTGGCATTGTAATACTTAGCCTGCCTGTCCTGAGCGATCAACAAGCGCTCCCGAATGATCCGCACCAACGAGGTAGCACTCTCCACCTCCTGCTTCTTGTACAACCTTGCATCACCCGTTTCCAACCACAATAACGGCGTGCGACACTTTCTACCATACAGGGCCTCAAAGGGAGCCATTTGGATACTCGCCTGGTAGCTGTTGTTGTATGTGAATTCCACCAAATACAGGTGGTCCTCCCAATGCTTCCCGAAGTATAAAACACACATGCATAGCATGTCCTCCATCGTTCTATTGACTCTCTCGGTCTGTCCATCCGTATGCGGATGGAAGGCTGTGCTGAACTTCAACTTTGTCCCCAGCATCTGCTGTACTAACCTCCAATCATTTGACGTGAAATGCCCATCGCGATCACTCACAATGCTATGGGGCACACCGTGCAGTCTAACTATATTATCCACATAAAGTTTTGCCAACTTCTCCACCGAGTCATCCTTCATATGCGGAATAAAGTGCGACACTTTAGTAAGCCGGTCTACGATCACCCAGATGGCGTCGTTCCCCTTCTGCGACCTTGACAAACCATGCACAAAGTCCATCGATATGTCGTCGAACTTCCACTCTGGTATAGGCAAGGAATTCAAGAATCCTCCCGGCTTTTGGCACTCTGCCTTCACTAAGGCGCACGTTTGGCACTTAGCCACAAACAACGCTACGTCTTTCTTGAGCCCCGGCCACCAAAATAGCTTCTTGAGGTCACGGTACATCTTTGTGCTCCCTGGGTGGATTGAGTACTTGGTATGATGAGCCTCGTATATCAACTCCGCCCGTAGGTTACCTCCGCTTGGGACGCACAACCGATGGTCCTTCCTTAACAACCCATCTTCCACCGAGAACTGGGAATTTGACCCATCTAATGCTGCCTCCATAAGCTCCTTCATGGAGTCATCTAACTCCAATGCCTGTCGAACCCGGTCAGCCAGGTCATACTGAACCTCTGTCCAGTTCAACATTGCTTTGGCGCTCGTCTGCTTGTCAACACAACAGATCTAAAGCTCCTCCAACTCCCGTATTAGCCGCTCATCATGTACTGACAACCTGTTGGCTTGGGCGGGAGCCCTGCGACTTAACGCATCAGCAACCGCATTGCCCTTCCCGGGTACATAATGAATCTTGAAGGTGTAGTCCCCCAGGAACTCCATCCACCTCTTCTACCTCATGTTAAGATCCTTCTGATCCAACAGGTACTTCAGGCTCTTGAGATCGGTATAAATATCGACCCTTACGCCGTATAGGTAGTGCCTCCACAGCTTAAGTGCAAATATCATGGCCGCCAACTCCAAGTCGTGGACCGGATAGTTCCTTTCATGCACTTTTAGCTGACGCGATCCATAAGCTATCACGCTCCCATGCTGCAACAGCACGCAGCCCAAACCACTACCTGAGGCGTCACTATAAACCTCGAAGCCCTCGGTCCCACTCGGTGAACTAAGCACTGGTGCCGTGGTAAACTGTCTCTTCAGCTCCTCAAAAGCTTGCATGCACTCCTACGTCCACAAGAATCTCTGATCTTTCCTTGTCAACTTCGTGAGAGGTAGCGCTATCCGCGAGAAGTTCTCTACGAAGCGCCTGTAATATCCGGCAAGCCCGAGAAAACTACGGACTTCCGCGATAGAAGACAATGCAGGCCACTCCCGTATCGCAACGATCTTCGCTGGATCCACCGTATACCTTCCACACTAATAATGTGACCAAGGAACGCTACTGAGGGTAGCCAGAACTCGCACTTGGAGAATTTCATATACAGTTCATTCCTCCTCAAAGTCTCTAACACCAGATGCAAGTGCTTGAACTGATCTTCTTCGCACTGCGAGTACACCAATATATCGTCAATAAAGACGATCACAAAGCAGTCCAGGAAATCTCAGAACGTCCTGTTCATCAAGTCCATAAACACTGATGGCACATTCGTCAGTCCAAACGGCATGACCGTGAACTCGAAATGCCCATACCTTGTGCTGAATGCCATCTTCGGTATATCACACTCCCTGATCCTCAACTGATAGTACCCCGACTTCAAGTCCAACTTAGAGTATACCGACGATCCGACTAACTGATCGAAGAGAGCATCAATCCTCGGGATCGGGTACTTGTTCTTCTCCGTCAGCTTGTTCAACTCTCTGTAGTCGATACACAGCCGCATACTCCCGTCCTTCTTCTTAACGAAGAGGACCGGTGCACTCCAAGGCGACGAGCTTGGACGCACATAACCTTGCTCCATTAGCTCCTCTAGCTGAACTTTCAACTCTGCCATTTCCTTCGGCGCCAGCCTATAAGGAGCACGTGACACAGGTTTGGCACCTGGCACAAGCTCGATAGTGAAATCAATCTCTCGCTGCGGTGGGGCCCCGAGAAGACTATCCGGGAACACATCGGGGTATTCACAAACTACGGGGATACTATCCAACGTGGACTTTGGCTCTACAGTCCCCACTATTGCGAAGAATAGCTCTGCGCCAGCACGAACTGCCTTTACCACTTGAAGAGCAGACATCAGCGTCCTGCTCGACCCCTTCAGTCCCATGAATGTTGTCTCCCGTCCAACACCCAGCTTGACCTCCTTACTATTGCAATCAATCCAAGCCTTCTGCTCCGAAAGCCAATCCATCCCAAAGATAACGTCGAACTCTACTAGCGACAGCAATGACGCTAGCAAGTCGAACTCTTGGCCCCCTATGTGAACCTTTATGGCGCACACTCTGTCCGCACGCATTGAGCACCCATTCGGTAGCAGCACATCCAACTTGTCCTTCGCCATCGAAGAAGGGACTCCGATGCGCAATATAAATTTTTTGGATAAGGAGTGTGAAGCTCCCGTATCGAACAGTGCCTGTGCCGGACTATCGATAATCAAAACAAAGCCTAAGCAAAACATATTAGGCTAACAAGCAATAGATAACAGTATTTAAAGTTAACTTACTATAAATTAACTCATACCTGTCACCACGTCAGCTTGTTTAATGGCCTCCTGCTGGCCCAAGTTGTACACTCTAGGTTGAGTAAGAGCATAATGGGACGCGGTTGACTCCACCGCCTTGCCCTTCTCTTCGTAGGTAGCTCCTTGTTTTCTCTCGGACTTTGAGCGGCCGCTCCAGCAATTGCGGACAAAGTGCCCTGTCTTTCCACACGTGAAACAAGCGCCCGGGGTTCGATTGGTAGTTGTCCCCGAGGCACCTGCAGAAGGAGTTGGACCCGACGTCCTAGCCTTCTTGTAGAATCTTCGATAGCCCGACTTCGACGTAGTCGGCGCTTTGAACTCCGATTTCTTCCCACCGGATTCCTTCTTAGCTTGCACATTTCTCATGTCCTTCTCCAAGGACCGGGCCGAGTTGACCAAGGTTAGGAAACCCTGCGCCATAGGCCCCGACAGTAGCAACCTCAGCTCATCTCTTAACCCTTCATAGAAGCGGTTTGTCTTTCGCTCCTCGTCGACAAAGGTAGCGCTAGCATATCTCCCCAATCAAGTAAACTCGTGGAGGTACTCGTCTACGGTGCTATCTCCTTGCACCAACTTTTGGAACTCGTTCTCTAGTGCGATCCTCTGTGCTGAGGGGAGGTATCGAGCCATGAACAGTCTTGAAAATTCCTCCATAGATACTTCGGCCAATGGCCTTCCCCTCAACTGGTGTAGCTCTAGACCTTCCCACCATAACCTTGCGTCCCCATCCAATAGGAACGTCTCTATTGTGGTCTTCTGCCACTCTTCCGTTTTTGTTGCTGTCATCACCCTATTGAATCTTGAGAGCCAATCTTCAGCCTGGGTCAGGGTTCCCATTCCCGAGAACACCGGTTGATGGAAGCCCATCACATGCTTAAGCTGTCTCTCAGTTGCTCTCCGAGGCAACTTCGGCTCCACCGCCACCTGCTCAACCCTTCTAGGCACCGCCGCTTGGAGCGGCACCTGCTCCACTGCAGGAGGAGGCTGCTGCACCTGCCTTGCAGGTTGCGCATTAATCATAGCAAAGACAGCTTCTGCCACCAATCTAATGGTCTCGGCAGACGGAGGTGTTGCAGGCGCTTCACTTGGTGCGCTGCTTGCCTCGGAACCTGGCCGTTCCGACGGTCCAACACCACTTCTGGTCACCTATAATCGTGCAAAACACTGATAAGCGGCCAAACAATATTGCAAATAGCAATTATAGGAACACGTAGGTTCCTCAAGCACGTGTATTTTCATTCCTAAGTGGACATTCATGGGTTCTTTTCATGTTATAATGATGACGCACACACATGTGCTCACCACCCCTTAAAGTGAATTTGCCCACGAATTCATTTAAGTTTGGCCAAAACCAGTAGTCTGATACCAATTTGTAACACCCCTATCCGTCACATGACATATAGCAGTAGGTCCGGTCGAGGCCCGACTCCATATACTACGGACAGACCGGTTGGTTACGCGTTGAAACCATACAGCCAATCACAAACGTCCTATACAGAGTCATTCTAGCGGAAGCAATTTATTAAGTTGCACAAATATAAGAACCCTGCCAAGCACGAATGTCCACTACTTAAATAAAATAGGAATGATGATACAAAAGTACCGGCCTTATGGCCTTACAATAGTTTCCTCAATTACGAGTGCCTTGCATACTTCGGCTCGCAGGCCGACCATACATGAGATAAACAGAAAACATAAAAAAGTTAGGCCT
This sequence comes from Platanthera zijinensis, assembly GCA_039513925.1. Taxonomy (NCBI): domain Eukaryota; kingdom Viridiplantae; phylum Streptophyta; class Magnoliopsida; order Asparagales; family Orchidaceae; genus Platanthera; species Platanthera zijinensis. Next base: position 153,183,596 of record CM077090.1, on the reverse strand, counting down.
TCGAGGGCCAGCACCGCAATATGGGCTTTAGCCCGCTATTTCCTGCTCGGCTCCGCAGCACCTGCAAGCCACAATCCACCGCCCGGTGGTAAACAAAAGCAACGGTCAGCTATGCTGACCAATTATAATGATCCCGCCCCCAAAATCGGGGCGGCGATGCTCTTTCCCTGCACTTTATTAGTATAGGCAATAAAATAGTGTAAACACACTTCATCACAGGCGTAGGCTCGCACGACCACACACCTCGTGCACACAGGGCACATTCACGGCGAACCGGCCAACGACACGCCAATTCAAGCCATAGACGTTCCCGTTCCACCACCGCCCCTTGGACGGCCAATCATATGAGCATTTTGTCTTCCTGACCTTGGTCACGACAATTTAAGACATAGACCGACGAAGACTCTCATCCATGCCAACGGTCCCACCAAACGACATAGATCTGGTACGGTTCTGCCTGACCCGTGCTCATTCCGCAACGACAATTTAAGCCATATGCGCAGGTCAAGACTCACCGAGTCCCGTTTCCGCCACAACAATCACATAACCCGGTTATGTTCACGTTGGCTCCCCGGCCATCGTGTTGGCAAAACCTGCTTTTGCCTAGTTTTCCGGGTGCACCTTGGAGTTAATCTCCAAGGCTCCCTACTGCAATCTACCACGTAGAAAACCCGAAAAACGCCCAAACATCCGGAGTCTTCCCCGGTTCATATGCAATGCAACATCACCGATCCGGCTCTACTTGTCCGGATAGGCTTCACACACAATGCCTATGCCCGTTTTCGCATACGGGCTCTATACAAGGGGGACTTCACATATCTACCCCAAGGAACGCTCCAACTCTTCGCTCACTCGCGAGAGAGGGCTTCCTATGCAAAGGAAAAGAGGGCTTCACACGCCCTAGGATGAGAAATCGTTACCCTTGCGTTCTTCCACGGCGCCATGAAAAATCTACGCGGTTGGAAAGCACCGCAACGACGTCGCCTTTGCGGATCTGGACTCAGATCGCGATTCGGAGCTCCGACGCTCCACCGGCGGCCAGATCTTGGCCTTTCTCCTCCTCCTTGCTCTCCCCTCTCTCTAAACTTTAGAAAGAGAACCAAGGGGATGAAATGAGGGATTGCAAACCCTATTTCCGGGTTTAAACCGCCAGCATCCACCCCCAGCCATCGGATCCCAAGCCAAGGAAACGAACGGCCACGATTAGGCCTGAAATTACAAAATATGGGCTGAACACGGGTTACAACACGGCCGTGTGCATGGCCGTGTCACCCATTCGCCGTCTCGACTGACTCGATAACCAGCACACGACCTTAGACACAACCTCCGACATGCCCGTGTCGCATGCGACACGGCCGTGTCACGACCCGTATCACGCCCCGTGTGCAATGACCAACACTCTAGACCCGAGGAGGACACGACCTGCGATACGGCACCAGACATGCCCGTGTCACATGTGATACGCCCATTTCTGTGCCCGTATCATGGCCCATGTGCACCTCACTCGACGAGTGAGTTACATGCCCTAGGACACGCCCGTGTCCCAGGCCGTGTTCAGCCTCTCGACGATCGTCGACTCCAAAATCGACGATCGCGCGGCCATCACTGAACCCGAGCACGACACGCCCTGGGACACGCCCGTGTCCCAGGCTGTGTCACCCCTGCCAAAACACATATTTGGCTCAAAACATCCCCCGTCACCCTATTGAGTTTCGGGGCGTTACACGTCATCTCATATGCTTTGAGACAACTGAAGAAACATGAGCAGAAATACCCCGTACATGATTTGGAGCTCGGGGCGGTGATATTCACATTGAAGATTTGGAGGCATTACTTGTATGGGGTTTATCGCGAGATCTTCTCAGATCACAAGAATCTCAAGTATATTGATACGCAGAAGGATCTAAATCTGTACCAGAGAAGATAGCTTGAGTTCCTTTGCGATTACGACTACACGATGCATTATCACCCAGGGAAGGCGAACACAGTGGCTGATGCCTTGAGAAGGAGAGCTGACACTACTGGACTGGAGCCCCGGGTGATGGCTTTGTTGCTAGTGCAGATGATGGAGGATATGCACATTACCACGGTTTCCAGGGCTGATCCAGATGTTTATCGGGAGTACTTGTCCTCCATTAGTATTGTTTGCGACATACGGGACCGTATTCGGGCACAACAAAGACATGATGCAGCTTTGGAGCCTGTATTCAGAGCCCTAGAAGGGGGGTAAGTCAGAGGATTATTCACTGCGTGATGACCTCGTTCATTTTCGTGGCCGCATACCTGTAGGAGCTGGTATTCGGGAGGACATACTCAGGGAGGCATATTGCATGCTGTACTCAGTGCACCCCGGTATGACCAAGATGACAGCGGACCTACAAAGGGACATGTACTAGTTGGGAATGAAGAAGGAGATCATAGACTATGTGACACATTGCGAAACTTGCCAGCTTGTGAAGGCGGAATGCAAAAGCCCAGGAGAGATACTACAACTGTTGTCGATGCCAGAGTGGAAGTTTGAGGACATAACTATAGACTTTGTACACGGATTGCCTCGCTCTCACTCTGGGCATGATTCTATATGGGTCATCATCAATAGATTGACCAAGGTGGCCCGATTTATACCGATCGGGATGGGTAGCCCAGTTGCAGTTTTGGTGAGATTGTTTGTGGAGTAGTTCGTTAGATACCACGACGTACCCAGGACGATTGTCTCAGACCGTGACGGTCGGTTCACTTCTAGGGAGTGGAGAGCGGTGGAGGCGTACTTGGGTTCTTAGCTTGCTTTCAGCACCACTTTTCATCCGCAGACAGACGTCCAGACAGAGTGAACCAACCGGACTATGGAGGATCTACTGCATTTATGTATACTGGACATGGGGAAGCCCTGGGAGAGTCTCTTTCCACTAATTGAGTTCTCCTACAATAACAGTCACCAGACGAGCATTGGGATGGCACCATATGAGGCCCTATACGGAAGAAAGTGCCGGGCACCACTATCTTGGGTCTAGGATGAGGATCCTAGGGCACTTGGATCAGATTATATTTAGGATACATATGCTTAGATACGGCTAATCAGGGATCGGATGCTGGAGGCACATAGTAGGCATGCCAAATACTATGATACGAGGCATCAGAAGGTGGAGTTCCAGGTGGGGGACATGGTGTTCTTAAAGATACGTCCAGTGCATGGTGTCTCACGGGTGCGGAGGCACAAGAAGCTCAACCCTCGATTTATGGGACCATACTTGATCCTAGAGCAGATTGTTCCCTTAGATTATCGGCTGGAGCTACCGCTAGAGTTAGGAACTCTGCACGATGTCTTCCACATCTCCTCACTTCAGAGAGCTCTCCTTCGGCCAGAATAGCATATTACCACTACAGTAGGCCTGATAGCACCTGATAGATCAGTTTGTTTAGAGCCGGTCCGGATCGATGATACAACAATTCAAGTGCTGTGGAAGAAGAAGGTTCCCTTGGTCAAGGTGCTGTCGTCCAACCATAGATGGGAGGAGCACACCTGGGAACCGACGGATTTGATGCAGGAACGATATCCGGGACTCTTCACCTCAGGTATATCATAAGTTTTTTTTAGAAAAGTTCTTAAATTCTTGTGCATAGGAACCCTGTAGAGCCGAACTTGAATTTCGGTGATGAAATTATTATTTTTTATTTATTGGGATTTGTAACATCCCATTTCCTTCTAGACCCCTTAACTTAGATTATAGTAGAACATGCGGCGAGTGAATGGGGTTAGGCTAGGTTTGACCCAAGGAGTTAGGGTTGATTCACATAGAGCCCACTTTAGGGTTCAATCAACTTTAACTTAGAAAATATTCTGGGAACTGTAGGCGTCGAGTGGTCTCGACGCCATTCGACAAAGTGCCAAGTGCATTGAGTGCACTCGACGCCACTCGACGAATTTAACTTAGAAAATATTTTTGGAACTATAGGCGTCGAGTGGTCTCGACGCCATTCGACGAAGTATCGAGTGTGATGAGGGCACTCGACGCCACTCGACAAATTTAACTTAGAAAATATTCTGGAAACTATAGGCATTGAGTGGTCTCAATGCCACTAAACACGGCATTGAGTGGTCTCAATGCCACTCAACGCTATTTACTTATAAATATTCTGAATGCTGTTAGCGTTGTGTGGACTCAATGCAGCGTTGAGTGGCCTCAACACCACTAAATGCTATTGACTTAGAGATATTCTGAATGCTGTTAGCATTGAGTGGACTCAACGCGGTGTTGAGTGGTCTCAATGCCACTCAACGCTGTTGATTCAGAGATATTCTGAATGCTATTTGCGTTGAGTGGACTCAATGCGGCATTGAGTGGTCTCAACGCCACTCAATGCTGTTGACTTAGAGATGTTCTGAATGCTGTTGGCATTGAGTGGACTCAATGCGGCGTTGAGTGGTCTCAATGCCACTCAACGCTATTGACTTAGAGATATTACGAATGTTGTTGGCGTTGAGTGGACTCAACATGACGTTGAGTGGTCTCAACACCACTCAATGCTTTGGACTTAAAGTATTTTCGGTCTTGTTCACCTGTATGACTGAATCGGGTTTTCGGGATATGTGTTGATGGCACGTTTGAACACGATCTCTTCAACAACCTATTTAATACATTGATCTTTTCAAGAAGACTTATTTAAAGAAATGATTGGCGGTCCAATACTAAGGAGACACGTGGCACAACAACTCAAATAAATTGGCGGTCCAACATTAGGCTGACATGTGGCAAGCAACTGAAGCCCTAATTCTTCTTATGAAAAGGAAGAGACAAGAAACCCTAACAGTCACTCACCAAGGCCGCCATCATATTCATTGAGCCCAGAGGAGTGAAAAATGACTGTTGGAGCTAAGCCTTTGCTGGAGAAAGCAGAAATCGAGCTAACTCACTGGAGCAAGGGTCGGCCATGGCTCACCACTATCGTACCCGCCGCAAAGCTCGCATCCAAGTCCTTTTATCCTCCCCTCCCTCTGTGCTAGTCTTCTAGATCCACTAGGAGAGATATCGGGCTCAATTGAGCCTGATGCCATGTGAGAAAGTGGGAGAAATACGAGCTTTTCTTCTTGCTCGGGTTCGCCGAAGGAGCCACATCCAGCAGAGGCGGCCATGTCGTCGGGAAACACCAGCTGCCACCTCAACAGAGGCGGTGGAGATAAACGTCGGTGGTGGCAGTGGCCCAGGTGGCCGAAAATGAGAGATCAATATTTCCCAGTTCGGGCTAATCTTGATTGTCGGCTGGAGGAGGAAGATGCATGGATGCCGTCGATTTAAATCTTATAAACTATAGCATAGTATTATTGTTATGTGTATTTCTATCACATGTTAATCAAAAACTTGCATGATAATTTTAGGCCTTGTAGAGGCATATTCAGAGGAAACTTTCAACATATAAAATGTATCCTAAGGTCTTACCTTTGGTTTGACACCCTAAACTTGCAATTTAAAGAACCGCAACTCCTTGTAGGGTCATTCTCCCAGGACTGCTTCTATACAATTACAGAACTTCAAATGGATGCCTAGGCTAATCTATAAGTCCACTTGCAGTGAAATTAAGGTCAAGCATGTGTGTATAACATACTTAAACTATGTCCAAAAATGAGAATTTTTGGAGGATATATTCCTATAGTTTTAGTCAAAATTTGATTTATTAAATATATATAATCTAGGGAGTTTTACAACTCCAAATACCCCGAAATTCGGGTTGCATGGCTCTAAGGTCATCCTATGGCCTTGGTAAAAATTTGGAGCCATTTGGATTTCTGTATGTTAAAGGATCCAACATTTATTGTGGAGGTAGATTTGCAAATGGCGTGCAAACAGTAAAAATGGGAAAATGGGAAATTAGCCCCTTTAGCCCAAAGCTTATCCATGAGATTTTGAACAAAGGCTCATAGGGATGAAATACACCTCCCACAAAAAGATTGGGATTTTTGGGACCAAAAATCCCATAATTTTGAATTATTGAAAAATAGGCTCATTTAGAAATAAAAATGAGAAGTAGGGCTACTTACCTTAGGAAATTCCAAAATTTTGATACAAGCCCTAATAGGTCATTTCACATCTCTGGATAATTTTTGGAGAAAGTTTGAGATATATTTCTTATGTAATTATCATATTTACAATTCTACCCCTTTTGGGATTTAAATTAAAAATAGGGGTAATAATGTTTGGAAAATTATGGAAAAATGTATAGATTCTTATTTATGTAATATAAACTCCTGTGAATTTATTTAAGAATTATTGGATGATTAATTATGCTGAAAACCTCAGTAGTGGCATTTTTGTAATAATGTTAACATGTAATTATTTTAGGTCAAATCACTGGATAGGAGTATGAAATTCTGTTTTGAGTATTATAATGATAATGTTAATCACCAATAATTTTATATGAATTTTTAGTTGAATATTTTAGGTACTTCATTTGGAAAATGGAATAATTTGTGATTATAATCATAAATAGAGAATGAATGTTAAATCAAGTGGAAAAATTAGTTTCTTTGATGAACAGCCATTTTTAACCTAAATGAACTCCATGTAAATTATCTAGACATAATGGACCATTGGATATAGTAGCTCATGTTCAAGGTGACCTTGGTCACCTAATTAAATGATTTAATTTATGGTCCTAAATACTTAGAAAAATGATGAAATTCTAAATGGTCAACTTCATACACATAACAAACCCATGATAAATATTTAGGGGCCTTTGGACCAAGGAACTAGCTAGAAGTCATCTCATACAGGTTAGAATTTGATCATGGGCAGTGCTTAGTAAAAAGTGACGTGTAACTCTAGGACCCATAGGGAAAATGATAGGTGGTTGGATTGAGAGATGTATTGGGAAGTTGAAACCCTGCTTGGTGTCACAAGTGTGTCACTACATAGTAACGCGTGATAGAGTGCAAGCCACAAAGAGAACAACTATAACGGGGCCCATCGAAAGATCGTTGCTCTCCCAATTAGTACCTTAAGTCATTAGGTTTACTAAAGAGTAATAACGAGATTGGGGTATTAATAATGGGTAGACACTAATAAAAGTAAGTGTCCTTGAGAAAGGGAGCTTTGGGCTTCAGCCCATCGTAATGCCTAGTGCCCTCGAGAGCCTTTCACTGGGCATGCCCTGGGCAGTCCAAGGATTAACCCTAAGCTGCTATGTATAACAAGAATTAAACAAAAGTAGTCTAATAGGTTAAGGGATCAATGTGACAAACTCACACGTATAGGGTTGGAGGGTTTCATGACGGGTTTAGTCCTGCGAGCTGGGGGCTCAAGAGATTTATTTCAGGATTGGTTGGTCCTGTGAGCTGGAGGCTTGGGTTTGAAATAACTTGCATGTGCATAAAACATATTAGTGGCGGGTCATACGGTACTGGCCAGTCGTCAAACCGACGGCAACACGGTGACTCTGGTTAGGTGTGAGGGTTTTAAGGGCCAATAGGTTGTTTTATATTGTAGTCTGAAGGACAATCCCCGAAAATACACACCCGACCTAAAGACTGGTGGATATGGCAAGCAAATTAGTACGCAGAGACTCTAGAGTACACCTCGGATGTGTATAGAGGCGTACAAAGGGTCTATGTCTGGTAGTGTGTATACCTGCCTAAGAAGTGGAGATGTCCACTCCACTGCTGCCGTAGCTACAACGGTTGTACCAGAGAGTTCAACTAACTCCAAAAAGTGGGAACTAAAGGTCTGTGATCACAAAGTTTTGTGTGTGAGTTGCACTTATATGAATCATAACCCGCATAACACATCATAGCATACATTCATACTTAGATCATACGTACCACAGATCTTTATCATATAAATTAGTATGAGCTCTTTTATATGATAAGTTATATTCCTGAAACCTTAACTTATAAGTTTGTATGAACTTTTATATAAGTTAAGGTACTCCTGTGATGGTAGTGTAGTAGTAGATTGTTTATATTTCTGCTCAGTACTTTACCTTACTTACCTTTCAGCATTTCTTTTCAGTACTACTTTTCTTACTTCCGTACTTGTACTATATAGAAATGGTAGCGTATATACTATTATGATAGAGTAGAACTATTATCACCTGCTTCCATTTTGATACTGCTTTGTTGTCCTCCGCTTTCGTCCTCCCGCACGGTGCCTAGGAGTCGTGGGGGTGAGACGAAGACAAAATGACTTAGTCTTTATGATTAACGGTCGGTTGTGACTGTATCATTTTAGGAGCTCAAGGAGTTGGAGCTCCAGCATGACCAGCAGGATGAGGTGGCAGGACTTAAGGAGCAATTGCCACACACTACTACTACCGCAGTTCAGCGTTAGGTGATGACGAGTGTTTTAGTTACAGCTTTTGCTTAGTGTTGTGTGTGTGTGAGAGAGATTTGATTCCATTTTGGCATGTACCGGGCATAAGCCCTAACTCTCCTTTTATACTCATTGTGGACTGTTGTACTTTTCATCTTTATATTATGATGATATTGCTGTAGCTTGTGGGCTTACTAGTTTTCATTTACTACTAGTTATACTTCTTTTCTCGATTGGCCAACAGGTTGAATGATCGTACAAGCTGGCAAGATCAGCGTCTTGCGGTGTCGACTAGCCTGTGTGTGCTAGTATCACCTGAAAGGCTGCGGTTCAAGGCATAAGATCGGGTAACCTCCTAAGTATGGGGGGGGGGGGGGGTCTTACACAAAGTATCAACTCTTCACACCTTTTTAGTTGTAGCCAGCTCAACAACTTCGCTCAATCACCACTCCCTGTCCCTTCGCCATCTGGGGCATGGATTCGACTTGCCCTTTCCCCCAAGTCAGCTGTTAAAGGAAGTTTATTCTCATCATGATCGACTATTTCTCCAAGTGGATTGAGGTAAAAGCTCTCGCCAAGACCACGTCTTAGATTGTGAAGAACTTTGTCTGGGGAGAGATCTCCTGCAGGTACGGAATCCCTCTCGTCATCATCACTGATAACGGCCTTCAGTTTGCCAGCTTGGAGCTAGTGGACTTCTGCAAGTAGCTAGGGACAGATCTTCAATTTGCCTCTATACATCATCCTCAGAGCAACGGACAAGTGAAAGACGCCAAAAAACTGATCATCAACCTCTTGATGAAGAAGGTCACCAATCTGAAGGGAAACTGGGCGGAGCAGCTTCCCTCGGTCCTTTGGGCACTGAGAACAAATCTTAACTCGGCCACGTGGGAAACACCTTTTAAGTTATCCCACGGGTTTGAGGCCCTCATCTTAGTGGAATTCGAGGTCCGGAGCCCGAGGGTCATGGCAGTAGGAGAAGGTAGTGAATAATGACGCCTGGAGAATGAAGATGCTCAGAAGCTTTCACTGGACTACATCGAGGAGCTTCGTGACTTAGCCTTTGTCTATCAAGAGGAGATCAAGTGGCGAATGGCAAAACACTTTGACAAAAATTTTCACCTCAAGCACTTCCTTGTAGTAGACCTGATCATGAAGAAGGTGAACACAATAGGAAGGGAAACTATCATTGGCATGCTGAATCCTAACTGGAAAGGACCTTTCATCGTTCATGAATCTCTAGCCACTGGAGGCTATCGCCTATAAAATCAAGGAGAGCTGTTGGGAAGTACCTGGAGAGGGGATTACCTGAAAATGTTATATACCTAGCGATAACATGTAATGTCTATCTTTAAAATTATTTTCATTTTGTTTATACATTTCCTTTCCCTGGAGGCACGGGTGGATGCGAGTTGTTTTCTTTGTGTTGATCGTCTCAAGTAAACTAGAAGCAGTGAAGTCCATCTCCTCGATCGATTTGGTAAACGAGCCTCTGACCCGATTCTCCTAAAAAGCCCAGGGTGGACGATGGGACGATGCGTCAAGATTTTAAGAGTCCTTGTAAGACCGAGCTCATGCATTAACGGTTGAGATTAGCTTCCCCTTATATGTCAGCCTAGATACCCCCGATTGCATCTCTTCTCCGATTGGAGGAACTATTAGGAACAAGTTTTGACACAAGCCTCCTAAAATTGATGAAGAATCAACCTCGCAAAGTGATACCTTGTATAAAGGCATCATCGATCTTTGAGAAGACTAAAAGACCTGCTCTTAGTGACTATTTATCCATTAAAGAAGGACACGTCTAAGCTTTGGAGGTTACGAGTCCGTGGAAGGATGGTGGGCTTGACTATGTGTCCTGTAGGACCTCCTGAGGGCCATTTACCTTCACTTGTATACTGTCCTTCATAGCTAGGTGGCAGAGCTATAGGCGATCTCCATGGTTGGGTTGGGAAATGAGTCTCGGACCTAATTCTCCTAAAAATCCCAGGGCAGACGATGGGATGATGCGCTGAGATTTGAAGCATCCTTGTAAGACCAAGCCCCTATATTGACGGTCGAGATCAGCTCCCCCCTGTATGTCAGCCTAGATACCCCCAATTGCATCTCTCCTCCGACTGGAGGAATTATCAGGAACAGGTCTGAACGTCAACCTCCCAACTTGACAAATAGAAGATCGTCATCTCCTTAGAGATTTCCTTCGTCATCAAAGAAGTTGATACATCTATTTTTTTTTGCAATCTCTTAAGTAATAGGGAGAGTGACCACAACATCGATAGTAGTCCTCGATTTGTTAAGTTGTCGTAGTCCGAGTTCCTACATGAGCTATTCTCATGCATATCGGCTACCAACCACTCGGGGGAGATAAATTCTTCGTGTGTTGTTGTCGTAGTTTCGGGCCCCTATATGAGCTTCCCTCCTGCATGCCAGCTACTTATCCCTGAGTCGACTCTCCACCTCCATTTGAGCTCGGCTCATGTGAGCTATCGACTCTCCACCTCTAGTTGAGCTCGGCTCCTGTGAGCTGTCGAATCTCCACCTCCAATTGAGCTCGGCTCCTGTGAGCTGTCGACTCTCCACCTCCAGTTGAGCTCAGCTCTTGTGAGCTGCCGACTCTCCACCTCCAGTTGATCTCGGCTCCTGTGAGTTGTCCATCTCAAGTTAAGTAAGGATCCTGTGAGCTGTCGACTCTCCACCTCTAGTTGAGCTCGACTCCTGTGAGTTGTCGACTCTCCACCTCCAGTTGAGCTTCCTCCTATAAGGTGTCAACCTATTTTCCACCTCCAGTTGATCTTCCTCCTGCTAGGTGTCGACTACATTCTCCAACTCAGTTGAACTCGAATCATATGTATTGTGCGAGCAGCGATGTGTGAGCATGTAGCTACGACCATGCATGTGCAAGCATCAACATACGAGCATGTGACTACGACTATGCAGATGTGAGAAACAACGTGCGAGTATGCGAGTGCGACTATACAGGTGTGAGTAACGTTGAGCGATATCATATGAGCTAATAATGAGCAAAGGTCACGCATAACGAGCACTCAACCTTTCCGTGCCTATAAGCCTAACGAGTATCATCATCGAGCGAGTAAACGCACAACAAGCACTCAACCTCTCTGCGCCTATGAGCCTAGCGAGCATCATCAACAAGAGAGCATTCAAAAGTAAAAACAAATGACAACAGTGAAGAAAGAACAACATTGTATCATACGACAAGTATAACAAAATTTCTATATTTACAACTTTCTATCTTTACATACTTGGACGCAGGAGTTAACCGACCGACTAAGACTCGTCATCGCCAGTATCAGGCTTGTACTCCTCATCTCCAATGACGACATCTTCTTCAGCTTCAGCATCGTCTACATCATCCTTATCGTCGTCGCTGTTGTCGCTGCTCTCTCCACTGCTGTCGTCGCTGGCGCTGGATCCAGAAGCGGAGGAGAGGATGCAATCAGGTGAGTTGGACTCCTTGGAGAGCATGCTTGGGATAAGGTCCGCGATCATCATATGGTCGGATTCTTGGCCAAGGAATCCATCGATCCTCAGCTTTGCGAGAACGGCTTCCCCTGTTGCTCGTGTTATCCCGCGGCGGATAGTGAGCATCTCATCCCCGTGGAAGCGGATCTTCTTTCCCATCCCGTGAGGACTTGCCTCGAGCTGTTACTCAGTTGGGCGAGTATCTACATGCCTAGGGCAAGCTTCATCAGCCACCGGCCGAGTCTCCAACTCGGAGACCCGGATTTGAATGATCTCTAGCTCGACCTTCTTATCTGCGAGCTTTTGCTCGAGCTTGGAGATCTTCTTTGTCATCTTGATCTCGATAGCCTGCAAGTATCGACAACAAACATTCAGAAAAACCACTAAGTGAAATGGCGACTAAGTCGCACAAAGAAGTGCGAGCTACCTTATAGTACTTCCAGCGGACTGATTGCATTCCCAAGTAGATCGCCTTTTGTGAGATGATCTTCAGCGCCTATTGTAACTAGAGGAGCCTCCTCGCGGTGTGATGACCCAGCTCGGTAGCCCGCAGGAATGCACGAGCCATTTGGTAGGTGAGCACCTCCAGGCTGAGATCTTGAATTGACTTGGTGTCAGCTCGCCCGTATGCATGGAGGAGACATCATAAGCCTCCCCTTATCCTCCCAATCTTCTGACCAGGTGGGTAGGTTGGTGTTCAACATCACCTTGTGCTCGCCCTCAACCTAGGACACTGGCAGAGATCCAAAAGCATCCTTGTCATCGCGCTCAAGATTATAGTTTGGGTGGAAGTATGGCGCCCCGAAGTCGAACGACAACTCCCTCTCATCGAAGAGCTCATGGTAGATCCTCACGTGCTTCCCCGTATGGTCAGGGGACTTGGATTTTTACTTCCCCTTGTCTAGCTTCTTCTGCGAGGAGCCATCTTTATCGTTACTCGCGACTGGCCCTTGGAGCCGCGTGAGGTGGGATCTCCTCAACCTCAGAAGGCGGGTTCACTAAACCCTAGCGCGACGAATCAGCTTCCTTGGCCAGAGGAAGCGGTTCTCGCGGGAGTGTGCGAGTAGCTGTAAAAGTGATAGAATAGTTAGTAAAATCTCAGCAACGATTAGAATAAGTTCTGCGAGTATGAAGAGATCTCGCCGATATTATACCTTCATTGGGGAAGACCTCGTCTAGCGAGTTGACATTCAAACGTCAGTTGATGACATCGAATTGCCGGCCACAGAAAGCTTCAAAGAGCTTCTCACACGTACCATCCAGGATGGGTGGCAAGAATGTGACTTATGGTGGCTGGTACGGCCTGCGCAACACCCCTTCGAAGTTGCCGGCAACGACAACCAGATACTCGCCCCATCGGTGGACCTTGTTTGTCTTGCTGACCAGGGTGTAGACATGGATGCTGATGAAGATAACACCCTCGGCGGCCACAGTGAAGGCAAAGACCTTCCTGAGGATAGAGAGGTCGAAGGCAATTTTCTCTTCCTATAGAAAGCAGAGAAATCCCATGATAATCGCCACTCCATTCAGGTTGATTTGGGTGGGGATGATCCCGAAGTACCGCAAGATCTGACAGTACTCCGTCCACAACAGAAGTCGCATGCCAACTTTGAAGTGGCGGAGGGGCAGGACACTCTCACCTTTGAGGAAAGTGTTTAGTCGCTCGGTCCGAGAGGGGAGCCGGGCCGAGTATTCCTCAGGCAGATGTCTTTTCTAGAAGTCTTCTAAATCTCGCCCGGTCGCAACAGAATTCTTAAAGATGGCTTCAGTGAAGTTGATCGCATGGGCTTGTCGACGAGTGTTGGCGTCGTCACTAACCAATTTGAGCGAGAAAGAGCAAGGAACAACGAGGAAAGCATGTGCAAGAAGGAAGGAGCGAGCAAGAATAAAATACTCGCGAGCAAGGTTTGGAAATCGCAACAGCGTACTAAAGATCACCTACCCCTTCTTTTTATAGGCAGAGGCCCGGGGGTATCTTAACCTCACGTGAGTATCATCCTAAGTCGCGTGCTAACCAAGAGATAAACCCTAGTTATCAACTCTATTTCGTGCAACGCCATTTAGAAGATTGCTAGATCGCCAAAACTTGCACAGATAACTCAAGAAATCGCAGAGAGTAGATGAGTATCAACATAGAGCAAAAGCATCAACATAAACAAATTGGAAGGACATATACGAGATACAAACTCGCCACATTAAATCAAAGAATATTCCAATTTAGTACAATGTCGCCAGTGGCAAGGACAAATAGAAAAGAAAGTGAAAAAAATCTAAGTCCTAGGAGGTCGCTGCTCGGAAAGAGGTGGATGTCGCCCGACCCAGCCCATCTCGCGCGCGTGCAAATAGTGCTTGCTAGCCACCAACATAGCATCATTGCCCAACCAAAGCTGGTCCTTCATCCTCTCCAGTCGCCTAGCCATTCCCATGCTCTCTCGCATGCTAGCCAGCTCCTCATGATGAAGCTGTAGGCGATGATCTATCATCGATAGTCACCGATCTAGCTTGTTGATAATGTGGAAGCGTGCCTTAAAAGCTGCTAGTTGGTCCTGCAACTCTTCCATCTTTGCCATCCTCACCTCCAGTGCCGAGATCCGGCGATGAGGCTCGCAAATGGCAAGTTGGTCGAAATTGGCCTCCAGCTCGATGTAGGCGCGAGTGTTAGTATGGCGATACTCATGAGTAGAGAGCTCGAGGACATCAATGAAAGCCGCTACAGGGGTTGCAGTGCGACCTGTCAAGACAAGAAGAACTAGCTGAATCAGTTAGAAGTAAATATCAACACACCAAACCAATTCAGCAGCAAGCGAGCTACCTTGCCATTGGGATCGATATCGGCGAGGGGAAGGGCTGCGGCGAGATGGATCTCGCTGGACCGGCGATGAGCCTCCCGGGCGCTCAGCAGTCTTCCCCTATCCACGACCTCGAGTGCTCAGTGGGAAGTAGTTTGGCCGCCTTATTTTCGGATCACGCGACGAGCTCTATGACTGGATCCGAGGGATCATAGTTTCAGGGCCAATTTCAGGGTGAGATTTGTTGATCGTTGGCAGAGGGGGCAGTGGAGGAAGAGGAATGCTCTCCCTTGGTTGTGATGAGCTCATCGGAGGAGGAGGGGACGGTAGAGGTGTGTTCGTCGTCGGCAATGCCGAGGTGGTCGCAGGGTGAGGGCCTTTACTCGCCCCAGGTTATGAAGTGTTCTGCGTCAGAAAATCATTTCTCCTCACCTCAGGAACTTGCTTTTCTGGCCCCTTTTTAGGACCTATGTTGATCCGAATAGTGTGACTAGATCGAAGCCATTGCCGAGCTTTGAATGAGACAAGTGGAGCTTCTCGCAGAGGAACAACATCCAGGTGATCACCAACGGTATTAGGCGGAGGTGCTGCGAGTACATAATAAAAGTCAACAAGGAAGAATAAGGATGATCAGCAACTTGTACAGTCTTCGGCAAGATAGCAACCTTACGAGGCAGCGAGATCTGTCTGCAGCTGTGCTTGGGACCCGACGAGTTCCGGGGTAAGAGGACAAGAAGGTAAAGAATGGAGAGGAGCTTTAGGAGCAGATTGCTCGAGTTTATCGCTCAACCCGAGAACGTCTAGGAGCTTCTAAGTGCGTGTTAGAATGTCAGGATGGACGACCGGGTAGGAGACATCCTCAGTAGGCGAGTGCGAGTCATCATTTTTGGAAGTTAGCGACTTCTTCAACTTCTTCTTCAACTTATTATTCTTAGGGGGGAGGAAGGTCAGCAGCGACCTCGCCTTCTTGGGACTTTTTGGCATCGATGGCTCAAGGAATTCAGACAAAGCCACAAAGCTCGCATGATAGATTTCCTCGGCAGACTTCGTGAAAGTATCTAGCGTCTACCTAAATCACCTAGAGGGGGGGGGGGGGGTGAATAGGCGATGTTTGTGTCTTTTCGCGGAATAAAAATCACTTAAAAAATAAGCACACAAACATAGAGATTTTTAGTGGTTCCCCGAGTTGAGTACGTCCACTTTCCCGTCTCGCCTATCTCCCACGAAGGGGCAGATTCAGCTATTTCACCTTTCTCAGATTACAATGAATCTAACACCTCGGAGCCGCAACTCCTACAACTCAGAGACGAAGCTCCTACCACTCGGAGAACAACCTTTCCTACACCTGGATCTGCAAACCGGATCTACAACCTCGATCCATAAATGGATCTACTCACTCGATCCACAAACGGATCTACAAACTCGGAGAAATAATCTCCTACAATCAGTAAAAGAAAATTACAATATACAAACGATTACAAGTCTTCATACCAACATTCTTCGAGATAGTAGATCTTGAACTTTGGAGAACTTGGAGAAATGAAATCTTGAAGACCTTGAATCGTGAGCCTTGAATCATCGAACGACTAGATCTGGAGGAGTATAGATCTTGAGAGAGAGAGAGAGAGAAATCTAGTCTTGAAAGTCGAAGTAGATCAATCACGCACAACTGGTAGTCGGCGGCCGATCGGAATTCGCGAAGCTTGAGGAGTTGGTCGACTGTTTCTCATTTTGGAAAGTTCTTGTCGATTCAAAATGTTAGCAATAACACGATTAGTATGGAAGAAAAATATCCCTAGGTATTTATAGAGATCTTCTTATGAACGGTATAAAGGAAGTTTCCAAAAACGAAACCTAAAAAGCAATGTGCATGGCCGACCGAACCCGAGACTGGTTTTTGAAATTTTTCGAAAAAATGACCTAAGTCAAATTCGTCGATTATCGTCGAGTATCATAATGATACTCGTCATATACATCTTTATATACGACGAAAAGGACTTAGCCAAATCATCTTAGGCCGGCTAGTCACTCAACGCCATGACGAAGAGTCATACTCGACGAATTCGTCGAGTATCACCTAGCATACTCGACAAATTCGTCGAGTATAGGTTAATTGACTCAACACCCTCAATGTCGTTACACTCACCGTCTTGAGCGCACTCAACTCCATAGGCAATATTCAACGAATATCATCGAGTTAACTCAACACACTCAAAGCTTTGATATTCGACGAATAATACTTGGAAAAATCTAGAGAAGTAGCGTCAACTGGACTCGATGAATTCGGCGTGTATCACTTAGCATATTCGACGAATTCGGCGAGTATCGTTAGATACATTCGACGAATTAGACGAGTATGCACGAAGATACTCGACGAATTTTACTTAAAAGATTTTTCACTTCTCTAGCAAAATTACACTATGTATAAGAGATGAATTCGACGGGTATAGGTAGGTATACATGACGAATTCGACGAGTATCAAGCTGATACTCGACGAATTCGACGAGTATTCCAAACCATACTCGACGAATTAAACTTAGGATAATTTTTGTCTATCTGATTCTAAGCCTTGACCATCCTTGAGCCTTCTCTTGTACTTAGGATAGAAGTACACCCAATAGAGAGATTACACGTGAGTCAACACTTTTGCCTACATAATGAGGAATTACATTGTGTAGTTTTGTGTTTACTAACCCACTGTAACATGACATTGGTGTGTACTTAGTAATGAAAACCTGCAAGTACATAACTAAACTGGCATATCAAATACAGTCATAATTCATCTTAGCTTGACTGGACCCTTATTCAAATCAAGGTTATTGTGGATACAATACCCAACAATCTCTTCCTATTTGAAAAATTCAGAATCCTATAAGCTAAGGTGAATTGCACATGATAAATAATAAAATATGAAAACTTGAAAAGATAAATAATATTAACAAAAACACGCATTCCAAGATAATTGTGAAAATCATATATATATATATGTCAAAAATTGTTCATAGTTATTAACGGGGGGGGGGGGACCCACAACTCAACAAAGAATATAACTATTGTTCCTGCCTGCTCTGACTCTTCTGCCTCTGCCTGTCAAAATAAGCCCTCGGTTTAGGATAATACTTTTGAGGAGGTGGAGGCATTGGATCAGCATTGCTGTGGTTTCTAAAGTGTATCCTCCTTTTGGTACAAGCCAACTTGTACTTATTCCATTCCCCTTGGGTGTAGTATAGTTCACTCTTTTCTCCTCTGAGATCGACCAAGAAAAATGTATCCAAGATGATTCCTTTGGAAATTTGGCTCCACACCTCTTCCATTTCTCTGTCTCTGGCAGGATCTGATCTTGCAGCAGATGGACCTTCACCAAACTTTCTCCTCCTGTAAACTGGAGCAGAGGGAATCTCTTCAACAATAGCAGTAGTGTCTTGAAAGAATTCCTGTGTGTCTGTCCATTGTTGAGAGTAGTACTCAGGAGGAGGAACTTCAACAGGAACGGGCACAGCAGGTGCTTGAAAGCTTGTCAACTGACCATATAGCCGCATGCAATTGTCATAGCCACAGTCAGTAGTCTTTTTAAAGTTTTCTACCATGGCAGCTTCAATGGAAATTAGCTTAGCTTTCATAGCCTCCTCCCCCTTTCTAACTTCATCAATGACAACATTAGAATAAGCAGGAAGAATGCTGTCAAAGTGAGCCATAGATCTATTGTGGGCATCTATCATTGTCTTTGTGTTTGTGTCCACACTATCAATAGTTTCTTTGGTATATTTGAGGCTAGCCATGTTCAGCTTTATGGCTTTTCTACCCTCAACAAATAACAAATCAATCTTGGTGTCAAGTGCTTCAATCTGAATTTTAACATCAACAAGACCTTTGTTAACGTCTTGCTCAGTGTCTTCGACCTTGTCCAGAACTTTCTTCATGCTGGCTTCAAATTTCTCTTGCTGTTTTGCTAACATAGCCTCTATTGTATTCAAAATAGAACAATCAACACTGGTAGTGGCTGCAATTGCAGTAGGTAGGATAGGAGGATGCTCCTCTGCATCTCCTTCCTCATCAAAAACCTCAACTACCTCCTCAGGAAGAACTGAAGGTATAACTGTTGCCTTGGCAACTCTCTTCTTAAGGTTTTGGATAATCCTATTAACCTGAGTAGAAACTGATATAGAAGACCAAGTCATCTCCCCCTCAGCAGATGCAGAAGGAACTATGTCGAGGAGAGTGACAAGCTGGTGCTCAGCTGGCACTTGCTCAGCAACAACACCATCAACTTGAATATCAGCAGCTTTGGTCTCATCAACAATGACCATAAGCTCATCAGCAGCAATCTCAGGGAGTTCAGCAATGTCCACAATCTCATAGTCCTCAACTGTGAGGTCATCATCAGCATGCATCTCATCATTCAAATCATCAGCAGCATCTTCAGGCTCAGATTGTGCTGGAACCTCTTCTTCAACAATCTCGACCTCTAGAGCTGGAGTCTTTGTCACTGTCCCTGACTGAATACTCAAGGGCACTATGGAAGTTTCCACTTGTATTGCAACTGGCTCCTCCTCCATTCATGCACTCAATCTTCCAATAATCTCACTAGGGAGTAGAGTTTTGATCCTGTCCTCAGGAATTTGTTGTCCCTCCTCCACTTGCAATTCTGGGGCTCCCCCTGGACTCACAGTCTTCCTATCCCACCATAAGAAGATGGTAGAGTATATATTCTTTATGTGATGGATAGGCACACCTTTGGTCATGTCAAACCTATCACCATCTAATTTATTCAGGTACATGCTGATAATCCTCCCAAAGTTGGGATTGCGAAGGCTGTCCTTTATCTTTTCAAACAACAGTGCACCCCAATCTATCCTCTTCCTGCAGATGATTGCAACTAAAGTCTTGAATATTTCAATATAGAGGTAGTCATAAGATCCTGCCTTGCACAACAACACTTTCCCAATGATGTCTGAAAGAAGCGTGCCTTCTTCATTCATCCCTTTTCGCTTGACTGCTTTTGTACCTCTTGGCAGTCCATAAAATAAAAGGGCCCTAGAGAAATCACCCTCATCGAGGTAATCGACCTCTTCACAGACTGCAAGCCGTAAGTACCTAGTGAGGAGTGAAGCTTTCACCTTGACCTTTGTCTTCTAAACTTTGCTCTTAATGACTGTGTCTTCATGACACAGCTTGGCATTCTGGAAAAATTCTAGGACTTCCTTGTACAATACCTTGCAGGGGTGTTTGAGGACGAAGGAGAGTCCTATAGTCTCCAACATGAGGATGACATTTCTGAACTAATCTGAAGCTGAGGCAAATCCTGTGCGAACCAACTCTCCTCCCCCTAGCAAATCACTGGTGCTTCTGGGAGCCATGGATAATCAAGAAACTGGAATCTGGGTATTAGATACTATTAGACTGTCACTCTCACCGGCACTACCTCGACACAACACTACAAGGTGTCAAGAAACTGGAAAGGAGCGGCTGTCGGAATTGGCGAGACACGGTTTCGGGAATGCACCACTGCACGAGATCGGCGGGAAAACCTAATTTTGCTATCGACTAGGGCTTGGAAGTTGATCACAACTTTAATCGATGAAGATGGAGGGCAAATTTCTGTTGGGTTTTTGGGGATGACACCACACTTGTGCACTCAGCGGAAATAAGAACTAGAAAAACCCAAACGAGTTCAGATCTAGCAATATTCATGAATTAAGAAGTAAAACATCCTGTAATAAAATTACCTTTAAGGGATTGAGTCAATACTCAACCTAGATGCTCCTAAAATATTCCAACCGGTCACTAGCGGCTTGAGTATTGAGCGAAAAAAGTATATCCGCGCCTCTACAGGAAATCCACACGATCGGGAGAACCTGTAGAAACCTCTTGCACAAGTTATTGGTCGGGAGAGGACACTCAGCATCTCCACAGACTACTAGGTTTGTTGAAGGAGAGGCGGCGGCGACACTCGCAGGGATCGGGACCGGGCTTGGTGACAGGATCGGCGGAACGCTTCCGTCGGCTTTTAGGGCTTCCGTCGTTTCGCACAGTGACAGCTCATGTGCTTAGATAGAAAGAATAATTGCATACTGTTCAAGCCCTAATGTTTCCTATTTATACCCAAAGGGAATAAATAAAGCAGCCCGTTGCTAATCGTAGACCCAGGACTTAGACGAAATAGACCTTCAGCCAGACAATAATTTGTCTGGACTAATCGTCAAATATCTACAGGATATACGACAAATCATCGAGTATCAATTTATACTCGTCGAATCGTTGAGTATTTTATAGCACATACGACGAACTCAACGCCATCCTCAGCTGAGTCAACGCTTGAATCTGCGAAGGAGTTGTGTGAACTCAAACCTCTCAATGCTTTATGCGCCAAAGACCAGATTCGTCAAATGACATTCGTCGAACTACATTCGTCAAACGACATTAGTCAAACGATGTACGACTTCTACGCTAAAGGCTAGATTCGTTGAATGACATTCGTCGAACTGCATTCGTCGAATGGCATACGACTTCTGTGCCAAAGGCCAGATTCATCGAACGACATTCGTCAAACTGCATTCATCGAACGACATTCATCAAACGGAGTACGACTTCTGTACCAAAGGCCAGATTCGTCGAATGGCGTTGAGTGAATACAATGCACTCAATGCCTAAGTGCCAGATTCACCAAGTAAACCCTTTACTCGACGAAGACGTTGAGTGCACTCAACGCACTCAATGCCTAAGACCCAGACTCATCAAGTAAACTCCTTTACTCGACGAATCGCTGAGTGGACTCAACACACTCAACGCTTAAGCGTGACAGTCGAAAAATCAAAATTTGATACTCGACAAATCTGTGAGTCAACTCAACACACTCAATGCCATCATTCGACGAGTTAACACTTAACTCGACGAAGGCGTTGACTGGTCGCAATGCACTCAACGCTTTTGCCTTAGAATATTTCAGTCCCTTTTGCTCATCATATGAGCTATACCATACAGATCCAAACTCCCAATTTATCCATAATCTTATGTGCAACCCTGATAGGCTCATACTGAGTTGGCAGTGAGGCTACATGCTTGATCACTTCCAGATCACTATGGTAGCACCGACAGTCTCCCACTTGATCTAAAAAGTGTCAAACAAAAGCTTCACAAACAATGAGTGGCATCTAGCAATACATCATTGCTCCCCAAATAGTAAGAGTTTATAAACTCATAAGCTTACCAATGTTACAGTGTTATCATGTCCCTTCGTCCCTTATATCTGGATAGAACTAGAGGTATAGACCGTGTCACCCTTATAATTGTTCAATCCCAGTTTCCTGATCTAGAATGGACTTTCAGAAATTGGTGAGTCCAATATCATATATTGACTTAACCAAGCATGACCATGCATTTCTCAGTCCCATTCTGTCAAGGGGCCCATGGATGCGACTCCTATCATATAAGAGGACAAATCCCATCTCTGCTCACACACAAACACCCAAATGATTCGTAACGTACCTATTAACCACCTTTATCATTTAACTTTCTCAAGACTAGACTTTTGATGGCATCAAAGCACGCTCTTCCTCACTCGATGAAAGCTGTGACTTCAGGTCAAAGGACCACGAACACCATTGCCACTTGAGCCATACTTATGACATGTTTATATAACTATCCACAAAGTATTCTCATGTTGGGTCTGTCCAGTAAAACTTGTTCATAACAAGTACCCATGTGATGACTTGATATCACAATATCATGACCTGTGAGGACGGATCTTTAGTCAACACACATGCTAGTCTTAAAGGAATCATCATCGCCCTTAGCTTCTAAGATGATACAATGACCAGGGACTCTTAAGAATGAAGCTTCTAGGATCATACGTTCTCACATCAAGTCACTACTTGACCTATTAAAGAAAACATTCTAAGGGCATTTATTTTAGTTAACTATTCCATCACAATATAAATAATAACACAATAAAAGAACTTGCCAAAATCTATAAAATGAAATGTATATAGTACTTTTATTCATCAAATGAAAAATTATAGCCAACAAACATATAATCCATAAGACTCAAACTAGAGTTGATCACTTAGGTATCATAGAACCATAGATCTAACATGACCATCATGCTTTCTCTATGCGAGAGGCTTTGTTAGTGGATCCATAATGTTTTATTCAGTCGGCACTCTACATATGCTCACATCTCCTCGATCGACAATCTGTCAAATTAGATGGAACCGCTGAAGTATGTGCTTGGAGCGCTGATGAGATCTAGGTTCCGAAGCAAGTGCAATTGCACCGTTATTTTCACAGTAGAGAACTACGAGACAAACAATGCTAGGAACTATATCTAACTCGCAGATGAATTTCCTAATCCATACAAACTCCTTCGATGCATTTGCAACGACGATATACTCAGCCTCAGTTGTAGAATCGGTAACTGTATACTCTTCTAGCTAACAACACCTCCATTCAAGCAAAACACAAAACCTGACTTAGACTTTGAATCAACCCTATCAGTTTGGAAGCTAGCATCCATGTAACCACTTATAACGAGCTCTTCCTCTCCGCCGAATACCAAGAATGTATCCTTTGTCCTTCTCAAGTACTTGAGGATATTCTTGACGACTATCCAGTGACCATCACCGGGATCAGACTGATACCTGCTAGACATGCTCAAAGCATAAGAGACATTGGTTCTAGTACATATCATTGCATACATTATTGACCTAATTGCCGAAGCATATGGAATCAACTTCATGTGGCCCTTATCTTCACAAGACTTAGGACACTGGTCCTTGGAGAGACTCACTCCATGAGACATGGGTAAGAATCCTTTCTTGGACTCAAGCATGTTGAACTGTTTCAACACCTTGTCAATGTACGTACTTTGGGTCAAACCCAATAACTTCTTCGATCTATCTCTATAGATATTAATAAAAAGTATATAAGTCATTTCACCCAAGTCTTTCATCGAAAATCAGTCAAATAGGTTGTTCTTAACAACTTACAGGGTAAGTTTGTCATTCTCGATCAACAGTATGTCATTTATATACAAAATCAGGAAGACAACTATGCTCCCACTAATCCGTTTATAAACACACAGTTCATCCTTGTTTTTGATAAAACCAAACTCTTTGATCTTTTCATTAAAACGAAGATTCAAACTTCGAGAAGCTTGTTTCAATCCATAAATGGATCTATGTAGCTTGCATATTTTAGTGGCTTCACTTGGAGATACAAAACCCTCAGGTTGTGTCATGTACACTTCCTCAAGGAGGATCCCATTAAGGAAATCCATTTTGACATCCATCTGCCAGATCTCGTAGTCATAATACACAGCAATAGCAAGCAGAATTCTGATGGACTTAACCATGGCAACAGGGGAAAAGGTCTCATCATAGTCAATACTATGAATTTGCTTGAAACCCTTAGCCACCAATCGCCCTTTGAATGTCTATACATTCCCATCCATATCGGTCTTCTTCTTTAAGACCCACTTGCACCCTATGGATCTTACCCCTTCAGGTGGTTCCACCAAAGTCTGTACTTGGTTTTCATACATGGAGTTCATTTCAGATTTCATGGCCTCAAGCCACTTCTCGGAGTCCGGTCCATACATAGCCTCTTGGTAGGTTGCAGGCTCATCATTATGATTCATAAGCAACATAAAAGTCTTTGATTTCAAGGTAGCTATCAACCTAGGGGGTAAATAGGTCTGCTTAGGTATTTTGAGAGTCTTTTTAAATCACTTGATTGTTTCTTTAAGTTTCTAGCTTCTAGTGATCTAGAGCTTGTCCTTAGCACCTGTAATTAAGAAAACAAAAGCAAACATAGAAAAGCACACAAGTATTTTATAGTGGTTCCCCAAAATTATGGGTACATCCACTCTCCTCCCACCTTGCTAACTTTAAGTTAGTCAAGGCTCTTCTCCAAACCAATGCTCTAAGGAGCTTACACCACAGATCCCTCAGGATCTCTCAGTCTCCTCCAAGACTTACACCTCAGCCATAAAGGCCTACACTCAGTGATACAAGTATCACCTACCTCAGGCACTTAAGCCCTACCACTCAGGCTATGGAGGATAGGCCTACCTCAGAGCAAGCTTGCTCCTACAGCTTAGAGAGATACACTCTCCTATAGTTCAGGCAATACTGCCCTACTACTCAGTGAGTAACACTCACATACCTCAGAGAGATTCACTCTCCTACAGCTCAGGAAAATTTGCCCTACCTCAGACCCAAATGTCCTACAGCTCAGATCCAGAAGGATCCTACAAATAGAAAAAAGTTTACTTAACTTTGACACAGAGAAATTTCTCTGTGTCAACCACTTGAACAAAAAACTTTCTGCTCCTACTCTCCTCACAACAGGGAAAGGATTTGCTGGAGGAACTCAGAAGAAAACTTCTGAACTAGCTGTTGAAGGCTAAAGATCTTTTGATCTTGAGTATTCAAACAGCCCACTGAACCTACCAAAAGATGAAGGTTCTACTTCTTCAGAACAGATTTTGAATCTGCTGTGGCAGTTGGAGACTTGCACAACTAACTAAACTTTTCTTGCTGGAGATCTTCAAGCTTTTTCACTAGTAGCAATGAAGAGGAAGATGAAGATGGCTTCTCTCCTTTTTGAATAAAGTATGCCCTAAAAGTTATCTTTGTCCTGACCCTTTTTCTTCCTTTTATAGTTCGTCGATCAACGGCTCTTAGAGAGCGGTGGGCCCCACCTGCAGCTTCCAGCTGCACCTTGCTTTAACGGAAGAAAACATACAGTAGCTTCACGATAAGTTTTTTCGTGTAGTGTAGCTTTCCCGTGACTGATTTGACCTTAGTTGACTTTGTCAATTTTGCTGACGTCAGCACCTGTAGACTTAGTAAAAATCAAGCATCAAAGAATAGGTGTTGAGTGAGTAAGCATCACTCAATGCCAAAACACTTAGACAGATTCACTATCTCTTGGCATTGAATGAGTAACCTTCACTCAACGCCAAACTACTTAGAGTATTAAGTCCTATTCTAGGCATTGAGTGATTCAGCTTCACTCAACGCCAATCTTGCTTTATCAGCTTTCAGCTGCTTGGCATTGAGTGAGTAAGCATCACTCAACCCCAAACCCCTTTGACAAAAATCTGTCTACACTAGGCATTGACAGCGTTGAGTTAGTAACCTCCACTTAACGCTTTTTGCCTTAACCAAATTTCTGCTTATTCAGCAACATAAGCGTTGAGAGCATTGAGTGAACATGCCTCACTCAACGATTTCTGCCTTAGTTAATTTTCTGTATTTTGTATCATGATGTTGAGTGAGTTAACTTCACTCAATGCCTGTGGACTTAGCCATATTTTAGCTCATTCCAACTTCAGGCTTTTACTGTTGTAGCCTATCTCGCAACATTTTGCTGTATGGCATTGAGTGTGTTGACTTTACTCAATGCTCGTGGACTTAGCCATTTTCTCGGCTTGCCACTGACTTGGCTTTGACTATATAGACTTCACTCAGTGCTATAAGTCATCTGGCATTGAGTGACTGATCTTCACTCAATGCCTCTGGACTTAGATAGTTTTCTATCATCCCACACCATAGGTAAGCGTTTACCTGATATAGTCACTTCGGCTATCTAACCTATTATAGTCATCTACAAATATGTGTATGTCATTAATAATATTGTCTTCACTCAAATCCAGGACATTATGGGCAATTGACCCAACATAACACATTACCTATTTGAGACACGAGAAATACATATCTCTTAGGCTCAAACCTTGGTCTATGAAATCTACGTGGTAGGTTCTCTAGTTATAACTACTTATAGTCCTGATTCAAGTTCTAACTCCGGTTCATTTACTGTTTGTGGTTCTTGAACTTCTTCAAGTTCTACCTTAGCAGTATTTCTACTTAATAACTCTTTCTCAAGAAAGACACCAGTCCTCACGACAAACACTTTGCCCTCAGACGGTAGGTAGAAGTAGTACCCTTTTGTTTCCCTAGGATACCCCATAAGATAACACTTATCTGATTTGGGTTCCAGCTTATCAGGCATTTGACGTCTCACGTATGCCTCACAGCCCCAAATCTTAATGAACGACATACTGGGACGCTTCCCAGTCCATATCTCATATGGTGTCTTTAGAACCGCTTTCATTGGAGCATGATTTAGTGTTAAAGCAACAGTTTTTAGAGCAAAACCCCCAAAGGAAACAAGTAGATCTGCATGACTCATCATCGATCACACTATATCTAACAAGGTTCGATTCCTCCGCTCAAACACACCATTATGCTGTGGTGTTCTAGGTAGAGTGAGCTGTGATATAATACCACACTCTTTTAGATGATCACGGAACTCATGACTTAGGTATTCGCCACCTCGATTAGATCAGAGTGCTTTAACCTTCTTACCCAGCTGGTTCTCTACTTTGTTTTTAAACTCTTTGAACTTTTCAAAAGTTTCGGATTTGCACTTCATAAGATACACGTATCTATATCTATTGAAATAATCGGTAAATATAACAAAGTAGAAGTACCCACCTCTAGCCATAGAACTCATGGGTCCACATACATCACTATGTACTATACCCAAGAGATCATCAGCCCTCTCATTGAAGCCAGTGAAAGGGACTTTAGTCATCTTGCCTAACAAACAAGATTCACATCTCTCAAATGATTCATAATCAATTTAGTCCAATAGTCCATCTTTATGGAGCTTGGATATGCGTTTCTCATTTATATGGACCAAACTACAATGCCAAAGATACGTAGGGTTCGAGTCATTCGTTCTTAGTCTTTTAGTATTTTCAATATTATAGATCGGATGGTCTAAGTTAAAAACATACAGACCATTAAACATTTGGCTACACCATAACAAACATCATTCTTAAATATTGAACAACAATTGTTCTTAATAATTAAAGAAAAACCCATCATGTCCAAACATGAAATGAATATAATATTTTTAGTAATGGAAGGAACAAAATAACAATTATCTAATTCTATTACAAGCCCACTAGGCAAAGCAAGACGATAAACCCCCACGGCAATAACATCCTCTCTTGCTCCATTGCCAACGCGCAGGTCCACCTCTCCTTTACTCAATAATCTTCTCCTTCCCAGTT
Source organism: Platanthera zijinensis (assembly GCA_039513925.1). Lineage (NCBI taxonomy): Eukaryota > Viridiplantae > Streptophyta > Magnoliopsida > Asparagales > Orchidaceae > Platanthera > Platanthera zijinensis. Next base: position 153,155,942 of record CM077090.1, on the reverse strand, counting down.
CCTGCACATTTATACAAATGTGAGAATCACATCCGGTATCTAATACCCAGGATGAAGGAGCAGAAAGGTTTATCTCTATAACATATATACCTGAAGCAGAAGTCATACCTCCCCTCATTTTTTGCAGATTATTAATGTACGAAGGACAATTCCTCCTCCAATGATCAGCCTTGCAACAGTGGTGGCACTTTCCTTCTTTCCCCGAGCCTTTCTTTTTCAGTGCAGAAGACTTGGGCTCCAGTCTAGACTTAGGTCCTATCTTCGTCTTCTTGAAGCCCTTGGCCTTGCCCTTGCCTTTATGCACCATCAATATGGGGCTAGCAGGCTTGGCTTTCTTCATGTTTATCTCGGCATTTCGCAACATACCTAGGAGCTCGGGCAGTGTCTTATCTATTTCATTCATGTTATAGTTTAAGACAAACTGTTCATAATTATCCGACAATGATTGCAGGATCAGGTATATGGCCAACTCTTGGCCCAGAGGGAACCTTAGTCTTTTAAGGTTCTCGATATACCCAATCATCTTGAGTACGTGAGTCCCTACTAGGTCCTGAGCTCCCATCTTACACTGGAACACCACCTTAGTGACGTCGAATCTCTCTTGACAAGCTTGCCCTTGAAACATTTTCTTGAGATTCTCATCAATGTCCTTGCAACCCATGTTCTTGTATTGCTTCTGAAGCTCAGAGTTCATGGTTTCTAACACGAGACATTCAATGTCTAAGGAGTCATTGAGATACTTCTTGTAAGCATCTTTATTAGCACAGGATGCATTCCCGACAGGCTCATCAGGGGATACCTCTTCCAAGACATAGAGCTTGCACTCTTGCCTGAGAACAATTCTCAGGTTCCTATACCAGTCCAAATAATTTGTTCAACTCAGCTTTTCCTTCTCAATGATCACTCTGAGGGACATGGTGGAGTGTGAACCAGTTGCCATGGAAATACTACAAGGATACAAGCAAAGTAAATTAGAACTACATTTCAAAAATATAATTTTATTCTTTCGATTCAGACTTTAATCAAAAAAACTCCCACTATTTTTATCAAACTGATAACCCTCGATATCAATTCAAAGAGTTTAGCGAGTAACCCTCTTAGTGGACAAGATCCATATTTCACAAACACTATGAGTCAGCTTTGGCTTTTCTCTCACAATGCAGCTATTTAGGTAGGCAATGCTTGCCAATTGCATCACTATGCAATTCGTGTATGGCTGGTGAATAACTCTTTATTCGCATCCATCATATGGTGCATGGCAACCCTATACCACTGGGCACTCAGCCTTTGAGGTCACCCAGTTAAGCTAGACCCAATGTCGATAGTGGGATATCATAATTATCTGCTTGCACCCTTACCAAGATAGATTAATGCACCTTGCTTTGGCAAGCCCACACTTCATCGATCGAGGAAGAATGAGTGTCACCATCGGAAGACCTCCGAATACTTAATATTGCTTAAGGTATTTTTGATATTCTATTTACTCTTTAATCATGGTTAACATTTATCCAGTGTACACATTGAGCAAAATAAAAATCAAAAAGCATACTCCTAATGCATCCCAGATGCGCACAAGAAGATTATAAACACTTGATGAGCCGGGCTAAATCTGAACATTCAAGACACTTCTAAATATTCAGATTTACATGCATAGGACATTAGCAACACAAACTTCACTTACACAGTAGATAAGTTTGTCACTTTATGTGAGTTTCAAAATCTAACATATGCTTAGTTTCACAAACCAACCAAGTGACAGTTACTATTAAGGAGTAAACTTCAAAGAAATCTCATGCGTTCTTGGGAAGATCCAAGACTAGATTTGGGCATTTAGAAAACTTCTAAATCTCCAAATCTACACGCCAAAGATTTAGCAACTTCTAAAATAATGAATATTACCGGCAACCTCCCTCTGATACCACTTTTGGGTTTTTGGAGATGGCACAACACTTGTGCACGCAACGGAAAAAAGAACAAGAAAAACCCAAACAAGTTCGGATCTACCAATATTCATGAATCAAGAAGTAAAGCATGCTATAATAAAATTACCTTTGAGGGATTGAGTCAATACTCAACCTAGATGCTCCAGAAAATTCCAATCGGTCACTAGCGGCTTGAGTCTTGAGCACAGAAAGTATATCCGCGCCTCTACAGGAAATCCACACGATCGGGAGAACCCATAACAACTTGTCGCACAATTTCTAGGTCAGGAGAGGACACTCAGCTTCTCCACAGGCTGCTAGGTCTGTTGAAGGAGAGGCGACAATGACACTCGCCGGGATCGGGATCGTGCTCGGTGACGGGATCGGCGGAATGCTTCCGTCAGCTTTTAGGGCTTCCGTCGTTTCGCACAGTGACGGCTCATGTGCTTAGACAGAAAGAATAATCGCATACTATTCAAGCCCTAATGTTTTGTATTTATACCCAAAGGGAATAAATAAAGTAGCCCGTCGCTAATCGCAGACCAAGGACTTAGAAAAAATAGACCTTTGGCCAGACAACAGTTTGTCTGGACAAATCGTCGAATATCTATAGGATATATGACGAATCGTCGAGTATCAATTTATACTCGTCAAATCGTTGAGTATCTTATAGCACATACGACAAACTCAACGCCATCCTCAGCTGAGTCAACGCTTGACTCTGCGAAGGAGTTGAGTGGACTCAAAACTCTCAATGTTTTCTGCGCCAAAGGCCAGATTCGTAGAACGTAATTCATCGAACTACATTTGTCGAAAGACATTCGTCGAACGACGTACGACTTCTGTGCCAAAGGCCAGATTCGTCAAACTGCATTCATAGAACGACATTCGTCGAACGACGTACGACTTCTACGCCAAAGGCCAGATTCATCGAATGACATTCATCGAACTTGTAAGAAGCGAACTAAAATAAGCCGGAAATGGTATAACTGAAATTTTATTATCAGAAAAAGGTATCTATTACAAAGGTATGGCCTCCCTTATATAGAATGGAGGAGAGAAGAGAGAATACAAATAAGAGATGTGGGACTAAAACTATACAAAAAATCTGGGCGGCTAGAACAACAGACCGGAATAAGCCGCGCGGTTAGACAGAAGGGCTAACCGCTCGGCCACTGCCAGAGAGAGAGACAAGCCGCCATGTGAGACCGTTAGACCGCCCGGTCTCCTAGTCGCCAGTAACAGACCGCTAGACCGCTTGGACCTCAGACCTCAACACAACAACCAAACCGCTGAAGGCAAACCGCCAGACCGCCCGGTCAATAACCCGCCAAGCCAGACCGACAGACCGCCCGGTCTCCAACTTCAACACTCCCCCTCAAGCTGGAGCATATATGTCGATCATGCCCAACTTGTCACATATATGAAGAAACGAGGCGGATACTGGCTTGGTGAAGATGTCAGCCAGCTCTTTTTCAGACGTGACGAAGGGGGTGCAAATTTGTTCCTTCAGAATCTCTTCACGAATGAAATGACAGTCGACCTCAATGTGCTTGGTTCTCTCATGGAAGACTGGATTTTTGGAGATGTATATAGCAGCCTTGTTGTCACAGAACATAGGTAGAGGATGGTTGTAGACCTCTCCTAAATCCAACATGAGAGCTCGTAGCCATTTTAGCTCACAAGTGGTCGATTCCATACAGAAACCGGAGGTAGACTTGCGGTCCCCTTTTTCATCAGCGTAACTCGCATCTGAGTAAGCTTCAACCCTCAGATGATCATTCTTCTGAAAGAGCAATCCTTTCCCAGGGGCTGCTTTGACGTACTCCAAGATCCGCAAGGCGGACTGTAGATGGCACTCCCTGGGAGCTTGCATGAATTGACTCACCTTGCCCACAACATAGGAAATGTCGGGCCTAGTCACGGTGAGGTATATGAGCTTACCAACCAGACGCCTGTACCGCGAAGCATCTGAAAGAAGAGGCGAATCATCTGTCCAGGTTTTGTCTTCTCCAACAGCCATGGGACATCGGGCAGGTTTGGCCCCAGTCAATCCTGCTTCTTTTAAAATATCAAGAGCATACTTACGCTGAGAGAGGACTAAAGAGTTGGGCTTCCGAGAGATTTCGATCCCCAAAAAGTACTTCGGAGAACCCATATCTTTCGTGACTAGATGTTGGCGAAGATGCCGCTTTGTCAAGGCTACCCCTTCCTAGTCATCACTAGTGAGAAGAATATCATCAACATATACTGCAAGAACCACCAGTCCCGAAGAGGTTTTGCGAATAAATAGAGAGTGATCAGCAGCGCTGCGAGCAAAACCAACGGCCGCCACGATGCCGCTGAACTTGTCAAACCAAGCTCGAGGGCTCTGCTTGAGGCCATAGATTGCCTTCTGTAGCCGGCATACTCGTGTCTCCCCCTGAGCAACATACCCTGGAGGTTGCTCCATGTAGACGGCCTTCTGAAGATCACCATAAAGGAAGGAATTCTTGATATCCAGCTGGGAAAGTGGCCAGTCTTTGTTGACCGCCACAGAGAGAAGGACCCGTATAGTGCTGAGACGAGCCACGGGAGAGAAGGTGTCAAAGTAATCAACCCCATAGGTTTGAGTAAAGCCCTTAGCCACCAGGCGAGCTTTGTAACGGTCCACAGTGCCATCTGGGCCAAATTTGACCACAAAGACCCAGCGACAACCAACAACATCTGTATCAAAGGGAGGAGGGACAAGAGTCCAGGTACCCCGCACTGTGAGGGTCGCCATTTCCTCATCCATGGCCATCTTCCAGTGAGGAATGGCAAGGGCCTCCTGTTAGGAACGAGGTGTGGTAGTAGCAGAGATAGCCAGTGCAAAGGCCCTGCGAGAAGGGGTAAGACGATCATATGAAACAACAGCAGCAAGGTGGTGTAGGGTACACGTCCGCACCCCTTTGCGAAGAGCTACAGGAAGATCCAGGTCGGCGGGCTCCTCGGCATACAGAGCATCCGTGGCAGAGAGAGCTGGCCCGGGAGGAGAGAGCGACGGCAGCGGAGATGAGGGAGATGGAGGCGGAGAGAGAGGCGGAGGGAGAGGAGTGGGCGGAGACGGAGGAGGGGCGGATATCGCAGTAGGAGATGAGGGAACGAATGGAATAACAGGAGAATCAGAGGTGGGGGGAAGAGAAGAGGAGTCATCCGAGAAGTAGGAGGCATTCTCGAAGAAGGTAACGTCAGCGGAGACGAACTGCTTACGAAGAACAGGATCAAAGCAGCAGTAGCCTTTCTGAGTGGCCGAGTACCCCAGAAAGACACATTTGGTGGAGCGAGGGGAGAGCTTATCACAGGTGGCAGATGGGGCATGCACAAAAGCAGTGCACCCAAAGATTCAGAGAGGGAGAGGAAAAGGGTCCTTGCCTGGATAAAGGATGGAAAAAGGGGTTTTCCCTTGAGAACGGAGGAGGGAATGCGATTGATGAGATAGCAGGCAAGAAGAACAACATAGCCCCAATATGAGCGAGGGACATGCATTTGAGTCATCAATGTGCGAGCAACATCGAGGAGGTGACGGTTTTTGCGTTCCGCCACCCCATTTTGTTGGGATGTATAGACACAACTTGTCTGATGAATAACGCCATGTTGCACATAGAAAGAGGTAAAAGCATGACTTAAGTACTCTTTTGCATTATCAGAGCGAAAAGTTTTAATACCAACACCAAACTAATTTTTGATTAAATGATAATAGGAGGTCCATACATTAAAAAGTTCAGAGCGATCTCGTAAGAGATACACCCAAGTACATCTAGAAAAATCATCAATAAAGGTTACAAAATAAGAACTACCCCGACCAATAGTAAGGGTAGGAGCAGGTCCCCAGATATCGGAGTGGACTAGATCAAACGGACGGGTAGAGCCCCGACCCTGCTTCGGCGGGAAGGAGGAACGATGATGCTTGCCAAGTTGACATGCTTCGCAGTTGAGAGGAGTATTGGAGGGAGGGAGGTGGGGCAGAAGCTGATGTAGAAGCCGTGGTGGAGGATGACCGAGACAGAGATGCCACTGGAGAAGATCCGTACAAGAAGAAGAGAAGGCGGACAAAGCGGAAACGTTGTCGAGGAAGTAGAGGCCGCCGCTCTCAGTCCCAGTAGCAATCGTCCACTGGGAGCTCGGATCCTGAAACGAATAAGAAGATGGAGTAAACGTTACAGAACATTGAAGCTGCTTGCACAAAGAAGTAACCGACAACAGATTGCACGGAAACTTGGGCACATAGAGAGTGTCCTCAAGCCGAAGGGATGGAGTAACATGAACCACTCCTGACCCATGAACCGGGGAGGGAGAACCATCTGCAATGAGGACCGGGGGCAACCGATCATGCTGTTCGAGGAGAAAGAAGCACTGAGGATTGCCCGTCATATGATTAGTTGCACCGGAGTCGATAAGCCATTTACCTTGAGTGACCACATGGGCAGTACCTGATGATGTGACCACGGAAGCAGACGGCTTGGAAGAGGAGGCGGAAGAGTCACCCGAGGGGCGAAGATGGGGATGCTTTGTCCAGCAGCGGTCAAGAGTGTGTCCGGTGCGGCCGCAGTGAGAGCAGAGGTAGCGGGAAGAAGGACATCCGCTAGACTGATGATTGCGGCTACCAGAGCCACTCCGCTAAGTTTGATGAGCATAGTTATCCGGAGGAGAAGGAGCGGGCAGAAGCGGGCGCTGAAGGAGAGAGGTGACAGCGGCGATGCGAGCAGCGGTGGCATCTAAAGTAAGAGATTCCGCCTCACCCAGAATTTGTTGGCGGATCATGTCATAAGTGTCAGGAAGACAGAGCAGATAACACACAACCAGAAGCTTCTGGAAGTGCTTGTGTTGTTGAGCCAGATCCGCAGAAAAGGGGCGATTCTGAAGAATCTCAGCCCCAAGAGCTTGAACTTGTTGGTAGGCAGCAGCAGGAGACAAGGTAGGCCGGGCAAAGAGGTCCGCATACAACGTATAGATGCGGGACGTCTGAGCCCCTTTGGAATACAAAGCAGCAAGATGAAGCCAAGCGGCCTTCACCGTCTCATCATGACGGATGACGGGAAGGCACTCATCAGATAGACTGTTAGCGAGCCAAGTACGCACAAGAGCGTAACTCGCATCCCAGTCATCAAAGAGAGGTGAAGTGGTAGGAGGAGGGTCATCAACGAGATGGTGGCGTTTGCGTTGCGAGCGAAGGAGAAAGGTGAAAGAGACACTCCAATCCGGGTAGTTGGAGCCGACAAGCTTGGAAACGGTGCCAAGGTTCCCGGAAGGAGTAGGAGGTAGAGGCGGAGCCGGATTGGCTACAGGGGTGGCGGCAGGAGTGGTGGCAGTGGAAGCATCAGAAAGAGCCATAAGAGCAAACAACAGGAAGCCGCGCGGTTAGGAAAAAAGCCGCGCGGATAGGCAGAAGAAGAACTGCAGCGGTCAAGATGTCAAACACCAGCGGCCAGAAAGACCACGACCAAGCCACAGTATCAAGCAGAGGGGAAGAAGTCGAGCGGCATGCAGACAGTCCGCTCGAACAGAAGCACAAGAGAGGGCAAGGCACACGGCGATAGGTCGCGGCGAACAAGGCGACAGATCGCAGCGAACAAGGGAACAGGTCGCGCACACAAAGGGCAACGACAAGGAGACCGCGCGGACAGGGCGCAAGCCGGAGAAGCAAGTCGCGCGGACAGAGAGGGGCACAGAATCAGGAGGAAAGGATCGATTGCTCTGATACCATGTAAGAAGCGAACTAAAATAAGCCGGAAATGGTATAACTGAAATTTTATTATCAGAAAAAGGTATCTATTACAAAGGTATGGCCTCCCTTATATAGAATGGAGGAGAGAAGAGAGAATACAAATAAGAGATGTGGGACTAAAACTATACAAAAAATCTGGGCGGCTAGAACAATAGACCGGAACAAGCCGCGCGGTTAGACAGAAGGGCTAACCGCTCGGCCACTGCCAGAGAGAGAGACAAGCCGCCATGTGAGACCGTTAGACCGCCCGGTCTCCTAGTCGCCAGTAACAGACCACTAGACCGCTTGGACCTCAGACCTCAACACAGCAACCAAACCGCTGAAGGCAAATAGCCAGACCGCCCGGTCAATAACCCGCCAAGCCAGACCGACAGACTGCCCGGTCTCCAACTTCAACAGAACTGCATTCGTCAAACGACATTCGTTGAACGACGTACGAATTCTGCACAAAAGGCCAGATTCATCAATGACGTTGAGTGAATACAATACACTAAATGCCTAAGTGCCATATTCGCCAAGTAAACCCTTTACTCGATGAAGGCGTTGAGTGCACTCAATGCACTCAATGCCTAAGACCCAGACTCGTCAAGTAAACTCCTTTACTCGACGAATCGCTGAGTAGACTCAACAGACTCAATGCTTAAGTGCGATAGTCGATGAATCAACACTTGATACTCGATGAATCGGTGAGTCAACTTAACACACTCAATGCCATCATTCGGCGAGTTAACACTTAACTCGACGAAAATTTGACTGGTCTCAACACACTCAACGCTTTTGTCTTAGAATATTTCAGTCCCTTTTGCTCATCATATGAGCTATACCATACAGATCCAAACTCCAAATTTCTCCACAATCTTATGTGCGACCCTGATAGGATCATACTGAGTTGGCAGTGAGGCTACATGCTTGATCACTTCCAGATCACTATGGTAGAACCAACAATTTCGGGAATTCCTGGAGGAAGACGACTGATGGAAAGCGAGAGCCGAAGGGTCGGGATCTATTTCGGCAAACTGGCTGTATTTTGTCGAAAAACCACAGTGCGGCTGCCTCCCCTTTTTCTATATATATAATTTTCAAATTGATCTAGAAGGCGCGTACCTTATTTTCGGTGATCCTTCGGATCCAATATAGTAAGATAAAAATTTGCATAAGTTGAATTCGACGAAATTCACTGGAAGATGAGGCTGATTCGACGAGTGTACACTGATATCTGACGAATCGGCAAGTTTGCAGTCTGATATTCGCGTAATTTTCCTTGGAAAATTTTCTGTCTTTCTGAAGTAGTTCCTGAGAGAGTCCTTCTTCAAGAGTCCATGTTCAACATGCCTAGTTCCGTTTTGAAAAATGAGAACTTGGCCTCATCCAGCGGCTTTGAATAAATATCCGCGATCTGCTTGTCCGTCGGGACATAGCTGAGGGCTATGTCCTTGTTCTCCATATGCTCCCGGATGAAGTGATATCGCACCTTGATGTGTTTTGTCTGGTTGTGAGAGATTGAATTATTCGCAATCGCTATTGCGCTGGATGAGTCGCAATACATAGGAATTTCCTCGAACTTCAGGTTATAGTCTTGTAGTTAATTTCTGATCCATAGAAGCTGTGCGCAACAACTACCCGTAAAGATCTGACTCGGTAGTAGAAGTTGCCACACAATTCTGCTTCTTACTGCTCCATGAGATAAGATGTCTTCCGAGGTATTGGCACGTCCCGAAAGTGCTTTTCCTGTCATCCCTGCTTCCTGCAAAATCGGCATCTGGAAAACCAATTAGCTCGATATCATTATTTCTTGGGTTCCATAAGCCAAGATTGGGTGTACCCTTTAGGTATCTTAAAATTCGCTTTACAGCGATGTAATGAGATTCGTTACAGTTCACTTGAAAAATAGCGCAGACGCATGTTGAGAACATTATGTCTAGTCTACTGGCAGTGAGGTAGAGCAAGGATCTAATTATGATTCTATACTTGGTTTTATCAAAAGGTTTCCCTTTCTCATCCTTGTCTAGAGACACAATTGAACCCATTGGAGTCCTCATAGAGGTTGCATTCTCCATTCCAAATTTCTTAAGAAGCTCCTTGGTGAACTTCGTGTGAGAGATGAAAATTCCATCTTCAGATTATTTCACCTGAAGTTCTAAGAAATACTTCAATTCACCTATACTGCTCATTTCAAACTTCCCTTGCATAAGTTTGGAAAACTTCTTGCAAAGGTTATCTTCTATAAAGCCAAATATGATGTCATCGACATAGATTTGCACTAGCAGAATCTTGCCTTTTACTTACTTGAGAAATAATGTCTTGTCTATCTTTCCTCTTGTGAACTTATTCTCAAGGAGAAAACTAGACAACGTCTCATACCAAGCTCTTGGAGCTTGTTTCAGGCCATATAGGGCTTTATTTAAAAATAAACATAATCAGGGAAATTGGAATTAACAAAACCTGGGGGTTGCGCTACGTATACTTCCTCTTTCAGATTCCCGTTGAGGAATGCTGACTTCACGTCCATTTGGTAGACGATAAAGCCTTTGAGGGAAGCATACGTAAGAAACAACCTGATCGCCTCGAGCCTGGCCACTGGTGCAAAGGTCTGGTTGAAGTCGATCCCTTCTTCTTGTCGGTATCCTTGTGCTACAAGTATGGATTTATTCTTGATGATTACTCTGTGTTTGTCCAGCTTGTTTCTGAATATCCATTTGGTGCCGATCATATTCTGTCCCTTAGGCCTGGGTACCAACTCCCAGACTTTGCAATGTTCAAACTGATTCAGCTCCTCTTGCATTGCTAAGATCCAAAAAACATCCTTGTTTGCCTCTTCGAACTTCTTCGGTTCAACCCTAAGACAGAAAACTAAGATGCATAATTTCATTAACAGTACCTCTTCTGTTTCTGGTTCTCACACCGTCGTCAGGCTCTCTAATTATCTGATCAGCGTGGTGATCTCTTAGGTGTCTGAACCCTAGATGTCTAGCTCTTCCTCAAGCAGGCTCTACAATATCTGGTGCATCCTCTGGGGGTTGAGGCAATTCTTCCTTTGGGGGTTCTTCATCCACCAAGCCTATATCGATGAGCTTGACTAAGCTTGGAGCTTCTTCCTTGATAGCTTCATCCAAGCTTAGCTCCTTGAACTTGGTACCTGCATCTGCACCAATAACACTAGATGAGCTGCTTTGGAGAAGTCTTGTCTCATCAAATACAATATTTATTGACTCTTCTACCACCCGAGTTTTCTTATTAAAAATTTTATTTGCCTTACTATGGCTACTATAACCTACAAAAATACCTTCAAAACATTTTTCACTAAACGTTGTGTGGTAATACTTCCCATTATTAAGTACGAAGCATTAACTTCCAAAGATTCTAAAATAGGACATAGTCGATTTTCCGCCCTTCAATAACTCATAGGGGGTCTTACGATATCTTTTGTTGATAAGTGCTCTGTTTTCCTCATGACAAGCCGTGTTGACTACTTCAGCCCAGAAGTACTTCAGAAGTGAAGCGTCATTCAACATAGTTGTACATGCTTCAATTAGGGTTCTATTCCTTCTCTCAACAACTCCATTTTGCTGTGGAGTGTGCGGGAAGGAAAACTCATGAAAGATACCTTGACTTCCGCAAAATTATGTCATGGCACCAAACTCAAATTATGTTCCGTGGTCACTTCTGATTTTGACCACTAAGCATTTTAATTCGTTCTGAATTTGCCGGACAAAATTAGTGAAAGAGTCAAAGGTGTCTGACTTGTGTTTCAGAAAGAACACCCAAGTAAAACTCGAGTAGTCATCAAAAATTACTAACGTATAGACCTTACCTCCTAATCTATGAATATGCATAGGACCGAATAAGTCCATATGAAGTAAGTATAAACTTCTTGAAGAATCCTTTTCTGCAATGCCCTTGAAGGTAGCCCTTGTCTGCTTACCCATTTGACATGAGTGACATAGACTCACTTTAAGGCACTTAATGCTGGGGGCATCACACATTAAGTTGTGAGAAAATAATATTTTTATTATTTTGAAATTAATATGTGCTAATCTCTTGTGCCATTGGTCACAGAGAGGCGCATTACTTTTGTCCAAAAAATACACTGGGGTAGAATTGTCTAAATGAAGAAAATTTAAACAAAAAATGTTTCTGCTCCGAGTGCATATTAAGACCGTCTCCAAGTTTGCAAACAATTTTATCAAACACTTGTCCTTGCAGAACTCAATGATGTTGCCTTTATCAAATATCTGACTTATGCTTATAAGATTATGGTATAATCCTTCAACATTAGCCACGTCTGTGAAAGAGACTACTCTATTGGAGATCATACCATAGCCTTTTGTAGTTCCCCGGTCTGAACCTCCAAAGATGACTTTTGGTCCGTCTTTGACTGGGGTGAAATTAAGCAACATGCTTCTTGTCCCTTTCATATGTCGAGAGCATCCGCTGTCCAAATACCAGATAGGATTTTTGTTGGCCTTTGGACATACCTGCAATGATAAATCATTTTACCTTAGGAACCCAAACATATTTGGGTCCTTGGTTCCTGGTCAGCTTAACACCACTAAGAACATTAAATCTGTGATTGGCCGGCCTCGCATGGTTAAATTGTGGAGTTATAAAATTGGCAGGGTTAAACCAGCAATCTATGCCAAAATGACCAATTTTGCTGTAACACCAACAGTCAAACCTTTTGTACCTCCTCTTGTATTCCTGCTTTACGTTTTGAATGTGAGGTCTAGCAGGGGTAGCATACTTGGAGGTGCAAGCCCCCTGGTTATAACAGAAATAAGGCTTCTCCATCTCCTTTGACTTGGGTACAAAAGTTTCGGCTTTTAGTGTCCTCTTATGGTTATGTCCATGAATATAAGGACCAAAACTCTTGAGTTCTATCTCTTCATAAGGTGATTTAAAAACGCTGGCACTATAGTCTCGGGGATGGGTCCATCCCTGGTATCTCTTCGTGGGCTCTACATAATTAGGCCTAGCTAGATGACTATAGGACGACTCAAGGTCAAACTTGTTTGTTGGGAAGATTACCTTCCTAAACAAGGGTTGACCTAGAGGTTCCTTCCCCTATTCCTTGGCACTGGATTTCTTGACAACCTTACCTTTTCTAACTACGTGGCCAAGACCACTACCCTTCTTAGGAGCTGAGAACTCATCAATGAGAGGGAGAACAGTATTCGGTTGGAGAAACTCTCAACAAGTTTTCTCTCCACCAAAAGCTTTTCTTCCAGTTCATCAAGATACTTCTCTTTAAGACTTAATATCTCAGCTGAGCTTTTCAGTTCCTCTTACAAGTAGTGGATTTCACTTCTGAGAGGAGTCAATTATGCAATTTCCTCCCTCAAGCTTGATTCCACTGCCTTGAGAGAAGCAATTTCTTTTGCTTGCTTTTTTACTAACTTTCGGCATTTATCAAAAGCCTTCAAAAGGTTCTCATGCTGAACCATTAATTCAGACTCGCCCTCTTCTGAAGAATAGCCTTCCTGACCATTAGTGGACATTTCCGATTCTGAGAGTATAGTGTGCGAGTTTGCCTTCCTGAAATACTCTGAGTCACCAACTTCATCATCTGATTGAGCCATGAGCCCAAAGTAGGCTTCCTCATTCTCTGAGCTCGACTCACTTGAGTCACTGTCGCTGAGAGTCTTGGACTTCTTGGCGACAAAGCTCTTTTCTTCTTTTCTTTTGCCCTTTAAGGATCTTTTCTCCTCTTTCTTGGAGCCCTCCTTGTTCTTGTATGGGCATTCAACAATCATATGACCTGGATTATTACAGTAGTAGCAAACAACGTCAGAGGAAAACTATTTGTTCAGTTTCGATTTATATCTGTTCTCCTTGTTGTAGCTTTTTTCGTTTGATCACCATCACGACGTGATCTCCTAAAATCAGAAGATGATGAATGATTTTTTCATTTGTCTCCTCTTGCGCAGCAGTTTCTTGAACTGTTTTGAAATGAGGGAGAACTCTTTGTCAGATAGCTCAAATCCTGACATGTTTGGCTCAGAGTCTTCAGGAGTATTTGGAGCTTGTGTCCTTACGGGTGACAAGGCTCTAGATTTTCTAGAACCTTCGACCTTCAAAGAAACTGACTTGTCTCTGTTTGAAGTTCTACTGTTCTGCTCCTCCTTTTTGGTGTTCATTTGAAGCTCGTAGGAGATCAGCTTCCCGAATAGGTTCTGGGGGTCTATCTCCGACAGTTTCCCAAACTCCCTAATGATAACAACTTTGGTATCCCAGTCCTTTGAAAGGGATCTTAGAAATTTGTCGTTCAGCTAGCCATTAGTGAATGTGCGACCGTAGTTCCTAAGACTGTTGACGATCTTGAAAAATTTCTCGAAGCATCAGCAATAATATCACTTGATCCTTGCTTGAACACTTCATACTCTTGATTCAATAATGATTTGCGATCGTCATGAACATCTTCTGTACATTCCATGAGTACAACAAGGTAGTCCCATATCTCCTTGGCCGATTTGCAGTGGAATAAGTTCTGAAGCATTGAGTCATCCACTGCGCTTGCTATAATAGTCTTTGCCTTCTTGTCCAGTGAGACTAGGACAATTTCATCCTTCGTGAGATCCATCATTTTCTTGTGAATCATGATGGCTTGATTCAGAGTTGAGGCTTGTATAGGAATATGCGGTCCTTCTTCCACAATCTGTAATATCCTGGGATCAGCAGCTTCCATGAAGAACCTTACTCTTTCTTTCCACATGGAAAAGTTTTCCTTTGTGCACACCGGTAGCTTCATAGAAGACATGTATTTACTTCTGTCCATGGTGAATACACGGAATCTCTAAATGCTAGATCAGGGATCTTGTTCAAGGTGTTAGCCTTATCGAACAAAATGCCCCTCTGATACCAATTGAAAGTATCTAGCGTCTACCTAAATCACCTAGAGGGGGGTTTATATGTGATGTTTATGTCTTTTTGTGGAATAAAAATCACTTAAAAAACAAGCACACAAACACAGAGATTTATAGAGGGGGGGGGGGGGGTGAATATGTCCACTTTCCCGCCTCGCCTATCTCCCATGAAGGGCAGATTCAGCTACTTCACCTTTCTTAGATTACAACGAATCTTACACCTCGGAGCCATAACTCCTACAAATCGGAGACGAAGCTCCTACCACTCAGAGAACAACCTCTCTTACACCTCGATCCACAACCAGATCTATAACCTTGATCTACAAACGGATCTACTCACTCGATCTACAAACGGATCTACAAACTCGAAGAAATAAACTCCTACAATAAGTAAAAGAATATTACAATATACAAATGATTACAAGTCTTCACACCAACATTCTTCGAGATAGTAGATCTTGAACTTTGGAGAACTTGGAGAAATAAAATCTTGAAGACCTTGAATTGCGAGCCTTGAATCTTCAAATGAATAGATCTGGAGGAGTATAGATCTTGAGAGAGAGAGAGAGCAATCTAGTCTTGAAAGTCGAAGAAGATCAATCGCACACAGCTGGTAGTCAGCGGCTGATCAGAATTCGCGAAGCTTGAGGAGTCGGTCAACTGTTTCTCGTTTTGGAAAGTTCTTGTCGATTCAAATTGTTAGCAATAACACTATTAGTATGGAAGAAAAATATCCCTAGGTATTTATAGAGATATTCTTACAAACGGTATAAAGGAAGTTTCCAAAAACGAACCTAAAAAGCACTGTGCATGACCCCGAGACTGGTTTTTGATTTTTTTTGGAAAAATGACTCAAGTCAAATTTGTCGAGTATCGTCGAGTATCATAATGATACTCATCGAATACATCTTGATATACGACAAAAAGGACTTAGCCAAATCATCCCAGGTTGGCTGGTCACTCAACGCCATGGAGAAGAGTCATACTTGACGAATTCGTCGAGTATCACCTGGAATACTCGATGAATTCGTTGAGTATAGGTTAACTGATTCAATGTACTCAATACCGTTACACTCAACGCCTTGAGCTCACTCAACGCCATAGGCAGCATTCGACGAATATCGTCGAGTTAACTCAACGCACTAAACACGAATAATACTTGGAAAAATCTAGAGAAGTAACGTCGACTAGACTCGACGAATTCGGCATGTATCACTTAACATATTCGATGAATTCGATGAGTATCGTTAGATACATTCGACGAATTCGACGAGTATGCACGACGATACTCGATGAATTTTACTTAAAAAATTTTTCACTTCTCTGGAAAATTTACCCAATGTATAAGAGATGAATTTGACGGGTATAGGTAGGTATACACGACGAATTCGATGAGTGTCAAGCTGATACTCGACGAATTCGACGTGTATTCCAAACCATACTCTACGAATTAAACTTAGGAGAATTTCTGTCTCTCTGATTCTAAGCCTTGACCATCCTTGAGCCTTCTCTTGTACTTGGGATAGAAGTACACCATAATAGAGAGATTACACGTGAGTCAACATTTTGGCCTACACAATGAGGAATTACATTGTGTAGTGCTGTGTTTACTGACCCACTGTAACCTGACATTGGTGTGTACTTAGCAATGAAAACCTGCAAGTACATAACTAAACTGGCATATCAATACAGTCACAATTCATATTAGCTTGACTTGACCCATCTTCAAATCAGGGTTATTGCAGATATAATACCCAACACTTCGACATCGCGCCCAAGTTCAAAAGGCGTGTCTCAAAGACCAGCCACCCCCTATTTATAGAGTTCAGCAGACATCTATTGGTCGCGATTAATTCAGATACTCGCTCCAGCAGCTCGCCGAATAAATGTTTAATGTTTCTTTCTGATCTCTAGAGTCAGGTCAGCCAGAGTCAAAGTCAGTAAGTCAAGACAGAAGTCAGAGTCAAAGCACAAGACGATAGAAGGACTGAGCGAGTACGATAAGCTCCATTCGCATACTCGCCAGGTGGACGACTAGGTCTGTTACTCGCCCAGTCGAGCGAGCTCCCCTAAGAAGCCGCCTAGTCACCAGGGGTGGGGATTTAAATAAGACCCCCCTCCCTTTGGATTTGCCTATAAATAGGACCCCAGGTGTACGAGGTGACATACTTCGGAATCTCGCAAAAGATCTCGAGTACCTCATTTCCTAGACTTCGAGTTGAGCCTTTGAATCCTTTCTTCAGAGAGACATGTCACGAGCTAGCGACTATCCATCTTAGTTGTCGCGACTTAGTTGTCAGCCAGTCTACCTCATACCCTGCTCAGCCATTTTTGGTTGTGGAGGGGAAGCATCTTCTATGCATTTGGGTCTGTGGCAGGACCTCCCCACTGTAATGCCTTGGGGTCCTTTTTGTTGCTCGTCTATTTCTACATCCTAGGCGGTTAGCTGTCGAGCCTGACTGTTGGGCCGATAACCTCAGACTACATTGATCCAAATTTTGGAGTAGGGATATTCCCGGCTTCAACATTAAGTTGGCTACAAAATTTTTAAATAACCCTTATTCACCCCCTCTAAGGGTGCCTCAAGATCCAACATTTAGTATTAGAGCAAGGTTACTCCAAAACAGCTTTATCACTAGGAGTAATGGCGCACAATGATCATGCATTTTCTGAGAGACAAGGAATTAGTAGACCTCCCTTATTCACTGGAACTGACTATAACTATCAGAAAACTCGAATGTGATATTTTTCTAATAACATTAGATATTGATGTTTGGGGGAATGGTAGAATAATGCTACACTCCACCTACAATGGTAGTTGGAAGTGTCACTATGAAAAAAATTGAAAGATAAATGTGATGATTTAGACAAGTTAAGGTGCAAAAATAACGTTAAGGCTATGAATGCTTTATTTTGAGTGTTATATAGAATTTAGTTTAATAGGATTTGCGCTTGTGAAACTGATTATGATATTTGTAATTTACTTGAAGGCACTCATGAAGGTACTTCGCAGATGAAGGATTCGAAGTTATTTCAACTGGAGTCAGAATTTGAAAAGTTCAGAATAGAAGTTGACAAGGATGTTGATTATATGTACACAAGGTTTACAAAAATAGTCAATGATTCCAAAGTGCTTGGGAAGAAATTCTCCAACGACGATTTAGTTAGAAAGATTCTTAGATAGCTTCCACCGAAGTTCAATCCGAAGAGTGACTGCCATCTTAGCATCACATGATCTAAAGACTCTTCAGATTGAGAGCCTTATCGAGGATCTCTAAACTCATGAGGTGGAGTTAAAGATTCAATAACAAGAGTACAACTTGAAGCTAAATAAAAGTGCATTGGCGTTGAAGTCTAAAAAGGAAGAAGAGAGTGAAACTGATGAGGATGATGAAAAAGATGAGGAGATACTTTTTGTTAAGAAGTTTAAAAGGTTTATGAGAAATCCAGAGAGGAGAAATTTGTTCAAGAAATACTTTAATAAGGAGTTTGTGGAACCTGAGCATTCCTTCGATTATTGTTTGCTATGTTTTGGAGTCGCTAAATTATGTGTTGAAAAATTAATGACAAGGAGTAGTGCAGGGTAGTCTCAACATCAACACTCTATAGAGAGTAGTGTACATAATGATGTGCCTGCAACCCCTCCTATTGCTGAAATGATAAGGTTGGTAGTTGAAGCTGTGTTTGCCATGATCAATGCCCAATCAGGGAGGCAAATGCAGCCTCCTACCCCTGTAATGGGCCAGTTACCGGTTGGCGCTGTTTAGCCCGTGCGGTAGAGCAAGTGGTTGTAGAGCCCTCAGTAGCAAGGCGAGCAACGGAGAAGCAACTAAAGCACGTGATGAGTTTAAACCCTCCAGTGTTTGCGGGTACTGGAACCCCAGCATTAGCAGAAGATTGGGTCTCTGGGATTAAAAGAACCATGATGGCAACAAAGATGAAGGAGTGGCAGAAAGTCATCGTGGCTACTTTACTATTGGATGGGGAGGCAAGGCTATGGTGGGACGAGTTGGAGTTGCACCAATTTGTGGGAAGACAGCTTACTGATATCTCGATGGATGATTTCTCGAGGTTGTTTCTAGCTCTATATCTCCCATCTGCACAGAGGAATGCTATGGAGAATCAGTTCCAGAGGTTAACTTAGGGTGAGAGTTGTGTTTATGACTACTTACATGAGTTTACTAGATTGGGGAGGTATGTTGGCTCCATATTTGCAGATGAGGGCGGAAGACCAACCGATTTTATGAAGGTCTGTGTGATGATTTACGGTTGCTTCTAGCAGGCCCGATGACCCAAGGTTTTCTTACCTTGGTCAATACTGCCAGATCGCTGGAACAAGATATGAAAAGGGTCCAGAACATGAGGGAACTTAGTGTAAAGAAACATGAGTTCAAAGTGACAAGCTCCTCAAAGTTTGGGTTCCGATGATAGTAGAAAAAGAAGTCTAGGCCATTTGGGCCAGCTCCTTCTGCTATTTCATGAGCAACTATAGGTCAAGGTCTGCTTACGTGCTACAGTTGCAGCAAAGTGTGATACTATGCTTGAGATTGTTGGAGTCGTCCTTCAAAGATGGATAAAAAGGCGGGTGCATCGTTTGCCGAGAAAGGGAAAGCAGCGAAGTTGTCTGCATCCCATTATACCCTGGCGCAATCCCGAGTGTACAATATGGGCCAGCAGGAGGCCATGAAACAAAGTGATGTAGTGATAGGTATGAGCTTTATGCAGCTTATGTAGTTAACGTACTATATACCTTGTGTGCATTTGTTTGACTTAGGTGTGTACCTTAGGCTTTGTACTAATCCTTGACTATCCGACGAGAGCCCTCTTTGACACGAGAGCGTCTAATTTGTTTCAATCTGAGGACTTCGTTCTGTGTATCAGAGTGCTTTCCTTTGTGTTAAGAGATAGATTGGATGTGTTGCTACCCAATGGGTGTATGATGAGCGCGGATAGGTGTTTTTTTTTCAAGGAACGGATAGGAAATCAAGATCTCGACTTGGAAGTGTCGATACTACAAATTTTGGAGTATGATGTGATCTTTTGCATGGAATAACTCTCAAAGTAGCGTGCGTGCATCAATCGCAATCTTAAGGAGGTTAAGCTGGGGCAAAATACTGATCATGAGACTACCTTCTCTAGCATGAAGGGATTGAGCAAGATACTGATCTATGCTCTCCAAGTAGTCAAGGTAGTTTGCAAAGGCGCGGAGTTATTCTTCATGCTAGTGGAGCATTCAAAGCCCAAGCCCGATTTGAGTAGCAATCCTATAGTATCAGATCTTGCTGACATGTTCCTTAAAGATCTCCCTAGAGCTCCACCTCAGCGAGAGATCGATTTCACTATTGAGCTAGTGTCAGGTGCCAAGCCTGTATCACGCTCCCCGTACCAATTGGCACCAAAAGAGATGACAAAACTAAAAGTTCAGTTATAAGAATTGTTAGAGCAAGGCTATGTGTGCCCGAGTAAATCACCTTGGAGTGCACTAATACTTTTTGTGAAGAAAATGGATAGAATCTTGCGGTTGTGTATCGATTACCGTGAACTGAATAAGCTGATAGAGAAGTATAGGTATCCGATTATGAGAATCGATGATCTGTTTAATCAGCCAGTTGGGTCGACTGTGTATTCTAAGATGGATTTGAAGTCCGGTTATTACCAGTTGAGAATCACTGAAAGTGATATTCCCAAAATGACGTTCAGTATGCATTACGAGCATTACGAGTTCACGGTTATGTCATTTGGCCTAACGAATATGCCTTCAGTGTTTATGGATTTGATGAACAGAACGTTCAGGGAGTATTTGGACCAGTTCTTAATAGTCTTCATTGATAATATCCCGGTGTACTCCCAGTCGGAAGAAGATCATGTGGATCACTTATGCACTGTGTTGAAAATTCTGTGGAGGAGTCAGTTATACGTCAAGTTCTCGAAGTTTGAGTTTTGTCTAACATCAGTAGTGTTCTTCGGTCATTTGGTCAGTGGAGAGGGAGTTGCGGTGGATCCGACAAAGATAGTTGTGATACATGAGTAGACTGTGTTGTCTACAGTGGCAGAAGTCCAAAGTTTCCTAGGACTTGCCGGCTATTATAGGCGCTTCATAGAGAACTTCTCACAGATAGCCCTAACTCTCACTACCTTGACAAGGAAGGATCAGAAGTTTGTTTGGTCGTCAGCGTGCACACAAGCTTTCGAGTAATTAAAGAATCATTTGACCACTACACCTATTCTATGCTCGCCATGTGGTACGGAAGGCTACAAAATCTATAGTAACGCCTCAGGGAGCGGCTTAGGCTGCGTTCTTATTCAACATATGATGGTTATTGCGTATGCCTCTCTCCATTTGAAAGTGCATGAGAGGAACTATCCGATCCACAATTTATATTTAGTAGTCGTGATATTTGCTCTGAATCTTTGGCGGAATTATTTGTATGGCGTGAAGATCGATATCTTTATGGACCATAAGATCCTAAAGTATCTGATAAATCAGAAGGACTTGAATATGCGACAACGAAGGTGGATGGAGTTCCTCAGGGACTACACCTTCAAGATTCACTATATTCCCGATAAGAGAAATGTTGTTGCGGATGAATTGAGACGAAGGACTATTGCACATGCAAACTGTATTTTGAGGCATGATGAACGTCTCATCAGTGACTTAAAAGCCTTGGGAATCTCTTGCATCGAGAGGAGTACAATGGCGAATGCATGCTTGAACTAGACGGAGGTACATTGTGACATTGCAGACAGGATTTGACAAGCATTGGAGCTTGATAAAAGCATGAATCATTATGTAGCGGAGACCATGGATGGGTTTAATGCTTAGTTTTCTTATGAAAATAGTCTTTTACGGAAAGACAACCGTTTGTACGTCCCAAAGTTTGGCACTTTACGGGAGGAGTTGATGTACAAGACATATTTTACCAAGTACTCGATCCACCCGGAGAGCACAAAGATGTATAAAGATATGATGACACTGTTCTGGTGGCCGAGTTTGAATAAGGACATAGCTCACTACGTGGCAAAGTGTCATACTTGCGCACTAGTGAAGGCTGAATGTCAAAAGCCCGGTGAATTTTTAAAGTCTTTGCCAATTCCGGAATGAAAGTTTCAAGAAATATCAATGGATTTCGTGCATGGATTACAGAGATCGCAGTATGGGAATGATGTTGTCCGTTTGACAAAGGTATCACGCTTTATTCCGAATCGGAAAGATTATTTAGTGGAAAAGCTATCAAAGCTCTATGTGGATAACATTGTACAATTGCACAGTGTGCCCCGTAGCATTGTAAGTGACCATGATATGCATTTCGCTTCAAATGATTGGAGACTAATCCACCAACTATTGACAACCAAGTTTAAGTTTATATGACCTTCAGTCCTCAAACTGATGGGCAGACCAAAAGGACCAATAAGACAATGGAGGATATGCTCTGCATGTGTGCCTTGGATTTCAGAAAGCGATGGGAGGATCATCTCTTTATGTTCAAGTTCGCGTATAACAACAACTACCAGACAAGTATACAAATGGTGCCCTTCGAGGACCTTTATGGTATAAAGTGTTGTACCCCCTTGGCTTGGGAGGAGATGGGCGAAACCAAGTTGTTTAAGGAAGTTGAAGATGCTACTTCAACTATACAAGCAATCTGGGAGCAATTGTTGACCTCCCAGGATAGGCAGGACAAATACTAAAACACTAAGCACAGAAACATCATGTTCTCTATATGTGACTGGGTTTATCTGAAGATCAAACAATTCAAGGGCGTGTCAAGGATTCGACGCTTGAAAAATCTAAGTCCGCGATACCTTGGACCGTTTGAAGTTGTGGAGCGTGTTGGTGAAGTTGCCTATCGGCTGGCTCTTTTGACAGAGTTGAACGGCTTGCATGATGTGTTCCACATATTAGTGTTGAGAAAGTCATTGAAAGAGCCTACTCAAGTGGTTGTGTTGATCAAGTGCTGGTCGATGGGGGCTAAAGACTAAGGTCAAGCCTATTCACATCGAGGACACTGAAGTTAAACAGTTGTGGAACAAAATGATCATAATGGTCAAAGTCCACTGGGAAAATTGCGGACATGAAGAGCCTTCTTGGGAATGGGAGCAGTCTATGCTTGAGGAGTTTCCCGAGCTATTCTGCCAAGGTACCGTTAAAGTTTTTGCTTATATTATGCTGTTTCATTTCATTCTAGATGTTCAGGATGAACTTTCTTTAAGGGGTGAAAAGTTGTAACACCCTAGAATTTTACATAGAAATAACTCACTGAATGCTACCGCCCAATGATAGTGCTAGCGTTGGCGATAGCGTAGCTTATTTAATTGTCTTTGCACTCTGGAAGTTACCGCCCAGTGCTAGCGATACCACTGGCGGTAATGGTACTTTTGATGTTGTTGATGTGAAAGTAAGTAAAATTTGCTATTGCTCGGCGGCAGTATGTTACTGTGCGGCGGTAGTATGTCAGGTAGAAGCCACACATCAACGATTGTGTGGAGGGTTTAAATGGTGGGCTTGCCTAAGAAGCCATTGACCGGGGTACCACACGACAATAGCTTGTTACCACGCGGCGATAGCACTCTGTATAGGAAGTCTGGTTTCAATTGTGGACATCCATGGATTTCTAGTGAAATATGACAATGGGGATGTCTTTCCTTTATGGTTAAGGCTATGAGTTGAGGGTTTGAACTTCATTTCACTTCGGGCTTTCTCTTTCTATAAGTAGAGAGAGGGGAGAGCTAAAGAAGAGGAAGAAGAAGGAGTTTTACGCCATTGTCGGAGCTTCAGAGCTCAAAATCGCGAGCCGAGTCCAGATCTACAGAGAGAAACCTTGTGTGGTTCTTTCTATCTGATTGGAGTTTTGAGTCATGATGCCAAAGCGAACTTCAAGTGTAACAATTATCCTCCTCTCGTTAGGACGTGAATGTCCTTTTTTGTTTCTATATTTGCATATAAAAGTGCCTCTTTCGCTAATTAAAATACGATTAGACTTTTTCTGGGTCCATTGAGTCCGTCCTCGACATATATTGCGTATAGACATCTGTTTTGACTTTGGATATAAGCATGTTGTTTGAAGCCCATCAAGAAAAGTTGGTCTGGATTAGTGATGTTTAGATTGATATTTGCATGCCGGAGAAGACTCTGTGTTGTATGCCATTTTCAGGTTTTAAGTGTTGTAGAGCACGATAGAGAGTCTTGGAGGCTAACTCCAGGAAATACCCAAAAAAGTAGGAAGAATTGGAGTTCTGTTAGGTACTGCCCGATGGTAGTACTACCGCTGGCGGTAACTCCCAGCGAGCTATTATGTGATTGCAAGCCCAGGTCCTGGGGACAAGGTGGGTAGCTTGTAAAGCTGAGATCCAGGGGTGCCCAACTTTGTTGGTTGTGAGTGCCAGCCTTGGAACATAACATGGTTATGTATGGGGAAATGGGAAAGGACGGGCTAACCTGCGCTGTTGTCTCGTAGACATAGTGATTTGAGCAATAGGATTAATTTGATCTATACCTGCACTATATCATCCGACTAGAGTGCTTAACGTATATGGATTTCATCATTGGCATAGGAAAGAGTCGTGGCTATGCGCCTAACTAGGGAATGCTCAATGTTACCAGTGGTCTGGGACTAAGGATGGTGGTGGGACCCTGGATATTCTGGTACACCGATAATGTGCCCTGAGTACATGAGATGTTTAGCTGGTCGCGCTAATGCATGTGATAGATGGTGCTTAAAGTGCACACTCTAGTATGGGGTGGGGTCGTTATACTGCGTGTTCGTGGATAGTGGTCAGCAAAAGCTGACTTGTTACCTTCTTTTGTTTCCACATCCTTATGGTTCGTATAGGTATAGGTGCTGGAGAGCTAAATAGGAAATAACGGGTGGGAGCCCAAGCTATGCAGGCCCTCGAAGGCCCAAGTTTTATTTTAGCTATTCATATTTTCCCGGCCTACGCGCCGATGTATGGAAATCATGTAGTAGTTAAACATTTATTCGTGTGTAAGGCCTTAAGGCCAAAGCAAGACAATGTAAATTGTGTTTAATCATTTCTTTAGTGATGGGGACATTCCAGATCAAGTTTATGTAAATGCTTCCGTTAGCATATAATTCTGTTATGCATTGTAGTTTAGTGTTATGGATTGATATTCATTGAGTAACACTTCCATTTGTTCATTCAATATGGCGCGGGGTCCCGACCGGACCCGCTGTTATATTCCTTGAAACGAGAAGGGGTGTTACACATGCATAGGTCATCCCTCTGGGAGCATGTATGCTACTTTATTCTTCAATTTAGTTATATTGTCATAATTATGTGCCTGATTACCTTGCCTAATTATGTGTAGATAAGATTCCTTCAAGAGGATATGACTGAGGTTCTTCTAGGGGATATTACCAATTGGCCACTACACATAGTATAAGGCATCCCCACTCAAGGAAATGACAACGATTAAGGTATTTTTGTGATGAAGTACATGCATGCCAGCTTGGTGAAGGAGCATGTGGATTGGAAGAGTCACTTGAGTTGGCCAAAATACATATTGTAGATTAGGGCCAAAATGGTTGTGGAATTATTCCAAACCTCTCTACTTAGAGAAAATGGTTTTGTGGTTTGGTGAATAATGGGTTTTGATAATTGAAAGTTATGCTATTTTAAACTTCTTCTATAGTGTGTCACGGTTTAGCACATTAATGATAGCTTCAGATATCATGCACACCTCCATGATCCATGGGTTTTGAGAGATTGCATTTATATAGATTAACCCCCTTATGTCCAAATAATGCATTTCTCTCCAAACAATTTCATGTATAATTTTTAGTGTGCGTATGACTGAGATTTAAGTTAGAAGGGATAATGATATTAAAAGGGCCATTCTTCTTATAACAAAAAACAAAATGATATTGCAATAATGACTAAAGAAGGATTGTGGGTGTGATAGGAAGCGAGTTTTGTTGATCCTGAATTACTGTGTTATGCATATTGTTGTGTGTGGTTTTGCATATTAATGCTTGACTAAAGTTGGCAGCCTTTTCGATCGGTTAAATAACTATTGTGTGTGGTTTTGCACAGTTCATAAATAACCACCTCTGTAGCTTAAATCAATTAAAGACCATACTAAAACTTATAAGTACAGTTTATACCCATTTTTTCTCAACACAGTTATAATTTAATAACGGTAATGATGATCTGCATAGTACCCACAACAACATGATTCTTATTACGAAGTCCATACTTAAATGTTAGACATGTCTAACATTCACCATTTTAAAACATCTAGATTTGTAGAAAAATTAAAACTATGTCCTCCACAAAGACTTCGCTATTTAGGTTTAAGCATAAATGAGTCATATCAACTGGAGCTGAGTCTCTCTCAAGAGACAAATTTTCTATGAAGTAGTACTCTTTGTGTTCGGTATTTATGTTATCCATGATAGGAGCTTTTCCCTTTGAATCATCTCTGCCTTCTATAAAAAAGGAACATGTACACGAGTATTACTAAATGTTAGGCAAACAAATAAATGCAAAAGGTATTATTGAAAATACATATTTTAATTTCTATAAAAATGTAATATACAAGAATATTAGTTTTCCACTTTGCTGGTTTCTCCCAATGAATCTTAGCTGATTGTTTGATAGCCCCTTATGTCGCATTATCGGTGGATCTCGAACTATTCCCTTGTTATTTTCATTCTCATCAATTATAACTTTTTTCATCTTCTCATCATCATCTACCATGTCATCTGTCTTCTTAGCAATTTCATACATAGCACTTAGTACATACTCCAGGATTTGTTCTCCCCAATTTGTCACCCAGGGGAGTCCCCATCTGATTTTTGAAAAAGAAGGATAGATCACTACGACTATACATAGATTAATGGGAGCTCAACCAGTTGATGGTGCAGAACACCTACCCATTACTCAAGATCGACGAACTTTTTGATCAACTAGTAGGAGCGCATTGGTTCTCCAAGCTAGATTTATGATCACGATATTAGCAATCAAGGATTTAGGAGGAGGACACCCTGAAGACTGCATTTACCTTGAGATACGACCTATACGAGTTCATTGTTATGTTGTTTGGGCTCTCGAATTCCTCCCTTGCATTTATGAGTCTGATGAACCAGGTATTTGAGCATTACTTAGATGTCTTCATGGTTGCATTTATCGATGACATCTTAGTTTAGTCGAGGTCAGAGGAATATCATATGAAGCATCTGGCCTTTGTACTAAAAAAGCTGAGGGAGCACCAGTTGCTTGCCAAGTTTATTAAGTGTGAGTTATGGCTTCGAGAGATCGCTTTCCTAGGCCTTGTGATTAGTGGATCAAGGTTAGCGGTCGATCCTGCCAAAGTGTGTGCCATAAAGGAGTGGAAACCTTTGAAGACGGCGGCAGATATGCATAGTTTCCTCAGGCTTACTAGTTTTTATCGCAGGTTTGTTGAGGGATTCTCAAAGATCGCTCTTCCCCTCATCGCTTTGACTAAGAAGGGTGTGCCTTTTGTATGAGCACCCAAGTGCGAGGTTGTGTGTTGGATCAGGTGGATAACCTTAGAGGGGGGGGGGGGAATAATGTTTTTAAGATTAATTCAAAATTAAAAGTAGTTTTACTAAGGAAAACTATTTCTGGAGGCTACCGCGATGCGTTAGCTTGCGAGCGCCCGATGGTAGGTCATAGAAGTTATTTTTCTTCGTAAAACTTTGCCTTACAGAGGCTCACACAACCTTCAAACCAACATACACCGGCCACAAAATTGTAAGAAGAATAAACGAACAATAATTTTTATTCAAGAATAACGAAGGTGGTTTACAATCATGAACAACTAGATCTCCATGATGCCAGAAATCAGAGGCGATGAAATACAAACTTCTCTTTTTGTTTCTATACCGATCCTATACCTGAACTTGTTAGCTCTCTCTCTTTACCTCCCCAGAAAGTTCTTCGAGCCGACTCTTCACCTTCCTTCCCGGAAGGGTCTTAGAGCCCCACTAGATCCCCCGATCTAGACGTCCCTCACTCAACGCACTCAATGCCTAAGACCCAGACTCGTCAAGTTAACTAATTTAATCGACAAATCGCTGAGTGGATTTAATGCACTCAATGCTTTTGCCTTAGAATATTTCAGTCCCTTTTGCTCATCATATGAGCTATACCATACAGATCCAAACCCCCAATTTCCCCACAATCTTATGTGCAACCCTGATAGGATCATACTGAGTTGGCAGTGAGGCTACATGCTTGATCACTTCTAGATCACTATGGTAGCACCAATAGTCTTCATCTTGATCTAGAAAGTATCAAAAAAAACCCTTCCCGAATTCTGACGACTCCCCAGTCGATTTTCCTCACACTAAATCCCCCAATCTAGACGTTCCTCACCGGTATGATTTCTCATAAAACCCTTCTCGGATTTCGATGACCCTCGGGTCAATATTTCTCACACACAAACAACTCGATAATAGAGAAAATCCAAAATAAAATACAAGAATAAGAGAAAACTCCTCTCTAACTAGAACCCTTGATGTTGATGATGATTTTCTTACAAAGGTTCAATCTTTGTGGCTTGAGAGTCTTCCTCTTCATTGTTCTTCAGATCCTTGAAGGTGTGTGCTTCATAAGAGTTTTTTGTAATGAGGATCCTTCATGTGAATATTAGAATGAAGTCTTCTTGATCATCATGTTGATAGCCTTCAATCCTTATGCATGAATTCCTTTTAATCTCCTCTGAAGAAATATCCTCCTCGATGAGTTGGGATGACCCCTTCCTTCCCTTTATTTGGCTAGGGCTAACTCCCCTTTCAAATTTCGTGAAAAACCGCTGCCTAAAACTCAATTTCAGGTTGTTTTAAATAGAGAAAGTTGTGTAGGAAGCTACCGTGTGGCGGTAGCTCGCAGACATCAAAATCCTTCCTTTTCTTCTTTTTCAATTTCATGGATTTTTCCTTCCTCCATAGAAATAAATTATTTCTCATGAAGATAAAATATATCCTTGCCTTCCAATTGATATTTGATGCACCTTCTGACTTCTCAATCAAATCATGATATATTTGGAATTTCCTGATACTGCGAGAGCTCTTTCCTTTTCTACTCCTAAACCAGTTAAAGATTTGTGGGCTTTTATAGTCATTTTAAATTAAGCTACCGCCAGTTGTAGAGCAAGCACCCGACATTATGTCCCTTTGCGCGGTGTTGACAACTGTCCATCGATTTTTGGAAAATATCTAGAAAATATTTGCGCCACTTTTGGATACCGCAACGTGGTACGAAGCTATTGTCTGGCAGTAGTAGTATCTTCTTGACAAAGATGACTCGATGTTCATCGAGATAGATAGCGCCCGGCAGTATGGCTAACTCCATGCGGTAGTTCATCGAGAACTCATGCAAATTTAATTCCAAGCTAGTGCGGGCCGTAGCACTAGCGCTCGGCAGTATGTACTAGAACTCGAGGCTTTCATTCTTCACACCTATAAACCTGCACACTATAAACACACAACAAGAATTATCAAATACACACTGAGATTTGTTATTCTCAAACCAAGAGATGCGAAACGTATGTTCCAACAAACTCCCTCTTTTGATAATAACAAATCTACTACGAAGAAATATTGCATAATAGTGTTTGTGTTTATAGTAAATAATAAACATTCAATGAGTACTCCCCCTAAATGGATACTACTCCTACATAAACTCTTCCTAGTTTGTACTCTTCCTAAGAGAGATATTTATTTCTTTAAATTCATTCTCCCCCTTTTGGTATTAACAAAAGAGGGTGGGATAAACTGTATTAGCAAGTAGAGTTTTTCTATGTAGTGGTAAAAAATATTAGCATGATATCACTGGTAACTAGTTGATTAATATATGATGTCACATGTTAAGAAACAAAATAAGTTACCACTTGTGAAGTTAATTACCATGATCGAGCATAAGTGGAGTATCAACATCTTATAGATACTCCCCCTACATAGATGTTTTTTTATAAAAGATTTAATGTACTCCCCCTGAATTAGGAAATTTATGCACGATGTTCTCCCCCTTTTTGGTAGAATAAAAAGGATGGTAGAGGTGAGTGTATGCAATGAGAATTAAAATGGTCTATGTTGGAGAAAAAGATGGGATGTAATGTGCAAGATCATAGATATCTCTCAACCACTTATTGAGCAAAATGTAAGCATGATAGAACAAAGTAGTATAGTGATAAACATAGAAAAATATCACTTATTAAGCATATAATACCACTTTGTAAACATAGTTTGCCACTTATTGAGAGAGTGAATATTTATGATTAGGCACAAGTAGTAAGCATATAAGAACTTGATAAGCAATTTTAAAATAAACATCCTATTGGAAAATATGATTATATAAAGGATATGGAATTTAAAGACTAATAAGAAGATGTTTTCATGTCAATTCAAGCCCAAGAGATGTAGTTTCATTAAAAATTTTGCAAGCATGATTTTAAAATATCAAAAGAAGAGAAGAACTACAATGTAAGCTAATTTGTATTTCAAGTAAAAATAAACATTGTAGCTGTCATGCTTTGCAATCTAGTGCATTTACTTATAATTTTAGAGAATAGTATAGGTATGCACTAGGGTCCAAATCTCATGAGTAGAAGTTTTATGAGAAATAATGATGTGTACAAATAGTGTTTTGACAAAGTATACAAGTGAATTAATAAAAAATACATGACATATATAATGAACACATAACATTAAAAAAATGATATTACTTCCACTATTTTTCAATGCACATGAGTAAGAAGTACAATTACTAAGGTGATCTACACACACAATTCTTATTAAGACTATCTGTGGGTAGAGTAGTGCTTGGAGGATCACTTTTTTTCTTTTTAACATATTTTGAATGTTGTGATCCAGTGTATTAAGAAAAGTGGTGTATGATTTGTTTGCTACAAGAAACTTTATAATTCTTTTTCTAAGATACTCAACCTCATAATGCTCATTAAGACTTATCAGGAGGGTGAGTAGTGTTTGGTGGAGTTTTCCTTGTCAATTTTTATTTTAGTGACAAAGGACTCTGAATTCACTTATTGCGCAAACAATAGCAATTTTTTTAAGACACCTTTCTCCAATGAATAAGTGCATGAAAAACAAAGAATTCAAATAATCAATTTAATGTAGTGTAGATAATGTATTTATGCATTTTACACCATTATGTTATTAAACTACACAATCATGTAAGTATATAATTAAGACCACATGTAGGTTATCAAAAATAAGTGAGTGAATGAATAATTATTAAAAATAAAACATTACTCATACTTAGAGGCTTGCAAAGCAATCCTACACATATTTTCTACATTCAATTAATTGCACATAATAAGATACTTTTCAAGACATGACATAAAAAAAATATTTTAAGATTCTTGAAAATTAAATTACACATTGTAATTCATCTTAAATTGATATAATTAATCATCATTAACAAGGGCAATGAGTAATAAGCAGTTTTTTATAAATTTTGATTTTTTATTAAAAAAGTCAAACAATAAACACACAAAGAGATATAAGAAAACATATTTTTGCCCTATTAAATCAGTTTATAATTTTATATTTGATTTTCAAATATATATATATATATATATATATTAAAATATTTGTGTTTTACTAAAAGCATGAAAGATCAAAGAGATAAAAGATGCAAACACAAGATAGCATGATATAATATTATGCATGAATATAATGAACATGCGAAGTGATATACTATTCATGCAATGAATATGAGTATGCCCTAGATGAAGATACCCCAACAATATATCCACACCCTAGCCCTATACTAAGTGATAGATGGGCATGAGGAGCTGCACAAATATCGTAGGTTTGGGGTGTTTATCCCATATGCATACAAAAGAACCTACTCAACCTAACATTCTTCCCCTAGTGCCTTGTAAGGCCCCACTAGAACCCTCTTCGGTTAAGGACAAGACATGATTTATAGGTTAGCGTTTATAATGCACACAACCCTATGCCCCCGCTATTGTGAGACATAAACAATGGTGAATGATCATGGTCATACTTAAGCATTTAATCCTAATCACCAATTTATTATAGTGAAAATATAAGTCATTTTTTGGTAATGGATTAAAAGGATAGAATTTAGATAATAATTAAATTTTGGACACTTAGCCATGATATAACTTTTATTAAAATTCATTCAGTTGGATTGATTTATCATTAAACTTAATATGAGAAAGTCATAGAGCAAAAATATATATAACGTGTCCTTGGCATGTTGGCTTAAAAACAAAAAAAACAAAAAACAAAAATAATCATAATAACAAAAAAGACATTAAGCACATCGTGAGGTAGATTATTGAGTAATTTTGTTTTGATTAGCTTCTACTTCACGCAATAGGAGGATACTAATGGATAAGAGATTTAGGTATCCAAAATGAGCCAAGGGTTATGGTTACTTTTGGTACCCAAACATAGCGTGATAAACCATGGGGAGAAAATGATGAATGTTCCCTTTCGAGTGGACAAGGCGCGTCATTTTTAACAATGGGCCTCCATTCATACTTTGGTTGAATATTCTTTGTATGTGTCAAATTTCCATAATCATTAATTTGAGACTTATAATGACAGTGATTTTTGAAATTATTATTAATAGGAAATTTGTTCACATTTACTTTAACATTGAGAGAAGTTGAATGCGAATTAAAACTTCTACTATGTGTATGTCTTATGAAATTTTAAACACTAGTAGATACCTGACATATCTTTGAAGATAAACTAGACATAAAAGATTTTTTATTATTTGAAATTTTTTACACAAATAATTTTAATGATTCTAATTTACGAGACAAAGTAACATTCCATTAATCAATTTTTCATTTCGCTCTTTGGAAATATATAGCACTTTTACAAAAACCTTGAATTTATCTTTAAATCTTTGCAATCAAAACAAGGTATAATATTTTCAACTACATAGCTAAAGGAAGAACGTGATACATCAATCTATGGTTCTACATTTAGTTGTGCTTTAAATTTTTTTTTTCTAAACATAGTTCTGAATTACTATTTTTTAATTTCTTAATTTTACGTCTAGCATTTTCTAGCACATGCAATGTAGAGATAGAATTACAAGCAAAAAGTGAATTCGATTTCCTTACAATGCTCTTGGATGAGGCAAGATTTGAGCATTGAGTTTCTTTGACTTCTTCATGTGTTTCCTCATCCATAGTTAAAATTTCATCTTCTCTTTCCATTGATGTGGTTGCCATGTCTTCCACTAAGAGCAAATATTCATTTGGTTCTTCACTTAGATCCATGAGAAATTGCTCGGATTCATTATCTATAGAAGGAGACTATAAGTAATCTCAAGAAATTTCCATATATCATAAGTAGTAGGAAGCGTGTAGATGAGTTTGAAAATTTCATGACCAAGCCCACAAAACATACTATTCATAACTTTGGTATTTAAATGACACTCATACTTATTTAAATTATTTAGGGGCTTGATACACGTCATATTCCAAACTTCTATGTATAATAATATGAGGAATTTTCTCATTAAAGTTTTCCACCCATTATAGTTCACACCTGTAAACGAAGGTGGTGCTAATGACTCTTCTGTTTACAAATTTTGATTCCCACTAATCGATTCGAGATCAGAGTTGGCCATTATTCCCGGCGATAAAACCGTTTTGGAATAACCTCCCTCTGATACCACTTGTTGGATCGGGTGGCTAACCTTAGAGGGGGTGAATAAGGTTTTTAAGATTAATTCAAAATTAAAAGTAATTTTACCAAGGAAAACTATTTCTAGAGGCTATTGCGGCGCGTTAGCTTGCTAGCGCCCGATGGTAGAACACGAAAGTTATTTTTCTTCATAAAACTTCGCCTTACAGAGGCTCACACAACCTTCAAAGAGCTACCCGCATACACCCACGAAATTTTAAGAAGAATAAACGAATAATAATTTTTATTCAAGAATAATGAAGGTGGTTTACAATTATGAACAACTAGATCTCCATGACACAGGAGATCGGTGGAGATGAAATACAAACTTTTCTTTTTGTTTTTATACTGACCTTATAACCAGATCAGTTGGCTCTCTTCCTCTCTCTCCTCAAAAAGGTCTTTGAGCCAGCTCTTCACCTTCCTTTCCGGAAGGGTCTTGGAGCCCCACTAGATCCCAAATCTAGACGTCCCTCACTGGGATGATTTCTCACAAAACCCTTCCCGGATTCCGAAGATCCCCCGGTAAGTTTTCCTCATACTAGATCCCCCGATCTAGACTTCCCTCATCGGGAAAATTTCTCACGAAACCCGTCTCGGATTCTGATGACCCCTCGGTCGATTTTCTTCACACACAAACAACTATAAAATATAGAAAATCCAAAATAAAATACAAGAATAAGAGATAACTCCCCTCTAACTAGAACCCTTTACGTTGATGATGATTTGCTTGCAAAAGTTCAATCTTTGTGGCTTGAGAGTCTTCCTCTTCGATGTTCTTCAGATTCGTGAAGGTGTGCGCTTGATGAGATTTTTTCGTAGCGATGATCCTTAACGTGAATATTAGAACGAAGGCTTTTTGATCATCATGTTGATAGCCTTCAATCATTGTGCGTGAATTCCTTTTGATCTCCTCTAAAGAACTCTCCTCCTCGATGCATTGGGATGACCCCTTCCTTCCATTTAGACGGCTATGGCGAACTCCCCTTTCAAACTTCGTGAAAAATCGTCGCCTGAAACTCAATTTTAGGTTGTTTTAAATAGAGAAAGCCATGCAGGAAGCTACTACGCGGCGGTAGCTTTGGCGATAGCTCGCAATCATCAAAATCCTTCCTTTTCTTCTTTTCAATTTCGTGGATTTTTCCTTCCTCCTTTGAAATAAATTATTCCTCGTGAAGATAAAATATATCCTTACCTTCTAATTGATATTTGATGACCTTCTGACTTCTTAATCAAATCATGATATATTTAGAGTTTTTTGATACTGCGAGAGCTCTTTCCTTTTCTGCTCCTCAATCAATTGAAGATTTGTGGGCTTTTATAGTCATTTTAAATTAAGCTACCGCCAGCGGTTGAGCTAGCGCCCGACGGTATGTCCCTTCACGCAGTGTTGGCAGCTGTCCAGCAATTTTGGAAAAATATCTAGAAAATATTCACGCCACTTTTGGATACCGCAGCAAGGTACGAAGCTATCGCCTGGTGGTAGCTGTATCTTCTCAACGAAGATGACTCGATGTTCGTCGAGACAGCTAGCACCCGGCGGTATGGCTAACGCCACACGGTAGGTCACCGAGAACTCGTGTATATTTAATTCTAAGCTAGAGTGGGCGGTAGCGCTAGTGTCGACAGTAGGTACCAGAACTAGAGGCTTTCATTCTTCACACCTGTAAACTTGCACACTATAAACACACAACACGCATGATCAAATCCATACTGAGATTTATTATTCTTAAACCAATAGATACAAAATGCATGTTCCAACACTTTGTTCCAAGAGCTAAAGGATCGCCTTACCTCTATGTCAATCCTCGCCCTTCCATATAAGAAGGAAGGATTCTACATTTACACTAACACATCCTATCATGTTGTGGGGGTGGTATTGATGAAGCACATGCACGTGATTGCGTATTCTTCGAGACAGCTAAAGAAGCATGAGGTGAATTACCCAGTACATGACTTAGAAATGGGAGCAGTGGTCTTCGCCTTGAAGATTTGGAGGCACTATCTATACAATGTCCACTGTGAGATCTTTTCTATTCATAAGAATCTAAAGTATATCCATAGAAATATCTGAACTTGAGACAATGGTGGTTGTTGGAGTTTTTATGTGATTGTGTTTACACTCAACTACCACCCTAGGAAGGCATACTCAGTGGCAGATGCACTGAGAAGGAAGGCACCCTCACCGGGCTCAGATTCCAGGTTGATATCTATGGAGTTAGCTCAGGTACTTGAGGAGATGGAGATTATGCTTGCGTCTAGGGCATGCCCCGAGGAATATACCAAGTATTTGGCCATATTAAGCATAGTTTTTGATGTCCATGATTGGATTCAGGAAGAGTAAGGGAAGGATGTTGCTCTAGCACCTACGTTCTAATCCCTCATAGAGGGATCAACGGAGGGGTACACACTAAAGGAGGACCTCATTCACTTCTACGACAGACTTTATATTCCCGCAGGTGGTAAGATATTGGAGCATATTTTGAGAGAGGCTCACTACACCAAGTACTAGGTGCATCGCAGGATCACCAAGATGTACACTAACTTGCAGAGAACCATATTTTTTGTCGGGAAAGAAGATGAATGCCACTTATTTCATCACCCACTACGAGGCATGCTAGAAAGTGAAAGTGGAGTGCAAGAGCCCTAAAGTACTATTGTAACCATTGCCCATTCCTGAGTGGAAGTTCAAGGATATTTTAATATAATTTGTTCATGGACTAACCCGCTCTCATTGTGGGAGTGTTTCTATAACACTACACCCGTCATGAAGAATATAATGGAAGGTTCGACTGGGGCCCCATGCTATATTAAACGAACAGACAACGAGGTTATAAAATGAAACCAAATATCTACATAACCTAACACAGATTTACAATCTACCGGAAAAAATTAAAGTAAAAATAACCCGTAACCAAAAATGTCCACTATATCAGGAATAAGTGTACACAACAGTTTGGACTTAATGCCTTACATCAATGTTTCAGTTTACACAACTTGTGATTTATATATATTGGCACACAGGTCGACAACACATGAAAATAGTAAACAAGCACTTGGGCCTTCGAGGGCCAACACAGCATCAGGGCTTCAACCCACTATTTTCCACTTGGCTCGCTAGCACCTACACAAGTACATTCTACAAAGATGTGACAAAACAAAATACTTGTCAGCTTTAGCTGACCACAATTATAATGATGTCACCCCATTTTTAGGGTGGTGGTACTTCTTCCCTACAAGCAAGCAGTATGCCAGTATATATAATTGCACATTCATCACAAATATTGGCATGTATGGTCATATTCTTCGTGCTCTCATGACACACTATTGTGAACTCTCTTGCATGAGTAGTTCCACCAATTCAATATGTGCATTACCATCTCAAATCCTCTTTGTGCATTCACTAGTCAAGTATAATCACCTTGACTCTCTCCCATGACAACAACGACCGCCAGTTGCTTTAGGCTTGCTTAAGCTGAATGACATGGTGCGGGTTCGGTTCAGCTACTGCCCATTGCTCAAATCATCTTATCAACCAAGCACAATGCGGGCATAACTTTCCCTTAGCCAGTTCCCATTATAACCAATAATATCTCATACGGTCAATATATAAGGCCACCAAGCTAGGCACAGCAGGCCTCACAGATTAATACTGCACACCCAATCCCAAGGACATGAGCTTCACATCCATCATAACAAATCTCACTGGGAGCTATCGCCAGTGATAACCACTATTGTCGGGCGATATCGATAAAACCTCAAATCTGTCAGTCTTGGGTACTACACACCCAACACATACAACTGCCCATTGGTCTCAACCAGAAGAGCTATTGCCAGCGATAACAACAAAACTTTGATTCCGTTTCCACTTTGGGTGTTTCCTAGAGTAAACCTCCAGTACTTCCCGCAGTAACCTGCATCACCCCAAAACCCCGTAAACCTAGACATTTTCCATGGAGTCTTCTCCAACACGCAAATCAATCATCACCAATCCAGACCAACTTGTCAATGATGAGCTTCACACAACATGCCTATATTCGTACAACGATCCAGACTCAATAAGCAATTTCTACCAGGGATACTCCGTATCGACCCGTTGAAAGCTTCACCTCTCACTAATTAGTAGAGATGCTTTCATGCAACTATGCCAAATAAAGGACTTAACATGTCCCAATATTAAGAAGGAGAGTCGTTACCCTTGTAGATCTTTTGGAGCCATGAAGTTGCAGTTTATACAGATGGAAACACTCACATCACTTTGCTCTATGTGGATCTTCCTCCTACTCACGAATCCAAGCTTAAACACTACTCCAATAGCCAAGAACAACCGTCTTCTTCTTCCTCTCCTTTCCTTTCTCTTATTTTATCAAGTTGAATAGAGAGAGAGAGAGAGTGAGAAGGTAAGAATGAGAAAAGAGTTAGCTCTCTTCTATTATAGCTTCCTCAAGATAAACCTTAGCCATAAGATCTCCTTTTCAATAGGAATGGATGACCCTGATTTCACTAGAGAAATCTAATTAAAACACTATCGCCGGGCGATATCTCTAGCGGTGGATGCTTGACCAAGTTAGCATCGCATACCCACCACTTCAAGGTCAACTGACACGTAATTGTTTGCCACGTGGAACACTATCGCCTGATGATATCACTATCTCCAGTGGTAACACAACAACTTTATCATTTTATTGACTGTATTATTTTGTAGACAATATCGTTTTGATCACTATCACCAGCAATATCGAACTATTGTCAAGTGATATCTCCATAATCCAGAAATGTTATTTTTCTATGGTGGTAAAACTAGAGTGTTACAAATATCCCCTCCTTTAAGAAATTTCAACCCGAAATTTGATAGCAAAGTAAAACAACATAGAAGTACATAATACATAAAATGTACCTCAACAGAACAGCTCAGGGAACTCCTCAATTATGGTTTGCTCTTGCTCCTATGAAAGTTCCTCACGACTGCCCCAACAGACCTTAACCATTCTGATTGCCTTGTTCCACAACTGCTTGACCTCCAAGTCTTTGATACAAATGGGCTTGACTTTCATCTTCAATCCACTACCGACCTACACTTGATCCGCAACAACTACTTATGTAGGCTCCTGCATAGCCTTCCTCAACACTAATATACGAAACACATCATGCATACCGCTCAATTATACCAAAAGAGCTAGCATATAGGCAGCCTCACCAACACATTCCAAATCTCAAATGGTTCAAGGTATCTCAAACTAGCTTTTTCAAGCATCTAATCCTCGATACACCCTTGAAAGGTTTGATTTCGAGATATACCCAATCGCCAACAACAAACTTGACATCCCGATGCTTCGTGTAATAGTATTTAGCCTGTCTATCTTGTGAATTTAGTAGTTTCTCTTGAATCATTCGTATCGTAGAATTTGCATCATCAACATCTTTCCTCTTAAACAACTTTGTTTTGCCTGTTTCCGCCCAAGCCAAGGGAGTACAACACTTCCTACTGTAAAGGGCCTCAAAGGGTGCCATTTGTATACTTTCTTGGTAACTATGGTTGTAGGCGAACTCAATCATATATAGATAGTCCTATCTTTTGCCAAAATCCAAGACGCACATATGGAGCATATCCTCCATTTTTATATTAGTCCTCTTAGTCTGACCATCAGTTTGAGGATGAAAGATCATGCTAAACTTCAGCTTGGTACCAAACAACTGGTAAATTAGCCTCCAGTCATTCGACGTAAAGCGCCCATCTCGGTCACTTACGATGTTATGGGCCACACCGTAAAATCGTACTATGTTATTAACATAGATCTTTGCTATCGCTTCCACAACATTGTCCCTCCGATTCGATATAAAGTGTGATACTTTCGTCAATCAGTCTATGATCACCCAAACAACATCGTTCCCGTGTTGTGATCTCGACAAACCATGCACGAAATCCATCAAAATATCATCAAATTTCCATTCCGAAATCGGTAACGACTTCAGAAATCTACCAGGCATTTGATATTCTGTCTTCACTAGTTCGCAAGTGTGACACTTCACCACATAGAGAGCTATGTCTTTCTTCAAACCTGGCCATCAAAATAACTTTTTCATGTCCTTAAACATCTTTGTGCTCTCTGGGTAGATTGAGTACATCGTGAAATTGCCTCGTACATACTCTTATCCCGTAGTTTGTCGACATTTGGGACGCATAAAAGGCCATCTTTTCACAAAAGACCATCTTTTCACAAAAGACCATCTTCAATAAAAAACTAGGAATTTGATTCATCTGTAGTCTCCTCCATGTAGCGCTTCATGCTGTCATCAAGCCTAATGCCTGTCAATTTCTATCGGCAAGGTCATATTTGTTGGATCTTGAGGCACCCTTAGAGGGAGGGGGGGGGGGTTAATAAGGGCAAATAAAAACTTTTCTCAATGAAAAACTTAAGGCAAAATTAATTCAAAAAATTTCACAAACCAAAAGATATTCCAAACACTCAGAAATTTAATGAAGATGAAATCAAGATTTTATTTATTATGTGATGAAAAAACATAAACAAAGATTTCAATAGAGCTTGAAATCGACGCTACAAATGAAAAATATCTTTTGAGTTTTCACCGGTCCTTCTCCTAAGGACTGGTAGGCTAAAGCCCATCTCTCACTAGATACTGCTACTAGCCTCCCCTAGATCACTCCATGACCTAGTCGCTGCATACATGGTGGCGATTTCCCCTTAAGCCACACACAGACCTAGTCGCTACTCACAAGGAAGCAATTTCTCTATCAAATACAAGAACAAAGAGAAGTAACAAAATAGAAATTTGAATGAAAACTCCCTCTGGTGTCGAGCACTTAAAGAAGAGGATGAATCCTTGCAAAAGTCGTCGGAGTTGTAACGCACGAATGATCTCTTCTATGCTCTTCAACTTAATTACACACTTAGGAGTTTTTCTGGTTCTACAGAGTTATCAGGCTGGGAAATCTCAACACCTAGGATCCTGGAGTTGCGTGTCTTGAAATGCACAAAAAATAGCCCTTTTAAAAAATCTATGCTATCGCCCAGCGATAGCTCGATATCGCCTGCGTGATATCACCTCAGCCTATCATGTGTCCCACTCTATCACAACCATGTCAAAATAATGGTGATCATGCTGGATCACGCGCTATCACCTCGCAATAGCAAGGTATCTCCTGGCGATATCAGTGTATAATACGCTGCGCTAGAACCGTTGAGAACCTGGCTGACATCATCAAGTTGATATTGCTCGGTGATAGATAGCTATCGCCGACAATATCTCCCATCTTTGAAAATT
The DNA here is from genome assembly GCA_039513925.1 of Platanthera zijinensis. NCBI lineage: Eukaryota > Viridiplantae > Streptophyta > Magnoliopsida > Asparagales > Orchidaceae > Platanthera > Platanthera zijinensis. The sequence goes on along the minus strand of CM077090.1, from coordinate 153,115,450 downwards.
CTGCAGGTCAATGTCTCTTTTAAATTATCAGAGTTTACCTAGAGATATCTTCATAAAATAAACACAGTTTGATCAAATATACAGGGGATTTGTTATTTTCAAACCAAGGAATGTGGAACATATTCTCCAACAATCTCTCCCTTTTGATAATAACAAATCCACTGAAAAAGAAATCAAAGATGAACAATAGAGATGGTAAAATAAATAAATGATTAAAAGGTAAGAACTAGAGTAGCTCTCCCTGTTTCAAAAACATTAGGAAATTTCTTGCGATAGTAACATATATTATCCCTAAAATTTCTTGTGATATTCTCCTTAAGATTTCTTACCATAGTAACATATATTCACCCTAAAATTTCTTGTGATATTCTCCCCCTTCACTTAACTAAATTACTCACAAGGCGGCGATAGAGGGCTACTGCTTGACAATAGGTAGTTATCACATGATGATAGTGAGCTAGCACCTGGCAATAAAGAAATTTCAAATTATCTTTTTGTACTTTATTTTTATGTACTAGTATGTAATAAAGACATTTTGGTGGCATCTATTTCAATCATTATGTATAATTAATTAAATGTTGAACTTGATTTTCATAAGTAGAAGTTTTGATTAATTTGGTCATTTGACTGTTGTTAAGCTTTTGGTAATATATATAATTTTTTTGATTAAATGATTTAGACTTTTAATTTGAAATATCTAAGACTCCTAACTCTAGTCTTATTGAAGAAAAACATGAATTAGGAAGAGGTTTGGTGAAAATATCAGCAATCTATGACTCGGTTCTTATAAAGTTGATTTTAATGTTATCATTTTTATGTGATCTCTAATAAAATGATGACGAACATCTATATGTTTAGATCGTGAATGATGTACTAGATTATACTTAAGATCAATTGCACTTTTATTGTCCCACCTTAATTCTATAGTTTGTTGTTATATTCTAAAATCTTCTAAAGTTTGTTTCATCCATAAAGCTTGTGCACAATAACTACCTAGTGCAATATATTCGGCCTCGGTGGTGGAGAGGGCAAACGAATTATGTTTCCTACTCGACCATGAAATAAGTGAAGGGCCTAATAAGTGACAAGTGTCACTTGTGCTTTTACGATCTAACGAACAACCAGCATAATCTGAATCAGAATAACCATGTAAAATAAAATCATCATTATGAGGATACCATAGTTCTAGTTTAGAAGTCCGAATAAGATATCTAAAGATTCATTTAACTGTTTTTAAATGTGATTATTTAGGATTAGCCTGAAATCTATACAATAAACAAACTGCAAACATAATATCAGGTCTAAATGTGGTTAAATATAATAAAGAACCTATCATCCTCTATATAAAGTTTGATCAATTGATATTCCACTTTCCTCTTTTCCTAACTTTAATGAAACACTCATAAGAGTACTAGCTTGCTTAAGATTTTCAAATCTAAATCTTTTAAGAATATCATGAATATACTTAGATTGACAAATAAAAATACCATCATGTTTTGAATAATTTGAAAACCTAAAAATATGTAAGTTCTCCTACCATGCTCGTTTTAAACTCATTTTTCATAATCATTACAACATCATTACATAACTCTTCATTAGTGGCTCCAAAAATAATATCATCAACATATATTTGTAAAACAATTAACTCATTTTTAATTTGCTTAATGAAGAGTGTAGAATCATCACTACAAATTTAATAATTATTTTTCAACAAATATAAAGTTAATCTATCATACCATGCATGAGGTGCTTGTTTCAAATCATAAAACACTTTTTCTAATTTGTAAATATGATTTGGAAATTCTTCATTCACAAAATCAGGGGGTTGTTCTACATAAACTTCTTCCTTAATATACCCATTCAAAAAAGCAGTTTTCACATCCATTTGAAATAATTTAAATTTAAAAAAACTAACAAATACAAGGAAAATCTTAACTACTTCGAAACATGCTAAAGGTGCAAAAGTTTCATCAAAATCTACACCTTCAATTTAAGCATAACCTTTTGCTACAAATCTAGCTTTGTTTCTAGTGATACTGGACTCACTATCTAATTTATTTTTAAATATCCACTTAACTCCTACAATAGGATGATCAGAAGGTCTCTCTACAAGATTCTAAACCTTATTACGTTCAAATTGACTAAGTTCATCTACCATAGCTAAAAACCAAGATTCATCATTTAAAGTGGTATAAACATCTTTTGGTTCTATTTTGGAAACAAAACAAAAGTTTGAAAATAAATCATGTAAAGAAGATCGAGTACTTATTCTTCTTGTTGGTTCTATAATGATCAAATCTTGTGGATGATCTTTTGAAAAACCTAATTCACTTGGAGGCACATATTCTTCCACTTCTTCTTCTTCTCTTTCTTCCTTATCTTCTTCTTGACCTCCAAGTATTTCATCGTCATCCGACTTTAGTGATTGAAGGGGTTCTTCATCATTACCTGTAGGATTAGTTTCTACATAAGAAACAAGCTCATCAAATTTAACATAAATTGATTCTTTGACTTTATTTGTCCTTTTACTATAGACTCTATAAGCATTACTAGTTGAAGAATAACCAAAAAATATACCTTCATTACATTTTTCATCAAATTTTCCTAATGTGTCTTTAGTTTTCAAAATAAAACATTTGTAACCGAAAACTTTAAAATAAGATACATTCAGTTTTTTATAATATAATTCATAAGGTGTTAATTTTAAAAATGGTCGAAGCATAACACGATTAATAATATAGCACTCAGTATTTATAGCTTCAACCCAAAATAATCTAGGTAATTTGTATTCAGATAATATAGTATGAGCTAGTTCTTTAAGAGTCCTATTTTTCCTCTCTATCACACCATTTTGTTGCGGTATGCAAGAAGCGGAAAATTCATGCTTAATTCCTAACTCATTAGAAAAAGAAACAAACCTATCATTATCAAATTCACCTCCATGATTCAAACAAATGCATTTTATTTTCAAGTCAAGCTCATTTTGAATACGTATAAATAATTTAGTAAATTCTAAAAATGCATCGAATTTTGAAGTTAAGAAAATAGTAAAAAAATGTGAATAATCATCAATCAAAATAAAAGTGTATTTTCTACCTCCTAGACTTTGTGTAGTAATTGGACCAAATAAGTCCATGCGAATCAATTATAAAGGTCTAGTAGTAGAAACAACATTTTTGTTTTTGAACGAAGACTTTGAAAATTTCCCTTTTTGACACTACAAACATAAATAAGATAAATTTCCACTTAAGATAGGTAATCCTTTAGTTAATTTATCTTTTGCAAATTTTAAAATTAACTTGACACTAGAATGACCAAGTCGTTTATACCACAAATCTAACTCCACATTTTTGGACAAAACATTTTAAAGAAGAATGTTAAAGATCATGAAATTTTATTATATAATCATTTTGAGACCATGGTGCAGTAAGAACAATATCATTTGTTTTAAAATCAAAAAAATTACAAAGGTTTGTAGAAGAGTCAAATAAAACATTTAGACCAATATCACATAACTGACTTATAGAAATCAAATTGTGTTTTAAACCTTTCACATACAAAACATTTAATATAGTAAAAGAATCATTACTTATTACTCCAATGCCTATGATCCTTCCTTTACCTTTGTTTCCAAAAAACATTACTCCACCTTTCTTCATTTCTAGGCTATGGAACTTTGACTTGTTGCCCATCATGTGCTTTGAACATCCTGAGTCTAAGTACCACATGTCTTCTTTATCCTTAACCTGCCAACACACCTAGAAAGAAAATGAGAGTAAATATCTGGTTACCCAAGTAGTTCCTCCCATAGTATAGGTGGAAGCATTAGGTACCCATACTTATTTAACAAAATAATGGCCTGTATTCCTATAAGTGTAGTGGTGTGACCAAACATATTACTTTTAACATACGTGATAAATGAGGTTAAAGCATTTTTCAAAACATTTTGAGAATTCTTGCTTGAAGTAGTAGTGATAGTAGATTTGGTATTTTTATCCGAACAATTTAAAATTTTGAACTTTTTGCTATCGCCGGTAATAGTGGCTATCGCCGGGCGATGACTTCTAGAAGTGTATCTGAGCCCATATTTTACAGATCCATAACATTGATTTGCCAAAATAATATCCAATGATTTTCGGCCCACTCCAAACTTTTTAATGGCCATTTCTAAATCACAGACCTGAGCTTTCATGGCGGTATTTTCAGTGACTAACATAACACACCGATTTGCAAAGGCCTTCCTACCATCTTCTACTTGTGATTGAGAAAATTTTAGAGATCTTTCTAAGTCCCTTTTTTTCTTTATAAGAGAATCAACGTAAGATTGGGGCTTAACAAGATCCTTTTTTTATTCTAGTATCCTTTTCAAAGAGTGACTGTCCTCTTGACAAGTCACTTTCTCCTTCCCAAGTACTTTTAATTCAGTGGTTAGTTTTTTATTTTCTTTTCGCAATATTTTATTTTCAGATTTAAGTAAATCAATATCTATGAACTCTTTTCAAAATATTTACAAGTTTTAAAGAATTCAGAATATAACTCATCATAAGTTTGAGGAGTTACCTCAGTGTCGCTTTGGACACTGCACTCATCATCATATGGTGAGACGCTCTTTCCCATCAAGCACATGTTGACCACCTCATCAGCTTCTGAACTCGATCCACTCGACTCCTCAGATGTGAAGTCAGCACAAGTTTCAGCCTTAAGAACTTTCTTCTTGTCCTTCTTCTTGTGCCTCTTATCTTTCAACTCTTTCAGATATTTTGGGCACTTGCACCAGATATGTCTGACTCTTCTGCAATGATAACATTCAGGTGGTGGATGCACTTCATCATCCTCTACATCAGCTTCTACTTTTCCTTTCTTGAATCCAGTTTCTTTCTTGTCAAAAACTTTTTGAAAGAATTTCTTCTTTCAAGATTTCTCAAAAACCTCTTGAACTTCTTAATGAACAAGCTCTCCTCATCTTCTTCATCATTCTCATCAGATTCACTTTCCTCTTCCTTCTAGGATTTCAACGTCAACACATTCTTTCTTGAATCCAAATTGTATTCTTGTTGTTGAATCCTTAATGTGGACCTCATGAGTTTCCAAATTACCGATGAGATTCTCAATTTGAAGAGTCTTCAGATCGTGTGACTTCGAGATGGCAGTCACTTTCGAATTAAATTTTTGGGGAAGCGATCTAAGAATCTTCCTCACTAACTCACTATTTGAAAAAATCTTTCTAAGAACCTAGAGTCATTCACAATTTTGCTGAATCTCGTGTATATGGAATCTATGTCTTCATTAACTTCCATCTTGAACTTTTCAAATTCTGATTCTAACTGGAATAACTTTGAGTCCTTATCTACGATGTACCTTCATGAGTAACTTCAAGTAAATTCCAAATATCATACGCAATTTCACTTGCACACACTTGATTAAACTCAGTTCTATCTAATGCATAGAATAAAGCGTTCATTGACTTAGCATTATTTTTACGCCTTAGTTTATAGTATCGTCTCATTTGTCCTTTCATTTTTTTTCTAATGACACTTCTAAGTACCGTTTTACGTGGAGTGTAGCATAATTCTATCACGCCCCAAACTTCAATATCTAAAGCAATTAGAAAACCTCGCATTTGAGTTTTCCAATAGTATTAATCTGTGTAGTGATTAAGGGAGGTCTACTAATCCCTTTCCCCTCAAAAAAAGCATGATCAGTATGCGCCATTACTCCCGGTAGTGAAACCGATTTAGAGTAACCTACTTTGATACCAAGTGTTGGATCTTGAGGTGCCCTTAGAGGGGGGGGGGATGAATAAGGGCAAATAAAATTTTTTCTAAATGAAAAAATTAAGGAAAAATTAATTCAAGATTTTTCAAAAACAAAAGATATTCCAAACACTTAGAAATTTAATGAAGATGAAATCAAGATTTTGTTTCTTAAGTGATGAAAAAACATAAACAAAGATTTCAATAGAGCTTGAAATCGAGGCTACAAATGAAAAATATCTTCTGAGATTTCACCGGTCCTTCTCCCAAGGACCGGTAGGCTAAATCCTATCTCTCCTTAGATACTGCTACTAGCCTCCCCTAGATTACTCCATGACCTAGTCGTTGCACACAAGATGACAATTTCCCCTAAGCCACACACGGACCTAGTCACTACTCACATAGCGATGATTTCTTTATCAAATACAAGAACAATTGAATTAACAAAATAAAAATATGAATGAAAACTCCATCTGGTGTAGAGCACTTGAAGAAGACGATGAATCCTAGAAAAAGTCACCGGAGTTGTAACGCACGAACAATATCTTCTATGCTCTTCAACTTAATTGCACACTTGTGAGTTTCTCTGGTTTCACGGAGTTATCAGGCTGGGAAATCTCAACACCAAGTATCTTGGAGATGTGTGTCTTGAAATGCACGAAAAATAGCCCTTTTAAGAAATTTGTGATATTGCCCCGCGATAGCTCGATATCGCCTACGTGATATCACCTTAGCCTGCCATGTGGCCCACTCTGCTGAAACCGTGTCGAAATGATGGTGATCATGTGCTATCACCCCAAGATAGCCAAGTATCGCCTGGAGATATCAGTGTATAATGCACTACACTAGAACCGTTGAGAATATGGCTGACGTCATCAAGTTGATATCGCTCGATGATATATAGCTATTGCCGGCGATATCTCTTGTCTTTGAAAATTCTGTAGCTCAATGTCACTTTTAAATTATCAGAGTTTACCTGGAAATATCTGCACACCATAAACACAGTATGATTAAATACACATGGGATTTGTTATTTTCAAACCAAGGAATGCGGAAAGCATGCTCCAATAATATTGTACTACCATCCAGTTCAAGCATGCATTCATACTTGCTCTCTTATCCACACAAGAGATTTCTAAGGCCTCCAGTCACGAATTATATGCTGATCGTGCATTTGAATCCAATTTACCTATACTAGAGCCTTGCGACTTAATGCATTAGCGATAATATTTCCCTTCTCGGTAGTGTAATGAATCTCGAAGGTTTAGTCCCCAAGGAACTCCATCCACCATCTCTATTGCATATTAAGACCCTTCCAATTCAAAAGATATTTCAGGCTCTTGTGATAAATAAAGATATCAATCTTCATATTATATAAGTAATGCCGCCAAACCTTAAGAGCAAATATCATGACCACCAATTCCAAGTCGTGAACAAGATAATTCCTCAAATGAACATTCAGCTGTCATTAGCCATACGCTATAATCTTTTCGAACTGAAGAAGAACCCAACCTAAGCCACTCCAGGAGGCATCACTGTAAATCTCATCACCTTTTGTACCACATGGCGAACACAAAACTAGTGTCGTGGTCAAAAGAATCTTCAACTCTTCAAAATCTCATGCACATGTTAGCATCCAAACGAACTTCTAATCCTTCATTGTAAAAGTTATGTGAGGTAAAGCTATCGTCAAGAAGTTCTCTACGAAGTGCCTATAGTAGCCGGCAAGTCCTAGGAAACTCCTGACTTATGCTATAGTAGTCAAAATTGGCCACTCTCATATTGCAACAAACTTTGTCAGATCAACAACGATACCCTCCCCAGTAACAACATGACCATGAAGTCCATCGATGATAGCCAAAACTCACACTTAGGTAATTTGGCATAGAGCTGACTCCTCTTCAGGGTATGCAAGATAACATGCAAATGGTTTGCATGATTCTCTTCTGACTGAGAGTACACCAGTATATCATCTATAAATACTATCACAAACCGGTCCAAGTACTATTGAAAGGTTTTGTTCATCAGATCCATGGATACCGATGGTGCATTTGTTAGCCCAAAAAACATCACAGTGAACTCAAAAAGCACATATTGCATACTAAATGTTGTCTTGGGAATATCACTATCCTTAATCCACAACTGATTATAACCGGACTTCAAATCCAGCTTTGAGTACACAGTTGACCCAACTTGCTGATCAAACAAATCATCGATTCTCGGAATCAAATACTTTTTCTTCTCCATCATCTTATTCTGTTCACGATAGTCTATACACAAACAAAAGCTTCCATTCGTCTTCTTCACAAAATGGACTAGTGCACTCCAAGGAGATGAACTCAGACGTACATAGCCTTGCTCTAGTAACTCCTATAATTGAACCTTCAATTCTGCCATCTCTTTTGGCACTATATAGTGCGACGAGTATAACATAGGTTTCATACCTAACACCAAATCAATAGGGAAATCGATTTCTCTCTGAGGTGGAACTCCATGGAGATCTTTTGGAAACACATCTTCATACTCCGATACTATAGGAATATCACTCAAACTGGACTTGGGCTCTACAGCCTCCAACAGCGTGAAGAATAACTCAGCGCCTTTCCAAAATTTCCTTGACCACTTGGAGAGCACATCAAAAGCTTACTTGATCCTCACATACCAGCAAACTTAGTCTCATATTTAGTGTTTTTCCATAGTGTGATTCCTTTTAGTTGCAAATAATGCATGTATACTGCTTCGAAAGCCATTCCATGCCAAAGATTATATTAAATTCTTATCAACAACATTGATGCTTCTAACCCAAACTCATGATTTTTGATCCGCACCTTAACATATCAAACCCTATCCACACACATCAAGCACCTATTAGGCAGCAACACATCTAATTTATCTATCGATAAGAAAGAAGGAACTATGATACGCAATGCGAAGTCCTCGGACAAAAAGGAATGAGAAGCTCCTGTATCAAACAATGTTCTTACCAGATAGTCCAGAATCAGGACAAAACCTAATTCAAACACGTTAAACAGACAATGCACAAGGTATCAAGTATATAAAGTAGTAAAAGTTGTATACTAAACTGTATTTGTCACCGCATCGCTCAATTTAATGGTCTCTTGCTGGACAAGATTGTAAACTTGGGGCTGAGCTAGAGTATAATAGGTTGTAGTTGACTCCACCGCCTTCCCTTTCCCCGCATATGATGCACCCGCCTTTTTCTCCATTCTCGAAAGACCACTGTAACACTCTCGAGTAAAATGATCTGGCTTGCCATAAGTATTACAAGTGAGTGGACCTCATCCAATAGTCGCTCCAAAATAATAGAAAAATAGGCTCCGAAAACCTAGACTTCTTCCTCCACTAGTTGTGCTCAGACTTTGCATAGCTCGGTATCTTGAACTCTGGATTTTTCATCGCCAAGTCCTTCTTACGTTGGACCCGCTTTATATCCTGCTCTAGGAATCAGGCAGTATTCACCAAGGTCAGAAAGCCCTATGTTATTTGAGCTAATAAAATTAACCTCAGATCATCCCATAGAACTTCATAAAACCGATTGGTCTTCCGTTCCTCATCATTGAATGATGACCCAACATACCTCCCAAATCGAGTAAAATCGTGGAGATAATCATTCACCAGACGATCGCCCTGAGTCAACCTTTAGAACTGGTTCTTTATCACAATGCATTACTCAAAAGGGAGATACCTTGCCAAAAACAACATAGAGAATTCCTCCTTCGAGATGTCCGTCAGTTTCCTGCCTTCCAACTGATGCAACTCTATCTCATCCTACCAAAGCCTTGTCTCTCCATCCAACATAAAAGAATTTAAGGTTACTTTATGTCCTTCCTCCATCTCTATTGTCGTCAAGGTTCTCTCTATCCTCGAGAGCCAATATTCAGCTTGTGTTGGGGATCTAGTTCCCATAAACGTAGGAGGGTAAAAGCTTATAAAGTGCTTCATTGGCTTCTCCGTTGCTCATCTTGCCGCTAATGGCTCTTCAACCACTTGCCTCACCACCACTAGCTCAACTATGCCAACCGGCACCGGGACCATTGTAGGAGTAGGAGGTTGTACCAACCATCCTAGTTGCGCATTGATCATCGCAAAGACGGCTTCAACAACTAATAGAACAATTTATGTTAAAGGAGGAGTACGTACATCAGCTGGTGTACTAATCTCCGTAGAGCGCTGGTGTTGAGAATGCTCCGCACCACTTCTAGTCACCTATAATCGTGAAACACACAATTAAGAGACTATTAACATTGCAAACAACAATCAAAAGAACATGCAGGTTCCTCAAAATGTATATTTTTCATTACAAAGTGGACATTTATGAGTTATTTCATGATATAATGGCGACGCACACACGTGCTTTCCACCACTAAAAAGAATTCAACCATGAATTCGAACAAGAAGAAACTAACACCAGAAGTTGATACCAATTTGTAACACCATTCCCGTCACGAGGAATATAATAGAAGGTCTGGCTGGGGCACCACGCCATATTAACGAAGAGACAATGAGGTTATAAAATGAAACCAAACATCTACATAACCTAACACAAAGTTACAATATAGAAAAAGTAATTCAAGTAAAAATAACCCACAACTAGAAATGTCCACTATATATCATAGGAATGAGTATAGACAATAGTTTGGACTTAAGGCCTTACATCAATTTTTCAGTTTACACAGCTTGTGATTTGCATACATCGGCACGTAGGACGACAACACATTAAAACAGTAAACAAGCACTTGGGCCTTCTAGCGCCAGCACAACATCATGGATTCAGCCGCAATTTCCCACTTAGCTTGCCAACACCTACACAAATACATTGCACGAAGACGTGGCAAAAAAAGCACTAGTCAGCTTTAGCTGACCACAATTATAACGACCCCACCCCATTCCCGGGGCGGTGATACTCTTTCCATGCAAGCAAGCAGTATGATAGTATATATAATTGCATATTCATCATAAACATTGGCACGCACGACCACATATTTCATGCTCTCATGGTACACTGTTGGTGAACTCTCTTGTACGAGCAATTTCACCAATTCGATCCGAGCATTACCCTCTCAGACCCTATTTGAGCATTCACAAGTCAAGTCTAATCACCTTAGACTCTCTCCCATACCAAAATGGCCGCTAGTTACTTTAGGCTTGCTCAATCTAAACGATATAGTGTCGGTTCGGTTTAGCTACTACCCGTTGCTCAAATTTTCATGCCAACCAAGCACGACACATGTATAGCTTTCCCTCAGTCTGTTTTATTGATAACCTGTGTTATCTCATACAGTCAGCACACAAGGCCACCAAGTTAGGCACAGTAAGCCTTACAGCTTAATGTTACACACCCAATCCCTAGGAACTGGGCTTCACATCAATCATAACAAAGCTCACTAAAAGCTATCACCAGCAATAAGCACTATCGCTGGGCGATATTGACAGGACCTCAAATCGGTTAGTCTTAGGTACTTCACACCCATCACATACTACTACCCACTAGTCTCAACTAGAAGAGCTATTGTTAGTGATAACGCTATCGTGAGCGATAGCAATAACACTTCGATTCCATTTCCACTTTGGGTGTTTCTTGGAGTAAACCTCCAGTACTTCCTACAACAACCTACATCACCCCAAAACCCCTTAAAACTATTCGTTTTTCCATGGAGTATTATCCGACACACAAATACATTATCACCAATCCAAACCAATATGTCACAGATGGGATTTACACTACATTCCTGTGTTCATATAGTGATACAGACTCTATGTGCAATTTCCACCAGGGATACTCTGTATCAACCCATTGAAAGTTTCACCTCCCACTAATTAGTGGAGATGCTTTCATGCAACTATGCCAAATAAAGGACTCAACATGTCCTAGTATTCAGAAGGACAGTCATTACCTTTGTAGATCATTTAAGAGACATGAAGTTATAGTTGATCCGGATAGAAACACTTGCAGCACTTTTGTCTTTGCGAATCATCCTTCGGATCACAAATCAAAGCTCAAACACTACTCCAACGGCAAAGAACAACCCTCTTCTTCTTCCTCTCCTTTCCTTTCTCAAGTTGAAGAGAGAGAGTGAGAAAGTAAGAATGAGAAAAGAGTTAACTCTCTTCTGCTATAGCTTCCTCAGGATAAACCTCAACCACAATATCTCCCTTTCAATAGAAATGGATGTACCTGATTTCACTAGAGAAATCTAATTAAAACATAATCGAAATGTGATATCGCTATTGCTGGGCAATAGCTCTAACGGTGCCCACTTGACCAAGTCAGCGCTGCTCACATACCGCTTCACAGACAATCGACATGTAGTTTTCTTCTATGTGACACACTATCGCCTGACAATATCACTATTGCCAACGGCAGTACATTGACTTTATTGTTTTGTCGACTGCATTGTCTTGTCGATTGCATCTTTTGTCGACGGTATCATTTTGATCACTATTGCCAGCGATATCGAGTTATCGTCGGGCGATATCTCTATAATCTAGAAATTTTGTTTTTCTAGGGTTGGAACACTAGAGTCTTACATATACGATTTGGGTTATAGTGGATCGATTGACGAAGGTCGCTAGGTTCATCATGATGAGGAAAGGGGCACATGTTGATGTTTTGGTGCGTCTCTTTGTAGACCAGCTCGTCTGATATCATAGAGTACCCATGACTATTATTTTGAACTTTGATGACCGCTTTACCTATATGGAGTGTGCTGGGTCCATTGATCGCAATGTCCTAGATTTGAAGAAGGCCCACAAGTCAATAGTATACACATGAATGTATTTGATGTATGCCCTAAGTTACATGTATGCAAGTTGTTCTCTATTGAATTGATTTGACAGGTAGTCTGAGTCACAAAGACAGATGGACTCATGATAGGATGCTGGTAAAGAAGTAATCTGGCTAAGTCCATAAGTGTTGTGTGAAGGCAGTTTCCAAGAGACAAAAGCGACAACTAATGCTCAAGAAGTCAAAGCCTCAGTATTGTCAAAGCAGAAATCTGGTTAAGTTCAGAAGCATTGAGTGAAGGCAGTTCACTCAACGCCTAGAAGCAAAAGCATCGACAAAACACCCAACAGTCAAAGCCGCAGAATTGTCATTAAGAAATCTGTCTAAGGACAAAAGAGTTGAGTGAAAGAAGCTCACTTAACACATACTAAATAGACAATTTAACTAAGTACATAAGCATTGAGTGAAGACAGACCACTCAACGCCTCATCAAGAAGCCAGATAAGGGCATAAAGCATTGAGTGAAGAATATGCACTCAATGCCTTCATTCAGAGAAATCAAAACAAGTCTAGAAGAGTCGAGTGATGAAGGCTCACTCAACGCCTAAGCTATTAGACTATAAAAGTTTATATGCGTTGAGTGAAGAAGGCTCACTCAACGCACTAAACACCTGAAGATGTAGAATTATGCTAAGTACTTTTGCATTGAGTGACAAGGCTTCACTCAACGCCTGAGAAGTCTATCTGGAATTTACTAAGTCCACAAGTGCTGAGTTATGCTGACGCCAGCATAAATTCAAATGTCGCAAGATCTGCTTGCTAGAAGACAAAAGGTGCCACTTGCCTTTATTAAAACTATTATGCAAAAAGAAAGTGTTGCAGTTACCAAACCCAGTGGTCCATACTGCATAGAGAGCCGTTGAGCGGCGGGATACAAAAGCACAGTTCCGGGAAATTAAAAAGAAGCTTTTGAAAAAAGAAAGAAACTAGTCATCTTCTTTCTCTGGACTGAGTTGAAGCTTTCCAAGAACTTGCTAAAAGGTTAGTCTATGAATCATAGACAGAGTTTTGCAATTGAAGGAATTTCTCTCTAAAGATCAAATCAACTCTCAACAGCAAGGTCAGGAAGATTTCTTTCTAAGTAAGACGATGCAAGCTCTGTAAGTTACTTCACAGTACAAGCTGAACAGCCTTGAAGATCCATTCTTGGTGCTGTGAAGAAGATATGAATGAGTCTTCTTAGTTCAGGAAGAGGCTGACTAAGAGATAACTTCTCTGGAGTCATTCATTACCAACAAACTTATTCTCTCCATAAGATCATTCCTGATCTGAGTTATAAGCCTGAACTATAAAGACTGAGATAGGATCCTTCTGTGGATCTGAGTGTACAATCCTTCTGTGGATCTGAGGTAGGGCTTGTGTGCCTGAGCTGTAGGAGATTCACTCTCTGAGGTAGGATCCTGTGGTGGATCGAGTATAGGGCTATCCTCCTAGCCTGAGTTGTAGGACTTTGATTACAGTTTAAGGTAGGTGATCTGTGGATCACTGAGTTGTAGGAGAATCATTTGCTCTGAGTGCTAGGGCCTTGGGCCTGAGGTAGGACTTGGAGGAGTCAGAGAGATCCTAAGGGATCTGTGTTGTAATATTTTGGAGCTGAGATTGGAGAAATTGGCCATGTATAACACACTGTTAGAAAGGTGGAAGGGATAGTGGATGTACCCATATCTTGGGGAACCACTATAAACATTTGTGTGTTGTTGTGTATTCTTGAAAGCTTACTTAAAACCAAGTCACAACACACCAAAGCAAAAAGATAGTCATAAAAGACATAAAACCTATTCACCCCCCAATCTAGGTGTTTTGCTACTCTTGAAAAAAAGATTTTCAAGTGGTATTAGAGGGAGATTATTCAAAAAGGACTTAATAGTATGAATAGATCTCTAAGAGTAGCTTAAGATTATCCATATGGGTTCAAGAGAGAACCATAAAGAGTTAGGATCCATGAAGCTTCCAATTTGCAGAGAGGAAACTTTTGGTATTTGGAAAGAGAGGGTCAGGTTGTTCATGGAAGCTTCTGACCCTAGGATCTTCATCACAGTTCAGCAAGGACCTTTCAACCCCATGAAGATTTCTATCCTAGATGCCAGTGTTCAAACCCCAAAGTATACTAAGATGACCAAGGATGGGTCATCCTGGCAACCATGGACAAGAGGGTAAAGAACATCATAGTAAGTGTATTGATGATTCCACTTCACAGAACTTGGTGCACTCACAGAAAATGTGGGACACCTTGATTGTCTATATGGAGGGCACTGAAGAAGTTAAGGATGATAGGAAATACCTACTTAATCAGGAATATGAGGCCTTCAGGCAAAACAACAAGGACAACATAGCTGATTACTCTGAAATTTTTTTCAGAGTGGTCAATGAGCTAAGGACCTATGAGAGGGTCTTCAGCAATTATGAGTTGAATGATAAGTTACTAAGATCTATAACCAGAGACTGGGACAAAAAGATTTGTGCAATTAGAGAAGTGGCCAAGTTTGCTGAAACTCCTCCTCACACTTTGTTTGGAAAGCTGCTTTCATATGAAATGTAAATATCTTTCAGGAAGGAGGAGACCACCATCAGGTCCCATGCCAAGGAAAGGACAGTGGACTTCAAGGCTGTGGGATCTAAGAAGAGCAAGGAGAGGACTGCCTCTCCCCCAAGAAGGCCAGTTGATTCAGAGCTCTAAGTCTATCTCATCTGACAGCAACATGTTAGATGGGGAGTTTGTTGCCTTCTCTAGGCAATTCTAGAAGATGATGAAGAAGAAGTAGTGGATGAACAAACCTTCATCCTCTTCACATTACAAGAGGGATCACAACAAATCTGAGAAGAAGTTCTCAAAAGGAGACAGGTATGATTCCAAACCCAACAAGCATATTTCTTCTAAAATTGTTTGTTATTGTTGTAGCAAGCCGAGCATGTCATTTATGATTGCCCAGTCAAAAGAAAAGAGACAAGTGAGAAGAAGCACCTCCATCACAAGGGAAAGAAGGAAAAGACCTTCATTTCTAAGAATGAGAAGAGTTGGAGTCAATCTGACTCAGCATATTCAGACTCTGAAGAAGAAGATGAAGCATATATAGGGCTATTTGCTGCTACTACTACTGAAGAAGATGAGGACTATCCAGTTCTAAGGATAGGAATCAGGGCCCCTCTGTCACACTCAGATAATTACAATGAGGTGGATGAAGATGTTAGTGGCTGTTATGGACTTATGGCCATGACATATGGTGAATCTAGCCAGGATCAATTTGATCAACATAAGGTACTAATTCATTCTCTTTCCTCCTCTGAATCTGATTATGAAACAAGTCCCAATTCTGATGCTTCTTCATCCTGAGATGAAGATGGCTCAAAACTTGAGGAAGATGTCAATCAATTGATTGAAAATTATGGTTTAATCTTGGAAGCTCTGAAGAAGAGCAAGTTGCTTGTCAAAAGACAAGCCAAGTAGATTGCCTCTTTAAGAAAAGATCTCTCTCTACACACTGAGTTAGCCTCATAACTAAGCCAAATGAACAAAGAGATATCCCAACTTAAGACAATCACCATTATCCAAGTTTCCACCATAAATAGTAAGAACACTTTAATTAAAGGGTTGGGAGATAAGCTCCTCAAGGAGAGGATGCTAGTGGCTCAATACTCTAAACCTAAATTTGAATTGCCACTCATTGATACATTCACCTCCTAAACTAATAAGAAGGGGTTGGGGTACATTGAGTGGAATACTGGAAGAAGGAATAGGAGTAAGGGAAACTCTCCAATTCAGCCTGCTATATCTTTTGAGAATTTTGTCTTGCCATAAAACAAGTATGACCAAGAGAGTATATATGGTCACAAGTTGAATGGGAGATCAACTAGTGTGACCAAAAAGGCTCACAACTATGGTGGAAGGATGGACATGGGCTTAAGTGCTTTTAAGGCCCCATATGAGGAAATACAGATGGCCCATAATGGACCATTTGTGTTTGGTGCACCATCCCCCACACTCAAGAATAAGGCAGTGGCCTATCCTCAGGTTCTTCCAGCATCAACTCAGACCAAAGATAAGTCAGTAAGTAAGCCTGACTTGGCTATCTCTGAGGCCATTAACAACATGTCTACTACAAAGAAGACCACTATTGGTGGAACTCAAGGAAAGACAAGTACTTCTACTAGCAGACTCACCTTCAATCAGATTGTTGCTGAAAGAAACAAGAAAAAGGCTATTGCTCTCCCTTTTGAACAGTCGGCTATTTTCAGCTTGTAATCTACAAGGACTGTTTGGAAGAGGAGATACAACATTCATGAATGTTGGTGCTATAGCAAGGTGGGACACTTTGCCATAGATTGTCTTCACAACCCTAATGTGCTTAGGGCAAGGGTAGGTCTTCATGTCAGAAATGCTGTAGGTAGACATGTTCATTTTTAGACTTACAAGAACCAAGGACCCAATCCATTTTGGGGTCCTAAGGTAAACTAAATTATGTTTGCAGGATATTTCAAGTACCCATGCACCAATATGGTACTTGGATAGTGGATGTTCCAGGCATATGACTGGAACAAGGTGCCATCTAAAGGAATTATGGACTAAGTGTCCAAGCGTCGAGTGCGCTGAGTCAACATCAGGCATCGAATACGCTGAGTATAAGTGTTCAGGCGTCGAGTGTGCTAAGTCAACATCAGGCGTCGAGTGCATCGAATCCACTCAACGCAAAATTCCAAGGATTTATATTTACCGCTAATCTATGGGAATAATCTCAGTCATTGATCTCCTAGTGATCATCGCGGCAGGTATGCACCTCTCTACATTATCAAATTAGAGGTAAATATAAATAGAATGGTGTGTGCTTAGAACAAAATACATTATTCCTCGCCCTTCTCTGCCCCCTGCGACGAAATGACGAAAGCTCGGAAAAGCTATAGAAATTCACAGAAGCAATGACGCCGAGGGGATTGGATTTCCTATTCGAGGGATCAGAGTTAGTGAGAAATGGGTTCAAGGAGACACCGGGGGAAGTTCAGCTCATTCTCCACCTCCTACAGGTCGCTGACCTAGAACATGTTATTTTAGAGCCGAGTCTACTATGGAAGAGGGAAGTGCTTGAGTTATACTCGAATGCTAAGGTCGACTCATCCTCAACTAAAATCAGGTCATCCATCAGTAGAAATAAGGTCAATATTACCCCCAAATGATTGAGCAAGGCACTACAACTGTCCAAGTTCAGGCCGTCAGCTGAAGAAGAAGAACTGGACCAAATTGATGTCAGATCTGCCCTGAAGTAGTGTGGGCTGTCAAAGCACTCCACTGGATCGATTTTGAGAAAAGAGCTGAACCTAAAAGAAAAATTTCTAACAGGTGTTGTTGGGAAGGCTCTACTGTGCAAGACTGGATCTCATGATAAGATATCCAAGAATATGTTCGGGTTGATGACAAGAATAATTCTTTCTAAGGAAATACACTAGGGAAAGGTACTTTTTGATAGAATAGTAGAATGTATCCCAGAGCCAAACCTGGGAAGGATTCTATCTCTGTATCTGCACAACACTATTCCAGGGATACTAAACATAAGGCTAGGAACAAAAATCCATCACATGAGGAGGTTGGACTCAAAGATACTTGATAGGTGGGACAGAGTTTTGTTGCCACATCAACAAACTGTTGAAAAGAAGAAAATAAAGCAGTCCTAGCTACTAAATACATCACAGACAGTAGCTCTTCTAAGAAAATTTAGGAAGAGCCTCATGATCCCCAGTTTTCTGAGTCTACTGAAGAGCTAGAATAGACATGCATGCTCAGGTATCAATATCTTATGAACAAGCTTGACTCCCTCCTAGAGAAAATATCTGTGCCAATATTGAGGGGGAGATTGTCAGGGAAGATGCTCCAGTTGAGGGGGAGAAAGTTCAGTCTGATATTCAGGACAAGCTTGACTCCCTCCTAGAGAATCTACAAAGAGGAATAGACAAGATTCTTATTGATCTTGTATGGCAAATTCCCCATATTATTATTGAGGATGCACAAGCTCCTACAACAGTGATAGAAGAGGTTCATGACACTACTACAGAAGATTAGATTGTCTTTATTGACAATGCTGAGGCTGAGGGGGGGGGGGGAGATTCACTCTGAACTCCCTAATCAAGATACAATGTATGATATTGTCTCCTCTGAATCTGATAAGGACATTGTTGCTGCTGATATACAAGCTGATGTACATTATTCAGAATATATGATGTCTTATTTAGAAGACAGGATTCCTGCCAAGGATAGGGATGAGGAGGTCTGCGACAAAGGCACATCTGCTAAAGCTGATTAAATGTCATCCTCCTTCCTAGACCAACAAAAAGGTTTACTAGATGATCATAGACAATAACTGAAACACTACATTGATGACTCCATCAAGGAAGTGAGACAAGGTCTTTCTACTGAAATAAAGTCCATCAGGTTTGAGGTCAACCTGCTGAGAGCAAACACTATGGCATTCTTCATGAGGGCTGCACCTACTGTCACATTCACTGACGGTATACTTTAAGAGATCAGACAAACCCAAAATGACATCATCCAGAACCAGAACATCACATCTAGCAATATGGAGATAGTCAACAATGCCCAGAAAAAACTGATGGATGCACACATGATCATAATTGAAAGGAGAATGGATGCATGCACTCAAATTCTGGATGACCATATGCTTGAGTACAAAAATCATGTTACCAAAGGAATCACCTTCTTGGATGAAAGACACACAACTACAAAGAACTCTCTAACTGCTACTACCTCTGAAGAAGTCAAAAAGGAGGAGAAAGGAATGATAAAGGAAAATACTTAAAATGCAGTTTGGATTACAAATGTAATCAGATGCTCATTGGGAATTGAGCAACTCTCATATGAAAACATTGCATCAATCCCAGAAGGACTGTATGATGTACAGTATGGTGATCAGAGTGGTGTTCAATATGCTGAACAAAGTGGTGCTCAGTGGGCTGAACCTTCAACTGCTGATGTAATTTCTACATTCAACCCCACTATTGATCAAATTGTCAAGGCCAAAGGCAAGTCTATTGCTAAAGAAGAGGAAGAAGTAAGGCTCAGCAAGAAAAGATACAGAGAAGAGATGGATACTAGGCCTAACTTTTAGAAGTGGAGTCCTCAATCAAGGACCATCATCTTATCTGTCTGAGATCAAATTAAAGACCACAAAACTAATAGGGGAAAGCTCTATAGCTCCCTAGAATTGTCCAAGCTTGGAAGGAATGAGGAATTGAGAAGAAAATTCAGAAGGGACAAAAAGTCAGGTGTAGTGCCACAAGATACTCTGGAACCCATCAAGTACTTCCCCAAGCCCTACATTTACTTTGAAAGACAGAGGGAAAAGGAAAATAAAGACAAGGAGAAGGCTGTCAAGAAACCCAATAGGGGGATTATGATTAAGGAAACTGAAACATAGAAATGTTCTTAGTTTTCCTTAAGGGCTATAGGAGAGTAATCATTTTGTTGTATGCACACTATCTAATTATGATTTCTTCCTTTAATGAAAATCATATTTTTGTGTTTGTATAAATTGTTTCTATTTTCATCTGTGATGTTTATCTATTAAATTAAGTAGTGTATATCATTGACTAGGGTTCTGACTTCTTCAAATAGGGGGAGATTATTGGGTCCATTGATCGTAATGTCCTAGATTTGAAGAAGGACCACAAGTCAATGATATTCATATAAATATATTTGATGCATGCCCTAAAATCAGTGTATGCAGTTTGTTCTCTATTAAACTTATTTGACAGGTAGTCTGAGTCATAAAGACAGATGGACTCATGACAGGATGCTGCCAAATTAGAAATCTGGCTAAGTCCAGAAGCGTTGAGTGAAGGCAGTTCACTCAATGCTAAGAGACTAAAAGAATTGACTAATGCTCAGGCAGTTAAAGCCTCAGTATTGCCAAAGTAGAAATATGGTTAAGTCGAGAAGTGTTGAGTGGGGGTAGTTCACTCAACGCCTAGAAGCAAAAACGTCAACAGAACACCCAACAGTCAAAGCCGCAGTATTGCTATCAAAAAATCTATCTATGGACAGAAGCATTGAGTGAAGGTAGTTCACTCAATGCCTACTCAATAGACAATTCAACTAAGTACAAAAGCGTTGAGTGAAGACAAGCCACTCAACGCCTCATCAAGAAGCCAGGCAAGGAAATAAAGCATTGAGTGAAGAAGATGCACTCAATGCCTTCATTCAGAGAAATCGAACCAAGTACAAAAGAGTTGAGTGACAAAGGCTCACTCGATACCTAAGCTGTTAGGCTCTAAAAGTCTATATGCGTTGAGTGATGAAGGCTCACTCAACGCACTCAATGCCTGAATATGTAGAATTCTACTAAGTACTTTTGCTTTGAGTGACAAGGCTTCACTCAATGCCTAAGAAGTCTGTCCGGAATTTACTAAGTCAACAGGTGCCGAGTCATGCTGACGTCAACATAAATTCAAATATCACGGGGTCTGCTTGCTTGAAGACAAAAGGCATCGCTTGCCTTTAGTACAACTGTTATGCAAAAAGAAAGTGTGGCAGTTACCAAACCCAGTGGTCCATACTGCATAGAGAGCTGTTGAGCGGCGGGATACAAAAGTACAGTTCTGAGAAATTAAAAAGAAGTTTTTTGAAAAAATAAAGAAAGAAAACAAGTCATCTTCTTCCTCTAGACTGAGTTGAAGCTTTCCAAGAACTTGCAAAAAAGTTAGTCTGGGGATCACAGATAGAGTTTTGTTGTTGAAGGAATTTCTCTCTAAAGATCAAATCAACTCTCAACAACAAGGTCTGGAAGATTTATTTTTGAGTAAGAAGAAGCAAGCTTTGCAGTTTACTTCACAGCACAAGGTGAACAACCTTGAAGATCCATTCTTAGTGTTATGAAGAAGATAGGACGAAGTCTTCTCAGTTCAGGAAGAGGCTGACTCAGAGATAACTTCTCTTGAGTCATTCATTACCAACAAACTAATTCTCTCTGTAAGATCATTCCTGATTTGAGTTGTAAGCCTGAACTATAAAGGCTGAGGTAGGATCCTTCTGTGGATTGGAGTGTAGGATCCTTCTATGGATCTAAGGTAGGGCCTGTATGCCTAAGCTGTAGGAGATTCATTCACTAAGGTAGGATCATATGGTGGATCTGAGTGTAGGGATATCCTCCTTGACTGAGTTTTAGGACTTTGATTAAAGTTTTAGGTAGGTGATCTGTGGATCACTGAGCTGTAGGAGCATCATTTGATCTGAGTGGTAGGGCCTTAGGCCAGAGGTAGGACTTGGAGGAGTCTGAGAGATCCTAAGGGATCTATGTTGTAAGCTCTTGGAGCCGAGATTGGAGAAGTTGGCCTTGTCTAACACACTGTTAGAAAGGTGAGAGGGACAGTGGATGTACCCATATCTTGGGTAACTACAATAAACACTTGTGTGCTTTTGTGTATTCTTGAAAGCTAACTTAAAACTAAGTCACAACACACTAAAGAAAAATGATAGTCATAAAAGACATAAAAAACCTATTCACCCCCTCTAGGTGTTTAACTACTCTTGAAAATAAAGACTTTCAAAGTAGATGGCAGTTCAAGCATATTTGGGCCTCGCTTGACTTTCAGCACGAACTTCTACCCTCAGACTGATGGCCAGTCATACAAGACTATCAGGACTATGTAGAATCTGTTATAATTATGTGTCTTGGATCGAGGATAGTTGTGGGAGAGACTTCTACCTTTCGTGGATTTTTCTTGCAATAACAGTCACCAGGAAAGCATTAGTATGGCCCAGTATGAGGCACTATATGGTAGGAGGTGTAGGATGCCTTTATCTTGGGTTCAGGATGAGGATCCCAAAGCACTTGTGGTGGAGTACATCGATGATACTGATGTGATACTTTGACTTATTCAGGACCGCATACTTGAGGCTTAGATCCGACAAGCAAAGTATTATGATACTAAGCACAAGGTAGTGGAAATTGAAAGTGTGAATTGTTATGCGGAAGCCCTCTAAGAACCCTCTAGAGGGGGGGGGGGGGGTGGTGAATAAAGATTTAAAAATTAAACTTAATTAATCTATTCAATTTCAATCTACACAGGATTTTCACTCTTAAATTATCAGCCAAAGAAATATTACAGTAAGAAAACACAACACAACAAGCATCCACAAAAAAATAAACATGACAATAGAGCTATAATAGTTCCCTAAAATCTGGGTGAGTCCACTCTTCTACCACCTTGGTAGGAATACACTATCCCAATGCCTGAGTCTTTTGATAAGGAGACTCTTAGAACCAACTAGATCTTTTGATAAGGAGATCTTGAACCACTGAGTCTTTTGATAAGAAGACTCTTAGAACCACTGATTGAGTCTTTTGGTAAGGAGACTCTTAGAACTATAAATTTAATCCTTTGAAGAGAGATTATTAAAACTATTTACTCAATCAGTATAAGAAGAGAGTGAGATAGAGAGAAGTAGAAAGTGTTGAAGAAAAGACTTCAATACGAGTCCTCTCAACAATAATCTGAGGACCATATGACACTAAGTGTATCTAGATCTTTTGTAGATAATGAACCCTTGCTGAAGAAGAAGTTATAGCCGTTATTAGCCTTGGATCCAAGATACTTCTCTAATTATTCTTTTAGAATGTGTATGGTAACATCAATAAAGAAAAGAAGAAGAAGGGTTGTCAAGTCTGATGTTGTTAATCTCTGTGTATCCTTCTTCTATGTCATTTGAGTATATCTATTCTGAATAATTTTGATTTCACCTCATCATAGAATATTTTCTTCAGAAGAAATTAAATTATCTTCTTCCAAATCAGCTTCAATATATTCCTTCAAATTTGACAATCTCCTTCCTTATAAACTCTTCTGAATTTAGTGGAGAAATCTTCCCTTAATCTCTTCTTCCAACAACTAAGAATATTTAAAATAATTCCTTAGCTGATACCTTGAAATAAGTCTAGGTAGATTCTCTTATAATTCCATATTATGATATAGTCGATGCTACGATGACATCTAATAGATGTTACATTGAGGTCTTCCTTTAAATAAAAATTCTATCAACTTAACTATGTAGTCGACATTGCGTCAATATCCTATTGACGCAGGCATCAATATTCTCCTTGAAGTCATGTCGATATTTTTCTTCTGGTTGCTTGACTTCTAGTAGGAGTAACGTCGACTCCCCGTCGATGTTGTGTCAACATCTAGTCAACACATGTTGACTTTCTTAGATTTCTTCTATAATACAGTATACCAAGCTCATGCCCTTTACTTAACTGACTTTTTATGACTTCTATGACCATATTATCCTCTTTATATAACATAGATAATTGACCTAGGATGTAAAATCACTCATATTATAATTTGTTAAGTTAAAGCGTCAAGATTTTTTCCAATAATCTCCTCCTATTTAGCTTAACAAATTTTACATGATTTTTGATATGATTTTGCAAAATAAAACATAGTACAAAAAGAATGATTCACATCATTCAAGATTGAAAAATTGACTGACATAAGCAATTGACATAAGCATGAGAGGTAATTGAAATATGCTTTAGAATAACTTGTATGGAAGTGTTTTAGCAAACTATTATTCTTTCATCATGAATTGATTTTAACAAGGAGTTTAGAAGAGAATAATTCAAGTAGGTAATTGTAGAGCCTTTTTAGTAGATTATTTATGATTAGTTTAGATATACTTCACTTAGATTTATTTTTCTTCTTTTCAGTTCAACTATATGCTTTCTGATTTCTTCTATGCAATTTTTAGGTTCAAACACAACTTCACACTTTATGCATTTTACTGCAGCATCAAGTTTTTTTTGTTCTTCTGTCAGCTGGATCCTTTTGTAATGGTATTGGAGGAATACTGTAGCTTCCCCTATTTATATTAATCACATCTAGCGCATCTCTAGGAATAAGTATTATGCTTGGAAGGAAGAATAATGGAGGAGTGTTGCAACTTCCTATGTATGTTTTAATCACCTCTTCATCTTGTTGTGTGATGCATGCGAATGGAAGCTTCCTCTTCTTGGATTGGACCTTTCCTTTCTTGGGTTATAACTGGTTTTCCTTCTTAGTATATTTGACATGTATCGCTCTCTTAGAAAATACATTTGTTTCTTCCTCTTCATCATTGGCCCTGGGTTACTCTTGTGGTATAAAGACAATTGCCTCCCCCAGGACTATGCCATACTTTATCAAGTAATTTCTGTGTTAATATTGACAACTTCTCAATGTCGCCCCTAGATTGGTGCAACATTTTGTTCAAGTTCAATTTCTATCAAGGTATTCTCATTTCCAGTAATTTTGAGTGATTCTGGACAATGTCGAGAGGATATCACCTCCTCAATTTCTTCTTCTTCTTCTTCCTCCCAACTCTCCTCCTTATTGATCTCATAAGCAAGAGAGGTTAAGAATGATCTTTTAACTGAAGAAGAAGACACATTTTCTTGCAAATACATAACTGAAGCAGTAACTAAATTTAGCATTGAATGAATGTTATTCACTATGATTTAAATATAAGAGGCATGTTCTAAGAGTAGTGTGGATAGGGTGCAAGAGGCTTATTAGACTACTTGGGTTATTGTGGAGGAATAAGTGATAGAGGGAGCGACTGTTTGAGCAGGTGAACTAATCTCGGTAGGGAATGAGGGTAAAGGTGAATCAAGTAGTGTTAAGGTATGTTAAGGAGTTTGAGTAGATTAATCAGGAAAAGGGATATATGACTGGGATATTAATGGAGTTGGCTCAAGACTAGTAGATGAAGGAATAATTTCCTATGGAGAAGATAAAGGAGAAGAAGATTCCTTCTGGGATCCAGGCTTGATGATTTGCCTGGTCCATTGGGAGAGAATGGTTATAGTTAGCTTCTTTCTCAGAGGAATTCCTTTGGATGTGCATAAATGAGGAATGTTATGAAATAGAATTTGACTCATAAGAGTCATGTAAGCATTCTCCTTTTGACCATATTTGTGTGAAATTAGTCTTATGAGGCATCGCCCCCAATTAATCCTTTTCTTGAGTATCAAAACTCCCATCAGATGCAGTTGAGTCTTAGGGAATACATCATGTGCCGAAATTTTGCACAACAACACCTTTCCCACAACATCGGCTAAAAATTGATATTTGTCTGATAAATCGATCTTATTAAGTTCTATAGCCTTGTCCCTTAAAAATATCAAAAGTTTTAGGACCTCTTTTATCTCTTTTTCTGATTGTTCTATAGAGTCGGTTCCTGACAAAAGATCAATGGTTTTTTGGACCATTTCTGTAGTAATATGTACCTCTTTTGTAGCAATAATTCCTTTCATTAAACCATCCTCCTCATATTGAACATTTGCTATGAATTCCATGAACTTGCTCTCATAAAATCTACATCGAGTAGAAATAAGGTTGTGCAGGCCCAAGTTAGTAAATAGTTTGAGAATTCCTTGAAACATTTTTGTTGCAACACTGAAGGATTTATGGCCCACGCTGAATCCCGAATTAGTCTTTGGCACTATAATAATTCTTATAAAAAATCTTGATAAACAAGAGAGGGGGTGAAAGCAAGAGAGTAGAGAGCAGGGTAGATGAAGAGTTTTGAATGTTTGATTTAAATAAAGTCTTATATATAAGGCAATACATCTAGAATTAGGGTTATCGACGTAATTTAAGAAATAAATAAAAGTGGCGTATTTACTGAATCAATGTTACGTTGACTGGACTTCGAAGTAACTGCAGAATTTCCTTATTAGATTTCTGTTGATGCATATGCCGATTTAGGTCGACGTCACGTCGAGATAATTCAAGCTCTTTATAATTTCCATCTCTGGACATTGCATCGAATGGAGGTCAATGTTACGTCGACTTGTATTTGATATTTCGTTGGGTACAGACTTAAAATTTTTTAGTCTTTATATTGTTTTTCCAACAATTGCCTTTCCTTAGATTATGGTAAAATCCTTATTTATAAAATATATTTAATATGATCGAGTCTCCCTCAAATATTTGTTATCTCTATTAACATTACTCCCTCGTAGTAGTTTAATAAATATTTCAACTTTGGTCTTTGAATATCACTCCCTGTCACAGCATTTATAGTAACATCATCTGCTCCAGTTTTTAGAGACTTGGAAAGGTTTGGTGTTAGTTAAAATTTTTTGCTTGATATAATTAGGATTCTATTGAGGAACTGGTAGCCTTGCCTTATCCCTCCATCCTAACAAATTCTACAGATTATTTGATTTCTAATCTCTATGTAATGGTTACTAGACAATTGAGTGTTGAATTTAGATTGAACCTATTTAATGAATTTTGAGAGAATCCAAAAGATATCAGGCTTGGCACTCAGAAAGAACTCCCAACTAGATCTTAAAGAGGTATCCTTTAGACTCAAGTCTCAACACTTTCTTCCTGAACACTTTGCAGTGATTACTCTTACATGTTCAGGAGCACTAAGAGAAATGATCTAGGTGAATTTTTCTAACCAATTGGAAAGAAATATGACTTAGATCACTTGCTTGATTAAGAAAGTCTTCTATTGATGCCTTTTCTTATACTCACCAATTGGTAAGGCTCAAGTTTAACTCTCCTTATCCATCTTAAGAAAATTAGTATTATATAAGATAATAAATAGGAAAAATATTAAAAATACAAATTTATGCAAAAAATATCTATATTACCCCTTTCTTCAGTCAGACTATCCTATAGAATCCAACCCGCACAAGTAGTTATAAATTATTTGGGACCCAGATCACCTTGGGCCCATTACTTATTTTTCTATTATAGGGGGTGATGAAAGTATAAGTACTCCTATAATAATATCCCTTCAGATAAAAGAGTGTTGGTCTATCGAACCAACAATTTTTCAATACTGTGACCATATCTTAAACAATTATTACATTAGTGTTTAAATGAATGACGATCAAAAAGCATGATTGTATTAAACCTATCAAAATTCTGCACATGGAAGTTGCTTCGACTGTAACTTGATGCACCATTCGGGTTGAGTCGATATGATGCTGACACATGTGAGGGGTTATGTCGATATGAAGTCAACGCAAGATCCCAATATGCAAAACTTTTATACTTTGGAGGTGTGTTACCTCTAGGTTTCTTCCTTAAAATACGCTTATTATTTTTGGTGAGGTGACCCTGTTAAACACAATAAGTTTCTCATGGTCATCATTTATTATAATTGTATTTGAGTCATTATCTGGTATTGGTTTCTTATCCTTGGATTTGGTAAATATCACGAGATTCTTCCATACTGCTATACTAGGAGATTTCCTAAGCTGTTAGGGTCAGCTCCTAATCCCAGGTGATTCTATTAGTGTGATTTTCAGTTATGTTATTGAGCCATTGACTCCTTCCATTTAGGTAATCCTCAAAGGCTTTTGCCTTTGATAACTCTCCTTTTAAGTTTGAATTTTCTTTAATTAATTTAGTTATCTATTGCTTTACAATTTCTACTATAAATTTAAGTAGATTATCCTACTAGATTTATGCCTCATCACTCACTATGCTCTTCATCATCTCTATGTCTTTTAAAATTTGTTTAATTTACTTCTCAGCTTCTAAATGATCTTTACAAAATTCTTTGAAACAATCTTTAAACTCATTTGAGGAAAAAATCTATATCATCTGTTTGGTACACTGAAAAATATGTACCAGATTTGGAGAAGCCTCATCTTACTCAATGATATACATCAATTTGTATTTGATGGATGTTTGAGTTTCATTGTGCAGGTGTAAGGTTTGCAAGAAATTTTTCTAAGTACAAGTGTCGACACTTGTGAAGAATTGTATCGACACCCAGAAGTTGTGTCGACACTAGAAGCAAGGCCTGTGTCGACACCCAGGCATTGTGTCGACACCTGAAGAAGAAGTTGCGTCTACACCAAGAATTATGTCGACACCTAAGGCAAGAATTATGTCGATACCTAAAGCAGAAGTTGTGTCGACACCTAGGAGTTATGTCGACATCAGAAGAAAGGCATGTGTCGACACTCAGGAATTGTGTCGACACCTGAAGAAGGTTTGTGTCGACACACAGGACTTGTGTCGACATACACTACACGCAATCTTACAGCAACAGCTATACTGGGTATGAAGACTTGTGTCGACACACAGGACTTATGTCGACACACACTCAATGACAGCTGGACATACACTCAACGCCATTTATCTGCATCAGTTATGTCAAGACCAGAAGTTGTGTCGACACACAGGACTTATGTCGACACACACTCAATGACAGCTGGACATACACTCAACGCCATTTATCTGCATCATTTATGTCAAGACCAGGAGCAGTTGTGTCGACACACAGGACTTGTGTCGACACATACAAACAGAAGCTGCGTCGAGTAGCTGAAGAATGACTATGTCAACACATGGAGTGTTATGTCAACATCATCAAGACTTGTGTCGACACTTAGTCTATTTGTGTCGACATATGTGAAGCAGTTTGCTGAGTGGTTATGCTAAGTTGTAAATCTTTAAGGAATCAACTGTCATGACTTGTGACTCGAAAGCTGTTATAACCAACAAGTCTGACACCTTTGTCAGAACTGTCAAAAGGTTGTTACAAACCGGATCAGCCGGTCATCATGAGGAAACTCTATATAAGGGACTGATCCTTGACAACCACAACAACAACAGAACTAAGGAAGTAATCAAGCTATTACAGGAAAGAGAATCTGATAATAAGAAAAGGGGAAACCCTTAAGAAGGCAGATCTAGAGCAGTCTGCAAGAGAAGATTCAGATCGTATTTTAAATTAAAGGAAGGAGTTGACAGGATATCATCTTCTACATCAAGAAGAGTTCAACCTTATTTTGTTCTATCAAGAAGCTTTGAAACAGCTAAGTCAGGTTGAATCAGAAGATTCAGTTTACTCAAGAACTGATCAAGAAGCTCATACCTATAGAGAGATCTATCTGGTGATATCTTTGTATCTCTTAAACAATTAATTTCTTGTAGGATCTTTTGTAAGATCTGAGTTGGAAGCCTATAATTATAAAGGCTGAGGTAGAGCTGAGGGTCTGAGGTGTAGGCCTGGTGATAGTCTAAGTTGTAAGACTAGTTATAAAGGCTGAGGTAGGGCTGAGGCCTGAGGTAGGATTCTTGGGAAGAATCTGAGGTAAGACTTGTATAAGTCTGAGCTGTAGGAGCCAATCTGGTTCTGAGTTGTAAGATCTGTGGATTTGAGCTAGTGGAAGGAAGTTGGGCTGAATCCAGTTCTCTACTGGATAAGCAAAGGGGGAAAGTGGATGTAACCATACCTTGGGGAACCACTATAAATCTGGTGTTTGCTGTGCTGTGATTTCTGTACTGTAGATTATATTTCTTGTGCTGTATTAATACTAGTTAATTTCCTGAATTATAAAAGAAAATTAGAACATATTCACTCTAGGTGTCTAGGCTCTTGAAATAAGTCTTTCAAGTGGTATCAGAGGAAGGTTGCTCAAAGATTGACCTAACGTCTGAGTGTATCTCACAAGCAATTAACAGATTTCAAGAATGGGTTCAAATGAGAATCAAAAGGAGTTTGGATCTATGAAACTACCTATCTGCAGGAAAGAATGCTTTGGCATTTAGAAGGAAAGGGTCAAATTGTTTATGGAAGCTTCTGATCCAAGAATTTACATTACTGTACAAGAAGGACCTTTCATTCCAATGAAGGTATCAGCTCTGGATGCAAATGTTAGGATCCCTCAGAACTTCTGAAATGACAAAGGATGAGATCATTCTGACAACACTAGATAAAAGAGAACAGAACAGTATTATAAGTGCTATAGATGATGCCACATTTTAGAATCTGGTGCATTGTAAGACCTCCAAGGAAATATGGGACACCCTGATTGTCTACATGGAGGGAACTGAAGAAGTTAGAGAAGACAGGAAATCTATGCTGAATCAAGAATATGAGAGCTTTAGACAAGCCAAGACTGACAACATAGCTGAATGTTACAAAAAGTTCTTCAGGATAGTTAATGAGATGATGACCTATGGAAGAGTCTTCAGCACTTATGAACTGAATGACAAGTTTCTCAGGTCTCTGACAAAGGACTGGGACACAAAGATTTGTGCCATCAGAGAGGTGGCCAAGCTTGCTGATACACCTCCTCCCATACTGTTTGGAAAGTTGCTATCATATGAAATACAACTCACTGCTAGAAAGGAGGAAGAGAAGAGCAGCAGGTCTGAGTACAAGGATAAGTCAGTTGTCTTCAAGGCTGAAGGCACAAGAAAGGGCAGGATAAAATCTCCTTCTCTACCCAGAAGGAGTGCTGAGGCAGAAGAAGGAATTCCTGATACGACCTCATCAAATAGCCATACCTCTGATGAGGAATTTGTTGCCTTTATAAGGCAGTTCCAAAGGTTCATGAAAAAGAAGAAGTGGAGATCCAGACCATCATCATCCTTTTCCAAGGATGTGTATTACAAGAAAAAGAAGACTCCCAAGGAGTACAGGTATGCCTCAAAACCTAGTAAACAAACTAATTCTAAGATTATATGCTATTATTGCAACAGGCTAGGACATGTTATAGCTGACTGTCCAGACAAGAGGACTGAATCTAAGGATAAGAAGAAGCATCAACTGAAGGGCAAGAAGGAGAAATATTTTATTGCTCAGAAATAGAAGATTTGGACATACTCTTCATCTTCAGGATCAGGAGAAGAAGATGATGCAGAAGCATATGTTGGGCTGTTCTCAAAAGAAAAGGATTCTAGGGAACTAAATTCCTACAAATGTTGGACTCCATAAATGGAGGGGAAGAACATTACTGTAGAGGGCTGATGGCCCTGTTAGAAAATGATCAGTGCCAGGATCAGCGTGGTCCAAGCAAGGTATACAATTCTCCCTCAACTTCTGATTATTTCACTGGATCAGAATCAGAAGCATCTTCATCAAGAGATGTGGATAGTTCTGAGTCTGAAGGGGATGTACACCAACTTATTGATGAGTATGGTGGGTTATTGCAAGCTATAAAGAGAAGCAAGCTTCTTATCAAGGAGCAGGCCAAGGAGATTGAATCTCTTAAGCAGACAGCATGAGAATAAGCCAAGAAAATTGATTTGAAACTGAATGAGGTTGCCAAACTGAAGAACATAACTGTCATTCAGATGGGCACAATCTCTTTCAAGGAAAATCATATCAAGAATCTGGAGGCAAGACTTCAGAAAGAAAAAGAGTTAGTGGCTAAATTCTCTAAGCCAAAATCAGTCTTGCCTTTAATAGACAACTTCATTTCTTAAAAAGGTAAGACTGGTCTAGGCTTTAAGGGAAGAACAAGGGCCACCAATTCACATAGAAAAGGTAAGGCCCCAGTTCAGCCACTGGCCTCTAAGCCCCCTATTTTCTTTAAGAAGGTGATGCAACCTACAAACATGTATGATCATGAAATTACTCATGGTCACTGTGAGTATGGAGATCACATTGGCAAGTGTGCAAATGCTAGTAGGCCACTCTATAGGCAAGCCCATCAGGTTCAAAAGGAATTCTTGGGGTTTGCTGCTCTAGAACAAACACACAAAAGAAATGCTGGCAACAAGGTTGTGAAGTCTGTAACTAAGAGAAGGTACAACGATTTGAGTGTTGGTGTTGTGGAAAGATAGGCCACTTTACTATTGATTGCTGGTTTAACACAAGTGTTAAAACCAAGAATAGTTTATCTTTCAGAAAAGCTGTAGGTAAACATGATAATTTTCAAACTAACAAGAACCTAGGACCCAAAACTAATTTGGGTTCTAAGGATGAGTGATTCTTTATTTGATGTAGGTGAATCCAAGTGGCCATACCCCTATATGGTACTTGTATAGTGGATATTCCAGACACATGAATGGAACAAGAAGAATGTTGAGAGACTATGTACCCACAGAGATTGGACCCAAAGTAATCTTTGGTGGATCAGAAAAAGGAATCATCAAAGGATTTGGTAACATTTCTAGTGATTCAATTACCATCACTAAAGTGGCTTATGTGAAGGGTCTAAAACATAACCTGATTAGCATAAGTCAACTTAGTGATCTAGGTTATGACATCTCTTTCCTCAAAGGGGAGTGCCAAATAAGGAGGTCAAGAGATCAAGAGATCATTTTGACTAGCACTAGGAAAGGAATATATATTGTCTTAACCTAGATTGTGAGTTTAACAACTCACCCATTTTCCTAGTTGTAGGAGAGAAAACTCCACTATGTGTAAAATGGCACAAGAGGCTAGCTTGATGGCACGGCCCCTCCAACACTTCTTGATGATGACCCGGTTGCCGCGATGCAACAATTTAAAGATTTGCGACGTCATGACAACGACACGGACGCTGACGGAAAGCTGCGATACAACCTCCGTCTGCGGCGCGCAAAGCTTGCTTGAAAAGTTTTAATTAGTTTTAATTTATTTGCTTTTAAAAATATGACTTGTAATATTTTTTTATTTTCATGTTGGCGTGCTATTAGACATGGGGTGTGTTATTATCCATCCGGATTGATGAGATCTTCATCTCAATCTTGGATGGTAGGATTTCAATTGTAACTCCTATTTAAAGGAGGCTTTTATGAGGAATGGACTAGTGAAGAAGCAAAACCTAATTTCCCCCTCCCTTGGAAATTTTGGCCATGGAGAAGCTCCATCTTGCCGCCGCCCCCCTATGGTGTGAAGCAAACCTTGCCTCCTCCATCCCCGTTCGGTGCAACTCCAGCATGGCTTCTATCGGTGTGACTCCGTGGAAGAAGGAAACAGCCCATTGGGTGTGAAACCGGTGGATCCGTGGAGAGAGTGATTCTCCCACTTATCTTTGTGTGTTCTTCTTCTTGGTTGGGTAATATCTCCCTTCTTTCTTTTGTTTTCTTGCTGTGAGAATTTGTGGAGGTTATGCTACCGTTGTTTCCGTGATTCTTAAATTTTCGCTTGCAAAATCTGAAATCGGATTCGTTGTTATTAAAACTCTTGTGATCCGGATTGGGAAGATTCGTTGTGTGAGCAAACTAGGCCTAGCCTTGGCTTGCTCACCAAGATTGGCAAACTTTGTGCTAGCAAGGGAGTTGATCTCAACTAAAATTTCGATCGCTCTTTATCGTTTATCGCCGCTCCAAAATATTATATTTCTGCGTTTGAACGGCTTATGTTGAAAGAATAGATGCTTGTGTAGGTGTGTTGAGTTGTGTGCTTGTTGGAGAGGTAGGTCCTAAGGACGTTGTATCGAGTCCGGCTAACGGTGTTTTGTGTGCTTGTTGGAGAGTTAGGTCCTAAGGACGTGGTATCGAGTCCCCGATTTTTGGGAGCCAACCGACCCCTTTTCGTTCTCTTTTGGTCGGAGCACTCTCTTTACATTTCATGTTCTGTGATGGTTAGATTTCCGTTAGCGTAAGCACGTCCGTGTCACGATCACCCTACATAAATTTTGGTATCAGAGGAGGTCGTTTCAACTTCTACGTTGCAAACATCCTCGCTGCGTTCCTTGTTGGTCAATTTGATCTTAGAAAAAATCAAAAAAAAAAATTTGTGGTCTGCCAATAGCGGGCTAAAATCTGTATTTTTCTGCGAAAACTGGAAAATTTATTTTTTTAATGATCTACGTCTTACTCACATCACGAATCTCTAAAAATATCCCATTTCCAATATAGATTCAACCCTAGGAAAATTCATCTTCCCCGGGGTCTCCTAAACCTGAATGCGCACTAGGCTAGGAACGGTGTACACGACACCGTCTACCTCTAGGATATCTGCGAACGAGCATGGTGATCCCAACACCGAGGCTATAGCGGGTCTTCGTGCCGAAATGGCTGAGCTAAGGAATGTCTTAGCATAGATCCTTTGAAATCAGAAAAGACCACCCCCACCTCCCGTTAATGTTGAGCGGCCCAACCGGCGCCCACAAACTCTTGATTCAGATTCTGATGAGGACTCCCCCTGAGCACCCCATCGAGAACACCGCCATGAGAGAGGTTTTGATCTCACGAGGGCCATCAAAATTAATGCCCCCACTTACAATGGCATGGGAGATCCCCAGATCTTCCTTAACTGGACGGTGGATATGGAGTGTTACTTCGAGTGGCACAACCTGACGGATCCTCAAAAGGTCCAAGTTGCCCGGATGAAGTTAACAGGTCGTGCTAAGACGTTTTGGCTTAATGAGGAGCGGAGGTTAGGAAATGGACACGGAGCCCCCCTCATAGGTTGGCCGGTGATGAAGAACCTGTTGACCGATCAGTACATTCCCGCGTACCATCGGACGTAGATGTTCGATGAGCTTGCCACCCTTCGGCAAGGCTCAATGTCTGTAGCTGAATATATGGGCGAACTTAAGGACCGTATGGTGCATTGTGACCTTAGAGAGATCCCCGAAGTAACTTTATCTAGATTTCGAAAGGGACTTCACCCCGACATCCAACGGAAACTCTTGCGTTACGGTCATACGGACTTGAATACGACTTTCAATGCCGCCTTAGACATTGAAAAGCACCTAGCATCTAAGTCTCACTCCCGTTACCCTCATGCAAAGAATAAGTCCACCACTGGGGCATCTTCTTCCACATATCCTGATAAGGGAAAATTTAGATCCACTGAGTCGAAGTCTGTTGTGTTCACCGCTAGAAATTCTAAGAACCCCGCAAGTGATCGTATTCCCATAGGAAAGGTTAGCAAGGCTAACACCACTTGTTACTCATGCGGCATTCAAGGCCACTATGCCTACAAATGCCCCACTAAGACGAAGGCCATAGCCTTATTAGAGCCCGCTACCGACCCTGACGATTTTGTATATGAGGCCGAAGAGGAGAGCGACCCTGAAGGAGTCCCTAGTGACTTGGAGGACGATCATTGCCTTATGGTGATGTGTTGTATTTTGACCACTCCTCGTCTCGTAGACGACTGGAAGAGGACGAGCATATTTTCCCTGATCTTTAAGAGTGGCGAAAAGCTATGCAAACTCATTATTGATGGTGGTAGTTGCGTGAACGCCATTTCTGCGAATGCCGTTAAGCGTATATCCTTGACTACTGAGCCGCACCCGACCCCCTATCAAGTTGCTTGGATTAGTAAGGTTACTATTAAAGTTACCCAGCGATTTCTAGTCCCCCTGTCTTTCAAATCCTACACGGATGAGGTTTGGTGCGACGTCCTGCCGATGGACGTTTGTCATGTATTATTAGGCCGCCCCTGGCTCTATGATTGTGATGTGACGCACTATGGTCACACCAACACTTATGAGTTCAAGTTCAATGGCAAGACCGTCACCTTGAGACTGACTGTGCCGAAAGAGCCAGTAGTGTTGGCTAAGGATACCACCGTCCCAATAGAGAGGAAAACGTTGAGTTTAGTTGGTCGGAAGGAATTTGTGAAGGATTCCTTCGTCGAGGGTATGATGTACGGTCTCATTCTCATGAGTGCGAAGACTGATCGTGGCGTGTTGGATGATTTACCCCGAGAGCTATGGGTATTGTTGGATGAGTTTAGGGATGTATACCCGGCAGAGTTGCCTTCGTCGTTGCCCCCGCTTAGAGATATACAACATGCCATAGAACTTCTCCACGGATCGTCCTTACCCAATCAACCGGACTATAGGCTTAATCATGCTGCCCACAAAGAGCTACAAACCCAGATTGAGGATTTGGTGAATAAGGGATTTATTAGGATGAGTATGAGCCCATGTGCTGTCCCAGCTCTTCTTACCCCTAAGAAGGATGGCACCTGGTGCATGTGTGTTGATAGCCGAGATCTCAACAAAATTACTATCAAATATAGGTTTCCAATACCGCGTCTAAATGATCTCTTGGATGTCCTAACGGGTGCCACTATCTTCTCGAAGTTGGACCTATGGAGTGGTTACCATCAGATTAGGATTCGAGAGCGGGATGAGTGGAAGACAACGTTCAAGTCTAAGGACGGGTTGTATGAGTGGCTTGTGATGCCCTTTGGGTTATCCAATGCCCCTAGCACCTTCTCCCGGATGATGACGCACATCTTTAGGCCATATATGGGGAAGTTTGTTGTAGTATATTTCGACGACATCCTAGTCTTTAGTACCTCCCCCGGGGAACACCACTCCCACATCAAAGTAATCCTCACCACTTTAAGGAAGGAAACCTTATTTCAATATCTTAAGAAATGCACATTTTATGTTTCGGAGGTTGAATTCTTGGGTTACATAGTTTGTTCTGATGGAATTCGTGTTGACCCAGGAAAGGTTCAAGTGATTAGAGACTGGCCCGAGCCCACTAGCCTTCGCGAGGTGCGTAGTTTCCACGGGTTAACTACCTTTTATCATCGTTTCATATGCGATTTTAGTAGCATTATGGCGCCCATTATTGACTGCATGAAGAAAGGCGAATTCACATGGTCGAAATCCTCCACGTTTGAATTCCATCGTATTAAGGAGCTCATGACCGAAGCACCGGTGTTACGTCTCCCAGACTTCACCAAGGTCTTCAATCTTACTTGTGATGCATCTGGTGTGGGGATTGGAGGTGTTTTGAGTCAAGAGGGTCACCCGATTAGTTATTTTAGTGAGAAATTAGTGGGTGCTAAGTTAAATTATTCCAACTACGATAAGGAGTTCTACGCGATCGTTAGATGTTTACATCATTGGAGGCACTATCTCCTTCCTAAGGAGTTTGTGATCCTCTCTAATCATGAAGAGTTATGATTCATCAACGGTCTGCACAAAATCAGCCCACGCCATGCTAAATGGGTACCCTTCTTGCAAGAATACACATTTAATCTTATGCACCTTAAGGGGTCCGAAAATCAAGTTGCTGACGCACTCAGTCGCCTCACCCTCTTACTTTCCTCCATGCAAGTCCACGTAGTAGGGTTCGAGCGCATAAAGGATGAATACGCGACATGCCCTGATTTTTAGGAGCCATATTTATCTGCCCAGGCTAGCTCTCCCACAACCATCACGGCCTTTTCACTTAGAGACGGGTATTTATTCAGACACGGGAAATTGTGTATCCCTCGCTCCTCTTTGCGACTCCACATCATTTGGGAGTTACATAGTGGTGGCTTGAGTGGTCACTTTGGACGAGACAAAACGATTACGCTTGTAGAGGAGAAATTCTTTTGTCCTAAACTAAAGGCAATGGTTGGGAAAGTAGTGAGCAGTTGTCGTACAAGTCAAGTTTCTAAGGGTACTAAGTCAAATGTAGGTTTATACACCCCTCTACCTATTCCATCCGTTCCGTGAGAAGACGTGAGCATGGACTTCGTATTAGGCCTTCCCCCCACCCTTCGATGTCACGATTCTATTCTCGTCGTTGTGGATAGGTTCTCCAAGATGGCGTACTTCCTCCCATGTAGTAAGACCAACGACGCTTCTCACATAGAGAAACTGTATTTTAAGGACGTCGTTAGTCACCGCGGAGTTCCGAAGACTATTGTCTCGGATAGGGACGTAAAGTTCACTAGCTACTTTTGGAAAATCTTGTGGGTTCTTATGGGAAAAAAATTATTATTCTCCGCGGCTTATCTTCCGCAAACTGATGGCCAGACGGAAGTAGTCAATCAGAGCCTTGGAAATCTTCTTAGATGTCTAGTAAGAGATCATAAAGGCACTTGGGATTTACTTCTTCCACATGCATAACTGGCCTACAATAATTCTAAAAATAGGTCCACGGGTATGTCTCCGAATGAAATTGTTCACGGGTATAAGGCTCCTGTGCCACTTGACTTGGTCCCCTTACCTCCCACATAAAAAACAAGTCAGTTTGCACAATCCTTCGCCCAACATATTCACGACTTACATGCACGTATACGAGCTACCTTGATTGCTCAATATGAGTCTTATCAAGCGCACGCTAATCTACAAAGGAAGGTGTCACACTTTAAAGTCGGCGATCTGGTTTTAGTCCGGTTAGTTCCCGAACGAATGCCAACTGGCACCGTTAAAAAGTTAGCTCCAAAGCGCGCCGACCCTTTTCGGATTATAAAGAAGCTAGGTGACAACGCTTTCGTATTGGATTTGCCTGCTGAATGGGGTATCTCCCCTATTTTTAATGTCTCGGATTTGACGTTGTTTGTTACGCCTCCATAAGAGTTGGATTATTTGTCGTCTTCTCCCTCCAATAAAATTTTTGATGGGTTGGGGAGTGGTAGTTCGAATGATCTCTCTCTGTCGGTCCCCGCAGGTATAACATCGGATAGTACGTTGTCTTCTTTCATTCCTACTGCTGACATGTTACCCAGGTTTCCCAAGACGTTTCTCCATCAGGATATGATCCTAGCTACCGAGCCACTTGCTACTCCAGAAGGTGCTACCTACCGCTTCCTCATCCGTTGGCGTGACCGCCCACCTTTGGACGACTCATGGGTACTCACGATAGAGCTTCAACGTTTGGATGCCGAGCTTTTCCGCCGCTTTCTCTCGGACCACGCATCGGAGATGCGCGATTTTGAGTGGGGGGAGGATTGATGGCGCGACCCCTCCAAGACTTCCTGATGATGACCCAGTTGCCGCGACGCAACAATTTAAAGATTTGTGACGTCATGATAATGCCACGGACGCTAATGGAAAGCTGCGATACAACCTCCGTCCGCGGCACGCAAAGCTTGCTTGAAAAGTTTTAATTAGTTTTAATTTATTTGCTTTTAAAAATATGACTTATAATATTTTTTATTTTCATATTGGTGTGCTAATAGACATGTGGTGTGCTATTATCCATCTGGATTGATGAGATCTTCATCTCAACCTTGGATGGTAGGATTTCATTTATAACTCCTTTTTAAAGGAGGCTTTTATGAGGAATGGACTAGTGAAGAAGCAAAACCTAATTTCCCCCTCCCTTGGAAATTTTGGCCATGGAGAAGCTCCATCTTGCCGCCGCCCCCCCTATGGTGTGAAGCCAACCTTACCTCCTCCATCCCTGTTCGGTGTGACTCCGGCGTGGCTTCTATCGGTGTGACTCCGTGGAAGAAGGACGCAGCCCATTCTATGTGAAACCGGTGGATCCGTGGAGAGAGTGATTCTCCCACATATCTTTGTGTGTTCTTCTTCTTGGTTGGGTAATATCTCCCCTCTTTCTTGTGTTTTCTTGCTGTGAGAATTTGTGGAGGTTATGCTACCGTTGTTTCCGTGATTCTTAAATTTTCGCTTGCAAAATCTGAAATCGGATTCGTTGTTATTAAATCTCTTGTGATTCGGATTGGGAAGATCCGTTGTGTGAGCAAACTAGGCTTAGCCTTGGCTTGCTCACCAAGATTGGCAAACTTTGTGCTAGCAAGGGAGTTGATCTCAACTGAAATTTCAATCGCTCTTTATCATTTATCGCCGCTCCAAAATATTTTATTTCTGCGTTTGAATGGCTTATGTTGAAAGAATAGATGCTTGTATAGGTGCGGTGAGTTGCGTGCTTGTTGGAGAGGTAGGTCCTAAGGACGTTGTATCGAGTCCGGCGAACGGTGAGTTGTGTGCTTGTTGGAGAGTTAGGTCCTAAGGACGTAGTATCGAGTCCCAGATTTTTGGGAGCCAACCGACCCCTTTTCATTCGCTTTTGGTCGGAGCACTCTCTTTACATTTCATGTTCTGTGATGGTTAGATTTCCATTAGCGTAAGCACGTCCGTGTCACGATCACCCTACATCATAGATCATCTTAACTATAAGTCTATTGGACAGCTGTTTTGCATGGGATTAGTGAGGAATGGTCCTCAAGTCAAGTACATTAAAGAGGGAGTGTGTTCAGCTTGCCAAAAGGGCAAACAGACTAAGTCCTCTTTCCATGCACTAGATACCAAAGATTCAATGAGATGTTTATATCTCTTGCATATGAATTTGTTTGGTCCTATGCTAGTTCATAGTCTTAGTAGGAAAGTATACACA
Source organism: Platanthera zijinensis (assembly GCA_039513925.1). Taxonomy (NCBI): domain Eukaryota; kingdom Viridiplantae; phylum Streptophyta; class Magnoliopsida; order Asparagales; family Orchidaceae; genus Platanthera; species Platanthera zijinensis. Next base: position 153,075,115 of record CM077090.1, on the reverse strand, counting down.
TTTGTTATTGTGGATGACTATTCTAGATTCACATGGGTTTTCTTCTTGAGGCAGAAATCTGAAACTCCTATTTTTCAGACCTTTGTTAGACAAGTTCAGAATGAATTTAACAATTCAGTGGTCAAAATCAGAAGTGACCATGGAATTGAATTTTAGTCTGAATGTATGACAAAGTTCTGTGAAGAACTGGGGATCCATCAGGAGTTCTCCTCACCTAGAACACCCCAGCAAAATGGTGTTGCTGAAAGGAAGAATAGGACTCTAATTGAGGCAAGTAGAACACTACTTAGTGACACTACTCTCCCTGAATACTTTTGGGCAGAGACAATAAATACTACATGTCATGTACTCAATAGAGCCTCCATCAATAAGAAATATAAGATGACTCCCTATCAGATTTTGAAAGGTAGAAAACCAAACATTTCCTACTTCAGAATCTTTGGTAGCAAGTGTTATGTCCTAGTTAATAGTAAGCACTACCATACTAAGTTTGCTGCCAAATCCCTAGAAGAGATATTTGTTGGGTACAACAATAATAGTAGGGCAAACAGGATCTACAACTTGACTACACAAGTTGTAGAAGAATCAGTCCATGTTGTATTTGATGAGTCTAAATTAATTAACAGTGAATTGTCTAGTTCTTCAGTTAGTTCTACAGGTCTAACAGACAGTCTAGACAAGCTGACCATTAATGATGAAGTTCCTGCTAGGATGGATGAAGAGAAGGATGCATGCTATCCAAGGGGAGAACAAGACTGACTAGATGAAGAAGACAATGAGGAGCATCAGGTTGAGGAAAATAAAGAAGGCCAAGAGGTTGGCAGATTTCCTCAAGCAAGAAGATACCTAAAGGATCATCCAGCTCATCAAATCATTGGTGATGCAAGTCAAGGTGTACTAACCAGGAGTAAGAACATGAACATAGTTTTATGTTCAAGTTTCTTATCACAGATAGAACCCAGGAAGTTTGAAGAAGCCATGCTAGACACAAACTGGATTGTTGCTATGCAAGAAGAGCTGAATCAATTCAGAAGGTGTAAAGTCTGGGAACTGGTTCCTAAACCAAAGGATCATAATATTATAGGAACCAAGGGGATCTACAGAAACAAACTTGATGAGAATGATACTATAATCAATAACAAGGCCAAACTGGTAGCAAAAGGCTACAGGCAAGAGGAAGGGATTGAATTTGATCAAACCTTTGCCCCAGTGGCAAGACTGGAGGCTATAAGGTTGTTCTTGGCCTATGCTGCCTATCAAGGGTTCAGAGTATATCAGATGGATGTAAAGTCAGCATTTTTAAATGGTGACTTAAAAGAGGAAGTCTATGTTGAGACACCCTCAGATTTTGTAGATTCTCATTATCCTGATTATGTATATAGACTTAGGAAAGCCCTATATGGTTTGAAACAAGCCCCTAGGGCTTGGTATGAAACCTTTTCTGCTTTTCTTATTGAGAATAAATTCTCTAGAGGAAAGATAGACAAAACTCTATTCTTTAGGGAATCTAAAGGCAAGATAATCCTAGTCCAAATATATATTGATGACATTATCTTTGGATCTACTGAAAATAACCTTTGTAGAAAGTTTGTCAAACTTATGCAAGGGAAGTTTGAGATGAGCAGTATGGGTGAGCTGAAGTTCTTCTTTGGACTTCAAGTAAGACAGACTGATGATGGATTGTCCATATCCCAGTCTAAGTTCACCAAGGAGTTGATTAAGAAATATGGAATGGACTCATCCTCCACCATGAAAACTCCAATGGGAACAAGTATGCCTATAGGCAAAGATGAGATAGGGAAACCTGTTGATGAGTCTTTGTATAGAGGGATAATTGGCTCCCTACTCTACTTGACTGCTAGTATACCTGACATCATGTATGCTACATGTGTCTGTGCTAGGTAACAAGCTTGCCCAAAGGAATCCCATTATACTGTAGTTAAATGAATCTTGATATATCTTAAGGGCACACCTAATCTAGGTCTTTGGTACCCTAAGAATAGAGATTTCTTACTAACAGGTTTCTCAGATACAGACTTTGCAGGATGCAAAGAAGACAGGAAGAGTACTACAAGAACCTGTCAATTCCTAAGTGGAAGAATGGTGTCATGGTGCAACAAAAAGAAGACCAGTGTAGCTATATCAGCAGCTGAGTCTGAATATGTAGCTACAGGCAGTTGCTGTGCACAATTATTGTGGGTAAAGCACCAACTTGAAGATTATGACATCAAGGTAAGTAGAATTCCACTATTTTGTGATTCTACAAGTGCTATTTCTATTGCTAAGAATCCTGTATCACACAGTAGAACCAAGCATATAGAAATTAAGTTTCATTTTATAAGAGAACATGTGGAGAAGGAAGATATTAATCTAGAATTTGTAAACACAAATAGTCAAATTGCTGATATTTTTACAAAACCTCTGGATGAAACTAAATTCAATCATTTTAAAATTGAATTAGGTATGTTGAACCTAGAGTAGGTCAGCACAAGCATTCCTAAGTAGATTATGTAAGCACAATATTTCTCAGGAAATTTGTCTAAGTACAATGTTTGTGTCAACACAAACAAATTGTGTCGACACACTCAGTATGTTGTGTCGACAAAGGAAAAGGATGTGTCGACACAGACACAGTATCTGTGTCGATAGAAGAATAGGTGTCGACACAACTATGTCGAGACTTTAAGTTAACTGATTTTTGTGTCGACACACAAAAATCGAAGTCGATACTCTGTGTCGAGACATGACCAGTCCATGTCGACATTAACATAAGTATGTCAACACATAGACGTGTCGACTAAACCTAAGTAGTGTCGAGACCTAGATCTTTTCTGTCGGCACATATAAGTATTGTCAAGACCTAGTATTATTACTAAGGAGCGTCTTTTGAACTCCCCTTTACACCTAGACTATAAATAGGTGAAGCCAAAATCTTGTCGTCTACGTTTTCAGATTTCTCGACTCTAGAGCTTGTGTCGACTTCGATATTCTCTTCTCTTATCTCTCTCTCCCTTCATCAATGGTGCCCATCAAGGAATATAAGGTGAACGAAGGCTATGAGCTGGTTCGTGGTGGATTCACGATAGTGTCTCCAGAAATCCAGGGTGTAATTACCCTAATTTCAGAGAATGGTTTCGAATTATTGGTCTCAGAACCGACTAAGATCTGGAAGAAGGAAGTCATTGAATTCTATTCATCAGCTACTGTGGACATAGACGGGAAGAAGATCCAAGCCACAGTACAAGATTCCCGAGTGAAACTTACACTGAAGACGATTAGGAAATCACTCCAACTTCCTAAGGTTAAGGATGACGATGACATCACTCCATCAATGACAAAATATGCATTAAGCTGGTGCGGGCTAAGCCCTAATATCAAAGTTGGATCATCCATTACCAGGAAAGGGATGAATTCATAAGGAAAGTTTCTGTCTGAAATCATAGGCAAGATAATTCTGTGTAAGACTGGTGGAAATGATAGAGTTTCAGTCTCCATGTTCAATCTTATGATAAGGGTCATCTTCACTGTAAAAACAGACTGGGCATCTATAGTATTTGACAAAATATAAGAAGGGATAAAAAAACCAAATCTGGGAAGGATTCTAAGCTTATGTTTATCTTCAGCAATACCAGATATAATGAGCTAACTTCCAGGAACAAAAATCAACCATATGGGTAGAATGGATGTAAGAATTCTGTCTAGGTGGGATAGAGTATTAACCAAGGAGGTTTCTACTCCACAAAAACAGACAAAGAAAGAAAAGAAGAAGGAAGTTGTTCAGCAAGCAGAATCCTCTAGTGATTCTGAAGAGGAAGTGGTCTTCAGTTCAGATGAAGACAGGCCACAAAAAGATGCTCAAGATCAAGTAGAGAGTAGTGTGCTCCCAGAGCAATAGGTAGTCTCCACTCAAGGGGGATAAACTCCTGAACCAACAACATAAGATACTATACTTTCTGAGCTACATACTCAAGGGGAAGGAATTCATGCTGCTACTCTAGGGAGTGAGTATGCATCTGATACAGTAATGGATATTGAATCAGATATAAATAAAGAAGTACTGGTCATTGCTGAGAAGGAGGCACAAGATGTGTAGATAAAAGATACAGCTTAGAATGAGCAAGTATCTTCTTCATAGAACAGGCCCTGGACAAAAATCTGGATGTCCAGGGAGAACCTTTTGTTTTCCAAACTAACCTTGTTCCTCCTGTACAGTTACAGCAAGAGGTCACAATGGAAGAGCTATTTCCTGATTTACCAACTGCAAGGACTGAGGGGGAGCAATCCTAGGTAGAAAAGGACCTGCCAAGAACTGAGGGGGAGGAGCTACTGAATGAACCATCGAATAAATAAAGAGTTGATATAGAAAGCTCATCACAACCCTCTGATGATGAGGAAGCCTCTATGGCTAAGAAGAGGAAGATTGTTGCAATAAGGAAAAAGAGCTCAGGCTACAAGAAAGCCTTGCAAACAGTCACACCACCATCTGCTCCAAGTATGGACTTCAGTTCATTATTAGTCCAACTGCAAGTAAAATTGGATGAACAAAAGCAGTCTATAGAGAAGTATGTGGATGAGTCAAATAAGGAACTGTAGCTTCAGCTGGCTCAGGACATAAAATCAATTAGATTTGAAGTGAATCTGCACAAAAAAGAGATGACAGATTGCTTCCATAAGGGAGGTAATGTTGTAGTATATTTAGCTGAGCAACAACAGCTACTGAAGACTGAGGTTGAGGACATTGTCACAAAGAAAGGGTATATTTTTTATAATCAATTCAGGTCCAATGAAAACATCAAAGACTCCCATGAAGAAATCTTAAAAAAACTGGGCGGTCTCTCCACTGATTTGAAAACTGAAATATCAAAGAAAATACAAGAAGATCTAACTGCTGTTCAAATAGCTATTGGAGCCTCTCAAAAGACCATTTCTGATTACCTAACTAAGTTCAAAGCTTACTATCAAGAAGGTACAGAATATATGGCTGATCAGATAAGATTTCAAAAGACTGATCTGAGAGATCATATCACTAGAGAAGTCATAAAGGGGGAGAGGTTGTTAGTCAAAGCTAGCTCTGATCATGCAAAATGGATCTCTAATTCCATCAGAGCTACACTTGTCTTTCCTCCTTTGTGTGATGATGACAATGTTGCTGAGTCTGGAGTAAAACCTGCAAATATTGAAGGAGATCAGCCTGAAGTTGCACAGGTTATTTACCCTCCTACTGACTTTGACATGGTTCAACAAGAAGTGCAGAGAATGTACAACCCTCCATAGGAGGCACAAAATGTGATTATTGAAAAAGTAGACATGTCAGAGGCTGCCAAGGAAAGTCAGAAGAAAGCACAGCTATCCAAGAAAAGGTTCAGAGAACAGGCTTAGTTGAAGCCAAATTTTGAACAATGAAGTCCTACTTCTAGGAATATTATTTTGACTGCCTGGAAGGCTGTAAAGGATAAGACCTATGATAGGGGCAAATAGTATTCTGAGCAAGAATGGAATAAGTATCAAGCCAGGCAAGAAGCCATTCTTCAGTACAGAACAAGTGCAAAAGTTGGGAAGTTAACTGCTAATGCTCTGGAGCCTAGCAGGTACTTCCCCAAGCCTTTTCACTATTTTGAAAGGCAAAGGATAAAGGCTGAAGAACTAAAGAAGAAGGATCTCAAAGGGAAGAAACCTGCCGATGATACAGAACCCATTGTGAGGCAAAGATTAAGTCTGGAAAAGGTATTGTAATTAAATAGACTAGTCAATAATAAGATAGATAGGCTTATGTGTAAAATAATGTAACTTTTTGTTTTTGTTCTAAGAAAAAACATGTAAACCCAAAACTTTCTGATTAATACATAAAATCAGCTTCACTATTGATTTTAGTTTTTTATATTGTTTATATGTTATCTTGCACTGAAATGAATGTACATCTATTTTTATGTGTTTAATTATGAGAGATGTATATATTTGACTAAGGGTTATGACTTCTCCAAATAGGGGGAGATTGTTGGGTACACTGAAAAATATGTACCAGATTTGGAGAAGTCTCATCTTACTCAATGATATACATCAATTTGTATTTGATGGATGTTTAAGTTTCATTGTGCAAGTGTAAGGTTTGCAAGAAATTTTTCTAAGTACAAGTGTCGACACTTGTGAAGAATTGTGTCGACACCCAGAAGTTGTGTCGATACTAGAAGCAAGGCCTGTATCGACACCCAGATATTATGTCGACACTAGAAGAAAGGCCTATGTCGACACCCAAGCATTGCGTCGATACCTGAAGAAGAAGCTGTGTCGACACCCAGAATTGTGTCGACACCTAAGGCAAGAATTGTGTCGACACCTAAAGCAAAAGTTGTGTCGACACCCAGGAGTTATGTCGACATCAGAAGAAAGGCATGTGTCGACACTCAGGAATTGTGTCGACACCTGAAGAAGGTTTGTGTCGACACACAGGACTTGTGTCGACACACACTCAATGCCATCTTACAGCAACAACTATACTGGGTCTGAAGACTTGTGCCGACACACAGGACTTGTATCGACACACACTCAACGATAGCTGGACATACACTCAACGCCATTTTTCTGCATCAGTTATATCAAGACAAGAAGTTATGTCGACACACACTCAACGAAAGCTGGATATACACTTAACGCCATCTGCCAGCATCAGTTATGTCAAGACTAGGAGCAGTTGTGTCGACACACAGGACTTGTGTCGACACATACAAACAGAAGATGTGTCGAGTAGATGGAGAATGATTATATCAACACATGGAGTGTTATGTCGACATCATCAAGACTTGTGTCGACACTTAGTCTATTTCTGTCGATACATGTGAAGTAGTTTGCTGAGTGGTTATGTTGAGTTGTAAAGTCTTTAAGGAATCAGCTGTCATGACTGGTGACTTGACAACTGTCATAACCAACAGGTCTAATACCTTTGTCAGAACTGTCAGAAGGTTGTTACAAACTGGATTAGCCGGTCATCATAAGGAAACTCTATATAAGGGACTGATCCTTGACAATAACAACAATAGAACTAAGGAAGTAATCAAGCTATTACAGGAAAGAGAATCTGACAATAAGAAAAGGGGAAACCCTTAGGAAGGCAGATCCAGAGCAGTCTGCAAGAGAAGATTCAGATCTTATTCTGAATTCAAGGAAGGAGCTGACAGGAGATCATCTTCTACATCAAGAAGAGTTCAACCTTATTTTGTTCAATCAAGAAGCTTTGAAACAACTAAGTCAGGTTGAATCAGAAGATTCAGTTTATTCAAGAACTGATCAAGAAGCTCACACCTATAGAGAGATGTATCTGGTGATATCTTTGTATCTCTTAAACAATTAATTTCTTGTAGAATCTTTTGTAAGATCTGAGTTGTAAGCCTATAATTATAAAGGCTGAGGTAGGGCTGAGGGCCTGAGGTGTAGGACTGGTGATAGTCTGAGTTATCATTATATTGATAAAGGCTAAGGTAGGGCTGAGGCCTAAGGTAGGATTCTTGGGAAGAATCTGAGGTAAGACTTGTATAAGCTTGAGCTGTAGGAGCCAATCTAGTTCTGAGTTGTAAGATCTGTGGATCTGAGCTAGTGGAAGGAAGTTGGACTAAATTCAGTTCTCTACTGGATAGGCGAAGGGGGAAAGTGGATGTACCCATACCTTGGGGAACCACTATAAATCTGGTGTTTGCTGTACTGTGATTTCTGTACTATAGATTATATTTCCTGTGCTGTGTTAATACTAGTTAATTGCCTGAATTATAAAAGAAAATTAGAACCTATTCACCCCCCTCTAGGTGTCTAGGCTCTTGAAATAAGTCTTTCATCATCAAAACCTGATACCTGATGCTCTTTGACATTTGAATATTCTCCCAAATCCACCATGATGGCTTCTTTAGCAGCAACATCATTATCACTCTCAAATGTAAATCTAGACTCTGAATCAGAGTCACTATAGGTTTCTGTAATGAAACCTCTTCCTTTTTTGTCCTTCTTCCCGAAGGACTTCTTCTTGAGATCCTTCATGCTTGGCTTAACCTTCTTGTCTTCTGGACAGTCAGGTGCAATGTGACTTTACTTTCTGCAAGTAAAACAGATCATCTCCTTACTAGGGGTCTTGTCAAACTTTGGTTTGTTTGAGCTTCTTTCTTTTCTTCTAGAGTCTTCAGATTTAATTCATCTTCTAAATCTTATGGCCAATAGATTGAACATCTTTTGTCAAGTGACTGAAGGCTCTCCATCAGCTACCTTTAGAGAAAAAGACTTGTCTCTAGGGGTAGAAACTATCATTTACTTCTGACTTAACCCTACTCTTTAGGAGAAGTTCATAGTACTTAAGTTTGCCTAATAGGGCATCTATTAGGATTTCCATGTGGCATCTGGACTCTCTAGTGTCCTAGATCCCTGAGTCCCATGTGCTTGGGAAGCACGTGAGAAGCTTGTCATTTATCTTAGTGAGTGAGATATCCTTGTCCAGTCCTTTAAGTACATTCACAATTATACTTAATCTTTTATACATTACAGCAATAGTCTCTTCAGTCCACTTTTAAAAGTTCTCATACTGGGATATGAGAAAGGACCTTTTGTCCCTTCTTACATCAGAGCTACCTTCCATAATTCTAGATAGAGACCCCCATATTTATTTAGCTGATTGGTAGTTAGCTGTCTTCTGGAATATTTCATCAGTTATTGTTGAGACTAGGATGTTCATGGCCTTTGCATCCTAGTCCTTTACTCTTTTCTCTTCTTCTGTCCACTTATCTCTTGGAACATGTTCTAATGTAGTATTATTGTATGCATCTCTTTTAAAGGTCATATGTGGTATTGTGAGAATAGAACCAAAAATACCTTCATTAATGGAGTTCATCTATAGTTTAATTATGGCCTTCTATAGTATAAACTTCTCTAAGTTACATACTGGAGGTCTTGTAGATGCAAATCCCTTAAACTTTTTAGATATCATTTGAAAATAGATTTCTAATTTAATTTATGTAACTTTATAACTGTTCAGATCTTTCGATCAAGGTGTTAACTTTTATTTGACAACCTGGCTCTTATACCAACTGAAAGTGTGAGCAGTTGTGCAGAAGTTTTTTGAGAATCCTCTGGAGCAGGGGGGGGGGTGAATAAAGATTTTAAAACTAAACTCAATTAATCTATTCAATTTTAGTCTACACAAGATTTGCACTCACAGATTATCAATCAAAGAATTATTATAGTAAGTAAACATTATTGGTGTTTCCAAGGTGATCTCAAACTAGTCAACCAGTTAGTCTCACTACAACACAATATGATCCTATAGGGTCGCACATAAGAGTGTTTGGAGAAGTTGGAGGAAGTATTGTGTTGGCCTTACTCATATTAGATATGAGTGAAGGACCAATCCAATTACTCATTGGAGTTTTGTGCATTGACTATGCAATGTCATTTTGATAGTTCATGTCTGTCAAAACAACATCTACTTGTTTGACAAGACAATATCATTTTGTTCTTCAACCAATCAAAACGATATCGCCTTGTATGACAAGACGATATCATTTTGTGCTTCAACCTATCAAAACGATATTGTCTTGTATGACAAGACAATATCATTTTGTGCTTCAGTCTATCAAAACGATATCATTGTATTCTTTCTGTCAACACGATGACATTTATTTTTACTCCAACTTAAGTCTTGGGTCTGCTGATAGTGGAAGCGCGTGTCTATTTTAATACCTTGGGTATAAATAGACATAGGATTAAGGTTTCCTCAGGAGAGGATTTTTTTGAGAGCTTAACAGAAAGTTATTTCCTCCACCACTTCTTTCGCGAGACCCATTCCGACACCTGTTGTCGCCGACTCTCCCTTCGATGAATCTAGCAATTTGTCGGAGACATTGTGGGCACTCTTAATCTAACCCATATCTTGTTGGATAAGATTTTGGGGTTCTCCATCACTCGTCTGTACTGTTGTAGAGGCACAGATCTACTTCTGCGCTCGGGAGTCGACCGCCTGCAGCTTAGACAGTTTCTGGATCAAATATCTGGAGCACCTTGGTTGATTAATCACTAAATCCCACTCAGGTATATTGCAATGTGTTACTATAGTTTTTATTTCTTGAATCATGAAATTGCAAGATCAGTCTACTATTTAGGGTTGTTCTTGTTTATTCAATCTGATGCGCACATATGATGTGTTGTTCCAGTTGAAACTGAAAATCGGCTTCTGTGGAGTTCGACCCTTGGGGAAGGGGTGATCACCCACTTACTTCTCTCTCACAAGCCAAACGACCAAAGACTTAGCACAAGGAACATACCCAAGGCTCCAACATGGAGGTCCCACCACACACCCGGAAGATCTTAGAGCACTTCCCCTCCTTAGCCAAGTGCTGAGCTAAGGATACCTTAGAAAACATAAGAAGACCAGGGCACAAGTAAGCATGCCTTCTGAGGTACCCCATTGGGTCTATTTATAGTTTTCTAAAAACGGTCTGCCAACAGCCAACCTCCGCTGTTCTAAATAGCTATATGTAGTCCAGATTTTCCTGCCAACAACGTAACTCCGCTATTCTAAAAGGCTATGGGCAGGCCAACAGGGATAAAATGGTAAGAAATACTACATATAACACTGGGCGAGTGGCCCCTGAAAACCTCCACTCACATGGGGTGGCGAGTGCTCGATGGTGCTAGCACTCGCCGCTTCCTTATGACACTGGCAAGTGCAGGCCAGAGTTACCCCACTCATAAATGGTCTGTCAAGATCTATGGGTAAGTGCGAGCCTACTTCTCCACTTACCCCTACTCCGCTCCACCTCACCTGGGTGAGCCGACCGATCTGCCGAGATGTCACTCAAAGATAAGATGCGTCGAGTGAATAACCCTCACTCGATGCCAGGGCAGAAGGCACCGAGTGGACTCGACACCAGCAGAAGGCATCAAGTGGACTCAGCGTCAAGGGCCCAGCTCTCCTAGCTTGGCTATTCTGGCTCATGTTGATCCCCACTCACCGGATATGGGGTTGTAATCAATCCCCGCTCTTTGCGAGTTTTTCCTAAGCTCGGAAAGAAACATCCAACCATGCAAAATATGGCGAGTGTGGCAGGAGATAGAGAGAATATTTTGGTGGGATCCACTAACGGCTATACATATGTGCCGGCATACCTGGGCGACCTTTTCCACTCCCCTTACTCTGACCTTACCGAGATGCCTCTTTCCAAAGAGCTCCAAGAGAGGCTGGAATGAGCTCGCGGGCTCAATTCCACTCGTGCTGCCAGCCTATTCGTGGTATCTCCTAGTGCTCTGCCGTGCGAGCCTCCAAAACTTCAGCCTGCCAAGAAGGCCAAGTCAGCTCCAAAAGCTGCCGAGTCGGTCTATCGCGATCTGGCATCCACCCCAGATCACGGACTCGCTTCTTCTTCTAGGCCAGATCCAAACAAAGAGGAAAGGGGATCATCGAGATTCCTACCGACCCAGATAGTCATCAGGCCAACGGTGAAGCCTCTACGCCATGTGTTGACTTCCCCCACAATGACTTGCGGCCTCAAACTCCTCCTTCTACTCGCCTGCGAGACCCATATCCCCCCTTCGGGACCATATGGTTGGACTCACTAAGGCCGAAATCACCAGCTTGCGCACCTGCTCGACAACCCACACCAGCTCCTGCACTCATTGGGGGAGATTCAAGGAACATCCCTATTTTGAGCTTCGAGCTCATCTCCCTAAGAACTCAACTTCCGGGTTGCGGTAAGAACCTTGACTTGCCCCCTTCATACACCCTCTGAGGGAAGCTGAGCTCATCCTGTAAGTTCCACTTTTATAGGACAATCTCGTGTGGTTCTTTTGAAGCACCCGCCTATTATATATTCACCGAGATTACTTGTCCTTGCAGGTCTCCCTGGCCAATCCGAGGCGGAAGAATCCTCTGAGCCGACTCGCCACTCGCCACCTCCTTCTCCCAACGCGCTAGAGGATTTCCTGGACACCTTACTGGACCCTGCCGAGCTGAGGAGGTGAACTATTGGGATCCTCCGGAAGTATGGGCTCGCGCTGCGCGACATCCAGGAGGAAATAGTAGTTGAACGCGAGCGGCTGTGCGAGATGGAGTGGGACTACGTGTTGCTGGCAGATGAGGTTCAGCGCGTGCGAGTAGTCGACAATTAGGTTGAGTGGAGGGTTTCTTGCGCGATTTCCCATCTCGCCTGAGTAGTTCTCGCCAGGTAGTTGTAAGCGCTCGGGTAGTGTGCTCGCCGGTGGAGCTCTCGCAGAGAGGGGGTGATCTCGGCAAGCGAGTAGGTGGTGTCGCCGTGTAAGAAGGTAGAAGGTGTGTGTGTTCTCGTCGGGCTGATCCCGCCTGTTTGATCTCGTCGCCCGATCCTATCATAGGAGGAGGCTACTCGCGCGGTTAGGGGCTGTTCTCGCCAGGTGTGGTCTCGTCCACCTAGTCTCGCCGACGACTTCATTTTGTTGAATTTTAGTCTTGGTGAATTGCTGGTAGTGTGGTTGTTTGAAGTGGAAGTTGTGGCGGTTTGTGTGCGCAGGAGCCCATATGTATTTCCAACAAGTGGTATTAGAGCAAGGTTCGAACCCCTGGAAGTTGTTTGGAAGAGTTAGTGACTAGAGGAGATGGAAATGGGAAGCGCCATGTCGGGGCAAGTCCCCAAGTTGACAAAGACAAATTACGGGAACTAAAGTATTCAGATGTGAAAGTCTCTAGTGTCGACTAAATCCACCTATAGGGGGGGAATAGGTGTCGTGCAGTCTTTTGCGGAATTTAAATTACCTGCACAAATAAGCAAACATAACACAGAAAAGCACACAAGCAATTATAGTGGTTCCCCGAATTGGGTACGTCCACTCTCCCCCTTCGACCTATCTCCCACCAAGGGACGACTTGGTCACTTCACCAACCGGATTGAAATCCAATCCTCACACTACGGAAGGAACCCTTCCAACCAAAGGAGTCACTACTCCTCCACCACGGGTTGCACCCAACCCTTACAACTAGGAATAAAAATTCCTTTACAACAAAACAAAATTTGAATGTACAAGAAATACAAACAAACTTGTGGAGAATCCGATGTCACACTTCGTTCGTTGATGCTTTCTTGAAAGAGACGAAGATTCCATGATCGGAGTACTCTCTTGGAGAGGATCTTGTCAAGATCAGCGGCGGCAAGTGGTTGCGGCGGCGATGCTTTGTAGATCCAAACTTCTTGACAAAGCAAGCAAGGTCTACCAACGATCTCAATCGGATCAGTCGTCTCAATCGATTAGGAACGAAGAACTATCCTCGTTCAACAAATCGAGAGATAAGAGATCTCGAGAGAGAAGCGTGAGACGCTAGGCTTTCCTCGGTACTGTCGTCGGAAGATCAGAGATGATCGGAGAAGATGTCTATGACGAACTGTGAGCGGCGATCGGCGATCGGCAGTTTCCGCGATCTGTAAGGGAATGCTCAGTTGCTTTTTATTTTTCGTGAATCGATTCTTTATTATGTCAAATACACGAGTATATATACTGGAAGCCAACCCTAAGTGACTGTTGTGGGGCCCACAAAGAGAAGCCCAAGTCCCGGTCAAAACGGTACACAACAAACTTGGTTCGGGCCAGCGAACGGGAAATTTGCCTAAGGCAAAATCGGCGAGAATCGCTGGTGATTTCCGTCGAAGTCAGCGGGAATCACTCACGATTCCCGTCGAATTTTCCTTAGCCGAATTCCAGTAGGGAACCTTGTCAGCCGGAGAGAATCAGCTGGAATGCAAGGTGATTCTCGACGATTCGACGAGAATCACTTGGTGATTCCCGTCGATTCTGCCTTAGCAGAATTCTTGTAGGAGGACAGTCAGCCGGATGAAGTCGGCGGGAATCACTGACTGATTCTCGACGATTCGGCAAGATTCATTAATGATTCCCGTCGAATCAGCGAGAATCACTTAGTGATTCCCGTCGATTTTGACTTAGACGATTATTCTCTTCCTTCCTATGAACTTGGTCTTTGACCCATCTTTGCTCCTTCTTCTGCTCTTGATCTGCCTCGACCCTGTACTTGAAAATAAGTACACTCTAATAGAGAGAGAACACGTGAGTCAACACACTGATTTGCTCAATGAGGGATTACGTTGCACAGACCCGTGTATATTGACCCACTGCACCCTGACATTGGTGTGTACTTAGCATGGAATAACTGCAAGCACAACTTGATAGAAATCATCAAATACATTATCAATTCAACTTAGCTTGTCCAGGGGCTTCTTCAAATCAGGTATATTGTGGATACAATACCCAACAATCTCCCTTTATTTGAACAAGCCTAAACCCTACAAGCTAAGGTGAATAGAATAGATGGGAATGAAAATCATACAAAGAAAATTTAGTTGAGAGTGAAATTCATTACCATTTTCCTGAGAGCATACTTAATATTGGCAGCCACCTACTTAACAACCTACTTAACATTGGCAGCCACCTACTTAACAACCTACTTAACATTGGCAGCCACCTTAGCCTTAGCCGAGAGGGTAATCTCCCCCTTTTCGGCTTCTGCAAATCTGGGACTTCACTTGGAGCCAAATGCTCCCCCTCAGTTCTTGCATCCGTGCTCAATCTTGAGTTCCTTGCTGATGCTCCCCCTTGATCCAAGAGCCTGGAGCCCTTCAATCTTCAATCTCCATAGTTCAGCATGCCGAGTTCAGTTTTGAAGAGACTGAACTTGGCCTCGTCTAGGGGCTTTGTGAAGATATCTACAACCTGCTTATCCGTGAGGACATAGCAGAGAGAGATATCTTTGTTTTTCACATGCTCCCGAATGAAGTGGTAGCGCATTATATCTTTTCCCAAATTCCTTGTTCCAGAGCAAGCCTGGAACATCTCTTGTCTAGGTCCCATCATGTTCATTGGTACCTAGACTACCCTGCAAAAGCGAATTACCTTACCTTAGGAACCCAATATGTATTGGGTCCTAGGTTCTTATCAGCATAAAATACCGGATGCCTTCCTACAGGATTTCTGTTAGGAAGGCTATCTATAGCCAAGGGACGTGGACATACCCTTGCCCTTGGCACAGAAGGATTGTGCCAACAATCTATGGAAAAGTGACCCACTTTGCCATAATACCAGCACTAATGAATATTGTATCTCCTTTTCTGACCAGATCTACTGACTGAGTTTGTAACGATCATAGGTCTGATAGGGGCAGAGCAGGTTCTGCTCTCAGATTTACCCTTTCCACCGGGACACGAGGGAGGGTGGATGAAGAACATGTGGTGAGTGTCATGAGGCCTGGGAGGTGGTGCCTTCTTTTCAGTCGGCACACATCCGGGGGACCCATAGATACTTGCTACATGTTTGCCAACCCCCTTTCCCTGCGTCCTAGGGTGGTGAGAGGTATTGTGAGAGCTGGTTCCTGCAATCTCATGAAGTGTTGAGGCTGAGGCAGTGAATACAAAAGGTTCATGATAAGCCAAATGTATTTTCTCATGGGTAGCCATAACAGCACTTGCACTATGGGTATTTCCACATGAGGGTTGATCATTCTTGCAGTGACCATAGTTGTTCTTATGGTCATACCTGAAGGCATGATGTGTGCCCTTCCTACTCGGTGTGGTGGGTCTGAAAACAGTTTCCCCATTTCTCCACAATTTTATAATTCGTGAGATCCACCCGTTTTCTCCCTTTCTCTTAATAGCTTCTACCTTGGAAAAGTTAGATACTATTCTCTTCTCGGTCTCTAGAGAAAACTCTAGATCCGAGATCTTTGAGTCCTTCACCTTGATGGATTCCAATTGGAGATCCATCATGGTCCTCAACTGAGCAATTTATATAGCTTGTTTCTCCACAAGCAAGTTGCTCTCCTGTAGGGCACAACGAAAGAAATCAAGAGTTTCGATCTTTTGATTGAAACTGTCTATTTCCCTAGCATCAAAAGAGGGACAAACCTCTGAACTTCTCCTGTCTTCAGGAGATATAAGAGGAAGGGAGAAGGAAGAGGAAGATACCTGATCTTGATTGTGCTGATCAGGGTTAGAGTTGTGGTCAGCTGAGACTGAGGTTTCAACTTCATCACAACTGCATTCCTCAATCTCTTCTTCAGTCTCAGATAGAGATACCGGAGCCCTGATATTGAGAAGTTGTACTTGACTTTCATCATCAGAGACGAGGACCCCCATATATTCCTCATCCTCTTGCAGTCTTTTTATCATCTATAAGGTAAAAGATTGTTTCCCACATGGACTTTGCAGTCTTGCACTTATCCAATCTTGTAAGAAGACCCTGACCAAATATCAGAGATGATCTGTCGTACCAGCTTGTCCAAGTTGAATAGTGAGAGCTCAGTTTCAGTCATCTCTGCGGTACTCTTAGGGATTTGGAGATCTCCAGATTCAGAAGCCTTCATGGGAATGAAAGGACCCTCTTCCATAATGAGTAAAGCACGGGGGTCAACGGCTTCCAGATGAAACTGAACTCTCATTTTCCAGATGAGAAAATATTCTTTTGTGCATGCAGGTAGTCTCAGGGGAGAGACATCAGTATACATCTCCATGCTTGAGTCTTGTTTTCTTCTTGACACTAGAGATGGGATCTTACTCAAGGTGTTAACCTTATTGTTGAGCAACCTCCCTCTGATACCACTTGAAAGTCTCTAGTGTTGACTAAATCCACCTATGGGGGGGGGGGGAATAGGTGTCATGCAGTCTTTTGCGGAATTTAAATTACCTGCACAAATAAGCAAACACAACACAAAAAAGCACACAAGCAATTATAGTGGTTCCCCGATTTGGGTACGTCCACTCTCACCCTTCAACCTATCTCCCACCAAGGGACAACTCGATCACTTCACCAACCGGATTGAAATCCAATCCTCACACTACGGAAGGAACCCTTCCAACCAAAGGAGTCACTACTCCTCCACCACGGGTTGCACCCAACCCTTACAACTAGGAATAAAAATTCCTTTACAACAAAACAAAAATTAAATGTACAAGAAATACAAACAAACTTGTGGAGAATCCGATGTCTCTCTTCATTCGTTGATGCTTTCTTGAAAGAGACGAAGAGTCCACGACCGGAGTACTCTCTTGGAGAGGATCTTGTCAAGATCGGCGGCGGCAAGTGGTTGCTGCGGCGATGCTTTGTAGATCCAAACTTCTTGACAAAGCAAGCAAGGTCTATCAACGATCTCAATCGGATCAGTCGTCTCAATCATTCAGAACGAAGAACTATCCTCGTTCAACAAATCGAGAGACAAGAGATCTCGAGAGAGAAGCGTGAGACGCTAGGCATGCCTCGGTACTGTCGTCGGAAGATCAGAGATGATCGGAGAAGATGTCGACGACGAACTGTGAGCGGCGATCGGCGGTTTCCGCGATATGCTAGGGCACGCTCGGCTGCTTTTTGTTTTTCGTGAATCGATTCTTTGTTATGTTCAAATATGCGAGTATATATACTGGAAGCCAACCCTAAGTGACCGTTGTGGGGCCCACAAGGAGAAGCCCTAGTCCCGGTCGAAACGGCGCACAACAAACTTGGTTCGGGCCAGCGAACGGGAAATTTGCCTAAGGCAAAATCGGCGAGAATCGTTGGTGATTCCCGTCGAATTTGCCTTAGCCGAATTCCAGTAGGGAACCTTGTCAACCGGAAAGAATTGGCGGGAATGCAAGGTGATTCTCGACGAATCGGCGAGAATCACTTGGTGATTCCTGTCGATTCTGCCTTAACGGAATTCTTGTAGGAGGACAGTCAACCGGATGAAGTCGGCGGGAATCACTGACTGATTCTCGACGATTCGGCGAGATTCATTAATGATTCCCGTCAAATTGGCGAGAATCACTTAGTGATTCCCGTCGATTATGACTTAGACGATTATTCTCTTCCTTCCTATGAACTTGGTCTTTGACCCATCTTTGCTCCTTCTTCTGCTATTGATCTGCCTTGACCCTGTACTTGAAAATAAGTACACTCCAATAGTGAGAGCACACATGAGTCAACACACTGATCTGCTCCACGAGGGATTACGTTGCGCAGACCCATGTATATTGACCCACTGCACCCTGACATTGGTGTGTACTTATCATGGAATAACTGCAAGCACAACTTGATAGAAATTATCAAATACATTGTCAATTCAACTTAGCTTGTCCAGGGGCTTCTTCAAATCAGGTACATTGTGGATACAATACCCAACAAGATGCGAGTGCTACTCGCCTCAAAAGAGTTGTGGGAGATAGTAGAAGAAGGCGTTGAGGTGCTTACCGCTGAAGCGGAGGCGGCATTTTCTAACGCACAGCGGACATCGTTGAGGGAGTCAAGGAAAAGAGATAAGAAGGCGTTATTCTTATTATACCAATGTATGGATAAGGCGACCTTCGAGAAGATCTCAGATGCGGAGACATCAAAGGAGGCATGGGAGATATTACAATGCTCCATGCAAGGAGTTGATAAGGCTAAGAAGGTGAAACTGCAATCCCTCCGAGCTCAATATGAAGTAACGAAGATGCAGAGTGCAGAGAAGGTTGGTGACTATGTGACTCATCTGCGGACGCTCACAAACGAGATGAAGAGTAATGGAGAGGTTACATATGACGTAAGCTTCATGGAGAAGCTCTTGCGATCTATATCTAAGAAGTTCCGACATGTGGTAGTGGAAATCGAGGAGTCGAATGATCTCACCATGATGGCGGTAGATGAACTTGTTGGCTTTCTACAAGCTCATGAGTTCTGACATTGACTAACGCACAGCGGAATCAGTTAAATTTTGGAGAGAGCTCAGGAAGAGGAGGAGGCCAGTGTGGCCGAGGCTACCAAGGAAGAGGTAGAGGGAGAAGAGGAGGAAGAGATCAAGGAAGGAACCAGTACAACTAGAGAGAGGCAGAGTAACCTCAATGTTGGAGGCAAGATGCATGAGGAAGAGGAAGAGGTAAAGGTAGAGGCCAAGGAAGAGGTTAAGGAAGAGGTAGAGGCGATATGTCCCAAATACAATGTTACAACTGTAATAAGTTTGGGCATATGAGCAATGATTGTTGGGCTCCAAGGAAGGGAGGAGAACCCAACCATTATGTTGAAGCAAGCAACACGGGTGGTGACCCAATGATGTTCCTAACCTACAGGGGAGATGAAGGTGGGAGGAACGAATTATGGTACCTGGATACAGGAGCTAGTAACCACATGTGTGGAGAGAAGGAACTGTTCACCAGCCTAGAGCCAAATGGTGGTGAGGTCAGTTTTGGAGACGCCTCGAAGATATTAGTGGAAGGAAGAGGAGTCATACCGGTCACCTTGAATGGGAAAGAGGTGCACCTCAATGACGTGTTTTATGTGCCGGGCTTGAAGAGTAACATCTTAAGCCTTGGGTAGTTGGTCGAGAAGGGTTACTGTGTTCAGCTGAAGGATGGCACGTTGGCCATGAAGGACTATGAAGGAAGGGAAGTAGTGAGGGTGAAGATGACAATGAATCATCTCTTCACGCTGAGGATGGATGCTAAGGAGACGGTGTGTCTCGCAAGGATGGAGGAAGAAGAGGAACATGGCTGTGGCACCACCGGATGGGCCATTTGGGGTTCACAGGCCTGAAGCTACTATCTCATTCAAACATGGTAGAAGGAATTCCTATGATCTCGCCTCCACAGAAGGTCTGTGAGGCATGTACCAAGGGGAAGAAAAAGAGGCAGATGTTTGAGGGTGGCAAGTCCCGAAGAGCAAAGAGGCAACTTGAACTAGTTCACTCGGACATAGCTGGTCCGTTTGAGACTACCTCAGTAGGTGGGAGCAAGTATTACATTACCTTCACCGATGACTTCAGTCAGAAGTGTTGGGTGTATTTCCTGAGAGAGAAGGCTGAGGCTCTTAACAAGTTCAAGGAGTTCAAGGCGATGGAAGAGAAGAAGAGTGGGCAACCACTGAAGGTGTTGAGGACAGATAGGGGTGGGGAGTACACCTCTAGGCTGTTTGATGAATTTTGCAAAGAATGGGGGATCTCTCATCAGCTGACGGCGGCATACTCACCTCAGCAGAATGGAGTAGCAGAGAGGAAGAACTTGACCATCATGAATATGGCAAGGAGCATGGTGAAAGGCAAAGGGTTGACAAAGAAGTTTTGGGTGGAGGCATTACAGGTGGCAGTGTACTTGCTAAACTGATGCCCAACAAAGAGTGTGAAGTTTTTGAACCCGTTTGAAGCCTGGAGTAGGTGGAAGCCGAGTGTGAAGCACTTGAGAGTCTTTGTATGTATGGCTTATGCTCATGTCCTAAACCAGAAAAGAAAGAAGCTGGATGACAGAAGCGATAAGTGCATCTTTGTGAGCTACGCTCCGGCGAGCAAAGCCTACAAGTTGTACAACCCGGTGACGGAGAGAGCTATCATCTCAAGGGATATAGTTTTTGAAGAAGGTAGCTGCTGGAGCTGGGATGAAGCGGTAAGGAGCATCAAGGGGATGCTCTTTGATGATGAAGAAGAAGAGGGTGGTCAGAAGGTAGAAGCTGAGATGGGTGGAGCTGAGCTACCATCACCACCTAGTGGAGAGTTAGGGGGAGCTCTCACCCCCTACTCGAGTGGAGCAAGTACTAGCGGAGGCAGATCTGGTGGATCTAGCACCAGTGGAAGCAAATATGATCGTCCTCAACCTCGGATAAGGAGGTTGGAGGAGATCTACGAGGAGACGGCACCAACTATTAACAATTTTTCTTTATATTGTCTCTTAGCTGATGTTGAGCCGTTCTCATACGAGGAAGCTGCAAAAGAAAAAACTTGGAGGAATGCTATGGATGTTGAGATAGCATCCATAAAGAAAAATGAAACTGGGAAGCTGGTGGATCCACCTGCAGACCACAAACCCCTCGGGGTGAAGTGGGTCTATAAGGTGAAGAAGAAAAAAGATGGAGGCGTGGAGAGGCATAAGGCGCGGCTAGTCGTGAAGGGCTACCGGCAAGTACAAGGAGTGGAATATGATGAAGTTTTCGCCCCAGTGGCGCGGATAGACACCATCCGATTGATCATTGCTCTAGTTGCTCATCATGGATGGAAGATCATACAGATGGATGTGGTATCCACCTACCTGAATGGCTACCTGGAAGAGGATGTGTACATCGAGCAGCCTCTATGATATGTGGTGAAGGGGCAGGAGAGGAAAGTATACAAGCTGGATAAGGCTTTGTACGGGCTAAAGCAAGGAGCTCGAGCCTGGAATGGAAGAATAAATGCTTACCTTCAGAAGCATGGCTACAGGAAGAACCCTCATGAGTATGCCTCTACACGAAGGTTGAGAAGAATGGTTACATGATGATCGTATGTCTATACGTAGACGATATGATCTTCACAGGCAACAACCCTTCGATGTACGAAGAGTTCAAGAGAATGATGAAGAAGGAGTTCGAGATGACGGACCTGGGAGAGCTCAACAACTTCTTGGGCGTGGAGGTGAAGCATAGTGAAGATGGGATCTTCATCTCACAGAAGAAGTATGCGGAGGAGATCCTGAATAAGTTCAGGATGGAGAACAACAAGCCTATCTCTACTCTTGCCGACCTAGGACTAAAGTTGAGCAAGGAGTCGAAGGAAGGAGCGGTAGACTCCACTTTATTCAAAAGCATGGTGGGGAGTCTACGGTACTTTACCTTCACCCAACCTGACATCATGTATGCAGTCAGGGTGGTAAGTAGGCACATGGAGGAACCAAAGGAGGATCACTTCACAGCTGCGAAGAGGATCCTGAGATATGTAAACGGGATAAGGGGTCATGGAATGAAGTACTCTACAGGCGAGGAGCTGGAGCTGGTAGGTTACTCGGTTAGTGACTACGACGGAGATGTGAACGATCGAAAAAGCACTTCCGGATATGCCTTCCATGTGGGAACGGGAGTGTTCTCATGAAGTTCAAAGAAACAGGCGATGATTGCCTTATCTTCATGCGAAGCAGAGTACATCGCGGCAGCGGCTTGTACATGCCAAGCTATTTGGCTAAGGAACCTCCTGCAGGAGTTGCACCATGAAGTGGATGGGCCTATGACCATGTTTGTTGACAACATGTCTGCCATCCAGCTCGCGAAGAACCCTGTGCTACATGGGCGTAGCAAACACATCGAGACGAGGTACCACTTCCTCCGTGAGCAGGTGGAGCTGAAGACGGTTGAAGTGGTGTATTGCCCTACCAGAGAGTAGGTCGCAGACATTTTCACTAAGCCATTGAAGGTGGAGACGTTCCTGAAGCTCAAAGACAAATTTGGCATGTGCTGCCAAGTTTGAGGGGGAGTTTGTTGGACTTTGACTTGGTTGACCGGGTCAACAAGTCTTAGGATTTATTTGAAGTTATTATTATGAGTTGCTTTGTATTTAATATTGGGAGATTGTAGTTGGTGAGTGGCATTTAATGTAGGGCCACTTGTCTATTTTTCATTGGTTAGACTAGCCTATATAAGGGCATGTATGTATTACTTTTAAAAGCTGCTGAATATGAGTTCTTTTCCTTCTCATTCTAGTTCCTGAGAGAAGAGATCAAAGCGCCGTAGCGCTAGTGTGTTTTTGCCGCCGCTGGAAGTTTTATCGGCCGGTCAGTTTTGACCGTGCGGATTGGCTAAGTCACCGACGAGTAGAGGGTCTCGCTAGGCAGTGTTGAACTCGCGTGTGAGTAGTCGGCAAGTAGGTTGAGTGGAGGGTTTCTCGCGCGGTAGCCCATCTCGCCTGAGTAGTTCTCGCCGGGTAGTTGTAAGCGCTCGGGTAGTGTGCTCACCGGTGGAGCTCTCGCAGAGAGGGGGTGATCTTGGCAAGCGAGTAGGTGGTGTCACGATGCAAGAAGGTAGAAAGTGAGTGTGTTCTCGTCGGGCTGATCCTGCCTGTTTGATCTCGCTACCCGGTCCTCTCGCAGGAGGCTACTCGCGCGGGTAGGGGCTGTTCTCGCCAGGTGTGGTCTCGTCGAACGGCGGTCAACGATATTTGTCGACCCTGCTTCAGTCGTCGAGTCATACTCGACGACTCTCATCGACTCAACCTCAGTCGTCGAGTCATACTCGACGACTCTCGTCGAAACAGCCTTAGTCGTCGACTATCCATTCTCAATGAACTTTCTTGGCAACGATTGCCTGACCCCATTCTGTGCGGCGATTGGTAACCCTTACCTACACAGTCGGTCTTCCAACTTCTCCACATGCTCTTATGTGCGACCCTGCAGGCTCATATCGTGTTGGAAGTGAGATTACATGTTTGACCACTTCTAGATCACCATGGTAACTCCAACAGTCTCCGACTTGATCTTGAAAGTATCAAACCAAAAACCTCACAAACAATGAGCGGCATCTAGCAATGCATCATTGCTCCCCAAGCAATAAGAGTTCATAACTCATAAGCCTTTATGACCAATGTACCAGTGTTGTCTTCGTCCTTTTATCCCTTACATCCGGAAAGAACTAGAGGCATGGATCGTGTCACCCTCATAATAGCTCAATCCAAGTTTCCTGATCTAGAACGGACTTCCAGAGAATGGTGAGTCCAATATCATATATTGACTCAACCAAGCATGACCATGCATTTCTCAGTCCAGTTCCATCAAGGGGCCCATGGATGCAACTCATGTCATATAGGAGGACAAATCCCATATCTGCTCACACACAAACACCCAAATGATTCGTAACGTTCCCAACAACCACCCTTATCATCAACCTTTCTCAAGGAAGACTTTAGATGGCATCAAAGCACGCTCTTCCTCACTTGATGAATGCTGCGACGTCAGGTCAAAGGACAACAACACCATTGCCAATAGAGACCTACTTGTGACACGATTAGATAACAATCCACAAAGTAGTCTCAGGATGGGTCTGTCCAGTACAACTTGTTCATTAACAAGTACCCACGTGATGACTTGATATCACAATATCATGACCTGTGAGAACTGGTCATCAGTCAACGCACGTGCTAGTCTTAAGGTATCATCATCACCCTTAGCTTCTATGATGATACAATGACCGGGGACCTTTTAAGAAAGAAGCTTCAAATAAATCATAGGATCTCACATTCAAGTCACGTACTTGATGTCCTATGGAAGCGAACACTCTAAGGGTATTTATTATGTTACAATTTAACTATCACATAGGAAAATCATAATAAAAGAACAAGCCATTAATTGTAAAAAAGAAACATCTAGGTACATAATTCATCAAATGAATAAACAATAAACAACCAACAGAATATATGTTTACATGCAACCCACAAGACTCTCACTAGAGTTGATCATTTAGGTATCGCATACCCATCGATCTAGTATGACCATCATGCTTTCTCTGCGCGAGAGGCTTTGTCAATGGATCCGCAATATTCTCCTCAGTCGGCACTCTGCAAATGTTCATATCTCCTCGTTCGACAATCTCACGAATAAGATGGAATCGCCGAAGTATGTGCTTGGAGCGCTGATGGGATCTAGGTTCCTTAGATTGTGCAATTTCACCATTGTTATCACAGTAGAGAACTACGGGACCAACAATGCTAGGAACTACATCAAGCTCGCCGATGAATTTCCTAATCCATACAGCCTCCTTCGCTGCGTTAGCTGCAGTGATATACTCGGCCTCTGTTGTAGAATCAACAACTGTCTCTTGCTTGGAACTCTTCCAGCTCACAGCTCCTCCATTAAGGCAAAACACAAACCCTGACTGAGACTTTGAATCGTCCCTATCAGTTTGGAAGCTAGCATCCGTGTAACCACTTACAACGAGCTCTTCCTCTCCACCATACACCAAGAACACATCCTTAGTCCTTCTCAAGTACTTTAGGATGTTCTTGACTGCAATTAAGTGACACTCACCAGGGTTTGACTGATACCTGCTAGTCATGCTCAAAGAAAAGGAGACATCGGGTCGAGTACATAACATTGCATACATGATTGATCCAATTGCCGAAGCATATGGAATCAACTTCATGCGGTCCTTGTCTTCACAAGATTTTGTACACTGGTCCTTTGAGAGATTCACACCATGAGACATGGGTAAAAATCCTTTCTTGGACTCAAGCATGTTGAACCGCTTCAACACCTTCTCAATGTATGTACTCTGGGTCAAACCCAGCAACTTCTTCGATCTATCTCTATAGATCTTAATACCGAGTATATAAGTCGCTTCACCCAAGTCCTTCATAGAAAAGCAGTTTCCTAAGTTGTTCTTAAAAACTTTTAGGGTAGGAATGTCATTCCCAATCAAAAGTATATCATCTACATACAATATCAGGAAGACAACAATGCTCCCATTGATTCGCTTGTAAACACAAGGCTCATCTTCATTCTTGATGAAACCAAACTCTTTGATTTTCTCATCAAAACGAAGATTCCAACTTCGAGAGGCCTGTTTCAGTCCATAGATGGACTTATTCAGCTTGCATATTTTAGTGGCTTTATTTGGGGATACAAAACCCTCGGGTTGTGTCATGTACACTTCCTCAAGGAGGTTTCCATTAAGAAAAGCCATTTTGACATCCATCTGCCAGATCTCGTAGTCATAATACGCAGCAATAGCAAGCAATATCCTTATGGACTTTAGTATGGCAATAGAGGAAAAGGTCTCATCATAGTCAATACCATAAATTTGCTTGAAACCCTTAGCCACCAGTCGCCCTTTGAATGTCTGTACATTCCCATCCATGTCGGACTTCTTCTTGAAGACCCATTTGCACCCTATGGGTCGTACCCCTTCAGGTGGTTCCACCAAGTTCCAAACTTGGTTTGCATACATGGAGTCCATCTCGGATTTCATAGCCTCAAGCCATTTGTCGGAGTCCGGTCCATTCATAGCCTCTTGGTAGGTTGTTGGTTCATCATCATGATCCATAAGCAACACATTACCTATTTGAAACATGAGAAATCCATATCTCTCAGGCTCAAACCACGGTCTACAAGATCTATATAGGACTTGTGTTTCTTGAGCAGGTTCTCTAGCTACAACATCTTGTAGTCCCGTCTCAGAATCCAATTCATGTTCATTCACTACTTGTGGTTCTTGAACTTCTTCAAGTTCTACCTTTTCAATCTTTCTTGATAAGAACTCTTTCTCCAAGAAGACGCCAGTCCTTGCGACAAACACTTTGCCCACGGACGGTAGGTAAAAGTAATACCCTTTCGTTTCCTTAGGATATTCCACCAGATAACATTTATCCGATTTGGGTTCCAGCTTATCAGGCATTTGATGTCGCACGTATGCCTCACAACCCCTAATTTTAAAGAACGACATACTAGGACGCTTCCCAGTCCATATCTCATATGGTGTCTTCAGAACCGTTTTCGTTGGAGCGCGATTCAGTGTCATTGCAGCAGTCTCTAAAGTAAAACCCCAGAAGGAAACATGCAAGTCTGCATGACTCATCATCGAACGTACCATGTCTAACAAAGTATGATTTCTCCTCTCAGACACACCATTATGCTGTGGTGTTCTAGGTGGAGTGAGCTGTGATACAATGCCACACTCTTTCAGATGATCACGGAACTCATGACTCAGGTATTCGCCACCTTGATCAGATCGGAGTGCTTTCACCCTTTTACCCAACTGGTTTTTTACTTCATTCTTGAACTCTTTGAACTTTTCAAAGGTCTCGGATTTTAACTTCATAAGATACACATATCCGTATCTACTGAAATCATCAGTAAATGTAACGAAGTAGAAATACCCATCTCTAACCATGGAGCTCATGGGTAAACATACATCATTATGTACAATACCCAAGAGATCCTTAGCCCTCTCAGTATAACCAGTGAAAGGGGCTTTAGTCATTTTGCCTAACAAAAAAGATTCGCATCGCTCAAATGATTCATAATCAAATGAGTCCAAAAGTCCATCTTTATGGAGCTTGGATATGCGCTTCTCATTTATATGTCCCAAAGGACAATGCCAGAGATATGTAGGGTTTGAGTCATTTTTTCTTAGTCTTTTATTATTTTCTACATTATAGATCTGATGGTCCAAGTTCAAAACATAAAGACCATTAAACAATTGGGCTACAACATAACAAACATCATTCTTAAATATAGAACAACAATTGTTCTTAATTATAAAAGAAAAACCAACCATGTCCAAGCATGAAATGGATATAATGTTTCTAGTTGTGGCCGGAACAAAATAACAATTATCAAGTTCTATTACAAGCCCACTGGGCAAAGAAAGACGGTAAACCCCTACGGCTACAGCAGCAACTCTTGATCCATTGCCGACACGCAGGTCCACCTCCCCTTTACTCAGCAATCTTCTCCTTCCCAGTTCCTGTACATTTGTACAAATGTGAGAACCACATCCGGTATCCAATACCCAAGATGAAGGAGCAGAAAGGTTTATCTCTATAACGTAAATATTTGAAGCGGAAGTCATACCTCCCTTCATTTTTTGCAGACCCTCAATATAAGAAGGACAGTTCCTCCTACAATGACCAGCCTTGCCACAGTGGTGGCATTTCCCTTCCTTCACCGTGCTCTTCTTTTTCATCAGTGCAGAAGACTTGGGCTCAAGATGTGACTTAGGTCCCACCTTTGTCTTCTTTAACCCCTTGGCCTTGCCCTTGCCCTTATGCACCATCAGTATGGGACTGGCAGGCTTGGCCTTCTTCATATTGATTTCAGCAGTTCTCAACATGCCTAGGAGTTCGGGCAGTGTCTTGTCTATTTCATTCATGTTGTAGTTCAAGACAAACTGCTCGTAACTGTCCGACAACGATTCTAGGATAAGATCTGTGGCCAACTCTTGACCCAGAGGAAAACCCAGTCTCTCAAGGTTCTCTATATACCCAATCATCTTGAGTACGTGAGTCCCTACTGAGTCTCGAACTCTCATCTTGCACTGAAACAATGCTTTTGTGACGTCAAACCTCTCTTGACGAGCCTGCCCTTGAAACATTTTCTTGAGATGCTCGTCAATCTCCTTGAACCCCATGTTCTCATGTTGCTTCTGAAGCTCAGAGTTCATGGTGGCAAGCATAAGGCATTCGACGTCTAAAGCGTCATCAGTATACTTCTTATAAGTATCTTTATCAGCACGGGAAGAATTCCCGGTCGGCACCTCGGGGGCTTCTTCTTCCAAGACATAGAGCTTTCGCTCTTGCCTGAGAACAATTCTCAGGTTCCTATACCAGTCCATGTAATTAGTCTCACTGAGCTTATCCTTCTCAAGGATGGCTCTTAGAGACAGAGTGGAGTGCGAACCACTTGCCATAGAATTCTACAAGAATTTATGCAGAATAAATCAGTACCAAAATTTAAAAATACAATTATTTTCTTAATTTGGACTTCAATTAGAACTCCCACTATTTTATTCGAAATAATAGCCCTCACTATAAATTCGGAGAGTTCATGCCAGCTACTCTCTTAGTAGACAAGATCCGTATTTCTCCAACACAATGAGTTAGCTTTGGCTTTCCTCTAACGATGTGGCTATTTAGGTAGGCAACGCTTGCCAATTGCATCCTCATGCAATTCTTGTATGGTTGGTGAATAACTCCTTATTCGCATCCATCATATGGTGCATGCCAACCCAATGCCTCTAGGCACTCAACCTTTGAGGTCACCTAGTTAAGCTTGACCCGATGTCGATAGTGGGATATCACAATTATCCACTCGCACCCTTACCAAGATAGATTAATGCACCTTGCTTTGGCAAGCCCACACTTCATCGATCGAGGCAGGAAGAGTGTCATCCATCGGAAGGCATCCGAACACTTAATATTAGATTAAGGGATTTTGATTATAGGTTAACAATTAACCATGATCAACTTTTGATCATTGTGCACATCCAAAGAAGAACACTTTCTAAAACCACATGCATCCCTTATGTGCACAACCTGACATTATCAACATTTGATAGAAAGGAAGGGCTAAATCTTAACATCCGGACACTTCCAAATCTTCAGATTTACATGCATTGGACAAGCGACAAAGGAAACTCAACTTAAAGCAGTAGACAAGCTCATCTCTCCTTGTTGGATTCAAAATCCAAAACAAAATCGAGGGATGGTTACTGCTAAGGAGACAGTAATTCCTAACGATTAGAAATTACCACAATATTCCAGACGTTCCCGGCAGGGTGCCAAGATTAAATCTAGACATTTAGAACACTTATAAATCCCTAGGTTTACACGTACTAGAATAACCTAACTTCCAATACAACAATCATGGCTGAAACCTCCCTCTGATACCACTGTTGGGTTATTCTATGGAGGTTGGCACAACACTTGTGCACGCAGCGGAAGGAATAAAACCAGAACAATCCAAAGAGAAATGGATCGGGCCATGAATGTTGAATCAAGAAGTTATCAAAATAACAAGGCAAAATTACCTCTTCGGTGTTGAGTCACAACTCAACAAAGATGCTCCAAGATCTGAGTCCTGTCGGTGGGGAGTTTCATGTAGAATAATGTCTACGTTTCTACAGAAATCCACACGAGCGGGAGAACACCTAGCTTCGTCGCACAAAAGGTCGGGAAGGAGATCGATCACACCTTGCGATTCTACGGACTGCTAGGTCCGCGCAAGGAAAGGCAATACCGACGACGATCGTCGGAGAGGAGGAGGTCGGCGGAGCAAACACGGCGGCGGAACACTTCCGTCCGGCGGGGTTCGGGATTCAGCGAATCGGAAGAATGGCGGAATGCTTCCGTCGGGTTCTCTTCGGCCGCAGCAAAAATCGCACGCTCTTTCCCAAAACCCTAAGTCCCTATTTATACAAAAAAGTATAAACAGACCTAAAAGCATCGTTATTCGCAGACCACACAGTGTAGGGTCATCGAATCGTTCGGCGAGAAACAAATGATGGATTCGGCGAGAATCACCCGCAAAATCGTCGACAATCAGGGACAACTCTCGACGAATGGCCTTAGTCGTCGAGTCATACTCGATGACTCTCGACGATTCTCGTCGATCGGTGATCGACGACAATCGTCGAACCCCGGTCGATATTCGTCGACCCGCGTTCGACGACAATCGTCGAACGGCGGTCGACGATATTCGTCGACCCGCGTTCGACAACAATCGTCGAACGGCGGTCGACGACAATCGTCGAACGGCGGTCGACGATATTCGTCGATCGGCGGTCGATGATATTTGTCGACCCGCGTTCGACGATAATCGTCGAACAGCGGTCGATGATATTCGTTGACCCTGCTTCAGTCGTCGAGTCATACTCGACGACTCTCATCGACTCAGCCTTAGTCGTCGAGTCATACTCGATGACTCTCGCCAAAACAGCCTTAGTCGTCTACTATCCATTCTCAATGAACTTTCTTGGCAACGATTTTCTGACCCCATTCTGTGCGGTGATTGGTAACCCTTACCAACACAGTCGGTCTTCCAACTTCTCCACATGCTCTTATGTGCGACCCTGCAGGCCCATATCATGTTGGCAGTGAGATTACATGTTTGACCACTTCTAGATCACCATGGTAACTCCAACTTCCTCTTCCTCCAAACTCCTTGCTCTCCCTTCTCTCTAAGTTTTAGAAAGAGAATGGCTAAGTGAAAGTGGAGGTTTAAACCCCCAATTGTTGGGTATTGTATCCACAATGTACCTGATTTGAAGAAGCCCCTGGGCCAGCTAAGGTGAATTGACATTGTATTTGATCATTTGTCTTCAAGTTGTGTTTGCAGTTATTTCACGCTAAGTACACACCAATGTCAGGGTGCAGTAGGTCAATATACACGGGTCTGCGCAACGTAATCCCTCGTTGAGCAGATCAGTGTGTTGGCTTACGTGTACTCTCTCTATTGGGGTGTACTTACTTTCAAGTACAGGGCAGTGATAGATCAAGAGCTGACAAGGAGCAAGAATGGGTCAAAGACCAGCTCACGGGAAGATAGACGAAAATTCGTCTAAGTATGATTCGACGAGAATCACTAAGTGATTCTCGCCGATTCGACGAGAATCACTAGTGATTCTCGCCGAATCGTCGAGAATTTCTAGCCGATTCTCGCCGAATCGTCGAGAATCACTAGCCGATTCTCGCCGAATGCTTCCGGCTGTCTACGTGCCGTCCAGAATTCTGCTAAGGCAGAATCGGCGAGAATCACTAAAGTGATTCTCGCCGAATCGGCGAGAATGACTTTGCATTCTCGCCGATTCGTCGAGAATGAATAACTGATTCTCGCCGACCTTCACCGGATGGCTTGCTCTCTGGCTAAATTGCTTTCAAGGAAAATTCGACGAGAATCATAAGTGATTCTCGCCGATTCGTCGAGAATCACCATTATTCTCGCCGAATTTGCCTTAGGAGAATTTCTGCGGCTCGCTGGATTGGACCAAGTATACACGCGCTGTTTTGAACCGGACTTAGGGTTTCTACTGGTAGGGCCCACAACGGTCATAATGTATGACCTACTGTATAAATACTGTTGTATTTCGAACATTACGAACAATCAATACCGAGAACAAGAAACAGGCCGCCATCATGACCTAAAGCATCGCTGATTTCTTTCCGCCGCCGTCGCCGCTCGGAACACCATCGCTGCTCGGGAGAAAGTAACCGCCGCTGATCTTGGATTCATCTTGATCTTCCGGTGACAGAAGCTTAGTCAAGCAATGCGTCTCACGTGTCTATCTTGAGATCCTTTGTCTCTTGGTTTGTAGATCGGTAATACCTTCCCTTTCCGAATCGATTGAGACGATCGATCCAAGTGTGATCGTTGGTAGACCTTGCTAGCTTTGCTACGAAGGTTGGATCTACAAAGCTCTCCGCCTCAAACCTTGCTGCCGCCGATCCCGAAAGCTCCGCCGCCGCACTTCTTGCCGTCGCCGATTTCGGGGAGATCCTCTCTAAGTGAGCGCTTAGGCCGTGTACTTTTCGTCTTCTTCAAGAACGCGTCATCGAACGAAGAGAGACACCTAGCGCTCCATAAGTAGTTTGTATTTTATACATTCCATTTTTACTTTTGTTGTAAAGGAACGTTGGTTCCTCTTTGTAAGGGTTGGGTGCAACCCGTGGTGGAGGAGTGGTGACTCCTTCGGTTGAAAGGGTTCCTTCCAATAGTATGAGGATTGGATTTCAATACGGTTGGTGAAGTGACCGAGTCGTCCCGTGTTGGGAGATAGGTCGAAGGGGGAAAGTGGACGTACCCAAATCGAGGAACCACTGTACCTGCCTGTGTCTTTCTGTGCTTTGTTTGTTTTCTTTTATTGTGCAGGTAAAATTCTAATTCTGCAAAAAGACTGCACATCACCTATTCCCCCCCCCCTAGGTGAAGATAGTTGACACTAGTGTGACTTTCAAGTGGTATCAGAGGGAGGTTGCTCATCAAAAAGGTTAACACCTTGAGTAAGTTCCTGCCACTAGTGTCAAGAAGAAGGCAGATATCTACTATGGACGGACTCAAGTACTCAGGCAAGATCCCAGTGTGCACCATGCTAAACTTTCCTATCTGGAAGGAAAGGATTAGATTTTACATGGAAGCAGTCGACCCTCGACTCTTCATGATCGTGGAGGAGGGACCTTATATTCCCACTAAGGCCTCCACCATTGATCCTACCAAAATGGTGCCAAAGAAGCTTTCTGAAATGGACAAGGACGAGATGGTGCTGGTCGGACTTGACAAGAAGGCACAAAACATACTAATCAGCGCAGTCGATGACTCGATGATGCAGAACTTCTGCAACTACAGGACAGCCAAGGATATCTGGCACAGCCTGATTATTCTGATGGAGGGCATAGATAAAGTGAGGGATGATCGGAGATCCCTCCTGAACCAGAAATATGAGGCCTTCAGGCAAGGGTCCAAGGAAGAGA
Source organism: Platanthera zijinensis (assembly GCA_039513925.1). Lineage (NCBI taxonomy): Eukaryota > Viridiplantae > Streptophyta > Magnoliopsida > Asparagales > Orchidaceae > Platanthera > Platanthera zijinensis. Next base: position 153,042,429 of record CM077090.1, on the reverse strand, counting down.
TCGGAGTTACCTTCGAGAATTTCCTCAAGATCGTCAATGCTCTCAAGGGATATGGAAGAGTGTTCACTGATGGTGAACTTAATGATAAATTCCTTAGGTCCCTTACTAAGGAATGGGACACAAAGATCTGCGCCATCCGAGAGTTTGGCAGATTAGCAGAAACTGATCCTCAGATACTCTTTGGGAAGCTCATGTCCTATGAGCTCCAGTTGAACACGAGGAAAGCAGAAGAAGAAGCAGAGAAAGCCGCAGCCAAGGAAAAGACTGTGGCCCTAAAAGCCACTCACTCCAGGAAGGGCAAGGGTGCGGCTTCATCCCGTGCGGGGAAAAAGGATGAGGAGGAAGACTCCGAGCCATGCTCCTCTGGCTCATAGTTGTCTGAGGAAGATTTCTCCCTCATCACCCGAGAATTCAAGAAGTTCCTCAAGTTGAGGAATCAAAGAAAGAGAGACGGCTCCTCCTCAAGGCTTCAGAAGAAGAACTATTCTTCTGACAGGTATGCATCTAAACTGAACAAACATCGCCCTGCTGACATCATTTGTTTTGGATGCAATAAGCCAGGACACGTCGTGGCTGACTGCCAACAAGGCAGGAAAGATAAGGGGAAGGGAGAGGAGCACAGGTCCTCTAGAGATAAAAAGAAGGAGAGAAGCTACATTGCAAAGAAGCCAAAGACACTGAGTGAATCTGATTCCTCAGACTCCAGTGATGATGAGGAAGCCTAATTTGGGCTGGTGGGTCGCTCTGACTCAGAAGGAGAATGCCCCCCATTCACTGGGAAGGTAAAGGCTCGTACCCCCCTCTCTGACTCTGACTATGAGTCTCCTAATGATGATCTTGAGGACAACCCATCTGCCCGAGAAGCTGAGCTCCTCGAAAAGTATGAGCTTCTGCTTAACACCTTCGAGGAATGCCGCAAGAGATTGAGGGCTCAGAAAAAAGAATTCAAATTCCTTAAGGTCGAGGGTGTCTCCCTAAGGGAAGAGATCACTATCTTGATTTCTCTCCGATAGGAGCACCTGGACCTGATCTCTAAGCACTCAGAGTCTCTAAGTCTCCTTAACCTTAAACAGGAATAAATCAATAAGTTTGAAGAACAACTTGCGGTAGAAAAGAAGATTGTCCAAAGCTTCTTTATGCCAAAGACTGTTCTTCCACTGGTTGATACCTTCTCTGCTCAGGCTAAGGGGGCTGGCTTGGGGAATGTGGGTATGCCTGGTAAATCATCCAGGAGAAACAAAAAGTAGAGGAAAAATAAGGCTGCTAAGAAGGCCTCTGCTGCAGAAAAGGGAAAGGCACCACTCAACCCTGTTGTATTCAGGAAGCCTGGCTTTCCCTGCAATGAAGAAGACTTTGAGTCAACCTATGGCCACTTCTTCCGACCCTCGGTTGAAAAGCCCAAGATCCGGTATGATGGTTGGGTCTTCCCCCACAACTTTGGTGAGAGTGTATTCAAGGCACCTTATGAGGAAATCCAAGTGGAGGATTATGACCACTTCTCTAGCGGCCATAATAGGAAGCAGACACCAAAAGCCAAGCCTGTTATACTGAAGGAACAGGAGGTGAAGAAATCATGTGACTGTTGTCATCATGATGGCTCCACCTCCAGATCCAAGGCCCCGGCTGGACCCACCGTTCCCAGGGTGAAGCAGGAGCCTAGGAAAAGGTACAACAGATTTGACTGTTGGTGCTGTGGCAAAGTTGGTCACTTTGCCGTGGATTGCTGGTTTAATCCGAGATATAACGAGACTCCTCATGTTAGCAATGCGATACCGACCACTCGTAGGGTTAACCATCCGAGGGGGAGTATGCTAACAAGGAATCTAGGACCCAAGTTCGATTGGGTTCCTAAGGGAAACTGATTCTGTTTTGCAGGTATGTCCAAAGGCCACCAAAACTCCTATATGATACTTGGACATTGGATGCTCCCAGCATATGACTGGGACAAGAAGCCTGCTGCGTGATTACTCTCCAGTCGAAAATGGACCCAAAGTCATCTTTGGAGGATCAGATCGAGGAGTCACCAGAGGTTATAGTATGATTTCCAATGGTATAGTCTTTATCACCAATGTGGCTTATGTTGAAGGGTTAAATCATAACCTGATCAGTGTAAGTCAGTTGTGTGATAAAGGTTATGACGTTAAGTTCTGCAAGGATAAATGCCTGATAATATCGTGTGCCTCTTCGGAGACGGTATTAACATGCATTAGGAGCAGAAACATCTTCTATTTAGATTTTCTTAGTTTAGATTCATCTACCCCCGTGTTCCTAGTAGCAACAGGCAGTGCATCTCTTTGTGAACAATGGCACAAGAGATTGGCACATATTAATTTCAAGACAATTAGTATGCTGTTTTCTAAAAACTTAGTAAGGGATGCTCCCATCATTAAGTGCATCAAAGATAGCCCCTGTCCTGCATGCCAGAATGACAAATAGACTCGGGCTACCTTTAAGGGCATTGCAGACAAAGACTCCTCCAGATGTCTTTATCTTCTGCATATGGACTTGTTTGGTCCAATGTAAGTTCATTGCTTGGGAGGAAAGTCTTATACACTAGTGATTATTGACGATCACTCTCGATTTACTTGGGTGTTCTTCTTAAAACCCAAGTCTGATACGTTTGACATCTTCACTAGTTTTGTCAAGCAAATTCAGAACGAACTTAACTGCTCGGTGGTCAAAATCAGAAGTGACCATGGAACAGAGTTCGAGTCTGGTGCTATGACAGAATTCTGTGAAGAACTTGGTATCTTTCATGAGTTTTCCTCCCTACGCACTCCTCAGCAAAATGGAGTTGCGGTGAGGAGAAATAGAACACTCATTGAAGCTTGCACGACAATGTTGAATGACGCTTCTCTCCCAGAATACTTATGGGCAGAGGCTGTCAACACAACTTGTCATGTACAAAACCGGGCCTTGATCAACAAGAGCCATCGTAAGACGCCTTATGAGCTACTGAAAGGCAGGAAACCAACCATGTCCTATTTTAGGATCTTTGGCTGTAGATGCTATGTACTAAATAACGGGAAGTACCCGCGTACTAAGTTTGGTGAAAAATGCTTCGAAGGCATATTTATGGGCTATAGTATCCATAGCCGGGCATATAGGGTTATCAATAAGAAAATCCTAGTGGTAGAGGAATCCATAAATGTGATATTTGATGAAGGAAGCTTGCTTAACTGCAATGCTTCCAGTGGTCTTCTTGAAGATGCAAGTACAAGAATTGAACAGCTTAGTCTCGATGAGACCGCTAAAGATGCAACTCCCAAGTACGTCAAAGTCTCCACCACAACACCTATCGGAGATGATGACGGTTAGGATGGAGTTGTCCTCCCTGAAGAGGAAGGAGCCCCAGAAAATGTTAGAGCTCTAGATGCCAGACTGTTAGAGCTTCGTCACGTGAGGGATCATCCCAGAAATCAAATCATCGGAGATCCCTGTGACGGTGTCAGAACTCACCGAGGTACAATTAACAAGATTCTGCATTTTAGCTTTCTGTCACAGGTTGAGCCAAAGAAGTTCGACGAAGCGAACAAGGATGCATCTTGGATCTTGGCCATGCAAGATGAACTGCATCAATTTGAACGATGCAACGTCTGGACGCTGGTTCCCAGACCAAAGGGGCAGAACGTGATTAGCACAAAGTGGATCTTCAGAAACAAACTGGATGAACACAGTGTTATCATCAAAAACAAGGCCAGGCTGGTGGCTCAAGGATACAGACAGGAGGAGGGGATTGACTTCGACCAGACCTTTGCACCAGTGGCAAGGCTCGAGGCGATCAGATTGTTCCTGGCATATGCTTCGCACAAAGGATTCACTGTCTATCAGATGGACGTGAAATCGACATTCTTAAATGGAAACCTGAAAGAGGAAGTATATGTCGCACAACCCCCAAGTTTTGTTAATCCGACTTATCCCAATCATGTATATTTTCTTAATAAAGCTTTATATGGCTTAAAACAAGCTCCTCGAGCTTGGTATAAGACTATGTCTAGCTTTCTTCTTGAGAACAAGTTCTCTAGAGGAAAAATAGATAAGACATTGTTTCTTAGGGAAGTCAAAGACAAGATTTTGCTGGTGCAAATCTATGTCGATGACATAATATTCGGGTCAACGGATAACAACCTTTGCACGAAGTTTTCCAAACTTATGCAAGGGAAGTTTGAAATGATTAGTATGAGAGAGCTGAAGTATTTCTTGGGACTGCAAGTGAAACAGTCTGAGGATGGGATTTTCATCTCTCAGACGAAGTTCACAAATGAACTCCTCAAGAAATTCGGAATGGAGAGTATAACCTCTACGAGGACTCCAATGGGATCCACTGTGTCATTGGACAAGGATGAGAAAGGGAAACCTTTTGATGAAACCAAGTACAGAAGCATCATTGGATCCCCGCTCTACCTTACTGTAAGTAGACCGGATATTATGTTCTCCACATGCGTTTGTGCATGATATCAGGTGAATACTAAGGAATCTCACTATGTTGCTGCAAAGCGAATTCTTAGATACCTTAAGGGTACACCTAATCTTGGCTTGTGGTACCCGAGAAACAATGATGTCGAGCTAATAGGCTTTTCAGATGCTGATTTTGCAGGAAGCAGGGATGATAGGAAAAGCACTTCCGAGACGTGTCAATTCCTCGGAAGAAGGCTTATATCATGGAATGGTAAGAAGCAGAATTGTGTTGCAACCTCCACAGCTGAATCTGAGTACATCTAAGCAGGCAGCTGTTGCGCACATCTTCTATGGATCAGAAATCAGCTAGCAGACTATGACCTTAAGTTCAAAGAAGTACCAATGTACTGTGACTCCTCAAGTGCTATAGCCATTGCGAACAATCCCGTATCGCACAGCAGGATGAAGCATATTGAAGTGCGCTACCACTTCATTCGGGAGCATGTGGAAAATAAGGACATCTCTCTCTGCTATGTCCCCACGGATAAGCAGATTGCAGATATTTTTACAAAGCCCCTAGACGAAGCCAAGTTCAGTCTCTTCAAAACTGAACTGGGTATGCTAAACCTTGAGGAATGAAGAATACAGAGGCTCCCGGCTCTTGGATCAAGGGGGAGCATCCGCAAGAAACTCAAGAGTAAGCACAGATGCAAGAACTGAGGGGGAGCATTGTGGCAAGTGCTAAAGTCCCAGATTTGTAGAAGCCGAAAAGGGGGAGATTACCCTCTCGGCTAAGGTGCTAAGGTGCTCACGCAAAGTATGCTCCAAATGCTCTAAAGGTAATGGTATGGAAATTCATTCTCAACTGATTATTCAGTTTATGTTTTTCTTCCATCCGTTATATTCACCTTAGCTTGTAGGGTTTAGGCTTCTTCAAATAGGGGGAGATTGTTGGGTATTGTATCCACAATATACCTGATTTGAAGAAGCCCCTGGACCAGCTAAGGTGAATTGACATTGTATTTGATCATTTGTCTTCAAGTTGTGCTTGCAGTTATTTCACGCTAAGTACACACCAATGTTAGGGTGCAGTAGGTCAATATATAGGGGTCTGCGCAACGTAATCCCTCGTTGATCAGATCAGTGTGTTGGCTTACGTGTACTCTCTCTATTGGGGTGTACTTACTTTCAAGTACAGGGCAGTGATAGATCAAGAGCTGACAAGGAGCAAGAATGGGTCAAAGACCAGCTCACGGGAAGATAGACGAAAATTCGTCTAAGTAAGATGTTGGAACCTTAGGTTCTGATTTGGGTTAGGATCACTATTAGGGTGATTAGTTTGAACAAAAATGTATAGTCTAAGGGTCATAGGTTTTTCCAGACATACCTCAGAAAGAATTCCAGAAGAAGTGCAGAAGAAGTCCAGAGATAGTCGAACGGCGCTCTACTATTGCAGTCCAGAGATAGTCGAACGGCGCTCTACTATTGCAGTCCAGAGATAGTAGAACAGCGCTCTACTATTGCAGTCCAGAGATAGTCGAACGGCGCTCTACTATTGCAGTCCAGAGATAGTCGAACGGCGCTCTACTATTGCAGTCCAGAGATAGTCGAACAGCGCTCTACTATTGCAGTCCAGAGATAGTCGAACGGCGCTCTACTATTTCTGTGCAGATTTTCAGGAAGCTTTAAGAAGGCTATTTTTGGCGTTTTCCTGTGCGGCTTTTCAGAAAGACTTTATTACAGCTGGCAAAGTTATTTCAGGCTTATTTTAAGGGACTTACAGCTAATATATTTAATGCAATATTCTTATGAATATAGCCATTGAGGCTGCATTAAATATAATCTTTCTGGGGAAAAGTAATTCAGCCAGATAAAGACAAAGATAAAAAGAAAGATTAGAGAGAGAAAAAGTGAGAAGACTTTTTCTCTTACAAATAAAGGATCTCTCTCTCTCTCTCTGATATACATTAACAGAAAAGAAAGCTCGACACTCTCAGGATACAGGCAGAAGAAAGAAAGCTTCATCTTCTTCTTCTGCTCCAAGCTTCAAAGAGACAATTATTCATATCTGTCTAAGGAAGCTTGCTGAAGCTCAACATCAGTTGAAGGCCTACACCCTGAAGCAAAGACTCCCAGCATTCCTGAACCATTTCATATTCTCAGGGGGAGCTTTGACATCAACAACAATCCACTAGTCTTCTCTCAGTTGATTTGAGAACAGAGAAGAACATCATCAACTTCTAGTTTTATAAACTGTGTACAGGGTTATTACTCCCTTCAAAAGTAAACCCCTTTGGTGGCAGGGCACCTGATCAAAAACCTGTGTTGGTTTTTAGACACCTGATCAAAAGTCTAAAGGGTCTCTAGATCTACCTGCAACAGATCTTGTTGGTGGCAGGGCACCTGATCAAAAACCTGAGTGGATTCCTACCAGGGTGGTAGAAGAGTGGACGTACCTATTGAGAGGGAACCACTGTAGCTCCTTGTGTCGTCTGGTTTGCTTGCTCTGTTTCTTTCTTTGTGCTATGCTATGTTATTTGTTTTAATTTTTAATTTTCCGCATTAACTCTTCCTAAAGAAAATATAAGATCTTCCCTCACTTTCAATTGGTATCAGAGGGAGGTTGGTTGCTCATACAGGCTAACACCTGAACCAAAAGATCCTTGATAGATCTTATTGTTCTTAAGAGTTTTTCATGGCACAAAATGAAGAATGGTCAAGCACTGGACCTCCTAAGTGCAATCTGGACAAGCTTGCACTATGGAAGACAAGGATTAGGCTTTTTATGAACTCTATTGATGAAGCCATTTATAATTCTATTTTGTCAGGTCCCTTTACACCATCTGCAGCTACAGAAGCTCAAAAACAGCTTAAGATGGCTGATGCACAAGCAATGAACATTCTTGCAGAATCAATGTCTGATGACATTTTTCAAGAGATTGCTGAATGTTCATCTGCAAAGGAAATTTGGGACTCTCTCTCAGTAATGGCTGCTGGATCAACAAAAGAAAGAACATCAAATGCCGATTCCTGGAGTAACTCTGAAGCTTCATCTTGCACAACTGAGGATGAAGAAGAAGCAAGAGTAAGAGAATTTTGTCTAATGGCAATAGATGCATCTTGCAAAAGGTATGATGAAGATAAAGAATCTGAATCAGATGATGATGAAGATCAGGTTATCTCTACCCTTGACTTTTCATCAGAAGAACTTAAAACAGATTTTAAATTATTATGTAAAGATCTGATTCAATCTAAGAAGGAAATTAAACTTCTTAGAGAGAAAGTAAATAAACTTTCTTCTAAAAACATAAAATTCAATAAAGATTTAGAAATTGCTTTAAATCATATAGCCTCATTAAAATCAGTTAAAGATTTTCAGAAAATCTGTGTTCAACATAATTCGTCGAGCTCAGGTCGACGAAAATACTATTCGTTGAGATCAGATTTTCATAGCAAAGATTTTAAATCATTTTATAATCAAAAATTTAAAAATCCTTATACCCAGTGGTTCATCCCTTCTAGGAAACTTCATCCACTTGGCTATAAAGATTTCCCTGAATATTACTTTACTTCAAATTATTATTGTGAAAGAAAATTAAGACCCAAGGCAAATCTGGGTCCAGAATTCCTAACATCTCCTTTCAGGAAAATTGTTCAGAAGGCTACAACTATAGGGGGAGATTATCAGAATCTCAGAATGAAAATGAACAGAAGTGCAGCTGTCACTTTATTAGATTCTATGTAGCTGTCCCTTAGTTTCTGTTTGTATTTCTTTTATTTTGAATCCCTTTTTAACAAAGCACCCATGTACATCTGCTATCATATTATAATTCAGGCAGATCTTTTTGCTTTGTATTTTGTTTTTATGTAAATAGTATCCTCACCCAAATAGGGGGAGATTGTTGGAACCTTAGGTTCTGATTTGGGTTAGGATCACTATTAGGGTGATTAGTTTGACCAAAAATGTATAGTCTAAGGGTCATAGGTTTTTCCAGACATACCTCAGAAAGAATTCCAGAAGAAGTGCAGAAGAAGTCCAGAGATAGTCGAACGGCGCTCTACTATTGCAGTCCAGAGATAGTCGAACGGCGCTCTACTATTGCAGTCCAGAGATAGTAGAACAGCGCTCTACTATTGCAGTCTAGAGATAGTAGAACGGCGCTCTAATATTGCAGTCCAGAGATAGTCGAACGGCGCTCTACTATTGCAGTCCAGAGATAGTCTAACGGCGCTCTACTATTGCAGTCCAGAGATAGTCGAACGGCGCTCTACTATTTCTGTGCAGATTTTCAGGAAGCTTTAAGAAGGCTATTTTTGGCGTTTTCCTGTGCGGCTTTTCAGAAAGACTTTATTACAGCTGGCAAAGTTATTTCAGGCTTATTTTAAGGGACTTACAGCTAATATATTTAATGCAATATTCTTATGAATATAGCCGTTGAGGCTGCATTAAATATAATCTTTCTGGGGAAAAGTAATTCAGCCAGATAAAGACAAAGATAAAAAGAAAGATTAGAGAGAGAAAAAGTGAGAAGACTTTTTCTCTTACAAATAAAGGATCTCTCTCTCTCTCTCTAATATACATTAACAGAAAAGAAAGCTCGACACTCTCAGGATACAGGCAGAAGAAAGAAAGCTTCATCTTCTTCTTCTGCTCCAAGCTTCAAAGAGACAATTATTCATATCTGTCTAAGGAAGCTTGCTGAAGCTCAACATCAGTTGAAGGCCTACACCCTGAAGCAAAGACTCCCAGCATTCCTGAACCATTTCATATTCTCAGGGGGAGCTTTGACATCAACAACAATCCACTATTCTTCTCTCAGTTGATTTGAGAACAGAGAAGAACATCATCAACTTCTAGTTTTATAAACTGTGTACAGGGTTATTAATCCCTTCAAAAGTAAACCCCTTTGGTGGCAGGGCACCTGATCAAAAACCTGTGTTGGTTTTTAGACACCTGATCAAAAGTCTAAAGGGTCTCTAGATCTACCTGCAGCAGATCTTGTTGGTGGCAGGGCACCTGATCAAAAACCTGAGTGGATTCCTACCAGGGTGGTAGAAGAGTGGACATACCTATTGAGAGGGAACCACTGTAGCTCCTTGTGTCGTCTGGTTTGCTTGCTCTGTTTCTTTCTTTGTGCTATGCTCTGTTATTTGTTTTAATTTTTAATTTTCCGCATTAACTCTTCCTAAAGAAAATATAAGATCTTCCCTCACTTTCATAAGATTCGACGAGAATCACTAAGTGATTCTCGCCGATTCGACTAGTGATTCTTGCCGAATCATCGAGAATCACTAGCCGATTCTCGCCGAATGCTTCCGACTGTCTAGGCGCCGTCCAGAATTCTGCTAAGGCAGAATCGGAAAGAATGACTTTGCATTCTCTACGATTCATCGAGAATGAATAACTTATTCTCGCCGACCTTCACCGGATGGCTTGCTCTCTGGCTAAATTGCTTCCAAGGAAAATTCGACGAGAATCATAAGTGATTCTCGCCGATTCGTCGAGAATCACAATTATTCTCGCCGAACTTACCTTAGGCGAATTTCTGTGGCTCGCTGGACCGGACCAAGTATACACGCGATGTTTTGAATCGGACTTAGGGTTTCTGCTGGTAGGGCCCACAACGGTCATAATGTATGACCTACTGTATAAATACTGTTGTATTTCGAACATTACGAAAAATCAATACCGAGAACAAGAAACAGGCCGCCATCATGACCTAAAGCATCGCTGATTTCTTTCCGCCGTCGTCGCTGCTCGGAACACCGTTGCCGCTCGGGAGAAAGTCACCGCCGCTGATCTTGGATTCATCTTGATCTCCCGGTGACAGAAGCTTAGTCAAGCAACGCATCTCACGTGTCTATCTTGAGATCCTTTGTCTCTTGGTGTGTTGATCGGGAATACCTTCCCTTTCCGAATCGATTGAGACGATCGATCCAAGTGTGATCGTTGGTAGACCTTGCTAGCTTTGCTACGAAGGATGGATCTACAAAGCTCGCCGCCGCAAACCTTGCCGCCGCCGATCCCGAAAGCTCCGCCGCCGTACTTCTTGCCGCCGCCGATTTCGGGGAGATCCTCTCTAAGTGAGCGCTTAGGTCGTGTACTCTTCGTCTTCTTCAAGAATGCGTCATCAAACGAAGAGAGACACCTAGTGCTTTATAAGTAGTTTGTATTTTATACATTCCATTTTTACTTTTGTTGTAAAGGAACGTTGGTTCCTCTTTGTAAGGGTTGGGTGCAACCCGTGGTGGAGGAGTGGTGACTCCTTCGGTTGGAAGGGTTCCTTCCAATAGTGTGAGGATTGGATTTCAATCCGGTTGGTGAAGTGACCGAGTCGTCCCGTGTTGGGAGATAGGTCGAAGGGGGAAAGTGGACGTACCCAAATCAGGGAACCACTATAACTGCCTGTGTCTTTCTGTGCTTTGTTTGTTTTCTTTTATTGTGCAGGTAAAATTTTAATTCCGCAAAAAGACTGCACATCACCTATTCCCCCCCTCCCTAGGTAAAGATAGTTGACACTAGTGTGACTTTCACAAATCCCGGCCTTAACCCTAGCATGGAGAGCCCAGGGCTGTTAGATCCCAAAATAAGGAAACGAACGACTGCGATTCAACTCGAAATTAAACTTCCTGGGCCGAACACGGCTTGCGACACACACGTATCCAAGGCTGTGTCACTCATCGCCGTCAAAATCGTCGCGTCCCAAAAATAACACGGGCACTTGACACGCCCGTGTCAGGATTGACACGCCCGTGTCACCCAGTACACGCCTGTGTAGCTGGGCGTGTTCCTCCAACGTCATAGGTAAAAAACATCAAGAGAACGACACGGCCATGTGACACGCCCGTGTCACATGCCGTGTGCTAGACACGCCCTGGGACATGCCCGTGTCCCAGGCCGTATAGCTGCCTTAGCATAACTCGTCAAATAACCCGAGGAGGACACGGGTATTCGACACGCCCGTGTCGAATTTCACACGCCCGTGTCGGACCCGAACACACCTGGGCTCAGGCCGTTCGTCCTCACTCAATGATCGTTGAGTGAAAGGCTTTGAGTGACTGACACGCCCTGGGACACGCCCGTGTCCTAGGCCATTTTCACCCACCCGACGACCGTTGACTGCAAAATCGTCGACCATGCGACCATCGCCAAACCCAAGCACGACACGCCCTGGGACACGCTCGTGTCCCCAGCCGTGTCACCTCTACCAAATCCCATATTTGTCTCAAAACGTAACCTATCACCATTTTGAGTTTCGGGGCGTTACAACTCTCTCCCTCTTAAAAGAATTTCATTCACGAAATTACCAAAGGAAAAGAAAACAGAAAACCAAAAGCGGTGCATGAGTGAAATAACTCTGGGTACTCCTCAAGCATGGTCTGCTCCCGTTCCCAAGAGAGCCCCTAACGACCGCAATTGTCCCAACGGACCTTGACCATTCTAATCTCCTTATTACGAAGTCGCTTGACTTCAGAGTCCTCAATACAAACTGGCTTGACCCTAGTTGTCAACCCTTTGTCCACCGGTACTTGATCAACTGCGATCACCTGCGAAGGCTCTTACACCATCTTCCGCAACACTGATATGTGGAATACGTCGTGTAGACCACTCAACTCCACCAATAGCTTCAGACGGTAAGCCGCTTCACCGATCCGCTCCAGAATCTCAAACGGTCTAAGATATCTCGGGCTCAGCTTCTTCAAGCGTCATACCCGTGACACACCCTTGAACGGCTTTATCTTCAAATATACCCAATCGCCAACCACGAACTCCACGTTCCGGTGCTTGACATTATAGTATTTAGCTTGTCTATCCAGAGCGATCAGCAAACGCTCCCAAATGGTTCGCACTAATGAAGTAGCATTTTCCACCTCTTGCTTTTTGTACAACCTTGCCTCACCCGTTTCTAGCCACGACAACGGCGTGGGACACTACCTACCATATAGGGCCTCGAAGGGCGCCATTTGTATGCTTGCTTGGTAGCTATTGTTGTACGCAAACTCCACCAAATACAGATGGTCTTCCTAATGCTTTCCGAAGTCTAGAACGCACATGCGGAGCATGTCCTCCATGGTTCTGTTGACCCTCTCGGTCTGCCCATCCGTCTACGGATGGAAGGTTGTGCTGAACTTCAACTTAATTCCGAGCATCTATTGCACCAACCTCCAATCATTGGACGTGAAATGCCCATCTCGATCACTCACGATGTTACGGGGCACACCGTGCTATCTGACTATATTATCCACATACAGCTTCGCCAGTTTCTCCACTGAATCATATTTTATATGCGGAATGAAGTGTGACACTTTTATTAACCGATCTGCGATCACCCAGATGACGTCGTTTCCCTTCTGCGACCTTGGCAAGCCATGCACAAAGTCCATCGAAATGTCGTTGAACTTCCACTCTGGAATAGGCAAAGATTTCAAGAAACCCCATGTCTTTTGGCACTCTGCCTTCACTAAGGCGCAAGTCTGACATTTAGCCACGAATAGTGCCACATCCTTCTTGAGCCCTGGCCACCAGAATAACTTCTTTAGGTCCCGGTACATCTTCGTGCTCCCTGGGTTGATTGAGTACTTGGTACGATGAGGCTCGTACATCAACTCTGCCCGTAGATTTCCCACATTTGGGACGCACAAACGACTTTCCTTCCTTAGCAGTCCATCTTCAACTGAAAACTGGGAATTTGACCCATCCAATGCTGCATCCATGAGCTCCTTCATGCTGCTATCCAATTCCATAGCCTGCTGAATGCGATCAGCCAGGTCATTCTGAACTTCCGTCCAGTTCAATAATGCTTTGGCGCTAGTCTGCTTGTCAACACAATAGATGTCTAACGCCTCCAACTCCAGAATCAACCGCTCATCATAAATCGACAACCAGTTGGCTTTGGCGGGAGCCCTGCAACTCAACGCATCCGCAACTGCATTGACTTTACTGGGCACATAATGAATTTTGAATGTATAGTCCCCCAGGAACTCCATCCATCTTCGTTGCCTCATGTTCAAATCTTTCTAATCACACAGGTATTTCAGGCTCTTGTGGTCGGTCTAAATATCGACCTTTACGCCGTATAAATAGTGCCTCCACAGCTTTAACACAAAAATCACGGCCACTAACTCCAAGTCATTGACCGGATAATTCCTTTCGTGCACTTTCAGCTGACGCACGCAACCCAAACCACTGCATGAGGCATCGCTGTATATCTCAAAACCTTCAGTCCCACTCGACGAACTTAGTAGTAGCGTCGTGGTCGATCGACTCTTCAACTCTTCGAACGCTTGCGCGCACTTCTGCGTCCATACAAACTTCTGATCTTTCCTTATCAACGTCGTGAGAGGTAACGCTATCCGCGAGAAGTTCTTCACGAAGCGCCTGTAATAGCCAGAAAGCCTTAGAAAACTCCGGACTTCCTCTACCGAAGACAACACAGGCCACTCTCGTATCGCAACAATCTTTGCCGGATCTACCGCAATCCCTTCTCCACTGACTATGTGACCAAGGAATGCCACTGAGGATAACCAAAACTCGCACTTAGAGAACTTTGTGTATAGTTTGTTCCTCCTCAGCGTCTCCAAAACCAGATACAGATGCTTGAAGTGATCTTTTTCGCACTGTGAGTACACCAATATGTCATCAATAAAGACGATCACAAAACAGTCTAGGTACTCCCTAAACGTTCTGTTCATCAGATCCATAAATACGGATGGCGCATTAGTCAGCCCGAACGACATGACCATAAACTCGAAATGGCATACCTTGTGCTGAATGCTGTCTTTGGGATATCACTCTGCCTTATCCTTAGTTGATAGTAACTGGACTTCAGATCCAATTTTGAATATACCGACGACCCGACTAACTGATCGAAAAGATCATCAATCCTTGGGATCGGGTATTTGTTCTTTTCCGTTAACTTGTTCAGTTCTCTGTAGTCGATACACATCCGCAAACTTCCGTCCTTCTTCTTAACAAAGAGGATCGGTGCGCTCCAAGGCGACGAACTTGGACGCACATAACCTTGCTCCATCAACTCCTCCAGTTGAACCTTTAGCTCTGCCATCTCCTTAGGCGCCAACCTATAAGGAGAGCGTGACACAGGTTTGGCACCTGGCACTAGCTCGATGGTGAAATCGATCTCTCGCTGCGGTGGGGCTCCGGGAAGATAGTCCGGGAACACGTCGGGGTACTCGCATACCACTGGGATACAATCCAAAGAGGACTTAGGCTTTACAGCCTCCACAAACATGAAGAACAGCTCTGCTCCAGCACGAACCGCCTTCACCACCTGAAGAGCAGACATCAACGTCTTGCTCGACCCCTTCAATCCCGCAAACATTGTCTCCCGCCCAGCACCCAGCTTGACCTTCTTACGGTTGCAATCAATAAAAGCCTTCTGCTCCGAAAGCCAGTCCATACCGAAGATGACGTCGAACTCTACTAGCATCAACAACGACGCTAGTAAGTCGAACTCCTGACTTCCAATATAAACCCTTACGACACAAACTCTGTCCGCACGCATAGAACACCCATTCTGCAGCAACACGTCTAATTTGTCCTTCGCCATCGAAGAAGGGACTCCAATGCGCGATATGAAACCTTCGGACAAAAAGGAATGCGAAACTCCCGTATCGAATAGTACCCTTGCCGGACTATCGCAAATCAAAACAAAGTTTATACAAACAGTAATAAGCTAACAAGCACTAGGTAACAGTATTTAAAGCTAACTTGCTATAAATTAAACCGTACCTGTCACCACATTCGCTTGTTTGATGGCCTCCTGCTGGCCTAGATTGTAGACTCTTGGTTGAGTCGGAGCATAATGGGATGCGGTTGACTTCACCGCCTTGCCCTTTTCTTCATAGGTTGCTCCCTGCTTCCTTTCGGACTTTGGACGTCCGCTCTAACAGTCACGGGCGAAATGTCCTGTCTTCCCACAAGTAAAACAAGCGCCTGGGGTTCGGTTGGTAGTTGACCCCGAGGCACCCGAAGAAGGGGCTGGACCCGACGTCCTAGCCTTCTTATTCCATCTTCGAAAACCAAACTTTGAATTCGGCACCTTAAAATCTGACTTCCTACCTCTGGAGTCCTTCTTTGCCTGAACATTCTCATGTCTTTCTCTAAAGACCGGGCCGTGTTGACCAAGGTCAGGAAACCCTGCGTCATCGGCCCCGATAGTTGCAGTCTCAAGTCATCCCTTAGACCTTCGTAGAATCGGCTTGTCTTGCGCTCCTCATCAGCGAAGGTAGCACTTGTATACCGACCTAATCGAGTAAACTCGTGGAGATAGTCATCCACGCTGCTCTCACCTTGCACTAGCTTCTGGAATTCATTTTCCATTGTTATCCTCTGAGCTGAGGGGAGGTATCGAGCCAAGAACAATCTCGAAAACTCCTCCATCGAGACGTCAGTAAACTGCCTACCCCTCAGATGGTGTAGCTCCAAGCCTTCCCACCATAGTCTTGCGTCACCATCCAGCAAGAACGTGGCAATTGTGGTCTTCTTCCACTCTTCAGTTTCAGTAGCTATCAACACTCTCTTAATTCTAGAGAGTCAATCCCTGCTTGAGTTGGGGTTCCCGTCCCTGAGAACACTGGAGGATTGAAGCCCATCACGTGATTAAGCTGCTTCTCCGTTGCTCTCCTAGGCAACACTGGCTCCACTACCACCTGCTCCACTCTCCTTGGCTCCGCCGCTTGGAGCGGTACTTGCTCCACAGCAGGGGCAGGCTGCTGCACCTGCCTCGCAGGCTGTGTGTTGATCATCGCAAACACTGCCTCCGCTACCAATCGAATGGTCTCAGTCGAAGGAGGTGTTGCAGGCACATCATTTGGTGCGCTGCTTGCCTCAGAAACTGGACATTCTGATGGCCCAGCACCACTGCTGGTCACCTATAATCGTACAAAACACCGATAAGCGACCAAACAACATTGCAAAACGCAATTATAAGAACACGCGGGTTCCTCAAACATGTGTATTTTCATTCCTAAGTGGACATTCATGGGTTCTTTTCATGTTATAACGATGACGCACACACATGTGCTCACCGCCCCTTAAAGTGAATTCGTCCACGAATTCATTTAAGCCTGACCGAAACCAGTAGTCTGATACCAAATTGTAACACCCCTATCCGTCACATAGCATATAACAGTAGGTCCGGTCGGGGCCCGATGCCATATACCACGGACAGACCGGTGGGTTACTCAATGAAACCATTCAACCAATACACACGTCTTACACAAAGCATCTAGCAGAAGCAATTTATTAAGTTGACCCAATAAGAACCCAGCCAACAAGCATGAATGTCCACTAACAAGCCAAACAAGAATGAAATACAAAGTACCAAAGAGTGCTGGCCTTATAGCCTTACAACAGTTCACTTAAATAAATAGTGTTTTACAAACTTCGGCTCACAGGTTGGCCACTCATGTTTTAAAGTAAGTAAACAAATAAGGCCTTCGAGGGCCGGCTCAGCAACTTCGGCTTTGGCCCGCTATTTGCCGCTCGGCTCTGCAGCACCTGCAAACATAAATCACCGCAACGGTGGCAAACAAGAATAACGATCAGCTAAAGCTGACCAAATTATAACGATTCCGCCCCCAAACTCGGGGTGGCAAAGCTTCTTCCCTGCACTTGTTAGCATATCAAGTAAAATAGTGAATAAGCACAACATCACAGGTGCAGGCTCACACAACCACACACTCCGTGCTCTAAGGACACTAACTCGGTGAACCCGGTCATAACCGTGGTCTTACCACCATCCCTTGGACGGCAAATCTCGTAAGCATTTTTTAGTATTTCGGTCTAAGACTCACACGACCATGCCAATGGCCAGTCCTTTTTTTAGGTATCTGACACCAAGACATATAGCCCGGGTCCGTTTCCACTTGCCCATTGCTCACACCGCCTAGTCACTTTAATACGTACGCGCGAGCCAAGCTTCTCCCGGATCCCAAATTCGATCACACAAGCACATAACCCAGTTATGTTCAAGGTTGGCTCCCAGGCCACCAAGATGTCAGAAATGCGTTTCCGCCCAGTTTTCTGGGTGCGCCTTGGGGCTAATCCCCAAGGATCCCTGCTGCAATCTATCCCGTAGAAACCTGAAAACAATCAATGGCACGGAGTCTTCTCCGGCTACTTATGCAATGCAACTTCACCGATCCAGACCAACTTGTCCGGGTAGGCTTCACGCACCATGCCTATGCCCGTACTTAAATTCCGGACTCTAACAAAGGGGACTTTACATATC
Organism: Platanthera zijinensis; assembly: GCA_039513925.1. Classification (NCBI taxonomy): domain Eukaryota; kingdom Viridiplantae; phylum Streptophyta; class Magnoliopsida; order Asparagales; family Orchidaceae; genus Platanthera; species Platanthera zijinensis. The sequence continues at coordinate 153,024,778 of CM077090.1, read as the reverse complement.
TACCCCAAGGAATACCGCAAACTCGCGGGAGCGGGTTTTTCCCATGCAAAGGAAGAAGAGCTTCACACGCTCAAGATGAAAATCATTACCCTAGCATTTTTCCTCGGTGCCATGGAAAACTACGTGGATGAAAAGCACCGCGATGATCTTGCTTCCGCAGATCTGGGCTTGGTTTGCGAGTTGGCGCTCCGAATCTCCTCCGGCGACCATATCTTCCTCTTCCTCCAAACTCCTTGCTCTCCCTTCTCTCTAGGTTTTAGAAAAAGAATGGCTAAGTGAAAGTGGAGGTTTAAACCCCCAATCCCGGCCTTAACCCTATCATGGAGAGCCCTGGGTCGTTAGATCCCAAAATAAGGAAACGAAGGGCTGCGATTCAACCCAAAATTAAACTTCCTAGGCCGAACACGGCTTGCGACACGCCCGTGTCCAATGTCGTGTCACTCATTCACCGTCAAAACCGTCGCGTCCCAAAAAGAACACGGGCACTCGACACGCCCGTGTCAGGCTTGACACGCCCGTGTAACCCAGTACACGCCCGTGTAGCTGGGCGTGTTCCTCCAACGTCACAGGTCCAAAACATCCAGAGCACGACACGGCCATGTGACACGCCCGTGTCACATGCCGTGTGCTAGACACGCCCTGGGACACGCCCGTGTCCCAGGCCGTGTAGCTGCCTTAGCACAGCTCGTCAAACGACCCGAGGAGGACACGGGTATTCGACACGCCCGTGTCGAATTTCACAAGCCCGTGTCGGACCTGAACACGCCTGGATTCCGGCAATGCGTCCTCACTCAATGATCGTTGAGTGAAATGCTTTGAGTGACTGACACGCCCTGGGACATGCCTGTGTCCCAGGCCGTGTTCACCCCCCCGACGACCGTTGACTGCAAAATCGTCGACCACGCGACCATTGCCGAACCCGAGCACGACACGCCCTGGGACACGCCCGTGTCCCAGGCAGTGTCACCTCTACCAAATCCCAAATTTGACTCAAAACGCCACCTGTCACCCTTTTGAGTTTCGGGACGTTACAGAAGACGATACAAAGGGGCAGTTGTTTTGAAGCCCAGCAGGCTCTCTTATTTACTGTGATTTGAAGCCCAGCAGGCTCTCTTGTTTTTCAAAGATTCACTAACCGAACAGATTATTTTGCAGCAGCAACGAACTCAAATGGCAATATGGCATCTCCCTCGGGAAAAAAAAAACAAAACAATGTTATCTCTCCATCGCGAGATATTACGAAAGTGGACGCAGATTAAAAAATTCAGACACACTTGAGATAAAAAAAGAAGTAATGTTAAGTACAAATTTATTTTATCTATGTACAAATCACGCTAAAGTGCAAACTTAAAGATTTTAAGAGCAATGTCGACGCAGATTCAAAAATTCAGATACCCTCGAGATTAAAAAAAAGTAATGTTGTTAAGTGCAAATTTATTTTAGCTAAGTACAAATCAAGATTAAGTGCAAACTAGATGTTAGGTGCAGATCAATTATAAAAACAAAAGTTCATTATTCCATAAGTCCATATTAATTAGTAAAAAGTTCATGATAATTAATACAAAATATAAATTCTTTTTTGCAAAATTGATACAAAATTTTGAGATCCAAAACATCATTTTGGATTTTTCAAGCAATCAACCTATATAAAAATAAAAAAATTATGTATAATTCCGGGCTATAAAATAAAAAATGTAAAATACACATGTATGCTATCACAAATTCAACTATAAACCTTCAGAGATGTTTCCTAATATAATTTCGGTTTGCTTCGACATTTTGACAAATATAAATGTTCATGGTGAAACAACTCTATGCTATTGGAACATTTTGACAATTTTTGCAAAAGCAAGAAAGTAGTACCTTTAGAACTAATTTTATGGCATAGTAACCGTCTCATTTTCAATAAATTTGTCTCATTGCGCCTCATTTTATTCCTGATATCTTCTCCAAATTGATAGTATTGGAGGTAATTTAAAACCTTCACACAATTGCAGTTGAACGAAATGATTCTCATTTATAAATTCAATGTAAAACTATCTTGTGAGCAGAGTGCGGCGATGAATGCAACGGTAGCAGTGTGAATGACTGATATGCAGACAAGTGAACAAAAGCAATATTGTAACAAGAAGCAACCACCAATCCAATATCAGGCATTGACATCCACTTGTTCAATGAAACCAGAGTAACAAAACAATCTAGTGAGCAAACTCTGCTCTTCTATCTGTTCCAAATATGTCAACATACAAGGTCTTTTTGTGCAGCAGTTCTAAAGATAGCTCAATATGTACTTTTTGTCAATCATTACTCATGTACATAGCATTACTAACCACTCTATACCCACAATTACCATCTGGAATTACATCAATCACATCTGTAATAAATTCTGAAACATATGGAGGCATTTCCTTACGCACACTCCATAGCAATCTACTCTCTTTCTATACTAACTTACGTGTTGATCGGTCTGTAGTTGTTGTGATTGTCACTTGCTCAGCCATCAATACATGCTCAAATAAGGAAGAATCGCGCTTTATGGATTTTGCGTCATCTCTAAACTTCTTGTAGCTGCCCCTCGGTCAACCCTTCAATATCTTTTGTACCAAAGGCTCTAATGTTTGAATTGTCGAGAGATCCATTAATTCACGTAATTTTCCTTTATTTCTTATTTTTGTAAAAATGTTGTACTCTTGATCTTTTTAAAATTCCTTCCATTTCAATATCTATTTTATTGTCCGATTCATCTTCAACTTTAATGCTCTCATTATTTACTATCACTTGCAAAACTAACTGCTTTCTGATTGTGGATCATCCACAGTGGGAAAGAGTTTGATTGTTGCATATAAGAAAGTAAATCATGTTCACATGGTAAACCCAATGATTTTTTGTTTTTATGGGTGCACTCACCATCTATACACCCAGATTTAGCTAAAAGTTCTTTTTTTTATCAACTCTAAAACGGTGAAAGAAATCCACCCAACAAGCTTGATGGGACTCCCCCTGAAATTTCTGGGTCAAACCGGAAAAACTCGGATGAAGGACGTATGAGGAAAGCCAACCCGGCCAAACAATTCGCGTGCGGCCAAACCGCACTCCCTCAAGTCCCGAAAGCACCTGAGACGAGGGCCATACTCGCGCACGCGCATTAGCGATGCCCCCGCGCGCACACGTCTAGGACGAGCAGGCCCGCGCGCGACCGCTCCTCCCGTGCGCGCCCCCACACACTGGTGACACCCGTCGCGCACGGGTGACACCCGTCGCGCACTGGTGATACCCGCCGCGAACTGGTGACACCCTCCCCCTCTGCGCATGTGTGGCACTGTCGGCGGTCACCGCCATCTCCAGCCGCCACCGCCGTCGGGCACCCCGCTTGAACCGGGGGGCACTTGTGTCATTTTCCCTAAATTTGGTGATTCAGGTGACCGAAACTGAGCAACGCCATTCGTCAGCAAAAATTCCGCCCCTGTGCAATTACCAAAGTATCCCCCCAAAATACTATAAATTGTCCATCAGACCTTCATTTGAGGACAAGCAACTCCATAGGCTAGAGAGAGCTCTGAGATTTTCCGGCAAGATCGTAGACTTAGGCCGATCCTCCACTCAGAAATTCACTCCGCTACCCTTCTAGCATAAAGGCTCCAGTAGGCTTCAAGACACACCACTCTTCCCCGCAAGAGCGTTCTCCTCAAGATTCTGTGGACTTAGCCAAATTCTCAAGACAGAATGCTTCCATCGAGGTTCCGTGGATTCAGCCAAATTTTCAGGCCGGAATGCTTACATCAAGGTTCCGTGGACTTAGCCAAATTTCAAGATCGTAGTGCTTCCATCGAGGCTCCAATGACTTAATTTATTTCCATCATTCTTGTACTTTACGCTTGTAACAGATAGATGACATGTCACCCTCCGAGAGATCATCCAAAAACTCTTGTAAACTCAAGCAAAATAGTAGATTTTGGCTCGGCTCCGATCCAGCCACGTAGTTTTCACCCTTTCCGGGTTTTCAACGTCAAAAGAAGCCTTTTGTCATTTGTTGTTGTTTCACTTTGAATGTTTGCGCGCTCAGTCTAATATCAAGCTAATGAAGTTCGATTCTCTGGATCGGGGAAAAATCGGGTGACCCGCAATAGTTTGGCACCATATGTGGAATGTGTTCTCAAAAGCTCTGACAAGTTGCAACATTCCTTGATTAGTAACAATGACAAGAAGAAGTGTACAAACAGCAAATGGCATAGCCCCGAAGGAGCGCCCCGGATTAGCCCAGGCTAACCTGATTACAAACAACGCTCATCTGCCTATTGGAACTGATGTTGACGCCCCTACCAACTCAATGAAGGACCATTTCCGATTAATGGAGGAGCGCCAGGCTGGAATAATCACCCTCCTGTGGGTCCTAAGAGTGTCCAATCCTCCTAACCCATCCGACGTGTATGGGGCATGACCGGCAGTCACACGGGGGCATGCTCTACCTCAAGATGTGATCATCCCCGAGGTTCCCCCGCTAACAAACTTTCTGATGAAGCAAGCTCTATACACACCTCCCGAAGGCCAGAGCCACATGCCGACATTCAGCATAACCCTCGTCTGATTGACATGGACATTCGATAAGATAACCACTGGCTCACCTGCCAGGAGATCAGAGACATGATCGAAGAGGAGTATGCCTAGGAGCAACGCCCTATGAATGCTTGACGTCCCTTCCATCAAGGGTCTCCGCTCACCCCTCAAGTCCTGGCACACCCCGTTCCTCACAGATTCAAGCTGCCACACTTTGAGGCCTTCGACGGGGTGGAAGACCCCTTAGAACACGTAAATCACTTCGAAACAATCATGTGCCTCTTCAACACGCCCGATCATCTCTTGTGCCAGGTATTCCCCCACCACTCTGAAGTGGCAAGCATGTATGTGGTTCCCCTCCCTACGGGAAGAGTCGATCAACAACTTCAGAGTGCTCACCCGCCTCTTCATCAACTAATTCATAGCTAGCTGACGGATCGTCAGAGATCCCTCTCACATCTCCGGCATTCACCAAAACAAGGGAGAGTCGCTCAAGGAGTTCTTTCGGCGCTTCACCTCCAAGCATGACAAATACCAAGAGTCGACCAAGATCCTTTTCATGACGTCTTTCTGGGAGGGCTCCGACCGAGTGGATTCTACACCACTCTAATGAGGGAGATAATTCCAAGCTACGCAGACCTCATTCACTGGGTCAAAGCTCAAATCACAACCGATGAGGCTATCAAGGCTCACCGCAAGCAATTTGATGGGTCTTCCATGCGAAAGAGGGAACCCGAACCTATGCCCTCGGCACACCTCTAGAACGACAACCATCACAGCAATCCTCACTAGGATCAAGGCTCTTGTCGGCATCGGGAATTCACCCCTATAAATACTGTCCAAAAGCAAGTACTCATGCCATTCAGGACTCCGACATGCTCCGACGCCCTAAGCTGTTTCCCCTAAACCGAGGAGATCAGACACAGTACTACGAGTTCTACCGCGGAATGGGCACAGGACGAAAGACTGCAACCGACTGAAGGAATAAATAGAGTGCCTCGTCTGACAGGGGCATCTAGGGAGGTACTTGCAGAATCAAGTACCCAATTGACCCCCATCACACCATCCTAGATAGGATCATCCCCCAGTATGACAAGATACGCATGGGGAAGGAAAATGGTCCAAGAGGTCGAGACCATTGCCGACTCGCCCTTGCAAGTCCTCTCAGCTAGCAGATACTGTCATCAGCTTTGGGGATGAAGACTTGAAGGGTGTACACACACCACACCAAGATACCCTTGACATCAACGCAAGAATCGGTATTCCATGCTTCAGGGTCAGACAGATACTAAAAGTCTTTTAAGAGTAGCTAAACACCTAGAGGGGGTGAAAAGGTTTCTTTTAAATCATTTAAGCCTTATTAGAATTATACTTGGTGTATTGTTATTAGGCTAGTAGCTTTCAAGAACATAAAGAACACACAAGCAGTTTATAGTGGTTCCCCTATCTAGGGTACATTCATTTTCCCCCTTCACATATCTACTAGTGAGCTAGATTCGACCAACTCCTCCAAAACTCATATCAAAAGATCTTACACCTCATATCCTTCCCAGGATCCTATACCTCAGATTGGCTTCTACTCCTAAACCTCAAGCTTCTCACAGTCCTACCTCAGAGACAACAACAAGTCTCCTACCTCAGACACACAAGCAATCCCTACCTCAACCTTTATAACACATGCCTACCTCATATTCTCTACTAGAATCCTACCTCTAACTTTTGGAAAAAGTCCTACACTCAGCCTTTATAACATAGGCCTACACTCAGATCTTAGAGAGATCTTACAATGGAGGTTTAAAGGGTGTTACTATGACTCAAGAACAAAAGTTCCAGAGTCTTCCTCTTTAGCTGTATCACCAGATAGCTTATCTTCATCATAGTAACAGGAAAATATCTTTAGATTTGAAATAGGTCTTGTTGAATACTTGCAGAGATCTTTTTCTTTCTCAAGCTTTTGAAAGATAGTTGTGTAGAATACCAAGCTTGAAGATAATGAAAAATAATTTTCTCTCTACTGGCGGCGACTTTTTGTGACTTAGGGTTTCAGAAAGTTTTCCAAAAAAAGTTCTCCAAAAAGTTATCGTGAAAGTCCCACGCACTTAGCTTTTATATCTAAGAATCTACAATGGCTATATCCTGTTTAGGTTAGCGACATGGTCGGATTTAATGGTTTAATTATCCCAAGATTGTGTGTTAGAGAAATACGGTGGTTTCAATCTTTTAGCGCATAATTTGCGTCGATTTGAATAATATATGAGGTCAGCATAATAGACTTGATGCCAATGGACTTAGAATAATTTTCTGATCTTCAGTAGAAGCGTTGAGTGTTGTAAGCAACATGACTTAGTCAAATATTTGAACTCTGATGAAGCGTTGAGAGACAGCACACAACTCAACGTATTCTACTTAGGCGTTGAGTGATCTTATGTGTCTTTATGCATTTGTACTTTGACAATTTTTCCTTCAGCTGGAGCATTAACTGAAGTTTTTCTGAAGAGGCGTCGAGTGACTGCAGTTATCTCAGCGCAAACAACCTTTGCGTTGAGTCAATTATTATGTCTCTACGCATTGGACAGTTTTTTTGCTTCACTACTGAGTGAATGGTATTCACTCGACACATTAGTACTTGGTCGGAATCTCAGCTCTTTTACTAAGGCATTGAGTGAAAGACTTTCACTAGACGCGTTTGTACTTGATCTGAATTTCTGCTCTTTTACTGAAGCATTGAGAAAGTAACATTCAGTCAGCACATATGAATCTTGAGCATCGAGTGATGTTAGATGACTCGACACATTTGAACTTTAGCCAGATTCTCTGCTTCTCTTTTGAGGCGTTGAGTGAATAGTAATGAGTCAACGTATACAGACCACGGGCATCGAATGATATGAGATGACTTGATGCTTTTATACTTAGCAAATATTCTTCACTTCTGGAGTGAGCTAACATACTCTCCAGTTATTAGTCAATCAAATACTAATTATCTGCACATGTTATCTTAGAGAGATGTCAAATACATATTTGAGCATATTATTGACTTATGAGGCTTCTTCAAGTCTAGGACATTGTGGTCAATGTTCCCAACAATCTCCCATTATTTGAAGAAGTCAAAATCAGTAATATAGAATATCTCGGATAACATTAATAATAAAAGTTTGAGAAGGTCTACAATAAACATTCCACATTCTACAGCCCTTAGGAACCTAAAATTTATAACATTGCTAAGAATCAGGTTCCCTAATTACAATGCCCCCCATATTTCTTTGCAGTCCTTTCCCCATCCTCTTTCTTTTTTTGTCTTTGCCTCTCAAAGTAGTTATATGCCTTAGGATGATATCTGTAGAGTTCTGGGGCATCCACTGCTATAGTTCCAACCAGCTTGTCCTTTCTGAATTTTCTCTTAACCTCTTCTTGCTTTTCATATTTAGCCAATTCCGTAGAGCTGTATAGCTTGGCTCTATCTATCTTGTAGTCTTTGATCTGATTTTAGGCAGTCAAAATGTTGATCTTGGAAGTTGGGCTCCATTGCACATAGTCTGGTCTTGTTTCCAGCTCTTCTCTGTCCCTCTTTTTCCTAAGCCTCACTTCCTCTTCGTCATCAACAATTTCTTTGCCCTTGCCCTTTGATAAATGTTGAGAGGTGGGGCTGGATACAAGTTCACCAGCAGGAACTGTAGTTACAACATTAGCTTTAACATCAGCTCCAACTCCATCTTCAAGAACTACAGTCTCATCATACTAGATAGGATCTAGGCTCAGAGCTTCACTGATAACATTGGATTTCCAGATGGCATGATCTCCACTTGCTCTTATCATTGACCTCTCCCCCTTTATGACTTCTTCAGTAGCTAGATTGCTCAGGGAGTCCTTGGAGAAGGATGTCTTGCTAGCTAGGTGATTTACACTAACTATGACATGATTCTTGACTTCCAACATATGATCATCAAGGATTTGAGTGCAAGCATCCATTTTCCTTTCAACAATCTTTTTGTGCTCTTCCATGTTGGTTTTGTCACAATATGGACCATTTGCATGTTTTCAAATGTAGCATAATAATTTTGGATGATATCATTCTGGCTCTGCTGAATCTATTGAAGTTGAAGTGTAGTATGATAGATAGTTGGAACAGCTCTCATGAAGACTTAACTATGTTTTCTCTCAGCTTGTTAACTTCAAATTTGTTGGAAGTTATTTCAGTAGATAGTTCCTTCTTTAGTTCTTTGACTGAATCATCCACATACATCTTAATATTTCTCCATTACTCATAAAGGTGTTGTAAGACCCCTTTTTTTCAACCAATAGAGTCTTATGCCCAGAACCGCCTCTTTGCAGTGACACCAACAAACCCAGGAATGTCATCACTACAAAACGCTGATCCTGCCGGCCATACTGATTGCAGAAGAGAAGAGTAAGTACAAAGAGTAAAGTAAACTCAAATACTGGTCCACTGGAATTTATATGAATATAAAATAAATCTCCACGAAGGGAGGGTCCATAGTAATGATAAATCAAAGTACTAATAAGAGGGCCCATGCCTGATACATCATGATCCTCACTACAAGTCACTCACGCGGAATAAAATCTATAGTAACTACTAATGATCAGGACTCACTGTCCCTACTGCCTGAACTCCCGTGCTAGACTGTCCCGTCTCCAAGTGCACCGACCTCTGGGGCTGCATATACAGGTTCGGCTCCACGATCCCCTAAAATGATTTGTTTAACGACCATTAGTCTAAATGACTAAGTCCTATCAACCCCCACCCCTCAACCATGGCTCCTAGGCACCGAGCGGGGAGAAAGAAGGAAAGGTATTTAAGGTAGAGAGTAACAAAAATAAGTAGGTGACGGCGGAACTAGTCTATCATGAGTATAAAACCATAACAAGTGTAAGTAAGCAAATAGTAGGTATGCAATATAAGTATACATATGAACAAGGTGAGCAAGTAAAAGTACAAGAAGGTAAACTAAGTAAGTAATCATGACCTATAGGAATGCCCATACAAACCTATAGACAAGGGGGTCATTTTGCAAGGCCTATTGTATAAAGAGTCTCATACTAATTTATACAATAGGTGTAAAGGGTTATATGCAATGATTATGCTATGTCATGCAATTATACTATGGTATGAACATGCAAGTGCAACTCACAGACTCGACTCTGTGCACACAGACCTTTAGTTCCCCCTTTCTAGAGCCTAACATCACAGGATACCTCCGTAGTGGAAAACGGAAGTGGTGGGTTAGGACTCGCCCACCTCTAAACCGGTATCAGCACTACCAGTCAGACCTATCATACGCCTCAACGCTGGTGCACTAAGCGGAGCTCCTGTGTACTCTTGTCGGCTGGCGTACTGGACTTTATTTGGCTAAGTGTTAAACCACACTTGTCGAGTCAACGTATTGGTGTCGGTGTGGCGACACTCTTATACCGAAGACCCACCACCTTATATTTATGCACATGCAACATTAATGTATTTCCCACCAAGCCAAAGCTTCCCGGACTATCCCATCCGTCATAAATATCTACCGAGCCATCGGCTCGCCGGGCTAACATACCCATCACCAAACCACCGAGCCTACGCTCATGAGACCCAACCTAACTCCCACCACATCGAGGAGTGTGAGTGTAAGTGTAATCCTAGAGTATTTCTCATTACTCTTGTATTCCATTTAGTCTTATGGCTTACGTTAACCTTGGACTGCCCAAGGCATTCCCTGCTTGGACTGCCCAAGGCATTCCCTGCGAAGGGCCCTCGAGGGCACTAAGAACTACAATGGGCTGAAGCTCAAAACTCCCTTTCGCAAAGTACTTATTATTATTGGTATCTACCCACATCCAACCTCATTTAAAGTTATACAAAATCTAACTCTAGTGTATTCTTGACTCTCTTTCCCTCCACAAGAAGGACGATGTTTCGTCGATCCCGAGCACCATTTAACACCAGTCAACCCAACACTTCCACATCATGACTCCTAATGATGAACTCATTTTCACTTCACCAAAATCATTAAACTATTAACCCCATCTCCCTATGTCCATTCCACATGTTATCACAATTTCCGCAATTTTACTAAATGAAGACCAATCTAAGCTATATGATGTACATGACAGGAGGTACTCCAAATTTACATCAAAAAGCCCTAAGATAATTATTGGGGTTCTATCATGACACATGTAGCCTAAATCCAGAAACTTGTAATTTTCCTAATTAATTTGGCATTTATTAAATTTTCCCAAAAGTTAGGCCATGTGTGATTTTTATCATGAAGTACTAGTTTTCCTTAAGTTATGGCCACCAAAAAATTATGAACACTATATGATAGCAAAAGATCAGGGAATACTAAATTTCACAGATTTTCATAAATGTAATATCCTCTAAATAATTAATTCAAAGAAATTCAAATAATTAGAGATAATGAAGGGAGTACCACAATTCATAGTCCAAAAATTATACAAAAATTACCAGAGCCTTATTATGATCATAAAATATTACTGAATAAGTTTCATGCAATTCCAAGGTCAGTATACTATATAGAAAAAATAATTCAAATAAATCCATGATAGTGCACTTTATGAAGAAACATTCTTGTAAACTCATCTAAACAACATGTAATAATTTTCTAAGCTATATTATGCCTTAAAAAGTTCTCTAGACAAGTGACACAATTTTCCAGCAAGGTATAACATTTATTATCTATTCATCAAAGCAAGGTGCACTAGTTCACTTTATACATGACGTACTATGGGAAAATGTCCAATCATTCCAAACAACTTACTAGTGCATCTAAATGATATTTAATCAGCATTGCCATAGTTTCATAACATTCTAAGTTAATTTAACCATGGTTACTCCAATATCATCAAAATGGGCAAGGTGAACATTATATCTACAAGTATGAGCTACTTGTATTCAAACATCCTATAATAAATTTCGGAGGTTAATATTACTACAAAATTACCCCTACCAAAACCTCATGATGATCTAAGGTCATAGGTCCCCTTAATTATTCCATAAGGTGTATATACCTAATTAATTTCCAAGTGATTAAAGTGGGGTGCATGTGTCCAAATACCACCAAATTCCTTCCTAGTGCATTTCACCACCCTAAGATCTCATGGACTAAACACCAAGTCCGTACAAGAACATATCACCCCATATCCTTCACAGACCCCCAAAGTTCAACCTTAGGCTTTGAATTAGGGTCCTAGGGCAAATCCACCCTATTCCACCCCAAACTCCATGTGAGGGTGTTTAATGTCACATCAAATCAGTGGCCCAAGTTTCAACCTCTATTTAGGTGATTTGGTCACTCAATACCGACAAGGGACACTTTGACCTAAATAACTCTTTTAGGCCTAGGCAAGGGTTTACCAAATTCCAAACCAAATCATCTCCAAATGGGGTTAAATTTTATGCAAAGTCCTATATTGACCCCATGGACCACTCACCAAAATTTGGAAGGATTTGGAGGTCATTAGACACTTTAATTAAACCTTACATGAAAAATGAAATAATTTCCAAAACCTTAGAAAAAAGTTTTCCAAAAAATCTCATTTTTGGATATGTTATAGAACTAAATATGAATGGCTCATGCTCTAAATTTCAAGTCATTTGGAGGTCATGATTGATGGGGGCACCCCAAACAATCTCTGATCAACCCTAAGTATAGACCTCACCAAAATGAGTGTTGTGGTCTGATCTGAACTCCAAATTGGTTCAAATTAATTTTAAAATAAATTAGACCCATAGGGATACAAGTTTCATGTTGACCACATTTTCTGCAAAGGCCTCTAAGTATTTTTAATTTAAATTCCAAAACATGTGAAATTATGTGACAGAATATACATAAATCAAATTTATTATAGAAAGATCTGCACGGATCTTAAAGCAGGATCGGAGGCTCCTAGCTTTCTTCTTCCTCCAGCCAACGGCCTAGATCCGCCCGACCTGGAGCCAACTCCAGCCCCAATCCTCGGCCCTCCGTCCACCTCCCCGACCAACCACCGCCACCACCACTTTTGTTGAGGTGAGGTCTATCGACCGGAGGTTGTTTGGCCGTTGGAGATGGCGAATTTCGGCGAACCCGAAACCTTCATTTTCATGGAAAACTAGTGGAAAAATTCCACTGGATTGTGCTCAATTGAGCCCGATTCTTATCTCTAAATATTCCTAAGATCTAACCCATGAAGAATGAGTAGAGGAGGACCTTAGTGGAGGGCTGGAGTCGGGCCGATCGTCGTGCCACCATCGTCGGAATTTGAGATTTTGGGTGCTCTGCAACTGCACTACAAAGTGGCTTGATTTCTTCAGGTAAGTGGTGGGAAAGACTCCTCACAGTCCACTGATGGTATTTAAAGCCACAGTTGGGGAGAGGAAAGGCCAATGCATCAATGACCATTAATGGTCATTGAAAGCTTATTTAGGCCATGACAATTCTCCTCCCCTAGTCACTGCCATGGCTGGGAAAACCCTTGGCCTTCTCCTAACTGACCAGGGGAGATGATTCTAGCAAGAAAAGAGGGGCCCTTGGCCTTCCAAGCCATGAATGACCTTCTCTCTCATTTTCTCTCTCTCGTAAATTAAAGAGAAAATGGAGCTTTTCTCTCTCTCCTAAATTAAAGAGAAAATTGAGCTTTTCTCTCTCCTAGTCACCATGGCCGAAATTGGTGATTATTTCAGCCTAAAGGCACCCCACAAACCCATATTATTCATGGAAATAAGGTTAGCCTTGTAACACCCCTATCTGTCACATAACATATAACAGTAAGTCCGGCCGGGGCCCGACGTCTATACCACGGACAGACCAAAAGGTTACTCATTGAAACCATTCTTCCAATCATAACGTCCTACACAGAGCATCTAGCGGAAGCAATTTATTAAGTTGCAAAATAAGAACTAAGCCACAAGCATGAATGTCCACTATCGAACCCAAACATGAATGAAATACAAAGTACACAAAGTACCGGCCTTATGGCCTTACAAGAGTTCACTAAATTTAAAATAGTGTCTTCCATACATCGGCTCGCGGGCCGGTCACACATGAATTAAACAAGTAAACAAAACAAGGCCTTCAAGGGCCGGCTCTGTAATACCCCGAAACTCAAAAGAGGGACGGGTGACTTTTTAAGCCAAGTCTGGCCTTACAAGAGTTCACTAAATTTAAAACAGTGTCTTCCATACATCGACTCGCGGGCCGGTCACACATGAATTAAACAAGTAAACAAAACAAGTCCTTCAAGGGCCGGCTCTGTAATACCCCGAAACTCAAAAGAGGGATGGGTGACTTTTTAAGCCAAGTCTGGGACTTGGAGCAGGTGACACGGCCTGGGAAATAGGCGTGTCCAAGGGTGTTTCACGGGAGGCATACGGCCTGGGACACGAGCGTGTCCCAGGGCATGTCCTGCTCGGGCAGGTTGTGGTTTTGTGTTATAGAGAACACACGTCCTGGGCCACGGGCGTGTCCCAGGGCGTGTCTAGCACACGGCATGTGACACGGGCGTATCACATGGTCGTGTCCTTCTCGGGGGAGTCTTGGATTTTGCACACGAGCCGTGATACAGACCCTGACCCGGGCGTATCACATGTGACACGGTCGTGTCGGTGGCCGTGTCAAAGGCCGTGTTCTGGTCGGGCATCCCTGGTGACGGCGAATGAGTGACACGGCCATGCACACGGTCGTGTTGCAATCCGTGTTTGGCCCAGTTTTTGTATTTCAGGCCCCGATTGTGGTCGTTCGTCTCTTTACTATGGGATCCGACGGCTGGGGGTTGGGTCTGAGGGTTTAAATACGGGAATAGGGTTTAGAAACCCTCATTTCTCTTGAGTGGTTCTCTTTCTAAAGTTAGAGAGAGGAGAGAGCAAGGAGGAAGAAGAAGTGCTAGATCCGGTCACCGGCGGAGCTTCGGAGCCCAAAATCGCGAGCCGACTTCGGATCTACGGAGGCAAGGAGACCACGGTGCTTTTCATCCGCATAGTTTTCCATGGTGCCGAGGAAGAACGTTAGGGTAACGATTCTCATCTTTAGCATGCAAAGCTCTTCTTCTTTTGCATGGGAAAACCCTTCTCCCGCGAGTGTGCGGCGAGTTTGCGGTATTCCTTAGGGTAGATAAGTAAAGTCCCCCTTGTTAGAGTCCGAAATCGTAGTACGGACATAGGCATGTTGTGTGAAGCCTACCCAGACATGTTGGTCTGGATCGGTGATGTTTTGCTATGCATGGTTGGCCGGAGAAGACTCCGTTCCTTTGAGTTATTTTCGGGCTTCTACGTGGTAGATTGCAATAGGGAGTATTGGGGATTAACCCCAAGGTGCACCCGAAAATCTGGGCGGAAGCGAATTTCTGCCATACCGGTGGCCTGGGAGCCAACCGGGTACATAACGGGGCTATGTACCGTGTTTGAACAATATTTGGGACTGGGGAAGCTTAGCCCGCGTCAAAGGCCAAATGACAACGGCGGGGTGAGCAACGAGCTGGTGGACCCCTACCCACTCCATCTACACGGTTAAAGTGACCTAAAGTTTTACGTGGGACTTTCCGAGGTTTGGAGATCGAGTCTAGGCTACAGCTGAACGGACTAAATGCACATGAGATTGCCGCCCTGGGGTTGGTGGTGGGGTCGAGGACCGGACTTGGTTTGGACTGGCTTCGCCGAGTAAGTGCCCTGAGAGCACGGGGTGTACGGCCGTGTGAGCGCGCACCTATGATGTGATGCTTATTTTGCTATGTTACTTGCTTTGCTAACAAGTGCAGGGAATAAGATTTTACGCCCCAGTTTGGGGGCGGAATCGTTATAATTTTGTCAGCTTTAGCTGACCGTTATTCTTGTTTTCCACCGTTGCGGTGATTTGTGCTTTCAGGTGCTGCAGAGCCGAGCGGCAAGTAGCGGGCCAAAACCCAAGTTGCTGAGCTGACCCTTGAAGGCCTTGTTTGTTTACTTATTTAAATCATTTGTGGCCGGCCTGCGAGCCGAAGTTTGTAAGACACTATTTAATTATTGTAAACTCTTGTAAGGCCTTAAGGCCAGTGCTGGTGTAGTAAACATTCTTATTTGGTTGTGTAGTGGACATTCATGCTTGGCAGAGTTCTTTATTCTTTGCAACCTTAATAAATTGCTTCCGCTAGATGCTCTGTGTAGGACGTTTTGGATTGGTTGAATGGCATCAATAAGTAACCAACCGGTCTGTCTGTAGTATATGGCGTCGGGCCCCGGCCGGACCTACTACTATATGCTATGCGACGGATATGGGTGTTATAATTTTGTATCAGACTACCAGTTTTGGTCAAGCTTAAATGAATTCGTGGACGAATTCACTTTAAGGGGTGGTGAGCACATGTGTGTGCGTCATCATTATAACATGAAAAGAACCCATGAAGGTCCACTTAGGAATGAAAATACAAATGTTTGAGGAACCTGCATGTTCCTATAATTGCGTTTTGCAATGTTGTTTGGTCACTGATCGGCGTTTTGTACGACAATAGGTGTCCTGGAGTGGCGCGTGGAAGCCTGAACGCACACTTTCTAAGAAAAGTACTGCACCAAGCGACGTGCTTGAGACCCCTACTTCTTTGGAAATCATAAGAAGGGTGGTTGAAGCGGTGTTCGCTGTGACCAACGCACAACATGGAAGAAATGTGCAACCCACTGTCCCTGAAATGGCCCCAACACCGGGCGGTATGTTGGAGCAAAGTGCATTTGGAGGTCAATTAGGGTAGCAGATGAGCATGATTATGGTCCAGGGAGTGCACTCAGTTGACGAATACTTACAGACGTTCCTTATGATAAGACGCTACCCAGGCTTTGAATGGGAAAGCGAGCAATCTATAGTTGATAGATTTTATAATGGTTTGCGCAGCGAGTTGCATATGCTACTACTAGGACCAAAGCTATTGGGATTCCAAGCTTTGGTGGAATCGGCCAGAGCTTTGGAAGTGGAGTTGGGGAAAACTCACCAAATACCAGTGAATAGGGTACCAAACCCTGCAGATCCTATAAGGACTGCCTACTGAAAAACGCTGAGTAAATAGGCTCGATCATCTACTAGCTAAGTCACTTATAATTATTATTCTTGTGGTAAGAAAGGGAAATTTTCTAGAGATTGTTGGGAGGGTGCTCAGAAGACATTGAAAACTATGGCAGGAGCAGTTGAAGACTCTAGTGCAAAGGACATGGTGTTCAAACTGTCAACCTCAAAATCTGGGTACCGTAGGTGGTACAAGAAGGCTAGGATGTCGGGCCTAGTCCCTTTCTCTGGCGCATCCGGAGCGAATACAGGCCAAACCACGGGTGCATGTTATAACTGTGGAAAGCCCGGACACTATGCCCGGGATTGTCAGAGTGGATGCCCAATGTTCGAGAAGAAGTTGGGGGCAACAACTGAGGAGAAGGGCAATGCGGTGGAGTCCACCGCATCACTGTATAGTCCGGCCCAACCTAGGGTGGACATCCTTGGTCAGCAGGAGGTCTTGTGGCCGATCGTCGGGTTGTCAGGTATGGTTTAATTGATAGCAATTTAACTTCTTATACCTGTTACCATATGCGTGTTAGCTTAGGACTGGAGGTTCTAGGCTTTGTTTGGATTGTTGGTAATCCGGCGAGAGCATTGTTCGATACATGAGCTTCGCACTCCTTTTGTCCGAAGGACTTATATCGTGCATCGGAGTACCTCCTTCGATGGTAAAGGACAAATTGGATGTGTAGTTGCCTAGTGGTTGTTCAATGCGCGCAAAGAGAGAGTATGTGTCGTAAAGGTACGGGTTAGGGGTCAGGAGTTCGACTTGCAAGCATCATTACCGCCACCATAGGAGGCTTCGAAGCCTAAGCCTACATTGGGTAGTTAATCGGGTGTATCCGAATATCCTGAAGTGTTTCCCTGATGGTCTCTCTGGATCCCCACCATAGCGAGAGATCGATTTCACGTTTGAGCTAGTGCCAGGTGCCATACCTGTGCCACACTCTCCATATCGGCTAACGCTTAAGGAGAAGTCGGAGCTAAATGCTCAACTGGAAGAGTTGATGGAGCAAGGTTATGCGCGTCCAAGTTCGTCTCCTTGGAGCACGCCGGTCCTCGTTGTTAAGAAGAAGGACGGAAGGTTGCGACCCAGTATCGATTATGGGAAACTGAACAAGTTAACGGAAAAGAGCAAGTACGAGATCCCAAAGGTGGATGACCTTTTGATAAGTTGGTCGGGTCATCGGTATACTTAAAAGTGGACCTTAAGTCCGGTTACCATCTGCTGAGGTTAAGGGAAAGTGATGTCCCAAAGACAGTGTTCAGCGTAAGGTATGGAAATTTCGAGTTTACCGTCGTGTCGTTCGGGCCGACTAATCCGCCGTCAGTGTTCATGGATTAGATGAACAGATCATTCAGGGCGTACCTAGACCATTTTTTTGTCGTCTTCATTGACAACGTATTGGTGTGCTCGCAGAGCAAGAAGATCACTTCAAGCATCTGCTTTCGGTGGTGGGAACGCTAAGAAGGAACCAACTCTATGCCTAGTTCTCCAAACGCGAGTTTTGGGGTTATCTTAGGTAGCGTCCCTCGGTCGTAAAGTTTGTAGAGTGGGTGTTGCAGTGGATCTAGCGAAGATAGTTATGATACGCGAGTGGCCTGTGTTGCGTTCGGAAGCGGAAGACCAGAGTTCTTTGGGGCTGACCGGCTACTACAGGCGCTTCGTAGAGAACTTCTCGCGGATGGCGCTACCTCTCACGAAGTTGTAAAGGAAGGATTATAAGTTCTTATGGACGCAGGAGTGCGTGCAAGCGTTTGAGGAGTTGAAGAATCAATTGACCACGACGCCAGTGCGAAGTTCGCCAAGTGGGACCTAGGGCTTCGAGCCTTATAGTGATGTCTAAGGTAGTGGTTTTGGCTGCGTGTTGCTGCAACATGGAAGTGTTATAGCGTATGGTTCGAGTCAGCTCTAAGTGCACGAAAGGAAATTATCCGGTCCACAACTTGGAGTTGGCGGCCGTGATATTTGTGCTTAAGCTGGGGAGACACTACTTGTATGGCGTAAGGGTCGATGTGTATACCGACCACAAGAGCCTTAAGTACATGTTGGATCAGAAGGATCTCAACATGAGGCAGCAGAGATGGATGGAGCTCCTGGGGGACTACACGTTCAAGATTCATTATGTACCCGGGAAGGGCAATGCAGTTGCGGATGCATTGAGTCGCAGGGCTCCCACCCAAGCCAACTAGTTGTCGGTTCATGATGAGAGGCTAGTTCAGGAGTTGGAGGCATTGGAGATCTATCGTGTGGACAAGCAGACTAGCACTAAAGCATTGTTGAATTGGACGGAAGTTCAGTATGACCTGGCTGATCGCGTTTGGCAGGCATTGGAGTTGATTGGTAACATGTAGGAGCTTATGGGTGCAGTGTTGGATGGGTCAAATTCCCAGTTTTTAGTTGAGGATGAGCTGTTAAGGAAGGACCATCGTTTGTGTGTCCCAAGCGGGGAAAATCTACGGGCGGAGTTGAGGTACGAGGCTCATAATACCAAGTACTCAATCCACCCAGGGAGCACGAACATGTACCGGGACCTAAAGAAGCTGTTTTGGTGGCCAGGGCTCAAGAAGGACGTGGCACTGTTTGTGGCTATGTGTCAAACGTGCGCCTTGGTAAAGGAGGAGTGCCAAAAGCCTGGAGGATTCTTGAAATCCTTGCCTATTTCGGAATGGAAGTTCGACGACATACCGATGGACTTTATGCATGGCTTCCAAGGTCACAGTGGGGAAACGACGCCATGTGGGTGATCGTGGTTTGGTTAACAAAATTGTCGCACTTCATTCCGTATAGGAAGGATGACCCGGTGAAGTAACTGGCAAAGTTGTTTATGGATAACATAGTTAGACTGCACGGTGTGCCCCGCAACATCGTGAGCGATCGAGATGGGCATTTTACGTCCAATGATGGGAAGTTGGTGCAGCAAATGCTGGGTACTAAGTTTAGTTTAGTACAGTCTTACATCTGCAGACGGGTGGGCAGACCGAGTGGGTCAACAGGACGTTGGAGGATATGCTTCGCATGTGCGTTCTGGACTTTGAGAAGCAGTGGGAAGGTCATCTGTTTTGGTGGAGTTTGCGTACAACAATAACTACCAAGCGAGTATATAAATAGCGCCCTTCGAGGCCCTATATTGTAGGAAGTGTCGCACGCCATTGTAGTGGCTAGAAACGGGTGAGGCAAGGTTGTACAAAAAGCAGGAGGTGGAGAGTGCCACTTCATTGGTACGAACCATTCGAGAGCGGTTGCTGATCGCTCAAGATAGACAAGCTAAATACTTTAATGCCATGCATCGGAGTGTGGAGTTCGTAGTTGGCGTATTGGGAACTATAGCCGTTCAAGAATGTCTCACGGGAGCGACGCTTAAAGAAGCTGAGCCCGAGATACCTTGGACCCTTTGAGATTCTGGAGCGGGTCGGCGAAGTGGCATATCGTTTGAGGCTATCGGTAGAGTTTAGTGGACTACACGATGTATTCCACATCTCAGTATTGTGGAAAGCGGTGCAAGAGCCTTCGCAAGTGATCGCAGTGGATCAAGTGCCGGTGGACGAAGGGTTGATGACTAAGGTCAAGCCCGTTCGTATTGAAGACTTTGAGGTCAAGCGACTCTATAACAAGGAGATCCGGATGGTCAAGGTTCGGTGGGACAATTGCGGTCGGGAGGAGCTCTCTTGGGAACGGGAGCAAACCATACTGGAGGAGTACCCAGAGTTATTCCGTTCAGGTACTGCTTAAAGTTTTCCATTTTCTTTCCTTTAGTAATTTCGTGGACGAAATTCTTTTAAGAGGGAGAGAGTTGTAACACCCCGAAACTCAAAAGAGGGATGGGTGACTTTTTAAGCCAAGTCTAGGACTTGGAGCAGGTGATATGGCCTGGGACACGGGCGTGTCCCAGGGCATGTCACGAAAGGCACATGACCTGGGACAAGGGCGTGTCCTGCTCGGGCAGGTTGTGGTTTTGTGCTATGGACAACACACGGCCTGGGACACGAGCGTGTCTAGCACACGGCATGTGACACGGGCGTGTCACATGGCTGTGTCCTTCTCGGGGGAGTATTGGATTTTGCACACGGGCCGTGATACGGGCCCTGACACGGGCGTATCACATGTGATACGGGCGTGTCGGTGGCCATGTCAGAGGCCGTGTTATGGTCGGGCATCCCTGGTGACGGCAAATGAGTGACACAGCCCTGCACACGACTGTGTTGCAACCCGTGTTCTGCCCAGTTTTTGTATTTCAGGCCCCGATCGTGGTCGTTCGTCTCTTTACTATGGGATCCGACGGCTTGGGGTTGGGTCTGAGGGTTTAAACCCGGGAATAGGGTTTAGAAACCCTCATTTCTCTTGAGTGGTTCTCTTTCTAAAGTTAGAGAGAGGAGAGAGCAAGGAGGAGGAAGAAGGGCTAGATCCGGTCACCGGCGGAGCTTCGGAGCCCCAAATCGCGAGCTGACTTCGGATCTACGGAGGCAAGGAGACCACAGTGCTTTTCATCCGCATAGTTTTCTATGGCGCCGAGGAAGAATGCTAGGGTAACGATTCAAATCTTTAGCATGTGAAGCTCTTTTTATTTTGCTTGGGAAAACCCTTCTCCCGCGAGTGTGCGACGAGTTTGCGCTATTCCTTGGGGTAGATAAGTAAAGTCCCCCTTGTTTGAGTCCGGAATCGTAGTATGGACATAGGCATGTTGTGTGAAGCCTACCCAGACATGTTGGTCTGAATCGGTGATGTTTTGCTATGCATGGTTGGCCGTAGAAGACTCCGTGTCTTTGAGTTATTTTCGGGCTTCTACGTGGTAGATTGCAATAGGGAGTCTTGGGGATTAACCCAAGGGTGCACCCGGAAATCTAGGCGGAAGCGAATTTTTTCCATACCGATGGCCTGAGAGCCAAGCGGGTACATAGCGGGGCTATATACCGTGTTTGAATGATATTTGGGATTGGGGAAGCTTAGCCCGCGTCAAAGGCCAAATGGCAATGGCGGGGTGAGCAACGGGTTGGTGGACCCCTACCTGCTCCATTTGCTCGATTAAAGTGACCTAAAGTTTTATGTGGGACTTGCCGAGGTTTGGAGATCGAGTCTAGGCTACGGCTGAAAGGACTAAATGCTCACGAGATTGCCGCCCTGGGGGTGGTGGTGGGGTCGAGGACCGGACTGGCTTCGCCGAGTAAGTGCCCTGAGAGCACGGGGTGTACGGCCGTGTGAGCGTGCACCTGTGATGTGATGCTTATTTCGCTATATTTCTTGCTTTGCTAACAAGTGCAGGGAAGAAGCTTTGCCGCCCCGATTTGGGGGCGGAATCGTTATAATTTGGTCAGCTTTAGCTGACCGTTATTCTTGTTTGCCACTGTTTCGGTGATTTATGCTTGTAGGTGCTGCGGAGCCGAGCGGCAAGTAGCAGAACAAAGCCCAAGTTGCTGAGCCGGCCTTCGAAGGCCTTGTTTGTTTACTTATTTAAATCATGTGTGGCCGGCCTGCGAGCCGAAGATTGTAAGACACTGTTTAATTATTGTAAACTCTTGTAAGGCCATAAGGCCAGTGCTGGTGTATTAAACATTCTTATTTGGTTGTGTAGTGGACATTCATGCTTGGCAGGGTTCTTTATTCTTTGCAACATTAATAAATTGCCTCCGCTAGATGCTCTGTGTAGGACGTTTTGGATTGGTTTAATGGCATCAATAAGTAACCAACCGGTCTGTCCGTAGTATATGGCGTTGGGCCCCGGCCAGACCTACTGCTATATGCTATGTGACGGATAGGGGTGTTACAGGCTCAGCAACAAGGGCTTTGGCCCGCTATTTGCCACTCGGCTCCACAGCACTTGCAAGCACAATTCACCGCAACGGTGGCAAACAAAAGTAACGGTCAGCTAAAGCTGACCAAATTATAACGATCCCGCCCCCAAACTCGGGGCGGAGATGCTCCTTCGTTGCACTTATTAGCATAATAAGCATTATAGTGATTAATCACAACATCACAGGTACAGATACACACGGCCGCACACCCCGTGCTCTCAGGGCACTTACACGTTGAACCCGGTCAAAACCGCGGTCTCACCACCGCCCCTTAGACGGCAATACTCGTGAGCATTTTAGTCTTTCTGGCCTAAGCCTAAGACCCACCATCTATGCCAACGGTAAGTACCACGTACCTTAGGTCGCTTTAACCGAACGACACAGTACGGGTACGGTTCCACCTAATCCGTTGCTCACACCGCAATATCAATTTAAGCCGTATGCGCAGGTAAAGCTTCCCCGAGTCCCAAAACGATCAAACATGCACATAACCCAATTATTTTCAAGGCTGGCACCCAGGCCACCGAGTTGGCAGAAATGCGTTTCCGTCCAGTTTTACGGGTGCACCTTGGAGTTAATCCCCAAGACTCCCTGTTGCAATCTACCACGTAGAAAACCCAAAAACAACCAAATGCACGGAGTCTTCTCTGGCTAATCATGCATAATGAAACATCACCGATCCAGACCAACTTGTTCGGGTAGGCTTCACACACCATGCCTATGTCCGTAACACGATTTCAGACTCTACATCCAAACAAGGGGGACTATTCACACCTACCCCAAGGAACACCGCACACACACCGCACACTCGTGGGAGCGGGTTTCCTTATGCAAAAGAAGAAGAGTTTCACATGCTCAAGAAGAGAATCGTTACCCTAGCATTCCTCTTTAGCGCCATATAAATCTATATGGATGGAAAACACCGTGATGATCTCGCCGCCATAGATCTGAAGTTGGCTTGCGATTTGGCGCTCCAAATCTCCTCCGGCGACCGAATCTCTTTTCCTTCTTCCTCCTTGCTCTTCCCTCTCTCTAGAACTTAGAAAGAGATTGAACCCAAAAGAAATGAGGGTTTCTAAGCCCTATTCCCGGGTATATCCTAGCAAGAACAGCCCTGAGCCGTTGGATCCCAAAATAAGGAAACGGACGGCCACGATTCACACTTAAAATGAACTTCCTGGGCCGAACACGGCTTGTGACACGCCCGTGTCCAAGGCCGTGTGCCTTATATGCCGTCGAACCCGTCACGTCCCGAAAAGAACACGGGCACTCGACACGCCCGTGTCGGGTTTGACACGCCTGTGTCATCAAGTACACGCCCGTGTAGCTGGGCGTGTTCCTCCATCAACAAAGGTCCAACACCAACCCGAGGAAAACACGGGCATTCGACATGCCCGTGTCGGACCCGAACACGCCTGGGCTCAGGCCGTGTCTCTCCCCCAACACAACTCGGCCAACAACCCGAGTAGGATATGGCCTGGGACACGCCCGTGTCTCAGGCCGTGTTCGTTGTTCGATGCTCGTTGACTTCAATTTTATCGACCACTCAGCCATCGTCGAACCCGAGCACGACACGCCCCTGGGAAACGCCCGTGTCCCAGGCCGTGTGACCTTTACCAAGTCTCAGACTTGGCTCAAAATGCCACCCGTTCCTCTTTTTAGTTTCGGGGCGTAATAACTCTCTCCCTCTTAAAAGAATTTCATTCACGAAATTACCGAAAGGAAAAGAAACACAAAACCAAAAGCTGTACCTGAGTGGAATAACTCTTGGTATTTTTCAAGCATGGTCTGCTCTCGCTCCCACAAGAGCTCCTCCCGACCGCAGTTGTCCCAACGGACCTTTACCATCGTGATCTCCTTGTTACGAAGTCGCTTGACTTCAAAGTCCTCAATACGAACGGGTTTGACCCTTGTCGCCAACCCTTCGTCCACTAGTACTTGATCAACCGCGATCACCTGCGAAGGCTCTTGCACCTTTCACAATGCTGATATGTGGAATACGTCGTGTAGATCACTCAACTCCGCCGATAGCTCTAGACGATAAGACGCTTCACTAATCTGCTCCAGGATCTCAAATGGCCTAAGGTACCTCGGGCTCAGCTTCTTCAAGCGTCATACCCATGAAACACCCTTGAACAGCTTTATCTTAAAATACACCCAATCACTAACAGCGAACTCCACGTTCCGATGCTTGGCATTATAGTATTTAGCTTGCCTATCCTGAGCGATCAGCAAGCGCTCTCGAATGGTTCGTACCAATGAAGTGGTGCTTTCTACATCTTGCTTTTTGTACAACCTCGCCTCACCTATTTCTAACCACGACAACGGCGTGCGACATTTCTACCATATAGGGCATCGAATGGTGCCGTTTGTATGCTCGCATAGTAGCTATTGTTGTACGCAAACTCTACCAAATACAGATGATCTTCCCACTGCTTCCCGAAATCCAGGACGCACATGCGAAGCATGTTTTCCATTATCCTGTTAACTCTCTCATTCTGACCATCCGTCTCCGGATGAAAGGCTGTGCTGAACCTCAACTTAGTACCTAGCATTTGCTGCACGAACCTACAGTCATTGAACGTTAACCACCCATCTCTATCACTCATGATGCTGCGGGGCACACCGTGCAGTCTAACAATGTTATCCACATAAAGCTTTGCCAGTTTATCCACCGAATCATCCTTCCTATTCGGAATGAAGTGCGGCACTTTTATCAACCGATCTACGATCACCCAGATGGCGTCGTTTCCCTTCAGCGACCTTGGCAATCCATTCACAAAGTCCATTGAGATATCGTCGAACTTCCACTCCGGAATAGGCAAAGACTTCAAGAAACCCCCTGGCTTTTGGCACTCTGCCTTCACTAAGGCGCAAGTCTGACACTTCGCCACATATAGTGCCACATCCTTCTTGAGTCCTGGCCACCAGAACAACTTCTTCAGATCTCGGTACATCTTCGTGCTTCCTGGGTGAATCGAGTACTTGGTATGATGAGCCTCATACATCAACTCCACTCGTAAATTACCCACGTTTGGGATACACAAACGACTGTCTTTCCTTAGCAGTCCATCTTCAACCGTAAATTGGGAATTTGACCCATCCGAAACTGCCTCCATGATTTGCTTCATGCTGCTATCCAAAGCCATAGCCTGCCGAATCCATTCAGCCAGGTCATACTGAACTTCCGTCCAGTTCAATACCACTTCAGCGTTAGTCTGCTTGTCAACAAAAGAGATATCTAACGCCTCCAACTCCCAAATCAACCGCTCGTCATGAATCGACAACCAGTTGGCTTACGCGGGAGCCCCGCGACTCAACGCACCCGCAACTGCATTGCCTTTCCCGGGCACATAATGAATTTTGAATGTATAGTCCCCCAGGAACTCCATCCATATGCGCTGCCTCATATTCAGATCCTTCCGATCTAACAAGTATTTCAGGCTCTTGTGGTCGGTATAATTATCGACCTTTACGCCGTACAAAAATGCCTCCACAGCTTCAGAGCAAAAATCACGTCCGCTAACTCCAAGTCGTGGGCCGGATAATTTCTCTCATGCACTTTCAGCTGACGCGATACATAGGCTATAACACTTCCATGCTGTAGCAGCACGCAGCCCAAACCACTGCCCGAAGCATCGCTTTAGATCTCAAAGCCTTTAGTCCCACTCGACGAACTTAGCACTAGCGTCGTGGTCAACCGACCCTTCAACTCTTCAAAAGCTTGCGCGCACTCCTGCGTCCAAACAAATTTCTAATCTTTCCTTATCAAAGTAGTGAGAGGTAACACTATCCGTGAGAAGTTCTCTACGAAGCGTCTGTAATAGCCGACAAGCCCCAGAAAACTTTGGACTTCTGCTACCGTAGACAATACAGGACACTCCCGTATCGCAACTATCTTTACCGGATCCACCGCAACCCATTCACCACTAACTATGTGACCAAGGAACTCTACTGAGGGTAACCAAAACTCGCATTGGAGAACTTTGCGTATAGTTCATTCCTCCTCAGCGTCTCCAAAACCAAATGTAGATGCTTGAAGTGATCCTCTTCACACTGCGAGTACACCAATATGTCGTTGATAAAGACAATCACAAAGTGGTCTAAGTACTCCCTGAACGTTCTGTTCATCAGATCTATGAACACTGATAGCGCATTAGTCAGCCCGAACGGCATGACCGTAAACTCGAAATGCCCATATCTCGTGCTGAACACTGTCTTTGGGATATCACTTTCCCTTATTCTCAGCTGATAGTAACCGGACTTAAGATTCAATTTTGAGTACACAGATGACCCGACTAGCTGATCAAACAGATCATCAATCCTTGGGATCAGGTACTTGTTCTTTCCCATTAACTTGTTCAGTTCTCTATAATTCATACAGAGCCGCAAAATTCCGTCTTTCTTATCGAAAAAGACCGGTGCGCTCCAAGGCGACGAACTTGGATGCACATAACCCTGCTCCAACAACTCTTCAAGTTGAACCTTTAGCTCCGCCATTTCCTTAGGAACCAACCTATAAGGAGAGCGTGACACAGGTTTGGCACCTAGCACTAGCTCAATCGTGAAGTCGATCTCCCGATGGGGTGGGGCTCCAGGAAGATTGTTCGGGAACATGTCAGGGTACTCGCACACTACTAGGATACTACCAAAAGTGGGCTTAGGCTTCGCAGCCTCCACTAGCGTGAAGAATAGCTCTGCACCAGCACGAACTGCCTTGACCACCTGAAGCGCAGACATTAAGGTCTTGCTCGACCCCCTTTAAACCCGCAAACGTTGTCTCCCAGTCAGCTCCCAACTTGACTTACTTACGATTGCGATCTATGTATGCCTTCTACTCTGAAAGCCAGTCCATACAAAAAAAATGACGTCAAACTCTACTAGCGGCAGTAACGACACTAACAAGTCGAACTCCTTACTCCCAATACGAATCTTTGCGACACAAACTCTGTCCGCGTTCATAGAACACCCATTTGACAATATCACATCCAATTTGTCCTTCGCCATCGAAGCAGGGACTCCAATGCGCGATAGAAACCTTCGGACAAAAAGGAGTGTGAAGCTCCCGTATCGAAGAGTGCTCTCGCCGGATTATCACAAATAAAAACAAAGCCTATACAAACAGTAATAAACTAACAAGCACAAGGTAACAGTATTTAAAGCTAAATTGCTATAAATTTAAACTGTACCCGTCACCACATCCGCTTGCTTGATGGCCTCCTGCTAGCCAAGATTGTAGACTCTTGGTTGAGTCGGAGCATAATGGGATGCGGTTGACTCCACCGCCTTGCCCCTTTTCCTCGTAAGTTGCTCCCTGCTTCCTCTCAGACTTCGGACGTCCGCTCCAACAGTCACGGGAAAAATGCCCCGGCTTCCCACAAATGAAGCAAGCGCCTGGTGCACGACCTGTAGTCGCCCCCGAAGCACCAGAAGAAGGGGCTGGACCCGAAGCCCTAACCTTCTTATTCCACCTTCGGAAACCGGACTTTGAAGTCGGCACCTTGAACTCTGAATTCTTAGCACTAGAGTCTCCAACTTCTCCTGACATAGCTTTCTTTGTCGTCTGAGCACCCTCCCGACAATCTAGGGCAAGGTGCCCTTTCTTGCCACAAGTATGACAAGTGCAAATAGCTTTGCTAGTAGATGCTTTAGCCTTCTTTCTCAACGTTCTGCGGTAGGCAGCCCTTAAAGGATCTGCAGGGTTCAGTACCCTACTCACTGGTATCTGGTGAGTTCTCCCCAACTCTACTTCCAAAGATCTGGCCGAATCCACCAAGGCTCGAAATCCCAATAACTTTGGTCCTAGCAGTAGGAATCACAACTCGCTACACAAACCATTATAAAATCAATCGACTATAGACTGCTCGCTTTCCAACTCAAAGCCTGGGTAGCGCCTTAACATAAGGAATGCCTGCAAATATTTGCCGACTGAGTGCGCTCCTTGCACTAAAAGCATGCTCACCTGCTACCCCAATGGTCCTCTAAATGCCATATGCTCCATCACACCACCCGGTGTCGAGGCCACCTCAGGGACAGAGGGTTGCACATTCCTTCCATGTTGTGTGTTGGTCACCGCGAACATCGCCTCAACAACCCTTCTTATGGTTTCAATCAAAGGAGGGGTCTCAGGCACGTTGTTGGGTGCAATACTTTTATCAGAAAGCATGCGTTCAGACTGCCATGCGTCACTCTCGGACACCTATAGTCGTACAAAACACCAATAAGTGATCGAAAAAAATTGCAAAAAGCAATTATAGGAACATACAGGTTCCTCAAATATGTGTATTTTCATTCCTAAGTGGACATTCATGGGTTCTTTTCATGTTATAATGATGACGCACACACATGTGCTCACCACCCCTTAAAGTGAATTCGTCCACGAATTCATTTAAGCCTGACCGAAACAGGTAGTCTGATACCAAATTATAACACCCCTATCCGTCACATAGCATATAGCAGTAGGTCCGGCCGGTGCCCGATGCCAT
This sequence comes from Platanthera zijinensis, assembly GCA_039513925.1. Taxonomy (NCBI): domain Eukaryota; kingdom Viridiplantae; phylum Streptophyta; class Magnoliopsida; order Asparagales; family Orchidaceae; genus Platanthera; species Platanthera zijinensis. Next base: position 152,995,944 of record CM077090.1, on the reverse strand, counting down.
ATATCACGGACAGACCGAAAGGTTACTCATTGAAACCATTATTCCAATCATAACGTCCTATACAGAGCATCTAGCGGAAGCAATTTATTTAGTTGCAAAATAAGAACCCAGCCATAAGCATGAATGTCCACTATTGAACCCAAACAAGAATGAAATACAAAGTACACAAAGTACCGGCCTTATGTCCTTACAAGAGTTCACTAATCTTAAAATAGTGTCTTCCATACATCGGCTCGCAGGCCGGTCACACATAATTAAACAAGTAAATAAAACAAGGCCTTCAAGGGCCGGCTCAGCAACAAGGGCTTTGACCCGCTATTTGCCACTCGGCTCCGCAACACCTGCAAGCAAAATTCACCGTAACGGTGGCAAACAAAAGTAACGGTCAGCTAAAGCTGACAAAATTATATCGATCCCGCCCTCAAACTCGGGGCGGCGATGCTCCTTCCCTGCACTTATTAGCATAATAAGCATTATAGTGATTAATCACAACATCACAGGTGCAGGAACACACGGCCGCACACCTCAACGAGCATTTTAGCCGCGGTCTCACCACCGCCCCTCGGACGGCAATACTCGTGAGCATTTTAGTCTTTCTGGCCTAAGCCTAAGACCCTCCATCTATACCAACGGTAAGTACCACGTACCTTAGGTCGCTTTAACCGAAAAACACAGAGTGGGTATGGTTCCGCCTAACCCGTTGCTCACACTGCAATGTCATTTTAAGCCATATGCGCGGGTCAAGCTTCCCTGAGTCCCAAAATGATCAAACATGCACATAACCAAGTTATATTCAAGGCTGGCACCCAGGCCACCAAGTTGGTAGAAATACGTTTCCGCCCAGTTTTCCGGTTGCACCTTGGAGTTAATCCCCAAGACTCTCTATTGCAATCTACCGCGTAGAAAACCCGAAAACAACCAAAGGCACGGAGTCTTCTCCGGCTAATAATGCATAATGAAACATTACCGATCCAGACCAACTTGTCCGGGTAGGCTTCACACACCATGCCTATGTCCGTAACACGATTTAAGACTCTACATGCAAATAAGGGGGACTATTCACATCTACCCCAAGGAACACCACACACTAACCGCACACTCGTGGGAGCGGGTTTCCTTATGAAAAAGAAGGAGAGATTCACATGCTCAAGAAGAGAATCGTTACCCTAACATTCCTCTTTGGCGCCATGTAAATCTATACGGATGGAAAGCACCGCAATGATCTCGCCTCCGTAGATCTGGACTCGGCTTGCGATTTGGAGCTCCGAATCTCCTCCGGCGACCGGATCTCTCTTCCTTCTTCCTCCTTGCTCTCCCCTCTCTCTAGAACTTAGAAAGAGATTGAACCCAAAAGAAATGAGGGTTTCTAAGCCCTATTCCCAGGCATATCCCAGCAAGAACAGCCCTGAGCCGTTGGATCCCAAAATAAGGAAACTTTCGGCTACGATTCGCAGTCAAAATTAACTTCCTGGGCCGAACACGGCTTGCGACACGCCCGTGTCCAAGGCCGCGTGCCTCATACGCCGCTAAAACCGTCGCACCCCAAAAAGAACACGGGCACTCGACATGCCCGTGTTGGGCATGACATGCCCGTGTCATCCAGTACACGCCCGTGTCATCCAGTACACGCCCGTGTAGCTGGGCGTGTTCCTCCATCGGCACAGGTCCAACACCAACCCGAGGAGAACACGGAATTCGACACGCCCATGTCGAATTTGACACGCCCGTGTCAGACCCAAACACGCCTGGGCTCAGGCCGTGTCTCTCCCCCAACACAACTCGGCCAACAACCCGAGTAGGACACTGCCTGGGACACGCCCGTGTCTCAGGCCGTGTTTGCTGTTCGACGCTCGTCGACTTCAATTTTGTCGACCACTCAGCCATCGTCGAACCCGAGCACGACACGCCCCTAGGACATGCCCGTGTACCAGGCCGTGTGACCTCTACCAAGCCTCAAACTTGGCTCAAAATGCCACCCGTTCCTCTTTTGAGTATCGGGGTGTTACAAGCCTAAGGGGGATTAGACTTGAGCTTGAGTTAGCCCATTTGAGCTAGTTTGACTTAATATTAGGGTAGGGTTGACCTCTGTTAAATTGACCGTTTGAATTGACACCAATGGGTTCTTGGTGACCCATTGGCCTCCCCTAAGGTCTAGGAAGACTTGGTTAGGGTTGGTTGGGCACCTTGGAGGTCACTTGACCCTTAGTTAGGGCACTTTGACCTTTTTAGGGATAGGGTTGACTTTGGTCAACCTAGCCTCTTTGGTTGACCCCAATGGGTCCTTGGTGACCCATTGGCCTCTGCTAGGGTTAGGGGTACCATGGTGGGGTCATGAAGTCATGGTGAAGCTCTACTGTCATCCCTAAGCAAGTGATTGGAATTCTACTATTAGCAGACCAAGGTGGTACGCACTCTCATTCCCAAGTTCACCCAAACCATTTAGTGCTTCCTAGGGTTTTGTCATGACCCAGTCAAGACAAAACCATCCTAGGGGTCTAGAAGTCTGAGGTATGTTACAAATCCCAATACATAAAAATAAAAATTTAATCCTCGAAATTCAAGTTGGGCCTACGGGGTTTCAAGTATGATAAGTAAAATGTAACATCCCGAGAGGTTAAAGGGGATACCTGACGTGAAAAGTTTCAGGTACCTTTGCTGCATCAAGTCCTGCGGCTCCCACGTGTGCTCTTCTTGTCCATGATTCCTCCATAAGACCTTGACCAGCGGAACCTTCTTGCGCCGCAAGAACCGCATCCCAGTATCGTTTATCCGGATCAGCTCCAGGCTCACCGATCGATCAAAATCTATAGGCCCATCTGTAGTCATAATCTGCTGCTCCGGCCAATGTAGAGCTCTCCTGAGGGAGGAGACGTGGAAGACGTCGTGCAAACCTGCTAGCTCTGGTGGCAGCTCCAGTCTATAAGCGAAGTGACCGATCCGTTCCAGGATCCTGTAAGGCCCAATATATCTCGGACTAAGCTTATTCCGACCACGCACCCGCGAGATTCCATTAATCGGTCGTATCTTCAGAAACACCCGGTCTCCTACTTGAAACTCTACCTGACGATGCTGAGCATCATAATAGTTGGCATGTCTACTCTGGGCCTCCAACATCCTGTTTCGAATCAACCGCACCTAAGCATTTGTATCCTCGATGAACTCCGAGCCAAGTGTCTCTGAATCCTCATCCTGGATCCAAGACAAAGGAGTCATGCATCTCCGCCCGTATAAAGCCTCATAAGGGGCCATGCCGATGCTGGACTGGTGGCTGTTGTTATACGATAATTCGATCAACGGTAGCTGCCTCTCCCATGGCTCTCCACGGTCCAGTATGCAAAGGCGCAACAAATCCTCCAGTGTGCGATTGGTGCGCTCTGTCTGCACATCCGTCTAAGGGTGGAAGGTGGTACTAAATGTCAACCGGGTCCCCAAATAATCCTGGACCGACCTCCACTCCTTAGGCGTAAATCATCCATCACAATCGGACACTATCGTCCTCGGTACTCCATGGTATAAGACGAACTGCTCCACAAACCTCCGCACCAAGTTGCCCACTGGAGCGTCCTTCCTGATCGGTAGAAACCTGGCCACCTTCATCAATTGATCGACGATCACCCATATCGAGTTGTTCCCTGTATATGACCGAGAAAGACCATGTATGAAATCCATGGCGATATCGTCGAGCTTCCACTCCGGCACTCGAAGTGGTTGCAACAATCCAGCCTGTTGGAACCCCGTGTTTGATTTGGGCTAGGTTCACTCCTAGGTTGTTTGACCCACTTGTATAGCCAGGGTCAAAGTCTAGATCTAAGTTAGTCTTAGTAGAGCAGACCTCATAAAGACCAGCATTAGACTTCATTTCAAAGACCAAGACTCATAAGTAATCTGTGGATCTGATATCAGTTCGACTTTCGTCAAACTCGGCTCGAAGATCGTTGATCTCCGATCGATGATCGCATAGGAAAAATCTATGAGCTGAGCTCGACGATCTTAGAACTCAGATCGACGATTTCCAGTCTCAGCTCGACGATCTTATATCTCAGCTCTGCGATTATTTATTTGTGTTCGACCATCTTTTTGCGCAACTGTCTTGAAGATTTCATTTTTATTTTGTCAAGGCTATTTATGGAATCAAATCTCTGGTAGTTAATGCTGATGTTATCAAGGCTTATAGCCGTTTTTATTGCAGCATTAACTACAGGTTTTCACAGAGTTATTATATTGTCTTATATGCCAAAGATAGTTGAGGAAATCATTTATTGCAGATATTGTAATCGTTGTCTCTCCTCGATTCCTGCAAAATAATTAAAGGAATGTTTTTGAAATTCAAGTTAGAAATTGTTTTATCCTACAAAAAGAAGAAGGTTGTCGATTCAATCACAGAAGAAAGAGACACATAAAAAAAGATAGAAAATTGTTCCTGCTAACATCCTAAAAACATACTGAAGCAGATCTTCATCAGTTTTTCTCATTCTGTCAGTGCTCTGAAGAAGAAGCAAGAAGAACAACTTTTACAAATCAAGAGTCTTTTTGTTCTTATCTTCTAGGACCTTGCTAAGACATTCCAGTACCATCTGTCTAAAGCTCCTGGACTAAGTCTCTCAGTTGAAGACATACTAACCCTGTGCAAAGCTTCCCAGACTGAACCCTTCTACATCTCAAGGGGAGCTTTGACAACATCTCTGAATCCATAGTCTTCTCATTGTTGTGAGAAAAGAATACTTTCATCACTCTCTCATCCCCACCTCTGTACAGGGTTTTAATTCCCTTACAAAATTATTCTGGTTCACAAGTCTCCTTCCAAAAGATTTGGGTTGGTTTTTGGGCACCTGATCAAAAGCTCAATGGTGGCAGTCACCTGATCAAAACTTGTAGTGGATTCCTACAAAGGGTGGTGGAAGAGTGGATGTACCCAGTTGGGGAACCACTATAAAATTTTTATGTTGTTTGGTTGTGCTTTTTGTGTTCTTGTGTGCTTTTTCTGTGGTTAGATTAGCTTAGTTTATTTGTTTTTATCTTTACTGTAAAAATAATTTTTTTATAACTCTATTCCCCCCCATAGAGTTATTCAGAGTTTATCACCCCATTTTTCTTTCAATTGGTATCAGAGGGAGGTTGGCTATTCTTATACAAGCTAACACCTGAACCAACCAAGACCTCCAGATAAGCTCTGAATAATTATTTTTTGTGTTTTTAATTTATCTAATACCATGGCACAAAACAAGGAATACACCAGCACCAGACCTCCAGTGTGTAACTTGTCAAAGTTCACTATCTGGAAGGCGAGAATCAAATTGTATATGAACTATATTGATGAGGATATCTTCAACTCTATTTTAACAGGTCCACCAGCTCCAGTGGCAACTACCTCAACAGCATCTACAAGCTTAAATGTTGTTCCACCACCAGACTACAATGATGCTTAGAAGAAAGCTAAGGTTGCTGATGCCAGAGCCATAAACATCTTTGCTCAAACTATGTCTGATGAAATCTTTCAGAAGGTTGTTGAATGCACTTCAGCAAAAGCAATCTGGGATTCACTCAACCAGATGGTTGTTAGCTCAGCAGATTAGAGAAAAGATAGAAGATCAACTCTCATCTCACAATATGAGAATTTCAAGAAAGATGAAGCTGAATCTGTTGGTGACATGTACAACAGACTAAGCTCCATCATCAGTGACCTAAAGACATTGGATAAAGACATCTCTCTCATAGAGGTTAATGAAAAGATCCTAATGTGCTTCCCAAGCTCATGGGAAACCAGGATCTGGCCAATAAAAGAGGCCAAAAGCTTGAATGAGATTTCAACTGAATCTCTCTTAGGAAAGCTCAAATCTTATGAGCAGTTAATCAAGTCCAGAGAAGTTGTAGAACAAAGGACTCCTCCTCCAGCAAGGAAAGAACAATCCATTGCATTCAAGGCTGCTGAAGAGACTGAAGCTCCAATAGTGAATGAAGAGCTAATGTGTCTCTTTGCCAAGAGATTCTTTAAAATGGCATGGAAGGACTTCAGGAGGAAGTCATCCAGAAATGACAGCAAGCCCAGGTATGATAAAACCCCCACTAAGGAAGTAGTGTGTTTTGGATGCAGGAAACCAGGGCACTTCATGTCTGAATGTCCTGAAAATCAAAAGATGGAAAGAAGAAGAGAGAAGGAATCTAGAAGCAAGCATTACAGCAAGCCCTCTTCCAGCAAGCACAAAAAGAAGGACAAAGGATTTGTGGCTGACACATGGAGTGACACAGAAGATGAATCCACAGCTTCCAGCTCTAGTGAAGAAGAAGAGGAGGCAAAGGCAAAGGAAGTTTGCCTCATGGCAATTGATGCTAGCAGTAGCAGATCAGATACAGATGAATCTGATAATGAAGAAAACCTGTCAGCTAAAGATCAGGTATTAGCATCTTATGATTTTGAATCTGTTGAATTTAAATTTGAATTTAAAAATTTATGCTTAGATTTGATAAGCTCTGAGAAGGAAATAAAACTTCTTAGAGAAAAATTAAATGATATAGATAAAATCACTTCTGAAAATGCTAATCTATCTAATGAACTAAATTCTACAAATGAACAAATTATCTTTTTGAAATCGGAACTTAGCAAAGCTAAGATATTAGAAGAATCATTAAATGGCAGAAGTTTAAAATTGCTAGATATAACCAGCATATTAAATGCTAGAACTAATTACTGCAAACAAGGATTAGGAGCTTCATCCAGTGAACCAACCCTAATCCAAAAGAATCATCTTTCTAAACCTATAAATTTTGTTTCTGATAAAGGAAAGAAAAACACTAAATAGGTTAATAAGGTTAATGAATTTCTTGAACAAATTGAAACTAAGAACAAACTTAAAAATCAGAAGAATAATAAAAGTAACAATGTTCAGCAGTTATCATCGAACTCAGATCGACGATATATGAACAGATCGTCGACCTCAGAATGACAATCTCTGAACGCAAATTTCATTAATAATCATTCTTCGATCTACGATCGACGATACCAGTATGGTTCGTCGACCAGAGATCAACGATTTTGGTGCCCCAAGAATGAATATCTTCATTCTTCGAGCAGAGATCGAAGATCTCATCCAACATTGTTGAGCTCAGGACCACGATCCAACCAGAAATCATCGATCCTAGATCCTAATAATAGAAACCTAAATTCTAATAACAACATTAATCCTTTTAATAAATGTATAATACCACAAAGAAGATATCATCCCAAAGGTTACAAAAATCAACCTGAATGTTCTTACATTTCTAGTTACAGTTATGTAAATCAACAAGGACTCAAGGTTACCTGGGTCAAGAACAACTAATTATCATCCTTACAGGTAAAGAGCTGTCTAGCATTTAATCAACAATGGTATCTGTACAATGGTTGCTCCAAGCATATGATAGGAAGCAAGGACAACTTAAGTGATTACAAGTCCAAGCTGGGACAAAAGGTTATCTTTGGTGATTCAAACTGTAGCCAGACCAAAGGCTATGGTAAAGTCAAGATAGGAGCAGTGACTTTTAAGAAGGTATCTTATGTAAGTGGTTTGAAGCATAACCTCATCTTAATAAGTCAACTTTGTGATGAAGGTTATCAGGGAACTTTTAACTCTAGCTCTTGTATTATTTCATCTAAACAAAACAAACCTGTTTTAATTGGTAATAGACAAGGAAACATTTACTTAATAAATTGTCAATCTACATCTTCTAGCATATGCCTGCTTAATATAGTTAGTAATCAAAGTATTTTATGGTATAAGAGACTAGGTCATGTTAATCTAAAAAATATTGCTAGGCTATCTAAATACAACCTTGTTAGAGGTTTACCTTCTAGTTCCTACAAGAAGGAAGGCCTATGCAGGACTTGTCAATTAGGCAAACAAACTTAATCTAGTTTTAAGTCAATTAATAAGAGTGATTCACCTAGGATCTTGTACCTGCTACACATGGACCTTTTTGGTCCTATTACTGTACAAAGCCTAGGAGGGAAATCTTATACTCTAGTGGTTGTAGATGACTTCTCTAGATTCACTTGGGTATTCTTTCTGAGATCTAAGTCAGATACCTTTAAGGTTCTTACAGATTTTCTCATGACCATACAGATTGAGTACTCTACTCATGTTGCATTGATCAGAAGTGATCATGGAACTGAGTTTGACTCTCTTCTTATGCATGAGTTCTGTGAGAAGGAAGGTATCTGACACTGTTTATCAGCTCCTAGAACTCCTCAACAAAATAGGGTAGCTGAAAGGAAAAATAGAACACTCATTGAAGCTGCAAGTACATTACTTGCAGATGCTTACATGTCTCTATCCTATTGGGCAGAGGCAGTGAGCACAACAAACTATGTCCTGAATAGAAGTTTGATACATAAACTTAAGCATAAGACTCCCTATGAATTACTCAAAGGGAAGAAACCTATAATTACCTATTTTAAAATATTTGGTTGCATATGTTATATTCACAATAATGACAAGAAATACACTAGAAAATTTGAAGCAAAGGCTGCAGTGGGAATCTTTTTAGGATATTCCCAAGTCAGCAAAGCTTATAGGGTGTTTAATAAATCCACCTTAAAAATTGAAGAATCTATGTATGTTTCATTTGATGAAGCTAAAATGTTTTATAAAGAGAAAGAGATTTATACCAATAACTCTTTGTAGGTACCTCACTTGTGTGAGAAATTGGATGACTTAAACCTTACTCCAAAGGTTGTATCACATCCTTCTACACAAGCTAAGGAAGACAATGAAGAAGAAACTATGGAAGTAGCTGAACTTACCCCAACAGCAGAAGTAATTCCACAAGAAGAATTCACTCCAATTATTGTTGCTGAACCAACTCCACCATCTGATTTTGTCATACTTAGGGATCACCCTAGATCCCAAGTAATTAGAGACATGCCAGTAGGTGTATAGATAAGTAATCAACTCAACCATGATGTGATGCATGCCTGTTTCCTCTCTCAAATTGAGCCTCAATCCATAACTGATGTTGAGCAAGATCCCCATTGGATCATTGCAATGCAAGAGGAACTAAATCAATTTGAGAGATGTAGAGTTTGGGAATGTGTTCCAAGGCCTAAAAGCTATCCAGTAATTGGAACTAAGTGGGTTTTCAGGAATAAGCTTGATGCCCAAGGTGTGATTGTGAGGAACAAGGCTAGGCTTGTTGCTCAAGGATATAGGCAAGAGGAAGGCATTGACTATGATCAAACATTTGCCTCTGTTGCCAGGCTAGAAGCTATAAGGATATTTATGGCTTATGCTGTATTCAAGAAGTTCAAAGTCTACCAATTGGATGTCAAGAGTGCATTCTTAAATGGAGAACTTAAAGAAGAGGTCTATGTTGAACAACCTCCAGGTTTTGTTTCTCAAACTCATCCCTCCTTTGTTTTCAAATTGCATAAGGCTCTCTATGGTTTAAAGCAAGCTCCAAGAGCTTGGTATGAGACTGAAAGTGAGGATAGATATAACTCTAGAGGGGGGGGGGGGAATAGAGTATTCAAAAATTATGACACCCTACTCAACTCCCTTAGAGTTAATTTGCGGAATGAGTTTATAGATATTTTAAACCCTAGAGCCTAACACAAAGTGAAGTGCACTAGAGAAGGGCAACTGTAATTACAGTTGAGCTTTGATCCTATCACAGCAACTAGCAATCCTAGTTATTTCTACTCATAGCCACAGTGCAATAAATTAAATAAGCAACACAGACGACACAAGAAGTTTATAGTGGTTCCCTCTAAATAGGTACGTCCACTCTTCTACCACCCTGGTAGGAATCCACTACAGGTTTTTGTCCAGGTGCCCTGCCACCAATTGATCTGCTTCAGGTAGATCAAGTAGACCCTTTGAGATTTTGATCAGGAGCTCAAAATCCAACATAGGTTTTTGATCAGGTGCCCTGCCACCAAGCTTCACTTTTGAAGGGAGTAATAACCCTTTATACAGGAGGTTGAGAGAGTTAAAGTTTCTTCTCTATTGTTAAAATAGATTAGAGAAGCTAGTGGATTGCACAGAGCTAGAAAGCTCTAAAGAATCAAGGCTACCCCTAGCTTAGAGAATATCCAGGAAGAAGTCTTGCTTCAGGGTGCAGGAACTCTTCTGAACTTGAGACAAAGAACTGTCTTGGAGTTCTGAAGGAGAAGCTTGAAGAAGACTCTTGATTTGAAATGAGTTATTCTTCTTTAATCAGCTTCCTTTCTTCTTCTTCTTCTAGGCACTGAGTAAATGTTCCTGTAAGCAGGATGGACTCAGGATTGAAGAAGAATGTTGAAGAGGGATGATCTTCTCAGTTGAATGAATCAATGACTGAAAGCTGTATCTCTTCTTGCTTTTTAATCTGTATATCTTGTGTCTCTTGTTAATGTTGTATATCTTTTTCTTCTTTCAAAAGAAGCTCTTTATATATGGGCCTTTGCAACGGCTCTAAACTTGGTTTGAATTTTGTCTTCTTCTGAGATCTGCAATCTGGGCTGCAAAAAGCATAAAGCAAAAACATATCCTGCAGGCAGACATGCTATAAGGGGATAAAGCTTTCTAAGAAGTTGTATATACAATCTAATAATAGGAGTATTAAAGAAAGTCACATCAGACAAAACACTTTACGGCCAAAGAAGACTTTCTGAGTCTAACGGCTATAAAGGACAGCATGGCAGATAAAGCAAAAAGATATTTCAACTAATAAGACAAAGAACTTTGTCAGATAAAGCTTGACTTATGCACAAAGGATGGGGCAAAGATTTCCTTGAGATGTATGCACAAAATAAATGAAATAAACTTTAATAAAATATGCTAAATAAACAGGAATTAAATCATAGAATAGAAGGAGTACAAAATTACTAAAGACAGACAGAAGAACGTCGAACGACCTTTAGAGATCGTCGACCGAAGCACAAAGATCGTCGACCTATCAGAACAGATAGTCAAACGACACAGATAGTCGAACTATCGAAGAAGATAGTCGAACTACCTCAGCAGATAGTCGACCTATCAGAGCAGATAGTCGAGCTATCAGATAGTCGACTTTTTAAGACAGATAGTCGAACTATCAAAGAAAAGCAGATAGTCGACCTATCAAACAGATAGTCGAACTATCAGATAGTTGAACTATCCAAGCAGATAGTTGAACTATCAAGAGATCTGTCTGGTCAAAAGAAGTCGAGCGGGGTTCGACGATCGACGAGGCAGATTCCACAGAACGTCGAGCTAACAAGAGTTGAATTAACTCAGAGATAGACGATCTGCTGACCGACGATAGTTGACCAACTGATAGACGATCGTCGAACAGTTGATCGACGATAGTCGAGCGACGTTCGACCATAGTCGAACAAAAAACAACTTAACCAAATTTTCATCTGGATAAGTGACAACTCTACCACTAGACAACTAACCTTTGACCATAGATAGATCTTGGGTCAAGAGACTAAAAGAGAAGACTAAACTCAAATCTAAACTAGGGTACCAACAATCTCGCCCTATTTGAGTTAAGTCTCTCAAAACAAAACAAACAGACTACAGGAAATAAATATAATACAGGAAAGGAAATATCTAAGCAGCAGATATCATCAATCAATCAGACAAATAAATAACTGTCAATTAACGAATTTTAAGAAGCATCAGAATCTGGTTTAGATACAGAGGAACCAGGAAGAAAAGAAATTTTTCTAAAAGGTTCTAAAGCTTCTTTCTTTGATAACTTTAGATCTTGCTCTCCAATAATTCTAGATTCTTCTGTTCCTGGAACTACTGTTTCAGGATGCTTTTCCATATATTTTGAAGGATCAAAGACCTCAGGTCTAACCTGGAATTTATCTAGCTCCTTCTTTCTGAATTTAGACATAGTCATTAATCCTGTAATATCTTTTCCTTCTGCTTTGGCTTTTCTGATTTGGGCTGATCCAACTAGTTCAAGAAATATAGCCATCCTGAAATCAGGATTGAGCTCTTGACTTTCATATTCATTTTCACAGGTTGGATCTAAAGATTTTACAGCTTTAAATTTAGTAGAAAGTTCTAACAAGCTAGCAGCTGGCTCTCTATTTTCTTGAATAAATAATGAAGAAGGAGGAGCAAACTCAGCATATTTCCTATTTGATTTTTACGAGAAAATAATCCTTTTACCTTTTGAATCAGTTTCCTTTGCTAGAGCTTGCTTTGAAGAAGATATGCTTTTGATTTCTTTGGAAGGTGAAGCTCTTCTCTTGGGAGAAGGAGGAGGATAAAAAGTTAGTTTCTGATAAACTACCTCCTTTACTTATTCTCTTGTATCAGCATCTTGCTTTTTATATCCAGATTGGGATCTGCTTTGAAATCCTGGATTGCTTTTCCTTTGGTTAGATTGAGATTGAGTATATCTGGCAGAAGGAGCTGAAGGATTTGCAGAAATATTACCAGACGCTCCTGCACTGGGAGGTGGAGGAGGAGGACCTTTAGGGGTCCATTTAGGTGCAGGACTATCATATCTTTTAGATTTCTTCCTTTGCTTTTGCTGATTCTTGGAGAATCCCATCCAGTACTGATATTCCTTGGACTTGGAATCTATTCCTTTCAAGATGTAATAAGGAATATCATGGTAAGGGTTAGATGGAGGAGGAGCAGCAGCTTTTCTTTTCCTTTTAGCGGATTTCTTTTTCTTAGATTCTTCTGAGTCATCAGAGTCATCTTCATCATCAGATTGAGATGATGGGGGATGATCATAAGGATCAACAGCTTCTTGCACAGCTTTTTCTCTATCCTTTAAAGCAGCTTTTTCTATCTCTTCTTCCAAGGTATCCTGTGCCAGAAGAGTGTCTAGATCCAGTCCTGGGGTGTCATCCCAGACTGTAGATTTTTCTTCTTGAATATCTGAAACTTTCTCTATCTCAGCTGCAACTGTCATGAGGACTTGTTCATTATTCACCGCTACCTGAGCTGGAGGAGAGGGTACAGGCTCTTGATTAGCAGATTCTTGCACTGGTTCTAGAGTAGGTAGAACTACTTCCACTATATCTGTAGTATTAGGAACACGGATTTGCTAAATAAAATTGAAACATCCCTTCTAGGTATTCATAGACTAGCATGTCAGTTAACATGTCAAGAAAATGAGTAAATGAATTACCTTCAGGATTTTCCTCAGAATTTCCTAACTCCCATAAGTCATCTAGAAAGGAGGTAATGACTCCTTCTAGGAAAAGGGCAACTAAGGGAGTGGAGGCTTCTTTGAGACATACTTTAACAGCAAATTCCGCATGCAATATAACATCAGATGCCATGGGATCTAGAGCTGGGACTGCTATCTCTTTAGGAACAGTTTCTGTCTCTGCTTGAGTAATTTCTGTTGGATGAGAGGCCAGGGGCAGTTCAGAGGCATCTTCATGAAACATCTCCCCCTGCCTGATTTCAGTGGAAACTGAAACCAGGCCCCTAGATGAAGAGGGCTCAGCAGATTTTGAGAGAGCTTGGATGGAGGCAGTCAGGGAAGAAATGGAAGAGACGAGGGGGGCAATTGCTTCTTAAATCATGGTTTTGATTGAAGGAGTAATTAACTCCAATATGCTTGAAATGAAGGCTGGGGTTATTTCAAATGATGGAGGGGAATCACAGTAGATGGATGATCATCAGGAATGGTGTTCTCCTGATGAGATGGAGAGTGAACGAGTGATTGATGGGTGGATGCAAGAAGATCAATATGATCTGAATGAGGAATTGGTGACTGAGGAGGAGTGGATAACTCAGAAACCAATAAATCAAAACTAGGTGGAGAAATCCTAGCAAGATGAGAAGGGAGAGGGGATGCTGGTGATGATGCATGGAGAATTGTGGAGGACTCAAGTAGAAGAGAGGCAGAAGATGGTACTTCAATTGAAGTAGATGGAACTTTAATTTGAGTAGATGGTAATGCAGATGTGGATGGCACTTCAGTAGAAGTTGATGGTAATGCAGAAGAAGTGGATGGAAATGCAGATGAAGTGGATGGAAATGCAGACTAAGTGGATGGAATGGAGAGAATGGATGAGCCTGCTTCAGGTAGGTGGGGAGTGACTGACACAGTCCTTATGCTCTCAGACACAACTGAAGCTACCCCTGCTGGAGAAGGCTTCTGAAAACTTCTTTTCCACTTAACAAACAATGTTGGATCCATCTTCTTGCTGGCATTGATGGATGTAGAGAGTGTAACCAACAGCTGGGGGTATTTCTCTCTTAGAAATATTCCAAGTACCCTACCCAGGGTGACTTCCTTCTTGCTATTCTTCTTTCTTATCAAATCAAACATGACTCCTGCCCAATTAATCTGTTTCTTGCTTACTATTGCACACATTAGGGCAAACTGTTGCCTGGTTATGTTATCATGAGCAGAGTGCTTGCCCAGAAGCACTTTTTCGACTAGTTCAGCCAAGAACTTAATCATCAACGGAAAATTAACCTTTAGCAGCTTAGAAGGAATGTCTTCTACATGTCCTAATTCAATCAACATCCTCCCAAACTCTGGAGTATCTTGTTCATATTCTTCTTCACCATTCAGTAATCAAAAAATATCAGTTAAAATGGCAGGAGTCAGAATTACCTCTTCGCCGCCAATCGTTCCAGTCATAGATTCGTCATTGGAAGATGAAGTGAAGGCCCACTCTTTAATCTCTTGGATGTTTATCTTGATCCTTGTGGACATAAGCCTTTCCAATCCTTATTCCTTGCAGAGCCAGAGGATTTCTACTATCTCAAAATCACATGCGCTGAAAGAGTCAAAATCTATGCTGAATCCGGCGTCGAACTTCATTACTGACAGAAGGGCTGGAGTAATCGCCATTGATAGGGTTGGAGAAGACGAGAGAGATGACGAAAGCGAAAAGGCAAAGAGCGCGAGGCAGGGCTCAAGCAGAAAGACGGAATACGAAAAGACGATCTCCGTCGATGACAAAAAGAACGATCTCTTAACCTAGGTCGACCATCGGTTTTATATTAAAACATCGATCGTCGATCTATTTTAACAGATACTGGAGACGATAGTCGAACGGTCATTCGACGATCTTTTCCTAAAGCAGAGTAGTCGATCAATCGTTCGACTATTTCTGTCTTCACAAACAAATAAGCTGTCGTCGCCTGTAGGTCGACGATAGGCTCAACCTGTTCGACCATCATCGAACATCATTCGACGATCTTCAAATAGATTTCAACAAAGGCAGACGTCACACTTAGTCTTTTCCATTAATCATGCCTAGTTGAACAAAAAAGAACAGATGCTTCTGTTCATCTAAGGCCTTGTGAAAATATCACCTCTCTGAAGGTCAGTGGATATGAACTCAAGGCTGATCTTGTTCTTTTCCACACAATCTCTAAGGAAATGATGTCTAATCTCAATGTGCTTGGTTCTAGAGTGGTGTACAAGATTTTGTGCAATGGAGATAGCACTGGTACTGTCACACATGATTTTTGTGTTCTTGTGTGCGTACCCATAATTCAAAAGCTGGTTTTGAATCCACAGGATCTGTGAACAACAACTAGTAGCTGCTATATATTCAGCCTCTGCAGTTGAAGTTGAGACAAAAGCCTACTTCTTACAGAACCAAGAGACCAATCTCTCTCCCAGGAACTGATAAGTTCCTGAGGTACTTTTCCTGTCAACTCTACAACCAGCATAGTCAGAATTAGAGTATCCAATTAACTCAAATTCTGATTCTGCTGGGTACCATAGTCCTAGATTTGGACATCCCTTCAGGTATCTCAAAATTCTCTTGAGAAGAATCAAATGAGATTCCTTGGGGTTGACCTGGAATCTAGCACATAGGCATATAACAAACATTATATCTGGTCTACTTGCAGTTAAATACAACAGGGAACCAACAATGGCCCTATAGTTTTTCTGATCAACTGGCTTGCCCTGATCATCAGAATCTATAACTACATTAGTAGCCATAGGTGTATGCATTGCTGAAGCATCAGCCATCCCAAACTTTTTTACCAATTCCTTGGCATATTTGGATTGGGAGATGAAGATGCCATCAGTATCTTGCTTTACTTGGAGACCAAGAAAGTAAGACAGCTCACCCATACTACTCATCTCAAACTTAGAATGCATCAAGTCAGAGAACTTTTTGCACAGTTTGGGATCATTGGAACCAAAAATAATATCATCTATATACACTTGAACTAACAGGATTGTGTCCTTGTGGTGCTTAACGAAAAGGGTTCTATCAACTACTCCCCTAACAAAGTTGTGCTCTAACAGGAAACTAGCTAGAGTCTCATACCAGGCTCTGGGTGCTTGTTTAAGTCCATAAAGAGCTTTTTGCAACTTGTACACAAATGAGGGCTGAGTTGAAGAAACAAACCCAGGAGGTTGTTCAACAAATACCTCTTCCTTTAGCTCACCATTTAGGAAGGCACTCTTGACATCCATCTGAAAGACCTTAAACTTCATATAGGCTGCATAGGCTAGAAAGATCCTTATTGCCTCTAGCCTTGCAACAGGAGCAAAGGTTTGGTCATAATCTATACCTTCCTCCTGTTTGTAGCCCTGAGCTACAAGCCTAGCTTTGTTCCTTACAATAATTCCATTTGCATCCAACTTGTTTCTAAACACCCACTTGGTGCCTATGATCAGTTGGCCTTTAGGTATTGGAACCAAAGTCCATACTTTACATCTTTCAAACTGATTGAGTTCCTCTTGCATAGCAATGATCCAGTGGGGATCTAGCTCAACATCTTTTATGGTGAGGGGCTCAATCTGTGAATGGAAACAAGCATACATCACATCCTATCTTAACTGATGTCTTGTTTGTACACCAGCTGATATGTCTCCAATCACTTGAGATGTAGGATGATCTCTAAGTGTGACAAGATCAGTAGGTGGGATGTGATCTTCAGTAACAGTTGAGATTAATTCCTCAGGTGGAATTGGATCAACTGTTGGTGGTACAGCAACTGCTTCTGCAAAGTCTTCATCACTGTCTGAATCAGTGATATGAAGAGTTGATAGATGAAGAATCTCTTGAGTGACATCTTTATTAGATTCTGATACTTGCAATAAACTTGAGGAAGGGGAAGTTTCCTTCTCCTTGTAAAACATCTGAGATTCATCAAAAGAAACATGTACAGATTCCTCAATTTTAGAAGTTGATTTATTAAATACCCTATAAGCTTTGCTTACTTGGGAATATCCAAGAAAAATTCTCATTGAAGCTTTTACTTCAAACTTTCTAAGGTATTCTTTGTTATTGTTATGAATGTATACTACACAATCAAATACTCTAAAATAATTAATTTTAGGTTTCTTTCCTTTAAGCAACTCATAAGGAGTTTTACTCTTAAGCTTGTGTATAAGACTTCTGTTCAAGACATAATTAGCTGTGCTAACAGCTTCTGCCCAATAAGAAAGAGGCATGTTAGCATCTGCCAATAATGTACCAGCAGCTTTAATCAGGGTTCTATTCTTCCTTTCCACTATTCCATTTGTTGGGGAGTTCTAGGAGCAGAGAAGCTATGTTTGATACCTTCTTTCTCACATAATTCTTGCATGAGAAGAGAATCAAACTCAGTACCATGATCACTTCTGATCAAGGCAACATGAGTAGAATACTCAGTCTGCACACAAAGTAGAAAATCTGTAAGAACTTTGAAGTTATCAGCCTTAGTTCTCAAGAAGAACACCCAAGTGAACCTAGAGAAGTCGTCTACAATTACTAAAGTATAATACTTCCCTCCTAGACTCTGTACATTTATTGGGCCAAAAGGTCCAAATGTAATAAATACAGGATTCTTGGTGAATCACTTTTATTTACAGATTTAAAGGAGTTTTTGGTTTGCTTGCCTAATTGACAAGCCTTGCATAGGCTCTCCTTCTTGTAGGGGCAATAAGATAAACCTCTAACAAGGTTGTATTTAGATAACCTAGATATGTTCTTGAGGTTAACATGGCTAAGCCTCCTATGCCATAAGGTGTTGTTATTATTTGTTACTTCATTAAATAAGCAGATTTCAGAATGGGTTGAATTAAAATCTACTAAATAAATATTACCTTGTCTAATACCTACTAACACAACATTACTATTTAAAGTAATATTACAGAGAGTATTAGTGAAAGATACCTGATATGCTGCATCACATAACTGACTTACTGAGATAAGGTTGTGCTTCAGTCCAGTTATATATGCAACCCTTTTGAAAGTTACTGCTCCAATGGTAATCCTACCATATCCTTCAGTTTGACCACAGCTAGAATCCCCAAAGATCACCTTTGGTCCAAGCTTGGCCTTGAATCTTGACAGATTTTCTTTGTTTCCTGTCATGTGTTTGGAACAGCCACTATCCAAATATCATTTGTCTTTAGTAATTGGATAGGTCTTCACCTGCAGAATAGACAATTAGACATTGTGGACCCAGGTAACCTTGGGTCCATTATTCTTCATATAATGAAAACTAGAAATAAAAGAATAAGCAGGTTGGGGTTTATATCCTAAAGGGTAAGATCTCCTAGGTGGGATGCTCCATGCAGTTAATGGGTCCACAAACCTAGGGTTTCTATTTATATTAGGGTTTCTAAGGTTTTGGTTATAATTTTGAAAATCAAATTGAAATCGTCGATCAGCGTTCGACGATGGATGCTCAGATCGTCGAGCTTCGTTCGACCATTGAGCCTTCGATCGTCGAGCAGCGTTCGATGCTTTTTGTATCTCCTTAAATTTTTGCTTTCTCTTTTCTCTCTTAGCTTTATTTAAGACTTGATTAACTTATTTTACTTGCTCAGTGTTCTTTATTCCATCAGCTGAAATAAAGTTCACTGGAGTTGAAAGATGATTTTTAAGAACCAATGGGGGTTCACTTGATGAGGCTCCTAAGCCTAGCTTATTATTGCCTGACCTAGTGTTTGTCATGCTGGTGATTTCTAGCAGCTTAAGGCTTCTACCATTTAAGGATTCTTCTAATTTCTTGGACTTTGCTAGTTCATTTTTAAGAAACTTTATTTCTTCACTAGACTTAGTGAGTTCTGCTTCTAACCTAGCATTTTCAATGGAGATAGATTCTGATTCAGCTAACTTATTTCTAAGTTCCTTAATTTCCTTTTCTGAACTAATTAGATCTAAGCAAAGGGATTTAAATTCAGATTTAAATTCAGAAGAAGAAAAATCATATGAAGATAATACCTGATCTTTTGTAGGCATTTCTTCATCATCATCAGAACTCTCTACAGCTGAGTGATTGCTGCAGGCATCAATTGCCATAAGGTAGATTTCCTTTGCCTTCTTCTCTTCCTCATCCTCACTGGAGCTTGAGGAGGAAGATTCCTCATCTGAATCACTCCAGGTCTCAGCAATAAATCCTTTCTCCTTCTTCTTATTTTTGTAGGAGGAGGACTTGGAGTGTTTCTTGTGATGTTCTTTTTTCTTTCTCTTTTCTTTGCTCTTTTCCTCTGGACACTCTGGTAGAATGTGTCCAGGTTTCCTGCAACCATAACAAATAATTTCTTTAGCAAGAGATCTGTCATACCTTGGTTTATCTTCATATCTTGAAGATTTCTTTCTGAAGTCTTTTCTTCCCATCTTGAGAAACCTTTTGGCAAAGAGTGCCATCAGCTCCTCATTGGATTGGCTTCCTTCAGAAGTATCAACAGTTTTGAGAGTAAGAGTTTGCTCTTTTATTGCTGGAGTTGGAGTCTTTGCTTCAGCCTCAGCTTCCCTGGTCTTCAGCACTTGCTCAAAAGACTTGAGCTTGCCAAGGAGAGCTTCAGTTGAGATTTCATTTGTACTTCTGGCCTCCTTGATAGGCCAGAACCTAAGATCCCATATGCTGGGGAAGCACATCAGTATCTTATCATTTACCTCTGTCAATGTAATCTCCTTATCAAGAGTTCTCAGCTCATTGATGATTGAGCTGAGTCTGGTGTACATGGCTTCAACTGATTCAGCTTCAGTCTTCTTGAAGTTTTCATACTGGGATATAAGGTTGGACCTTCTGTCCTTCCTTTCATCAGCTGAACCAGCTACAATCTGGTTCAGTGAGTCCCACATGGCTTTTGCAGAGGTGCAATCAGCCACTTTCTGGAAGATTTCATCAGACATAGTCTGAGCCAGAATGTTCATAGCTTTGGCATCAGCTATCTCTGCCTTCTTGTAGGCATCATTGTAATCTGGAGGAGGCACTGCACTTATATTTGTAGATGTTGTAGCAGTGGCTGCAGCAGGAGGTGTTGGAGGTCCTATCAAAATAGAAGAGAAAATGTCTTCATCAATAGAGTTCATATATAATCTAATTCTTGCCTTCTAGATGCTAAACTTAGCTAAGTTGCAAGCTGGAGGTCCGGTGCTAGAGTAATCCTTAGATTGGGCCATGAAGTGAATATCTATAAGCTTTGTATCTATCAGGATCTTGTGACTCAGGTGTTAGCCTGTACAGTCAGTCAACCTCCCTCTGATACCAATTGAAAGTGAGGATAGATACAACTCTAGAGGGGGGGGGGGGTGAATAGAGTATTCAAAAATTATGACACCCCACTCAACTCCCTTAGAGTTAATTTGCGGAATGAGTTTATAGATATTTTAAACCCTAGAGCCTAACACAAAGTGAAGTGCACTAGAGAAGGGCAACTTTAATTACAGTTGAGCTTTGATCCTATCACAGCAACTAGCAATCCTAGTTATTTCTACTCATAGCCACAGTGCAGTAAATTAAATAAGCAACACAGACGACACAAGAAGTTTATAGTGGTTCCCTCTAAATAGGTACGTCCACTCTTCTACCACCCTGGTAGGAATCTACTAAAGGTTTTTGTCCAAGTGCCCTGCCACCAACTGATCTGCTTCAGGTAGATCAAGTAGACCTTTTGAGCTTTTGATCAGGAGCTCAAAATCCAACACAGGTTTTTGATCAGGTGCCCTGCCACCAAGGTTCACTTTTGAAGGGAGTAATAACCCTTTATACAGGAGGTTGAGAGAGTTAAAGTTTCTTCTCTATTGTTAAAACAGATTAGAGAAGCTAGTGGATTGCACAGAGCTAGAAAGCTCTAAAGAATCAAGGCTCCCCCTGGCTTAGAGAATATCCAGGAAGAAGTCTTGCTTCAGGGTGCAGGAACTCTTCTGAACTTGAGACAAAGAACTGTCTTGGAGTTCTGAAGGAGAAGCTTGAAGAAGACTCTTGATTTGAAATGAGTTGTTCTTCTTTAATCAGCTTCCTTTCTTCTTCTTCTTCTAGGCACTGAGTAAATGTTCCCGTAAGCAGGATGGACTCAGGATTGAAGAAGAATGTTGAAGAGGGATGATCTTCTCAGTTGAATGAATCAATGACTAAAAGCTGTATCTCTTCTTGCTTTTTAATCTGTATATCTTGTGTCTCTTGTTAATGTTATATATCTTTTTCTTCTTTCAAAAGAAGCTCTTTATATATGGGCCTTTGCAACGGCTCTAAACTTGGTTTGAATTTTGTCTTCTTCTGAGATCTACAATCTGGGCTGCAAAAAGCATAAAGCAAAAAAAAATCCTGCAGGCAGACATGCTATAAGGGGATAAAGCTTTCTAAGAAGCTGCATATCCAATCTGATAATAGGAGTACTAAAGAAAGTCACATCAGACTAAACACTTTACGGCCAAAGAAGACTTTCTGAGTCTAACGGCTATAAAGGACAGCATGACAGATAAAGCAAAAAGATATTTCAACTAATAAGACAAAGAACTTTGTCAGATAAAGCTTGACTTATGCACAAAGGATGGGGAAAAGATTGCCTTGAGATGTATGCACAAAATCAATGAAATAAACTTTAATAAAATATGCTAAATAAACAGGAATTAAATCATAGAATAGAAGGAGTACAAAATTACTAAAGACAGACAGAAGAACGTTGAACGACCTTCAGAGATCGTCGACCGAAGCACAGAGATCGTCGACCTATCAGAACAGATAATCGAACGACACAGATAGTCGAACTATCAAAGAAGATAGTCGAACTACCTCAGCAGATAGTCGACCTATCAGAGCAGATAGTCGAGTTATCAGATAGTCGACTTATCAAGACAGATAGTCGAACTATCAAAGAAAAGCAGATAGTCGACCTATCAAACAGATAGTCGAACTATCAAACACAACAGATAGTCGACCTATCAAACAGATAGTCAAACTATCAGATAGTTGAACTATCCAAGCAGATAGTTGAACTATCAAGAGATCTGTCTGGTCAAAAGAAGTCGAGCGAGGTTCGACGATCGACGAGGCAGATTCCACAGAACGTCGAGCTAACAAGAGTTGAACTAACTCAGAGATAGACGATCTGCTGACCTACGATAGTCGACCAACTGATAGATGATCGTCGAACAGTTGATCGACGATAGTCGAGCGGCGTTCGACCATATTCGAACAAAAAACAACTTAACCAAATTTTCATCTGGATAAGTGACAACTCTACCACTAGACAACTAACCTTTGACCATAGATAGATCTTTGGTCAAGAGACTAAAAGAGAAGACTAAAAGAGAAGACTAAACTCAAATCCAAACTAGGGTACCAACAGAGACCTTAACCAGCTTTCTTTTAGAGCATGGTTTTTCAAGAGGCATGGTAGATATAACTCTTTTTACAAAATTGCATCATGATAAAATTTTAGTAGTACAAATATATGTAGATGACATTATATTTGGTTCTACTGATTCCAAATTGTGCAAAAGATTTTCTGATGTAATGCATTCCAAATTTGAGATGAGTAGCATGGGAGAGCTATCGTATTTCCTTAGTCTCCAAGTGAAACAATCTCCTGATGAAATCTTTATTTACCAATCTAAATATGCTAATGAGCTTATTAAGAAGTTTTGGATGGATGATGCCTTCCCTATGAAAACTCCCATGGCTGCCAATGCTGTATTAGAGTCTGATGAACATGGAAAACCTGTTGATCATACCAGGTATAAGGACATTGTTTGATCCCTACTATATCTAACAGCAAGCAGACTAGATATCATTTTTGCTACATGTTTATGTGCTAGGTTCTAGGTGAACCCTAAAGAATCTCATCTTATTTTTATAAAAAGAATTTTAAGATATATAAAGGGTTGTCCTAATCTAGGACTTTGGTATCCAACAGAGTCAGAGTTGGAGTTGACTGGATTTCAGATGCTGACTATGCTAGATGTAGAGTGGATAGAAAGAGCACTTCAGGAACTTGCCAGTTCCTGGGTGATAGACTTGTGTCCTGGTTTTGCATGAAGCAAACTTCTGTATCAACATAACCTGCTAAATCTGAATATATGGCTGCTGGCAGTTGTTGTTCACAGATTTTGTTGATACAAAACCAACTCTTAGATTATGGTTTCAATCTAAATAATTCAATCATTTTCTGTGATAGTACAAGTGCTATATCTATAACACATAATCCAGTGCATCATTCTAGAACAAAACATATAGATATAAGACATCATTTCATTAGAGATAATGTAGACAAAAAGAAAATTAATCTTAACTTTATCTCAACTGATTTTCAAAGAGCAGATATTTTCACCAAACCCCTGGATGAAAAGAAGCACATGTTCTTCCTGAATCAGCTTGGAATGATCAATGGGAAGGATTAATTTAACTTTTTTGTCTTAGGTTTTGGATCTGTTCCTAAATCGTCGAACGGAGATTGACAATCTTCGAACTGATCTTGAGCTAAATCATCGACCTGAGATCGACGACAGCTCTGTGAAGTAAAAATCGTCGACTAGAGATCGATGCCTTTACTTCAGAAGGTAAATCGTCGACCTAAGATCGACGATCTATTTTCCCTCTTCAATCTGAGACCGAAGATAATATTTAATTAAAAATCTATCGTCGACCTGAGATCGAAGTTTTTCTTTATTTATCGTAGGACAGAGCCCGACTCATCACATTCCGAAAAATCTATATTAAGGGTTTATCATCGTGGTCTATCCCGTGCTTTCCAATCTCCCCTCCTGCACTTGATCTTGTGTTTTCCCTTGCAGGTTTCTCATGGCAATTCCGGCGGCTATCCTGTCAGCAATTAAATTTGACGCAGGGTTCGACATCGATTTCGATTCCTTCAGCCATTGCGATCAGATCTTCAAGGATATACTACAGCTCTGTGAAGTTCAAGGTCTGAGGAAGTTTATGTCAAAGAGAATCAAGTTACCAACCGCTGAAATTAAAGAATGGGTTTACTCTTTAACATGTCCAGATGAATCTGTTGGGTTTCTCTATAAGGTTGGCACAACACTTGTGCACGCAGCAGAAGTAATAAAATCTATAACAACCCAAAAGAGATTGGATTGGGCCATGAATGTTGAATCAAGAAGTAAACAAAAATTAGGCAAAAATTACCTTGATGGCGTTGAGTCACAACTCAACGAAGATGCTCTAAATGAGATTCCTTATCGGTGGCGAGTTCCGCGTAGAATAATATCTACATCTCTGCAGAAATCCACACGAGCGGGAGAACCCCGAGCTTCGTCGCACGAAGGGTCGGGAAGAAGATCAGCCGCACCTTTGCACTTCCCACGGACTGCTAGGTCCGCGTCAGGGAAAGCAAGACCAGCGACGGTCGCCGGAGAGGAGGTGGTCGGCGGAGCGAACAGCCGGCGGCGGAACGTTTCCGTCCGGCAGAATCGGGAGATCGGCGGAACTCTTTCCGTCGGGTTCTATTCGGCCGCAAAAACAACGCGCACTTTTCCCAAAACCCTAAGTCCCTATTTATACTAAAAGTATAAACATACCTAAAAGTATCGCTATTCGCAGACCACACAGTATAGGGTCACAGAATCATTCGTTGAGAATGAGTTCTAGGTTTGGCGAGAATCAAGACCAGAATCGACGAGAATCAAGGGCAACTCTCGACGAATCAGCCTTAGTCGTCGAGTCATACTCGATGGCTCTCGACGATTCTCGTCGATCGGCGGTCGACGACAATCGTCGAATGGCGATCGATGATATTCGTCGAACGGCGGTCGACAACATTCGTCGACCCGCGTTTAACGACAATCGTCGAGCGGCGGTCGACGATAATCGTCGAGCGGCGGTCGACGATAATCGTCGAGCGGCAGTCGACGATAATCATCGAGCCGCATTCGACGACAATCGTCGAACGGCGTTCGACGATAATCGTCGAGCCGCGTTCGACGACAATCGTCGAATGGCAGTCGATGATATTCATCGACCCAGCCACAGTCGTCGAGTCATACTCGATGACTCTAGCCGAAGCAACCTTAGTCGTCGAGTCAAACTCGACGACTCTCATCGAAACAGTCTTAGTCGTCGAGTCAAACTCGACGACTCTCAACTAACCATTCTCAATGAACTTTCTTGGCAACGATTGTCGGACCCCCATACTTTATGGTGATTGGTAACCTTTACCAACACAGTCAATCTTCTAACTTCTCCACTGCTCTTATGTGCGACCCTGCAGGCTCATATCGCGTTGGCAGTGAGATTACATGTTTGATAACTTCTATATCACCATGGTAACTCCAACAGTCTCCCACTTGATCTTGAAAGTATCAAACAAAAAACCTCACAAATAATGAGCGGCATCTAGCAATGCATCATTGCTCCCCAAGCAATAAGAGTTCATAACTCATAAGCCTTCATGACCAATGTTCCAGCGTTGTCTTTGTCCCTTTGTCCCTTACATCTGGAAAGAACTAGAGGCATGGACCGTGTCACCCTCATAATAGCTCAATCCAAGTTTCTTGATCTAGAACGGACTTCCAGAGAATGGTGAGTCCAATATCACATACTGACTCAACCAAGCATGGCCATGCATTTCTCAGTCCAGTTCCATCAAGGGGCCCATGGATGCAACTCCTTTCATATAGGAGAACAAATCCCATATCTGCTCACACACAAACACCCAAATGATTCGTAACGTACCCAACAACCACCCTTATCATCAACCTTTCTCAAGAAAGACTTTAGATGGCATCAAAGTACGCTCTTCCTCACTTGATGAATGCTGCGACGTCAGGTCAAAGGACCACAACACCATTGCCAATAGAGACCTACTTGTGACACGATTAGATAACAATCCACAAAGTAGTCTCAGGATGGGTCTGTCCAGTACAACTTGTTCATTAACAAGTACCCACATGATGACTTGATATCACAATATCATGACCTGTGAGAATTGGTCATAAGTCAACGCACGTGTCAGTCTTAAGGTATCATCATCATCCTTAGTTTCTATGACGATACAACGACCAGGGACCTTTAGGAATGAAGCTTCAAATAAATCATAGGCCCTCACATTCAAGTCACGTACTTGATGTCCTATGGAAGCGAACACTCTAACGGTATTTATTATGTTACAATTTAACTATCACATAGAAAAATCACAATAAAAGAACTTGCCATTAATTGTAAAAAGAAACATTTGGCACACAATTCATCATATGAATGAACAATAAACAACCAACAGAATATACGTTTACATGCAACCCACAAGACTCCCACTAGAGTTGATCACTTAGGTATCGCATACCCATTGATCTAGTATGACCATCATGCTTTCTCTGTGCGAGAGGCTTTGTTAGTGGATCAGCAATATTCTCCTCAGTCAGCACTCTGCAAATGTTCACATCTCCTCGTTCGACAATCTCACGAATTAGATGGAACCGCCGAAGTATGTTCTTGGAGCGCTGATGGGATCTAGGTTCCTTAGATTATGCAATTGCACCATTGTTATCACAGTAGAGAACTACGGGACCAACAATGCTAGGAACTACATCAAGTTCGCCGATGAATTTCCTAATCCATACAACCTCCTTCGCTGCGTTAGCCGAAGCGATATACTTGTCCTCTATTGTAGAATCAGCAACTATCTCTTGCTTGGAACTCTTCCAGCTCACAGCTCCTCCATTAAGGCAAAACACAAACCCTGACTGATACTTTGAATCGTCTCTATCAGTTTGGAAGCTAGCATTCGTGTAACCACTTACAACGAGCTCTTCCTCTCCACCATACACCAAGAACACATCCTTAGTCCTTCTCAAGTACTTCAGGATATTCTTGACTGCAATCCAGTGATATTCACCGGGGTCTGACTGATACCTGCTAGTCATGCTCAAAGCAAAGGAGACATCGGGTCGAGTACATAACATTGCATACATGATTGATCCAATTGCCGAAGAATATGGAATCAACTTCATGCGGTCCTTATCTTCACAAGATTTTGGACACTGGTCCTTAGAGAGATTCACACCATGAGACATGGGTAAAAATCCTTTCTTGGACTCAAGCATATTGAACCGCTTCAACACCTTTTCAATGTATGTACTCTGGGTCAAACCCAGCAACTTCTTCGATCTATCTCTATAGATCTTAATACCGAGTATGTAAGTCGCTTCACCCAAGTCCTTCATAGAAAAGCAGTTCCCTAGGTTGTTCTTAATAACTTTCAGAGTAGAAATGTCATTCCCAATCAAAAGTATGTCATCTACATATAATATCAGGAAGACAACAATGCTCCCACTGATTTGCTTGTAAACACAAGGCTCATCTTCATTCTTGATGAAACCAAACTCTTTGATTTTCTCATAAAAACGAAGATTCCAACTTCGAGAGGCTTGTTTTAGTCCATAGATGGACTTATTCAGCTTGCATATTTTAGTGGCTTTATTTGGGGATACAAAACCCTCGGGTTGTGTCATGTACACTTTCTCAAGGAGGTTTCCATTAAGGAAAGCCGTTTTGACATCCATCTGCCAGATCTCGTATTCATAATACGCAGCAATAACAAGCAATATCCTTATGGACTTTACCATGGAAATAGGGGAAAAGGTCTCATCATAGTCAATACCATGAATTTGCTTGAAACCCTTAGCCACCAGTCGCCCTTTGAATGTTTGTACATTCCCATCCATGTCGGTCTTCTTCTTGAATACCCATTTGCACCCTATGGGTCGTACCCCTTCAGGTGGTTCCACCAAGTTCCAAACTTGGTTTGCATACATGGAGTCCATCTCAGATTTCATAGCCTCAAGCCATTTGTTGGAGTCCGGTCCATTCATAGCCTCTTGGTAGGTTGCTGGTTCATCATCATGATCCATAAGAAACACATTACCTATTTGAGACATGAGAAATCCATATCTCTCAGGCTCAAACCTCGGTCTACCAGATCTACGTAGGACTTGTGTTTCTTGAGCAGGTTCTCTAGCTATAACATCTTGTAGTCCTGTCTCAGTATCCAATTCCGGTTCATTCACTACTTGTGGTTCTTGAACTTCTTCAAGTTCTACCTTTTCAATCTTTCTTGATAAGAACTCTTTCTCCAAGAAGACGCCAGTCCTTGCAACAAACACTTTGCCCTCAGACGGTAGGTAAAAGTAATACCCTTTCGTTTCCTTAGGATATCCCACCAAATAACATTTATCCGATTTGGGTTCCAGCTTGTCAGGCATTTGACGTCGCACGTATGCCTCACAGCCCCAAATTTTAATGAACGACATACTAGGACGCTTCCCAGTCCATATCTCATATGGTGTCTTCAGAACCGTTTTCGTTGGAGCGCGATTTAGTGTCATTGCTGCAGTCTCTAAAGCAAAACCCCAAAAGGAAACAGGCAAGTATGCATGACTCATCATCGAACGTACCATGTCTAACAAAGTACGATTTCTCCTCTCGGATACACCATTATGCTGTGGTGTTCTAGGTGGAGTGAGCTGTGATACAATACCACACTCTTTCAGATGATCATGGAACTCATGACTGCGGTATTCGCCACCTCGATCAGATCGGAGTGCTTTAACCCTTTTACCCAACTGGTTTTCTACTTCTTTCTTGAAATCTTTGAACTTTTCAAAGGTCTCGGATTTGCACTTCATAAGATACACATATCCGTATCTACTGAAATAATCAGTAAATGTAACGAAGTAGAAATACCCACCTCTAGCCATGGAACTCATGGGTCCGCATACATCACTATGTACAACACCCAAGAGATCCTCAGCCCTCTCAGTATAACCAATGAAAGGGGCCTTAGTCATCTTGCCTAACAAATAAGATTCGCATCGCTCAAATGATTCATAATCAAATGAGTCCAAAAGTCCATCTTTATGGAGCTTGGATATGCGCTTCTCATTTATATGGCCCAAACGACAATGCTAGAGATATGTAGGGTTTGATTCATTTGTTCTTAGTCTTTTATTATTTTCTACATTATAGATCTGATGGTCCAAGTTCAAAACATAAAGACCATTAAACAATTGGGCTACAACATAACAAACATCATTAATATATTCTTAAATATAGAACAACAGTTGTTCTATATTCTTAAATATAGAACAACAGTTGTTCTTAATCATAAAAGAAAATCCAATCATGTCCAAGCATGAAATGGATATAATGTTTCTAGTTATTGCCGGAACAAAATAACAGTTATCTAGTTCTATTACAAGCCCACTGGGCAAAGAAAGACAGTAAACCCCTACGGCCACAGCAGCAACTCTTGCTCCATTGCCGACACAAAGGTCCACCTCCCCTTTACTCAGCAATCTTCTCCTTCCCAGTTCCTGCATATTTGTACAAATGTGAGAACCACATTCGGTATCCAATACCCAGATGAAGGAGCAGAAAGGTTTATCTCTATAACGTAAATACTTGAAGCGAAAGTCATACCTCCCTTCATTTTCTGCAGACCCTCAATGTACGAAGGACAGTTCCTCCTCCAATGACCAGCCTTGCCACAGTGGTGGCATTTCCCCTCCTTCACCGTGCTCTTCTTCTTCATCAGTGCAGAAGACTTGGGCTCAAGATGTGACTTAGGTCCCACCTTCGTCTTCTTGAAGCCCTTGGCCTTGCCCTTGCCCTTATGCACCATCAGTATGGGGCTGGCAGGCTTGGCCTTCTTCATATTGATCTCGATAGTTCTAAACATGCCTAGGATCTCGGGCAGTGTCTTGTCTATCTCATTCATGTTGTAGTTCAAGACAAACTGCTCGTAACTGTCCGGCAATGATTGCAGGATCAGATCTGTGGCCAACTCTTGACTCAGAGGAAAACCAAGTCTTTCAAGGTTCTCTATATATCCAATCATCTTGAGTACGTGAGTCCCTACTGAGTCTCGAACTCCCATCTTGCACTGAAACAACGCTTTGGTGACGTCAAACCTCTCTTGACGAGCTTGCCCTTGAAACATTTTCTTAAGATGCTCGTCAATCTCCTTGCACCCCATGTTCTCATATTGCTTCTGAAGCTCAGAGTTCATGGTGGCAAGCATAAGGCATACGACATCCAAGGCGTCACCAGTATACTTCTTGTAAGCATCCTTATCAGCACGGGAAGAATTCCCGGTCGGCACCTCGGGGGCTTCTTCTTCCAAGACGTAGAGTTTTCGCTCTTGCCTGAGAACAATTCTCAGGTTCCTATACCAGTCCATATAATTAGTCCCACTGAGCTTATCCTTCTCAAGGATGGCTCTCAGAGACAGAGTGGAGTGCGAACCACTTGCCATGGAATTCTACAAGAATTTATGCAGAATAAAATCAGTACAAAAATTTCAAAATGTAATTATTTTTATTAGTTTGGACTTCAACTAAAACTCCCACTATTTTATTCGAAATAATAGCCCTCACTATCAATTCGGAGAGTTCATGCGAGCTACTCTCTTAGTGGACAAGATATGTATTTCACCAACACAATGAGTCAGCTTTGGCTTTCCTCTCACAATGTGGTTATTTAGGTAGGCAACACTTGCCAATTGCATCCTCATGCAATTCTTGTATGGTTGGTGAATAACTCCTTATTCGCATCCATCATATGGTGCATGCCAACCCTATGCCTCTAGGCACTCAACCTTTGAGGTCACCTAGTTAAGCTTGACCTGATGTCGACAGTGGGATATCACAATTATCCGCTCGCACCCTTACCAAGATAGATTAATGCACCTTGCTTTGGCAAGCCCACACTTCATCGATCGAGGCAGGAAGAGTGTCATCCATCGGAAGGCATCCGAACACTTAATATTTGATGAAGGGAATTTTTTATAATAGGTCAACAATTAACCGTGATCAACATTTTATCAACGTGCACATCCAAAGAAAAACACTTCACTAAAATCCCCATGCATCCCTTATGTGCACAACGGAACACTATCAACATTTGATAGAAGAAAAGGGATAAATCTGAACATCTGGACACTTCCAAATCTTCAGGTTTACATGCATTGGACAAGGGACAAAGGCAACTCAACTTAAAATAGTAGACAAGCTCATCTCTCCTTGTTGGATTCAAAATCCAAAACAAAATCGAGGGATGGTTACTGCTAAGGAGACAGTAAATCCTAACGATTAGAAATTACTACAAGATTCCAGACGTTCCCGGCGGGGTGCCAAGATTAAATCTAGACATTTAGAACACTTCTAAATCCCTAAGTTTGCACGTACTGGAATAACCTAACTTCAACTACAAAAAAAAGGCCCAACCTCCCTCTGATACCACTGTTGGGTTTCTCTATAAGGTTGGCACAACACGTGTGCACGCAGCGGAAGTAATAAAATCTAGAACCCAAAAGAGATTGGATCGGGCCATGAATGTTGAATCAAGAAGTTAACAAAAATTAGGCAAAAATTACCTTGATGGCGTTGAGTCACAACTCAATGAAGATGCTCCAAATGAGATTCCTTGTCGGTGGCGAGTTCCACGTAGAATAATATCTACGTCTCTGCAGAAATCCACAGGAGCGGGAGAACCCCGAGCTTCGTCGCACGAAGGGTCGGGAAGAACATCAGCCGCACCTTTGCACTTCCCACGGACTACTAGGTCCGCGTCAGAAAAAGCAAGATCAGCGACGGTTGCCGGAGAGGAGATGGTCGGTGGAGCAAACAGCCGGCGGCGGAACGTTTCCGTCCGGCGGAATTGGGAGATCGGCGGAACTCTTTCCGTCGGGTTCTATTCGGCTGTAAAAACAACGCGCACTTTTCCCAAAACCCTAAGTCCCTATTTATACTAAAAGTATAAACAGACCTAAAAGTATCGCTATCCGTAGACCACGCAGTATAGGCTCACAGAATCATTCGTTGAGAATGAGTTCTAGGTTCGGCGAGAATCAGATCCAGAATCGACGAGAATTAAGGGCAACTCTCGACGAATTAGCCTTAGTCGTCAAGTCATACTCGACGGCTCTCGACGATGCTCATCGATCGGCGGTCGACGACAATCGTCAAACGGCGATCGACGATATTCTTCGAACGGCGTTCGACGACATTCGTCGACCCACGTTTAATGACAATCGTCGAGCGGCGGTCGACGATAATCGTCGTGCGGCGGTCGACGATAATCGTCGAGCCGCGTTCGACGACAATCGTCGAACGGTGGTCGATGATAATCGTCGAGCCGCGTTCGACGACAATCATCGAATGGCGGTCGATGATATTCGTCGACCTAGCCATAGTCGTCGAGTCATACTCGACGACTCTCGCCGAAACAACCTTAGTCATCAAGTCAAACTCGACGACTCTCGTCGAAACAGTCTTAGTCGCCGAGTCAAACTAGACGACTCTCGACTAACCATTCTCAATGAAATTTCTTGGCAACGATTGTCGGACCCCCATACTTTATGGTGATTGGTAACCTTTACAAACACAATCAATCTTCCAACTTCTCCACTGCTCTTATGTGCGACCCTGCAGACTCATATCGCGTTGGCAGTGAGATTACATGTTTAACCACTTCTAGATCACCATTGTAACTCCAACAGAATCAACCATGGTTGGAACTATTTCTGGAAATCAGGTTATTCTTACTCCAGTCATTATTTCTAAATTGTTTGACTTGGTGAATGGATATGATAGTTTGGATCAAGATAGTTCTGAATATAGAACTATGTTGGGAAGGATGGGTCATCCTGATGAAGTGCCAACAAAGCTGCTGAAGAAGAACTTATCTATTCAATATAAGTTCTTGACTGATATTGTCGGGAAAGTGCTGCTGGGAAAGGACTTTGCCCATGATAACATTAACAGGCAGCAGTTTGCTATTATATCTGCTCTAGTTAATGATAAATCAGTCAACTGGGCTGATTTATTCTTTGATTTGATTAGAAGGAAAAGCTCTAAGAAAGAGGTTTGCTTTGGGAGAATTTTGTGCATATTTCTCCAGGCAAAAGCTCCTGAATTGATGATCTCCTAGACCCATTTCATCAATGCCAGTAAGAAGTTGGACTCCTCTTTGTTTGGAAAGTGGGAGAGGACCATTCTTAGGCCTTCCAGTGCCTCCAGGACTTCTGAGGATACCAGAGCTGATGCAGCTACTTCCCCAACCCTAGAAGATGTTCCTCTCTGTCTCCTCCTCAGTTCCCTGCCAAATCCAATCCTCTCCAGTTCCTTCACCTCCACCTCCTGCTTCACCCATCCTCATCCAAACCTATGCAGATAATCCTGCATCTCCTCATCCAGATCTTTTTGTATCTCATTATACAGATATTCCTGCATCTCCTCATGAAGATCATCCAAAAGATCCTCATGTCTCCTCTCAGCACATTGCTTCCCCCATCATTTCTCCATCCTTGTCCTCTCAGATTCACTCTGACCCCATCCAAGAGGATATTCCATCAACATCTCTTCCCTCTATTGTCCCTCAATCCTCCTCCTTTCCTGAGTACACTCACACAGATTTTTCTTCTGTATTCTCAGTTTTCTCAAACTGTGGACATAAAACTCCTTAGACAGCCTCTGAGCCCCCTTTACCTCAATTTATCAGATATAGCCAAAGATCTTTTGCAATTCATTTATCCTTCCTTAGAGCTCCTTATATCACAAGCTCTAGCTCCTCTAACTGCCTCCATCAACACTCTTACCCATAGAGTTGCTGCCCTTTCCTCTGTCCCTTCTTCTTGGGGCCTGGCTACAGATGCCTCTGCAGCCAGGCAAGGGGAGATATCTAATGAAGAAGCTCCCATGCCATCTCTAGCAGCAGCAGTTTCAGCAGAATCTCCCATGCCTTCTCTAGCAGCAGCAGTTTCAGCAGAATCTCCCATGCCTTCTCTAGCAGCAGCAGTTTCAGCAGATATGTAGGAGGATGTCTCCTCAGATGATCAGATGGCTCTAGATACAGAAATTCTTTATATTGATACTGATACAGAAGCAGTTCTTCTAGAAGTCTTGACTGTTGGTGATTGCTGCATCAATCCCACAGTGGATATTTTTGAGTTGTTGAGTTCCTTCTGCACACTCTTTCTAGATTTTCTTCCAAATTTTAAGCCATCCTCTTTGGCTATTGTGTGTTGTACTCCCTCTCTAAGTCTTGAAGTTGTTAGACAACTAAAGTCAAGTTTTGTAGTTCCTCTAGCAGAACAGTCTGATGATCAGATGTCAAGATCTCCTGGGCCATCCTATGTTTTGGATGATAGACCCATTCCAAGTCTTGATGATCTCATTGCTCAAGATATTGCTATGGAAATTGAAGCAGTTCCTTCTGAAGTTATACTTCCTCCAGTTGGTAAGGAAGTTCCAAAGGAAGTGATCAGAGAGATCGATGCATTGTATGCTCTTCCCCAAATCTCATCTGAAGATGATCAAGATGATAATCTGATTCTGATAACAGCAAAAAGATAGTGTCTAAGAAAAGAAAAGCTCCTCCTAAGGTAGTTCCCAAGCCAAATCCTCTTAATGACACTCCATACTACATTCTCCAGAAGATTACTCCTTATCCAGGTATGCCTCACTAGATGTGACTATCTAAGAATTAGCAAAAGGCTAGAAAGAAAAGTAGAAGGTACTCTCCTCCTCCTCCTCAAAGGTCCAGGAGAGGTCCTCCTCCTCCTCCCCCTCTAGCAGCAGGAGCCTCTGGTTTAGCATCTCAAAGGTCTACTTCTATTTCCCAGACCTATCAGAGGCAGGACAGATCTTTAAATCCTCCACCTCCAACTGTTTCTTCAGACAAATATTCTTCTTCTCAAAGGCCTATATCTTCTGGAAAGCCTAAAGGAAAACTTAGTGAAGTTCCTCCTCCTAGATCTTTGTACTCCAGTCAGAAGCAGCAGAATCCAGTGTCTACAAATTTTCAGGATCAATCTACTCAGTTCAGAATTTCTTCTCAGAAGTCAGTACAGGAAGCTAGTTCAGAGTGACCCTCTTCTCCTCCTCTTGATCCTGAGCTTGACCCCAACTTCAGAATGGCAAAGTTAAATGAATTAGTTGGGCTATCTCAAATAAATAAAGCAAGGAAAGAAGGTCAGGATCCATCTCAATTCACTACTATGTCATCATATAGAGAGAAAGAGCTTGACAGATTGTAGGTTAGCAAGAAAGTATTTAATTCATCAGAGTATATGTCTCTTCATCCTGAGGCATTTGTGCCTAGAGCAGCATCTCAGAAGACTCTAGGAGATCAAGATATGAAGATGTCAAAGAAAGAAGCAGAAGATCCTTCCAGGAAGATCATATTTTCTAAACCCTCTTCTGCTCCTCCTTCTGATAAACCCTAAATTCTCTGAACCCTTTATTGTTAATCTGTTGTTATTGCTCTATCTGGATTATATGTGAATTACATGCTATACTAGATCTAGTGATTATTTCAATACCATATCAGATAGTTATAGCACTGTATTGTTTTTTGTTATTTCTTTAATGTTGAGTGACCTCACCCAAATAGGGGGATATTGTTGGAACCCCATGTTTGATTTGGGCTAGATTCACTCCTAGGTTGTTTGACCCACTTGTATAGCCAGGGTCAAAGTCTAGGTCTAAGTTAGTCTTAGTAGAGCAGACCTCATAAAGACCAGCATTGGACTTCATTTCAAAGACCAATACTCGGAAGTAATATATAGATCTGATATCAGTTTGACTTTCGTCAAACTCGGCTCGAAGATTGTCAATCTCCGATCAATGATCGCAGAGGAAAAATCTCTGAGCTGAGCTCGACGATCTCAGAACTCAGATCGACAATTTCTAGTCTCAGCTCGATGATCTTCTATCTCAGCTTTGTGATTATTTATCTGTGTTCGACTACCTTTTTACGCAACTGTCTTGAAGATTTCATTCTTATTTAGTCAAGGCTATTTATGGAATCAAATCTCTGGTACTTAATGCTGATGTTATCAAGGCTTATAGCCGTTTATATTGCAGCATTAACTACAGGTTTTCACAGAGTTATTATATTGTCTTATTTGCCAAAGACAGTTGAAGAAATCATTTATTGTAGAAATTGTAGCCATTGTCTCTCCTCGATTCCTGTAGAATAATTAAAGGAATGTTTTTGAAATTCAAGTTAGAAATTGTTTTATCCTACAAAAAGAAGGAGGCTGTCGATTCCATCACAGAAGAAAGAGACACACAAAGAAAGACAAAAAATCATTCCTACTAACATCCTAAAAACATTCTGAAGCAGATCTTCATCAGTTTTTATCATTCTGTCAGTGCTTTGAAGAAGAAGCAAAAAAGAACTTTTACAAATCAAGAGTCTTTATTCTTCTCTTCCAGGACCTTGCTAAGACATTCCAGTACCATCTGTCTAAAGCTCCTGGACCAAGTCTCTCAGTTGAAGACCTACTCACCCTGTACAAAGCTTCCCAGCCTGAACCCTTCTACATCTCAGGGGGAGCTTTGACAACATCTCTGAATCCACAGTCTTCTCATTGTTTTGAGAAAAGAAGACTTTCATCACTCTCTCATCCCCACCTCTGTACAGGGTTTTAATTTCCTTTAAAATTATTCGGGTTCACAAGTCTCCTTCCAAAAGACTTGGGTTAGTTTGTGGGCACCTGATCAAAAGCTCATTGGTGGCAGTCACCTGATCAAAACCTGCAGTGGATTCCTACCAAGGGTGGTAGAAGAGTGGATGTACCCAGTTAGGGAACCACTATAAAATTCTTGTGTTTTTTGGTTGTGCTTTCTGTGTTCTTGTGTGCTTGTGCTGTGGTTAGATTAGCTTAGTTTATTTGCTTTTATCTTTACTGTAAAAATAATTGTTTTATAACTCTTTTCCCCCCATAGAGTTATTCAGAGTTTATCACCCCCTTTTTCTTTCACATCCGGACTCTTACACTCTGCCTTCACTAACTGATAAGCCTCGCAATGGGTCACGAAGTATGTGATATCCCTCTTCATGCCCGGCCAGTACATCGTCCTCTTCAGGTCGGCCATCATCTTGGTGATTCCCTAGTGCACCGAGTACCTGCTGTAGTAAGCCTCGGCCATAATGTCCTCCCGAATCCTACTTTCAGTCGGTATGTACACCCGTCTTCTAAATCATAACAACCCATCCTTCTCCATATACTCCCCGATCGTGCCAGCCTTCATGGTCCTAAATACCGGTCTAGCTTGTCATCCATTCTCTGCTCATCCCTGATGCGATCTCGAATATCATCGGTAGTGCTCATCACAGCCAGATATTCCTCATAAAGCTCTGAGTCGTCCGAAGACACCAAAGTAATCTGCATATCCTCCATCATCCGTACCAGCTCCATAGCCATTAACTGGGGCTTTGCTCCTGAAGTGGTAGTCTTCTGGCTCAGTGCGTCCTCCACTACATTCGTCTTTCCCGTGTGATAGTGTATCGTGTACTCATAATCAGATAGAAACTCCACCCATCGTCTTTGGCGGATGTTCAACTCCTTCTGTGTATCAACATATTTCAGATTCTTGTGATTCGAAAATATGTCGCAGTGCATACCATAAAGATAATGCTGCCAAATATTCAGATCAAACACAACTGCTCCCATCTCCAAGTCATACACAGGGTAGTTCTGCTCGTGCTTCTTCAGCTGGCGGGAGGCATATGCTATCACATGTCCATACTGCATCAGTACAACACCCATCCCTTAAAATGACGCATCAGTGTACACCTGGAAGCCCTCCTTCCCAGATGGAAGAGCGAGGATTAGGGCCGACGTAAGCTGACCCTTCAAATCCTTGAAGGTTGCCTCGCACTACGGGCTCCAGGCGAACGGAGTGTCCTTCTTTGTCAAAGAAGTGAGTGGGAGGGCTATCTGAGAGAATCCCTGCACAAATTTCCGGTAGTACCCGACCAATCCCAGAAAACTTTGGACATTCGTGGTCGTCTTCAACTGAGGCCAGTCTCGCACAGCCTGAATCTTTGCGGGATCCACTACCAATCCTGCTCCATTGATAATGTGACCTAAAAAGGCCACCTTTGTTAGCCAAAAATTGGCACTTGCTGAACTTGGCATACAACTGATGCTCCCTGAGCTTCTCCAGAGTCAAGGCTAGATGTTGTGCATGCTCTTCCTTCGTCCTCGAATACATTAGGATGTCATCTATGAATACAATGACAAACCTGTCGAGGTACGGCTCGAACACCTAGTTCATCAAGCTCATGAAGGCCGATGGCGCATTCGTGAGACGAAAGGGCATCACGATAAACTCATACACGCCATATCTACTGCTAAACACCATCTTCAGGATGTCTTCTTCCTGAATCAGTAACTGATAGTATCCCGATCTCAGATCCAGCTTTGAGAACCAATGTACTCCCTCTAACTGATCAAATAACTCGTCGATCCTTGGCAGTGGATATGTGTTCCGGACTGTCAATTGGTTTAGTGCACGATAGTCGATGCATAACCTGAGGGTCCCATCCTTTTTCTTCACAAATAAGACCGGAGCTCCCCAAGGCGAGGAACTTGGCCTAACGAATCCAGCCTCCACCAGCTCCTTCAGCTGACTCCTGAACTCCACCAGCTCTTTTGGAGCCATCCGATAGGGAGCCCTAGACACCGACTTAGCTACCGACACCAGCTGTATCTGAAAATCCTTCTCCCGATGCGACGACAATCCTGGTAGCTTATCTGGAAACACATCCGCAAAGTCCCGCACCACCGATATATCGGCAACCATTGTCTTGACCTCGACCATCTCGAAGAACACCTGATAGACCTCATCTTCCTGTATGTGGGCCTTGATGGCCTGGGTAGAAGATAACAACCTACGGGAGACGGGAGTAGTATCTTCGAAGTTCGCGAAGATGCCGTCATATCTCAGTATAACCTTCCTTGCCGGGAAATCTATCTGGGTATGGTTCTAAGTAAGCCATGTCATGCCCAAGACCAGGTCAAAGTCCGACATCCTCAAGACAGTAGTCGGGGCCTCGAGTATCATATTATTAATAGTCACCTTCAGGAGGCACTTAGCAGTAGCTGAGACCTCCGTCTTATTAGGGAGACGCACTATAAGATTCGACTCCCCTTTTTGGGAGCTCTCCCAAATCTTATGCCCAGAACTGTCGTCTTGCGGTGACACTAACTAACGGGTTAGTCTACACCGCAAGTCACCGATTCGGCCGGCTATTACGATCATAAACCTGTCGGCCAATTTGAGAAACAGAAGTATATAAGCAGAAAATAGCGTAATAGTCCACAGTCACAGTACTAATCATATATATGTAAAATGAAGAGTACACAACATATACAGTCCATAATGAGTACAAAAGTAAAAAGGGCTTATGCCCAGTACATCATATCAAAATCTCACTCTAACAAATCTAACAGCGGAAGCTAACAATCATCACCAACTCATCCCACCTAAGGTCGTGCTGCTGTAGTAGTAGGTGGTATCAGCTCCTCACATCCTGGCACCGCGTCCTGCTGGTCCATCTCCTCGAGCTCCTAAAATGATGTGGTCACCGACCATTAGTCAAAAAGACTAAGTTGTTTCCTCCGCACCTCGCCCCGCAGCTCCTAGGCACCGAGCGGGAGGACGAAGCGGAGGACAACAAAAGGGTAACAAATGGAAGAAGGTGACATGAGCTAACTATCAAGTATCTGTATTAGTTCTACTCTAGCAGTTCTATGTATAAGTACAAGTAAGGTAAGAAAGTATTGTATAAGTAAAGAAAAAACTGAAAGTTAGAGCAGGTAGGTAAAACTGAAAGTAAGAGTAGGTAGGTAAAACTAACTAACATTTCAGCACATACCTTAACTTATAAAAATGCCTATACAAATTTATAAGTTAAGGTTTCCAGGTAATATAAACTTATCATATAAAATATCTCATACTAATTTATATGATAAGGATCTATGAAGCGTATGCCCTAGTATGAATGAATGTTATGATGCAAATTATACAACAGACAAGTGCAACTCACACATAACGACTCCGTGATCACAGACCTTTAGTTCCCGCTTTTCGGAGCTAGCATCACTCTCTGGTACCACCGTTGTGGCTACGACAGCAGTGGAGCGGGCATCTCCACTCCTAGGAAGGTATGCACACTACCAAACCTAGACCTCACATACGCCTCTGTACACGTGAAAGTGAAGGGATAGATACTACTCTAGAGGGGGGTGAATAGAGTTATCAAATTTTGCACAGACAAAACTTAATAGTCTACCCAACTCCCTTGGAGTGAAGTGCGGAAAGAAAAGATTATAGATATTGATTTAACCTTAAAGCCTAACACAAGTGATGTGTACAAACACAAGCTAACTGTAATTACAGTTAAGCTTGGAAAAACCTAATCAGCAACTAGCAGCCTAGTTATATCTAATCACAGCCACAATGCAGGAATTAAATAATTGAATCCAGACGACACAAGGAGATTTATAGTGGTTCCCCAAACAACTTGGGTACGTCCACTCTTCTACCCACACGGTAGGAATCCACTCAGGTTTTTGATCAGGTGCCCTGCCACCAACAGAATCTGCTTCAGGTAGATTCAGAAACCCTTTAGACTTTTGATCAGGTGTCTAAAAACCAAGCACAGGTTTTTGATCAGGTGCCCTGCCACCAAGGGATACTTTTGAAGGGAGTAATAACCCTGTACAGGAGGGGGAAGAAGGTTAAGATGTCTTCTCTATTTTTCAATAGATTAGAGAAGCACAAAACTTGCACTGAGCTAGAATGCTCTAAAGAATCAAGGCTCCCCCTGGCTCAAAGATGTCCAGGTGAAGTCTTGCTTCAGTGCAGAAAACTCTTCAGAAAATTCTGAAGGAAAAACTACAGGAAGAAAATAAATGACAAAAAGAAATCTCTTCAAGCAGCTATTCTTCTTCTTCTTCTTCTTCAAAGAATCTCTGAGTTTGAACTTCCTGAAAGCAGGAGAACTCAGGTTGAAGAAGAGATGAGGATCTTAACACTTCTCAGTTAGATGGAGTTTGCTGAGAGCAGAAAGCTTGAACGAACACTGGTTGGCTATTAGCTTCTGTTAACTAGCTTGAATCCTTCTGCAAAGGGTTCTTTATATAATCATCATCAAGCAACGACTCTCTTCCATTTGAATTATTTGTCTTCTTCTGAGCCTTGAGACCTGGGCTGTAAATATCAAGAAGACGGAAATATCTCTGCAGCAAAAACATTCTATAAAAAGGAATAAACCTCTTTCTAAGAAGCTGCAGGCTTAAATCAAATAATCAGAAGGACTAAATAAAGTCACATCAGAAATAATCTCTTTATAGCAAAGAAGAAGACTTTTCAGTCCAACGGCTATAAAGGGTTGTCAGCAGATAAAGTAATTTAAAGAGACAGCTAATAAGACAAACAACTTTATCTTAAAAGATTTGAACTCAGGCAAATAGTCGACCTATCAGAACAGATAGTCGAACTATCAGATAGTCGATCTATCTAGGACAGATAGTCGAACTATCAAGCGCACAGAGATAGTCGACCTATCAAGCAGATAGTCGATCTACCTCAGAAAACAGATAGTCGACCTATCAACAGATAGTCGACCTATCAACGCAGAACAGATAGTCGACCTATCAACAGATAGTCGACCTATCAGCGCAGACCAAAGCGTCGACCAACTGATAGACGATCGTCGATCAGTCGATAGACGATAGTCGAACGGCGTTCGACTATAGTCGAACGAAAAACCTACTTAACCAAATTCTCAATTTGGAAAAGCGAGGACTCTACAGCTAGACTCCTAACCATTGACCATAGATATTTCTTGGGTCAAGGAGCACAAAGGAGAGGACTAAACTCAAATCAAACTAGGGTACCAACAATCTCCCCCTATTTGAGTTAAGTCTCTCAAAAACTAAAAACAGGTAGCAATAGAATACTAAAAATAATTTCAGCAAATAGATAACAATAAACTGGCAGATTATCAATCAGATAGATAAATATAGCACAGCAGTTAATTAAACTATTTAAGAATCTTTAGAGTCTGGTAAAGGATCAGAAGAACTAGAAACAAAAGAAATTTTTCTTAGAGGGTCATCTGATTCTTTCTTCGACATCTTTAGGTCCTGCGCACCAATGATCTTCAGTTCTGTAGTCCTAGGGACAACAGCTTCAGGGTGCTTTTCCATGTACTTTGACGGGTCAAACATCTCAGGATTTACCTGGAACTTTTCAAATTCTTTCTTTCTATAAGCTGACATGGTAGTAAAACCAGTTATATCTTTTCCTTCAGCTCTTGCTTTTCTTATCTGAGCTGCTCCTACAAGTTCTTGAAAGCGAGCCATCCTAAAGTTAGGATCGAGCTCAGGATTTTCATATACGGGCTCAGGAGAAGCAGCATCAGCAATTTTATCTAGATAAGACATTAAAGAATACTTAGCAGATAGGTTCTTGCTAGATATTTTTAAAACAAAATAAACTATTTACCTTTTGATACAATTTCCTCAGTCTGAACTGGAGAAGGAGATGAAATTCTCTTCTTTGGAGAAGGAGGTGGGGAAAAGGTTGGTCTTTGACTCACAGTCTCCTTCATTTGTCTTTGAGAACCATAAAATGATTTGCCTTGAGAGCTTTGATAACCTTGCCTTGGTTGGGGCTGAACAGACGCAGATTTTCCAGAGGAGGCAGTAGGATGAGCTGAAAGGTTCCCAGAGGCTCCTGCACCTGGAGGAGGAGGAGGACCTCTGGGAGTCCATCTTGAGACAGGACTATCATACCTCTTGGTTCTTTTCCTTTCTTTTTGCCGATTCTTCGAGAACCACATCCAATGCTTAAAATCCTTGGATTTAGGGTCAATGCCCTTCAAAATATAATACGGAATATCATTATCCTTGCTAGGAGGTGGAGGAGGAGCAGCTTTTCTTTTCTTTGCAGCAGATTTCTTTTTCTTTGACTTTTCAGAAACATCGGAATCATCATCATCATCACAATGGGATGATGGAGGGTTCTCATAAGGATCATAGGCTTCTGAGACAGCCTTTTCTTTAAGCTTTGAAGCAGATTTCTCTTTTTCTTCTTCTATGGCATCCAAAGCCAGAAGGGAGTCTAAATCTAATCCTGGAGAGTCATCCCAGATGGATGACTTTTCAAATTGCAAATCTTTCTCTTTCTCTTTTAAAGATAGAACTCTTAAATTCCATGCTGCTCTTGCTTGAGCTTCTTCCAAACTCAGAACAGGAGAGTCAACTTTGACTTCCTCTTTCTCAGACTCATCTTCTTTATTATCTAAGAAGGATTCCAACTCAGGGTCTACTTGAGTAGCAAGAATACTTGGGTCAGCCTCAGAAACAACTGCTAAGATTTGAGCAGCTAAATCTTCTTTAATAACATCTGAAAAATTATGAATATAGATCTGCTAAATAAACAGAGATCATTCCTTCAATGTATTCACAGACTATCAAATTAATAGACTCATCAACAAAACGAATAAAAGAGTTACCTTCATATTTAACCATCTCCCAGCAGTCATTCAGATAAGAAGTTATAATTCCTTCCAGGAATCTAACTATCACAGGAGAGGTTAGATCTTCTAAGCAGACTTTAACTGCAATCTCAGATAATAATATTCCATCTGCTATTTCTTTCTCAGACAAAACTGGAGCTAATTCTATCTCAGTCATTACAACATCTGGAGCTATTTCTATTTCAGCTGGAGGAGAGGCAGGAAGGTCT
Source organism: Platanthera zijinensis (assembly GCA_039513925.1). Classification (NCBI taxonomy): domain Eukaryota; kingdom Viridiplantae; phylum Streptophyta; class Magnoliopsida; order Asparagales; family Orchidaceae; genus Platanthera; species Platanthera zijinensis. The sequence continues at coordinate 152,952,260 of CM077090.1, read as the reverse complement.
GAGACATCTTCATGGAATATCTCCCCCTGCCTGATTTCAGTGGCTACTGAAACCAGGTCCCTAGAGGAAGATGGCTCAGCAGATTTTGAAATGGATTGGATGGAGGCAGTCAAACGGTCAATGGAGGCGGCAAGGGGAGCGATTGCCTCGTCAATCATGGTTTTGATTGACAGGGTAATCAGCTCCACAATGCGGGAGATAATCTCTGGAGAGATTTCAAAAGATGATGGATGAGAGGTGGATGGAGCAGCAGCAGATATGGTAGGGGTGCTGGGATGAGAAATCATGGGGACAGGGGATCGAACTGGAGATACAGCAGGAGAGTTAACAGGAGAATGAATGGGAGAATGAATTGGGGAATGAACGGGAGATACATGAGGAGTAAGAATTCTCTCTGATCCTAACAAATCGAAGCTAGGAGCAGATATCCTAGCCAGATATGTAGGTAGAGGAGAGGCTGGAGGGGAAGAAGGAACAACCGTAGTTGTTTCAGGGGCAGCAGAGGAAGAAAGTCTTACTTCAACTGAAGTTGATGGTACTTCAGCTGAGGCAGACGGCAATGCAGAGGAGGAGGAAGGAAGAGCTGAGCCAGCTTCAATAGGTTGAGGAGCGACTGATGCAGTCCTTGTGTCCTCAGATGGTGCTGGAGCAGATTTCACAAACGTCCTCTTCCACTTTGAGAACAGATGGGGATCCATCTTCTTGCTGGCATTGATGGTTGTTGTAGTAGAACTCAGCAGATGGGGAAATCTTTCCTTCAGGAAAATACCTATAACCCTTCCTAGGGTATCTTCCTTTTTGCCATTCTTTTTCCTGATTAAATCAAACAGAACTGCAGCCCAATTGATCCTTTTCCGATTAACAATTGCACACATAAGTGCGAATTGCTGCCTTGTTATGTTATCATGGGCAGAGTGCTTGCCCAGAAGCACTTTTCCAACTATCTCAGCCAAAAACTTGATTTTGAAAGGGAAGTTTACCTTGAGCAGCTTGGTGGGAATGCCCTCGGCATGTCCCAGCTCAACAAGCATCCTTCCGAACTCCTGAGCATCTTGCTCATAATCTTCGTCACCAATAACTAATCCAAACACATCAGATAGAACGGCCAGAGTCAGGATAACTTCTTCTCCGCCTATGGTACCAATCATCGATTCGTCTGAGGAAGACGACGTGAAAGCCCATTCTTTAATTTCTGGAATGTTGATCTTAATTCTTTCAGACATTAACTTCTCTAAACCTTGATCCCTGCAGAGCTGGAGAACTTCCACGATTCCGGCATCGCAGCTGCTGAAAGCTTCAAAATCCACACTGAATCCTGCATCAAACTTGACGACGGCTAGAACAGCTGGGGAAACCGCCATTGAATCGCTGGAGAAACGCGAGAAGGAGGAGGAAGACGAAGGGGACGAAACGGCACAAAATCGCAAGCGGGAAAGCAGAATGCGAAAGGGCACGCTCCGTCGACGATAAAGCAAAAGATCTTTTGACCTAGGTCGACTATCGGCTTTATATCTGACCGGATATAGTCGGTCTATTAAAAAGATCTTGACCCGATGGTCGAACGGTCGTTCGACGATCGGCTCAGAAGCAGAGTAGTCGGACAATCGTTCGACTATTTCTGGCTTCTCAAACAACAGGCTATCGTCATCCAGAGATCGACGATGAGCCCAACCTGTTCGACGATGGTCGAACGTCGATCGACGATCTTCAAACAGATAAGCTATCATTAACCAGAGGTCGACGATAGGCTTAAACCGTTCGACTATCTTCGAACGTCGTTCGACTATCTTCAAACAGATTTCAACATAGGCAGATAAAGTCACACTTAGTCTCGTCCATTGATCATGCCTAGTTGAACTAAAAAGAACAGATGCTTCTGTTCATCTAAAGGCTTGGTGAATATATCACCTCTCTGAAACTCAGTGGATATGAACTCAAGACAGATCTTGTTCTTTTCCACACAATCTCTCAGGAAATGGTGCCTAATCTCAATGTGCTTCGTTCTAGAGTGGTGCACTGGATTTTGTGCAATTGAGATAGCACTGGTACTATCACACATGATCTTGGTGTTCTTGTGTGAGTAACCATAATCCACAAGCTGGTTTTGAATCCACAGGATCTGTGAACAACAACTAGCAGCAGCTATATATTCAGCCTCTGCAGTTGAAGTTGAGACAGAAGCCTGCTTCTTACAGAACCAAGAGACCAATCTCTCTCCCAGGAACTGACAAGTTCCTGAGGTGCTCTTCCTGTCAACTCTGCAACCAGCATAATCAGAATCAGAATATCCAATTAATTCAAACTCTGACTCAGCTGGGTACCAAAGTCCTAGATCTGGACATCCCTTCAGGTATCTCAGGATTCTCTTTAGAAGAATCAGATGAGATTCCTTGGGGTTGACCTGGAATCTAGCACAAAGGCATGTAGCAAACATTATATCTGGCCTACTTGCAGTTAGATATAATAGGGAACCAACAATGGCCCTATAAATCTTTTGATCAACTGGCTTGCCGTGATCATCAGAATCAATAACTACATTAGTAGCCATGGGTGTAGGCATTGCTGAAGCATCAGCCATCCCAAATTTCTTTACCAATTCCTTGGCATATTTGGATTGGGAGATGAAGATACCATCAACATCTTGCTTAACTTGGAGACCAAGAAAGTAAGACAGCACACCCATACTACTCATCTCAAACTTAGAGTGCATCAGGTCAGAGAACCTTTTGCAAAGTTTGGGATTAGTGGAGCCAAAAATAATATCATCTACATACACTTGAACTAACAGGATTGTGTCCTTGTGATGCTTAACGAACAGGGTTCTATCAACTACTCCCCTAGTGAAGTTGTGCTCTAACAGGAAACTAGCTAAGGTCTCATACCAGGCCCTAGGAGCTTGCTTTAGTCCATAAAGAGCTTTCTGTAACTTAAAAACATAAGAAGGCTGAGTTGAAGAAACAAACCCTAGTGGTTGTTCAACAAACACCTCTTCCTTAAGCTCACCATTCAGGAATGCACTTTTGACATCCATTTGGAACACCTTAAACTTCATGAAGGCTGCATAGTCCAAGAAGATCCTTATTGCTTCTAGCCTTGCAACAGGAGCAAAGGTTTGGTCATAGTCTATACCTTCCTCCTGTCTGTAGCCCTGAGCTACAAGCCTAGCTTTATTCCTTACTATGATTCCATTTGCATCTAACTTGTTTCTATACACCCACTTGGTGCCTATGATCAGTTGGCCTTTAGGTCTTGGAACCAAAGTCCAAACTTTACATCTCTCAAACTGATTGAGCTCCTCTTGCATTGCAATGATCCAGTGGGGATCTAGCTCTGCATCTTTAAAGGTGAGGGGTTCAACCTGTGAGAGGAAACAAGCATGCATCACATCCTGTCTTAATTGATGTCTTGTTTGCACACCAGCTGATATGTCTCCAATCACTTGAGATGTGGGGTGATCTCTAAGTGTGACAATATCAGCAGGTGGGATGTGATCTTCAGCAACAGTTGGGATTAATTCCTCAGGAGGAATTTGATCTACTGTTGGTGGAACAACAACAGCTTCAACAGCTTCAGCAATGTCTTCATCACTATCTGATTCAGTGATCTGAAGAGTTGATAGTTGAAGGATTTCTTGAGGGGCATCATGTACCTGCAAAGAACTGGAGGAAGGAGAATTTTCTTTCTCCTTGTAAAACATCTGATGCTCATCAAATGATACATGCACAGATTCTTCTATCTTACAGGTTGATTTGTTATAAACCCTATAAGCTTTGCTTACTTGGGAATATCCAAGCATGATTCCCATTGAAGCTTTTGCTTCAAACTTTCTAATATATTCTTTATTATTATTATGAATATACACAATACAGCCAAAAACTCTAAAGTAATTAATTTTTGGTTTCTTTCCTTTAAGCAACTCATAAGGAGTTTTACACTTAAGTTTGTGTATCAAACTTCTATTCAAGACATAGTTGGCTGTACTAACAGCTTCTGCCCAATAGGATAGAGGCATGTTAGCATCTGCCAACAATGTGCTAGCAGCTTCAATTAGTGTTCTATTCTTCCTTTCAACTACCCCATTTTGTTGGGGAGTTCTAGGAGCTGAGAAGCTATGTTTGATACCTTCTCTCTCACAGAATTCTTGCATGAGAAGAGAGTCAAAATCAGTACCATGATCACTTCTGATCAAGGCCACATGAGTAGAGTACTCAGTCTGCACACAAAGTAGAAAGTCTGTAAGGGCTTTGAAGTTATCAGACTTAGTTCTCAAAAAGAAAACCCAACTGAACCTAGAGAAGTCATCTACAATTACTAATGTGTAATACTTCCCTCCTAAACTCTGTACATTTATTGGGCCAAAGAGGTCCAAATGTAATAAATACAGGATCCTAGGAGAATCACTTTTGTTTACAGATTTAAAAGAATTCTTGGTTTGCTTGCCTAGCTGACAAGCCTTGCAAAGGCTCTCCTTCTTGTAGGGGCAAGAAGGTAAACCTCTAACAAGGTTGTGCTTAGATAACCTAGATATATTTTTAAGGTTTACATGACTAAGCCTTTTATGCCATAGGGAATTATTATTAAGGGTTACTTCATTAAACAGGCAGATTTCAGATTGAGATGAATTAAAATCTACTAAATATATATTACCTATTCTAATACCTACTAAAACAACATTATTATTTAAAGTAATATTGCAAGAGAAATTAGAAAATGAAACCTGGTAGCCAGCATCACATAGCTGGCTGACTGAAATCAGATTATGCTTTAGTCCATTGACATAAGCAACTCTCTTGAATGTAACTGCTCCAATTGTGATCTTGCCATAGCCTTCTGTCTGACCACAGCTGGAGTCTCCAAAGATAACCTTTGGGCCGAGCTTAGCTTTGAACTTTGACAGTAGATCTTTATTTCCTGTCATATGCTTAGAGCATCCACTATCCAAATACCACTTGTTTTGAGTGATTGGATAGGCCTTCACCTGCAAGACAATTATTTAGACAGAGTGGACCCAGGTAACCTTGGGTCCCTTGTTTTTCACATAAGAAAAACTGGAAATGTATGAAAATGCAGGCTGAGGGTGATAACCTAGTGGGTGAGATCTCCTAGGTGGGATTCTCCATGCTGATGATGGGTCAACAAACCTAGGGTTTCTATTCTCATTTAGGTTTCTATGGAATTGATTATAATTTTGAAAATCATATTGAAAACGTCGATCGACGTTCGACGATGGGTGCTCAGATCGTCGACCTTCGTTCGACCATGGAGCTTCCGATCGTCGAGCTGCGTTCGACGCTTTTTGCATTTCTTTGAAAAACTTCTTTCTCTTTTCTCTCTTAGCCTTATTTAATGTTTTATTTACCAGATTTACTTGCTCAGTGTTCTTCTTTCCACTAGCTGAAATGAAGTTCACTGGAGTTGAAAGGTTATTTTTAAGAAGGACTGGGGGTTCACTGGGAGAAGCTCCTAAGCCTAGTTTATCATTACCTGACCTAGTGTTAGTCATGCTGGTAATTTCTAACAGCTTAAGGCTTCTACCATTAAGGGATTCTTCTAATCTCTTAGACTTAGCTAACTCTATTTTAAGAAATTTGATTTCTTCACTACAGGTAGTGAGTTCTTCCTTTAACCTAATGTTTTCAGAGGCTATTGATTCTGAGTCAGCTAACCTATTTCTAAGTTCTTTTATTTCCTTCTCTGAGCTAATTAAATCTAAACATAAAGATTTAAATTCTACTTTAAATTCTTCTGAAGAAAAATCATAAGAAGAAAGTACCTCATCTTCTGTAGGCATCTCTTCATCAGAATCAGAACTCTCTGCAGCAGAGTGGTTGCTGCAGGCATCTATTGCCATTAGGCAAACTTCTTTTGCCTTCTTCTCTTCCTCATCTTCACTGGAGCTTGATGAGGAGGATTCTTCATCAGAATCACTCCAGGTTTCAGCAATGAAACCTCTCTCCTTCTTCTTGTTTTTGTAGGAGGATGGCTTGGAGTGCTTCCTGTGTTGTTCTTTGTCTTTTCTCTTTTCCTTGTTCTTCTCCTCTGGACACTCTGGCAAGATGTGTCCAGGCTTCCTGCAACCATAACATATAATTTCTTTAGCAGGAGAGCGATCATACCTTGGTTTGTCTTCATAGCGTGAAGACTTCTTTCTGAACTCCTTTCTCCCCATTTTGAGAAACCTTTTGGCAAACAGTGCCATAAGTTCCTCATTAGATTGGCTGCTTTCAGAAACATCTGCAGCCTTAAGAGCTAGAGATTGCTCTTTTCTTGTAGGAGTGGGGGTCTTGGCTTCAGCTTCTGCTTCTCTGGTCTTCAGCACTTGCTCAAAAGACTTGAGCTTGCCGAGGAGAGCTTCAGTTGAGATCTCATTTGTACTTCTGGCTTCTTTGATGGGCCAGATTCTTAGATCCCATGTGCTAGGGAAGCACATAAGAATCTTATCATTGACCTCTGTCAATGATATGTCCTTGTCCAGGGTCCTCAGCTCATTGATGATTGAGCTGAGCCTGGTGTACATAGCTTCAACTGATTCAGCATCAGTTTTCTTGAAGTTCTCGTACTGTGAGATCAGGTTGGACCTTCTGTCCTTTCTTTCATCAGCTGAACCAGCTACAATCTGGTTCAGTGTGTCCCACATGGCCTTTGCTGAAGAGCAATCAGCAACCTTCTGGAACACCTCATCAGACATAGTCTGAGCCAATATGTTCATTGCTTTGGCATCAGCAATTTTGGCCTTCTTGTATTCATCATTATAATCTAGAGGAGGCACTGCACTCATATCAGATGATGAGGCAGTGGCAGCAGCAGGTGCTCTTGGGGGACCTGACAAAATAGAAGCAAAAATACTTTCATCAATAGAATTCATATAAAGTTTGATCCTTGCCTTCCAGATGCCAAACTTTGCTAAGTTGCATGCTGGAGGTCTGGTGCTTGAATAATCCTTAGACTGGGCCATGATAGTGAATATCTATAAGCTCTTGGTATCTATCAGGATCTTGTGACTTAGGTGTTAGCCTATACAGTCAGTCAACCTCCCTCTGATACCAATTGAAAGTGAAGGGATAGATACTACTCTAGAGGGGGGGTGAATAGAGTTATCAAATTTTGCACAGACAAAACTTAATAGTCTACCCAACTCCCTTGGAGTGAAGTGCGGAAAGAAAAGATTATAGATATTGATTTAACCTTAAAGCCTAACACAAGTGATGTGTACAAACACAAGCTAACTGTAATTACAGTTAAGCTTGGAAAAACCTAATCAGCAACTAGCAGCCTAGTTATATCTAATCACAGCCACAATGCAGGAATTAAACAATTGAATCCAGACGACACAAGGAGATTTATAGTGGTTCCCCAAACAACTTGGGTACGTCCACTCTTCTACCCACACGGTAGGAATCCACTCAGGTTTTTGATCAGGTGCCCTGCCACCAACAGAATCTGCTTCAGGTAGATTCAGAAACCCTTTAGACTTTTGATCAGGTATCTAAAAACTAAGCACAGGTTTTTGATCAGGTGCCCTGCCACCAAGGGATACTTTTGAAGGGAGTAATAACCCTGTACAGGAGGGGGAAGAAGGTTAAGATGTCTTCTCTATTTTTCAATAGATTAGAGAAGCACAAAACTTGCACTGAGCTAGAATGCTCTAAAGAATCAAGGCTCCCCCTGGCTCAAAGATGTCCAGGTGAAGTCTTGCTTCAGTGCAGAAAACTCTTCAGAAAATTCTGAAGGAAAAGCTACAGGAAGAAAATAAATGACAAAAAGAAATCTCTTCAAGCAGCTATTCTTCTTCTTCTTCTTCTTCAAAGAATCTCTGAGTTTGAACTTCCTGAAAGCAGGAGAACTCAGGTTGAAGAAGAGATGAGGATCTTAACACTTCTCAGTTAGATGGAGTTTGCTGAGAGCAGAAAGCTTGAACGAACACTGGTTGGCTATTAGCTTCTGTTAACTAGCTTGAATCCTTCTGCAAAGGGTTCTTTATATAATCATCATCAAGCAACGGCTCTCTTCCATTTGAATTATTTGTCTTCTTCTGAGCCTTGAGACCTGGGCTGTAAATATCAAGAAGACAGAAATATCTTTGCAGCAAAAACATTCTATAAAAAGGAATAAACCTCTTTCTAAGAAGCTGCAGGCTTAAATCAAATAATCAGAAGGACTAAATAAAGTCACATCAGAAATAATCTCTTTATAGCAAAGAAGAAGACTTTTCAGTCCAACGGCTATAAAGGGCTGTCAGCAGATAAAGTAATTTAAAGAGACAGCTAATAAGACAAACAACTTTATCTTAAAAGATTTGAACTCAGGCAAATAGTCGACCTATCAGAACAGATAGTCGAACTATCAGATAGTCGATCTATCTAGGACAGATAGTCGAACTATCAAGCGCACAGAGATAGTCGACCTATCAAGCAGATAGTCGACCTACCTCAGAAAACAGATAGTCGACCTATCAACAGATAGTCGACCTATCAACGCAGAACAGATAGTCGACCTATCAACAGATAGTCGACCTATCAGCGCAGACCAAAGCGTCGACCAACTGATAGACGATCGTCGATCAGTCGATAGACGATAGTCGAACGGCGTTCGACTATAGTCGAACGAAAAACCTACTTAACCAAATTCTCAATTTGGAAAAGCGAGGACTCTACAGCTAGACTCCTAACCATTGACCATAGATATTTCTTGGGTCAAGGAGCACAAAGGAGAGGACTAAACTCAAATCAAACTAGGGTACCAACAACACGTCCTAGGTGAACTCTAGAGTTTTGCATACTAATTGCTGACTACCCGTCAGTCTTGTTGGGTCGGGTGCGCGCTTTCGGGGATTATCCACCAGACCACAGTATAAACAACCTACTGACCCCTCAAACCCACACACCTGTCTGAGTCACCGTTGTTGGGTACATTGGAAAATGTGTACCTGATTTGGAGAAGCCTCACTTAGCTCAATGATATACATCAAGGTGTATTTGATGTTATTTTGAGTTTACATGTGCAGGTTAAGTATTGGCTAAAATGCAGGAAAAAGTTTCTAAGTCCATGTGTCGACACCAGAGGAAGCTGTGTCGACACTTCAATAAGTTTGTGTTGACACTTGGAAAAGGCTATGTCGACACACAGAATAGTAAGTCAACATCAACTGTATCGACACCAGGAGGCAGTATCGACACACAGAAGTATTAGTCGACATCAACTGTGTCGACACACAGAAGCAGTGTCGACACACAGAATTCTTAGTCTGCATCAACTGTGTCGACACACAGGACTTGTGTCGACACTCAACAGAGTTTCAACAATATTGAGTGCTTTGTAGTGAAGAAGTGTCTATGTTGACACAAAGAGGCAGTGTCGACACATTCTACAGATGCAGTGCCAAAGCAGCTATGTCGACACCACCAAAGTCTGTGTCGACACTTAAGTTACTTGTGTCGACACATATTGACAGTTTGTCTCGACACATAATGACAGTCAGTCTTGACGCTTTGCTGACAAAGACAAAGGTTCAAGAACTGACTGGAGACTTGACAACTGTGCTTTCCAACAAGTTTACTTAAGCTGTCAGACTTATCAGAAGTTTGTTAGAAACCAAATCAGCCGGTTACCATGGATGAAGTCTATATATATGGATGGATTCTGTCAAATCAAAGATGATGAATAATAATAACAGGCACAACTACTGAAGTATTGATCAAGAAAGTGCACGTCACACTGAAGAATATTTTCATGAGAAGATCTAAGGAGAATTCAAGTAAGAATTCTGAAGAAACTTCATAAGTTCTGAAGAGAGAGAGAGATCTCCAACTATTGAAGTAAAGGAGGAGACATCTACAAGTCTCCTAAGAAGCAGATCTTGAACCAATCTGCTATGAAGGATTAAGATTTATTTCTGATTCTAAGAAGGAAGCTGGCAGTCAGTCAACTTCAAAGGAGATCAACCCTACTGAGTTCAGATTCAAGAAGCTTTGAAGAAAGCTAAGAACAGGTTGATTTAAGCCATCAGTCTCATCAAGAAGCTGATCAAGAATACTCTTATCCTTTCTCTCTCAACAAGGGTAAGAGTCCATCAAAAATACTTATCAAATTCTGTAGGATCTTTTCAAAGATCTGAGTTGTAAGCCTGTGTTATAAAGGCTGAGTGTAGGAGACTTAGATCTCTGAGTGGTAAGGCTGTTTGAGCCTGAGTGTAGGAGAATTAGTTCTCTGAGTGTTAGGCCTTGGGGCAAGGCTGAGGTAGGGCTGTTAGCCTTAGTTATAGGAACCTTATAGGGTTCTGAGTTGTAGGAAACTTTCAGGGTTCTGAGCTGTAAGATCTGTGGATCTGAGAAGAAGGAAGAAGTTAGACCGAATCTAGCACACTACTAGATAGGTGAAGGGGGAAAGTGGATGTACCCAGACCTTAGGGAACCACTATAAACCTGTGTGCAATCTATGATGTGTGTGTGATTGTGATTTCTGTGTTGTGATTGTTGTAGAATAGTTAGATTCTATTTTAAGATTTGAAAAATAATCTGCCATAAGTAAAAAAGGAAAAGAACCTATTTGCCCCCCTCTAGGTGTTTGGGTTATCTTGAAAATAATTCTATCAAGTGGTATCAGAGGGAGGGTTCTCAAAGAAGGAATTAACAGTCTTAGTTAGATCTCTAAGGCAGAATCAAGAATTAAGAAAATGGGTTCTGGAGAAAATCACAAGGAACAGGGTTCTATGAAATTACCCATCTGCAGGAAGGAGATATTTGGAATATGGAAAGAAAGGGTCAGGTTGTTTATGGAGGCTTCTGACCCAAGGATCTATATTACAGTAAAAGAAGGTCCTTATATTCCAATGAAGGTGTCTGTTCTAGATGCAAACCAGAGAACTCCCAAGGACTTTTTAGAGATGACTAAGGAAGAAATCATCCTAGCAACTATGGATAAAAGAGCCCAAAATATCATAGTAAGTGTCATAGATGATTCATCCTTTAAGAATTTGATTCACTGCAAGACCTCCAAGGAAATGTGGGACACTTTGATAGTCTACATGGAGGGTTTTGAAGAAGTTAGACAAGATAGAAAGTCTATGCTAAATCAGGAATATGAAAGTTTCAGACAAGGGAAGTCAGATAACATATCTGAGTGCTATAAGAAGTTCTATAGAATAGTAAATGAGCTGATGTCTTATGGAAGGGTCTTCAGTACATATGAACTGAATGATAAATTCCTAAGATCCTTTACAAAGGATAGGGACACCAAGATTTGTGCCATTAGGGAAGTGGCCAAACTTGTAGATATTTCTGCTCCAACTTTATTTGGAAAGTTGTTGTCTTATGAAATGCAACTAATGACTAGAAAAGAGGAAGAAAGAAATGCAAAAGGGGAGCATAGAGAAAAGTCTGTGGCCTTCAAGGTTGAAGCCACTAGAAAGAATAGGAGGATGTCTCCATCTCCTCCTAGGAAAGTTGCTGAAATTACCTCAAATAATTCAGACAACAAAAATTCAGATAACAGTGATTCAGATACAGATTTTGCTGCCTTTACAAGGCAATTTCATAGATTCTTGAAGAAGAAGTAGTGGAAATCTAGGCACTCCACATCACAGCCAGTTGATGACTATTATCAAAAGAGAAAGTCATCTGGGAAGGAAAGGAGAAGGTCTAAGCCTAGTAAATCTACATCATCAAAGATAGTTTGCTATTGCTATAATAGGCCTGGACATGTTGTGGCTGAGTGTCAAGACAAAAGAAAGGAGTTTGTGATAAAAGAAAGACTTAACAAAAGAGCAAGAAGGAGAAATCTTTTGTTGCAAAGAAGGAGAAAAGCTTGACAGACCAATCAACTTCAGAGTCTGAATCTGAAGCTGTGGCATACATTGGTCTTTATGCAGCTGATGAAGAAGAAGAGTTTATGCAATTACTGAACTCTATCTATGAACAAGAAGACCATCAGTTTATGGGACTTATGGCTGTATCAGAAGAAGACAAGTGCCAGGGTCAGCCTGGTCCTAGTAAGGTACAATGAATTTCTAGAAATTCAGATTGTAGTACTGGTATAGAGTCAGCTACATCTGCATCAAGTGATGTGGATGGGTCTGAATCTGAAGGTGATATTCATCAGCTGATAGATGAATATGGGGACTTGTTGCAGGCACTAAAGAAAAGCAAAAACCTGGCCAAAACTCAGGCTAAGGAAATTGCAGATCTTAAGATGGCTGCATCTGACTTAGAGAAGAGTTAGATCAAAAATTGAATAAGATTGCAAAACTGAAAACTATATCTGTTATTCAGATGGGCACAATCACATACAAAAATGATCTAATCAAAAGTTTGGAAGGCAGACTTCAAAAAGAAAAAGATTTGGTGGCTAGTTATTCCAAGTAAAAATCAGTTTTACCCTTAATAGATGAGTTTGTGGCTCAAAAGGGTAAGGCGGGAATAGGCTTTAAGGGTAACACCAGAGCTGTCCAATTCAAGAGAAAGGGCAAAGCCTCAGTCCAGACACTGAATTTTAAAGTCCCTGTAGTTTTTAGAAAGGTACAAGTGCCTTCTAACAAGTATGACCTTGAGAATACTCATGGTCATAGTAAGATTGAAGTTCTGAATGACAAGGGTGGTTATGTCAATAAGGCAGCCCATGTTCATAAACCCCATGTTCTTAAGAAAATAGTGGGTGTGACTGCAGCAGTACCAACACAATACAAAAGATTTGATATCAACCAGACTGTCAAGAATGTATCTAATAATAGATACAACAAGTATGAATGCTGGTGCTGTGGCAAGACAGGTCATTATGCCATAGATTGCTGGCACAACACTAGTGTCAGGAAGAAAAATAGTCTACCTGTTAGAAGAGCTACAGGTAGATTTGCTAAGTATGAAGCTAACTTGAACCAAGGACCCAAGACTTACTTGGGTTCTAAGGAGAGGTAATTCTTTATTGTAGGTGAGTCCAAGTCACCATACCCCTATATGGTACTTGGACAGTGGATGTTCCAGGCATATAACTTGAACAAAGGGATTGCTGAAGGAGTACTTGCCTATCATAAATGGGCCTAAAGTAATCTTTGGTGGCTCTGAAAAAGTAATCATCAAAGGGATTGGTAACATTTCTAGTAACCAGATTACTATCACTCAAGTGGCCTATGTGAAGGGTTTGAAACACAACCTTATAAGCATAAGTCAGCTGAGTAATTTAGGATATGACATTTCATTTGTTAAGAATGGATGTCATATCAAAAGGTCAAATGATCAAAAGGTCATTTTGATAGGATATAGAAAAAGGAATGCGTACTGTCTTAATTTTGAGTGTGAGAACAAAGGTTCTCCTATTTGTCTTGTAGTTGATGAGAGAGCCTCTCATTGTGTCAAATGGCACAAGAGACTGACCCATCTTAACTACAAAACAATTGGCCAACTCTTTAGCAAAGAGTTAGTGAGGAATGGTCCTCAAGTTAAGTGTATAAAGGAAGGGATATGTTCAGCTTGTCAAAAGGGCAAGCAGACAAAATCCTCCTTTCATAGCCTTGAAAACAAGGATTCAGTGAGGTGTCTATACCTCTTACATATGGATCTTTTTGGTCCTATGCCAGTTCATAGTCTAGGTAGGAAGGTCTACACTTTTGTGGTGGTAGATGACTATTCTAGATATTCCTGGGTGTTCTTTCTGAGACAAAAATCAGAAACCCCAAGTGTTTTACATAGTTTTGTCAAACAAATTCAGAATGAACTGGACAGTACAGTGGTCAAAATCAGAAGTGACCATGGCACTGAATTTCAATCTAAAAGTATGACAAGACTGTGTGAGGAATTTGGGATTTTTCAAGAGTTCTTCTCACCTAGAACACCACAGCAAAATGGTATTGCTGAAAGGAAGAATAGAACAATGATTGAGGCTGGTATAACTCTATTGAGTGACACTTCTCTCCCAGAATATTTCTGGGCTGAGGCAGTAAACACTGCATGTCATGTGATCAACAGGCCTTCTATCACCAAGTTCCACAAAAAGACTCCCTATGAGATCATGAAAGGTAGAAAACCAAATTTATCCTATTTTAGAATCTTTGGTTGCAAGTGTTATATCCTTAACAATGGCAAGTCTTATCTAACTAAGTTTTCTGCCAAATCCCAAGATGGGATATTTGTTGGGTACAACAATAATAGTAAGGCTTATAGAGTCTACAACTTGATTACTCAAGTTGTAGAAGAGTCTGTACATGTTGTCTTTGATGAAACAAGACTGATTAACAGTGAGTTGCCTTGTAGCTCATGCAGTTCTAAGGGTATTAATGAGAAAATGAACAAGCTTACCATTACAGAAGAAAAACCTTAAGAGCAGGAAGTGGAAAATGGTGGCTACTGTCTAGGGGTAGTACAGGACTCTCTAGATGTTGAAGTACACCAAGAGGTGCAACATATTGAAGAGTATGGAGGTGTTCAACCAGAAGATTGTCTACCTCCAGCTGTTAGATACTTAAAGGATCATCCAGCAAATCAGATAATTGGTGATCTAAGACATGGAGTGCAAACCAGAAGCAGGAACTTGAACACAGTACTGTACTCAAGCTTTCTATCTCAATTAGAGCCAAAGAAATTTGAAGAAGCTATCCTAGACCCACATTGGATTAATGCCATGCAAGATGAGCTAAATCAGTTTAGAAGGTGCAAGGTCTGGGAGTTAGTTCCTAAACTAAAAGACCACAATATCATTGGAACAAAGTGGATCTTTAGGAACAAATTGGATGAGAGTGGAATTATTGTGAAGAACAAAGCAAGACTTGTTGCAAAAGGGTACAGGCAGGAAGAGGGAATAGACTTTGATCAAACCTTTTCCCCAGTAGCAAGACTGGAAGCCATTAGAATGTTCCTTGCCTATGTAACATATCAAGGATTCAAGGTATTCCAAATGGATGTAAAATCAGCATTCCTGAATGGAAATCTAAAAGAAGAAATCTATGTAAGATATCCTTCAGGTTTTGTAGATTCTCTCAAACCTGATTATGTTTATAGACTTAGGAAAACTTTGTATGGGTTAATGCAAGCCCCAAGGGCTTGGTATGAAACCTTGTCTACTTTCCTTATTGAGAACAAATTCTCAAGGGGGAAAATAGACAAAACTCTATTCTTAAGGGAATCAAAAGGTAAGATAATCTTAGTCTAGATTTATGTAGATGACATAATATTTGGATCTAATAGAAAAAATCTTTTGCAAGAAGTTTGCTAAACTTATGCAAGGGAAGTTTGAAATGAGCAGTATCGGGGAACTTAAGTTCTTCTTGGGACTCCAAGTAAGATAGACTGATGATGGCTTGTCCATATCCCAGTCTAAGTTCACCAAGGAGTTAATTAAGAAATATGGTATGGAATCATCCTCCGCCATGAGAACTCCTATGGGAACAAGTATGCCTATATGCAAAAATGATGCAGGTAAACCTGTAGATGAGTCTTTGTATAGAGGAATAATTGGCTCTCTACTATATCTCACTGCTAGTAGACCAGACATTATGTATGCAACATGTGTCTGTGCTAGATACCAATCATGCCCTAAAGAATCTCATTACACTACAGTAAAAAGGATTTTGAGATACCTAAAGGGCACACCTAATCTAGGCCTTTGGTACCCTAGGAATGGAGATTTTCTACTAACAGGATATTCAGATGCTGACTTTGCAGGTTCTAAAGAAGATAGGAAAAGCACTACAGGTACATGTCAATTTTTGGGAGGAAAATTGATATCTTGGAGCAGTAAGAAGCAGACTAGTGTGGAAATTTCCACAGCTGAGTCTAAATATGTGGCAGGAAGAAGTTGCTGTGCACAGCTATTATGGATTCAGCATCAGCTAAAAGACTATGGTATTCAAGTAAGTAGAACACCCTTATTTTGTGATTCTAAAAGTGCTATATCTATTACTAATAATCCTGTTTCACATAGTAGGACTAAGCATATAGAAATAAGATACCATTTTCTTAGAGACCATGTAGAGAAAGAGGACATCTCATTAGAATTTGTTAAGACAGATTATCAAATTGCAGATGTATTTACTAAGCCTCTAGATGAAACTAAATTCAATAGATTTAAAATTGAATTAGGAATGTTGACCATATGTTAGATTAACATAAGTGGCTAAGTAAAATTGTGTTGACACATTCAGTAATAAAGTGTCGACACAAAGGATTTGTGTAGACAATTCAGGGAAATTATGTCGACACAGTGTCGAAGTGTCGACACCTAAGGGACAATATATCGACACATCCAGAATAGTGGTGTCGACACAACCAAAGTAATGGTGTCAACACTTCCAGAAATTGTGTCGACACTTGCAATAAGAGTCGACACAGAATTTCTGATGAACTACTAAGTATGTCCAGTGTCGACATATCATCAATTGGTGTCGACACATAGTAGTCAACGTCGTGGTCGAGATAATAGAAGTATGTGTCGACACTTTTCAACAGTGTCGACACATCTAGACAGTTTTTGCCCGCCTTTTGACCTTCTTTGTTTAAAAGGGTATAAATAGGTCGAGAAAATATACTGTCAACACACTCTCTAGATTTTCGAGACTAAACCCTTGTGTCGACAAACTCTCTTCTCTCAATTCAAGATTTCTCTCCATTCCAATGACGCCAAAGATTAAAGATAACATTAACGAAGGCTACGAGCTGGTGCGCAATGCTTTTGATGATGCAGTGATAGAGATTAAAGGGGTCATTACCCTTGTTACTGATAATAGATTAGATTTTCTTATATCTGAACCTACCAAGATCTGGAAGAAAGAAGTGTTTGAGTTCTATGCTGCTGCAACAGTGGACTCCACTAGACTCAAGATTAAATCATCAGTTCATGGAAATAGAGTGAAACTTACTCTGAAAAGTTTACGAAAGATTCTTCACCTTCCTAGAATTCAGGATGAAGAAGAGGTCCCAGCGTCAAATACAAGGGAGGCACTACAGTGGTGTGGATTGGATCCAACCATAAAGATTGGAGCAGCCATTAACAAAAAAGGGATGAATCAACAAGGAAAATTTCTATCTGAAGTGGTAGGGAAGATGATTTTGTGTAAACAAGGAGGACATGATAGGCTCTCTGCCTATATGTTCAGTCTGATGACAAGGATAATCTATAAGATTAACACAGATTGGTCTGTAGTTCTGTTTGAGAAGATAAAGGAAGGAATCAAAAAGCCTAATTTGGCTAGATTGCTGAGTTTATACCTGGCTGGAGCAATTCCAGAGGTAATGCATCAGATTCCAGGATCTAAAATAAATCATATGAGAAGGATGGACATCAGAATAATATCCAGATGCAATAGGGTCCTCTCAAAGGACATACCTGATTTGGATAACCACGAGACTGCAGCAAAATCACCAGTACATGACATTACTGAGCATGACCATGTGCAGGAGGACACAATAAGTGCACAGGTGCAGGGGGAGCAAGAAAGTGTACAATTACAGGACAATGTTGAGAATGCACAAGTGTAGGGGGAGACAGTTACTACACAGGTACAAGGGGAAGAGAGAATTCACTTGGCAAGTGAAATAGATTCACAACCCGATCTTGATACTTCTGGAGTTGCTGATGCTGCTGAGAAAGAACTATCACCTGGTCACACTCACCAGGAATTCACTCTGGAATTTATTTCCTGAGATTGAGGGAGCAACAGATAAGGAGGAGCATATCAGGGTTGAGGAGGAACAAAATAGGTTTGAGGGGGAGCAGGCTAATCTTGAGGGGGAGCAGATTGGGACTGAAAAAGATACACCCTCTGCTCCACCAGAAAGGGTTGAGATAGCCAGTACTTCTTATTCAGAGAATGAAGAACTCAAGAATGCCAAGAAGAGAAAACTTCAGGTCTTTAAGAGAAGGAGCCAAAGTTATAAAAGGGCACTACAAACTACTCCTCCACAACCTGCTCCTGAGACTGATTACAACAAATTTTTGGTAGATTTACAAGTGAAATTAGATGAACGGAGATTGTTTTTGGAAAAATATGTGGATGAAAGCCATAAGGCCCTCCAATTTGATCTAGCCCAAGATATAAAATCAATCAGATTTGAGGTAAATCAGAATAAGAAAGAGATGACAGATTTCTTCCACATGGGGGGCAATATTGTAGTATTTCTAGCTAAGCAACAAGTAGAAGTAAAGAAACAGGTGGATGATATTGCTGTCAAACAAGGCTATGTCCTTGAAAATCAGATTAGAATGAATGACAATCTGACTGAATCTCACAATGAGATAGCCACTAAAGTAAAGAAAACAGTTATAACAATGACTGAAGAAAGGGCTAAGGAGAATTAGGAATTTAATTAGAAGCTACAGGAAGCCTTGGATTCCTTTAAGACAGCCATCACTACTTCTCAGAAAAAATTTTCTGATCAGCTTCTAAAGTTAAAATCATTTTATAAAGATGGTGTCAATTTTCTTGATGGACAAATAAGATTTCAAAAAGATGACTTAAGGGATCATATTGTAAGATAAGCCATAAAGGGGGAGAGAGTGTTAGTCAATGCTGGCTCAGATCATGCAAAATGGATATCTAATAGCATCAGAGCCACTCTGGGATATCCACCCCTTTGTGATGATGACAATGTTGCAGAATCTGGTGTGCAACCTGCTTATGCTGGAGGTGATCAACCTGAAGTTGCTCAGATCATCTACCCTCCAGCTGATTTTGATATGATTCTACAACAGGTTCAAACGATTATAGAGAAAGTTGAAATGCAAGAAGATGCCTTGAAAGCTCAGCAAGATGCTCAATTATCAAAGAAGAGATTCAGAGAGCAGGCAGAGTTAAAACCAGATTTTGAGTATTGGAGCCCCACTTCTAGAAATATCATATTAACTGCCTGGAAAGCTGTAAAAGACCAAGTTCATGAAAGGGGCAAATGGTATAATGAGCAGGAATGGCAGAAGTATGAGGCAAGGCAGGAATCCATAGTTCAACACAGAAGAAAGGCTAAGAGTGGGAAGCTACCTCCTGATGCTCAGGATCCTAGCAAGTATTTCCCTAAGCCTTTTCATTATTTTGAAAGGCAAGGGATTAAGGCTGAAGCACAAAAGAAGGCTGAGTTGAAAGGCAAGAAGCTCATTGAAGATACAGAACCTTCTGTGCAGGCTAAGATTAGATTAGGGAAAGGAATAGTCATCAAGGAACCTGTCCAGCCTTAGTTTAGTTTTACTAGATTTTTCAAGAACTATATAATTCTTGGTTTTTAAAGAAATCTATGTAATCAGGTGTTAAGAAACTTTTTGATATGATAAACAAAAGAATATTACATATTCATTTAATTTGCATCCTCATTCTGTGATGTGATTTTGATATATGTTTTGTTTATAAGTTGCCCTGTCATATAATGATTATATACATCATGATGTTTGTTTATTATAAGTGGTGTATATCATTGACTAAACAGTTATGACTTCTCCAATTAGGGGGAGATTGTTGGGTACATTGGAAAATGTGTACCTGATTTGGAGAAGCCTCACTTAGCTCAATGATATACATCAAGGTGTATTTGATGTTATTTTGAGTATACATGTGCAGGTTAAGTATTGACTAAAATGCAGGAAAAAGTTTCTAAGTCCATGTGTCGACACTAGAGAAAGCTGTGTCGACACTTCAGCAAGTTTGTGTCGACACTTGGAAAAGGCTGTGTCGACACACAGAATAGTTAGTCGACATCAACTATGTCGACACCAGGAGGCAGTATCGACACACAAAAGTATTAGTCGACATCAACTGTGTCGCACCAGGAAGCTGTGTCGACATACAGAAGCAGTGTCGACACACATAATTCTTAGTCTACATCAATTGTGTCGACACAAAGGACTTGTGTCGACACTCAACAGAGTTTCAATAATGTTGAGTGTTGTGTAGTGAAGAAGTATCTATGTGGACACAAAGAGGCAGTGTCGACACATTCTACAGATGCAGTGCCAAAACAGCTATGTCGACACCACCAAAGTCTGTGTCGACACTTAAGTCACTTGTGTCGACACATATTGACAGTTTGTCTCAACACATAATGACAGTCAGTCTCTACGCTTTGCTAACAAAGACAAAGGTTCAAGAACTTACTGGAGACTTGACAACTATGCTTTCCAACAAGTTTACTGAAGCTGTCAGACTTGTCAAAAGTTGGTTAGAAACCGGATCAGCCGGTTACCATGGATGAAGTCTATATATATGGATGGATTCTGTCAAATCAAAGATGATGAACAACAATAACAGGCACAACTACTGAAGTATTGATGATTGGTCAAGAAAGTGCACGTCACACTGAAGAAGATTTTCGTGAGAAGATCTAAGGAGAATTCAAGCAAGAATTCTGAATAAACTTCATAAGTTCGGAAGAGAGAGAGAGAGAGAGAGATCTTCAACTGTTGAAGTAAAGGAGGAGACATCTACAAGTCTCCTAAGAAGCAGATCTTGAACCAATCTGCTAAGAAGGATTCAGATTTATTTCTGATTCTAAGAAGGAAGCTGGCAGTCAGTCAACTTCAAAGGAGATCAACCCTGCTGAGTTCAGATTCAAGAAGCTTTGAAGAAAGCTAAGAACAGGTTGATTTCATCCATCATTCTCATCAAGAAGCTGATCAAGAATCCTCTTATCCTTTCTCTCTCAACAAGGGTAAGAGTCCACCAAAAATACTTATCAAATTCTATAGGATCTTTTCAAAGATCTGAGTTGTAAGCCTGTGTTATAAAGGCTGAGTGTAGGAGATTTAGATCTCTGAGTGGTAAGGCTATTTGAGCCTGAGTGTAGGAGAATTAGTTCTCTGAGTTTTAGGCCTTGGGGCAAGGCTGAGGTAGGGCTGTTAGCCTGAGTTGTAAGAACCTTATAGGGTTCTGAGTTGTAGGAAACTTTCAGGGTTCTGAGCTGTAAGATCTGTGGATCTGAGAAGAAGGAAGAAGTTAGGCCGAATCTAGCACACTGCTAGATAGGTGAAGGGGGAAAGTGGATGTACCCAGACCTTGGGGAACCACTATAAACCTGTGTGCAATCTGTGATGTGTGTGTGATTGTGATTTATGTGTTGTGATTGCTGTAGAATAGTTAGATTCTATTTTAAGATCTTAAAAATAATCTGCCTTAAGTAAAAAAGGAAAAGAACCTATTCACCCCCCCCTCTAGGTGTTTAGGTTATCTTGAAATAAATTCTATCAACCGTACTGCCATCGGTGTGCCGATTGGCCCAGTACCGCATGACCCGCCACTAGTTTGTCTTATGCACATGCAAGGTAATTCAACTCGAGCCAACAGCTCGCAAGGCCAAACTGCCATGAATCCCTCAAACCCTATACGGGTGAGAATATTACCACAAATCCCTCCAACCCTATACGGGTGAGAATGTTACCACAAATCCCTCCAACCCTATATGGGTGAGAATGATATCACAATTCTTAGTCTATTAGACTACTCTTGTCTAAGGGTTATTATACTTAGTGATTTAAGGTTAATCCCAGGACTGCCCAGGGCCCCGGTGAAGGGCTCTCGGGGGCACTAGGAACTACGATAGGCTGAAGCCCAAAGCTCCCTTTCTCAAGGATATTTACTTTAGTTGATGTCTACCCATGATTCCCCCTTGCTCTCATTATTACTCTAGAGCGATCCTAATGGCTTAAGATGTTATCGGAAGGGCGACAGTCTTACGTCGGCCTCAACTCTAGTTGTTATCAAAAGGCTTCCACTTTTACTCTAGTTAGTAGGACGTAACTGCCAACCAGGGTTATATTCCAAATACGACCTTATCCCGACCGTTGATCTATCCCCCAGTGGTCCTTATAATATAACCTACTTATATTATACGCAACCCATGACCTAATATCACCCCGGAGTATGACTTTCAATTTCCTTGGGATACATGCCCTTAACTATTTATCTTAGGATGGTATAGACTATTATGATTAGTATGTTGAATTTCATTATTTTCCTAAGTCGTTAAGACCCTTAATTAAATCCTGAAGTTAATTCCCTAGGCCATTTAATACATGAAGTGTCACAAATTATAATCCCGCTGACCTAAGGAATTTTCTTGAGTTGTAAATTGGTAAAACATTACTATCTGCCAAGAACTATAATTTTCCCTTCAATAATTCTATTTATCCATTAATTTATAAAAAAATTCACAAAATAATCATTTTTCCAAAGGAAGTATAAGGAGTTCATTACTAAAAATTCTAGGAAAATTACAGAATACATATACTGGTAAAATAATGCTAAAGGCAGAATTTCATAAACTTCTATGGATCAAGGGCTACAAAAATTCATTTCTAAATATATTACCAAAATGCCACTATATGGTTTTGAAAATTACTGAGTCATCCAAAAATGCTGAGAAAATTATACAAGGTTATTAATACTCAGATATATCACCAGGGAATTTCCCAAAATTTTCTACTGAATATTTTTATTAATTTTCTAATTAAGTACAGTAAGGGCAAAATGATAATTTCTACATAACTCCTATTAAAATTCATCAAACAGAGACATAAAAATTTTCAAGAGTTAAAAATGACATTATTTTGACCTTGACAAATATTGGGGATTTTATCTCAATGATAAGCCTATTTTCACATTTATTTTTCAAAGGTCCAATTATTTCAAAATTCAAAATTATGGGATTTTTGCTTCCAAAAATCCCATTATTGCAATGATGGGTATAATTCACCCTAATGAGCCTCTGGAATCAATATCATGATTTTTAAATGTTCCAAATAGACTTAATACACAATATTTCAAAATTGGCTATTTGCACCCCAAGCCTATGTAAAGCCAACACATGCGAGTTGGTTCACCCAACATGTATTGGTACAAATGTGCTGAAATTTTTACCATGTGCATGTATTGTCTCCAAGGACATGCCACCAAAATTTGGGGCCATTTGGAGTCATAATACTCCAAATATCTCATTTATTTACTTTTGTGTATTATGATAAAACCTATAGAAAAACTTTTCCCAAAAATTCTCAATTTCTAGCAGGGGCTAGATATACCATGAAAGTGAGAGTAAGATCTATCTCAACTCTAGAGGGGGGGGTGAATAGAGTTTATTTAAATTAATTTCACAGTTTTGAAATAATCAGCACATATAAAATTCAATTTATAGTATAGTGTAGAGTGCTAGTAAAGAGTTGAAAACAAAGAAGTAAAGAGCACAGCACACAGCAAATCAATCACACAAACAAGCCAGAAGACACAAGGAAATATAGTGGTTCCCCAAAAACCTGGGTACATCCACTCTTCTACCACCCTTGGTAGGAATCCACTCAGGATGAGTTGATCAGGTGTCCTGACACCAATGAGCTTTTGATAAGGTGCTCAAAAACCAAAACTGGATTTTTTGATAAGGTGTCTTGCCACCACTGAGTTTTGACAAGGCTCTCAGAACCAGACAGAACTTTTGAAGGGAGTTCAAGAACCCTTTTACAGCAGAAAAAGAAAAAATAAAGAGGTAAAGTTGTCTTCTCTGTTCTCAAATTAAATGAGAGAAGACTAGTGGATCTTTTGTTGTCAAAGCTCCCCCTGAGATGTAGATAGGTTCAGGAATGGAAGCTTTGCTCTAGGGTGATAGGTATTTAGAAGTTTAGATCTCCAGCAAAAGATTGTTTCAGCAAAAGGAGGCTGAAAAATGAGGTGTCTGGAGTTCTTGAGATGAAGATGTGATCACTTTTCTGTAAGCAAAAAGATTGTTATTCTGATTCTTCAGAACTGATCACTTGTTATCTGTCACAGCTTAATTCTTGTTGTTTTTATTTGTGCTCTCTGTGTATTCTCTTGTATATTCTATCTGACTGAAGACAAAAAGGAGGATCTTATTCTCTGAAAAATTCCTTGTCAAAGATAGCCGTTGGCAATCATAAATGTCTTCCATAAAAAGTCTTGTCTTCTAGAGGAAGGTCCAATAAAACATTCCCTGAATAATTCCTTGAAACTTGCTCCATAATAAAGACAAACGGCTGGCAGATCTCCTTGACATAAATGCTGAGAGAATTCAAAAACATTCCAAAGACTGGCAGCATTTGAATCCTTAGAATCGTTGATCTCTCAGAAAGATCGTCGATCTGAGCTCTACGATCGTCGAACTGAGCTCAGAGATAGAAACAGATCAAACAGACAGAAAACGTCGAACTGAGCTCGAAGATCGTCGAACTGAGCTCAGTGACCTGAAGAATGGCTGAAGAGTGATCGTCGACCTGAGCTCGAAGAACGTCGACCGGAGTTCGACGATTTATCGAAGTTGAGCTCAGAGAGCGTCGAACTGAGTTCGACGTTTCGTCGACTGGAGCTCGACGAAAATTGCCTTAGACTTGGCTCTATATCCTTGATCTTGGAATGGTCCTGGGGGCAGCTTCAAACCTAAGTTCTAAGCCCTAGACTCATTCTAATGTTGACCTTTATAACTATACAACTAGGTCAACCTGGTTTCCTAAGACAAACATAGTGATCCTTACCCAAATTAGTAATAGGGTGTTCCAACAATCTCCCCCTATTTGGGTTAGAATTACTATTTACAAACAGAATTAGGTAATAAATAAGCATACATTCAAAACAGAAGCTAAATCAACAATGCAGTAGAAAAGATATAGCAGCAATGCAGATCACAGATAAAAAGTCAGCAAATATCCAGAGGAGGATGATTGTTCAGCTTACAGAATTCACTTCTTCTCAGTTCCCTTTTTAAACATAATTTCTCTGTTGGGATTGAGGGCTTCTTTCTTGGATCTTCTATCATCTTCTGCACCTAAGGAAGTTTGAGATCTGGGCCTTGGAACTATAGCCTCAGGGTGCAGCTTCATATAATCTTCTGGATTAAAGAATTTTCTTGATGCATATCTCTCCAGTTCTTTCTTTATCTAATCTAATAGAGTTGTTATGTTGGCAGTGTCCTTGCCTTGCTCTCTGGCCTTTTTCATTTGATCAAGAGCAGCCAACTCTTTCATTCTAGCTGTCCAGGACAAGGGGTTATTCTCAGGATCCTCAAATGGAACAGGAGGTTCATACCTGTTGATGGATTCAGAATCAGTAGGAGGAGTCCTGGAGACAACTGAATCTTTTAGCTTATAAGGGAAAGGACCTGAAGCAGAATCAGTATGGCCTTGTCCTTCCCTTTGTTGAAATCTGTGCCCTCTCTGGCTTCCTCTATATTGACCCCTTCTAGATTGATATCCCCTTTGATGTTGCCCCCTTTGATAGTATCTCTGATAAGACTGGGAGGAGCTTTGTCTGGAAGCTGGAGCTTGAGAGGCTGATCCTGAACCAGAATCTAGAGGAGGAGGAGGAGGAGGCTGATACTGAGAAGATCCTTTTTCATACTTATCCAGCTTCCTTCTCTTCTTCATAGCCTTTGATTGGTTCTTGGAATACTACATCCAAGGCTCAGATATGGGGCAGTCATGCAGAATATAATAAGGGATGTCATTAGAATCCTTAGCTTGAGCTGGGGGTACTTTCATCATGTCCTTACTTCTGGCCTTCCTTTTCTGGGCAATAGTATTTGAAGAATCATCAGATTCAGTTTGAAACTGATCACTCTCTGAACTTTGAGGTCTGTAATACAAATCATCAATGCTTTTTATGTATTTCTCTTGTAACTTCAACTGATTAGGAGTCAGGGCAGGAGCAGCAGCAGTTTGAGCAGAAGGAACTTTTGAAGCAGAAACAACATCAGGAGATGGAGCAGAAGCAGCAGCAGTAATAGGAGCAGAAATAACAGTAGGTGCAGGTTCTTTCAGGTAAGAAGCAAGTTCTTCAGCAGCAGATGTATCTTCAATTACAGGAACCATTTCAGTATCTTTAGTAACAGCAGCAGCAGCTTCATCAATAAGAGGCACAATGGCCTTAGTAGCAGCATCAGAGATGGAAACATAAACATCCACAGCCTTCCAGGAATTTACATGTGCTTCAATTTGGCTGGGATCACAGACAGAAATAGGCACAATGGCCTTAGACAAGTCTTCAGTATGTGGAACTGGTAAAGATCTGAAGTAAACTGTATCAAACTCAAAGAGCAGGCTCTGGAAGTCCATTGCAAAAGCAGGAGCAGGAGCAAGAGCTGGAGCAGACTCAGGTACATCCACTACTTCAGAAGGCATCTTCCCCTGCTTGAATTCAGGGAGAACTGAATCAAGGCACCCAGAAGAGGTAATTGCCTGAGAGGGAATGAAGAAGGAGAGCTTGGAAGATAGCTCCTTGACATGGGTCAGGAGTGGAGCCAGAGTGGTCTCCAGTAATGAGGTTAGCTTAGGAGCTAGCAGCTCATATAACCTGTCTGCCAGGGCTGATAGATCTACATGCTCAAGAGGGGCTTGAGCAGAGGTAGGAGAGAAGGTTGTAGGAAGGATGTTGGCTGGAGCTGGTGGCATGGAGAATGTGGAGATAGGAGGTGAGGATGAAATTACTGGGGTAGAGACAGCTGGAGGAGGAGAGGAAAGAACAGACAAGTCTTCTGCTGGGGCAGAAACCTGAGAGGGAGTGACTTGGGTAGTCCTGGTGCCTGAAGTCAGTGGTGCAGCAGCTCTGGTAGGGTTTACAATCTGCCTGTCCCATTTGCTGAAAAGGGCACAAGAGAGCCTCTTGGATGCATTAATGAACATCCTAGAAGAGGTTAGCAGCTCAGGGCATCTGGAATGCAGATAGACCCCTAGAATTCTCCCAAAACTGACAGCAGTCTTATTCAGCTTCTTCTTAATCAGGTTGAAGAAAATTGATCCCCAGTCTAGATGTTTCTTATCAAGCATAGCTCCCATTAGACAAAATTGATATCTTGATATGGTATCATGGGATGAGTGCTTGGCCAGAAGCACTTTCCCAACTACATCAGCCAAAAATTGAAATTCTATCGACAGATTTTTCTTCAGCAGTTTGTTAGGGTTTACAGCATTGTGACCCATTCTATCAAGCATGGAGTCATATTCCTCTCTAAATAACTCTATGGAATCTTCTCCAGAACTAAGATGAAAAACTTCAGTTAAAAGAGCCGGGGACAATTGTACCTGAGTCCCTTTTATGAAGCCGACGACAGAGTTCTCATTCTCATCTGTCGCTATATAACACCATTCTTTTATTTCTTCTGATGCAATCTTCATTCTGGTAGTCATTATTTGGGATAGCTGCTGTTCTCTGAATAGATTGAGAATGTCTTTGAAGCGCTGATCGCTTCCATCAAATGAGTTCATGTCGATATCAAACCCGATGTCGAATTTCATTTTGGAAATCGCAGCACTGGAGCCAGCCATTTGTACCTGCAACAAAGAACCAAACACGACCAAGCAGAGAAGATTTGGAGGGAAAAAGAAGAAAGTTGCAGAGAGTATGAAAGAGCAAAGATGAACGACGGCCGAGGAAATGATTTTATATTAGGGTTCGACGGCGAAACGGAAAATCGTGGAGCTCGGTTCGACAAAACGTCGATCTCAGCTCGACGATTTGGGCTATAGAAGGAATCTGAAGAGACTTCAATATCATCGATCTCCGTTCGACGATGTTGAAAAGCGTCTAGTTTTGCTCGACGACCTCTGAACAGAAAGAGAGGAAACCTGGAGCAAACGGAGGCGCTGAACTCAGATCGACGATTTCGGAAACGTCGATCTCTGGTCGACATTTTTTTAGAAAAACGTCGATCTACGTTCGACGATTTCTGGGAAAGCGTCGAGCGCAGTTCAGAGACAAAAGCCTATTCTACAGACACAAAAAGAACTAATTTTTTAGCCTAGTCTTGGTGTGTTTTAACTTTTCAAAAATCTTGTAAATTAGTTTAGGATTCCTCCATCTAACATGCCTAACTGATTTAGGAAGAAACTTTGTTTCTTTTCATCCAAAGGCTTGGTGAAAATATCTCCCCTTTGCAAATCAGTAGGGATATATTGAAGTTCAATTTTATTTTTCTCTACATTATCCCTTAGAAAATGATGCCTAATCTCTATGTGTTTTGTCCTACTATGGAGGACTGGATTTTGTGCTATAGAGATAGCACTAGTATTATCACAAAAAATTTTAGACTTCTCTATGTTGTAGCCATAGTCTATGAGCTAATTTTGTATCCACAATATTTGTGAACAGCAACTGCCTGCAGCCATATATTCAGCTTCAGTAGTTGAGGTTGACACAGATGTTTGCTTCTTACAAAACCAGGAGACAAGTCTGTCACCAAGGAACTGACAAGTTCCACTGGTGCTTTTCCTGTCTACTCTGCATCCAGCATAATCAGCATCTGAAAATCCAATTAGTTCAAATCCTGAGTCTTTTGGATACCAGAGTCCTAGATTTGGACAACTTTTTACATATCTAAGAATCCTTTTAACTAGAGTTAGGTGTGACTCTCTAGGGCTTACTTGGAATCTAGCACATATGCATGTAGCAAACATTATATCTGGTCTACTAGCTGTAAGGTACAATAGAGAGCCAATCATTGCTCTATATGTTGTCTGATCAACTGGTTTCCCATGTTCATCAGCATCCAATACAGCATTGGTAGGCATGGGTGTTTTCATACAAGATGCCTCAGACATACCAAATCTCTTAACCAATTCTTTAGCATACTTGGTTTGGGAAATAAATATGCCCTCAGCATGTTGTTTTACTTGCAATCCTAAGAAGAAGGAGAGCTCACCCATGCTACTCATTTCAAATTTGGAATGCATCAGGTTGGAAAACCTTCTGCACAAGTTTGAATCAGTAGATTCAAATATGATATTATCTACATAAATTTGTACTAGTAGGGAATGGGACTTATGGGTTCTAATAAAAAGAGTTTGGTCTACTCTCCCCCTAACAAAATCATTTTTCATAAGAAAGCATGCTAGGGTCTCATACCATGCTCTAGGAGCTTGCTTGAGACCATATAATGCTTTATGCAATTTGAAAACATAATCAGGGTGAGTTAGAGAGATAAAACCTGGAGGTTGTCTAACATAGACTTCCTCTTTGATGTCCCCATTAAGAAATGCACTCTTCACATCCATCTGGTAGACCTTGAATCCCTTATGAGCAGCATAAGCTAGGAATATTCTAATGGCCTCTAACCTTGCAACTGGTGCAAAGGTTTGGTCATAGTCTATTCCTTCTTGTTGAGAATAGCCTTGAGCAACTAGCCTTGCCTTGTTTCTGACAATAACTCCTTGATCAACCAGCTTGTTTCTGAACACCCACTTTATTCCAATAATGGAGTGATCCTTTGGCTTAGGCACTAGTTCCCAAACTTTATTCCTTTCAAATTGATGCAACTCCTCTTGCATTGCAATGATCCAGTGTGGATCTTGCTCTGCATCTTGAATGGATTGAGGCTCAACTTGAGATAGGAAGCAGGTGTGCATCAGGTTTTGGTTGACCTGATTTCTGGTTTGCACACCAGCTGAGATGTCTCCAATTACTTGGGTGATTGGATGATCTCTTATTGTTACTAGATCAACAGGGGATGTTGATTGTTCACCAACCTGTGTTGTTGTTTCCTCTTGTGGAATAAAAACTGGCTCTTCAGGATGATTTTCTTCAAGAGGTTGATCTTCTTCTTCATCATCACTGCTCTCATTCTTTTGCAGAATAGGTTGAGTGGCTGTATCCTCTTCTTTAACCTGTAATCTGTTAATACTTTCTGAAATAGAGTGTACCTGCAAAGGTTCTATGGTAGAAGTAGACTTCTCCTTATAACACATGTTAGTCTCATCAAAAGTAACATGAACAGATTCTTCAATTTTACAGGAAGATTTATTATACACCCTATAGGCCTTGCTGATCATGGAGTATCCCAGAAACACTCATTCATCATCTTTAGCTTGAAATTTTGCTAGATACTTCTTGTCATTATTATGAATATAACAAGTACACCCAAAAATTTTAAAATAATCAATTTTAGGTTTCTTCCCTTTGAGCAATTCATAGGGAGTCTTACCCTTTAGTTTATGTATCAGGCTTCTATTTAGCACATAGTTGGAGGTGTTCACTGCCTCAGCCCAAAAGAATAGAGGTAGGTGAGCATCTGTCAATAATGTAGTAGCAGATTCAATTAGGGTTCTATTTTTCCTTTCAGCTACCCCATTTTGTTGAGGAGTTCTAGGAGCTGAGAAAGTGTGCCTGATCCCTTCACTTTGACAGAACTCTTGCATAAGAAGAGAATCAAACTCTGTCCCATGATCACTTCTGATCAGGGCAATGTGAGTGTTGAACTCAATCTGTATACATTTGAGAAACTCTATCAAACACTTAAAGTTATCAGACTTCTTCCTCAGAAAGAATACCCATGTGAATCTAGAGAAGTCATCTACAATCACTAAAGCATAAGATTTCCCTCCTAAGCTTTGTACTGTAATGGGTCCAAAAAGATCCATGTACAACAAATACAGAATCCGAGGTG
Organism: Platanthera zijinensis; assembly: GCA_039513925.1. Taxonomy (NCBI): domain Eukaryota; kingdom Viridiplantae; phylum Streptophyta; class Magnoliopsida; order Asparagales; family Orchidaceae; genus Platanthera; species Platanthera zijinensis. The sequence goes on along the minus strand of CM077090.1, from coordinate 152,921,928 downwards.
AATCACTCTTATTATGTGACTTAAAGCTATTTTTAGTTTGCTTGCCTAATTGACAATCCCTGCAGAGTCCTTCCTTCTTGTAGGGGCCAGAAGGTAGTCCTCTAACAAGGTTGTCCTTGGAGAGCCTAGCAATGGTTCTAAGGTTTAAATGTCCTAATCTTTTATGCCATAAAACATTTGGCTTAGATTTGGAGTTGAATAAATATATATCTACTTTAGATGAAAGAAAATCTACTAAGTAAATGTTACCTGTCCTTTTACCTGTTAACACAGTTGTGTTATCCTCTGACTTGATCTTGCACAGGGATTTGTTGAAAGTCACCTTGTATCCTTCATCACATAGCTGACTGATACTTATCAGATTGTGCTTCAGTCCTTCTACATATGCCACCTTCTTGAAAGTGACTGAGCCTATCTGAGCAGCACCATATCCTTTGGTTTGGCCAAAATTTGAATCACCAAAAATCACTTTGGGTCCAAGTTTGGTTATGAAGGATGATAGGTTCTCCCTATTCCCTATCATGTGCTTTGAGCACCCACTATCAAAATACCATTGTTGGTTAGATGTTGGATAGGTCTTCACCTGCACAAAATCAGCTTATATGTTTTTGACCCAGTTAACCTTGGGCCTAGGTTGATATCCTTTGAATTCAGAAATGAAAGACATCCCAGGTTGACTCTTATAACCTTCAGGATGATATCTCCTAGGAGGTACTATCCATTCAGTATAGGGGTTAAGGCCTTGGGATGTGGGACTTCTGGGATTGAATCTAGATGTGCCATTGAAGGAATGTTCATAGACCTGATCTCTGTTCGACGATCGTCGAGCTGAGGTCGACGATCTTGGGTCAGATCGTCGATCTCTATTCGAAGATCGATTATTCTGGAGTTCAGAGTTTGGATATCGTCGAGCTGAGGTCGACGATCTTGGGTTAGATCGTCGAGCTCTGTTCGACGATCGTCGAGCTCTGCTCGACGCAATCTGTTGAACTGAAATTTTCTCTAGCAAATTTGCATTCTTCCTAGCTACATCTAGTACTCCCTTTCCTTTATCAGAGACAAATTTGATTGGAGTTATTAATATTATAGGTTGGATGGATGAAGCACCCAAGCCCAGTGTACTATTAAGTCTAGAGTTCACTGTGCTTGTAATGTCCATCAGTCTGATACTTCTCCCATTTAGGGATTCTTCAAACTTTTTGGCTTTTGATAGTTCACTTTTCAGTGAAGCTATCTCTTCCCTACAGCATTCCAACTCCTCAGAGAGTTTGAGGTTCTCTGATTTTATAGTGCTATACTCAGATAGTTGTTTTCTGAGGGAAGTGATTTCCTTCTCAGACTCCAACAGATCTAGGCATAGTACCTTAAACTCATGTTTAAAATCCTCAGAATTGAAATCAAATGAATTGATTGCCCGATCTTCTTCTAGTTGAGCTTCTGAATCTGATTCTGACTCTTCTGCTTCTGAGTCTGTTTGAGAGGCATTGATAGCCATCATGCAGAAATCCTTTTCATCAGCATCATCCTCATCATCACTGGAGCTGGATGAGGCTTCAGAGTCCTCTTCAGTTTCACTCCATGTCTCAGCAACAAATCCCTTCCTTGTATGTTTGTTCTTGCTGAAGGAGGGTTTGTCTGAGCTGTTCTTTCTGAAGTCTTTTTCTTTTCTTCTTTCTCTTCTGTCTTTCTTGTCCTTGTTCTTATTTTCTGGACAGTCAGGCACAATATGGCCTGGTTTCCTGCAACCAAAACATATGATTTCTTTATTATTATTTGATTTATCATACCTTGGTTTATCATGATCCTTGTATGATCTCTTTCTGAAGTCTTTTCTGGCCATCTTGTAGAATCTTTTGGCCAGTAGACTTAGGTGCTCATCATTTTCTGTAGCTTTATCTTCAGGCTCCTCTTCTACAGCTTTGAAGGCTATGGTCTTTTCTTTCCTTGTGACTGGAGAAGTAGCCTTTTGTTCTTCTTCTTTATTTTTAATGAGCAGCTCATAGGATTTGAGCTTGCCCAGGAGAGCTTCAGTGGTAATCTCATTTAGACTTCTAGCATCTTTGATTGGCCAGATTCTTGAATCCCAAGTGCTGGGGAAGCACATTAGGATTTTGTCATTCAGCTCAGTCAATGAGATTTCTTTATCCAAAGTCTTTAACTCATTGACAATCAGACTTAGTCTATTGTACATGTCAGCCACTGATTCAGCTTCTCCTTTTTTGAAGTTCTCATATTGGCTTATCAGATGGGATCTCCTGTCTTTCCTTTCATCAGCAGACCCTGAGACAATTTCAGAGAGCTTGTCCCAAATTCCTTTGGCTGAGTTGCAATCAGCTACCTTCTGAAATATCTCATCAGACATTGTCTGAGCTAAGATGTTCATGGCCTTTGCATCTGCAGTTTTCCATTTCTTTATGTCTGCATCTGTTCCTGAGGGAGGTGGAACAGCATTTGTGCTTGAGCTTGCTGGTGGACTTGGACAAACTGTCAAGAAAGAGTTGAAAATATCTTCATCAATAGAGTTCATATAAAGTTTAATCCTTGCCTTCCAGAGTGCAAACTTGGAAAGGTTGCACACTGGAGGTCTGGTGCTTGCATAATCTTTGTTCTGTGCCATGTCTATTTAACTAGATAGATATAGTGAAAATAACCCTCTTAAGAGATTGATCTTATCAAGGATCTTTTGGTTCAGGTGTTAGCCTGTATGAGCAACCAACCTGGCTCTGATACCAATTGAAAGTGAGAGTAAGATCTATCTCTACTCTAGAGGGGGGGTGAATAGAGTTTATTTAAATTAATTTCACAGTTTTGAAATAATCAGCATAGATAAAATTCAATTTATAGTATAGTGTAGAGTGCTAGTAAAGAGTTGAAAACAAAGAAGTAAAGAGCACAGCACACAGCAAATCAATCACACAAACAAGCCAGAAGACACAAGGAAATATAGTGGTTCCCTAAAAACCTGGGTACATCCACTCTTCTACCACCCTTGGTAGGAATCCACTCAAGATGAGTTGATCAGGTGTCCTGACACCAATGAGCTTTTGATAAGGTGCTCAAAAACCAAAACTGGATTTTTTGATAAGGTGTCTTGCCACCACTGAGTTTTGATAAGGCTCTCAGAACCAGACAGAACTTTTGAAGGGAGTTCAAGAACCCTTTTACAGCAGAAAAAGAAAAAATAAAGAGGTGAAGTTGTCTTCTCTATTCTCAAATCAAATGAGAGAAGACTAGTGGATCTTTTGTTGTCAAAGCTCCCCCTGAGATGTAGACAGGTTCAGGAATGGAAGCTTTGCTCTAGGGTGATAGGTCTTCAGAAGTTTAGATCTCCAGCAAAAGATTGTTTCAGCAAAAGGAGGCTGAAAAATGAGGTGTCTGGAGTTCTTGAGATGAAGATATGATCACTTTTCTGTAAGCAAAAAGATTGTTATTCTGATTCTTCAGAATTGATCACTTGTTATCTGTCACAGCTTAATTCTTGTTGTTTTTATTTGTGCTCTCTGTGTATTCTCTTGTATATTCTATCTGACTGAAGACAAAAAGGAGGATTTTATTCTCTGAAAAATTCCTTGTCAAAGATAGCCGTTGGCAGTCATAAATGTCTTCCATAAAAAGTCTTGTCTTCTAGAGGAAGGTCCAATAAAACATTCCCTGAATAATTCCTTGAAACTTGCTCCATAATAAAGACAAACGGCTGGCAGATCTCCTTGACATAAATGCTGAGAGAATTCAAAAACATTCCAAAGACTGGCAGCATTTGAATCCTTAGAATCGTTGATCTCTCAGAAAGATCGTCGATCTGAGCTCTACGGTCGTCGAACTGAGCTCAGAGATAGAAACAGATCAAACAGACAGAAAACGTCGAACTGAGCTCGAAGATCGTCGAACTGAGCTCAATGACCTGAAGAATAGCTGAAGAGTGATCGTCAACCTGAGCTCGAAGAACGTCGACCGGAGTTTGACGATTTATCGAAGTTGAGCTCAGAGAGCATCGAACTGAGTTCGACGTTTCGTCGACCGGAGCTCGACGAAAATTGCCTTAGACTTGGCTCTATATCCTTGATCTTGGAATGGTCCTGGGGGCAGCTTCAAACCTAAGTTCTAAGCCCTAGACTCATTCTAATGTTGACCTTTACAACTATACAACTAGGTCAACCTGGTTTCCTAAGACAAACATAGTGATCCTTACCCAAATTAGTAATAGGGTGTTCCAACATACCATAATTAAGCACATGCACAAAATCTTGGGTCATGTGGACATCTGGTTTGGCATGGGCATTAGTTTTGGTTTCTGCCCTAGCCTAGGTGGGCAAAACAGACCTACAGGGCAGTATACTGCACCAAATTATAAGTTTAGGATGGCAAATTAAATTTACGAGGAAGGGCTACAATTCTCCTTCAATGTTCAAGTTCTGTAAATGCCTCTAAGAGGCCTAAATATTACATGCAATGTTACTGTGAAAGTGTGACATTTAATACACTATTCATGCATTATTATAAGATTTTGAATTTAATTTAAAATACGAAAATGAACGGCATCCATTCATCATCCTCGATAATGGACGACTGAGATCGATACTTCCTTGGAATTTTGCTTGCCGATTTCCGGCCACCTGAGCCACCACCACTGTCGGCAGTTGTCATCTCCACCTTCACTGAAGTGGTGGGTAGCGATTTCCGACGGTGAGGTCACCGGACATGGCTCCTCCGGCGAACCCGAGCAAGAAGAAAAACTCGAGATTTCCCACATTTGCTCATATGGTATCGGGCTCAATTGAGCCCGATGTCTCTCCTAGGTGAGCTAAGATTCTAGTACGAGTAGAGGGGCGGCAAAACGAACTCGAATGGAAGCGTGGCGGCGAGTTTGGTGGCGGCTGGCCATGCCCGAGCTTGCTCCGGTGACTCCTACTCAAAAGCTTGATTATCCACCAAATCCTTTGCTCCAGGAGTTGTTCTCCACTCCTTTCCTCTCTCTGAAGCTGCTGGTGTGGTTTGTTTTGGCTGGAGGTGGCTGTATATGGAGATACAACCAAGATGAGCTCGGTTCAAGCCTTGGTTGCTTTACAGTTGCTGCCAAGTGGCCCCTCTGCATTCAAGAACCATGGAAATTCTCTTAAGTGGCCAGCCAGCCACTTTGGGTAGAAGGAGCATGGCCACATGGCCTTCCTTCCATATTCCACCTCTTTCTCTCTCCTCTTTTTCCATTTTGCCCCCATCCATTCACCCTCTCTCCACCAATGGAGGGGCATGGCTTGTATTTAACCATATGGGCTGTTCATGTGCCAAGTTTGGTGGGCTTGGCCCTAGGGGAAGTGGCTTAGGCTCATTTTCACTCTTTAGGTCAATTTGTTGACTAAGGCTCTGTTTAGGAGAGCTTATGATGATGAATAAACTGATGATGGAAAATTGATGATTTAATAGAGATTTTACAAAAGCAATTATGAATAAACTGTAGAGTGTTTGGACGGTTTGTGGATAAGTGATTATCGATTAGTGATTTCAATAAGCATAATTTATGTTGTTTGGAAGAACAGCTTTTTGAAAAGTGTTTTTTTTAAACAAAAAATTTTGAAATAAATATTCTTTGTAGGCAAAATTAAACATGTAATAATACGTAAATGATAAGCAATATTCACTGAACAAAAGTAAATATTAATATTTGCAGCGAAACGCTTTCTCTAGCCATTTATCTTCACCTGTAGCATATTAAAAATTGATGTTAATCAAATGATACTATATTAAAAATGTACACAAAATAAAATAAAAAATTAGATAATTTACCTGCGCGTGTTGTACAATTCCTCAGCAATATTATCTCGTAATGCAGACATTCGATCAGCACCCCCAACATCCAACATATCAGTGTCAATATCATCATCTATTGTAGTGTCCGCATCATCTAGTGGAATGAATGAGTCATCAGCATCGCAAGCATTAAATTCTGGATCCCATCGAGATGGATGCCTATGGATGAAGTTGTGTAAAGTCATTGTTGCTATAACAATTGAGCAATGTTTCTCAAAGCTGTATTGTGGCATTTTTTGTAGAATGCTCCACTTTTTCTTCCAAACTCAAAATGTCCGCTCTATCACACTTCGAAGAGATGAATGTGCTTTATTAAAATGCTCATGTCTGCCTTGGACTGGACGACTACCTCGTGCATAATCTGCCAAATGATACCTTATTTCCGGATATGGTTTTAAGTACCCTGTTTTTAATGGGTACCCAACATCTACTAAATAATATTTGCCTGAAATCATTTGATATGTTAAAAATAATTTAGACTGTTTAAAAAGTATATGAATATTTACTCAACATTTTACCTTGAGGAGGATGCGGAAAATGCAGTCTGGCGTCACTTAATGCGCGTGCGAAGATGCGACTATCATGAGCTGATCCTTCCCATCAATCTAATGCAAATGTGAAGCACATATTGAAGTCACAAATAGCCTCACATTTTGTGTTGTGGTGCCATGATGCCCAATATATCTAACTTGGTCTTCAGTGGTATTCTTGCATCTACATGTGTACTGTCAATTGCACCAACACAGTCCTTAAAGAATGACATGTAACGACAATCATACCTTATTTCCGCAGGTATGTCTTTAAAATGACGATCAATTGGTTTTATAACGTCCATTGACAGTAACAACAATGATTTAAGGCCCTTCGAGAAATATCTACTTATAGTTTCAGTTGAGTGTTGAAATCGCTCTTTTGTTAATCTCATAGAGCCTCCGTGTGCTAAGATATACAATGTAATTCCTAGGACTTCTCGTGAGGTTGTGCGTTGTGATCCTTGTAACTCATGATCTTGTTCGAGCTTATGAAGTAAATCAATAAATATACGCTTTGACATTCTAAATGCGTCATGAATCCTATCTGGATGCCCTTCAAGTAACTCTTTCACCCATTTGTCTCCTGTCTGCATAGAAGTCATGCATGGTCTTGTTTCGCGAATAATATTATTTATCTCCGCAATAGTAGATGCAATTATACTGCAGTATTCCACATATTGTACACGTTCTGGAGAAAGACAGGTTGAATCTTCGTAATATTCACTGGAAGAGTCATGTGAATCCATTACCTATAATATATATTAAAAAAACATTAAGTTTTAAAATAATAACTAGACCACTTTAACAAACTATGACTCTTCAAACGAATTGAACTTGCAGTACAGCTATTGTACATAACCAAAATAAAATAACTTTTTTGCATGCCATCATCACATCCACCCCCTAGGGCTTAGACAAGTGGGACAATAAAAACATGAATGTAAAAGGGATGGAAATACGTCGCCACTAAGATAATAACATTATTCAAAAAATAGCAAATCCATTTGAGAAGATGTTCATAGATGTTCACATAAATTTATATATTCTGAGAAGATGTTCTAAAAGATTATAACATTAAAATTACAAAAATTATTCCATCTACATAACTTTTATATATTGAAGTTTACTTAAATTGATATGTTATTAAAGAGACAGCAAACTCTTAGTACAGTAAATAAAGTTCAATACAGATAGAGGCAGCAACAATAACAACTACAACAGACAAATGCATCAAAGAGACACTCTCATCGACACACTCTAATGCCTTTTATATGTTCTAGCGACTCAGATCTGATCATCTCATCACTGAATAATACCCATCACCCATGGCACATGATCACAAGAAAGGCTAATATCAATGTGTCATATTCTCATAAGCATTTTTGATCCACCAGACTCGTAAATCATCTGGAATGTTCAAAAAAATCTCTCTGCTGTCTTTGTCCCTGATGTAGTTCACAGCAAAGCAGTATAAGTCGAGGTCAGAACGCATTTCTGGAATACTGCTGATCAACTCCACTGCCTCCTTGATAGTTGCAACTGGAGGAGGCTTCATTGCAAGAGCAGATTCCCGCAACTCCCTCATGTATGATATAGCTACCCCTTTATTCTTTCTAATCTTTCTTCGTTTTCCAGATGAGGTTGAGGCATTTCCAATAGTAGTTGATGTATTGCCACAAACTTCTTCATGTCCAAAAGCTTGTGTCTCCATATCATCTTCCAAATTTTGCTCTTCCCTGTCAACATTCTCCATATAAACCGGCAAGCTACCTAGTGATGGTCCCCATGAATCCTCACCCATCGCAACCACATCACTGAACATTCGATTCATTTTATCTTCTAATTCAGGTACATTTCCGACATATCGAAATCTTTTTGCATCAGGAATCACCTACACAAAAGCAATGTAAATTTCCAAAAATGAGACTACTTAAAACAAAATAGATACTGACCTTTAGTTTTTCCTCCCACCATTCTTCTGATGCTGCAATGGTTTTCTTCTCCTGATCCCAACCTAACCCTGTCTCACCATGTTTAAGTTCTTTCCAAATTTTCCACTCTCTCTTTAAGTGATCCCACTTATTTTTCATTTGCAAGCGATCATAATTTTTTCCCGTGCGTTCCTTAAATGAAGCAATCAAGTTTTTCCACCCATCCTTACTAAAATGGGTAGTAGGTCGATTACCCAACTCGATCTCCCTAATGCATAGGTCACAAAAAATTGTGACGTCGTTTGAGTCCCACGACGCCGAAAGTTCTCCTTCTTTTGTTTTGATTACCATTATAATAACGTTGACCTACAAAAAAAACCTATTTGAGTTGAAAAGAATGATACCAAAGAAGTAGGCAGAATCAACATCACCAAAACAACATAAGTGCAGGGGTATTCTTGCATGCTCAGTATGAACGATGACCAAGAAAACCCTAAACAATGGTATTATTGCATGCTCAATATGAACGATGGCAGCCTCGGGTAAGTGTAGTTGCATCTAACACAATTCAAGGTAACATCAAGCGAAAAAATTTGTGAAGGTAAATAGGAATAATTTTTAAGAGGCAAAATGCAAAAATATGATAGAAATGTTGGATAACATGTCATAAGAATGGACATATAAAAAATTTGTAAGCGGCAAAATGCAAAAAAAACTTATAAACAAAAATTCTTCAACTAAACAAAACATTTGATCATTTTTGCATTCTGTAAACTCACTTCTTTAGCTCTGGAAATTGATAACATGTAGATGCAAGAATACCCATAAAATGGTTGCTTCTATCAGCAACTTTAGCATCGCAGTATCCTAAATATGAAATTTAACATTCATGGACTACAAAATTGAACTTATGAAGCCAATAGAAATCCCAATTCATTTCACTTCGTTAGCTTTGTCGCCAATTTCTGATGGATTTAACTATCATTTTATCTATAGGTCCAGCAGGTTGCTGATGTAAGTGCTCAATATGGTCAAGTGGTTGCTCATACTGGATATGATATTCATCACCAGACTCGTGCCCCCAGATAGAGTTGGCTCCGGAGAATTTTACCTCTCTCAAAGTGTTTCACTGATTATTTTATATACTCCCCTGAAGCCTATAACCCCCAGTTCCTAGTTCAGTGCCCCATGATATCTGAAGGAATTGTGCAAATTTTTCTGGCATCTAAAAAATGTATTACTCTTTTTTTCCTGTAGATGTCTACCTCAGGAGTTTGTTTTACTTATTAGTCTTGTATTGATTCAGAGTAGTTCATGCTAAACTCATTCAAGCAAACAGATTTACACAAACACAAATGAAATTTTTCTTGGAGAAACTCATTTGGGCAATTCAACAAACACCAAGAATGCACATTGTGTCATTCAGGACAGTATAAAGGGATGATAGACCTTCCTTCAGGCGGTGTTCATGATTTTCAAAAAGAAACAGTAGTCAGAATCCAAATGCGCCTACTAATGCCATGAAAAAAACTGGGCAGAAAAAGGGGGAAATGGAGGTAGAGGAAACCTTCGTTCTACTGTCGATGGAAATCACCGATGGAGTCTGGACTAAGGATGGAACTCGTCGCCGATGGAAAACACCGATGGAGTCTGCGGCGAGAGAGATTGGCGGCGAAAGAAATAGTCGGTGAGAGAGAACGGAGGAGAGAGAAATCGGTGGCGAGAGAGAACAAAGGTGAGAGATCGCCGGCGTGAGAAATCGGCGGCGAAACTCACAGTCGAGGGGAGTATCGGGCAGTCGAGCGAGCGATCGGGAGGACGAAGATTCTTCAGTCGCGATTTTAGGGTTGAGTGATTATACGGGAGTGGAAGCTGGGGGTATACCGTGGATCAAAAATCAGCTTATAAGCTGAATTAAAATAATCACTTATTTACAATATGCAAAAACAAACAAATATTTTGTAGCTTTTGCTTTTAAAAAATTGCTTATTGATCATCATAAGCTCTTCAAAACAGACTCTAAGTTAACTTTTGAGTTGACTTGGTCAACCATGATGAGTGGGCTGAACCCACTTGATGGTCATGAGTCTAATGGCACCACCCAACTTGGGTTGGGTCAATGTGGCGCCCTACTTAGGCTAATTGGGTCTATAGGTATAGGTTTGACCAACTTAGGGCTAAGGTTGACTTTGGTCAACTAGGGTCAAAGGGTTGACTTAATGACATGCCCTAGGGTCCACTTAGATTATTTTAGGGTTAGGGCAATGTGGTGGGGTCATGGTGTGGCTAGGGTTCCTATTTAGGCTAGTTTGACCTATTTGACTTTGGCCCCTTAGTGGGCCCCACATGGCTACAACCCACTCCCTAGGGTCAAACCTAGCTAAATTCCCTATGACCCACCCCATGCCTTACCCAATCTAAGTTAAGGGGTCTAGGAGTAACATGGGATGTTACAAATCCCAATAAACAAAAAAAATAATTTCATCCCCGAAATTCAAGTTCGGGTCTACGGGGTTCTACTTGTAACAATTTAAGTAATTTTAAAACATAAATTACAGCATACCTGAAGTAAGCTGCTCCGGGTGTCGCTCCAACATTAGATCCCATGGCTCCCAAGTAAGCTCCTCCTTTTCATGGTTAGACCACAACACCTTCACAAGAGGGACCTTCTTCTTCCGTAACACTCGGACATCTGTATCATCGATCCAGATAGGCTCTAATCGAACGGATCTGTCTGGTGCTATCGGACCAGCTGTAGTAGTAATGTGCTGCTCCGGCCGAAGGAGAGCTCTTCGCAAGGAAGAGACATTGAAGATTTCGTGCAGGGTACTCAACTCTAGTGGAAGCTATAGTCTATAAGCTAAGGGGCCGATCCGCTCTAGGATCAAGTACGGCCCCATATATCGAGGACTGACCTTCTTGTGCCTCCGCATCTGAGAGACACCGTGCACCGAACGTATCTTCAAAAATACACGGTCCCCCACCTGGAACTCCACCATTGGGTGTCGAGCATCATAATATTTGGCCTGCCTACTCTGGGCCTCTAGCATCTGATCCCTGATCAAACGAACCTGAGCCTCTGTATCCTCCACATAATCAGAACCAAGAGCCTTTGTGTCCACATCATGAACCCAAGATAGCGGTGTCCGGCACTTCCTCCCATAAATTGCCTCATATGGTGTCATCCCGATGCTAGCCTGGTGGCTGTTATTGTAGGAGAACTCGATCAATGGTAGCAGCCTCTCCCAAGGCTTCCCCGTATCCAATATGCACAATCTGAGCAGATCCTCCATAGTCCTATTGGTCCGCTCCGTCTGGCCGTCGATCTGTGGATGGAAGGCGGTGCTAAAGGTAAGTCGGGAACCCAAGTAAGCATGCACTGCCCTCCACTCCCTAGAAGTGAACCGATTGTCATGGTTCGAGACAATAGTCCTGGGGATGTCATGGTACTTGACGAACTGCTCTACGAACAATCTCACCAAAACTGTAACTCGAGCATCCTTCCTGATTGGAATAAACCGCGCCACCTTGGTCAGTCAGTCTACTATAACCCAAATGGAATCATGCCCAGAGTGGGAGTGAGGCAGTCCGTGCACAAAGTTCATAGCAATGTCCTCAAACTTCCACTCTGGGACTGGCAATGGCTGTAATGAACCTCCTGGGCTCTTGCATTCCGTCTTTATGCGCTGGCACGTCTCGCAATGTGTCACAAAGTGGGTGATCTCCCTCTTCATTCCAGGCCAGTACATATTTCTCCGTAAATCTGCCCACATCTTCGTGATGCCGGGGTGCACTGAATATCTGGATCAATGTGCCTCTCTAAGTATATCATCCCGGATACCGTCTCCTGCTAGTATATAAGCGCGTCCATGGAATCGAAGGAGATCATCCTGCAACGTGTAATCCTCAACCTTTCCCCTTCTAGGGCACTGAATATCGGATCAAATGCAGCATCCAGCCTCTGATGTACCATAATGCGCTCCCGAATGTCACCATCTCTGATCATGAGCTCAGGTACTCTCGATATACTACTGGTTCGGCCTCAGAAACCATAGTAATATGCATGTCTTCCATCATCTATATCAGCTCTATAGCCATCACCCGGGGCTCTGGTCCAGAAGTGTCGGCCCTCTGCTCAAGGCATCTGCTACTGTGTTTGCCTTCCCCGGGTGGTAATGGATCTGGTAATCATAGTCATAGAGAAACTCTAGCCATCTCCTCTATCGCAGGTTCAGGTCCTTCTGCGTATCGATATATTTGAGATTCTTGTGATTTGATAAAATATCACAATGAATCACATACAGATAATGTCGTCATATCTTCAATGCAAATACAACAACCCCGAGCTCCAAATCGTGTACCGGAAAGTTATGCTCGTGCTTCTTCAACTGTCTCGAAGCATAAGCAATAACATGTCCGTGCTGCATCAGTACATCACCCATCCCTTCATATGAGGCATCCGTGTAAATCTGAAATCCTTCATTCCCAAATGGGAGTGCAAGGATAGGAGTTGAGGTGAGCCGGTCCTTCAACTCCTGGAATGATGTCTCACACTTATCCGACCAAACGAACGCTGCCACTTTCCTTGTCAAGGACGTGAGGGGATGTGCTACCCTTGAAAATCCCTCCACGAACTTGCGGTTGTATCCTGCGAGCCCCAAGAAACTACAAATATCTGATGTTGTCTTCAGCCGTGGCCAATCTCGTACTGCATCTATCTTGGTTGGATCCACCGCCAACCCATCTCCACTGATCGTATTCCCTAAGAAAGCCACCTCCTGTAGCCAGAACTGCCATTTCAAAAACTTGGCATACATCTGGTACTCCCTCAGCTTCTGCAGAACCTATGCCAAATGATTCGTGTGCTCCTCCTTGGTCCAGGAGTAGATCAGAATGTCTTCAATGAATACTATAACAAAGCGGTCCAAGTAGGGCTCGAATATACGGTTCATTAGACTCATGAATACGGAGGGGGCATTCGTGAGCCTAAAAGGCATCACCGTGAACTCGTATAACCCATATCGTGAACTGAAAGCCGTCTTCGGAATGTCCTCTTCCCGGATGCGCAGCTGGTAGTAACTGGTTCTTAAATCCAGCTTAGAGAACCAGAAGGCCCCCTGAAGCTGGTCAAATAACTCATCTATCCAGGGAAATGGGTAAGTATTCCGGACCATCAACCGGTTCAGCTCCCGGTAATTTATGCACAGCCGTAACGATCTGTCCTTCGTCTTTACAAAAAGTACTGGTGCACCCCACGACGATGAGCTCGGACGCACAAATCCTGATTCCACAAGTTCTTGAAGCTGAGTCCTGAATTCTGCCAACTCTCTGGGAGCCATCCGGTACGATGCCTGAGGCACGGGCCTTGCCCCCGACACCAGCTGAATCCTGAAATCCAAGTCCCGAGCTGGTGGTAGTCCGCGCAATTTCTACGGGAATACATCGGAGAAATCCCGAACCACCGGGATATCAGCTATAGAAGTCTCTGCTACCACCATCTCGAAGTAGATAAGGTAGACTTCCTCTCCCTGCTCATGGGCCTTGACTGCCTGTACAGATGATAACAATATAAGAAGGATAGGTCTAATACCTTCGACGACGACATAGGAGTCGTCATGCCTCAGTGTGATCCTTTTTAACGGGCAATCAATTTGGGCATGATTCCAGTGCAGCCATCTCATGCCCAAGATCAAGTCAAAATCTGGTAATCTCAGGACCGTCTCCGGCGCCTCAATGGCTTTGCCACCAATCTCAATCTCCATGTTGCAATGGGCTGTGGTCCGTATCTCTGACCCATCGGGTAGGCGTACTCGCATCTCTATGCCCGACAATCTTTCCACACCCTTCAGACCTTCTATAAAGGTCTCGGAGACAAAGGAGTGAGTGGCACCCGTGCCGAACAAGGTGCGAGCGGGCTTACCACTGATCATGACTTTGCCTGAGGTTGTTTGGGTTTAAATATAATGTTATTATATAACACTAGGTACCATATAAATGAAAATTTTAAATTCACAATAGTTTATGTACCTGTGATGACCTCCTCTGGATTCCTCGGTTCGGCGAGGTCTAGTGCGTACACTTGCTCCTATTCTCGCCCTCGGCCGTGATATCCCTGTCCTCGGCCTCGACCTCGTCCTCGGCCTCAAACTCTGCCCTGCTGTACTAGAGGGGCCACTGGAGGTGGAGGAGGAGAAAGTGGACGAAACTGATGTGGGCACTCTGATCTGATATGTCCAGGTTGGTGGCATCCAAAACAAACTACCGGCCAGTGGCCACGGCTGTCTTGCCTCATCGGGTCATGCACCTGTAGAGGTGGGGGAGCTAATACTTTGGGAGGCCCCTGCTCCTGCCTGATGTTGGGACAATGACGTCCCCCACCCCTCCTGTATCCAATTACCTTGCCTCTCTGGGATCCCCTGCTGCTCTCCCCGGGTGATGACCACTCTAGCGGCCTCTTTCCTCTATTCTGTACCATCAGCTGGTCTGCTTCCAGCTTCTTGGCCATATATATGATCTGTGTCGAGGTGCCATGAGAGATGAATAGTAGGGGCTGCCTCAAGGAATCTCTCGGCCCATGGTAGAACCTCTTGACATACTTCTTATCATCCAAGTCGTGGATCCCCGAAAATCTAGCCAGATGGGAGAACTCCCTTTGATACTCGATCACAGACATAGTCCCCTGCTCGAGGTTCAGAAACCTCTCTTCCAGCACATCCCTATTCGTGGTGGACACATAGTTCTCCAAGAACGTCTCGCAAAACTCCTCCCATGAGATGGATGTCAGCTCCCTATCAGCATAAATGGAATATCGCATGGACTTCCACCATCTCTTTGCATGATCATCCAGTACAGAGGTGGCTAGAGGAATTTCCTAGCTGACAGGGCAGCTGATGCCTACCAGCAGCTCCTGTATGGTCTCCAGCCACTCTTCAGTCTTCACAGCATCCTCTGTCCCATGGTACATCGGCAGGGACAGGATCTTGAAGGCACTCAACCAGTTCGACCCTGGATTTGGCTGTTGAGCCGAGACCTGCTGGGCTTTGAAGGCTTCCATGATAGCCGTCAAAGTTTGCCCCATCTTAGTCTGCAGAAAGGGAGTGGCAGCCGGAGGGGGAGGAACCACATTCTGCGGCGGGGCGACCTGCGGAGGCTGCATAAAGATAAGATTTACGTCAAAATTGGCCTAAATCATTGCTTAATGGACTGTTGTATGTGACTTTTTACACATGGGCACACCATTGCTTCCGCTGCATAGTTTGTCCGCAAACTAATGCTCGAGCGGGGTATTCCAGTGTTGTGGACTTCTTTCTCTTATGATCGTTTGTTCAAGTGATACCAGTTTGTAAGATCCGACTCACCTTTTTGGGAGCTCTCCCGGATCTTATGCCCAGAACCATCACCTTGCGGTGACACTAACTCATGGGTTAGTCGACACCGCAAGTCGCCGATTCTGCTGTCTATTACGATCATAAACTTGTCGGCCAATTTGAGAAACAGAAGTATATAAGCAGAGCATAGCGCAATAGTCCACAGTCACAGTAATAATCATATATATGTAAAATGAAGAGTACACAACATATACAGTTCATAATGAGTACAAAAGTAAAAAGGGCTTATGCCTAGTACATCATATCAAAATCTCTCTCTAACAAATCTAACAGCGGAAGCTAACTATCATCACCAACTCATCCCACCTGAGGTCATGCTGCTGTAGTAGTAGGTGGTATCAGCTCCTCACGTCCTGGCACCGCGTCCTGTTGGTCCATCTCCTCGAGCTCCTAAAAGGATGTGGTCACCGACCATTAGTCAAAAAGACTAAGTCGTTTCCTCTGCACCTTGCCCCACAGCTCCTAGGCACCGAGCGGGAGGACGAAGCGGAGGACAACAAAAGGGTAATAAATGGAAGCAGGTGACATGATCTAACTATCAAGTATGTTTATTAGTTCTACTCTAGCAGTTCTATGTATAAGTACAAGTAAGGTAAGAAAGTACTGTACAAGTAAAGAAAAAACTGAAAGTAAGAGCAGGTAGGTAAAACTAAAAGTAAGAGCGGGAAGGTAAAACTAACTAGTATTACAACACATACCTTAACTTATAAAAATGCCCATACAAATTTATAAGTTAAGGTTTCCAGGTAATATAAACTTATCATATAAAATAGCTCATACTAATTTATATGATAAGGATCTATGAAGCGTATGCCCTAGTATGAATGAATGTTATGATGCAAATTATGCAACAGACAAGTGCAACTCACACACAATGACTCCGTGATCACAGACCTTTAGTTCTCGCTTTTCGGAGCTAGCATCACTCTCTGGTACCACCGTTGTGGCTACGGCAGCAGTGGAGCGGGGGTCTCCACTCCTAGGCAGGTATGCACACTACCAAACCTAGACCTCCCATATGCCTCTGTACACGTCCTAGGTGCACTCTAGAGTTTTGCGTACTAATTGCTGACTACCTGTCAGTCTTGTTGGGTCGGGTGCGCATTTTCGAGGATTGTCCACCAAACCGCAGTATAAATAACCTATTGGCCCCTCAAACCCACACACCCTCCTGAGTCACTATACTTCCATCAGTGTGAAGATTGGCCCAGTACCGCATGACCTGCCACTAGTTTGTCTTATGCACATGTAAGGTAATTTAACTCGAGCCTACAAATCGCAAGGCCAAACTGCCCTGAATCCCTCAAACCCTACACGGGTGAGAATATTACCACAAATCCCTCCAACCCTATACGGGTGAGAATGTTACCACAAATCCCTCCAACCCTATACGAGTGAGAATGATATCACGATTCTTAGCCTATTAGACTACTCTTGTCTAAGGGTTATTATACTTAGCGATTTAAGGTTAATCCCAGGAGTGCCTAGGGCATACCCGGTGAAGGAATCTCGGGGGCACTAGGAACTACGATGGGCTGAGGCCCAAAGCTCCCTTTCTCAAGGATATTTACTTTAGTTGATGTCTACCCATGATTCTCCCTTGCTCTCATTATTACTCTTGAGCGATCCTAATGACTTAAGATGTTATCGGAAGGGCGACGGTCTTCCGTCGGCCTCCACTCTAGTTGTTATCCAAAGTCTTGCACTTTTACTCTCATCACTAGGACATAACTGCCAACAAGGGTTATATTCCAAATACGACTTTATCCCGACCATTGATCTATCCCTCGGTGGTCCTTATAGTATAACCTACTTATACTATACGCAGCTCATGATATAATACCACCCCGGAGTATGACTTCCAATTTCCTTGGGCTACATGCCCTTAACTATTTATCTTAGGATGGTATATACTATTAAGATGAGTATGTTGAATTGTCCTTATAGTATTTTCCTAAGTCGTTAAGACCCTTAATTAAATCCTGAAGTTAATTCCTTGGGCCATTTAATACATGAAGTGTCACAAATTATAATCCCATTGACCTAAGGAATTTTCCTGAGTTGTAATTTGGTAAAACATTACTGTCTGCCAAGAACTATAATTTTCCCATCAATAATTCTATTTATCCCTTAATTTATACAAAATTCACAAAATAATCATTTTTCCAAAGGAAGTATAAGGATTTCATTACTAAAAATTCTAGGAAAATTACAGAATACATATACTGGTAAAATAATACTAAAGGCAGAATTTTATAAACTTCTATGGATCAAGGGCTACAAAAATTCATTTCTAAATATATTACCAAAATGCCACTATGTGGTTTTGAAAATTACTGAGTCATCCAAAAATGCTGAGAAAATTATACAAGGTTATTCATACTCAGATATATCACCAAGGATTTTCCCAAAATTTTCTACTGAATATTTTCATCAATTTTCTAATTAAGTACAGTAAGGGCAAAATGGTAATTTCTACATAACTCCTATTAAAATTCATCAAATAGAGACATAAAAATTTTCAGGAGTTAAAAATGACATTATTTTGACCTTGACAAAGATTGGGGATTTTATATCAATGATAACCATATTTTCACATTTATTTTTCAAAGCTCCAATTATTTAAAAATTTCCAAATAATGAGATTTTTGCTTCCAAAATCCCATTATTTCAATGAGGGGTATAATTTACCCTAATGAGCCTCTGAAATCAATATCATGATTTTTGGATGTTCCAAATATGCTTAATACACAATATTTCAAAATTGGCTATTTGCACCCCCAAGACTATGTATAGCCAACACATGCAAGTGGGTTCACCCATCATGCAGTGGTACAAATGTGCTGAAATTTTTACCATGCACATGTATAGTCCCCAAGGACATGCCACAAAAATTTGGGGCCATTTAGAGTCATAATACTCCAAATATCTCATTTATTTACTTTTGTGTATTATGATAAAAACTATAGAAAAACTTTTCCCAAAAATTCGATATTTTTGGTAGGGGCTATATATACTATAGTTAAGCACATGCTCAAAATCTTGGGTCATGTGGACATCTTATTTGGCATGGGCATTAGTTTTGGTTTCTGCCCTAGCCTAGGACCAGTCCTAGCAAAACCGCCCTACAAGAAAGTATACTTCACCAAATTATAATTTTAGGGTGGCAAATTGAAGTTAAGAGGAAGGGATACAATTCTCCTTTAATGTTAAGGTTCTATAAATGCCTCTAGGAGGCCTAAATTTTGCATGCAATGTTTCTATGAAAGTGTGACATTTAATACACTATTCATACATTATTATAACATTATGAATTTAATTTAAAATACGAAAATGAACGGCATACGTTCATCGTCCCCGATAATGGACGGCTGAGATCGAGACGTCCTGGGATTTTTGCTTGCCGATTTCCGACCACCTGAGCCACCACCACCGCCGGCAGTTGTCGTCACCACCTTCACTAAAGTGGTGGCTAGCGATTTCCGGCGGTGAGGCCGTCGGACATGGCTTCTCCGGCGAACCCAAGCAAGAAGAAAACCTCGAGATTTCCCACATTTTCTCACATGGTATTGGGCTCAATTGAGCCCGATGTTTCTCCTAGGTGAGCTAAGATTCTAGTACGAGTAGAGGGGCGACGAAACTAACTCGAATGGCGGCGTGGAGGCGAGTTTGGCGGCGGTTGGCCATGCCCGAGCTTGCTCTGGCAACTCCTGCTCAAAAGCTTGATTCTCCACCAAATCCTTTGCTCCAGGAGTCATTCTCCACTCCTTTCCTCTCTTTGAAGCTGCTGGTGGGGTTGGTTTTGGCTGGAGATGTTTGTATATGGAGATACAACCAAGGTGAGCTCGGTTCAAGCCTTGGTTGCTTCACAGCTGCTGCCAAGTGGCCCCTCTGCATTCAAAATCCCTCGAAATTCTCTTAGGTGGCCAGCCAGCCACTTTGGGCAGAAGGAGCATGGCCACATGGCCTTCCTTCCATATTCCACCTCTTTCTCTCTCCTCTTTTCCCATTTTGCCCCCATGCATGCACCCTCTCTCCACAAACTGAGGGGCATGGCTTGTCTTTGACCATATGGGCTGGTCATGGGCCAAGTTTGGTGGGCTTGGCCATAGGGGAAGTGGCTTGGGCTCATTTTCACTCTTTAGGTCAATTTGTTGACTAAGTTGACTTTTGAGTTGACTTGGTCAACCATGATGAGTGGGCTGAACCCACTTGATGGTCATGAGTCTAATGGAACCACCCAACTTGGGTTGGGTCAATGTGGTACCCTACTTAGGCTAATTGGGCCTATAGGTATAGGTTTGACCAACTTAGGGCTAAGGTTGACTTTGGTCAACTACGGTCAAAAGGTTGACCTAATGACATGCCCTAGGGTCCACTTAGATTATTTTAGGGTTAGGGCAATGTGGTGGGGTCATGGTGTGGCTAGGGTTCCTATTTAGGCTAGTTTGACCTAGTTTGACTTTAGCCCCTTAGTGGTCCCCACATGGCTACAAACCACTCCCTAGGGTCAAACCTAGCTAAAGTCCCTATCACCCACCCCATGCCTAACCCAATATAATTTAAGGGGTCTAGGAGTAACATGGGATGTTACACGCACCCTCCTGGAGACTCCCGAATAATCTCTGACTCCTTCCAGTCTCTTTACGAACTCCTCGGAGACGAACTTGTGCGATGCCCCCATATCCACCAAGGTGTGGGCAGGTTTGCCGCACACCATAACTATTCATGTTTATTTAAGTATGTTTAGGTAACTGTGTCTATGGTTTTCTTTCCTATTATGCTACTGTTGTTTGTTGTTTCTAAAATTTCAAAGGTAAATTACAAAATTAAATTACTAGCATACCTGCAATCACCCTGCACGGGTCCCGAGGTGGAGCTAAGTCTAGAGCATACACCTGATCCCTCTCTTGCCTTCGATCTCCGTGCTGGAAACCACGTCCTCTTCCACATCCTCGGCCTACGAACTGCTGAGCGAGCGGGCTAGCCTGTGGTACCGATAGAGGTGCCCCTCTCATGGGGCAGTTTCTTCGAATGTGCCATACCTGATGAAAGTTATAGCATTCGGGCGGGGGAAGTGCCACACCCCCGGGCCTCTATATCTCCCACATCTGAAGAGGTTGAGGGGTTAATACCACCGGCTTCCTCGACTTCTGCCTCACCTCTTGGCGAGGTTGGTCCACTGCCCTTCTCTCATTAGCAAAGCGTCCCCTCCGCTGATCATTCCTGCCTCCCCGACCCTGATCCTCAGTTGGCCTCTTCCGACCTCGAGTTGTGTGCCAATCAGCATCCATCCTCTTTGCCATCTCCAAAATCCGAGTTATAGGCCCGTCGGATACAAATAAAAGAGCCTGTCTCAAATCCTCTCGGGGGCCCTTATAGAACCTCTTGGTATACCCGCGTCATCTAGCTGATAGGAGTCCGCAAACCGTGCTAAGTGAGTGAACTCCCGGTGGTACTCCAGCACCGTCCTGTTTCCCTGCCTCAGCTGCAGGAACCTGTCTTCCAGCTCGTCTCTTGCCGACTGTGGGACGAAGTGCTCCAACAGTGCAGCCCTTAACTCCTCCCAAGTGATGTCAACAACCTCCCGATCTACAAACACCGTATCCAGAAGGGTCTTCCACCACCTCTTGGCATGAGACTCCAAGCAGGAGACCACCAGAGATACCCTCTCCTCCCATGGGCATCGTATCCCGGTTAGCATCTCGAACATGATATCAAGCCACTCTTCCATCCGTACGGCCGACTCCGTCCCAATGTAAGTTGGGGGAGAGAGTCCTTAGAAGATGCTCAACCAATTGGACCCCAAGTTTGGCTGCGGAGCTGGAGCCTGCTGGGCCATAAAGACCTCTAGGATGGTCGTCAGAGTCTGCCCCATCTCCAACTATGTAAACGAAGTGGGAGCTGTTGAAGCAAAAAATGACTTCTTGTGGAGTTCGGGGTCCCAAAAGAGGGGTGACCTCACACCTACTACACTTAGGATAACGTCACGGACCAAAGACCTAGGAAGCCATGAACAGACCCTCGGCTCTAGCGTGGAGGTCCCACCACACACCCGGAAGGTTGCTAGAACACTTCCCCTCCCTCACCAAGTGGCTGAGCTGGGCTCCTTGGAGAGCTCTCTCTACTCTACCAAGATGAAGCTAAGGGAGGAGGAGGTAAGGAAATCTCATCCTCTCCAAAGGCACCCAAGGGGGTCTATTTATAGTTTTTCCAAGTCTTGGGATCAAAATGACCAAAATACCCCTAAGGCAAATAAGCCTCAAGCCAATAGAAAACACCCACACCAGGGGTAAAAGAGGAAAAAACCGCCCCGGGGGCAAAGAGGTCCAAGGGCGAGAGGAGGCCAAACCACACCCCTCCAACCCCCCTGGACACCCGAGTCCGGGGGGGAACTGGCCGCGTGGACGAGAACCCGCCCGGCCGGCGGTCTCGCCCCGCGAGCTAGGCCGCGCGGGCGAGAGAGCCTGCCTGGCCGGGGGTCTCGCCCTGCGAGGTTGGCCGCGCGGGCGAGAGCCCGCCTTGCCGGCAGTCTCGCCCCGCGAGCTGGGCCGCGCGGGCGAGAGCCCGCCTGGCCGGCAGTCTCGCCCCGCGAGCTGGGCCTGGTCTCTGGCTCGGGACTAAGGCGCAGTAGGGGGGATGAGACCTTGGTCTCCAGTCAACCCCGCTGCCCCCACCTTGCACTTTATCCCATCGGGGGGTGCCAGCCAACTTGCCGCACCTGGCCCTCAAAGAAGGGGGCAAGGGGGAGGCAAATTTTCCCTCCCCTACTAGTATATTTCCAAGCTAGAGCCAAAATTGGCCACCAAGAGTGCCAAGACATCAAAAAAGCTTAAAACTGTACCGGGGCGAATACGGGGTTGTACACAATCCCCGCTCTTTTCGAGAGAGTCCCACGCTCGGAAAGAATCCTCCAACCCGACGTATTCGCCGAGCGTGGCTTTTAACGGTTTGAAAGATTAAGAGGCCTCCTCGAGGGTTAAACCTGTCATGCCAGCTAATGGGAGCCTAGGTGACGAGACAGCCTCAGAGCGAGAACACTTAGCCTCCCGGAGGGGTCAACCTACCATGCCAGCTGATGGGAGCCTGGGTGGCGAGACCTCCTCTGGGTAAAGAACACTTAGCCTTCTGAGGGGTCAACCTGTCATGCCAGCTAATGGGAGCCTGGGTGACGAGACAGCCTCAGGGCGAGAACACTTAACCTCCCGGAGGGGTCAACCTGTCATGCCAGCTAATGGGAGCCTGGGTAACGAGATAGCCTCAGGGTGAGTGTTGGAACACCCTATTACTAATTTGGGTAAGGATCACTATGTTTGTCTTAGGAAACCAGGTTGACCTAGTTGTATAGTTGTAAAGGTCAACATTAGAATGAGTCTAGGGCTTAGAACTTAGGTTTGAAGCTGTCCCCAGGACCATTCCAAGATCAAGAATATAGAGCCAAGTCTAAGGCAATTTTCGTCGAGCTCCGGTCAACGAAACGTCGAACTCGGTTCGACGCTCTCTGAGCTCAACTTCGATAAATCGTCGAACTCCGGTCGACGATCTTCGAGCTCAGATCGACGATTTGCCTTCACCCAGTTTTGCTTAGTCGTCGAACTCCTGTCGACGATCTTCTAGCTCAGGTCGACGATCACTCTTCAGCTATTCTTCAGGTCACTGAGCTCGGTTCGACGATCTTCGAGCTCAGTTCGACGTTTTCTGTCTGTTTGATCTGTTTCCATCTCTGAGCTCAGTTCGACGATCGTAGAGCTCAGATTGATGATTTTTCTGAGAGATCAACGATTCTAAGGATTCAAATGCTGCCAGTCTTTGGAATGTTTTTGAATTCTCTCAGCATTTATGTCAAGGAGATCTGCCAGCCGTTTGTCTTTATTCTGGAGCAAGTTTAAAGGAATTATTCAGGGAATGTTTTATTGGACCTTCCTCTAGAAGACAAGACTTTTTATGGAAGACATTTATGACTGCCAACAGCTATCTTTGACAAGAATTTTTTTTAGAAAATCAGATCTTCCTTTTTATCTTCAGTCAGATAGAATATACAATAGAATACACAGAGAGCACAATAACAAGAATTAAGCTGTTACAGATAACAAGTGATCAATTCTGAAGAATCAGAATAACAATCTTTTTGCTTACAGAAAAGTGATCACAGCTTCATCTCAAGAACTCCAGACACCTCATCTTTCAGCCTTTTGCTGAAACAATCTTTTGCTGGAGATCTAAACTTCTGAAGACCTATCACCATAGAGCAAAGCTTCCATTCCTGAACCTGTCTACGTCTCAGGGGGAGCTTTGACAACAAAAGATCCACTAGTCTTCTCTCATTTGATTTGAGAACAGAGAAGACAACTTCACCTCTTTATCTTTTCTTTTTCTACTGTAAAAGGGTTCTTGAACTCCCTTCAAAAGTTCTGTCTGGTTCTGAGAGCCTTGTCAAAACTCAGTGGTGGCAAGACACCTTATCAAAAAATCCAGTTTTGGTTTTTGAGCACCTTATCAAAAGCTCATTAGTGTCAGGACACCTGATCAACTCATCCTGAGTGGATTCCTACCAAGGGTGGTAGAAGAGTGGATGTACCCAGGTTTTTGGGGAACCACTATATTTCCTTGTGTCTTCTGGCTTGTTTGTGTGATTGATTTGCTGTGTGCTGTGCTCTTTACTTCTTTGTTTTTAACTCTTTACTAGCACTCTACACTATACTATAAATTGAATTTTATATGTGCTGATTATTTCAAAACTGTGAAATTAATTTGAATAAACTCTATTCACCCCCCCCCCCTCTAGAGTTGAGATAGATCTTACTCTCACTTTCAATTGGTATCAGAGGAGGTTGGTTGCTCATACAGGCTAACACCTGAACCAAAAGATCCTTGATAAGATTAATCTCTTAAGAGGGTTATTTTCACTATATCTATCTACTTAAATAGACATGGCACAGAACAAAGATTATGCAAGCACCAGACCTCCAGTGTGCAACCTTCCAAGTTTGCACTCTGGAAGGCAAGGATTAAACTTTATATGAATTCTATTGATGAAGATATATTTAATTCTGTTTTGACAGTGTGCCCAACACCTCCAGAGACCACAAGCACAAGTACTGTTCCACCTCCCTCAGGAACAGATGCAGACATAAAGAAATGGAAAACTGCAGATACAAAGGCCATGAACATCTTAGCTCAGACAATGTCTGATGAGATATTTCAGAAGGTAGCTGACTGCAACTCAGCCAAAGGAATTTGGGACAAGCTCTCTGAAATTGTCTCAGGGTCTGCTGATGAAAGGAAAGACAGGAGATCCCATCTGATAAGCCAATATGAGAACTTCAAAAAGGGAGAAGCTGAATCAGTGGCTGACATGTACAATAGATTAAGTCTGATTGTCAATGAGTTAAAGACTTTGGATAAAGAAATCTCATTGACTGAGCTGAATGACAAAATCTTAATGTGCTTCCCCGGCACTTGGGATTCAAGAATCTGGCCAATCAAAGATGCCAGAAGTCTAAATGAGATTACCACTGAAGCTCTCCTGGGCAAGCTCAAATCCTATGAGCTGCTCATTAAAAATAGAGAAGAAGAACAAAAGGCTACTTCTCCAGTCACAAGGATAGAAAAGACCATAGCCTTCAAAGCTGCAGAAGAGGAGCCTGAAGATAAAGCTACAGGAAATGATGAGCTCCTAAGTTTACTGGCCAAAAGATTCTACAAGATGGCCAGAAAAGACTTCAGAAAGAGATCATACAAGGGTCATGATAAACCAAGGTATGATAAATCAAATAACAATAAAGAAATCATATGTTTTGGTTGCAGGAAACCAGACCATATTGTGCCTGACTGTCCAGAAAATAAGAACAAGGACAAGAAAGATAGAAGAGAAAGAAGAAAGGAAAAAGAATTCAGAAAGAACAGCTCAGACAAACCCTCCTTCAGCAAGAACAAACATACAAGGAAGGGATTTGTTGCTGAGACATGGAGTGAAACTGAAGAGGACTCTGAAGCCTCATCCAGCTCCAGTGATGATGAGGATGATGCTGATGAAAAGGAATTCTGCATGATGACTATCAATGCCTCTCAAACAGACTCAGAAGCAGAAGAGTCAGAATCAGATTCAGAAGCTCAACTAGAAGAAGATCAGGTAATCAATTCATTTGATTTCAGTTCTGAGGATTTTAAACATGAGTTTAAGGTACTATGCCTAGATCTGTTGGAGTCTGAGAAGGAAATCACTTCCCTCAGAAAACAACTATCTGAGTATAGCACTATAAAATCAGAGAACCTCAAACTCTCTGAGGAGTTGGAATGCTGTAGGGAGGAGATAGCTTCACTGAAAAGTGAACTATCAAAGGCCAAAAAGTTTGAAGAATCCCTAAATGGGAGAAGTATCAGACTGATGGACATTACAAGCACAGTGAACTTTAGATTTAATAGTACACTGGGCTTGGGTGCCTCATCCAGCAAACCTATAATATTAACAACTCCAATCAAATTTGTCTCTGACAAAGGAAAGGGAGTAGTAGAGGTAGCTAGGAAGAATGCAGATCTGCCAGAGAAAATTTCAGTTCAACAGATTGCGTCGAGCAGAGCTCGACGATCGTCGAACAGAGCTCGACGATCTAACCCAAGATCGTCGACCTCAGCTCGACGATATCCAAACTCTGAGCTCCAGAGTAATCGATCTTCGAACAGAGATCGATGATCTGACCCAAGATCGTCGACCTCAGCTCGACGATCGTCGAACAGAGATCAGGTCTGTGAACATTCCTTCAATGGCACATCTAGATTAAATCCCAGAAGTCCCACATCCTAAGTTTTTAACCCCTATACTGAATGGATAGTATCTCCTAGGAGATACCATCCTGAAGGCTATAAGAGTCAACCTGAGATGTCTTTCATTTCTGAATTCAAAGGATATCAACCTAGGCCTAAGGTTAACTGGGTCAAAAATAAATAAGCTGTTCATGTGCAGGTGAAGACCTATCCAGTATCTAACCAACAATGGTATCTGTATAGTGGGTGCTCAAAGCACATGACAGGGAACAGGGAGAACCTATCATCCTTCATAACCAAACTTGAACCCAAAGTGATTTTTGGTGATTCAAATTTTGGCCAAACCAAAGGATATGGTGCTGCTCAGATAGGCTCAGTCACTTTCAAGAAGGTGGCATATGTAGAAGGACTGAAGCACAATCTGATAAGTATCAGTCAGCTATGTGATGAAGGATACAAGGTGACTTTCAACAAATCCCTGTGCAAGATCAAGTCAGAGGATAACACAACTGTGTTAATAGGTAAAAGGATAGGTAACATTTACTTAGTAGATTTTCTTTCATCTAAAGTAGATATCTGTTTATTCAATTCCATATCTAAGCCAAATGTTTTATGGCATAAGAGATTAGAATATCTAAACCTTAGAACCATTGCTAGGCTATCCAAGGACAACCTAGTTAGAGGACTACCTTCTGGCCCCTACAAGAAGGAAGGACTTTGCAAGGCTTATCAATTAGGCAAGCAAACTAAAAATAGCTTTAAGTCACTTAATAAGAGTGATTCACCTAGGATTTTGTATCTGCTACACATGGACCTTTTTGGACCCATTATAGTACAAAGCTTAGGAGGGAAATCTTATGCTTTAGTGATTGTAGATGACTTCTCTAGATTCACTTGGGTATTCTTTCTGAGGAAGAAGTCTGATAACTTTAAGTGTTTGACAGAGTTTCTCAAATGCATACAGATTGAGTTCAACACTCACATTGCCCTGATTAGAAGTGATCATGGGACAGAGTTTGATTCTCTTCTTATGCAAGAGTTCTGTCAAAGTGAAGGGATCAGGCACACTTTCTCAGCTCCTAAAACTCCTCAACAAAATGGGGTAGCTGAAAGGAAAAATAGAACCCTAATTGAATCTGCTACTACATTGCTGACAGATGCTCACCTACCTCTATCCTTTTGGGCTGAGGCAGTGAACACCTCCAACTATGTGCTAAATAGAAGCCTGATATATAAACTAAAGGGCAAGACTCCCTATGAATTGCTCAAAGGGAAGAAACCTAAAGTAGATTATTTTAAAAATTTTGGCTGCACTTGTTATATTCACAATAATGACAAGAAGTATTTAGCAAAATTTCAAGCTAAAGCTGATGAAGGAGTGTTTCTGGGATACTCCATGATCAGCAAGGCCTATAGGGTATATAATAAATCTTCCTGTAAAATTGAAGAATCTGTTCATGTTACTTTTGATGAGACTAACATGTGTTATAAGGAGAAGTCTACTTCTACCATAGAACCTTTGCAGGTACACTCTATTTCAGAAAGTATGGACAGATTACAGGTTAAAGAAGAGGATACAGCCACTCAACCTATTCTGCAAAAGAATGAGAGCAGTGATGATGAAGAAGAAGATCAACCTCTTGAAGAAAATCATCCTGAAGAGCCAGTTGTTATTCCACAAGAGGAAACAACAACACAGGTTGGTGAACAATCAACATCCCCTGTTGATCTAGTAACAATAAGAGATCATCCAATCACCCAAGTAATTGGAGACATCTCAGCTGGTGTGCAAACCAAAAATCAGGTCAACCAAAACCTGATGCACACCTGCTTCCTATCTCAAGTTGAGCCTCAATCCATTCAAGATGCAGAGCAAGATCCACACTGGATCATTGCAATGCAAGAGGAGTTGCATCAATTTGAAAGGAATAAAGTTTGGGAACTAGTGCCTAAGCCAAAGGATCACTCCATTATTGGAACAAAGTGGGTGTTCAGAAACAAGCTGGATGATCAAGGAGTTATTGTCAGAAACAAGGCAAGGCTAGTTGCTCAAGGCTATTCTCAACAAGAAGTAATAGACTATGACCAGACCTTTGCACCAGCTGCAAGGTTAGAGTCCATTAGAATATTCCTAGCTTATGCTGCTCACAAGGGATTCAAGGTCTACCAGATGGATGTGAAGAGTGCATTTCTCAATGGGGACATCAAAGAGGAAGTCTATGTTAGACAACCTCCAGGTTTTATCTCTCTAACTCACCCTTATTATGTTTTCAAATTGCATAAAGCATTATATGGTCTCAAGCAAGCTCCTAGAGCATGGTATGAGACCATAACATGCTTTCTTCTAGAAAATGATTTTGTTAGGGGGAGAGTAGACCAAACTCTTTTTATTAGAACCCATAAGTCTCATACCCTACTAGTATAAATTTATGTAGATGATATCATATTAGGATCTACTGATTCAAACTTGTGCAGAAGGTTTTCCAACCTGATGCATTCCAAATTTGAAATGAGTAGCATGGGTGAGCTCTCCTTCTTCTTAGGATTGCAAGTAAAACAGCATGCTGAGGGCATATTTATTTCCCAAACCAAGTATGCTAAAGAATTGGTTAAGAGATTTGGTATGTCTGAGGCATCTTGTATGAAAACACCCATGCCTACCAATGCTGTATTGGATGCTGATGAACATGGGAAACCAGTTGATCAGACAACATATAGAGCAATGATTGGCTCCCTATTGTACCTTACAGCTAGTAGACCAGATATAATGTTTGCTACATGCATATGTGCTAGATTCCAAGTAAGCCCTAGAGAGTCACACCTAACTCTAGTTAAAAGGATTCTTAGATATGTAAAAAGTTGTCCAAATCTAGGACTCTGGTATCCAAAAGACTCAGGATTTGAACTAACTGGATTTTCAGATGCTGATTATGCTGGATGCAGAGTAGACAGGAAAAGCACTAGTGGAACTTGTCAGTTCCTTGGTGACAGACTTGTCTCCTGGTTTTGTAAGAAGCAAACATCTGTGTCAACCTCAACTGCTGAAGCTGAATATATGGCTGCAGGCAGTTGCTGTTCACAAATATTGTGGATACAAAATCAGCTCATAGACTATGGCTACAACATAGAGAAGTCTAAAATTTTTTGTGATAATACTAGTGCTATCTCTATAGCACAAAATTTAGTCCTCCATAGTAGGACAAAATACATAGAGATTAGGCATCATTTTCTAAGGGATAATGTAGAGAAAAATAAAATTGAACTTCAATATATCCCTACTGATTTGCAAAGGGGAGATATTTTCACCAAGCCTTTGGATGAAAAGAAACACAGTTTCTTCCTAAATCAATTAGGCATGTTAGATGGAGGAAGCCTAAACTAATTTACAAGATTTTTGAAAAGCTAAAACACACCAAGACTAGGTTAAAAAATCAGTTCTTTTTGTGTCTGTAGAATAGGCTTTGTCTCTGAACTGCGCTCGACGCTTTCCCAGAAATCGTCGAATGTAGATCGACGTTTTTCTAAAAAACGTCGACCAGAGATCGACGTTTCCGAAATCGTCGATCTGAGTTCAGCGCCTCCGTTAGCTCCAGGTTTCCTCTCTTTCTGTTCAGAGGTCGTCGAGCGGAACTCGACGCTTTTCAACATCGTCGAACGGAGATCGACGATATTGAAGTCTCTTCAGATTCCTTCTGTAGCCCAAATCGTCGAGCTGAGATCGACGTTTTGTCGAACCGAGCTCCACGATTTTCCGTTTCGCCGTCGAACCCTAATATAAAATCATTTCCTCGGCCGTCGTTCATCTTTGCGCTTTCATACTCTCTGCAACTTTCTTCTTTTTCCCTCCAAATCTTCTACGCTTGGTCGTGTTTGGTTCTTTATTGCAGGTACAAATGGCTGGCTCCAGTGCTGCGATTTCCAAAATGAAATTCGACACCGGGTTTGATATCGACATGAACTCATTTGATGGAAGCGAT
Organism: Platanthera zijinensis; assembly: GCA_039513925.1. NCBI lineage: Eukaryota > Viridiplantae > Streptophyta > Magnoliopsida > Asparagales > Orchidaceae > Platanthera > Platanthera zijinensis. Next base: position 152,891,530 of record CM077090.1, on the reverse strand, counting down.
CAGCGCTTCAAAGACATTCTCAATCTATTCAGAGAATAGCAGCTATCCCAAATAATGTCTACCAGAATGAAGATTGCATCAGAAGAAATAAAAGAATGGTGTTATACAGCGACAGATGAGAATGAGAACTCTATCGTCGGCTTCATAAAAGGGACTCAGGTACAATTGTCCCTGGCTCTTTTAACTGAAGTTTTTCATCTTAGTTCTGGAGAAGATTCCATAGAGTTATCTGGAGAGGAATATGACTCCATGCTTGATAGAATGGGTCACAATGCTGTGAACCCTAACAAACTGCTGAAGAAAAATCTGTCGATATAATTTCAATTTTTGGCTGATGTAGTTGGGAAAGTGCTTCTGGCCAAGCACTCAGCCCATGATACCATATCAAGATATCAATTTTGTCTAATGGGAGCTCTGCTTGATAAGAAACATCTAGACTGGGGATCAATTTTCTTCAACCTGATTAAGAAGAAGCTGAATAAGACTGCTGTCAGTTTTGGGAGAATTCTAGGGGTCTATCTGCATTCTAGATGCCCTGAGCTGCTAACCTCTTCTGGGATGTTCATTAATGCATCCAAGAGGCTCTCCTGTGCCCTTTTTAGCAAATGGGACAGGCAGATTATTAACCCTACCAGAGCTGCTGCACCACTGACTTCAGGCACCAGGACTGCCTCAGTCACTCCACCTCTGGTCTCTGCCCCAGCAGAAGTGTTACCTGCTTCTCCTCCTCCTCCAGCTGTCTCTACCCCAGCCATTTCATCCTCACCTCCAATCACCACCATAGCCATATCTTCCCCCATTACCATTTCTTCACCAGTTTCACCCCCTCCAGCATCTACCTCAGAGGAATTCCATCCTCTTTTCTCTTATCCAATCTTCACCTCACCATCATTTTCCCTTGTAGATGATTCCTTTATGGATGATTCACCTTCCACTCCTCCTGAGCTTCCCTCAACTTCCTCTTATCAACAACTTCTCCACGAAATTCTTTCTCAACCATCCTTCACCGCATCTCTTGCCTCATCTAGCTCCATCTCAACAACCTCTATCTTCACCATTCCACTCTCAGAACCATCCATTCCCACACCTCCTATCTCCACATTCTCCATGCCACCAGCTCCAGCCAACATCCTTCCAACAACCTTCTCTCCTACCTCTGCTCAAGCCCCTCTTGAGCATGTAGATCTATCAGCCCAGGCAGACAGGTTATATGAGCTGCTAGCTCCTAAGCTAACCTCATTACTGGAGACCACTCTGGCTCCACTCCTAACCCATGTCAAGGAGCTGTCTTCCAAGCTCTCCTCCTTCATTCCCTCTTAGGCAATTACCTCTTCTGGGTGCCTTGATTCAGTTCTCCCTGAATCCAGGCAGGGGGAGATGCCTTCTGAAGTAGTGGATATGCCTGAGTCTGCTCCAGCTCTTGCTCCTGCTCCTGCTTTTGCAATGGACCTCCAGAGCCTGCTCTCTGAGTTTGATACAGTTTACTTCAGATCTTTGCCAATTCCACATACTGAAGACTTGTCTAAGGCCATTGTGCCTATTTCTGTCTGTGATCCCAGCCAAATTGAAGCATATGTAAATTCCTGGAAGGCTGTGGATGTTTATGTTTCCATCTCTGATGCTGCTACTAAGGCCATTGTGCCTCTTGTTGATGACGCTGCTGCTGCTGTTACTGAAGATACTGAAATGGTTCCTGTAATTGAAGATACATCTGCTGCTGAAGAACTTGCTTCTTACTTGGAAGAACCTGCACCTGCTGTTATTTCTGCTCCTATTGCTGCTGCTGCTTCTGCTCCATCTCCTGATGTTGTTTCTGCTTCAAAAGTTCCTTCTGCTCAAATTTCTGCTGCTGCTGCTGCTCCTGCCCTGACTACTGATCAGTTGAAGTTACAAGAGAAATACATAAAAAGCATTGATGATTTGTATGACAGACCTCAAAGTTCAGAGAGTGATCAATTTCAAACTGAATCAGATGACTCTGCAAATACTATTGCCAAGAAGAGGAAGGCCAGAAGCAAGGCCATGATGACAGTCCCCCCAGCTCAGGCAAAGGATTCTAATGACATTCCCTACTATATTCTGCATAACTGCCCCATATCTGAGCCTTGGATGCAGTATTCCAAGAACCAATTAAAGGCTATGAAGAAGAGAAGGAAGCTGGATAAGTATGAAAAAGGATCTTCTCAGTATCAGCCTCCTCCTCCTCCTCCTCCAGATTCTGGTTCAGGCTCAGCCTCTCAAGCTCCAGCTTCCAGACAAAGCACCTCCCAGTCTTATCAGAGATACTATCAAAGGGGGCAACATCAAAGGGGATATCAATCTAGAAGGGGTCAATATAAAGGAAGCCAGAGAGGGCACAGATTTCAACAAAGGGAAGGACAAGGCCATACTGATTTTACTTCAGGTCCTTTCCCTTATAAGCTAAAAGATACAGTTGTCTCCAGGACTCCTCCTACTGATTCTGAATCCATCAACAGATATGAACCTCCTGTTCCATTTGAGGATCCTGAGAATAACCCCTTATCCTGGATAGCTAGAATGAAAGAGTTGGCTGCTCTTGATCAAATGAAAAAGGCCAGAGAGCAAGGCAAGGACACTTCCAACATAACAACTCTATCAGATCAGAGAAAGAAAGAACTGGAGAGATATGCATCAAGAAAATTTTTTAATCCAGAACATTATATGAAGCTGTACCCTGAGGCTGTAGTTCCAAGGCCCAGATCTCAAACTTCCTTAGGTGCAGAAGATGATAGAAGATCCAAGAAAGAAGCCCTCAATCCCAACAGAAAAATTATGTTTAAAAAGGGAACTGAGAAGAAGTGAATTGTGTAAGCTGAACAATCATCCTCCTCTGGATATTTGCTGACTTTTTATCTGTGATCTGCATTGCTGCTATATCTTTCCTACTGCATTGTTGATTTAGCTTCTGTTTTGAATGTATGCTTATTTATTTCCTACTTCTGTCTGTAAATAATAATCCTAACCCAAATAGGGGGAGATTGTTGGAACACCCTATTACTAATTTGGGTAAGGATCACTATGTTTGTCTTAGGAAACCAGGTTGACCTGGTTGTATAGTTGTAAAGGTCAACATTAGAATGAGTCTAGGGCTTAGAACTTAGGTTTGAAGCTGCCCCTAGGACCATTCCAAGATCAAGGATATAGAGCCAAGTCTAAGGCAATTTTCGTCGAGCTCCGGTCGACGAAACGTCGAACTCGGTTCGATGCTCTCTGAGCTCAACTTCGATAAATCGTCGAACTCCGGTCGATGATCTTCGAGCTCAGATCGACGATTTGCCTTCAGCCAGTTTTGCTTAGTCGTCGAACTCCTGTCGACGATCTTCTAGCTCAGGTCGACGATCACTCTTCAGCTATTCTTCAGGTCGCTGAGCTCGGTTCGACGATCTTCGAGCTCAGTTCGACGTTTTCTGTCTGTTTGATATGTTTCCATCTCTGAGCTCAGTTCGACGATCGTAGAGCTCAGATCGACGATTTTTCTGAGAGATCAACGATTCTAAGGATTCAAATGCTGTCAGTCTTTGGAATGTTTTTGAATTCTCTCAGCATTTATGTCAAGGAGATTTGCCAGCCGTTTGTCTTTATTCTGGAGCAAGTTTCAAGGAATTATTCAGGGAATGTTTTATTGGACCTTCCTCTAGAAGACAAGACTTTTTATGGAAGACATTTATGACTGCCAACGGCTATCTTTGACAAGAATTTTTTTTCAGAGAATCAGATCTTCCTTTTTATCTTCAGTCAGATAGAATATACAATAGAATACACAGAGAGTACAACAACAAGAATTAAGCTGTGACAAATAACAAGTGATCAATTCTGAAGAATCAGAATAACAATCTTTTTGCTTACAGAAAAGTGATCACAGCTTCATCTCAAGAACTCCAGACACCTCATCTTTCAGCCTTTTGCTGAAACAATCTTTTGCTGGAGATCTAAACTTCTGAAGACCTATCACCCTAGAGCAAAGTGTCCATTCCTGAACCTGTCTACATCTCAGGGGGAGCTTTGACAACAAAAGATCCACTAGTCTTCTCTCATTTGATTTGAGAACAGAAAAGACAACTTCACCTCTTTATCTTTTCTTTTTCTGCTGTAAAAGGATTCTTGAACTCCCTTCAAAAGTTCTGTCTGGTTCTGAGAGCCTTGTCAAAACTCAGTGGTGACAAGACACCTTATCAAAAAATCCAGTTTTGGTTTTTGAGCACCTTATCAAAAGCTCATTGGTGTTAGGACACCTGATCAACTCATCCTGGGTGGATTCCTACCAAGGGTGGTAGAAGAGTGGATGTACCCAGGTTTTTGGGAAACCACTATATTTCCTTGTGTTTTCTGGCTTGTTTGTGTGATTGATTTGCTGTGTGTTGTGCTCTTTACTTCTTTGTTTTTAACTCTTTACTAGCACTCTACACTATACTATAAATTGAATTTTATATGTGCTGATTATTTCAAAACTGTGAAATTAATTTGAATAAACTCTATTCACCCCCCCCCCTCTAGAGTTGAGATAGATCTTACTCTCAAATTTAGTGAGAACACTTAACCTCCCGAGGGGTCAACCTATCATGCTAGCTAATGGGAGCCTAGGTGACGAGACAGCTACAAAGCGAGAACACTTAACCTCCTGGGGGGTTAACCTGCCATGCAAGGTGATGAGTGCCTGGGTGGCGAGACCCCCTCAGGGTAAAAGGTCAACCTCCACGAGAGATCAACCTGCCCTGCAAGCTAGTGGGAGCCTGGCAGCGGAATCATCTCGAAGCTAAAAGAAGCTTGGCTCCCACGAGAGATCAACCTGCCCTGCCAGCTAGTGAGATCCTGACAGCGAAATCATCCCAGAGCTAAAAGAAGCTTGGATCCCACGAGAGATCAACCTGCCCTACCAGCTAGTGGGACCCTGGTAGCGGAATCATCTCGGAGCTAAATGAAGCTTGGCTCCCATGAGAGATCAACCTGCCCTGCCAGCTAGTGAGAGCCTGGCAGCGGAATCATCTCGGAGCTAAAAGAACTTGGCTCCACAAGAGATCAACCTGCCCTGCCAGCTAATGAGAGCCTGGCAGTGGAATCATCTCGGAGCTAAAAGAAGCTTGGCTCCTACGAGAGATCAACCTGCCCTGCCAGCTAGTAGGAGCCTGGCAGCGGAATCATCTCAGAGCTAAAAGAACTTGGCTCCACGAGAGATCAACCTGCCCTGCCAGCTAATGAGAGCCTTACAGCGAAATAATCACAGAGCTAAAAGAAGCTTGGCTCCCACGAGAGATCAACCTGCCCTGCGAGCTAGTGAGAGCCTGGCAGCGGAATCATCTCGGAGCTAAAAGAACTTGGCTCCAAGAGAGATCAACCTGCCCTGCCAGCTAATGAGAGCCTGACAGAGGAATCATCTTGGAGCTAGAAGAATCTTGGCTCCCACGAGAGATCAACTTGCCCTGCTAGCTAGTGATAGCCTGGCAGCGGAATCATCTCGGAGCAAAAAGAAGCTTGGCTCCAACGAGAGATCAACCTGCCCTGCCAGCTAGTGAGAGTCTGGCAGCGGAATCATCTAGGAGCTAAAATAACTTGGCTCTACGAGAGATCAACCTGCCCTGCCAGTTAATGAGAGCCTAACAGCGGAATCATCTCGGAGCTAGAAGAAGCTTGGCTCCCATGAGAGATCAACCTGCCCTGCCAGCTAATGAGAGCCTGGCAGCAGAATCATCTCAGAGCTAAAAGAAGCTTTGCTCCCACAAGAGATCAACCTGCCTTGCCAGCTAGTGAGAGCCTGGCAGCGGAATCATCTTGGAGCTAAAAGAACTTGGCTTTATGAGAGATCAACCGGCCCTGCCAGCTAATGAGAGCCTGATAGCAGAATCATCTCGGAGCTAAAAGAAGCTTGGCTCCCACGAGAGATCAACCTGTCCTGCCAGCTAGTGAGAGCCTGGCAGCGGAATCATCTCGGAGCTAAAAGAAGCTTGGCTCCCACGAGAGATCAACCTGCCCTACCAGCTAATGAGAGCCTGACAGCAGAATCATCTCAGAGCTAGAAGAAGCTTGGCTCCTAGGAGAGATCAACCTGCCATGCCAGCTAGTGAGAGCCTGACAGCGGAATCATCTCGGAGCTAAAAGAAGCTTGGCTCCCATGAGAGATCAACCTGCCCTGCCAGCTAGTGAAAGCCTGGCAGCAGAATCATCTCGGAGCTAAAAGAACTTGGCTCCACGAGAGATCAACCTTCCCTGCCAGCGAATGAGAGCCTGACAGCGGAATCATCTCAGAGCTAGAATAAGCTTGGCTCCCACGAGAGATCAACCTGCCCTGCCAGCTAGTGAGGGCCTGGCAGTGGAATCATCTCGGAGCTAAAAGAACTTGGCCTCCCTGAGGTCCCATCAACCCACCCAACTAGTGAGAGCCTGGCATGAGGAGATCATCTCAGGGGGCTTGGGGACAGGGCATGTCACCTGAATTCTACCAAAATCCAACATTCTCCAAAGGGGAAAAACGATGGGTTACATGACCCCCCGACTCTACCGGTCGGGGGCTGGACTCCTTACAACAACATAAAAAAGATACATGACTCCGTCGAGGCGAGGCTTCTTCAGGGGGTCTCGGCATGGTGGTCGCAATCCGATTACTTCCCACTGGATACCTCCATCCCGCTCAGGCTCTCCATGATCTTCTCCATCTCCTCCGACTTAGCCAACCAAGAGATGGTGTTGATAGCCGTGACGTAGCACTGCCTCGCCATCCTGGAGTCTCCCTTGATCCTGACCTGGATCCCTTCTGATTTGAACTTGAGGCACTAGTGGAAGGATGAGGGAACACACCGGAAGGCGCTGATGAGGGGCCTTCCAAATATGGCATTGTAGCTTCTTGGAGCGTCAACAATGGCGAACCTGCAGTTTCTTAGGGTCCCCCCTAGCTTCACCTAGAGTCCGACTCCACCTTCCACCTCCTTTCTCTTCCCTGAGAATCCAAATAGAGGTCTATCAGACGCCACCACCCTCCTTGGCTCCACCTTCATCCCCTCGAACATTTTCTTGAAAATGACATTGACAGAGCTTCCGTTGTCAACCAAGATCCGGGAGACGGTGAAGCCTTCGACTGCTGCCTGGATGACCAGGGCGTCACAGAATGGATCTTAATGTTCTGGCATGTCCTTTGACGAGAAGGTGATCTTTTCTTTAGGGGGAGGGGTCTGGGATGTCGAGGCAACGCTCCGTCGGTACATCACATGGAGACTTGCCTTTCGAGCGGCTTCGATCCCCACCCCCCCCACCCCATGGATCACAACTATACCACCTCGGGGTCTTACGTCGACCCGATCCTCGCATACATCGTCGCCTCCACCTCCTTGTGGCAGAGCTTCGATCCGCTCTAGCTGCTGCTGGGCTGGAGCTCTCGTCCTCCTCACTTCCAGGAACTTGAGGCAGATAGCCGTAGCGTGACCCTCCAACTGGTAGAAGTCACAGTATGGTAACTTTATTTTGCCTCCCCCTCTCCCCTTACGATTCCTCCTCTCCCTGCGACCAATCGCCATTGCTTGCTGGGGCGGGGGCAGGGGCTTTCCTCTAGAAGTTGAACCTCCCTTGGCCCTAATGAAAGTTCCCCCCATCCTGGATGAGAGCTCTTCCTGGACCATGGGCAGGTCCTCCCTGCTGCCTCCAGCCTGGCTCCGGACCCTCCTGTCTCTAGAACCCCTGGGCTCTCTGCTCCTCTCTCCGTCTTCCTTCCTGGTGCCTTGAGCTACCTTGCTCTTTTGAATCCACCTCCGTCAACTTTGCAAACTTCTTCACAAAGGTCGGGTTGGCTACCTCCAAGGCTATCTCCTCTGCCGCCCTTTCCATCAGCTCCTCGAAGGAAAGCTGGGCTCTGCCCTGAGGTGTAGGATGTTCCATAGGCTACAAAACAAAGGCCAATTATAATAAATTTGACCTAAACCTAGTCAAAAGTAGACAATTACGTGTGATCCCCCATATGGGCACACCACAGCTTCCGCTGCTTAGTTTGTCCCCAAACTAAACTCAAGCAAGGGTGACCCAGGGTTAGTGGACTTCTACTCTTCCGATCGAGGTTTCGCTGTGATACTAGTTTGTAAGACCCCATGTTTTTTTTCAACCAACAGGGTCTTATGCCCAGAACCACTATTTTGCGGTGACACCAATGTTGAAGCCGAGAAATTTCTAAACCTCAGAAATCGGACTAGGCAACCTGAAGTTACTGGTCGGCCAGTCGGGAAGATGATCTCTGGTCAGGAAACAGGAACGAATTGCGCAAACAAGACCCCAGGTTGCTACGGCGGGAAGGTCCCACCACGTACCCAGTTGCTTAGGAGAAGCAACCCCTTCTCAACCAGATTGGCCGAGCTAGGTACGAAGGAGACGAGCTTGAGCAATAACGAGTCAAGGGCAGTTGCTGGAACTCGCGAGGGCTCAGGCCGAGAATTGCTTGTCTCTCCTTCGTACCCCTGGGGTCCTACCCTATATTCCCCCTTCCCGCGCCGAAAACACACTTGGCCGGGTTGAGCCGCATCTTGTACCTCCTCAGGGTGGTGAAGGTCTCTGTCAGATCCGCCACGTGCTCTGAGGCGCTCTTACTCTTAACGAGCAGGTCATCCACGTAGACTTCCAGATTCCGCCCCTTTTGCTCTCTAAAGACGTGATCCATCATTCTTTGATATGTCGCGCCGGCGTTCTTGAGCCCGAAGGGCATCATCTTGTAGCTATAGCATCCGTCGCTGGTGATGAAGGAAACGTCGCGACAATCGGGGGGATGCATCCGGATCTGATGGTATCCTGAAAAAGCATCAAGGAAACTCATCACAGGAAACCCGACGGCGGAATCAACCAGCGCGTCGATCTGAGGCAGGGGATAACAATCCTTCGGGCAAGCTTTATTCAACATTGAAAAGTCGATACATAACCTCCAGCCCCCTCCGGACTTCTTTACCATTACAATATTGGAGACCCAGCCTGGATACTGGATCTCCGAAACAAAACCTGCTTCCAGCAGCTTCCCTACTTCCTCCCGGATGGGTCCCGCTAGAGTGGTGGCGCTCTTTCTTTGCTTCTGACGGACTGGGGCCGTCGCTGTATCCAGGTTGAGGCGATGACAGGCAACATCAGCATCAATCCCTGGCATCTCGGCGGCGCTCCATGCGAAGACGTCCGCGTTTTCCTGTAGGCAGGCAGCTATCTCCACCTTCCCTTCCGGGGGTAAGGCTCCTCCGATCTTCAGCAGCTCCGGCTCTCCTCTCAGGGAGATCACCTCTACTTCTTCCAGCTCCTCAGCAGCTTGCAGGCCCTCTTCCTGCTCCATCATCCTTTCCAACCTTTCTGCGTCGCCCATCCAGCTGATGGTGCTGACCGCGTTCAGGTAGCATTCCCTGGAGGCCCTGGGATCTCCCCTGATCCTGACTTGGACGTCGTCCCTACAATACTTCAGGCATTGATGATATGACGAGGGGACGGCCTTGAAGTAGTTGATGAGGGGCCGTCCGAAGATGGCGTTGTAGCCGCTGGGTGCGTCGACGATGACGAAGCGGCATCGGATCGAAGTTCCCCCGAGGGTGACCAGCAACTCAACTCCTCCTTCCACCTCTTTCTTCTCCCCGGAGAAGCCGAAGAGAGGCCCATCCACTGCCTGAACCCGGGACGCTTCCACCTGAAGGCCGACGAAGGTTCTCTTGAAGATGACATTCACCGAGCTCCCGTTATCCGCGAGGATTCGGTCGACGGTGAAGTCCTCGATTGCTGCTTGAATCACCAGGGCGTCATGAAAGGGGTTCTCGTTCCAGAGCATGTCTTCCTCCGAGAAGGTGATCTCGTTCAAGGGAGGGGGGGTCTGAGACGTCTAGGAGACGCTCCTTTTGTAGATTTGGTGGAGACTTCCCTTGCTGGAAGCTCCTAGCCCAGCCCCTCCGTTGATTACTCCGACGTGCCCGCCTCCCGGACCGGGAATGACATTCCCCCTTCCTCCTTGGTCGATCCTGTCTTCGTTTCTCCTCCTCTGCGGTGCCTGGTAAGCCACCTGCTCAACCTGGGCCTCCTGCTGCGGCTGCTCCCTCTCGGCCGCCGTTGCTTCCATCCTCCTCCTTGTTTCCCAGAACTCAGGGCAAGCCAAGGTTCCGTGCCCCTCCACTCGATGGATATCGCAGTAGAGGGGAATCGCCGCTTCCTGCTGCCTTTCCTGCCTCCTCTCCTGCTGCCTCTCCTTCCGCCGGCGCTTAGCGGCTTGCTGCGTGATGGCCATGGTTTCCCTTCTTCCTCCTCCCTGCTCCCGAGGGTTGTAAGCCCTCCTTTCCTCCTGACGGATGGGCCGCCTCCACTGGGGGTGATCCCTCGGGTACTGGAATCTTCTCTCCTCGCTCCTCGCCTCTCGACCTCCGACGGGCCTCCTATCCTCCTGCCTTCGAGGCCTCTCCCGCCTCTCCTGCCTCTCCATCTTTCTGATCTCCCTTCCCCTTTCTCCCTTCTCCTCTTTCCCCTGCGGCCTCTCCTGCTTCCTGTCGTTGCGCCCCTCCGGGGCCCTCTCCCTCTCCAGCAGTCTTCCCTTGTCTTGCCCAAGCGGTCGGTCTCCATCGAGCCGTGCCAGGAACTCTTTGTTCCTCTCCTCTCCCTGGATGAACACATTGGCTCTCTCCACCATTTCCTCGAACGATTTGGGCGGCCTGTGCCCCAACTCCATGTTGAACAGACCCTGCTTCAGCCCGAACTTGAGGGCCACCATCAAGGTGAACCCGTCTACCTCTTCCACCTCCAACACCTCCTCCTGGAATCGATCGATGTACCGGCCCAAACTCTCGTGCTGCCCCTGCACGATCTTGAAGAGGGCGGTTGCCTCCTTCTTCCTCCGCTTGGACGTCGCAAACCTTGCTAATAGGCCCCTTCGAAGTTCTGAGAAGCAGTAAACTGACCCGGCTGGCAGCTGGTGGAACCAATCTCTCGCGCTACCCTTGAAGGTAATGGAGAAGAGCCGGCACTTGAGAGCATCGGACATGTTGCGAATGGAGACCACATCCTCAAACCACTGAAGATGTCCCACCGGGTCGTCCTTGCCGGAGTAGTACGAGAGGACTGGCTCTCTGAAGTTGTCGGGGACGAGGGCTGCGAGGATCTCGTCGGAAAAGGGGCTCCTCCCTTCCTGGCGGCGGCGAGTATCCTCCCCGCTCGAGCAGTCATACTCGCTCCATCGACGAGTATCTCCATACCTCGCCGAGAGTTCTGGATCTTGAAACCGGATTCCTTGACTACTCGCCGGGTGATGTCGCGGCGGGATCACCTGCTCTCCACTCGCCCAAGCGGGCTCCTTCCCTACTCTCCGAGTTGGTATCTCCTCGCCCGGGGGTGTCCGGCGGTGGGGGGAAGTCGCCGTCACCTCAGGCGGATTGGATAACCCATCGAGTATCGCCTTCTCCACTCTCCTCGCGAACTCTGCGAAAGCCGCCACTGTCACATACTCGCTACCTTGCCCCGGGATTCCAGCTCCCCCCGAGTTACCTCCCAACTCGCCCCGGTCTCCACAATCGGCCATCTTCCAACCACGACTTTCTTCTTCGGTCGCTATCCACGCTCACCGCACCAAGTATTGAAGCCGAGAAATTTCTCAACCTCAGAAATCGGACTAGGCAACCTGAAGTTACTGGTCGGCCAGTCGGGAAGATGATCTCTGGTTAGGAAACAGGAACGAATTGCGCAAACAAGACCCCAGGTTGCTACGGCGGGAAGGTCCCACCACGTACCCAGTTGCTTAGGAGAAGCAACCCCTTCTCAACCAGATTGGCCGAGCTAGGTACGAAGGAGGCGAGCTTGAGCAATAACGAGTCAAGGGCAGTTGCTGGAACTCGCGAGGGCTCAGGCCGAGAATTGCTTGTCTCTCCTTCGTACCCCTGGGGTCCTATTTATAGGGTAAACCAGAGAGAGGGGGGGTCTTACTTATACCCCCACCCTGGCGAGTTGGCGACTTCCTTGGGGGGCTCGCCTGGAAGAGGCGAGTATCTGGTCATAGTCGCCACCTGGCGAGTTGGCCTGGGGAGCTCGCCATACTCGCCCGAACATTCCGCGGCCCGGGGTGCTGGTCTGGATCCCCACCTTGTCTTGTTGACTTTGACTTTTGATGACCTGGCGGTGGTAGGGCCCTCCCTCGTCGAATATGGGTTGTACAACCAACACACCCGGGAAGGTCATCACTACAAAACACCGATCCTGCCGGCCATACTGATCGCAAAAGAGAAGAGTAAGTACAAAGAGTAAAGTAAACTCAAATACTGGTCCACCAAAAATCATATGAACATAAAATAAATCTCCACGAAGGGAGAGTCCACAGTAATGATAAATCAAAGTACTAATAAGAGGTCTCTTGCCTAATACATCATTATACTCACTACAAGTCACTCAATGCGGAAGCAAATCTATAATAACTACTAATGATCAGGACTCACTGTCCCTACTTCTTGAACTCCCGTGCTAGACTGTCCCAACCGACCTCTAGGGCTGCATCTCCAGGTTTGGCTCCACGATCCCCTAAAATGATTTGGTCAATGACCATTAGTCTAAAAGACTAAGTCCTATCATCCCCCACCCCTCTCCCATATCTCCTAGGCACCGAGCGGGGAGAAGGAAAGGGATGGTATTTAAGGTGGAGAGTAACAAAAGTAAGCAGGTGATGGCGGAACTAGTCTATCATGAGTAAAAACCACAACAAGTGTAAGTAAGAAAATAGTAGGTATGCAATATAAGTATACACATTAATAAGGTGAGCAAGTAAAAGTACAAGAAAGTAAACTAAGCAAGTAACCACGACCTATAAGAATGCCCATACAAACCTATAGACCAAGGGGTCGTTTTGCAAGACCTATTGTATAAAGAGTCTCATACCAATTTATAGAATAGGTGTCAAGGGTTATTGTTGGGTACATTGGAAAATATATACCTGATTTGAAGAAGCCTAACTTAGCTTTATGATATACATCAAGGTGTATTTGATGTTATTTTGAGTTGACATGTGCAGATTAAGAAAGTACTAAAAGTACAGGAAATTATTCTAAGTCCATGTGTCGACACTTCAGAATAATTGTGTCGACACTTGAAGAAGGCTGTGTCGACACAGAGAAAGATAGTCGACCACATTTGTGTCGACACTGGGAAGCAGTGTCGACTCACAGAAGTATAGTCGATCTCAACTGTGTCGACACATTGAGGCAGAGTCGACACACAGAGGCAGAAGTCGACAATACTTGAGTCGACACCAGAAGACTGAGTCGACACATATTGGCAGAGTCGACAATTGCTGTGTCGACACCTGAAGGCAGAGTCGACACATATTATGTTCTGAATCTACAACAACTGTGTCGACACACAGGACTTGTGTCGACACACTGCAATGTCTAGACCAAGTCATTTTCTGAAGAATGATGAAGTGCTTGAGTCGACACAAATATTCAGTGTCGACTCATTCTCAAGATGAAGTTCTGAAGAAGCTGAGTCGACTTAAAGGCAAACCAGTCGACATCATCAAAGGCTGTGTCGACACCTAAGTTACTTATGTCGACACATATAGACAGTTGGTCTCGACACTTTCTGACAGTCAGTCTCGACACTTTGCTGTCCAAGACAAAGGCACAGGATCTGTTTGAAGATTTGACAGTTGTGGGTTGTAACAGGTTAACTGAAGCTGTCAGACTTGTCAGAAGACAGTTAGAAACCAGATCAGCCGGTTACCATGAAGAAGGTCTATAAATAGACAGATTCAGAAGGCGATATTAATGATTTGATTTTGAGAGCAACAAACATACAAACTGATTGAAGAATCAAATCAAGAAAGTGCAAGGCTCGGAAGAAGATCTTCATCAGAAAATCTAAGAAGACGATCTCAGGATCTGTCTAAGAAGAGTTCTATCAAGAATTCAGAAGTATCATTAAATGTGTTGGATAGAGAGGGATCCAGCCACTTGAAGAAGAAGGAAGCCGTTACTGGTTTCTCAAGAAGCTGTTTGGGAAATCAACTCAGCTAAGTTCAGATTCAAGAAGCTTTGAAGAAAGCTCAGATTCAGTTGATTTCATTCATCAGCTGATCAAGAACTGTCTTGTCCTTTTCTCTCTCATCAAGGGCAAGATAATACAAACTCTTTTCTAATTTCTGTAGGGTCTATCAATATAGATCTGAGTTGTAAGCCTATGTTATAAAGGCTGAGTGTAGGAGAGTTGATCTCTGAGTGGTAGGGTTGTTGCCTGAGTGTAGGAGAAAGTTTTTCTCTGAGTTGTAGGCCTTGTGTCAAGGCTGAGGTAGGGCTATTGAGCCTGAGTTGTAGGAACCATTCTGGGTTCTGATTTGTAGGAACCTTTCCAGGTTCTGAGCTGTAGGATCTGCTGATCTGAGTTAAAGAGGAAGTTTGGCCGAATCTAGCACACTGTTAGATAGGTGAAGGGGGAAAGTGGATGTACCCAGACCTTGGGGAACCACTATAAAATTGTGTGCAATCTGTGTTGTATGAATTTCTGTGATTGCTGTGCTGTGTGATTTAATTCAGTTATTATATTCTGCCTAAAAGTGAGAACAAGCATTAGAACCTATTCACCCCCCCCCCTCTAGGTGTTTAGGTAGTCTTGAAAGTAAAACTATCAAGTGGTATCAGAGGGAGGTTACTCAAATAAGGACTTAACAGTCTGAGTAAGATCCCTAAGGCAGAATCAAGATTCAAGAAAATGGGTTCTGGAGAGAATCACAAGGAGTTAGGGTCAATGAAATTACCAATCTATAGAAAAGAAATCTTTGGAATTTGGAAAGAAAGGGTGAGAGTGTTCATGGAAGCTTCTGACCCAAGGATATACATTATAGTATAGGAAGGCCCCTTCATTCCAATGAAGGTATCAGTTCTTGATGCAAATATCCAAACTCCAAAGAGTTATTCAGAAATGACAAAGGATGAAATCATTTTAGCAACCATGGATAAAAGAGCACAGAATATTATAGTAAGTGCCATAGATGATTCTACATTCCAAAATTTGATTCACTGCAAAACCTCCAAAGAAATGTGGGACACCTTGATTGTCTACATGGAGGGTTCTGAAGAAGTAAGACAGGATAGAAAGTCTATGCTCAACCAAGAGTATGAAAGTTTCAGACAAGGAAAATCTGATAGTATAACTGAATGCTATAAGAAATTCTACAGAATAGTGAATGAATTAATGTCCTATGGAAGAGTCTTAAGTACCTATGAACTGAATGACAAATTCTTAAGATCCTTGATAAAGGATTGGGACACCAAGATCTGTGCCATAAGAGAAGTGGCTAAACTGGCAGAAATTTCTCCTCCAACCTTGTTTAGAAAGTTGCTATCTTATGAAATGCAACTAATGGTGAGGAAGGAGGAAGAAAAGAATTCAAAAGGTGAGCATAGGGAAAAATCTGTGGCCTTCAAGGCTGAAGCCAATAGAAAGAATAGGAGGATATTTTCATCTCCTCCTAAGGAAGTTGCAAAAGTTAATTCTGAAAATTCAGACAGTCAGAGTTCAGAGAGGAGTGATTCAGATGCAGACTTTGCTGCATTCACAAGGCAATTCCAAAAGTTCTTAAAGAAGAAGTAGTGGAAGTCTAGGCCCTCCACATCACAGCAAGTTGATGACTATTATCAGAAGAATAAGTCATCAAGGAAGGAAAGGAACAGAACTAAGCCCAGCAAAGCCACTACATCAAAGATTGTCTGTTATTGTTGCAATAGGCCTGGACATGTAGTGGCTGATTGTCTTGATAAGAGAAAGGAGTCATCAGACAAGAAGAAGACTCATCAGAAAGGCAAGAAGGAGAAATCCTTTGTTGCAAAGAAGGAAAAGAGCCTTACAGATCAATCAACTTCAGAGTCAGAATCTGAAGCTGAAGCATATATTGGACTGTATGCTGCTACTGAAGAAGAGGAGTTTATGCAATTGCTGGACTCCATCTATGAACAAGAGGATCATCAGTGCATGGGTCTGATGGCTGGATCAGAAGAAGACATGTGCCAGAATCAGTCTGGTCCTAGTAAGGTACATTGTCCTTCTATAAATTCAGTTTGTAGTACTAGTGCAGAATCAGCTACATCTACATCAAGTGATGTAGATGGATCTGAATCTGAAGGTGATGTCTATCAGTTGATAGATAAGTATGGGGACTTGTTGCAGGCTTATAAGAAAAGCAAGAACCTAGTCAAAATTCAGGCTCAGGAAATTGCTAATCTTAAGGTTGCTGCAACTGAGTTGGAGAAAGTAATAGATCAAAAGTTGAATGAGATTGCCAAACTGAAAAATATAACTATTATTCAGATGGGCACAATCAGATATACTAATGATCAAGTTTAGAGTCTGGAGGCCAGACTAAGAATAGAAAAAGATTTAGTGGCTAGTTACTCAAAGCCAAAATCTGTCTTACCCTTGATAGATGAGTTTGTGGCTCAAAAGGGTAAGGCAGGATTAGGGTTCAAAGGTAACCCAAGGGCTGCCCTATTCAAGAGAAAAGGCAAAGCTCCTGCCCAGCCACTAAACCTTTTAGTCCCTATTAAGTTTAGAAAGGTGCAAGTGCCTTCTAACCAATATGATCTTGAGAATATTCATGGTCATATTAAGGCTAATGTTCTGATAAATAAGGGTGTAAATGCCAACAGGTCTACCCATGTTCATAAACCCCATGGTTATAAGAAATCTGTGGGTGAAGCTGCAGCAGCACCAGTATTGGACAGAAATTCTTCTATCAAGGGTGTATCTAGATCTAGATACAATAAGTTTGAATGTTGGTGTTGTGGCAAGAGAGACCATTTTTCCTTTGACTGTTGTCATAACACAAGTGTTAGGAAGAATAGTAGTCTACCAGTTAGAAGAGTTACTGGTAGTTTTGTTGGTGCTAACCTGAATCAAGGACCCAAGACTTACTTGGGTTCTAAGGGAAAGTAAATCTGTATTGCAGGTGAGTCCATGTTGCCATGCCCCTATATGGTACTTGGACAGTGGATGTTCCAGGCACATGACTGGAACAAAGGGGCTACTGAAGGAGTATACATCTGTCAAAGATGGACCTAAAGTAATCTTTGGTGGATCTGAAAGAGGAGTCATCAAAGGGTTTGATCAAATGATTCAACAGGTATAAGCCAAAGGATGGACAAGCTTTCCATTGCAGAAACATCAAAGGAAGATGGAGCATTGGAAAATGAAGGCTACTGTCCAGGGGGAGTATAAGACTCTTTAGAAACTGATGAAAACCAGGAGGTACAGCATAATGAAGGAGCTGGAGATGTTCAACCTGAAGGAAACCTTCCTCCAGCTACAAGACATCTTAAAGATCATCCAGCTAATCAGATTATAGGTGATCCAAGACAGGGAGTGCAGACTAGAAGCAGAAATCTGAGCACAGTTCTGCATTCAAGTTTCCTATCTCAAATGGAGCCTAAGAAGTTTGAAGAAGCCATCCAAGACCAATACTGGATTGATGCTATGCAAGAGGAGCTGAATCAATTCAGAAGGTGCAATGTCTGAGAGCTTGTTCCTAAACCAAAAGGCCACAATATAATTGGCACAAAATGGATCTATAGGAACAAGTTGGATGAGAGTGGAATAATTATGAAGAACAAAGCTAGATTGGTTATTAAAGGTTACAGGCAGGAAGAAGGGATTGACTTTGATCAAACCTTTGCCCCAGTAGTAAGGCTGGAGGCAATCAGAATATTCCTTGCCTATGCAGCATATCAAGACTTTAAAGTGTACCAGATGGATGTGAAATCAGCATTCCTGAATGGTGATTTAAAAGAGGAAGTCTATGTAGAGCAGCCATCTGGTTTTGTAGATCCCCTTAAACCTGATTATGTCTATAGGCTTAGGAAAGCTTTGTATGGGTTAGAGCAAGCCCCAAGGGCTTGGTATGAAACTCTGTCTACTTTCCTTATTGAGAACAAATTCTCAAGAGGGAAAATAGATAAAACTTTATTCCTTAGGGAATCTAAAGGTAAGATCATCTTAGTACAGATCTATATAGATGACATAATCTTTGGATCTACTGAGAACAACCTTTGCAAAAAGTTTGCCAAACTTATGCAAGGGAAGTTTGAGATGAGCAGCATGGGGGAACTTAAGTTCTTCTTGGGACTCCAAGTAAGACAGACTGAAGATGGCTTGTCCATATCCCAGTCTAAGTTCACCAAGGAATTAATTAAGAAGTATGGTATGGAGTCATCCTCCACCATGAGAACTCCTATGGGAACAAGTATGCCTATATGCAAAGATGATGCAGGTAAACCTGTTGATGAATCTTTGTATAGAGGAATAGTTAGCTCTCTACTATATCTCTCTGCTAGTAGACCAGATATTATGTATGCTACATGTGTCTGTGCTAGGTACCAAGCCTGCCCTAAAGAATCTCATTTTACTGCAGTCAAAAGGATTCTGAGATATCTTAAGGGCACACCTAATCTAGGCCTTTGGTACCCTAGGAATAGAGATTTTCTACTAACAGGTTATTCAGATGCAGATTTTGCAGGCTGTAGAGAGGATAGAAAGAGTACTACAGGTACTTGTCAATTCTTGGGAGGAAGACTGATATCCTGGAGTAGTAAGAAGCTGACCAGTGTGGCAATATCCACAGCTGAGTCAGAATATGTTGCTGATGGAAGCTGCTGTGCACAGCTATTGTGGATACAGCATCAGCTTAAAGATTATGGTATTCAAGTAAGTAGAACACCTTTATTGTGTGATTCTAAGAGTGCTATTTCTATTGCTAATAATCCTGTTTTTCATAGTAGAACTAAGCATATAGAAATTAAATACCATTTTCTTAGAGAGCATGTAGAAAGAGAAGACATCTCATTGGAATTTGTTAAAACAGATTATCAAATAGCAGATGTATTTACTAAGCCACTGGATGAAACAAAATTCAATAAATTTAAAATTGAATTAGGCATGCTGACCATTGATTAGTTTATCAACAAACTTTCAAGTGATATCAAGTGATATCAAGTGGTATTGAAAAAAAAATATAGAAATTGGCTAAGTAAAATAGTGTCGACACATTCAGTGATAATGTGTCGACTCAGTGAAGTCATGTCAACTAGTCAGAGAAATTATGTCGACACAGAGAATATGTGTCGACACTTAAGGGTCAAATAGTCGACTTATCCAGAAATATAGTGTCGACTTCACCAGAATATTGGTGTCGACACTTACAAATTTTGTGTCGACACTTGAACAAAAAGTCGACACAGAATTTCTGATGCTCTACTATGTATCTCAGGTGTCGACATATCCTCAATTGGTGTCGACACATAATAGACAGAATTGTTTGTCGAGACAATAGAAGTTTTTGTCGACACATTTCATATGTGTCGACACATTTAGACTATTTTTGCCCGTCTTTTGATCTTCTTTCTTTAGAGGGTATAAATAGGTCAAGAACGTATTCTGTCGACACGCTCACAAGGTTTTCGAGACTAAAACTCTGTGTCGACATTCTCTCTCCTTCTCTCAAGCCTTCTCGACTGATTCAATGGCACCTAAGGTTGAAGATAACGTGAATGAAGGATATGAGCTGGTTAGGGCTGCGTTCGACACCGCCACACCAGAATTCAAACAAGTGATTTCCCTTATTGCTGAAAATGGATTGGAATTTCTGGTTTCTGAACCAACGAAGATCTGGAAGAAGGAGGTACTTGAATTTTACACTTCTGCATCAGTGGATTCTTCTGGACTCAAGATCAAATCCACAGCTCATGGCACCAAGGTCAAACTTACTCTACAGAGTTTAAGACAAATTCTTCAATTGCCAAGCATTGAGAATGAAGAAGAGGTTCCAGCCTCTAGGACAAGGGAGGCTCTCCAATGGTGTGGGTTGGATCCAACCATAAAGATTGGAGCAGCCATCAATAGAAAAGGAATGAATCACCAGGGTAAATTTCTGTCTGAGATAGTTGGAAAGGTGATTTTGTGCAAACTTGGAGGACATGATAGGGTCTCAGCCTATATGTTCTGCCTTATGACAAGAATTGTTTTCAAAATTCCAACTGATTGGTCAGCAGTAGTATTTGATAAGATCAAGGAAGGACTTAAGAAGCCAAATCTGGCTAGGATTGTGAGTTTATACCTAACTGGAGTCATCCCAGAAGTTATGCAACAACTTCCTGGGACTAAGATCAATCACATGAGAAAGATGGACATGAGATTATTCTCAAGGTGGGATAGAGTACTATCTAAAGAGATGCCTGAAGAGGTCAGGCAAGACATAACTGAGATGTCACCTGGACATGAGTAAAGTACTGAACAACATCAAGGAGATCAAGTGAGAGAACAGGGTGAAGACCTGACTAGATCTACTCCAGCTCAGAAAGAAACATTACCTGCACAGGAGCAGGGGGAGAAAGTTCATTCTCCTGCTCATGATATTACTGATCCTGCACAGGTGCAGGGGGAGCAAGTTCATTCTCCTGCCCAGGACATTCCACATACTGAACAAGTGCAGAGGGAGAAGATTTCTGAACCAGTGCAAGAGGAAGAACAAATAGATTTATCTAAATATTTGAACAGTGCTGATCGGTATGATTCATCTTCTGTTCAAGCTCAGAAGGAATACACTCTAGATGAGTTGTTTCCTAATGTTGAAATTGCTACTGATAGAGTAGAGGAGGAGCAAGACATTGAGAAGGCACTAGACATGGAGATAGAGCAAGCAATTGAGATAGAGCAAGACGTTGAAAAGGAATAAGAAATTGAGGAGGAGCAAGTTATTGTGGGGGAGCCTGTGAATGTTGAGGACGAACAACATATCACTGAGACAGACATTCCTCCTCCTCCTCCTGAAAGAGTTCAGATAGAAAGCTCATCAGATTTTGAGAATGAAGAAGCCAGAATGGCTAATAAGAGGAAACTTATTGTCTTCAAGAGAAGGAGCAAAAGCTATAAGCAAGCACTACAGACCTCAGCTCACCAATCTCCATCTGAATTTAATTACAACAAGTTCATGGTAGATTTGCAGGTGAAGCTGGATGAACAAAGAGTAGCTTTAGAGAAATATGTTGATGAGAATAATAAGTCACTTCAGTTTGACTTGGCTCAAGATATTAAATCTATCAGATTTGAGGTGAATATGAATAAAAAGGAAATGACAGATTGCTTCCATAAGGGAGCTAATGTTGTAGTATTTTTGGTTAAACAACAGCAGTCCATTCTTACTAAAGTAGATGATATTGCTTTGAAGCAAGGTTATGTTTTGGAAAATCAGCTGAGGATGAATGATAATCTGGCTGAATCTCACCTTGAGATTCTCAATAAGGTAGTAGATACTACTGCAGGACTGTCTGCTGCAAGAGCTAAAGAAATGGAAGTGTATGATCAGAAACTCAAGGAGGCTCTCACTTCAGTTCAAACTGCTATCACAACCTCTCAGACAGAGATATCTACTAAGCTTCAAAAGTTGAAACCATATTTTAAAGAGTGTGTGAATTATCTTGATGGCCAGATCAGATTTCAGAAGGATGATCTCAGAGACCATATTGAAAGAGAAGTCCTAAAGGGGGATAGATTATTAGTTCATGCTGGCTCAGAACACACCAAATGGGTGACTAATAGTATTCGAGCCACATTAGGATATCCACCTTTATGTGATGATGATATGGTGGCTGAGTCAGGAATTCAACAAGGTTTACTTGAAGGCAATTAACATGAGGTTGCCCAAGTCATTTACCCCCCTGCAGATTTTGATATGATTAATCAGCAAGTACAAGCTATGTATAGTCCTCCACAGGAGGTTACAAATGTTGTTATTGAGAAAGTTGATAAGCCTGATGTAAGTTTGAAATAACAACAAGATGCTCTACTGTCCAAGAAAAGATTTAGAGAGCAAGCTGAACTTAGGCCTGACTTTGAGCAATGGAGTCCCACTTCAAGAAACATTATACTGACAGCATGGAAGGCTATAAAGGATCAAGTCCAGGAAAGAGGAAAGTGGTATAATGAGATTGAATGGCAAAAGTATGAAGCTAGGCAGGAGGCTATAGTTCAATATAGAAGAAAAGCCAAGATGGGGAGGCTACCACCAGATGCTCAGGAGCCAAGCAAATATTTTTCAAAGACCTTTCACTACTTTGAAAGGCAAAGGCTCAAGGAAAAGCTCAGAAGAAAGCTGATTTGAAAGGCAAGAAGCCTGCTGAGGTTGCTGAACCAGCTGTGAAGGCTCAAATTCAATCTGGCAAAGGAATTGTCATTAGAGAGCCTGATCAGTCTTAGCTTAAACTTACCAGTCCTTTCAATTGTTTTGTAATGTTTTATTAAGTCATTCAATGTAAACATCTGTAACAAACATTTCCAAGTTATAAACAAAACATTGTTCTGTAATCATTTATTAATGTTCATCTTTACTCTGTGATGAATTTGCTGTATGTTTTGTTTATTAAAGTATTCCTGTAATGTCATGCTTATATACATCATCATATTATATTTTTTAAATGGTGTATATCATTAGCTAAAAGGGTTATGACTTCTCCAAATAGGGGGAGATTGTTGGGTACATTGGAAAATGTGTACCTGATTTGAAGAAACCTAACTTAGCTTTATGATATACATCAAGGTGTATTTGATGTTATTTTGAGTTGACATGTGCAGATTAAGAAAGTACTAAAAGTACAGGAAATTATTCTAAGTCCATGTGTCGACACTTCAGAATAATTGTGTCGACACTTGAAGAAGGCTGTGTCGACACAGAGAAAGATAGTCGACCACATTTGTGTCGACACTAGGAAGCAGTGTCGACTAACAGAAGTATAGTCGATCTCAACTGTGTCGACAGATTGAGGCAGAGTTGACACACAGAGGCAGAAGTCGACAATACTTGAGTCGATACCAGAAGACTGAGTCGACACATATTAGCAGAGTCGACAATTGCTGTGTCGACACCTGAAGGCAGAGTCGACACATATTATGTTCTGAATCTACAACAACTGTGTCGACACACAGGACTTGTGTCGACACACTGCAATGTCTAGACCAAGTCATTTTCTGAAGAATGATGAAGTGCTTGAGTCGACACAAATATTCAGTGTCGACTCATTCTCAAGATGAAGTTCTGAAGAAGCTGAGTCGACTTAAAGGCAAACTAGTCGACATCATCAAAGGCTGTGTCGACACCTAAGTTACTTGTGTCGACACATATAGACAGTTGGTCTCGACACTTTCTGACAGTCAGTCTCGACACTTTGCTGTCCAAGATAAAGGCACAAGATCTATTTGAAGATTTGACAGCTGTGGGTTGTAACAGGTTAACTGAAGCTGTCAGACTTGTCAGAAGACAGTTAGAAACCGGATCAGCCGGTTACCATGAAGAAGGTCTATAAATAGACAGATTCAGAAGGCGATATTAATGATTTGATTTTGAGAGCAACAAACATACAAACTGATTGAAGAATCAAATCAAGAAAGTGCAAGGCTCGGAAGAAGATCTTCATCAGAAGATCTAAGAAGATGATCTCAGGATCTATCTAAGAAGATTTCTATCAAGAATTCAGAAGTATCATCAAAGGTGTTGGATAGAGAGGGATCCAGCCACTTGAATAAGAAGAAGGAAGCGGTCACTGGTTTCTCAAGAAGCTGTTTGGGAAATCAACTCAGCTAAGTTCAGATTCAAGAAGCTTTGAAGAAAGCTCAGATTCAGTTGATTTCATTCATCAGCTGATCAAGAACTGTCTTGTCCTTTTCTCTCTCATCAAGGGCAAGATAATACAAACTCTTTTCTAATTTCTGTAGGGTCTATCAATATAGATCTGAGTTGTAAGCCTATGTTATAAAGGCTGAGTGTAGGAGAGTTGATCTCTGAGTGGTAGGGTTGTTGCCTGAGTGTAAGAGAAAGTTTTTCTCTGAGTTGTAGGCCTTATGTCAAGGCTGAGGTAGGGCTGTTGAGCCTGAGTTGCAGGAACCATTCTGGGTTCTGAGTTGTAGGAACCTTTCCAGGTTCTGAGCTGTAGGATCTGCTGATCTGAGTTAAAGAGGAAGTTTGGCCGAATCTAGCACACTGCTAGATAGGTGAAGGGGGAAAGTGGATGTACCCAGACCTTGGGGAACTACTATAAAACTGTGTGCAATCTGTGTTGTATGAATTTCTGTGATTGCTGTGCTGTGTGATTTAATTCAGTTATTATATTCTGCCTAAAAGTGAGAACAAGCATTAGAACCTATTCACCCCCCCCCCTCTAGGTGTTTAGGTAGTCTTGAAAGTAAAACTATCAGTTATATGCAATGATTATGTTATGTCATGCAAGTATGCTATGGTATGAACATGCAAGTGCAACTCATACACCCAACTCTGTGCACACAGACCTTTAGATTTCCCTTTCTAGAGCCTTACCTCCTAGGATACCTCCGTAGTGGAAAACGGAAGCAGTGGGTTGGGCCTCTCTTATCTCTAAACAGGTATCAGCACTACCAATCAGACCTATCGTACGCCTCAATGTTGGTGCACTAAGCGGAGCTCCTGTGTACACTTGCCGGCTAGTGCACCGGAATTTATTTTGCTAAGTGCTAAACCATACTTGTTGAGTCAACGTATTGGTGTCGGTGCATTGACTCTCCTATACCGAAGACCCACCACCTTATATTTATGCACATGCAACATTAATGTATTTCCCACCGAGCCAAAGCTTCCCAGACTATCCCGTCCATCACAAATATCTACCGAGCCATCGGCTCATCGGGCTAACCTGCCCATCACCAAATCACCGAGCCTACCGCTCGTGAGACCCAACCTAACTCCCACCACACCGGGGAGTGTGAGTGTAAGTGTAATCCTAGAGTATTTCTCATTACTCTTGTATTTCATTTAGTCTTACGGCTTACGTTAACCTTGGACTGCCCAAGGCATTCCCTGTGAAGGGCTCTCGAGGGTACTAAGAACTACGATAGGTTGAAGCCCAAAGCTCCCTTTCACAAGATACTTATTATTATTGGTATCTACCCATAGCCAACCCCATTTAATGTTATACTAAATCTAACCCTAGTGTATTCTTGACTCTCTTTCCCTCTACAGGAAGGATGATGTTTCATCGATCCCGAGCACCATTTAACACCAGTCAACCCAACACTTCCACATCATGACTCCTAATGATGAACTCATTTTCACTTCACTAAAATCAGTAAACTATTAACCCCATATCCCTATGTCCATTCCACATATTATCATAATTTACGCAGTTTTACTAAATACAGACCAATCTAAGCTATATGATGTACATGACAAGAGATACTCCAAATTTTCATCCAAAAGCCCTAAGATAATTATTGAGGATCTATCATGATGCATTTAGCCTAAATCCAGAAACTTGTAATTTTCCTAATTAATTTGGCATTTATTAAATTTTCCCAAAATTTAAGCCATGGGTGATTTTGATCATGAAGTACTAGTTTTCCTTAAGTTATGGCCACCCAAAAACTATGAACACTATATGATAACAAATTATTAGTGAATACTAAATTTCACAGATTTTCATAAATTTAATATCCTCCTAATAATTAATTCAAGGTAATTTAAATAATTAGAGATAATAAAGAGAGTACCACAATTCATAGTCCAAAAATTACTAGAGCCTTAATATGATCATGAAAAATTATTGACTAAGTTTCATGCAATTCCAAGGTCAGTAAGCTATATAGAAAAATACTTCAAATAAATTCATGATAGTGCACTTTATGAAGAAACATTCTTGTAAACTCATCCAAATAACATGTAATAATTTTCTAAGCTATATTATGCCCTAAAACATTCTCTGGCCAAGTGACACAATTTTCCAGCAAGGTTTAGTATTTATTATCTATTCATCAAAGCAAGGTGCACTTGTTCACTTTATACATGACGTACTATGGGAAAATGTCCAATCATTCCAAATAACTTACTAGTGCATCTAAATGATATTTAATCAGCATTGCCATAGTTTTATAACATTCTAAGTTAATTTAACCATGGTTACTCCAATATCATCAAAATGGGCAAGGTGAAGGTTATATCTACAGGTATGAGCTACTGTTATCTAAACATCCTATAATAAATTTCAAAAGTTAATATTACTACAAAATTACCTCTACCAAAACCTTATGATGATCCAAGGTCATAGGATGCCTTAATTATTCCATAAGGTGTATAGACCTAATTAATTTCCAAGTGATTAAAGTGGGGTGCATGTGTCCAAATACCACCAAATTCCTTCTTAGTGCATTTCACCACCCTAAGATCTCATGGACTAAACACCAAGTCCATTCTAGGACATATCACCCCATGTCATTCACAAACCCCCAAAGTTCAACCATAGGGTTTGAACTAGGGTCCTAGGGCAAATCCACCCTATTCCACCCCAAATTCCATGTGAGGGTGTTTAATGTCACGTCAAATCAGTGACCCAAGTTTCTACCTCTGCTGAGGTGATTTGGTCACACAATACCCACAAGGGACACTTTGACCTAAATAACCCTTTTAGGCCTAGGCTAGGGTTTACCAAATTCCAAACCAAATCATCTCAAAATGAGGTGAAATTTTATAAAAAGTCCTATATTGACCCCAAGGACCACTCACCAAAATTTGGGAGGATTTGGAGGTCATTAGACCCTTTAATTAAACCTTACATAAAGAATGAAATAATTTCCAAAACCTTAGAAAAAAGTTTCCAAAAATTTCCATTTGTGGATATGTTATAGAAATAAATATGAATGGCTCATTCTCCAAATTTCAAGTCATTTGGAGGTCAGGATTGATGGGGGCACCCCAAATAATCTCTGATCAACCCTAAGTATAGACCTCACCAAAATGAGTGTTGTGGTCTGACCTGAACTTCAAATTGGTTCAAATCAATTTTAAAATAATCTAGACCCATAGGGCTACAAGTTTCATGTTAACCACATTTTCTTAAAAGTCCTCTAAGTATTTTTAATTTAAATTCCAAAACATGTGAAATTATGTGACAGAATATACATAAATCAAATTTATTATAAAAAGAACTGCACGAATCTTAAAGCAGGATCGGCGGCTCCTGGCTTTCTTCTTCCTCTAGCCAATGGACCAGATCCGCCCAACCTTGAGCCAACTCCAGCCCCAATTCCTGGCCCTCTGGCTGCCTCCCCGGCCAACCACCGCCACCACCACCACTGTTGAGGTGAGGGCTATCGGCCGGAGGTGGTTTGGCCGCCGGAGACGGCGTATTCCGGCAAACCTGACACCTTCATTTTCACGGAAAACAAGTGGAAAAATTCCACTGGGTCGTGCTCAATTGATCCCGATTCTTATCTCTAAAGATTCCTAAGATCTAACTCATGAAGGAGTAGAGGAGGACCTTAGTGGAGGGCTGGAGTCGGGCCGATCGCTGTGCCACCATTGCCGGAATTTGAGATTTCGGGTGCTCTGCAACTGCACTACAAAGTGGCTCGATTTTTTTAGGTAAGTGGTGGGAAAGATTCCTCAGAGTCCACTGATGGTGTTTAAAGCCACGGTTGGGGAGGGGAAAGGCCAATGCATCAATGGCCATTAATGGCCATTGAAAGCTTATTTCGTCCATGGCAACTCTCCTCCCCTAGTCTCTGCTATGGCTGGGAAAACCCTTGGACTTCTCCTAACTAACCAGGGGAGATGATTCTAGCAAGAAGAGAGGGGCTCTTGGCCTTCCAAGCCTTGAATGACCTTCTCTCTCATCTTCTCTTTCTCCTCCATTAAAGAGAAAATGGAGCTTTTCTCTCTCCTAGTAACCATGGCCGAAATTGGTGATTATTTCAGCCTAAAGGCACCCCACTAACCCATATTATTCATGGAAATAAGGTTAGCCTAAGGGGGATTGGGCTTGAGCTTGAGTTAGCCCATTTGAGCTAGTTTGACTTAATACTAGGATAGGGTTGACCTTGGTCAAATTGACCGTTTGGGTTGACCCCAATGGGTTCTTGGTGACCCATTGGACCCCCTCTAAGGTCTAGGAAGACTTGGGTAGGGTTGTTTGGGCACCTTGGAGGTCACTTGACCCTTAGTTAAGGCACTTTGACCTTTTTAGGGCTAGGGTTGACTTGGGTAAACCTGGCCTCTTTGGTTGACCCCAATGAATCCTTTGTGATCCATTGGCCTCTACTAGGGTTAGGGGTGTCATGATGGTGTCATGGAGTCATGGTGAAGCCCTATGGTCATCCCTAAGCTAGTGATTGGAATTCTACTATTTGCAGACCAAGGTGGTTCACAATCTAATTCCCATGTTCACCCAAACCCTTTAGTGCTTCTCGGGGTTTTGTCATGACCCAGACATGACAAAACCATCCTAGGGGTCTAGAAGTCCGAGGGATGTTACATGTGTCATCTTAATTGTGACAGAAAAGAGGTTGGAATCTCCTCATTCTGTTGAGTAGATACTGGATAGTTAACCTCTTCATGTCTCTCCCTCACAACTCTCCCCATTTCAGAATCAGCTATTTCATATTCAGAGGAGTGGTCTATAATATCAGCAGTAGGGATAGACTCCTCTTTTTCATGGTCCTCAGCAAGGGATAAGACTTTATGTCCTTTGTTTTCTCTTACAGATGCTACTACCTCAGCTTCATCATCTTGAGCAGGGAGCTCAGGGTGAGTTTCTCCCTCAACTGCGGTAATAACTGTATTGATCTCCTCCTTAATAGCAGTATCTACTATGATGTTCTCCCCCTCAACATGATCATCTATTTCAAGGATCTCCCCCTCAGTATCATCACGGATCCTTTCCACAATAGTTGTCACTAGATTTTCAACATGTTCCATTACTATGTATCCTTCAACATTAGTAGGTGACACTCACCTGGGAACATCCATAGTAGCAAGCACAGATGAAATTGAGACTTATGCACTCACATCACTTCTCTCAGAATCACTTGAACTGGACAAGTGAGGGTCATGGGGTTCAGTACTCATGTTGTTTCAAGAGCTATAGTTGGAGATTTCTACTGCAATTGATTCAACAACCTTTTTCTTTTTTCTTTTAAGACTGCTAAGGGTGATTAATCAGCATCCTATCTCATCTATCAAACATCTTGATGTCCATCTTTCTCATATAATGGATCTTTGCACCTAGCCTCAGATTTAGCATTCCTGGAACACTGTTGAGGAGGTACAGAGATAGAATCCTTCCCATATTGGGCTCAGGGATGCACTCAATTACTTTATCAAACACCACCTTGCCCAAATTAGTTTCCTTGGAGAGAATCACTATAGTCATTAGTTCAAACATCTTCCTTGAGATTTTGTCATGAGATCCAGTCTTGCATATTAAGTTTTTTCCAATAATGTCTGCCAATAACTTGCCCATCAAGTTCATGTCTTTCCTTAGGATAGATCCACTGGTATGTTTGGAAAGACCACACCATTTGAAGGCAGGCTTTACATCTTCTTGAAACAACTTATCTTCTTCCTCAATAGGGTTGAGCTTGAGGAGCTTCAGTTCCTTGCAAATCTTCCTAGTTGTGATTTTAAGCTTTTCTCCATTGATGGTTGTCTTGATCTTTATGGAGGAAGATTCCACCTTGGAATTAGCAAACAATTTTAATACTTCTCTTTTTCAAATAGCACATGGCTCTAACAGCAGAAATTCCAGTTCAGGGACTGATAGGAGATGAATGACCTATTGAATTTCTTCAAGAGCATCTCTGAATCCATTTCACATGAGTTTGCATCCCTCAAATAAGAAGTCTACACCCTTGGGAGGCATTGTATCTGATAGATCGAGCGAGGAGGAGAAGACGGTGCGAGAAATCTAGGGTATGGGACAGAATTTTAGAAGGGTAATGGAATGATAGAGTTTATTCTAGGCACAATTTCTATTTATACCATACTCTATTCGAGAATGCTGAGAGGCGCGTACCTTATCATGATTTATAATTTAGATGGATGGTTGTGATTTAATCTTACAAATTTGATGCTTTCCAACCCGTTAGAGTATTTGCATCGAGTCAATTTGATGCCTTAGATGTCCAATCGACGCCTGAACGTCTTACTTGAGGCCTGGCATTGACTTAAATATTGACACTTCATTCAACACCAAGTCAGTTGACCTTTTTCTTCTTTAAGTTCTCCTGCAAAATATTAGCATCCAAAAACATATATAGAAAGTTCTATATTGAATGACAGTAATAGCTTATAGTCATTCAAATTTTCTAGTTACTTCAAGTTTAACATACCTAATTCAAATTTTTAGATATTAAACTTGACTTCATCAAGAGGCTTAGTGAAAATGTCATCCACTTGTCTATCTGTAGGGACAAACTCAAGGTTGATATCTTCTTTCTCAACATGCTCTCTTATGAAGTGATATCTTATTTCAATATGCTTGGTCCTACTGTGTGATACAAGATTCTTATTTATTGAAATAACACTAGAAGAGTCATAGAACATAGGGGTTTTACTTAGCTGGATATTGTAATCCTGAAGTTTATGTTGGATCCACAGAAGCTATTCACAGCAACTCCCTGCTGAGATGTATTCAGATTTTACAGTAGAGAATTTTATACTAGTTTGCTTTTTGCTACTCCAAGATACCAGCCTTCTCCTTAGAAATTGGCAAGTACCAGAAGTACTCTTTCTATCCTCTTTACAACCTACAAAATCTGCATTTGAATAGCATGTTAGTTCAAAATTATCATTCCTAAGGTACCAAAGGCCAAGATCTGGTGTGTCCTTAAGATATCTCAGAATCCTCTTTGTAGTAGAGTTGTGAGATTCTTTAGGGCAAGTCTGGTACCTAACACAAACACATGTAGGAAACATAATGTTTGGTCTACTAACAATCAAATATAGGAGGGAGCCAATTATGCCTCTATATAAGGTTTCATCAACTAGCTTGTCATTCTCATCCTTGTCTAGTGACATACTTGACCCCATAGGAGTTTTCATGGTGGAGGCACTCTCCATTCCAAATTTTTTGATTAAATCCTTGGTGAACTTAGACTGGGAGATAAATAAACCATCCTCAGATTACTTAACTTGGAGACCCGAGAAATACTTGAGTTCACTTATGCTGCTCATTTCAAATTGCCCTTGTATAAGTTTGGCAAACTTTTTTGCATAGGCCATCATCAGTAGACTCAAAAATTATGTCATCAACATAAATTTGAATTAGGATAATCTTACCCTTGACTTACCTTAAGAATAATGTTTTGTCTATCTTCCCCTTAAAAATTTGTTCTCAATGAGAAAGCTAGACAAGGTTTCATACCAAGCCCTTGGGGCTTATTTTAACTCATACAAAGCTTTTCTTAAATGAAATATATGATTAGGATAAGAAGGATAGAAAAAAACGGATGACTTCTCAACATATACCTCTTCTTTTAGACCACCATTCCTGAAAGCTGACTTCACATCCATTTGGTAGATCTTAAATCCTGTGTAAGCAGCATTTGTAAGGAATAATTGTATGGCTTCAAGTCTAGCTGCTAGTGCAAAGGTTTGATCAACTTCAATACTTTCTCCTTGTTTATATCCTTTAGCAACCAGTCTAGCTTTATTCTTGATTATAATACCATTTTCATCTAGCTTGTTTCTGTATATCCATTTGGTTCCTATGATGTTATATCCTTGAGGTCAGGGAACTAGCTTCCAGACATTACACCTTTTGAACTGGTTCAATTCTTCTTACATAGCCACTATCCAGAATGAGTCTATGTTGGATTCTTCAAACTTATTGGGCTCTATCTAAGATAGGAAGTTGAAGTACATAGCTATATTGAGATTTTTGCTCCTTGTAGTCATACCATGTCTTGCATCCCCAATTATTAATTCTCTGTGTGGTCTCTTAAATTTCTAACAACTACTGGTAGCCAAACTTTAGCTCCTTGAGTTTTAGCTTCAGTAGGTTTGGGTTCTTATTCTATCTGCATTTTAGCTTATCCTTTTTCTGGGATGAGCACACCATCATCCTTCTTATTTAGATGTAAGTGTGTCTTCTATGCTCAGCTTGTTTATTCTTAATTATGCACCTGCAGCAATAGAAGAGTTTGATAGCTCATTGTGAATCATTGAAGTTTCATCAAGTACAACATTTATAAACTCTTTTATAACCTGATTTTTCAAGTTGTAGATCCTATAGGCTTTACTATGACTTCTATACCCAACAAAAATACCCTCATAGGATTTTTCAGCAAATTTGGTCTAGTAAAACTTCTTATTATTCAGCACAAAACACTTGCTTTCAAAAATTCTAAAATATGGTTGATTTGGTTTTATGCCCTCCATTAGCTCATAGGGAGTCTTCTAGTAATATTTGTTGATAGAGGCCCTATTTTGGACATGACATGTTATGTTCACTGCCTCAACTCAGAAATATTAAGGAAGACAAGTATCACTCAGCATGGTTCTTCCAGCCTCAATGAGGGTTTTATTTTTCCTCTCAGCAATACCATTTTGCTAGGGTATTCTTGGAGAGGAGAATTCTTGAAAGATACCATACTCTTTGTAGAAGTTTATCGCGCTTTCAGACTGAAATTATGTGTCATTGTCACTTCTGATTTTGACCATAGTGCAACCATTTTCATTCTGAATTTGCTTGACAAACGTCACAACTCTATCTAAAGTATCAAACTTTTTCTCTTAAGAAAGAATACCCAAGAAAATCTGGAATAGTCATCAACTATCATAAAAGTATAGACTTTCATACTCGGATTATGAATTGGCATATGACCAAATAAGCCCATATGAAGGAGGTAGAGACACCTCTCAGAATCCTTGGACCCAATACTTTTGAAGGAGGCCTTTGTTTGCTTGCCCTTTTGGCATGCAGAATAAATTCCCTCTTTAGTGCATTTCAAGTTGGGTCCATTTGTGACCAACCCTTCACTGAAGAGCTTGATGATAGACTTGTAGTTTAAGTGAGCAAGTCTCTTATATCATTGCATACAATAAGAGTCTTTCTCATTTTCTACAAGGCAAACTGGAGAATTAGAGTCTATACAAAGAAAATTAGACAATAAATATTTCCACTCCTAGTGCTAGTCAGAATGATCTCTTGGTCAGTTAACATTTTGATTATGCACTTATCCTTGTGGAAAACAATGGCAAAGCCTAGATCACAGAGTTAGCTTATGCTAATCAGATTATGTTGCAATAATTCCACATAATCCACTTTTGTGATTGTGACTATGTCATTGGTGATCATACAGTAGCCTTTAGTCACTCCTCTATCTGAACCGCCAAATATAACTTTGGGTCCATTCTTTACTGGAGTGAAATATTTCAGATGGTTCCTTATTCCAGTCATATGCTTGAAACACCCAATGTCCAAGTACCAGATTGACATCTGATTTGTGCTTGTACATACCTACAAAAAAGATTTAGCTTACCTTAGGCAACCAAAAAATTTGGGTTCTTGGTTCTTGTTAGTCTTAGGTGCACTCAGTCCAACTGGGATAGATTTTGCTGGTTTTGATTTCACGGCATGGGGTATTGTTGGATTAAACCAACAATCTATGGCAAAGGGCCCAACTTTTCCACAACACCAACATTTATGGGTGTTGTACCTTCTCTTCTGAACATCCTAAGAATTGATGAAATATCATAATGCTTTTGTTCAGCAGAAAAGACACCAGCCTTCTTCTTGTTTCTTTCAGCTAGAATCTGGCTGAATGTTAGACAACAAGTAGGTTCTCTTGACTGAATCTACTTGACAACAACATGTGTCTGCTTTGTAGTTGATATGGTGTTGATGGCATCATAAATGGTCAAGTGAGAGTTGATTGCAGTCTTGCCGTTTTCCAGCTTCTTTGCTAGATGATTTTGGGAAGAGGCTGATACATTACCCTTGAGTGTGGGGTTGTAGCACCAAACACAAATGGTCTATGATAAGACATTTGAATTTCTTCATGGGTAGCTTTCAAAGCACTCAACTACATGCCTTTTCTCTTCCCATTGTAAGGTGCACTACTGCCCTTACTTGAGGAACATCCATTCTTTCAATAATCATACGTATTATCATGGTCATACTTGTTAGAAGGGAACACTACCTTATGAAAGGTGGTTTGAGTAACAATTGGAGCTTTGTCTTTCCCCTTAGAATTAGCAGCTCCAGCACTTGAACCCCAATCCCCTTCTATTATTTTGGAAGGAGAAGGTATCAATAAGTGGCAACACAGTCATAGGCTTGGAGATTTTCTCTACTAGCTTCCTCTCTTTGAGGAGCTTCTATTCAAGATCCTTAATGATCTTGCTCTTCTGGCTTATGGTGCTTACTTGGATAATAGTGATTGTTTTCAGTTGACTTATCCCTTTGTTAATCTGAGCTTGCTGGGAAGCTGACTCGGATTGTATGGATTTTGCTTTCTATAAAGAAGCAATCTCCTCAGCTTGCCTCTTGACAAGCTTTTGATCTTCTTCAAAGCTTCCGGGAGAATATCATATCTATCAATCAATTGATTGACATCCTCTTTAGGTTCTAATCCATCCTCCTCATTGGATGAAGAGGATGCCTCAGAATCTGGGCCAGTTTCATAATCAGAGTTTGGGGAAGACATGTTTGAAATGATTACCTCATCAGGATCAGATTTATCCTGATATTCTTCAGTCATGGCGATGAAGTTGCAGTCTTCTTCATCTTCAGAATCTCTGTTAGTAGAGGACAATGGTGCCCTTATGCCCACCTTGGTTGTTGGGTGATTTGTATCCTCTTCCATAGAGAATATACCAATATAGGCATTTTCATCTTTAGATTCTGAAGTCTCAGAATCACTATTAGATAGGCTAGATTGCTTCTTAGCTAAGAAGCTCTTATCAAACTTTTGTCTTTATGATATTTCTTATCATCAAACCTCTTGCTCTCTTTTATTTTATAAGGACAGTAAACAATGACATGTCCTGACCTGTTACAACGGTAGCAAACCACATCAGTTTTAAATTGTTTTATTTATTTAGACACATACCTTTCTCTAGTGGGTTACTTTCTTGATCTGTCATGCTTTGCTTGGGGCTTTCTTGAGCTGGAGCCTATAGAGGCCTTGTTCTTCCACTGTCTTCTTCTACTCAATATCTTTTTGGACTACTTCGAGAACAAGGTTAGTTCTCCATCAAATAGCTCGGCTTCTAATGAGTTGGGTGTAGAGCTTTCTAACTCAGCAACCCTTCTTGGGGGAGGAGTCTTCTCTTTGCTCCTTCTAAAGGTTTCAGCTTTGAAGGCCACTGACTTTTCTCTGTTGAATGACTTGATAGATTCTTCTTCAGCCTTCCTGGAGTTCAGCTAAAGTTCATATAACAATAACTTACCATACAAATTTTGTGGCAGAATGTTGGCTAAGGTTCCCATCTCCCTTATGCCACAAATATTGATATCCCACTCTTTATTGAGTGACCTCAGGAATTTTTCATTCAGTTCATAGTTGGAGAATTGTTTGTCATGGGCCTTCAAATCATTCACAATTCTAAAAAACTTCTTATAGCACACAGCTATGGAATCCTTCATGTCTTGTCTGAAAACCTCATACTGTTGATTTAGGAGGGATTTTTTGTCATCCCTCACTTCCTCAATCCCCTCCATATAGACAATTAGAGAGTCCCACATTTCCTTTGCAGTTTTGAAGTGGATAAGGTTCTGAAAGGTGGAGTCATATATAGCACTGACTATAATGTTTTGGGTCCTCTTGTCCATAGTAGACAGAACCACCTCATCCTTTGTCATTTCTGAATATTTCTTTGGGGTCTTGATGATGGCATCTATAGCTGATACCTTTATGGGGAAGAAAAGTCTCTATTCCACTATTATAAAGATCCTAGGGTCTAAGGCTTCTATGAACAGCCTCACCCTTTTCTTTTATATCCCAATGTTTTCCTTCCTACAAATTGGAAGCTTCGTAGAACGCACCTCTTTGTGGTTCTCACCAGAAGTCATGAAGATAAATTTGACTACCCTTGGAGATCTTGTTCAGACTGTTAGGTCATTATTGAATAACCTCCCTCTGATACTACTTGAAAGTCTTTTAAGGGTAGTTAAACACCTAGAGGGGGATAAATAGATTTCGTTTAAATCTTTTAAGCCTTTTTAGAATTATACATGGTGTATTGTTATTAGGTTTGTAGTTTTCAAGGACACAAATAACACACAAGTAGTTTATATTGGTTCACATATCTAGGGTACATCCACTATAAAAATTTGTGAACTACGGAAACCGGGAAACCAGGCACAGGAACACTCCAACCAAAACCAAGCCAAGTAAACAAGATGCACTAGAAGAGAAAGAAACCTTATATTATCAACAATCTTTACAAGCCGAGGTATATATGATGATACATGATTCGTTGGTGTACCCAATCAAAGCAAAAAAACAAGAATGTACAAACTAGCAGTGCGGCCTCAAGAAGTAACCGCCGACCCTATAGAGCTGCCTACGGAGTCCGCTGAAGCCGCCAAGTCACCAGACTTCAACCTAGCCACTCATACAACTCGTTATTCCAATGCTGAGAACTCTATCCGCTGATCTGCAAGCCGCCTAACCGCGAGGTCACCTAGCCGCCAGATCGCCGCGAACAGTTGCTGTCAAACTGAACAAGCCGCGGAAGTAGACAGCTTATTGAACTGGGAAAAGGTTGCCAAAAAAGAAGTCTGTCTGGCCACAAGCTGCGACCTACTGCTAACAATTGATTACTAATCGCAGAGTCCGCATTGATCCCTGATTGAAGTCAGAACCAAATTCCTAGCTTCTCAGCGCTGTCTGCACAACCTGTACAGCAAACACTAGTCAATCCTTCAAACCATGCGAACACAAAATCCTATCCGCAGTAACCACTCGAGCTCACTTACTATTTATTTGGTTGTAATGTTGATATAACAGGGGATCCTATTTATAGGCGTGGGGAGGAGTGTGATCACCGCCCTAGACGATATGATCACCAACCTATCTCGTGGAGAGCATAGTGTGTACACGCCAAACCACAAATATAATGCCAGTTTGCCTTATCGTCATGACTAGCTAGACAGCTAGTTCTCCAAGGTCGCACCACCAAGGTCGGATAGAAATCCTATCCGCCTTGTTGCCACAAGGCCAAGCCAAAACTTGTCTTCCACACCAGCAGACCCTGCAGATACTCCACCAATCTGCATTTTTGCGAACATAGCTCCAGTCTGCATGCCCCTACAGACACTACTCCAGTCCACACACTCCGAGCCAGCAACCAAATCACATAAGGCTAACAGCTGCCAAACTCGGCAGACAAAGAAAGCAGTCTGCGAAGACCGCGCGATCTCCCGGACTGAGCACCACCGGAATTGGTTTAAATCCAAACCAAGTCCACACCTCTGGTCATCCCTAGTATAACTATAGTACCAGCGGATACAAGGGCCAGTTCGCACAAACCGGCGGACTCCAGCATCAGTCCGCACTAACCGATGAACTCCGTGGTTACCACCAACTGCACCACCAGAGCAAGACCAAGGCATACGCCATGCCGATCTCCCAAGCTCCAGCCCAGTCTGCAACCCAGACTCAACAAACTCCATATAAGTATAAATCATGCCGGTCTTGGCGAACTCCACGGATAGCCAACCTATCTGCCCGGTTACCTTTTGGGAACTTGCTGTCTGCATAATGCTCGCCGACTTGACTAGCCGCCATTCCTATTTGTATAGATCGCACGAACAAGCCGCCCAGGTCGCTACTTTAACACTCCCCCTTGAAGTGAGAAGTGGAAACCAGTCCCAGTAGTCCCCATAACCGAGTACATGGCCCCTCTGATAGTGGCTTCAAGAAGATGTTTGTGACATAGTCCACGCTCCGCATATGCTTGACTACAAGGGATCCCTCAAGCACCTCCTGAAAGGATTAATGCTTCCCACCTCCTTTGAAATTATCTAGCGTCTACCTAAATCACCTAGAGGGGGTGAATAGGTGATTTCTGTGTCTTTTCGCGGAATAAAAATTACTTAAAATTAAGCACACAAACACCGAGAATTCTAGTGGTTCCCCAAGTTGGGTACGTCTACTTTCACGCCTCGCTTATCTACCACGAAGGGATAGATTCGCCTACTTCACCCTTCTTAGATTTAAACAAATCTTACACCTCGATCCACAACTCCTATAACTCGGAGACAAACTGTTGGGTATATTGGAAAATGTGTACTAGATTTGGAGAAGCCACAACTTATTCAATGATTTGCATCAATTTGTATTTCAAAGGAGTTTGAGTTTCATTGTGCAGGTTTAAGTATTTGAAGGAAAATTTTCTAAGTACAAGTGTCGACAATTGTGAAGAAACTGTGTCGACACTCAGGAAACTTGTGTCGACACTCAGGCAAGCTGTGTTGACACACAGGCAAGTTGTGTCGACACCCAGAATTTGTGTCGACACTTATAAAGAAGCTGTGTCGACACTCAAAGCTTTGTCGACACCTAAAGAAGCAGTTGTGTCAACATTCAGAAATGTGTCGACAATTGAAGCAGGACTTGTGTCGACACTCAAAACTCAAGCTATGTCGACATTCAGGAGATATGTCGACACCTGAAGTAATTGTGTCGACACACAGGACTTGTGTCGATACACCAACTCTCAAAAGGCTGTGCCGAGTTCAGAAGTAATTGTGTCGACACACAGGACCTGTGACACACACTCAACGCCATTTGAAAAACACTCAACACCAACTATCTGCAACAAAAATGTCGAGAGAAGAAGCTGTTGTGTCTACACTCAGGACTTGTGTCGACACATACAACATAAGCAGTGTCGAGAAGCAGAAGTATGACTGTGTCGACACTTGGAGTAATTGTGTCGACACCATGAAGACTTGTGTTGACACTTAGTCTATATGTGTCGACACATGTGAAGCAGTCTGCTGAGTGTTGTATGCTGAGTTGAAAAGATATTGAAGAACCTTGTGACGTGACTGGTGACTTGACAGTTGTCATAACTAGCCGGTCTGACACCACTGTCAGAACTATCAGAAGTTTGTTATGAACCGGATCAGCTGGTAACCATGAAGCAAGCTCTATAGCAGAGATAGATCGGAAACGATAGAAAATAATGAACAACAACGTGAGGCATCAATAAGAAGAACTCTGACAGATCAAGGGCTGTCTACAAGAAAGATTCAGAGTTTTATATGATTTTAAGGAAGAAGTTGATTGAAGATCATCTTCATCAACAGAGAAGATCCAACTTATTTTGTTCTAATCAAGAAGCTTTGAAAAGCTAAGTTAGGTTGGATCAGAAGGATCAGTCAATCCAAGAACTGATCAAGAAGACTACCTCAACAGAAAAATCTAGCTGGTGAAGTTTTCAGTTACTCTTTACTCACAAATTCTTGTAGGATCTTCTGTTAGATCTGAGATTGTAAGCCTAAAATTATAAAGGCTGAGGTAGGGCTGTGTGCCTGAGGTAGGACTTGTGGAAAGTCTGAGTTGTAAGCCTAATTATAAAGGCTGAGGTAGGGCTGAGGCCTGAGGTAGGATTCTGGAGAAGAATCTGAGGTAGGAGTTGTGTTAAGTTTGAGGTGTAGGAACCATCTTTTGTTCTTAGATTGTAAGATCTGAGGATCTGAGCCAGTGGAAGGAAGTTAGGCTGAATCAAGTTATCTGCTGGATAGGCGAAGGGGGAAAGTGGATGTACCCATATCTTGGGGAACCACTATAAGTTTGGTGTTTACTGTGATGTGTTTATTTTCTATAGATTGATTAAAATCTGTGCTGAAAGAAGTCTTATAACTGTTTTCCTAAAAATTAAAAAGACACAAAAAGATTAAAACCTATTCACCCCCCCCCCTCTAGGTGTTTAGGCTCTTGAAATAAAGTCTTTCAAGTGGTATCAGAAGGCGGTTCATCAAAATTTGACCTAACAGTCAGAGGATTTCTCCAAGGCAAATAATAGATAACAAAAATGGGTTCAAGTGAAAATCAAAAGGAATTTGGATCTATGAAATTGCCCATATGAAGGAAAGAATCTTTTGGCATTTGGAAAGAAAGGGTCAGGCTATTTATGGAAGCATCTGATCCAAGAATTTATATCACAGTACAAGAAGGCCCCTTCATCCCAATGAAGGTTTCAGTTCTTGATGCAAACATTCAAACTCCAAAGAGTTATTCAGAGATGACTAAGGATGAAATCATCTTGGCTACATTAGATAAAAGAGCTAAGAATATAATTGTAAGTGCCATAGATGATGCAACATTCCATAATCTTGTGCACTGTAAAACTTCCAAGGAAATGTGGGATACATTGATTGTCTATATGGAAGGCACGGAAGAAGTCATAGAGGATAGAAAGTCTATGCTAAATCAGGAATATTAGAGCTTTAGGCAGAATAAAACTGACAGCATAGCTGAATGTTATAAAAAGTTTTTCAGAATAGTGAATGAACTGATGACATATGGAAGAGTCTTCATTACTTATGAATTGAATGACAAGTTTCTTAGGTCCCTAACAAAGGATTGGGACACTAAGATATGTGTCATCAGGGAAGTGGCAAAACTGGCTGACACACCACCACCTACACTTTTGGAAAACTGCGTTCATATGAAATGCAGCTTATTGCTAGGAAAGAGGAAGAGAAGGGCAGCAGATCTGAACATAAAGAAAAGTCAGTAGCCTTAAAGGTTGAGGGCTCAAGGAAGGGTAGGAGAAAATCTCCTTCTCCACCTAGAAGGAGTACTGAAGCAGAAGAAGGTGTTCTTGAAACAAGTACATCAGATAGTCATATATCTGATGAAGACTTTGCTGCCTTCACAAGACAATTCCAAAGGTTCATGAAGAAAAAGAATTGGAGAACCAGGCTTTCATCTACATCCTATTCCAAGGATGAATACTACAGGAAGAAAAAAAAATACCTAAGGAGGACAGGTATGCTTCTAAACCTGGTAAACAATCTAATTCTAAGATTGTGTGTTATTGCTGCAATAGGTTTGGGCATGTCATAGCTGACTGTCCTGACAAAAGAAAGGAGTCAAAGGATAAGAAGAAGCAGCTGGTCAAAGACAAGAAGGTGAAGTCTCTAGTGGCTCAGAAGGAGAAGAGTTGGAATGACTCTTCATCTTCTGAATCTGAAGAAGAAGAGGCAGAAGCATATGTTGGACTCTTCTCAACAGAAGAGGATTCTAGGGAACTAGAATTCCTACAGATGCTGGACTCCATAAATGGAGTGGAAGAATATTGCTGTAAAGGGCCGATGGCTCAATCTGAAGAAGATAAGTGCCAGGATCAGCCTGGACCAAGTAAGGTAAACAATTCACCCCTAGTCTCAGATTACTTTACTGGATCAGAATCAGAAGCATCTTCTTCAAAAGAAGTGGATGGATCTGAGTCTGAGGGGGATGTTCATCAACTCATTAATGAGTATGGTGGGTTGTTGCATGCTCTAAAGAAGAGCAATTTTCTTGTTAAAGAGCAAGCCAAAGAGATTGAGTCTCTTAAGCTGGCTGCAGCAGTTTTAGCAAAACTGCTAGATCAAAAACTGAATAAGGTTTCCAAATTGAAAAACATTACAGTTATTTAGATGGGCACAATCTCATTCAAAGAGAATCATATCAAGAAACTGGAGGGAAAACTTCAGCAAGCGAGAGAGCTAGTGTAAAAATTCTCCAAGCCAAAATCAGTCTTTCCTTTGATAGATAATTTTGTTTCACAAAAAGGAAAGACTGGTCAAGGCTTTAAGGGAAGAACTAGGGCTACCAATTCTCATAGAAAAGGTAAAGCCACAGTTCAGCCTCTAGTTGTTAATCCCCCTATTTTCTTTAAGAAAGTAGTGAATCCTACTAACAGGTATGATCATGACATTACACATGGTCACTGTGAGCATGAAAATTTCACGAGCAAGGGTGTTAATGCCAATAGACCAATCTATAGGCATGCCAATCATATTCAAGAGGAGTTCTTGAAGAATATTGTTCAAGAACCAACACTTAATAAGTCTACTGACAACAAAGTAAGAAGGCATGTACCTAAGAATAGGTATAATAGGTTTGAGTGTTGGTGTTGTGGCAAGGTGGGCCACTTTGCCATGGATTGCTGGTTTAACTTAAGTGTTAAAACCAAAAGTAGGATTCCTATTAGATCAGTCACAGGGTTTCAAACTAACAAGGACCTAGGACAAACTAGCAAGTTGGGTTCTAAGGGTAAGTGATTCTTTATTTGTTGTAGGTAAATCCAAGTGACCATACCCCTATATGGTACTTGGATAGTGGCTATTCCAGATATATGACTGGAATAAGGAGAATGTTGAGGGACTATGTGCCCATAAAGAATGGACCAAAAGTTATCTTTGGTGGATCAGAAAAGGAAATCATCAAAATATTTGGTAACATATCTTGTGATTCAATTACAATCACTAAAGTGGCTTATGTAAAGGGTCTAAAACATAACCTGATTAGCATAAGTCAACTTAGTGACCTAGGTTATAATATTTCTTTCCTCAAAGGGGAGTGCCTAGTAAAAAGGTCAAGTGATCAAGAGATCATTTTGACTGGCACTAGGAAAGGAAATGTGTATTGCCTTAACCTAGAGTGTGAGTCTAACAACTCACCTATTTGTATGGTTGCAGGAGAGAAAGCTTCTCTATGTGTCAAATGGCACAAGAGGCTAGCTCATCTGAACTATAAGTCAATTGGACTGCTGTTCAGCATGGGATTAGTGAGGAATGGTCCTCAAGTTCAATGCATAAAAGAGGGTGTGTGCTCAGCTTGCCAAAAAGGCAAGCAGACTAAGTCCTCTTTTCAGTCACTTGACATCAAAGATTAAAAGAGATGTTTGTATCTCATGCATATGGATTTGTTTGGTCCTATGCCAGTCCATAGTCTTGGTAGGAAAGCATACACACTTGTTGTTGTGGATGACTATTCTAGATTTACATGGGTTTTCTTCTTGAGGCAGAAATCTGAAACCCCAACTATTTTCCAGACTTTTGTCAGACAAATACAGAAT
Organism: Platanthera zijinensis; assembly: GCA_039513925.1. Taxonomy (NCBI): domain Eukaryota; kingdom Viridiplantae; phylum Streptophyta; class Magnoliopsida; order Asparagales; family Orchidaceae; genus Platanthera; species Platanthera zijinensis. The sequence continues at coordinate 152,848,692 of CM077090.1, read as the reverse complement.
GAATACAACAGCTCAGTGGCCAAAATCAGAAGTGACCATAGAACTGAATTTCAGTCTGAATGTATGACAAAATTCTGTGAAGAACTTAGGATTCATCAGGAATTCTCTTCACCTATAACTCCTCAGCAAAATGGTGTTGCTGAAAGAAAGAATAGGACTTTAATTGAAGCCAGTAGAACTCTACTAAATGACACTACTCTCCCTGAATATTTCTTGGCTGAGGCAGTAAATACTGCATGTCATGTGCTCAATAGGGCCTTCATCAACATGAAACACAAGATGACTCCCTACCAGATTTTAAAAGGCAGAAAACCAAACATATCTTATTTCAGAATCTTTGGTAGTAAGTGTTTTGTACTAGTCAATGGTAAACACTACCAAACTAAGTTTGCTGTCAAATCCCTAGAAGGGATATTTGTTGGGTACAACAACCATAGTAAAGCATACAGGATCTACAACTTGATTACTCAAGTTGTAGAAGAATCTGTGCATGTTGTATTTGATGAGTTAATGTTTATTAACAGTGAATTGTATAGTTCTTCAGTTAGTTCTATAGGTCTAACAGATAAGCTGTACAAGCCGACCATCAAGAAAGATGTTCCTGCTAAACTGGATGAGGATAAAGATGTCAGCTATCCAGGGAGAGATCAAGTCCCTCTAGGTGAAGAAGAAAATATGGAGCATCAAGATGAGGAAACTGGAGATAGCCATAATGCTGACAGAATTCCTCCAGCAAGGAGACACCTAAAGGATCATCCAGCTCACCAGATCATTGGTGATGCAAGTCAGGGTGTTCTAACAAGGAGCAGGAGCATGAACACAGTTTTATGTTCTAGCTTTCTGTCTCAGATAGAACCTAGGAAGATTGAAGAGGCCATACAAGACACCAACTGGATTGATGCAATGCAAGAAGAGCTCAGTCAGTTCAAAAGGTGTAAGGTCTAGGAACTAGTGCCAAAACCTAAAGATCACAACATAATAGGAACTAAGTGGACCTACATGAACAAGCTTGATGAGAATGGCACTATAGTCAAGAACAAGGCTAGAATGGTAGCCAAAGGCTACAGGCAAGAGGAAGGTATTGATTTTAATCAAACCTTTGCTCCAGTGGCAAGGCTGGAGGCAATAAGGTTGTTCTTAGCCTATGCTGCCTATCAAGGGTTCAAAGTATATCAAATGGATGTGAAATCAGCATTTCTGAATGGTGATTTAAAAGAAGAAGTCTATGTAGAACAACCCTCGGGTTTTGTAGACTGTCACTTTCCTGATTATGTATATAGGCTTAGGAAAGCTCTATATGGTTTGAAACAAGCTCCAAGGGCTTGGTATGAAACCTTGTTTGCCTTCCTCATTGAGAATAAATCTCTAGAGGAAAGATAAACAAAACTCTATTTTATAGGGAATCAAAAGGCAAGATAATACTAGTCCAGATATATGTGGATGACATTATCTTTGGTTCTACTGAAAACAGCCTTTGTAGGAAGTTTTCCAAACTTATGCAAGGGAAGTTTGAGATGAGCAGTATGGGTGAGCTGAAGTTCTTCTTGGGACTTCAAGTTAGACAGACTGAGAGTGGGTTATCCATATCCCAGTCTAAGTTCACCAAGGAGTTGATTAAGAAGTATGGTTTGGACTCAGTTTCTACAATGAAAACTCCAATGGGAACAAGTATGCCTATATGCAAAGATAAAGCAAGGAAACCTGTTGATGAGTCTTTGTATAGAGGGATAATTGGCTCCCTACTATACTTGACTGCTAGTAGACCTGACATCATGTATGCAACAAGTGTCTGTGCTAGGTATCAAGCATGCCCTAAGGAGTCTCATTATACTGCAGTTAAAAGAATTTTGAGATATCTTAAGGGCACACCTAATCTAGGCCTTTGGTACCCTAAGAATAGAGATTTTCTATTAACAGGTTTCTCAGATGCATATTTTGTTGGATGCAAAGAAGACGGAAAAAGTACCACATGAACCTGTCAATTCCTTGGTGGGAAGCTGGTGTCATGGAGCAGCAAGAAGCAAACCAGTGTAGCTATATCAACAGTTGAATCAGAGTATATAGCTGCAGGTAGCTGCTGTGCACAATTGATGTGGATGAAGCATCAATTAGAAGATTATGACATCCAGGTAAGTAGAATACCACTATTTTGTGATTCTACAAGTGCTATTTCTATTACTAAGAATCCAGTATCACATAGTAGGACCAAGCATATAGATATTAAGTTTCATTTTATCAGAGAACATGTAGAGAAGGAAAATATTAATCTAGAGTTTGTAAAAACTGATAATCAAATAGTTGATATTTTTACAAAACCACTGGATGAAACTAAATTCAATAATTTCAAAATTGAATTAGGTATGTTGAACCTAGACTAGGTTAACACAAGTTTCCATTAGTAGTATATGTAAGCACCAAATTTCTATTGAAATTTGGCTAAGTACAAAGTTTGTGTCGACACAAGAAGTTGGTGTCGACACACTCAGTGTGTTGTGTCGACACAGAACAAGGATATGTCTACACAGAAACAGTATCTGTGTCGACAGAAGAATAGGTGTCGACACAAAAAGTCTCGACACAACCTTGTCGAGACTATATGTCGAGAAGATATTTGTGTCGACAGAAAAAGTTGGTGTCGACACAACTCTGTAGAGACTAAAGTGGTCAGTGTCGACACAGACTCAAGTATGTCGACACATAGATGTGTCGACTTAAAATACGTTTTGTCGACTTAGACATTAGTATGTCGACACATAGTCATGTCGACTTAACTCAAGTTTTGTCAAGACCTAGGTCATTTTTGTCGACACAAAAACTGATTTATCGACTTAAACCCGACTTTTGATCTGCCCTTGACTCAAGTACTATAAATAGGTGAAGCCAAAATTTGGTCGACTACGTTATCAGAATTTTTGACTCTACACCTTCTGTCGACATAGACCTTCTCTTCTCTTCTCCTCTAGCACTTACGTTAATGGCGCCAAACCAAGAAGATAAGGTTAATGAAGGTTATGAACTGGTTCGCGAAGGATTCACGACTGCTTCTGATGAAATTCAGGGAGTCATTGCCCTAATTTCTGAAAATGGATTAGAATTTTTGGTCTCTGAACCGACCAAAATATGGAAAAGGAAGTCAAGGAGTTCTACTCAACCGCTACTGTGGACACAGAAGGACAGAAAATCAAGGCGTCTATTCAAGATACCCGAGTGAAGCTCACATTGAAATCAATCAGTAAAGCACTACATCTACCATTGATCAAGGATATAGACGAAATAACTCCTTCCCAGATAGCTGAAGCTTTATGCTGGTGTGGACTGAGTCCCAGTATTAAGATTGGATCATCTATCAATAGAAAAGGAATGAATTCCCAAGGAAAATTTCTTTCAGAAGTTGTGGGCAAAGTGATAATCTGCAAGACTGGTGGACATGATAGGATTTCTGCCCACATGTTCAATCTTATGGTGAGGATTATATTCAAGATAAACACTGACTGGGCAGCAGTAGTGTTTTATAAAATACAAGAAGGATTTAAGAAACCTAACCTTGGAAGGATCCTCAATTTATGCTTAACATCAATAATTCCAGATGTTCTGAAACAAGCAAATGGCTCTAAGATAAATCACATGAGGAAAATGGATGTGAGGATACTGTCAAGATGGGACAGAGTTTTGACCAAGGAATTCCCTGCTCCCAAGGAGAAAACTAAGAAAGATAAGAAGAAAAAGAAAGTGATTGTACAGGGTGATTCCTCTAGTGATTCTCAAGAGGAAGTGGTCTTTAGTTCTGATGAAGACCAGCACCAATAGGAAGCACATGATCAAGTAAAGGACAGTGAGCCCTAGGAGCAACAAGTTGACTCCACTTAAGGGGGAGAACACTTTGAACAAGGAACTGAGCTGTCTGCCCAAGGGAGAGGTATTGATGATGTTGTCCTAGATAGTGATTTAGCTGTAGATACAATCATGTTGGTACCCTAGTTTGGATTTGAGTTAAGTCTTTCCTTTTAGTCTCTTGACCCAAGATTTATCTATGGTCAAAGGTTAGTTTTAGTGTAGTCACTTATCCAGTGAAATCTGGCTAAGTTAGTTTTTGGTTCGACTATAGTCGAACGCCGTTCGACTATCGTTGATCAGTCGTTCGACGATCATCTTCCTGTTGGTCGACTATCATCTGTCTCCAGATCGTCTAGCTTTGTCTCTTGACAGCTCGACGTTCTGCTGTTTCTGTCTCGACGATCGTCGACCTCGGCTCAACCTCTTTCGTTAAGATAGATTGTCTTGATAGTTCAACTATCTTCCTTGATAGTTCGACTATCTGATAGCTCTACTATCTTATTGATAGCTTAGCTGTCTGTTTGCCGGTCGACTATCTATTGATAGTTCGACTTTCTGTCTGTATTCTTAGGTCGATGCTTTTTGTCTAGCTCTGAGTCGGTCGACTATCTGTCTGATAGGTCGACGATCTCAGTAGGTCGGTCGACGATCTCCGAAGATCGTTCGACTATCTTTTGTCTGCCTTTAGATAATATTATATTCGTTATTATTCTGCTATCTAATTATTATTATTAATATATATTAGATTGATTTACTGCATATATCTCAAAGCAATCCTTGCTTCTATCTTTATGCTAAGTCAATTCCTTCTGACATGTATTTTGTCTTATTATCTGACTTTATTCTGTAGCTGTCCTTTATAGCCGTTGGACTCAAATGTTCTCTATGGCTTTAAAGAGTATTTTCTGATGTGACTTTATCTTATTATTTATCAGTTTGATATTGCAGTTGCTATAGCTTTATTCTTTATATAGAATATATATATCTGCAAGACTTGTTTTGTCTTTATGTTAAATGCAGCCCAGTTTGCAGATTCCAGATAAAGACAAAGTTCAACTGAAATAATAGAGCCGTTGCTGCTGCTCTTATTTAAAGAGTTCTTTTAAAAGAACAAGCAAGCAGCAAGAAGAAAGAAATACAGTACAGCAATACAGCTGCTCTCAGCCATTTCATATTCAACTGAGAAGATATCTCTTCTGCTCTTCTTCAACATGAGTGCTCCTGTTCCAGGAAGATTTTACACTCAGAGATATTGAAGAAGAAGAAGAAGAAGGAAGCTGAAGAAGAACATCTATTCCAGATCTCTAGTCTTCTTCAAGCTTTATCCTTCAGAACTTCAAGACAGCTTGTTGTCAGAAGTTCTGAAGAGATCTTGTGCTTCTCTAAATCTTGTTTAAAATAGAGAAGACATTTTAACCTCCTTTCCCCCTCCTGTAAAGGGTTATTACTCCCTTCAAAAGTATACCTTGGTGGCAGGGCACCTGATCAAAAACCTGTGTTGGTTTTTAGACACCTGATCAAAAGTCTAAAGGGTTTCTAGATCTACCTGAAGCAGATCTTGTTGGTGGCAGGGCACCTGATCAAAAACCTGAGTGGATTCCTACCTTGTTGGTAGAAGAGTGGACGTACCCAAGTTGTTTGGGGAACCACTATAAATTCCCTTGTGTCGTCTGGTTGTTTGATTTATTACTTGTGTTGTTGGCTGTGATTAGTTTTAACTAGGTTTGCTAGTTGCTGTTTAGGATCCCAAGCCTTAACTGTAACTACAGTTGGCTGCCTCTTGTGCACAACACTTGTGTTAGGCTTTAGGGTTACTTCTCAAATATCTATAACCTTCATTCCGCAATTAACTCCAAGGGAGTTGAGTAGACAGTCAACTTTGCTAGTGCAATTTTTGATTACTCTATTCACCCCCCATCTAGAGTAGTATCTTTTTGTATATTTTATGCTTTGCAATATTTTTTTTGCTAATAGGATCCTCACCCAAATAGGGGGAGATTGTTGGAACCCTTGGTTCTGATTTGGGTTAGGATCTCTATTAGGTTGTTTAGGTTGCTTAGTTTAGTTTAGTTTATTTCCAGTAGTTTTAGTTTTTGAAAGACTTAACCCAAATAGGGGGAGATTGTTGGTACCCTAGTTTGGATTTGAGTTAAGTCTTTCCTTTTAGTCTCTTGACCCAAGATTTATCTATGGTCAAAGGTTAGTTTTAGTGTAGTCACTTATCCAGTGAAATCTGGCTAAGTTAGTTTTTGGTTCAACTATAGTCGAACGCCGTTCGACTATCGTTGATCAGTCGTTCGACGATCGTCTTCTTGTTGGTCGACTATCGTCTGTCTCTAGATCGTCTAGCTTTGTCTCTTGACAGCTCGATATTCTGCTGTTTCTGTCTCGACGATCGTCGACCTCGGCTCGACCTCTTTTGTTAAGACAGATTGTCTTGATAGTTCAACTATCTTCCTTGATAGTTCGACTATCTGATAGCTCTACTATCTTATTGATAGCTTAGTTGTCTGTTTGCCGGTCGACTATCTATTGATAGTTCAACTTTCTGTCTGTCTGGTGATAGGTCGACTATCTATTGATAGTTCGACTATCTGTCTGTATTCTTAGGTCGACGCTTTTTGTCTAGCTCTGAGTCGGTCGACTATCTGTCTGATAGGTCGACGATCTCAGTAGGTCGGTCGACGATCTCCGAAGATCGTTCGACTATCTTTTGTCTGCCTTTAGATAATATTATATTCGTTATTATTCTGCTATCTAATTATTATTATTAATATATATTAGATTGATTTACTGCATATATCTCAAAGCAATCCTTGCTTCTATCTTTATGCTAAGTCAATTCCTTCTGACATGTATTTTGTCTTATTATCTGATTTTATTCTGCAGCTGTCCTTTATAGCCGTTGGACTCAAATGTCCTCTATGGCTTTAAAGAGTATTTTCTGATGTGACTATCTTATTATTTATCAGTTTGATATTGCAGCTGTTATAGCTTTATTCTTTATATAGAATATATATCTGCAAGACTTGTTTTGTCTTTATGTTAAATGCAGCCCAGTTTGCAGATTCCAGATAAAGACAAAGTTCAACTCAAATAATAGAGCCGTTGCTGCTGCTCTTATTTAAAGAGTTCTTTTGAGAGAACAAGCAAGCAGCAAGAAGAAAGAAATACAGTACAGCAATACAGCTGCTCTCAGCCATTTCATATTCAACTGAGAAGATATCTCTTCTGCTCTTCTTCAACCTGAGTGCTCCTATTCCAGGAAGATTTTACACTCAGAGATATTGAAGAAGAAGAAGAAGAAGGAAGCTGAAGAAGAACATCTATTCCAGATCTCTAGTCTTCTTCAAGCTTTATCCTTCAGAACTTCAAGACAGCTTGCTGTCAGAAGTTCTGAAGAGATCTTGTGCTTCTCTAAATCTTGTTTAAAATAGAGAAGACATTTTAACCTCCTTTCCCCCTCTTGTAAAGGGTTATTACTCCCTTCAAAAGTATACCTTGGTGGCAGGGCACCTGATCAAAAACTTGTGTTGGTTTTTAGACACCTGATCAAAAGTCTAAAGGGTTTCTAGATCTACCTGAAGCAGATCTTGTTGGTGGCAGGTCACCTGATCAAAAACCTTAGTGGATTCCTACCTTATTGGTAGAAGAGTGGACGTACCCAAGTTGTTTGGGGAACCACTATAAATTCCCTTGTGTTGTCTGGTTGTTTGATTTATTACTTGTGATGTTGGCTGTGATTAGTTTTAACTAGGTTTGCTAGTTACTGTTTAGGATCCCAAGCCTTAACTGTAACTACAGTTGGCTGCCTCATGTGCACAACACATGTGTTTGGCTTTAGGGTTACTTCTCAAATATCTATAACCTTCATTCCGCAATTTACTCCAAGGGAGTTGAGTAGACAGTCAACTTTGCTAGTGCAATTTTTGATTACTCTATTCACCCCCTCCCCCTTCTAGAGTAGTATCTATCCCTTCTCTTTCAAATCATTAAGGTAGTATCTGAAATCAACACTGCAGCTGAAAAAACTGATAAGACAGATGCTCAAAATAAGTCAGTAAGTATCTTCTCCACAGTCTAGTGATATATGATAGTATTCTTATCAATAATTGTTCAGGGGGGATACTTTTGTGTAAAAAGAAAGTCTTTTAAGTCATTAAACAAAAAACTAATCTTATTCCTTCTGTACAGATTCAGAAGGAATTTACAATGGAAGAATTGTTTCCTGATCTACCTCCAGATAGAACTGAGGAGGAGCATATTGAGAAAGGAAAAGATATTCCAAAGACTGAGGGGGAGTTATCAAAGGATACTGAGAAGGATACCCCCAGCTGAAGAGAATACTTTTAATATTAATAGTACAACTGACTCTTCTGAAGATTAAGAAGACACATTGGCTAAGAAAAGGAAGCTAATTGTTTTAAAGAAAAAGTGTTCTTGATACAAGAAGGCTTTGTAAGTAGGAACAACACCATCTACATCAACTGTGGACTTCAGTTCTTTACTTATCCAGATGCAAATAAAACTGGATAATCAAAGACAGTCTATAGAGAATTATGTGGATTAAACTCATAAGGAGTTACAGTTTCAATTGGCCCAGGACATCAAATCCATTAGATTTGAAGTGAATCAACATAAGAAGGAGATGACAGATTGCTTCCATAAAGGAGGTAATGTTATGGTGTTCCTGGCCAAGCAACAGCAAAATATCCAAGCTAAAGTGGATGAAATTGAAGTGAAGCAGGGATATGTACTGGAGAATCAGTTAAGGATAAATGAAAATCTCAAGGATTCACATCATGAAATATTGGTAAAGCTCACTGATTCTAGCACTACTCTGAAGGCTGAAATCTCCAAGAAAATCCAAAAAGATATATCTGCTATCAAAGCCACATTTCAAGAATCTCAGGAGAAAATTAAAACTTTCCTGACAAAATTCAGAGCTTATTTTAAAGAGAGAACTGAATATATAGATGATCAAGTCAGATTCCAGAAAGAAGATATAAGGGATCATGTTGCAAGAGAAGTCATAAAGGGGGAGAGATTACTAGTCAATGCCAACTCTGACCATGCTAAATGGACTACAAATAGCATCAGAGCTACTCTTGGATATTCTCCTCTTTTTGATGATACTAATGTAGCTGAGTCTGGGATACAACCTGAATATTTTGAAGGAGATCAGCTTGAAGTTGCTCAGGTGATCTACCCCCCAGATGATTTGTAGATGGTTCAAGAAGAAGTGCTGAAAATGTATAGTCCTTCACCAGAGGCACAAAATATAATTCTGGAAATGGTTGAAATGTCAGAAGCTGCATTATAAGCTCAGAAGGAAGCTCAACTTTCCAAAAAGAGATTTAGAGAGCAGGCTGAGCTGAAGCTAGATTTTGAGCAATGGATCCCAACTTCTAGAAACAACATACTTACTACCTGGAAAGCTGTAAAGGATAAAACCCATGATAGGGGTAAGTCGTATTCTGAACAAGAGTGGAATAAATATCAAGTAGGATAAGAAGCAATTCTTCGACATAGAAGAAGTGCTAAGGCTGGGAAGCTACCTGCTAAAGCTCAAGAGCAGAGCAAGTACTTCCCCAAACCTTTCCACTATTTTGAAAGACAGAAGATTAAGGCTGAATACTTAAAGAAGAAAGCTCTAAAAGGGAAAAAGCTAGCTGAGGTTGCTGAACCTTCTGTGCAGGCTAAAATTAAGTCTGGCAAAGGAATAGTTATTAAGGAGCCTAGTCAGTAATAGGATTGCTAGGTTTATATAATAGAACAATGTACTCATTTGTTTCTTTTGTTCTATAAGAAATTCATGTAAACTAAAGTTTTTCTGATTAATGAAATCTGTTTCAGTATTAAGTATTTGTTGTTTACAATGATTATGTAATAACCTGCTATGAAATGTTTTTTCTTCTATTATAATTTTGTTTTATCTTAAGAGATGTATATCTTTGACTAAGGGTTATGACTTCTCCAAATAGGGGGAGATTGTTGGGTACATTGGAAAATGTATACTAGATTTGGAGAAGCAACAACTTAGTCAATGATTTGCATCAATTTGTATTTGATAGGAGTTTGAGTTTCATTGTGCAGGTTTAAGTATTTGAAGGAAAATTTTCTAAGTACAAGTGTCGACACTTGTGAAGAAACTGTGTCAACACTCAGGAAACTTGTGTCGACACTCAGGAAATCTGTGTCGACACACAGGCAAGTTGTGTTGACACCCAGAATTTGTGTCGACACTTATAAAGAAGTTGTGTCAACACTCAGAGCTTTGTCGACACCTAAAGAAGAAGTTGTGTCAACATTCAGAAATGTGTCGACATCTGAAGCAGGACTTGTGTCGACACTTAAAGCTGAAGCTATGTCGACATTCAGGAGATATGTCGACACCTGAAGCAATTGTGTCAACACACAGGACTTGTGTCGACACACCAACTCTCAAAAGGTTGTGTCGAGTTCAGAAGTAATTGTGTCGACACACAGGACCTGTGTTGACACACACTCAATGCCATTTGACAAACACTCAACACCAACTGTTTGCAACAAAAATGTCGAGAAAAGAAGTTATTGTGTCGACACACAAGACTTGTGTCGACACATACAACATAAGCAGTGTCGAGAAGCAGAAGTATGACTGTGTCGACACTTGGAGTAAATGTGTCGACACTTGGAGTAATTGTGTCGACACCATGAAGACTTGTGTCGACACTTAGTCTATATATGTCGACACATGTGAAGCAATCTGCTGAGTGTTGTATGCTGAGTTGAAAAGACATTGAAGAACTTGGTGACGTGAGTGGTGACTTGACAGTTATCATAACTAGCCTGTCTGACACCACTGTCAGAACTGTCAGAAGTTTGTTATGAACCGGATCAGCCGGTAACCATGAAGCAAGCTCTATATAAGAGACAGATCAGAAATGACAGAAAATAATGAACAACAATGTGAGACATCAATAAGAAGAACTCTGACAGATCAAGGGCTGTCTGCAAGAAAGATTCAGAGTTCTATCTGAATTTAAGGAAGAAGTTGATTGAAGATCATCTTCATCAACAGAGAAGATCCAACTTATTTTATTCTAATCAAGAAGCTTTGAAAAGCTAAGTTAGGTTGGATCAGAAGGATCAGTCATTCCAAGAATTGAACAAGAAGACTACAACAATAGAAAAATCTAGCTGGTGAAGTTTTCAGTTACTCTTTAATCACAAATTCTTGTAGGATCTTCTGTTAGATCAGAGATTGTAAGCCTAAAATTATAAAGGCTGAGGTAGGGCTGTGTATCTGAGGTAGGACTTGTGGAAAGTCTGAGTTGTAAGCCTAATTATAAAGGCTGAGGTAGGGCTGAGGCCTGAGGTAGGATTCTGGAGAAGAATCTGAAGTAGGACTTGTGTTAAGTCTGAGGTGTAGGAACCATCTTTGGTTCTGAGATTGTAAGATCTGAGGATCTGAGCCAGTGGAAGGAAGTTAGGCTGAATCCAGTTATCTGCTGGATAGGCGAAGGGGAAAAGTGGATGTACCCATATCTTGGGGAACCACTATAAGTCTGGTGTTTACTGTGATGTGTTTATTTTCTGTAGATTGATTAATCTGTGTTGAAAGAAGTCTTATAACTGTTTGCCTAAAAATTAAAAAGACACAAAAAGATTAGAACCTATTCACCCCACCCCACCCTCTAGGTGTTTAGGCTCTTGAAATAAAGTCTTTCACAAACTCCTACCACTCGGAGAACAACCTCTCCTATAACTCGATCCACAACTAGATCTATAACTCGATCCACAAATCGGATCTACAACTCGATCCACAAACCAGATCTGCAACTCGGATAAAAATCTCCTACTAATGTAAAGGAAAATTACAAAATAGAAAAGATTACAAGTCTTCACTCCGATATTCTTCGAAAAAGTAGATCTTAAAATTTGGAGAACTCGGAAGAGCGAAATCTTGAAGACCTTGAATCTTGAACCTTCAATCGTCTAGATCTAGAGGAATAGGAATCTTCAGATGACAGCAATCTAGACGTAGAGATCGATGAAGATTGTATCTTGCATAAGTTGTTATAGTTGGTCGATCGAGAAGACACGTATTGCACAGAGCCGATATTTTTACCAATTTGGAAAAAAATCGTTTTTAATCGGAGAGCAAATAAGCACAATATTAAGATTAGATGGAAAGTAAATATCCCCTAGGTATTTATAGAGATCTCTTTGCCAACGGTCAAAAGAAAATTTCAAAAAATGAAACCTAGAAATCACTGTGCATGGCCGATCGAACCCGAACCAGTGTTTTGAAAAAAAATCGGAAATATGACCTAAGTCAAATTCGTCGAGTATCACTAGTATACTCACTGAATGAGTCTTGATATACAATAAATTAGACATATATAAATCAGTACAGGCAAGCCATTCACTCAATGCCAAAGCGGAGAATCATACTCGACGAATTCATCGAGTATCAGCTGGTATACTCGACGAATTCGTCGAGTATAGGCTGAATGACTTAACGCTCTCGACGCCATTACACGTAATATTCAACGAATGAGACTTAGAAAAATCCAGATAAGTAGCGTCGAATGGACTCGACGAATTCGACATGTATCGTTTGGTATATTCGACGAATTCAGTGAGTATCGTTAGATACATTCGACAAATTTGACGAGTATACACGATGATACTCGGCGAATTTAACTTGGCAGATTTTCCAATTCTCAGATAATTTGCCTTAGGAACAAATGATGAATTCGACGAGTGTTGGAAGGGATATACGACGAATTTGACGAGTATTAACGAGTATACTCGATGAATTCGACGTATATTCCTAACCATACTCGACGAATTATACTTAGGCAAATTCCTGTCCTTCTGATTCCAAGTCATTGTCCTTCTTTGATCCTTCTCCTGTACTTGGGATAGAAGTACACCCAAATAGAGAGATTACATGTGAGTCAACACATTGGCCTATATAATGGGAGATTACATTATATAGTCCTGTGTTTACTGATCCACTGTAACCTGACATTGGTGTGTACTTAGCAATGTAAACTTGCAAATACATAACTAAAATAGTAGCATCAAATACAGTCACAATTCATCTTAGTTTAACTGGACCCTTCTTCAAATCCGGGTTATTGTGGATACAATACCAAACAATCTCCCCCTATTTGAAGAAGCCAGAACCCTATAAGCTAAGGTGAATTGTACAAATAATAAATAATAAAACATTAATACATGAAAAGATAAATGAAATTAAAAACAACACGCATTTACAGTCAACATAGAAATCATATATATATATATATATATATATATATATATATATATATCAATAATGTTAATTGTTTGGGGGGCAACCCACAACACTCAACACATAATATATGTTATATGACTATTGGGTCTGCTTGCTCTGCATCTTCAATCTCTGTCTGTCAAAATATGCCCTTGGCTTTGGAAAGTACTTTAGATGGGCTGGAGGCATATGATCAGCATTCTGATTGTTCCTGAAATATATCCTTCTCTTTGTACAAGCCAGTTTATACTTGTTCCATTCTTCTTAATCGTAGTGGTGCTGATGTTTTTCACTCCAAGGTCGATTAAGGAGAATGTATCTAAGATAATTCCTCTGGATATAGGGCTCCAAACCTATTCCATCTCTTTGTTTGGCTCTTCTCGAACTGGGTCTGACCTTACTGCAGACGGACCTTCCCCAAATCTTCTTTGCTTGTAAATAGGAGCAGCTGGAATGTCATCAACAAGATGAACTTTTGGAGCCTCAACAGCACTAACAGTAGTAACAGCAGCAGCTTGTGTGTCTGCCCAATATTGAGAGTAATCCTCAGTAGGATGAACCTCATCATGAGCATGCACAATAGGTATTTGAGCTTCCTAGACTGGCCTACCAAAGATCTCCATGTGAATCCATGAGAAGTTGTCAAAGCTGAAGTCATTTACTCCTTTGAAGTTTGCTAATATCGCTTCCTCAAGCGCATTTACCTTTGCGGCCACCTTAGCTGTCATGGTATCCTCCCCCTTTCTGACTTCTTCAGCCAGAGCATTTGCATAAGCTTCCATGTTGTTGTCATAATGAGCCATCAAATTATTGTGAGCTTCAATCATGGTTTTGGCATTTGTATCAACATTGCACAAAACTTTCAGATTGCTTTCTAAACCTTTCATGACAAAATTTACCCTTTTTTCACCTTGAGTAAACCAGGATTCTAGCTTGGCATCTAGCTTGTCAAATCTGAATTTAACCTCAGCTTGTCAAATCTGACTTTAACCTCATAGGCCTTGTAGCTCTTTCTGTTTCTTTCACCTTATTCAGAACTCTTTTCATTGAGGAATCAAAATATGTCTTCTACTTGGCCAACATCGCCTCTATGCTTTGCAGGATTTTATTATTAGAAGTAGAACTTGGGATATCAGGAATAGGAGTGCTAGGCAGGTCCTCACTGGAAGACTCGCCAATCGAAGATAAATGATCTTTAGAAGTTGTAGCACAGTCTTCAGCAGCAGTCAAAATAGGAGTCTGCTCCTCCACATCTCCCTCCTCATCTAAAAGAACCACAACCTCCTCTGCAGCAGCAGGAGGTGCACCTGACATCTTGCTTATCATTTTCTCAAGGTTATGCATGAGCCTAGCAACCTCAGTAGCAACTGATATTGAGGGTCTAGTCACCTCCCCCTTAGAAGATGAAGCAGGAACAATTTATGGGAGAGGGACAATCAGGTTCTCCATTACCATTAGCTCACTGGCATCAACAACATCAGCAGCAGCAGCAATAGAGGTCATACCAACAATATTCTCAACCTCATAATCATTAACTATCAGGTCATCAGCAGCAACATGATCATCCAAGTCAACTTCAACATCAGCACCATCAACCAGGCTATCAGCATCCTCTTGCTCAGACGGAGCTGAAACCTCTTCCTCAGCAACAGTAGGCACAATCTCAGAAATAGCTACAAGTCCTATGACAGCAACCTCAGAGAGCAGATCACCTGACTCTTCTTCTGCAACTGTAGCATCCGGAACTGACAATGACTCTGGAATCACACTCAAGGGCACTTTGCTAGTGGTCACTTGTGTTTCAACTGTCTCCCCCTTGATTCCTGCATTCGAACTCTCAGGAATTTCACTAGGCTGAGGAGTAGGAATCCTGTCCTTAGGTACTTGTTCTACCTCCTCCACATGCAGGTCTAGTGCTCCCCCTTGACTGATGATCCTCTTATCCCACCGTGAGAAGATAGTTGATTTGATCTTCTTTAGGTGATGGATAGGCACACCTCTGATCATATCGAACTTGTCACCATCTAGTTGATTCAGGTACAAGCTGATAATCCTTCCAAAGTTGGGAGTGTGAAGGTTGTACATGATCTTCTAAAATAGCAGAGCACCCCAATCAAATCTCTTTCTGTAGATGACGGCTACCAGGGTCTTGAACATCTCAGTAGAAAGGTAATCATGGGAACCTATTTTGCACAACAACACTTTGCCGATGATGTTTGATATAAGCTTGTCTTCTTCATTCATTCCTTTGCGCTTAATTGCTTTGGTACCCTGGGGCAGTCCACAAAACAGGAGAGCCCTAGAGAAGTCATCCTCGTCTAGGTAGTTGGCTTCTTCACAAGTAGGAAGCCGCATGTACCATGAGAGGAGTGATGCTTTCACTTTGACTTTGGTCTTTTGAACTCTGCTCTTTATGACGGTGTCCTCACATCACAGCTTAGCATTTTAGAAAAATTCGAGGACTTCCTTATCCAAAACCTTGCATGGATGTTTGAGGATAAAGGAAATTCCAGCAGTCTCCAACATGAGGATCACATTTCTAAATTCATCGGAGGCTGAGGCAAACCCTGTGTGAACTAGTTCTCCTCCCCTTAGCAGACCACTTATGCTTCTGGGAGCCATGGAGAATCAAGAAAACTGGAATCTGGAATACTGTATAGTTGTAGCTTGTCAAAATCGGCGAGAACTGGGGCTCGGGATCACACCACTGGAAGAAAGTGTCGGGAGAAGTTTGTTGCAATGTCGACGGAATCTTGGATGACATTCATAGCCCTATTCGAGGAAGCGGGAGTGCAGAACGCTGGATCCATTGGAGGAATATGTCGATGATCGAAATCGCGGGAAACTAAAAGTTGGAAACTGTTTCGGCGAATCTGCTGAATTTCGACGAAGTGTAGAAGTGCGGTGCCCCCTTTTTGATTATTTATATATATATATATGATTTTAAATTGACCTAGAAGGAGCGTACCTGATATTTGCGGCTCTTCGAATCTAATAAAGAAATATGAAATATTGCCCTAAGTGAAATTCGGCGAGTTTCATAGGAAGCCGAGTCGGATTCGAGGAGTATCTAGGGAATATCCGACGAATCGGCGATTGGGCTTACCGATACTCAACGATTTGGCCTTGGACAAATTTTTGCCTTTTTGAAATATTTCCGGAGTGAGTTCCTGCTTGATTGGCCTTCTTCATGAATCCTTGTTCAGCATACCTAGTTCCGTTTTGAAAAATGAGAACTTGGCCTCGTCCAGTAGCTTTGTGAATATGTCTGTGACCTGTTTATCCGTCGGGACATAACTGAGGGCTATGTACTTGTTCTCCACATGCTCCCTGATGAAGTGATATCGCACTTCAATGTGCTTTGTCCGGCTGTGATAGACTGGATTATTCGCAATTACTATTGTGCTGGATGAGTCGCAATACAACGGAATCTCTTTAAACTTCAAGTTGTAGTCTTTAAGTTGATTCCTGATCCATAGAAGTTGTGCACAATAACTACCCATAGAGATATACTCTGACTCAGTAGTAAATGTTGCCACACAATTCTGCTTCTTACTGCTCGATGAAATAAGCCGTCTTCCGAGGAATTGGCATGTCCCGGAAGTGTTTTTTCTGTCATCCCTGCTTCTTACAAAATCGGCATCTAAAAAACCAATTAGCTCGACATCATTATTTCTCGGGTACCATAAGTCAAGATTGGGTGTACCCTTAAGGTATCTTAAAATTCGCTTTGCAGTGACATAATAAGATTCTTTTGAGTTCACCTGAAATCTAGCTCAAACGCATATTGAAAACATTATATCTGGTCTACTAGCAGTGAGGTAGAGCAAGGACCCAATTATGCTTCTGTACTTTATTTCGTCAAAAGGTTTCCCTTCCTCATCCTTGTCCAAAGACATAGTTGAACCCATTGGAGTCCTCTTAGAGGTTGCATTCTCCATTCTGAATTTCTTAAGAATCTTCTTGGTGAACTTCGTCTGAGAGACGAAAATTCCATCTTCAGATTGTTTCACCTAAAGTCTTAAGAAATACTTCAACTCTCCCATACTGTTCATTTCAAACTTCCCTTACATAAATTTGGAAAACTTTTTCCAAAAGTTGTCTTCCGTAGAGCCAAAAATAATATCGTCGACATAGATTTGCACTAGCGGAATCTTGCCTTTAACTTCCCTAAGAAATAATGTTTTGTCTATCTTCCCTCTTGTGAACTTGTTCTCAAGGAGGAACATACCAAGCTCGTGGAGCTTGCTTTAAGCCATATAGAGCTTTCTTAAGAAAATAAATATGTTTAGGGTGAGTTGAGTTTACAAAACCTGGGTGTTGCACTACGTATACATCCTCTTTCATATTCTCATTGAGGAATGCTGACTTCACGCCCATTTGGTAGACAGTGAAGCATTTGAGGGTAGCATACGCAAGAAACAACCTGATCGCCTCGAGCCTAGCCACTGGAGCAAAGGTCTGGTTGAATTCGATCCCTTCTTCTTGTTTATATCCTTGAGCTCCAAGCCTATCTTTATTCTTGATAATGACTCCATTTTGGTCCAGCTTGTTTCTGGAGATCCACTTGGTGCCAATCATGTTCTGTCCCTTGGGCCTGGGTACTAACTCCCAGACTTTGCAATGTTCAAACTGATTGAGCTCCTCTTGCATTGCAAAATACAAGAAGCATCCTTGTTTTCCTCTTCAAATTTCTTTGGCTCAACCTGTGACAGAAAACTAAGATGCATAATCTTATTAGTTGTGCCTCTTCTGGTTCTGACACTATTGTCTGGCTCTCTAATTATTTGATCAGCTGGGTGATCACTTAGGTGTCTGAACCCTAGATTTCTTGCTCTCCCACCAGTAGGCTTGCAGCATTTGGTGTATCCTCTGGAGGTTGAAGCAATTCTTCCTCTAGCGATTCTACATCCACCATGCCTGGATTGACGATCTTGATCGAGCTTGGAGCATCTTCCTTGACAGCTTCATCCAAGCTTAGTTCCTTGAACCTGGTACCTGCGTCTGTACTAATAATACTAGACGATCTGCTTCAGAGCAGGCTTGTCTCATCAAATACAACATTGATTTACTCTTCTACCACCAGAGTTTTCTTATTGAAGATCTTATATGCCTTACTATGGCTACTATAACCTACAAAAATACATTCAAAACATTTTTCACAAAACTTCGTGCGGTAATACTTCTCATTATTAAGTACAAATCATTTACTTCCAAAGATTCTAAAATAGGACACAGTTGATTTTCTACCCTTCAATAGCCCATATGGGGTCTTATGATAGCTTTTGTTAATAAGTGCTCTGTTTTGCACATAACAAGCGGTGTTGACTGCTTCAGCCCAGAAGTACTCCGGAAGTGAAGCATCGTTCAACATAGTTGTATATGCTTCAATTAGGGTTTTATTCCTTCTCTCAGCAACTCTATTTTGTTGTGGAGTGCGCAGGGAGGAAAAATCATGAAAGATACACTGACTTTCGCAAAATTCTGTCATGACACCAGACTCAAATTCTATTCCTTGGTCACTTCTTGTTTTGACCACTGAGCAGTTCAATTCATTCTGAATTTGCCGGACAAAATTTGTGAATGTGTCGAAGGTGTCTGACTTGTGTTTTAGAAATAACACCCAAGTAAAATGCGAGTAGTCATCAGCAATTACTAACGTGTAGACCTTACCTCCTAAACTGTGAATAGGCATAGGACCAAATAAGTCCATATGAAGTAAGTAAAAACTTCTTGAGGAATCTTTTTCAGCGATGCCCTTGAGGGTAGCCCTTGTCTGCTTACCCATTTGGCATGAGTGAAACAGACTCTCTTTAAGGCACTTAATGTTGGGGGCATCGCACACTAAGTTGTGAGAAAATAACATATTTATTGTTTTTGAAATTAATATGTGCTAATCTCTTATAATATTGGTCACAACGAGACGCATTATCTTTTGCAAGAAAATAGATTGGTGCAGAATTGTCTAAGCAAAGAAAATTTAAACAAAAAATATTTCTGCTCCGAGTGCCTGTTAAGACCGTCTCCAAATTTGCAGACAACTTTTCAAACACTTGTCCTTGCAGAACTCAACGATGTAGCCTTTGTCACATAACTGACTTATGCTTATAAGATTATGGTGTAATCCTTCAACATAAGCCACGTATATGAAAGAGACTACTCTGTTGGAAATCATACCATAGCCTTTTGTAGTTCCCCAGACTGACCCTACAAAGATGACTTTTGGTCCGTCTTTGACTGGGGTGAAATTAAGCAACGGGCTTCTTGTCCCGGTCATGTGCCGAGAGCATCCACCGTCCAAATACCAGATGATGTAGCGTACGCTCCTAATGGAGATCTACACGGGGTTAGGCTCTAATTAACCCTTCTACACACTCTTGTACGGTCGCACCTACACAAGCATCTATCGTTCTAAACGACGAACCGTCTCGTGCACAAAACATAAACACAATCGGAGAATGATCGACTCTAAATCAGCGGTAAAAATTGAGTCAACTTGTTTCCAAAATCTACACAAAAGGTTTCCAACCTTTTTGAGAGAAATATCAAGGCTACAAAGCCAAGATCCCCTCAAGCAAAATGGATATACCCAATCTGGAAACAAGAAACATGAATGAAATGATTTTATGCAAAGATTTGAAAGGCGATTGAAATTAAAGCCGCGGAGAACACGATGGTTCACCTTCCACAAATCTAAATAGACGAAGCACTTAGAGAGAGAGGTAAGAGTTTACCCAACCCGTTGGAGGAAAGCACTCTAGATAACTTGTGGGAGAATCACTCTCTCCACGATTTCCACCGGCGTCGCACCGAATGGATCCACCGGCGTCGCACCGAGTGGGCTGCAGTCCTTCTTCCTCGGAGTCGCACCAAGAAACCTTGTCGGAGAGCTCCACAAAGGGGGCGGTCGAATAGGAGAAGAGGGGAGCAAGGGGGCGGCTTGTCTCAAGCTTGGCCGAAATTTTGAAGAGGGAATTAGGGTTCAATCTTTTCTATCATTCTCTTAATAAGCCTCCTATATATAAAAGTTACAAAATAGATCCAACCATCCAAGATTGAGATGAAACCTCATCAATTCGGATGGTTATTAGCACACCAAAATGTTTTAAATGCATGAAAAATATAAAAGATTACAAGTTCCAAATAAAATTGCATATAAAATAAAATAGCAATTAATCTAAATAAAATTGTCTTCAAGTAAGCCATTAAGTAGGCTTCGCACGCCGCAGGCGGAGATTGTAGCATTGACTTCCGTTAGCGGCCCAAGAGTCGTCATGTCGCCTGAAATCTTTATGTTTTAGTATTTTGGCATCATCTTCAAGTGGTGGTGGCGAGGCCGCGGCATCACCAAATGGGATTTTTGTTGGCCTTTGGACATACCTGTAATCATAAAATATTTTACCTTAAGAACCCAAACATATTTGGGTCCTTGGTTCCTGGTCAGCTTAATAAAATTAGGAATATTAACTTTGTGAGTGGTCTGTCTCACAGGGTTAACTCATGGAGTTTCAAAATTGGCAGGGTTAAACCAAAATTCTACGCCAAAATGACCAATTTTGTCGCAGCACCAACAGTCAAACCTGTTGTATCTTCTCTTGTATTCCTGCTTTACCTTTTGAACGTGAGGTCTAGCAGGGGAAACATACTTGGAGGTGGAAGCCTCCTAGTTACAGCATACACAGGGCTTCTCCATCTCCTTTGCCTTAAGTACAAAAGTTTTGGCTTTTGGTGCCCTCTTATGGTCATGTCCATGATCATAAGGACCATAAATCAAGAGTTCAATCTCTTCATAGGGTGCTTTGAAAATACTGGCACCATAGTCTCGGGGATGGGTCCATCCCTAGTATGGCTTCTTGGGATCTACATAAGTAGGCCTAACAAGATGACCATAGGATGACTCAAGATCAAACTTGTTTGTCGGGAAGATTACCTTTCTAAACGAGGGTTGACCTAGAGGTTCCTTCCCCTTTTCTTTGGCACTGGCTTGCTTGGCATCTTTACCTTTTCTAACAACGTGGTCAATACCACTACCCTTCTTCGGAGCTGAGAACTCATCAGTGAGAGGGAGAACAGTCTTTAGCTTGGAGTAACTCTCAACAAGTTTTCTCTCCACCAAGAACTTTTCTTCCAGCTCATCGAAATATTTATCTTTTAGAATTAATATTTCAGCCGAGCTTTTCAATTTCTCTTGCAAGGAGTGAACTTCACTTCTGAGAGGAATCAATTCTGCAATTTCCTCTCTCAAGCTTGATTCCACTACCTTAAGAGAGGCAATCTCTCTTGCTTGCTTTTTGACTACCTTTTGGCATTTATCAAAAGCCTTCAAAAGGTTCTCATGCTGAACAATTAAATCAGACTCACCCTCTTCAAAAGAATAGTCTTCATGACCATTAGTGGACGTTTCTGATTTCGAGAGTATCGTGTGCGAGTTTACCTTCCCGTGATACTCAGATTCACCAACTTCCTCGTCTGATTGAGCCATGAGCCCGTAGTAGGCTTCCTCATTCTCTGAGCTCGACTCACTTGAGTCACTGTCGCTGAGAGTATTGGATTTCTTGGCGATGAAGCTCTTTTCTTCTTCTTTTTTCCCTTGAAGGAACTTTTCTCCTCTTTCTTGGAGCCCTCCTTCTTCTTGTATGGGCATTCAACAATCATGTGATCTGTCTTGTTGCAACAGTAGCACACAACGTCAGAGGAAGAGTGTTTCTTCGATTTAGATTTGTACATGTCCTCTCGATTGTAGCTTTTTAGGAACGATCACCATCACGATGAGATTTCTTGAAATCAGATGAGGATGACTGATTCTTCATCTGTCTCCTCTTGCTGAGCAGTTTCTTGAACTACTTAGATATTAGAGAGAACTCTCCATCCGATAGCTCATAGCCAGATGTGCTAGGCTCAGATTATTCTGGAGTGTCAGGAGTACGAGTCCTTACAGGTGAAACTGCTTTGGAATTTCTTGACCCTTCTGCCTTTAGGGCCACTGACTGCTCTTTGTTGGAACTCCGACTGCTTTTCTCCTCCTTCTTTCTGGTGTTCATTTGTAGTTCATAGGAGAGCAATTTCCCAAAGAGGTTTTGAGGGTCGATTTTAGGCATCTTTCCAAGTTCTCTAATGGCTACGACTTTGGTGTCCTAGTCCTTTGTCATGGATCTCAAAAATTTGTCGGTTAGCTCGCCATTAGTGAAAGTACAACCATAGTTCCTGAGGTTGTTTACAATCTTAAAGAATTTCTCGAAGCTGTCAGCAATACTATCACTTGGTCCTTGCTTGAATGTTTCGTATTCCTGATTCAGCAATGATCTGCGGTCGCCTCTGACTTCTTCTGTCCCTTCCATTAGCACAACTAGGCAGTCCCACATTTCTTTAACAGATTTACAGTAGAATAGATTTTGAAGCATTGAGTCATCCACTGCACTTGCGATAATGTTCTTTTCCTTCTTATCAAGAGAGACTAAGGCAATTTCATCCATAGTCAAGTCCATCATCTTCTTCGGGATCATGACTGCAGAATTCAGAGTTGATGGTTGAGTTGGTATGTGGGGCCCTTCTTCCATAATTTGGAATATTCTGGGATCAGCAGCTTCCATGAAGAACCTTACTCGTTCTTTCCACATGGGAAAGTTTTCTTTTGTACATACTGGAAGCTTCATAGAAGACATGTCTTTACTTCTATCCATAGTTACTAGACGGAATCTCTTGATGCTAGAATAGGGATCTTATTCAATGTGTTAACCTTATATCGAACAAAACGCCCCTCTGATACTAATTGAACGTATCTAGAGTCTACCTAAATCACCTAAAGGGGGGTGAATAGGTGATGTCTGTGTCTTTTCGTGGAATAAAAATTACTTAAAAATAAGCACACAAACACCAAGATTTATAGTGGTTCCCCAAGTTGGGTATGTCCACTTTCCCGCCTCATCTATCTACCACGAAGGTCTAGATTCGGCTACTTCACCTTTCTAAGATTAAAACAAATCTTACACCTCGGAGCTGCAACTCCTACAACTCGGAGACAAACCTCCTACCACTCGAAGAACAACCTCTCCTACAACTCGATCCACAACCGGATCTACAACTCGATCCACAAACGGATCTACAACTCAATCCACAAACCAGATCTACAACTCGGAAAAAAAATCTCCTACTAATGTAAAGAAAAATTACAAAATAAAAGACATTATAAGTCTTCACTCCGACGTTCTTCGAAAAAGTAGATCTTGAAATTTGGAGAACTCGGAAGAGAGAAATCTTGAAGATCTTGAATCTTGAACCTTCAATCGTCTAGATCTGGAGGAATAGGAATCTTCAGATGGCAGCAATCCAGACATATAGATCGATGAAGATTGGATCTTGCACATCTTGTTGTAGTCAGCCGATCGGGAATACACGTATAGCACAGAGCCGACGGTTTTACTGATTTGGAAAAAAAATTATTTTAAATCGGAGAGAAAATAAGCACAATAGCAAGATTAGATGGAAAGGAAATATTCCCTAAGTATTTATAGAGATCTCCTTGCCAACGGTTACAAGAAAATTTCTAAAAACGAAACCTAGAAATCACTGTGCATGGCCGACCGAACCCAAACCAGTGTTTTGAAAAAAAAAATCGGAAAAATGACCTAAGTCAAATTTGTCGAGTATCGCTGAGTATCACTAGTATACTCACCGAATGAGTCTCGATACACGACGAATTAGACTTAGACAAATCAGCATAGGTCAGCCATTCACTCAACGCCAAAGCGGAGAATCATACTCGATGAATTCGTCGAGTATCAGCTGGTATACTCGACGAATTCGTAGAGTATATGATGAATGACTCAACGCTCTCGACGTCATGACATGTAATATTTGACGAATGAGACTTAGAAAAATCCAGATAAGTAGCGTCGAATGGACTCGACAAATTCGGCGTGTATCTTATGGTATATTCGACGAATTCGGCGAGTATCGTTAGATACATTCGACAACTTCGACGAGTATACACGATGATACTCGGCGAATTTTACTTGGCGGATTTTCCAATTCTCAGAGAATTTGCCCTAAGTACAAACGATGAATTTGATGAGTGTTGGAAGGGATATACGACGAATTCGACGAGTATTAACGAGTATACTCAATGAATTCGATGTGTATTCCTAACCATACTTGACGAATTATACTTAGGAAAATTCATGTCCTTCTGATTTCAAGTCGTTGTCCTTCCTTAATCCTTCTCATGTACTTGGGATAGAAGTACACCCTAATAGAGATATTACATGTGAGTCAACACATTAGCCTACACAATGAGAGATTACATTATATAGTCCTGTGTTTACTGACCCACTGTAACCTGACATTGGTGTGTACTTAGCAATGTAAACCTGCAAGTACATAACTAAAATAGCAGCATAAAATACAGTCACAATTCATCTTAGCTTAACTGGACTCTTCTTCAAATATGGGTTATTATGGATACAATACCCAACAGCCTTCTTCTTCAGCTTTAACATCCACTTGTACGTCACATGAGTAACACCAATGACCTTGGGCACAAGGTACCAAGCCCCATTTCCTATAAGGGCAGACATCTCCTCATCCTTGGCATTATCCCACTCCTTGACTCTAGTGGCATCTTCAAAGCAAGAAGGCTCTCTCTTGACCAGAGGGCATGCGAAGAAATAAGAGACCGAGCTCATTGTGTTTCAATCGTTATATCGAGCTAGTGATTTGATGATCTTCTTTGACCTTCAAAGAGCTTGATCACGGCTAACCACCTCCGCTACTTCTTCTGAACCAGCTCCATTCTTGGGCAAACCTAGAGCATCACTCCCCTTGCTTCCTGAACAAGAAGCCTCCACCTTGGAACTAGAAGCACCTGAAGCATACCACCCCCTACTTCCTGAACCAGAAGCCTCCTCCCCGGAGATAGAAACACTTGGAGCTCCTGGTGACACATACAGCTCCACTAGAAGATCCTTAGCAGCCTCCTCCTGCCCGCCATTCGACCTGCTTTCCTACAGCTCCACAGATAAGCTACCTCCATATGACGTCAGTTTGTCAAAGACAGCGTCTCTGGACACGACAAACTTCCTCATCGCAGGATCCATACACTTTCATCCCTTCTTCTGCTCATCATAGCCCACGAAGACAAGCTTTCTCGCCTTTGCATCCAGCTTTGTCCTAAAAGCATCTGTGACGTGTATGTAGCAGGTAGACCCGAACACCTGAAGGTATTCCTTGCTGGGCTTCTCCTTAAACATCAAATCATGAGGAGATTTCATGATGATCGGACTCAAAGGCATCCGATTGATGACATAAGATGCGCAGGCCATCCCTTCCGCCCAAAAAGACCTTGAAATGCCATTGGTATGAATCCAACACTTGCAGGTTTCTGTCAGATGAAGGATATTCCACTCTGCTACTCCACTTTGTTGTGGAGTATGAGCACAAGTGATCTCTCTCCGGATGTCATGCTTCCTGCAGAAGTTAGATAACTCATTTGAAACGAACTCACCTCCATTGACCGTTCTCAACTTCTTAATCCTCAGGCCAAGCTGGCCCTCCACTAGCTCCTTGAACTCAACGAACAATTGGAACGCATCTAACTTCTCCTTCATAAAGTATACACAAGTGTACCTTGTATAGTCATTAATCAATACCAGCATGTACCTACTGCCTCCAAGACTAGTGGTGACAGTCGGTCCCATCAGATCACCATGGATACACTCCAATGGTGTTTTACACCTGGTCTATGACTTATCAAACGTAAAGCGATAAGCCTTTCAATATTGACATCCCGCGCAAACATGACTGTCGCTGAAGGATGACAACCTAAGCAAGCCTTTCATAAGGCTTCTTACCGCCATGGCTTTCAACTTATCCATCCCGACGTGCACTAGTCTCTCATGCCAGATAGCTGCACTATCATTGGCCCTCATCCGATCAATATAAGAACTTGTTGATAACACAACTAAGTCCTTATTCTTACTACATATATGAGCAATGTTCACTGACTGAAGCTTAATCTTACAGTCCTTCTTGAAGTGACTAGGCTGGTTGCATTTATAGCACTTTGGCCCTTCCTTCTTCTTACAATCATGCTTAGGAGCATAACTCTCCTCTTGCTGATATGAAGTAGAAGGACCATCACCAGCAGCAGCTTTCTTATTGTCCAATCTCTTATTCTTCCCTGAGAAGAGCACCTCACCATCTCCTCCAGAGATTGTGACTCCAGCCATCTGACTTGCTAATCTCTCCTGCGAAGTCAGCAGGTTCTCTAGCTCCAGCAAAGACGGCTGAGTGGCCCAGTCTTGAATAGAAGTAATAAAGGTAGCATATTCCTTCCGCAAACTGCTGATTATGTGCCTCTTCAGCTTCGCTTCTGAAATAGTCTCATTAGGGTCCAACACAGAAATCTCAGTGCATAAGTTCTTCATCTTCATGAAGAATGTTGAGATGGACAAATCTCCTTGAGTGGCTCTCTCCAACTCATTCTCTAGGAATTGTAACCGAGCTATATTCTTCCTATTGAACAACCCATTGAGGGAAGTCCAAATCTTCGCAGCTGACTGACATCCGATGATGTGGTCGAAGAGTTCCGCTGAGATAGCCCGCTTGAGAGTAAAATCTGCTTTCACATTTGTCTTCCTCCAAGCTTTCACTGCATCAGCATTGCCAGTGAAAGTAGTGACTTCTTGTTTGTCGTCTCCGCAAACAAACTCCCACAGGTTCTCGCCAAGAAGATAGATTTCCATACATGAATTCCATTTCTGTAAGTTAGTCGATGTAAGAAGCTCAATTCCAAGACCCGTTGCAAATCCTCCTTCCATTGCACTATCCCTGGTTCACTTAGACTTCCAGAAGAAATAAAGAAAACTGACGGTTGAACGCTGCTCAAGCCTCTGTTCTCTCTGATACTATGTAAAAAATTTATGAACTGTGGAAACCGGGAAACCATACGCAGGAACACTCCAACCAAAACCAAGCCAAGTAAACCAGATGCACTAGAAGAGCAAGAAACCTTGTACTATCAACAATCTTTACAAGGCGAGGTATACATGGCGAGACATGACTCGTCGATGTACCCGATCAAAGCAAAAATAGAAAGTACAAACTATTCGCATGGCCTCAAGGAGTAACCGCCGACCCTACCGAGCTGCCTACGGAGTCCGCTGAAGCCGCCAAGTCGCCAGACCTCAATCTACCCTCACGGACAACCCGTTATTCTAATGTTGAGAACTCTATCTGCTGATCTGCAAGCTGCCTAACCGCGAGGTCGCCTAGCCGCCAGATCGCCGCGAACAGCTACCGCCGAATTGAACAAGCCTCCAGAAGCAGACAGCTTATTGAGCTGGGAAAAGGTTTCCAAAGAAAGAAGACTGCCTGGCCGCAAGCCGCGACCTGCTTCTAACCGTCGATTGCTAACCAAAGAGTCTGCACTGATCCCTTACTGAAATCAAAACCAAGTCCCTGACTTCTCAGCGTTGTCCGCATAACCTGCACAGCAAACACCGGTCATTCCTTCAAACCGTGCGAATACAAAATCCTGTCCGCAGCAACCACCTTAGCTCTCTTACTATTCATTCAGTTGTAATGTTGATGTGATAGGGGGTCCTATTTATAGGCGTAGAGAATAGTGTGATCACCGCCCTAGCCGATAGGATCACCACCATATCTCGTGGCGAGCACTGAGTGTATCCGCCAAACCGCGGACACAATGCCAGTTCGCCTTGTCATCGTGACTAGATAGATAGCCAGTTTGACAAGGTCGCACCACCAAGGCTAGATTGAAATCATGTCCACCTTAATTCCACAAGGCCAAGCCAGAACTTGTCTGCCACACCAATATACCCTACGGATGCTCCACCAGTCCACATTTATGTGAACACAACTCTAGTCTCCAAGCCCCTGCGTACACTACTCCAGTCTGCACACTCCGAGCCCGCAACCAAAGCACACAAGGTTGACAGCTGCCGAACTCGGCGGACAAAGAAAGCATCCCGCGAAGACTGCACAATCTCATGTACTGAGCACCACTTGACTTGGTTTAAATCCAAACCAAGTCCACAACTCTGGCCATCCCTAGTGCAAATATAGCACCAGTGGATACAAGGGTAAGTCCGCACAAACCGGCAGACTCCGACATTAGTTCGCACTAACCGGCAAACTCTGCGGTTACCACCAACTGCACCACCAGAGCAAGACCAAGGCACACGCCATGCCGATCTCCTGAGCTCCAGTCCAGTCTGTAACCCAGACTCAGCGAACTCCATACGATTCTGAATCAAACCGGTCAAGGCGAACTCTGCAGATAGCCAACCTATCTATCTGGTTACCTTCTAGGAACACGCCACCTGCATAACTCTTGCCGACCTGGCTATCTGTCATTCCTGTTAGCACAGACTGCACAAACAGTCCGCCCAGGTTGCCACTTTCACTTCAAAACTTTCAACACCCACTTCCTCCTTCACTTATCTAGCAGCGAGCTAGATTCGTCCAACTCCTCCAAAACTCAGATCAAAGGATCTTACACCTCAGATCCTTCCCAAGATCATACATCTCAGAGTGGATTACACTCCTACACCTCAGACCTCTCACAATCCTACCTTCCTACCTCAGAGACAGCAGCAAGTCTTCTAACTTAGGCTCATAAGCAAGCCCTACCTCAGTCTTTATAACACAGGCCTACCTCATATTATCTACAATAATCCTACCTTAGACTTTGGAAAAATTCCTACACTCAGCCTTTATAATATAGGCCTACACTCAGATCTTAGAGAGATCTTACAACAAAGGTTTAAAGAGTGTCACAGTAACTCAAGAACAAAAGCTCTAGAGTCCTCTTCTTTAGCTGTATCACCAGACAGCTTCTCTTCACCATAACAATAGGAAAAGATCTTTAGATTTGAAACAGGTTGTGATGTGTTGAATACTTGTAGAGATCTTCTTCTTCCTCAAGCTTTTAAAAGATAGTTGTGTAGATTACCAAGCTTGAAGTCAATGAAAAATAATTTTCTCTCTGCTGGTGGAGACTTTTTGTGACTTAGGGTTTCAAAAAAAATTCCAAAAAAAACCTCCAAAAAATTCTTGTGAAGGTCCCACGCACTTAGCTTTATATCTCAGCATCTGCAACGGTTACATCCTGTTTAGGTAAGCGGCATGGCCGACTTTAATGATTGAATTATCCCAAGATTGTGTGTTAAAGAAATACGACGATTTCTGTCTTTTTGCACGCAATCTGCGTTGATTTGAATAATGTATGACGTAAGCAGAATAGACTTGACGCCAATGGACTTAGAATAATTTTTTATCTTCTATAGAAGCATTGAGTGCTATAAGCAACATGACTTAGTCAAATACTTGAACTTTGAAGAAGCGTTGAGAGACAGAACATAACTCAGCGTATTCTACTTAGGCATTAAGTGATCTTATATGTCTCGACGCATTTGTACTTTGACAACTTTTCTCTTCTATTGAAGCGTTGACTGAAGTCTTTCTGAAGAGGAGTCGAGTGACTGTAGTTATCCAGCGCAAAAAATATTGTTGTTGAGTCAAGTCTTATGTCTCGACGCATTTGTACTTGGACAGTTTTTCTACTTCACTGCTGAGGCGTTGAGTGAATGGACTTCATTCGACGCATTAGTACTTGGTCTGAATCTCAGCTCTTTTACCGAGGCGTTGAGTGAAAGAACTTCACTCGACGTATTTGTACTTGGTCTGAATTTCTGCTCTTTTATTGAAGCATTGAGAGAGTAACATTCAGTCAGCATATATGAATCTTAAGTGTCGAGTGATGTGAGATGACTCGATGCATTTAAACTTTAGCCAGATTCTTTGCTTCTGTTCTGAGGCGTGGAGTGAATAGCAATGAGTCAACGCATACAGACCACGAGCATCGAGTGATGTCAGATGACTTGACGTTTTTTGTACTTAGCAAATATTCTTCACTTCTGGAGTGTGCTGACTTACTCTCAAGTTGTTAGTCAATCAAATACTAATTACATGCACATGTTAACTTAGAGAGATGTCAAATACATATTTGTGTATATTATTGACTTATGGAGCTTCTTTAAATATAGGACATTGTGGTCAATGTTCCCAATAGATACTAATTGACAGCAGAAGCTTAGTGGATATCTTGTTCGAATCCACGTTGCTAAATATGAAGATTCTCCAAGAGTACCTCGAGCCAACGTTCAGACCACTATATGGTTTTGATATTGCACCTGTGCCCATGCAGTGAACGATCACTCTCCTCATCACTCTAGGGGAATTCTTAAGGCAAGCCACACCGGACGTTCAGTTCGTGATAGTTGACTCCAGCTCGGCACATAACACTATTTTCGTTCGGCCGCTCCAAATGCTCTTTGGGGGCAATCCCCTCTATTCTACACCTCACAATGAAGTTCATTACCCCAGGAGGAATATGTGTAGCACGTGGTAATCAGGAGGCAACACGACTCTGCTACCTTCAGCAAGCCCACCCAGGTTCGAACTCGAGACAAGAAGGACTAGGCAGGGCTTAAGCCAGTGCGCACCCTGCTATCTACTACTTTCCTTATTTTCCAAAGAATAAGTCGCGAGAAGAATCTTATGAGACCTTGTATCCTCGTTTTCGATAATGAAGTATCAATTTTCCCTTTCAGTGTGGACGGATCACCTCCCAGGTTAGATCGGTAAAAGCACTTCTATGCCTCCAAGGAGAGATCGACGAAAACCCTTATGCACCTCTCAGTCAAGATCGGTGAAAGCCCTTTTTCACCTTTTAGGTGAGATCAGCAAAATCCTTTTTGCACCTTAGGCAAGATTGGCAAAAGCCCTGCTGCACCTTAGGCGAGACGAACAAAGGTTTGTCTGCATCTCCCAGACGAGATGGACAAAGGTCTGTCTGCACCTTCGCCTGTTGAACCCCAGTTCTCCTAAGCCACAAACGAATAAAGGTTCTTCGTCGTCTCCACCCGGATGAACCTCGGTCCTCCTGAAGCGCGAACGAACAAAGGTTCTTAGCCACCTTTACCCAGACGAACCTCGGTCCTCCTGAGGCGCAAATGAACAAAGGTTCTTTTCCACCACCCGGACGGATGTAGGTCCTCCTGAGGCGCAAACGAACAAAGGTTCTTCTCCACCTACCGAATATAGCTCGATCCTCCTAAGGTGCGAACGAACAAAGGTTCTTTGCCAGCTCCACCCGGATGAACTTTGATCCTCCTAAAGCATAAATAAACAAAGGTTCTTCACCACCTCCACTCGGACGGACCCCGTTCCTCCTGAGGCGCGAATGAACAAAGGTTTCTTTGCCACCACCACCCAGATAGACTCAAGTCCTCCTAAAGCACGATCGAACAAAGGTTCTTTGCCGCCTACACCCGGGCGGACACCTGTCCTCCTAGGGCGTAAACAAATAAAAAATATTTGCCACCTCCACTCGGATGGACCTCAGTCCTCTTGGGGGGGAGAATAATCAAATTTTCTTCGCCACAAAGGTTCTTTCCAACCACTAATTGGATGTACTTAGGTCCCCCTAAAAGTGCGATCAAAGTAAGGTTCTTTACCACCTCTACTCAAACGAACTTAGGTCCTTCTAAAAGCACGATCAAACTAAGGTTCTTCACCACTCCATTCAGACGTACCTTGATCCTCCTGAGGCACGAGCAAACAAGGGCTCCTCGCCACCAACTCCTATGCGAACTCAGGTCCTCCCAAGACGCAAACAGACGAATATCTCCCGATAGCAACCTGATAAAGATTCCAACGCCCAAGCTATACGCTACTCTACCAAAGTGTACGTGCACCAAAACATGACCAGAACATAAAAGATCCGAAAAAGATGGTCTCTGTTTAAACAAAAGCGGCCCCACAGGCTACATCATCATGAAAAACAAAAAGACACGAGACGGTGCAAAGGCGCATCAACAAAACGGAGCAAAAGCAAAACAAAACAGAAAAATGGGCATAATGGGATCATCCCTCAATGTTGACATCAACATCGTCATCCAAGGCATCCTCACTCCTAGAGCGTCGCGCTTCGGGAACCTCCAAACAACTCGAAACCCATTGCTGAAGCCTAAGCAGTACGCGACATCACACTCATCCTCCACAAGCGGGTCCACCTTAGTTGCCTAAATCTCAAAGTGTGTCTCCTCTGCGATGCAAGATCGCTCCTCCTCGAAGTCATGAGAGGCTTTGTACTCAACCACCGCGGTCGGCCACACGACCTTAACCTCCTCACGCTCTGACACCAGCTGAGCCTTCTCTTTCTTCAACTACTCGACCTCCGTCTCCTGCTGGTACACATCAACGTCAGCCTCCTGGGTATAACAGAGCAATTCCACAAGAGTCCCCTCAGCAGAAATCAACCTCACGCGAAGAGCCTCGATCTCAGTGTGGGCAACGCTCTACTTCGCCCGAAGTGTCTCAACCTCAGTCTGGGAAGAGGACAACTGGGAATCCACGCTAACCACATAGGAGACAACTTCCTTATTCTTCCGAGGGACCGACAAAGAGTCCTTAGCCACAGCCAGCTTCGTACACAGAGAGAGAAAATCATCCTTCGTGGTTATGTAAGTACCGTTGCAAAAAAGAGCGATGTCACGAATCTTATCTAGCTGCAAACACAAGAAATAGATTATTCAATGCACAACAAAGGTTAAAGGTGAATAAAAATACTAAGGGAAACAGACGTACGTTCTGAATAAGCGTTTGGCAAGCGAAGCACTACCGCTCCTTCCCCTTTGTCATCACCAGGGGTGGCACAGGAATCCCTCGAGAAGCCTGCTCGATCACAGGGAGCACCGCGGAATCCTCGGTCTCTGCAGGAGGTGGATCATAAGTCGGGCAGTCCTGGTAGTCATCGGTAACCTCAATAACAACCTCTAGGGAAGCAAAGGATGGCCCGCCTTCTCCTTGTCTCTAAGAAAAGTCCAGCTTCCTTTTCTTTCCACGCTCCATTGGCACGACACAACTCCGCTCCGCATCTGACGATAAGCCCGCAAGGACTAGCTTATTCTCAACAACGAAAGCGCTGATCTTGAAAAAAGCGACGCTCAACTCGTGTGGGTCCTCAAAACAAAACATTAGGGAAAAGTCGTACTCCCTCCCCGCAAGGCTGCGACAGTGGTTCGGAGGATCCCGCCAAATCTCATGCGGATTCAAAGGGTTTTCTAC
Source organism: Platanthera zijinensis (assembly GCA_039513925.1). NCBI lineage: Eukaryota > Viridiplantae > Streptophyta > Magnoliopsida > Asparagales > Orchidaceae > Platanthera > Platanthera zijinensis. The sequence continues at coordinate 152,815,421 of CM077090.1, read as the reverse complement.
AAATCCAAACAGCATCCCCATGTGGCGATAGTTGGTATTGTCATAAAATGACGGCCATCTCGTGTTGCTCTGCACCTCAACCCAGTTGCTAGAGCTGAGGCAGACTCCACACCACTCGTGAAAAATCGAATCGTCATCGGAGAGTCATGCTACCAGAAAAAGCAAAGGAATCCCATGATCCCTGTCAGCCCCACCTGGGAGAATTGCGTGATTTGAACACCGCAAAACTGGAAAACGGAGATGGCTTCATCAGTAAGGGATCCAAAATCCCTCTTTCAGACACACCTCCGTAATCGCAAAGTGGCACGGAGAAGGATTTTGAACGCGCTCTAATGTGTAAGGAATTACAATCTCAACATCCGTCAAAATCCCAAAGCTCTTCCTCCAACCGATCATTCGTTCATGGCTCAAGGACAAAGGGAGACGCATCGACCGTGGCGGAGCGCTGCCTTTCAACACCTACAAATTAAAGGATGATCGTTAGCATCAAAACAAGCTCCCAGAGAAAGCACCACAAGGGGAGTCCAAGCGCTCGGCATCGAGAGCCCCCAGGCAAATCCACACAAAGACAACAACGCGCGGGCAGTACCACTCGCGTGTAGCGGCACCCGCAAGGATGGCCCTAGGCGCAAAAGTGTATAAGGAGAACCGAGTGCCCCTCTCCAACATATTGGCCCCAAAGGAGGGCCCGTAATGAAAAGCGACCGAGATAATAAAATATCTCTTGGCAAAAATTTCTGTCCTAGAACCGACAGCGAATAAAATGCTATCTTGGCCAAATATCTCACAGATACAGCAAATAATATTTGGCATTTTATGACAAAATACACCCCATTTTTTCTCCAATGAACGATTATCTACAGCCAAGTCTGAAGATCGCAAGCTTATAGAACATCCCGAGCAAAGGCAGAAAATTTCCCCGCTCATCGCTTCGCGGGTCATGACTCGCAAAAATTTGGGGGCATTTTATGGGGTTCCCCATAAAATTTTTGTGTCAAATCGGAAAAACTCGGACCAAGGACGCATGGGGAAAGCCAACATGACCAAACAAGTCGAACACCGCCAAGCCGCACTCCCCCAAGTCCTGAAAGCACCTGAGAAGAGGGCCAAACCCGCGCACGCGCACGGCTAGGCCACGCAGGTGCGCGCTGCCTGCATGCACGAGGCCCCCATATGGGCGTGGCCTGCACGTGCCTGGCCATTTGTGTCCTGCGCGCACCCGGCTGCACGCGGCCAGCCACCGCAGCCGCACCCCGTGCGCGTTATTGCGCCCCGCTTGCGCTGCCGCTCCCTGCGCGCAGGGCAACTGCCACGCGTACCGCCTCCGACCGCCACCGGACACCCTGCCTGGGTAATACCTGAACCGCCCGACGGCACTTTCATCATTTCGCTAAATTTGGTGATTCAGGTGACCGAAACGGAGCGACGTCATTCGCCAGCACAAATTTTTCTCCAACGTAATTATCAACGTATCCCTCTAGAAAATTATAAATAGGCTCACAAGTCTTCATTTGAGAACAAGCAACTCCAGAGGCTGGAGAGAGCTATGAGATTTTTAGGAGAGATTGCGGACTTAGGACAATCCTCCGCTCAGGAATTCACTTTGCTCCCCTTCTAGCACAAAGGCTCTAGCAGGCTTCAAGACACGCCACTCTTCCCCACAAGAGCGTTCTCATCAAGATCCCGTGGACTTAGCCAAATTCCCAGGTCGGAGCGCTTCCATCGAGGTTCTGTGGACTCAGCCAAATTTTCAGGCCAGAGCGTTTCCATCGAGGTTCCGTGGACTTTGCCAAATTTTAAGACCAGGGGGCGTTTACATCGAGACTCCAAGTACTTACTTTATTTTCATCATTCTTGCATTTTACGCTTGTAATAGAGAGGTGGTATGTCACCCTCCGAGAGATCATCACAAAACTCTTATAAACTTCAGCAAAATTGTAGATTTTGGCTCGGCTAACCACGTGGTTTTTCACCATTTCCGGGTTTTCCACGTTAAAAAAAGTCTTTTGTCATTTCCTGCTGTTTTATTTTACCAGTTTGCGCGCCCGGTCAAATCTCAATTAAGCTAAGGCGGTCCGATTCTCTAGACCGGGGAAAAACTAGGTGACCCGCAATAAAGCTCAAAGTATAAGGGACTGCCAAACTCTTTATTCAATTGAATTGTGTTTTGGTCAAATGCAGGTCTTATCTCTGTGTGCTGCAAAATAATCATTTGACCAAAGATCACTATGACTTGTGGCAATGATTATTAGTTAAAGATATATCTGAAACAATTAAGAGCTCATGCATGCATAACAAGACTGTGTTTCATTTGAGATGAACGCAAATGTTGAATAAAATGTCTTGTTGGTTGAAGTTACACCTACAATGCACAACAACGGCATTCAAAACTTGTTTGCCTTATAAGTACAATCCATGATGAATATCGTAGGAAACATTTTGCTAAGTTGTATAGATATCAGGTGTGCAAAAAATAAGCTTTCCAAATTACCACTTTCTTTTGTAACTTTATTAAAGCTAACATATCCAGAGACCATAATACATTTATAGAAAAATTACATTTATGTCCCTCCTTGTAGCTCTTTCAATTGCATTTTCACTCTTTCAATGTATATTGTGCGCAATACAGTTTTGTTAGAAGAATCTCTTTGTTTCAATGTTGTGAGTATTTTTTAGGCTTAACTCCGGCTAAGTACATTTCGTGAACAATTGTTCGCCCATTTGAATCTAACCTTTCAGCATATGAATGAGCTTCTAGGTGTAACATCTCATGGTTGTGAACTCTATATATAACTTCCAGGCTCCACTCATTTAAATTTATACTTTTTTGCCTTTAAGCGTGAACTTGCAATCACTCATCTTTGAACTTGATTTTCTCAAATTTTTCTTAATCCAGCCTTTATTATTGATTTTCTCGATAATACCCAGCTTTGTTGCAACCAAGGATAACTCTAGATTTGAGTCTGCTTATAAGCTGCACTTTGTATGGTGATGACAAAACCCAAGCCTATAGCAATGCTTTGTGCCCAATCCACCAAATCATACTTACTAGAAAATATATTTGATGTAACAAAATGTTTTCGAACATCAATTTCAATTTTGGGATTTGGCTCTTCATAAGATAATGAAAAAATTACTTAGCTTCAACAACACTATCTAAAATACTACATAAGTTTCCAATAATAATGTTGAAGAAGAGACGATACCTCCATCTAAAGATTGTTGGGGAGTGACTACATTGACAGACAATTCTCAATCCTTATTGAATTTTCTCAAGAAGCTCAGCAAGATAGTCCAAACGCCAAATTAATATCTTCGGAACTACTCAGATCACAACCGTACCAAGCGGAAACCAAGAAGAATACTCAAGCAACTAGAGTGCATAGACAGAAACAAGCAGATCAAAAATTTATCAATCTTCTTTGTAGGGCGAGGTATACGTGGCGAGACATGATTTTGTCAGTACATAAAAAAAAAGAAACTACAATCAATTCGAGCGGACAGAACACTGAGACCGCTGAGACCGCCTGCCCGCAGAGACCGCCCGAATTGAGCTGAAGCCGAACTGAACACGGAGTCCGCCGAGACTGCGAGGTCGCGCGGACAGGCTATTGAACTGGGAAAGTTGATGCAGAGAGAAAACTGGTAACCGTTGAACGCAGTCCGCAAACTTCACTGAGCCTAACCGAGATCAAAACAAAACTCCTGGCTTCACAGTGCTAGCCGTGCCACCTGCACACAGCAAACGGTTAAGTCTGATCAACCCGCGCGGATACAAAAACCGAGCCCGCAGCCTTAAACCCAAGTCCAACTTACTGTTCACTCTGTTATCAAATGACGACCCGGGCGGTCCTATTTATAGGCGGGGTGAGGATTGTGATCACCGCTCTATGAGATAGGCTAACCGCCCCTTGATTGCAGCTAGCACTGCCAGTCCGCCGAGTCCGCACGATAAGCCGGACTCGTGAACAGTTCGCCAAAACCGCAAGAGAGCCACCAGCTGAGCACCATGCCAGTCCGCATGGAGAGCGTACACGGCATCTGTTCGCACGTACAAGTCCACGACCAACAGGCAAACCGCCCGGTCACAGCGGACTATGCGGACACCAACTCAGCTCGCAATGTCCACGAACAACAGGCAAACCGCCCGGTCACAGCGGACTATGCAGACACCAAATCAGCTCGCAATGTTTGCGACCAACAGGCAAACCGCCCGGTCACAGCGGAGAATGCAGAAACCCTGGACTTCACAGAAGTGCAAGTCCAGACAACAAAATCGCGCGAGCTCGGCGGACACCAAGACAGTCTGCCAGCTCCAAGGCCAGATCGCTACCAGATTGCGGCTCACCGCTACTCCAGACCAAACGCCGATCGCGCGGTCTCCAAGCCTCAGTCCGCACAGACCACAGACACCATCATGCACTGCTCAGCCATCCACTGCCAGACTCGACCACTCCGCGCAGTCCGCGGAATTCAATCCGCAAAAACAGCCAACAGGACCACAAGACGCCAACACCAGACCGCCGAACTCCATCTCCAGTCCGCGCGGACAGTCCGCCCAGGCCGCCCGGACTGTCTGATCACTCACTTTCACTTCATAAATTTCAACAATCCTGTTAAGTTACAAAGAGAAGAAATAGCATGCTACTGTTAACAAGTTGAAGGATATTTTGTGCAAGTATAACAACCAATTGAAGAGATCACAAATTGAAGAAATCGAATGTGAGTATGACAAATCTGTTGTTACATCTACGACACAAAAATGAAGAAATCGGGGCCTCCTAGGGAGAAAATAGGCAGAGAATGACTACCAAAATCCACTGTTAACAACCCTAAATCCACTGGCAATGTAAATGTGAGCACCGGAAGTCTGGAACTGGGTTTCTCACGCTTGCGAAACGCCCGGATGCCACTGGCGCTATCATTTTTGCGAACTGGAAAATGGGGAAGATTTGGGAATGCGAAGGGCTTCACAGGGGAACTCGCAAAAGGGGGCGTCGGCGTACATTGGACGAAGTTGCGCCTCTTTGATTCGAAAGAAGGAGATGAAATGGCCGACGAAATCTTGGAGGCCCATCTGCACCTCTTCTACTCCTAACGGCACTGCGGGAAAAAACCTAGTGCTTCACTCGGGAACTTGCAAAAGGGAGGGGGCTGCACCTAAAGTTAATAAATAAATAAGAAATATCAAATTAGGTTTTTTTCCTGCTCTATCATAGTCATATATGCCGTGCACATAACTGCGCTCTAAAAAAAGTTATGAAACTGGCACATTTAAATTTTATTATTTCAGTAGACTATTTTTTTCATAAGAACAAAAAAACTCGTATGTTATGATTATCACCCTAAATAATTTACTACACGGCTACACCACTTGGAAATGTAATTTTATTAATATGTTATTACTGGATGAGAAATTTGTCAGTTCCACAAAATCGAGAAGAGTAATTTGGATGATATTGAATGAGAGAATTTTACTCGTGCATCATTGTGCATTTTGTTGTCGAGCATTTGATACATAAAAAAATTGTACTATGACACAACCAGTATATGCTATTATACATATGTTGGAGCGTGATTATCATCCGATTCAGAGAAAATCATCGAGCTCGTGCGTAATGACTTCGTAACATGTGATTATCCTTGAGTCAACTTTGTCGGCTGCAGTTTTTTACTTCGTATCTTGATTGCAATCATACGAAGAAGAAACAAAGATAATAATTCTCATGCAACACACATGAGAGAGATTAAGGGAGAAATAAAAATAAAATATAATAAAACCCATTTTGCCTTTGCTACTCACATGCATAAATCAAAACGTTGGCAGCCATGTAAAATGAGAAGAATGACCAATGCAGACAACCATGCATGCAGCCCACGTGACTCATTTTAAGAGAAAGAAAAGATTATAAATGACAGCTCCATGAAGAAGTTGCAAAATTCGGAAAGCATGAGTGGCAGCAAAAGGGTTAAAGGAGTTCAGATCCGAGAGCTCTCAAGGAAGCAGCAAGTAAATCGAAGAGCAACTCCGAGGATTCCACCGGTGAAGATCTCGCCTCTAATTCGCCGAAGTTGCGGCGTGCGAGTGACGTTGAGGTTGTGCTGTTTGTAAAGGAGGAGTGCCGAGGTAGTGGCATCTGTGTCGTGTACGCTGATGTTGGTGTTGGCTTCTTTGTCGACCCCGTGAAATAGGGTCGTGTACGACGACTCTGTTCAGGTGAAAGGGCAGTTTCGCTACTGACATTTTTTGGAAAAACACAAGTTACGTGCACAATACATTGGAGAGGACCATCTTGATTCATCTCGATAATTACTGTGGTAACTTGTATTTATTTATCTGTGTTAATTATTTTGTTGCGAAGTGAAGAAGATCCTTTGTGGATCAAGGAGAGAAAGACTGTAAATTTTGTGTGTTTTTATACACGTTTTAGTAGAGGCTTTTTGGGTTGGATTTCGATCGTCCCGTGGTTTTCACCCAACTGGATTTCCACGTTAAAAATTGCTTTTGTGTTGTCTCTAATTTTTCTTGATTTACTTATATTCGCTAAAATGTTCGCATTGGTGCTCTCGCCGAATTAATTTATAGGTACTCAAGTCGAGTTTGCGTGCTCTCAAACTCAACAAATAGTATCAGAGAGAGGTTCATTATCAGAGCAATTATCAGGCTGACCTGTCTGAGATTTAAGACAAGTCGATCAGATATTTTGAGTTAGTGATCGGATGTGGTAGGTGACGACCATTTCTCCACACCCTATACTCTTTGAAATAGTCGGCTCAGAGAATTGAGCTCAGTCCAACCAGTGGCAGAGTACGATATAGTCTATTTCAGGTTCAGTCTCCGAGCAAATGGTGAAACTGAATGACACGAACTACCACAAGTGGCCATTATTGATAGAGGATCTCATTTATGTGAAATGATGGCATATTCTCGTCTTTGAGGAGATGCCTAAAGACACTAGTCCAAATAGGTGGAAGGTGGAGCATCAAAAATTATGCGGATTCATCAGATTAACAGTATCGTTGATGCAAAAATACTTTAGAAGATTCTCGAGATGTTGTATGAAAAGAGTACAAGCATCAACAAGTTGTATTTGATAAAGAAGCTGGGCGAGTTTAGATATAGAGAGGGATCCCCTATCCTGGATCTTGTTAACGAGTTTCAGGGCATCATTGAACGCCTCATTGTTATGAAGGTGACCTTCGAGCATGAGGTTAATGCATTGTGACTATTGAGGTCTCTTCCAGACTCTTGAGAGATGGTCAGAGTTTCTCTGATCAACTCATCTCTCGGTGGCATCAATACTATAGAGATTTCCAAGAGTGGCATCCTGAACGAAGAATTGCGAAAAAATCACAAGAACATTCTTGCTCTTCTTCAAGAGCTAATGTCTTCTACATTAATCCCTGGGGGAGAGCAGGGGTAAGAGTAAAGGAAGGAAAAGCAAAAGGAGCCAAAAAAGGGGGAAGTCAAGATCCTGCTACCAGAATATGGAGTGTCGCTACTACCATAAGAAGGGTAATATTTAGAAGTTTTGTTATACTGAAGAATAATCAGAAGAAGTGAGAGTCCTCAAATGAGAAGACGGGCACACACACGGTGTCCACTGCTTCTATAGAGAAAGATGATGTCATCATTATAAGAGATGATGTCACGGTTACACTCATGTGTGATGATAGGAGTTGTATTGTGGACTAGGGTGCTTCTGCGCAAGTCTCCCACAACAGAGAGTTATTTTTCACCTACACTGTTATGATTGTGGAGTGCTTAATATGACAATAATGATACATCTAAAGTCGTTAGGAGGGGAGACATGCACTTGAAAATGAGCATAGGAGGACTGTTGATTCTGAGGGATGTGTAACACGTACCCGACATCCGCTTCAACCTGTTTCGGTTGGAAAACTAGGTGATGAGGAGCACTTCAGTATATTTAGTGGAGTTTCCTGGAAACTGATTAGAGGATCGCTTATAGTAGCTAGAGGTTGGAGAGATACTAGCTTATACTATATGGAGTGGAGACCTGAAGCTGCATAAGCTAACACTATCAGGGATGGAGTATCCATTTCCTTATGGCACGTGGGATTGTGTCACATCAGCTAGAAGAGACATGGATGTCTCTCAAAGAATAAGATGATTACTGTTCTATCTAGGGATCAATTGGAGTGATGTGGTCACTACATGGCAGGGAAGAAGAATCAAGTTTCATTCCAGAGTCACAACTCCGCCAAGAGATCATGAGGACACTACTGGTTATGAGCCTACATAGGACATTAGTGATGATGAGCTCACAACAGCAGCTGAGCTCACTTTGTAAAGGTCTGATCGAGTCAGACAGTAAGCGGGTCGGCGGGTGGCTGGCGAGCGGTAAACAGTTCCTAGTTAATCTAAAAGAAAAGATAAAAACAAACAAATAAACTAAACTTCATTATTACTTCCTTAATCCCATTACATAATAATTCCCCCTTATATAAAGTTACAGATATAGCCGTTACTAAACTCACGCCCCAAGCGAGATAGGTGTCTTCCGCTGATTTCCTGTTTCACTCTTTACATGGATTGCTGACCTGGCGTGTTTCCATGCCTTGGATTCGTCCATCGGATTCCTGCCACGTGGATTTGTGTTTTCTCCTGTTACATCATTCTCGTGCTTGAAATTAACAACGTCCTCGTTGTATTGTCTATTTTTTTAAAAGCCTGCGGCCTGTTTCCTTTACTTCTGGGGGAGAGGAGGGCGGTGTTGTCGGTGTTGATAGAAAGATGCCGTCGAGGAATACTATCCCACCACGGCCAACGAGCGGACAGTCGGTGGCGCAGTCGTACAGATCGTCGGGGTGGTCTCTCTTCTGGTTTGCATGGCTCGAATGGAGTAGCTAGCCACAATGGTGGTGGTTCTGGTATCGGCTGTTTCTCAGATAAGTCTTCGTCTTCTTTGTTATTGTTCTGTGTAATCAAACTTCTGGGTCGTCGCGCCTCTGTCTTTTCTCTGCTTTCTACGCTGGTTTGTCCTGATGGACTCTTCTCAGTGAAGCTAGGTTCGGAATCCTTCAAAGGAGAACTATTAGAGTCTAATTTTAAACGTAGTTGAGAGCGTACCTGAGGATAAAGTGTTAGACTATTCTCCCAAGAGCTGTCTTCAGGCGGAAGTCCTTTCCACGTAATCAGTGCCTGGTGAACGCATTGTTGGTTTATCTAGATAATGTGTTCATCCAGTATTGTCAGGACTTCATGAATTGGTTGATTGTTCCTTATTGTGGGAGGAAGATGATGTATAACATCATTTGTCGCATGAAAATATTTTTTTAAAAGAGAAATATGGAAAACTGGATGCAGTTTGCATTCTTCGGGTAGCTGCAATTTGTATGCCACCGCGCTTATCTTTTTTAATTTCAAACGGGTCATAATACTTTAAACTAAAACATGAGTTTTGTGTATTGTATAGAGTTAATTGTTTGTATGGATGCAGTTTTATCAGGACCTGATCACCTACTTCAAATTCTGCATCGCGTCGGGATCTATCTGCCAATTGTTTAATGCACTACTGGGCTGTTAGTAGATTTGTTTTTAATTGTTTTAGTAGTTTGTTTCTATCGTGTACGTCGGCCTGAATGGCCTGTAATGAGTTGATGCTCTTATAATGATGAACAAATGTAGGTGGTGGTCACCTGTACATGGCTTCGTAAGGAGTCATGCCTGCGGATGTGTGATATGTTGTATTATAAAAATACTCTGCCCAACTCGGGACTTTGGGCCAATGTCAGGGGTTCTCATGAACAAACAACCGCAGATATTGGTTCAAGCACCGATTGACGCGTTCCGTCTGACCATCCGTTTATGGGTGGTAGGCGGAACTGTAACTCAACTTGGTACCCTGCTGGGAAAATAATTCTTTCCAAAACTTTGATAGAAAAACTGGGTCGCGGTCGGATATGATGGATGCTGGAAATCCATGCAATTTTCCGACTGCCTCCCAAAATGCCCTGGCGACGACAGTCCCTGTTTATGATTTTACTGGGGTAAAATGTGCCGCTTTGGACAATCTGTCTACCACTACTAAAATGTTGGTGTAGGACTCGGACGATGGGAAATGAGTAATGAAATACATAGTAATATCCGTCCAAATTTGTGATGGAATTGGTAGAGGATTCAAAAGTCCTAATGGACCCGATGTTACTGTCTTCCCTTTTTGGCATAGATCACAACTTTTATATAATGTTGAACATCACTTAACATATTAGGCTAATAGAAAGTTCTTTTTAAATGGTATATTGTGGGAGTGACGCCGGAATGACCACTAGGACGCGTATTATGAGCTTCAGATATTAATTGTAGCCGTAAGTTTCCCTGGGGAATATATAATCTATTTTTATAAAACAAGGTTTTATAATGGTGTGTCCAATTTGGTCTTGTTGTTGGGTGAGAAGCTAAGTCGGCTACTATCGTTTGAGCTAGGTGTCGGTGAGATAAGTAGTTTCCAAGTTATTGAACGTATGACATTTAAGGACTGGACAATTTAGTGTTTGTAGGAATTGTAGATCGGCCACTGGTAATCGTGATAAGGCATCGGCCGCAAAATTGTGTTTGTCTGATTTATATTCTATAGAAAAATCAAAACCTAAGATTTTTGATAGGAATCGTTGTTGAGTAGGTGTTGTTAACAGTTGTTTGACTAGGTGGTGTAACGTCTGATGGTCTGTTTTGATTATAAACGGAGCCCCCAATAGATATTGTCGCCACTTATCTAAGGCCATGGAAATTGCTAATAATTCTCGATCATAGGTCGACTTAAGTTGTTCTTTGGTGGTTAATTTTTTACTGTAATAAGCTATTGGGTGACCCTTTTGTGACAACTCCCCCCCCCCCCTGACGCCACAACCGGAAGCATTTGTCTCTAAAACAAAAGGTTTTGAAAAATCCAGTAGTTGAAGGACCGGGGCCGTGGATAAGGCTTGTTTGATTATGTCTAAGTCGTGGGTTGCTTGCTCAGTCGAAGTAAATCCATCTTTTGTTAGCATGTTAGTTAATGGTCCTGCTATAGTTGCATAATGTTTAATAAAACGTCGATAGTAGCCCGCTAATCCTAAAAATGACCTTAATTGTTTAAGTGTTTTGGGTATTGCCCAAGTTAATATTGAAGCTATTTTATCTGGGTGTGGTCAGACCCCCTAGGCCGAAATTCGGTGTCCTAGGAATTCAATTTCTGTGACCGCAAAAGTGCATTTGGACTTTTTAACAAAAAGTTCGTGTGTACGTCAAAACGGTTTCGAGATGAGAGAAATGACTTACATATGTTGGGCTATATATTAAAATGTCACCGAAAAAATTTACAACAAACTTTCATAAGAATGTCTGAAAAAGATCATTCATGAGGTTTTGGAATGTTGCGAGTGCGTTGGTGAGGCCAAAAGGCATCACCAGAAATTCATTTAAACTTGAATGTGTGCGGAAAGCGGTTTTGTGTATGTCGGTTGAATTCATGCGTATTTGATGATATCCGGACTGTAGGTCTAGTGTTGAAAATATTGTTGCCCCGTGTAATTCATCTAATAATTCATCGTTGGTGGGCATTGGAAAAGCATTTTCGATTGTAACGTTATTTAGTGCTCTAAAGTCGACGCAGAAACGTCATGATCCATCTTTCTTTTTAATTAAAAAAACTGGGGAGGTGAAAGGAGAAGAACTTGGTCTAATCAGGTCTTTTTGTAGCATATCTGTAACAAGTTTCTCTATTTCATCTTTTTGGTAATGCGGGTAGCGATAAGGTTTGACCTGAACTATAGTGTCTGGAGGATTTAGTGGTATGCGATGATTGTAGATTCAGGTTGGTGGTAAATGAGCAGGACTTTTAAAGATATCAGTATAGTCAGTTAATTATTGTGTGACGGCCGGATGTATGGGTACTGTACTGTCCACAGTATCGGGTGTTTGCACCCTAAACATGCATAAGAATGAAGAAGTAACGGCATCCTCATGGACTAATTTAGTAATTTGACTAAGAGTTGCTGGTGTTGTGGGTTCGTCTAGTAGATCTTGAAGTATGATGTTAGTGTGGTTGTGTGAAAAAGTCTTTCATTTTTGTTTATAGTCGGTTGTTACTGGTCCTAGAGACTCAAGCCAAATCATTCCCAAAATTATATCTGATCCGAATAAATCTAAGACAAAGAAATTTGTGTGGAATATGTGTCCCTGAATCGTTATTTCGGCATTCAGAAAAATTCCATTACAGTCTATTGTTGCGCCATTGCCTACATGAACTTGAAATGGTTTAATGGCTGTTATTGGAACGCCTAAAATTTTGGATTTTCGTGTGGAAATAAAATTTGTCGTACTCCCGCTGTCAAGTAATATATGTATGTTGGTGGCATACATTTGGCCTAGGAACCTGATTGATTTTCCGAAAAACGTACCCACCATTGCGTTAAAGCAAATTGTTGACTCTGGAAAATCTATTGGGCCGTTTTATTCGATGGAATTCGTATTGTCAGGCAGGTCGAAAGTGTCGTCGTCAAAGTATAAACATGAAATTTTATTCTTACAGCGATGTCCTGACATATATTTTTCGTAACATGTATAACATAAACCTTTTTCACGTTTAAATTTAAGTTCCGCTGGCGACAAACATTTTTGATAGGGTGTCGATTTGGCTGGTGGAGCTTGATCTGTTGGTTTAAAATATATTGGTTTAGGAGGTTTTGTGTATGGCTGTTTGTCGTGTTCATCTTCTTCAATGAGTTTTGCTAGTGCAAAAGCCTCGTCTAAAGATTGAGGACGTTGTGCGGTGATAAAGTGTCGGAAATGTGGTTTTAAACCCGCGATAAACATTGACTGTAATAGGCTTGGCAAAAGTCCCTTGATTTGAGTGGCTATTGTTTTGAACTGGTTCTTATAGTCTAAAATGGAGTGTTGTTGAGTTAACCGTTTAAGTTTGCCCATGGGGTCCTCAAATAGAGATGGTCCAAATCAGTGGATTAACGTTGTTTTAAATTCCGTCCAGTTGAAATGGGCAATATCGGGGTGTAAAGAATGATGTCAACGGGCAGCCGGTGGATCGAGATGAATCACAACTATTATCATACAGTTATTATAGAGAATTTTTTAATAACGAAAATAAGCTTCAACTTTGGTGATCCAATCCGTTGGATCACCAGAACCAAATCGCAGAAATAAAAATTGTACCTGCTCTAGGTTGACGAGTGGTGTCAGATGGTTGATACCTGGAGATCCTTGAGGTGGAAAAAGACTTGGAATACGTCCGTTTGCGGTACTGAATGTTGTGATAACAATGGTTGAAAATATGGAGTATTCTGGGGGCCTCCTGTGTTGCAAAAAGTCTGAATCCCGTGATGTCGTTTGGCTTCCATTGTGACTGTACGAATGAAAGTGGATCTTGGAAAAATGAATCTGGAACTGTTGGTTGTGCTGCATATCCTCGTTGTGGGCCTATTGTTGGTATGGTATTTTGTGAGGTTGGTGATTGGCGATTGAACAGATTTTCCTGCGGCTGTCCATAAGGTGGGAACGTCGATGATGATAATGCAGATTGTCCCGATATGGCCACCTGAGGTTGTGGATGGGATTGCCCAACATAGCGTGTGTCCTCTATGGTGGGTAGACTAAAAGATGTTGTTGGCGGTCCCAAATGACCAACCGATGATACGAGGTATGTGCCTTGATTTTCTTTCTGAGACGTCAGGGCCGATTGCCCAATGTCCGTTCCTGGTGCTTTGAGAAAGAGTGTTATTTCTTTACGGAATTCTTTGAATTCATTACTGGCCTGTTGAGATGCCCTTTGCATTTCTTGATTGATCTTGTGTAAATCCTCCTCCAGATGCGAGAAGTTGATGGATGTTTCCTGCTGATAGTTGTGTTGTTGAGTAGAAAATTGCGATGTTCTTGCCTCCAAGTCCTTCCAGAGTTCCTGCTGATTGGTGGCCACCGCCTTCGACCATGTATTAGGTTTATCGGTGGATGCCATGTCCATGAATGGTGGAAGACTCAACGAGAGCACCAATATAAGCGGGTCAACGGGTGGCCGGCGAGCGGTAAACAGTTCCTTGTTAATCTAAAGGAAAAGATAAAAACAAACAAATAAACTAAACTTCATTATTACTTCTTTAATCCCATTACATACTAATTCCCCCTTATATAAAGTTACAGATATAGCCGTTACTAAACTCACGCCCCAAGCCAGACATGTGTCTTCCGCTGATTTCATGTTTCACTCTTTACATGGATTGCTGACCTGGCGTGTTTCCATGCCTTGGATTCGGCCTTCGGATTCCTACCACGTGGATTTGTGTTTTCTCCTATTACACAGACACTCAACTTCAGTTATTATACTTCCGAGTAAATTTTGTTGACGGGTGTGGGGGAGCCTGACTGCTTTGACGAGGCAGTGTAGAGCTTAGAGAAGAAAGAATTGCTGGTTGTTATGCAAGAGGAGATGCAATCTCTGCATGAGAACCACACTTATGATTTGGTGAGATTGTCTAAGGGCAAGAAGGTTCTGAAGATGTATAACCCGTAATTCGTCGAGATCAGAAGTACCCCAGCAGACGACTATTCGCAGACCACTGAGCGAGCTTGGGCGAGCATAGGCAAGCAGAGGCGAGCTGTGGAGAGCAGAGGCGAACTTGGACGAGCAGAGGCGAGCTTGGGCGAGTAGAGGCGAGCTGTGGCGAGTAGAGGCGAGCTTGGGCGAGCAGAGGCGAGCTTGGGCGAGCAGAGGCGAGCTTGGGCGAGCAGAGGCGAGCTTGGGCGAGCAGAGGCGAGCTTGGGAGAGCAGAGACGAGCAGTGGCAAGCAGAGGCGAGCTTGGGCGAGCAGAGGCGAGGTGTGGAGAGTAGAGGCGAGTTTGGGCGAGTATGGGCAAGTATCTCGTGAGTATGGGTGAGTAGCCCTAGATACTCGCTGCTAGTAGCTGGATACTCGCCTATACCCCCCCCCCCCCCAGGATTTCTCTATAAATAGCCCCCCAGGGGTACTGGAAATGGCACTTTTTGGAAGAGGTCGAGTTCCCCTCAAGTGGATACTCGTCAAGTCCATGTCTGCCTAGTACCTCGCTCAGCCTTTTGGTTGCGGATGGGAAGCTTCTTCTAAGCTTCCGGGTACGTGGTGGGACCTCCCCGATAGAGCACTTGGGGTGTGCTTATAGATAGTTTCCTCTCTCTCTCTCGCTAGTCACTTGAATTATGACGTCAGACCATAGAATCAGTAACCTTAGGCTGCCTTGATCCGAATTCTGAGGTCAGAAATTTTCTAGGCTTCAACACTTGGTGCGGTGAGCGTGGATAGTAGCCGAGGAAGAAATTTTTACGAGAAGACTTCATGGCTTAAGATGGCGAGCTGGAGACCCAAGACAACAACTCGCGAGCACTCGGTAAGGTGAGCGAGTTCTAGACAAGATGGGCGAGTTCTCGGTAAGGTGGGCGAGTTTCCTGGTTTCTCGCCCATAGGCGACTTTGCGATGGCGACTTTCAAGCTCGGCGGTTTCGTGAGGCGAGCTTCCCTGGCAGCTCGCTCATAGGTGAGTTCTATATGCTAGTTCATGGAGGCAAATTGATGACGGCGACATACCATTGAGCATAGGCAGGAATGGCACTCTCCCAGAGGCGGGCATCAAGTGAAGAGGAGAGTATCAAGTTGCAGAGGAGAGTATCAGATGATCTCGCCTATAGGCGAGTATAAAGTTGCAGAGGCGAGTATCAAGTGATCTCGCCCATAGGCGAGTAATGTTGGTTACTTACTCGCAAGGACGGGATAGCTCAAAATCTGGGCGAGTTGGGAGTGGAAAATAAAAATTTTCCAGGGGCGCTTCCAAGAAATGACTCTTACCCTCAACTTACTTCGTCTCCTTTTTCAATAGTGGTGTTTTCCATACATGTTCATACTTACGGGTGCTTTGGTAAAACTCGTGAGTACTTTCTGTATGACTGACAAGAAGGGTAAATGACGACGAGTTCACCACCGAAGAAAAATACAAGAGATGCTCTGTGATGATGTCCTCCTACTTGCGATGATCTTCTCTGACAACCTGCATTCCAGGAGACAACCTACTCATGACATCTTCAAGCTAGTATTCTACGAGCTCCTACTCGTTATGCTCTTCATGTTGGCTAGGATGCTCTCCTTTATTCCATGAGATCCATACTCACGAGGTGATCTCTTCAACAGCTACAATGATATCCTTTAATTCCGCGAGATTCATACTCGCGAGGTGATCTCTTCAATGGATAGGGTGCTCTCTTTTAAATCCATGAGTTCCATACTCGTAAGATCACTACTTCAGCAACTATGGTGCTCGCTTCAATTCTGTGGGTTTAAACGCGTGAGGTTATCACTTCAGCAAGCAGACCGCTTTGTTATTCATTTCAACTCCTCAAACACCTGTAGTCATGATAACCCGAAATGGTTCTATCCATAAGAGAGAATGGTACGCTTGTTCACATTTATACATCGATGATATTTCTCAAACACTGTGAAATATAGGGTTTTAGCTTCTCTTCTTGAAAGCGTATCGAGCAGGCTTAGTAGACAAAAACGAGCTCCATCATCGGTTCAGGAAACCAGCATTCGACCAGTTCCTCCTAAATAACCCAGGGCGGATGATTGGACGATGCGTCGGGATTTAAGTGTCCTTGTAAGACCGAGCCCCAGCATTGACGGCCGAGATCAGCTCCCCCCTTGCATGTCGGCCTAGCTACCCCCGATTGCATCTCTCATCCGACTGGAGGAACTATCAGGAACAGGTCTGGACGCTAACCTCCTCAACTCGATGTAGGAAGGCCCTCTTTTAGTGACTATTAGTCCTGTGAAGCAGTACGCGTCTCAACTGTTTCATAGGTGGGATAACTTGCCAAGCTCTAGAAGATACAAGTTCGTGGAAGGATGGTGAACTCAGGTGTGTCTAGTAGGACCCCTTGAGGACCATTTCCCTTCACTTGTATTATGGTTTTCGTAACCAAGTGATAGAGTTGAAAACGATCTTCACGGTTGGGTTGGGAAATGAGCCTTCGACCTATTTCTCCTAGATAGCCCAGGGTAGACGATGGGACGATGCCTCGGGATGTAAGCATCCTTGTAAGACCGAGCCCCTGCACCGACGGCTGAGATCAGCTCCCCCCTTGCATGTCGGCCTAGCTATCCCCGATTGAATCTCTCCTCCGACTGGAGAAACCATCATGAACAGGTCTGAACGCAGACCTCCCAACCCGATGGAGGAAAGATCGTCGTCTCTTTGAACTTTTCCTTCGTCCTCAAAGATTTTGATGCTTTTGTCTCCTTGGCAATCTCTTAAGCAACAGGGAGAACTACCCCAGCACCGATTGAATTCCTCGAGTGGTAGTATCATCATAAGTCTGAGTTCCTATACAAGCTCCTCTGCTGCATACCGGCCAACGACCTCCTCGAGTGAGAGCTCCGATTAAATTCCTTGAGTGGTAGTGTCATCATAAGTCTGAGTTCCTACACGATCTCCTCTCCTGCAGACCGACTACTTGCCTCCCCGAGTCGACTCACACAATTCCAGTTGAGCGTGGCTCCTGAGAGCTGTCGACCCACCCCTAGTTGAGCTTGGCTCCTGCTGGGTGTCAACTGTTTCCCACCCCCAGTTGAGCTTGGCTCCTGCTGGGTGTTGACTGTATTCCACCCCCAGTTGAGCCTGGCTCCTGCTGGGTGTCAAATGTTTCCCACCCCACATTGATCTTAGCTCCTGCTGGGTGTCGACTGCTTTCCACCCCCTGTTGAGCTTGGCTCCTACTGGGTGTCGACTGCTTCCCACCCCCAGTTGAGCTTGGCTCTTGCTGGGTGTTGACTGCTTCCCACCCCTACTTGAGCTTGGCTCCTGCTAGGTGTCGACTGCTTCCCACCCCCAATTGATCTTTGCTCCTGCTGGGTGAAGACTGTTTCCCACCCCTAGTTGAGCTTGGCTCCTGCTGGGTGTCGACTGTTTCCCACCCCAGTTGAGCTTGGCTCCTGCTGGGTGTCAACGGTTTCCCACCCCTAGTTGAGCTTGGCTCCTGCTGGGTGTTGACTGTTTCTCACCCCTAGTTGAGCTTGGCTCCTGCTGGGTGTCGACTGTTTACCACCCCGAGTTGAGCTTGGCTCTTGTTGGGTGTCGACTGTTTTCCACCCCAGTTGAGCTTGGCTCCTACATGGTGTCGACTGTTTTCCACCACCAGTTGAGCTTGGCTCCTGCTGGGTGTCGACTGTTTCTCACCCCCAGTTGATTTTAGCTCCTGTTGGGTGTCTACTGTTTAATACCCCTAGTTGATCTTGGCTCCTGCTGGGTGTCGACTGTTTCTCACCTCCAGTTGAGCTTGGCTTCTGCTGGGTGTCGACTGTTTCCCACCCCTAGTTGAGCTTGGCTACTGCTGGGTGTCGACTGCTTCCCACCCCCAGTTGAGCTTGGCTCCTGCTGGGTATCGACTATTTCCCACCCCCAGTTGAGCTTGGCTCCAGCTGGGTGTCGACTGCTTCCCTCCCCCAGTTGAGCTTGGCTCCTGCTTGGTGTCGACTGCTTTCCACCCCCAGTTTAGCTTGGCTCCTGCTGGGTGTCGACTCTTTCCCACCCCGAGTTGATCTTGGCTCCTGCTGGGCATCGACTGTTTCCCACCCCCAGTTGAGCTTGGCTCCTGCTGGGTGTCGACTGTTTCCCACCCCCAGTTGATCTTGGCTCCTGCTAGGTGTCGACTGTTTCCCACCCCCATTTGAGCTTGGCTCCTGCTAGGTGTCAACTGTTTCCCACCCCCAGTTGAGCTTGGCTCCTGTTGGGTGTTGACTGTTTCCCACTCCCTAGTTGAGCTTGGCTCCTACTGGGTATCGACTGCTTCCCACCCCCAGTTGAGCTTGGCTCCTACTGGGTGTCGACTGCTTCCCACCCCCTGTTGAGCTTGGCTCCTGCTGGGTGTCGACTGCTTCCCACCCCCCAGTTGAGCTTGGCTCCTGCTGGGTGTCGACTGCTTCCCACCCCCAGTTGAGTTTGGCTCCTGCTGGGTGTCGACTGTTTCCCACCCCCAGTTGAGCTTGGCTCCTGCTGGGTTTCTACTGTTTCCCACCCCCAGTTGAGTTTGGCTCCTACTGGGTGAAAGTCAGGGGATAATATACTTACTACTCTTGAGGGTGGGTAAATAGAGTATTCAAAAATTAAGGAGACTCTAAACACTTCTCTTAGAGCTATTTGCGGAATATAAAAATAAAAGCTTTAAATCTAAAGTCTAACTGAGTGTAGTGAATAAAAGAGAAGCTCACTGAATTTTTAGTTGAACTTTTTTCCTAACACAACAACTAGCAACCTAGTTAAAACTATCACAGCCACAGAGCAATGATTAAAATAAGTAACAGACAACACAAGAGCTTTATAGTGGTTCCCCAATTGGGTACATTCACTCTTCTACCACCCTGGTAGGAATCACTACAGGTTTTTGATCAGGTTCCCTGCCACCAGTAGATCTGCTTCAGGTAGATCTAAAGACCCTTCAGGCTTTGATCAGGTGCCTAAAAAACAAAACATATAGGTTTTTGGTCAGGTGCCCTGCCACCAATGGTTCACTTTTGAAGGGAGTAATAACCCTTTTACAGGAGGTTGAAAGAAAGAAATAAGATGTCCTCTCTGTGTTCAGAGAAGCTAGTGGATGGCTCTGAATATATCAAAGCTCCCCCTGGCTTAGAGAATGTCCAGGAAGAAGCTTTGCTTCAGGGTGTAGGATCTCCAAATTGCTTGAGAAGACTTTTCTGATGCAGCCTTGAAGAAGACTCTATATTTTGAATGAATGTTCTTCTTCAGCAGCCTTTGCAATCTGGGAGAGTTTGCAACAATGAAATGTTCAGCAATCTGGGAGGTTCTTGAAAGTCCACCTAGTGTCAACTACTTACACCTATGGGGGGGATAGGTGTCTTTGCAGCGTATTTGCGGAACTAAAATTTTACCTGCACAAGAAAACAAAACAACACAGCACAACAAGTACACAAGCAATTTATAGTGGTTCCCCGATTTAGGTACGTCCACTTTCCCCCTTCGACCTATCTCCCAACCAGGGACGACTCGGTCACTTCACCAACAGGATTGAAATCCAATCCTAGCACTAACGGAAGGAACCTTCCACACGTAGGAGTCAACACTCCCACAACACGGGTTGCTCCCAACCCTTTAGAGACCAATCGGTCCTTTACAAAGAATTGAAAATAGCTTGTAAGAAATACAAACAACGTATGGAGACTAAGGTGTCCCTCTTCGTTCAACGACGTGTTCTTGAAGTCAACGAAGAGTCCACAACCCTAGATCTCACTTGGATTGAACCTTCCTGAAACCGGCGGCGGCTTGGAGCGGCGGCTAGGTTCACGGAATAAGCGACGGCGACGGAGAGCTGCTGCCGTGCTATCGAGATTCAAACTTCGTAGCAAAGGAAGCAAGGTCTTCCAACGGTCACACTAGGATCGTTCGTCTCGATCGATTCGGAAGGGGAAGGTTTTTCCCGATCAACGAATCAAGAGACAAGGGATCTCTGGTTAGACGCGTGAGACGCTATGCTAGCCTAAGCTTCTGTCGCCGGAGATCTGGAAGAACTTCAGATCACAGCGGCGACCACGACGTGAACGACGGAGACGATCGGCGGAGCAAGATCGCGCTTTTAGGGTTAGTCGGCGGCTCGGCTTTCGTATCATGTGTCCATGATCCACTGTACACAAATACCTGTGTATTTATACAATAGGTCATGGAGATGACCGTTGTGGGCCCCACCAAAGCCAAGACCAAAGTCCGGTTCAAATAGCTGCAGGTAACATGGACCGGTCCAGACAGAGTTGGAAAAATACCTAAGTCAAATTCGGCGAGAATCGTGAGTGATTCTCGACGAATCGGCGAGAATCACTTACGATTCTCGCCAAATTCTACTTAGAGAATTCAGGTTGCACAGGTTATAGAGGCCGGGGAGAATTGGTGGGAATCACCTTGGATTATCGCCGACTCGTCGAGAATGCAAAGTCATTCTCGACGAATCGGCGAGAATCACTTGGTGATTCTCGACGATTCTGCCTTAGATGATTTTTCTGACTGCGTCGAGACAGCCGGCCCAACCCGGCAAGAATCAACTAGTGATTCTCGTCGACTCGTCGAGAATCACTAGTGATTCTCGACGAATCGGCGAGAATCACTTAGTGATTCTCGACGAATTATACTTAGACGAATTCTCGTCTTTCCACCCATGAGCTGGTCTTTGGCCCATCCTTGCTTCTTGTCTGCTCTTGCTTTATCATAGCCCTGTACTTGAACTTAAGTACACCCCAATAGAGAGAGTACACGTAAGCCAACACACTGATCTGCTCAACGAGGGATTACGTTGCACAGACCCGTGTATATTGACCCACTGCACCCTGACATTGGTGTGTACTTAGCATGGAATAACTGCAAGCACAACTTAAAAGATTTCATCAAACACATTGTCTATTTACCTTAGCTTGTACAGGGGCTTCTTCAAATCAGGTACATTGTGGATACAATACCCAACAGTTCTTCTTCTTGAAAGCTTGAGCTCTGAGTATTGATTTTTCTGAAGACAGGATGAACTCAGGAAGAAGAAGAAGAACTTTTCTTTTCTCTTTAGATTATCTGGTTCTGTGTCTGCTGAGAGTTTGTATGAGTTGTTCTCTGTATTCTGAGTAGTGAGTGAGTATGTTTGTCTTCAGCTGACTGCACTGATAATATAGAAACTTCTCTTTTTTTTGAAAAAGCCTCGAGCCCTGCACTATAAAAACTTTCCAAATAATAGAATAAAACAAAATAAGGAAACCTGCACCTGCAATCTTTTCTGTCATTCCCAAAAAGGAATTAAGGATGTTAAAAAAATATCCTTTCAATTTGACTTTACAATTGGCACAGGAAACCAAGCCTAACGGCTATATTACAACTGTAGAAAAGCACGATTTCCTCTGATAAAACAAACGGCTTTATTCTGCCAAATCTCTCAATTAATGCAAAAGGAATATTGCAAATAAGCAAAAAAATATAAGCATTAGATTGAGGAGAATATTCTGAATAAAATATGTATTAAACAAGAAGAAATAAACCAAAGATCAAATGAAATAGCTATAGATAAAAGCAGACAGAAAGCGTCGACCAGAGATCGAAGATCGTCGATCTGAACAAGCAGATCGTCGACCTGAAGAAAAACTGTCTTCACAAAAATCATCGACCAAGGCAACACGATCGTCGATCTGAATAAGCAGATCGTCGACCTACTTCAGAGTTCATATAACTCTGAGATCGTCGATCATCATTCGAAGATCGTGGAGCGCCACTCGACTATCGTCGAGCACAAATCTACTTAATCATTTCCATTTCAATTCAATCTCAACTAATCTAACCTAAGGGTAGACTAACATTTAGTCTAACCATTGACCATAGATAATTCTTGGGACAATTAAGCCGAATTGAGATGACATGGCCCAAATCAAAACAAGGGAACCAGCACTGGGTGTCGACTGTTTCCCACCCCCAGTTGAGCTTGGCTCCTGCTGGGTGTCAATTGTTTCCCACCCCCAGTTGAGCTTGGCTCCTGCTGGGTGTCGACTACTTCCCACCCCCAGTTGAGCTTGGCTCCTGCTGGGTGTCGACTGCTTCCCACTCCTATTTGAGCTTGGATCATGCTGGGTGTCGACTTCTTCCCACCCCTAGTTGAGCTTGACTCCTGCTGGGTGTCGACTGCTTCCCACCCCCAGTTGAGCTTGACTCCTACTGGGTGTCGACTGCTTCCCACCCCCAGTTGATCTTAACTCGTGCTGGGTGTCGACTGCTTCCCACCCCCAGTTGAGCTTGACTCTTGCTGGGTGTCGACTGCTTCCCACCCCCCAGTTGAGCTTGACTCCTGCTAGGTGTCGACTGCTTCCCACCCACAATTGAGCTTGACTCCTGTTGGGTGTCGACTGCTTCCCACCACCAGTTGAGCTTAGCTCCTGATGGGTGTCGACCTCTTCTCTCCACCTCTAGTTGAGCTCGGCTCATGTGAGGTGTCGACCTCTTCTCTCCACCTTCAGTTGAGCTCGGCTCCTGTGAGGTGTCGACCTCTTCTCTCCACCTCTAGTTGAGCTCGGCTCCTGTGAGGTGTCGACCTCTTCTCTCCACCTCCAGTTGAGCTCGGCTCCTGTGAGGTGTTGACCTCTTCTCTCCACCTCCAGTTGAGCTCGGCTCCTGTGAGGTATTGGCTCTCCACCTTTAGATGAGCTCGACTTCAGCAAGGTGTCGACCTCTTCTCTCCACCTCCAATTGAGCTCGGCTCCTATGAGGTGTCGACCTCTTCTCTCTACCTCCAGTTGAGCTCGACTCCTGTGAGGTGTTGACCTCTTCTCCTCCTCTAGTTTAGCTCGACTCCTATGAGGAATCGGCTCTCAACCTTCAGTTGAGCTTCCTCCTGATTAGGTGTCAACCTATTCTCCACCTTCAGTTGAGCTCGGCTCCTGTTAAGGTGTAGACCTCTTTCCACCTCTAGTTGAACTCGGCTCCTAAGAGGTTTCGACTCTTTCCACCTCCAGTTGAGCTCGGATCCTGAGAGGTGTCGACTCTTTCCACCTCCAGTTGAGCTCGACTCCTGAGAGTTGTCGACTCTTCTCCACCTTCAGTTGAGCTTGGCTCCTGCTAGGTGTCGACCTCTCTCAACCTTCAGTTGAGATCGGCTCTTGCTAGGTGTCGACCTTTCTCTCCACCTTCAGTTGAGCTCGGCACCTGCTAGGTGTCGACCTCTCTCTCTACCTCCAATTGAGCTCGACTCCTGTGAGGTGTCGATCTCTTCTCCAATTCAGTTGAACTTGGTTCTTATGAGGTATCAACCTTCTCTCCACAACAAGGTATGCTTGACGTGCGAGGTGTCGCCCCCTTTTCCACCTCTTCCAATTGAGCTCGCTCGCCTAGCGAATGGTCGATCTGGTAGGTATCGACTCTTCTCCACCTCCGTCAGTTGGGTTCTACCTCTAGGGGGTGTCGACATTCTCTTTTCTCCTTCCAGTTGAGCTCCACTCCAAGGAAGGACCTCGTGTAGCGCATCGTCTAGTGTCATATCTTCAAATAACGGGTCCAACATTATTTTTCCTAGCTCGTGTCGAGCTCAAAAAAAGCGGGGATTGTGTATAACCCGTAATTCGTCGAGATCAGAAGTACCCCAGCAGACGACTATTCGCAGACCATTGAGCGAGCTTGGGCGAGCAGAGGCGAGCTTGGGCGAGCATAGGCGAGCTGTGGCGAGCAGAGGCGAGCTGTGGCGAGCAGAGGCGAGATGTGGCGAACAGAGGCGAGTTGTGGCGAGCAAAGGCGAGCTTGGACGAGCAGAGGCGAGTTTGGGCGAGCAGAGGCGAGCTTGGGCGAGCAGAGGCGAGCTTGGGTGAGCAGAGGCGAGCTGTGGCGAGCTGAGGCGAGCTTGGGCGAGCAGAGGCTAGTTTGGGCGAGCAGTGGCAAGCAGAGGCGAGCTTGGGCGAGCAGAGGTGAGTTTGGGCGAGTATGGGCAAGTATCTCGCGAGTATGGGCGAGTAGCCCTAGATACTCGCTACTAGTAGCTGGATACTCGCCTATACCCCCCCCCCCCCTCCCTAGGATTTCTCTATAAATAGCCCCCCAGGGGTACTGGAAATGATACTTTTTGGAAGAGGTCGAGATTCCCCCAAGTGGATACTCGTCAAGTCTTTGACTGCCTAGTACCTCGCCCAGCCTTTTGGTTGCGGAGGGGAAGCTTCTTCTAAGCTTCCAGGTACGTGGTGGGACCTCCCCGCTGGAGCACTTGGGGTGTGCTTATAGATAGTTTCCTCTCTCTCTCTGTCTCGCTAGCCACTTAAATTGTGACGTCGGACCGTGGAATCAATAACCTTAGGCTGTCTTGATCTGAATTCTGAGGTCGGGAATTTTCTGGGGTTCAACAGAAGAATTTGTGGATTTTTAGAGTAAAACAGAGATACCCCTCGATGCTACTTAGATACAAGGCCTCAGTAGTGAAGGGTTTTAGCCAAAAATAGGGATTTGATTTTGATGAGATCTTCTCTCTTGTTGTGAAGATGTCTATTTGAATTATTATTTGCCTTAATGTGAGGCTAGACCTGGAGATCGAGCAGATGAATGTCAAAACCACCTTTCTTCATGACGATCTTGAGGGGGAGCTATATTTGGAGCAGCCCCAGGGTTTCAGAATGAAAGGAAAAGACAGCTTATTCTGTCGCATAAATAAGACCTTATATAGCCTAAAGTAGGCCCCACGATAGTGGTATAGAGGTTTAGAGATAGTGAGCCAGAGCTACTAGGTTACATTGATGCCGATATGGCTAGAGACTTAGACTACAAAAGATCAACTTCTGAATAACTGATCATGTTTGATGGGGGAGTCATGTCGTGACAGTCAAGGTTACAGAAATGCATTGCATTGTTTAATAAGGAGACAGAGTTTATTGCAGTTACTTAGAAGGAAAGGATCTTATTTGGATGAAATGTTTCATTAAGGAGTTGAGTTTTGATCTGGAGCGTTACACACTCATATATGAGAGTCAGAGCGCAATTCACTTAGAAAAAACATGACATTTCACTCGAGGACCATACATAATGACACGCGCTATCATTGGATACATGACATCCTGGAGTAGGAGTTGGACCTACAGAAAGTGCACACTAATGACAACGGAGCAGATATGCTCATGAAAGCTGTGTAGAGGGGGAAATTTGAATATTGTCTAAGGATCGTCGAAATGGCGGTTTCCTCCTCATCGATGTGAAAGGAGAGAATTGTTGGGGTGTGGTTCCCATCCAATTCCGAGAAAACCACTGGCCTCATGCGTAATGAGTTTGTAATACATGATGCACGTGATTACACCCGAATCAACTTTGTCTACTGCAGTTTTTACTTCGTATCTTGATTGCGATCTGATACGAAGAAGAAACAAAGATAATAATTCCATGCAACCAACGTGAGAGAGAGAAATAAAAATATAATATAATAAAAACTCATCTTTGACTTACAACTCACATGTATAATTGAAGACGTTGGCAACCATGTGAAATGAAAAGGACCAATGCCAACAACTCTGCGGCCCATGACTCATTTAAGGATGAAAAATTTATAAATGCCAGTTCCATGAAGAAGTTGCAAAAATTTCGAACGCCTTTGTGACAGTAAAAGGATTAAAGGAGTTCATATTCGAGAGCTCACGAGGAAGCAGCAAGCAAATCCAAGAGCAATCGAGGTTGCGGTGTTTGTAAAGGAGCATCGAGGTTGTGGCATCCGTGTCGTGAACGTTAATGTTGGTGTTGTCGGCTTCTTTGTCGGCCGCAAGAAGGAGGACCGTGAATGATGACTCTATTCAGGTCACAAGGCAACTTTGCTACATACATTTTTTGGAAAATCGCAAGTTGCGTGCAAAATACATTGGAGAAGATAATGTTGATCCGTCTCGATAATTATTGTGGTAACTTATACATATTTATCTGTGTTAATTATTGTGTAGCGAAGTGGGGGAGATCCTTTGTGGATCGAGTAAAAGCCTATAATTATTATTTTTTCGTGTTTGTAAACACGTTTTAGTAGATGTTTTTCGGGTTGGATTCCGATCGTCCCGTGATTTTCACCAAATTGAGTTTTCACGTTAAAAATTACTTGCGTGTTGTCTTTATTTTTGCTTGATTTGTTTTTTTTCCCTAAAATGTTGGCGTATGTGCTATCGTCAAATTAATTTGTAGGTGCTTAAGTCGAGTTTGCATGCACTCAAACCCAACAACATATTCAACAACATTAAAATTACTAGTTGTTTGCCGACCAGCAAAAAAAAAACTTATTATTTCAGTATTTTTCGCCTCGATGAAAATAATTACTTCATCTCGACAGAAAGATTACTTCGCCCTAAAAGAAGAGGTGCTCGTTGTTGACCATCCCGTAACAAATTATCATTTCTTTGCCTTCAAGGAAAAAGACGGATATTATTTTTTTCCCGATAGGAGCGATAGCTTCACCTCGACAGAAGTCATTGCTTCAATCCCATGCAAACCCAAGCAAAAGACCAGTACTATTTCTCCAAGGCACCCGAAAGAATCCTAGAACAGTGTTGTCCTAAGATTGAAGAAATCATAAAAAAGCATTTTTACCATAGCATTTTACTGCGGAAGTTTTAATTCCAAAAGTCAATGTTCATTGAAGTTTAGGATTTGGAATTTAGAGTTTGAGGTTTGGGATTTAGAGTTTGAGGTTTGGAATTTGGGGTTTGTCATGCTCCGTTTGGAGGAACTTATTTTCACCGGTCAAGCGGTCACGATCGCATGAATCGGACTATAATTAAGGTCCGGTTCATGCGGTTGCCTGACCGGTGAAAATAAGCCCTCCCAAACAGAAGCTTAGAATAATTGAATTGTATTATATTTTTTTACACAATTCATTTTAACACTAAAGAAAAAATCTTAAAGCTTTTGCCACCGTGTATGTCTATGCATATTGATATCTCATGTCGAGGTGCGTCGATTTCTCCTTTTTCACTGTTCGTCGACATATGTCGACGTGCGTGACTTCCCTTCATCTTCCATGTGTCGACATATGTGCGGTGACAAAAGTCAACATAAGTTGATTTCTATGCAATGGCATCTCAACGTAACTTTGTTAATTTATACAACTTGAATTTCTTCAATTAATTTTGTTTATTGTAGACAATCATAAACTTAGAAAAACACTTCCAAATTTCTTCATCAATTTTTGGAGGAACAAGACAATAAGCACTCTGAATTCACACACATTTTGTAGATTTGAAAATGCCGAGACCACTATGCAGCAGCAAGAGAGCCAATGAAAGAGATTAGAGAAACACACTACTCATTTAATAAATCTTATTGTCGAACATTGTCGATATGAAAACCAGATGAAGTTAAGTCATCAGGAAGAATTAAAACCCCAACTATAGACAATTGAGCAAGTAAAACGCGTGC
Organism: Platanthera zijinensis; assembly: GCA_039513925.1. NCBI lineage: Eukaryota > Viridiplantae > Streptophyta > Magnoliopsida > Asparagales > Orchidaceae > Platanthera > Platanthera zijinensis. Next base: position 152,787,496 of record CM077090.1, on the reverse strand, counting down.
TCAAAATATTAATTTACCTTAGGGTCACTTCGTTTGGGTGGAACCTTAGGGTCAATTCGTTTGGGTGGAATTGGTGAGAAGGACTTAGAATTGGGCTCTAAATTTGAATTCTGTTATTCGATGCTCCTAAATTTTGGTAGGTATTGGAATTGAATTTAAGTCCATAAGAATTGAAAATATGTCATTTTCATCCTCCCCAGTTTTGACCTCATGAGGTCTAAATTTGCAATTCCGTCGGTGACCCCCGACACTCCCTGCTTGCGCGATCGAAGATGAAGCCAACGCCTCACATTTCAGCGATGAGATTCCACCCCTTCCACCCCTTCTTCTGCGACGACATCAAACCTTCATTTCCTCTAGTAACGAGAACATGAGATTTTCCAGGTATACCAAACCACGATTCACCGTCGTTGAGGTCAATGACATCCAGGGCTTATTTGGATCCCTCAATGACTTCCCCACCCTTGCCATCCAACAGTATTCCCAGTTGTAGCATTGCGCAGAGATGGGCTTATTTGGCTTGCGAAAATATGTTTGTTAATGTAATGTCGCTCGAAGCATCCGGATGGGGATCTAAGTGAAATCTTCTACTCGTTTCCCCTAAGTGGGTATTAATAGAGAAACCCAAGGAGTTTCTACGGGTATGGGTTAATCGTGTACCCGACACGACCCGTTATTCCTCCGAATCCGTTAATTTGCCCAAATATACACTAACAATCTCCTTCTATATTTGTGATAAATAACGTATACGTTTCGGAGTGCAGAAAATGGAAGTACCAAAAAATAAATTTCCGACTTAACACTTTTCTACAAGAGTTAGCACAGTTTTTAAAGAAAAAGCATAAACATGAATTTTAATGCAAAACATAATACATCCAAAGGAAAATGTGCTACTCAACAACGAATAAGTCTGAAAAATAATAAAATGACTACAGATAAACATATAACAATTCTACTCAGAGAGTGGATTATCATCACCTATGTCAAAATCCACTTTCTCTCCTCCATCTTCACCAGTGTCTGCAAGGAATTTCATGAGTTAGACTCTATGAATTCATAAACATATGCAGTGACGTATCAAAATAAACTAACTCTACCTAAATGAGCTTAGTACTTGTAGCAGTAGTGAAGTAATACTGTCAGTATCTCTATTCAGTCTAGTTAGGACCAGCCAAGTTTTGATTTTAATAAATCAAACGTTGTTATCTTACTCATTAGTGACCAATATATACCTCATCATATGACTTGGCACACCGTCATTTGCAACATTATCAAGTGTAGAATAATGTGTTATGATCACTAATGTCAGATTAACTCATACAATGACTTTCTATTCCTAGTTGAATAATTCTCAAATCAGCTTACAATGAGAAAGACATTAAGTCATCAGGTGTGGAATGACTAGCATCTAACCATCTTGGGCTTTCATCAAGAAATTATTTGGGGTTTTTAGTCTGTTATTAGATGCTTGAATGTTGCGACTATAGATTCTTACCATAAAACATAAATATTGGAGGAAGTTTCATATTTCTATGAACTTTAATCTCATCTCCCCCGATGTTTTAATTATGAGAACTCTATTTAAGTCCTTTGTCAAGGCGTCTGCAACATTATCTTTTGACCTCACATCAACAAGTTTCACAATTCCTTGACTCGTAAGGGAGGTCAACAAGACTTGTTTCATCCTGAGTCTTCTTCTTTTGTTGTTGAATAAAGATTTCGTAACAATCATTTTCGTAGCCTGATTATCGCAGTAAACTGCAACAAAACTAAATTTCAGGCTCGGCAGTGGAATGTCTATCACCAAATCTCGTATCCACTCTGCTTCTTCTCCCGCTGAAGCTAGAGCGTAGAGTTCGGATTCCATAGAAGATAGTGCAATACATGATTGCCTCTTATACTTCCAGGGTACAACTGCTCCTCCTAGTGTGAATATAAATCCACTAGTGAACTTATTGTCGTTTAATTCTGAGCACCAACATCTTACCAATAGGCGAGTAATGTTGGTGACTTACTCGCAAGGCCGAGATAGCTCAAAATCTGGGCGAGTTGGGAGTGGAAAATAAAAATTTTCCAGGGGCGCTGCCAAGAAATGACTCTTACCCTCCACTTACTTCGTCTCCTTTTTCAATAGTGGTGTTTTCCATACATGTTCATACTTACGGGTGCTTTGGTAAAACTCGTGAGTACTTTTTGTATGACTGACAAGAAGGGTAAATGACGACGAGTTCACGACCGAAGAAAAATATACGAGATGCTCTGTGATGATCTCCTACTACTTGCGATGATCTTCTCCGACAACCTGCATTCCAGGAGACAACCTACTCATGACATCTTCAAGCTAGTATTCTAAGAGCTCTTACTCGTTATGCTCTTCATGCTGGCTAGGAGGCTCTCCTTTATTCCATGAGATCCATACTCGCGAGGTGATCTCTTCAACAGCTACGATGCTCTCCTTTAATTCCGCGAGATCCATACTCGCGAGGTGATCTCTTCAATGGATAGGGTGCTCTCTTTTAAATCCACGAGTTCCATACTCGCAAGATCACTACTTCAACAACTATGGTGCTCGCTTCAATTCTGTGGGTTTAAACGCGTGAGGCTATCGCTTCAGCAAGCAGACCGCTTTGTTATTCATTTCAACTCCTCAAACACCTGGAGTCATGATAACCTGAAATGGTCATATCCATAAGAGAGAATGGTGCGCTTGTTCACATTTACACATCAATGATATTTCTCAAACACCGTGAAATATAGGGTTTTAGCATCTCTTCTTGAAAGCATATCGAGAAGGCATAGCAGACAAAAAGCGAGCTCCATGATCGGTTCAGGAAACCAGCATTCGACCAGTTCCTCCTAAATAACACAGGGCGGATGATGGGACGATGCGTCGGGATTTAAGTGTCCTTGTAAGACCGAGCCCCAGTATTGACGGCCGAGATCAGCTCCCCCCTTGCATGTCGGCCTAGCTACCCCCCGATTGCATCTCTCATCCGACTGGAGAAACTATCAGGAACAGGTCTGGATGCTAACCTCCTCAACTCGATGTAGGAAGACCCTCTTTTAGTGACTATTAGTCCTGCGAAGCAGTACGCGTCTCAACTGTTTCATAGGTGGGATAACCTGCCAAGCTCTAGAAGATACAAGTTCACGAAAGGATGGTGAACTCGGGTGTGTCTAGTAGGACCCCTCGAGGACCATTTCCCTTCACTTGTATTATGGTTTTCGTAACCAAGTGACAGAGTTGAAAACGATCTTCACGGTTGGGTTGGGAAATGAGCCTTCGACCTATTTCTCCTAGATAGCCCAGGGCAGACGATGGGACGATGCCTCGGGATGTAAGCGTCCTTGTAAGACCGAGCCCCTGCACCGACGGCTGAGATCAGCTCCCCCCTTGCATGTCATCCTAGCTACCCCCGATTGCATCTCTCCTCCGACTGGAGGAACTATCATGAACAGGTCTGGACGCCAACCTCCCAACCCAATGGAGGAAAGATCGTCGTATCTTTGAACTTTTCCTTCGTCCTCAAAGATTTTGATGCTTTTGTCTCCTTGGCAATCTCTTAAGCAACAGGGCAAACTACCCCAGCACCGATTGAAGTCCTCGAGTGGTAGTGTCATCATAAGTCTGAGTCCCTACACAAGCTCCTCTGCTGCATACCGGCCAACGACCTCCTCGAGTGAGAGCTCCGATTAAAATCCTCGAGTGGCAGTGTCATCATAAGTTTGAGTCCCTGCACAAGCTCCTCTCCTGCAGACCGACTATTTTCCTCCCCGAGTCGACTCACATCATTCCAGTTGAGCGCGACTCCTGAGAGCTGTCGACCCACCCCTAGTTGAGCTTGGCTCCTGCTGGGTGTCGAATGTTTCCCACCTCCAGCTGTTCTTGGCTCCTGCTGGGTGTCGATTGTATCCCACCCTCAGTTGAGCTTGGCTCCTGCTGGGTGTCGAATGTTTCCCACCCCCAGTTGAGCTTGGCTCATGCTGGGTGTCGACTACTTCATACCCCTAGTTGAGCTTGGCTCCTGCTGGGTGTCGACTGCTTACCACCCCCAGTTGAGCTTGGCTCCTGCTGGGTGTCGACTGCTTCCCACCCCCAGTTGAGCTTGGCTCCTGCTAGGTGTCGACTGTTTCCCACCCCAAGTTGAGCTTGGCTCCTGTTGGGTGTCGACTGTTTCCCACCCCCAGTTGAGCTTGGCTCCTGCTGGGTGTCGACTGTTTCCAACCCCAGTTGAGCTTGGCTCCTGCTGGGTGTCGACGGTTTCCCACCCCTAGTTGAGCTTGTCTCCTGCTGGGTGTCGACTGTTTCTCACCCTTAGTTAAGCTTGGCTCCTGCTGGGTGTCGACTGTTTACCACCCCCAGTTGAGCTTGGCTCTTGTTGGGTGTCGACTGTTTCCACCCCAGTTGAGTTTGGCTCCTGCTGGGTGTCGACTATTTCCCACCACCAGTTGAGCTTGGCTCCTTCTGGGTGTCGACTGTTTCTCACCCCCAGTTGAGCTTAGCTCCTACTGGGTGTCGACTGTTTAACACCCCCAGTTGAGCTTGGCTCCTGCTGGGTGTCGACTATTTCTCACCCCCAGTTGAGCTTGGCTTCTTCTGGGTGTCGACTGTTTCCCACCCCCAGTTGAGCTTGGCTATTGCTGGGTGTCGACTGTTTCCCACCCCATGTTGAGCTTGGCTCCTGCTGGGTGTCGACTGCTTCCCACCCCCAAGTTAGCTTGGCTCCAGCTGGGTGTCGACTGCTTCCAACCCCCAGTTGATCTTGGCTCTTGCTTGGTGTCGACTTCTTTCCACCCCCAGTTGAGCTTGGCTCATGCTGGGTGTCGACTGTTTCCCACCCCGAGTTGAGCATGGCTCCTGCTGGGTGTCGACTGTTTCCCACCCCCAGTTGATCTTGGCTCCTGCTGGGTGTCGACTGTTTCCCACCCCCAGTTGATCTTGGCTCCTGCTTGGTGTTGACTGTTTCCCACCCCCAGTTGAGCTTGGCTCCTGCTAGGTGTCAACTGTTTCCCACCCCTAGTTGAGCTTGGCTCCTGCTGGGTGTTGACTGTTTCCCACTCCCTAGTTGAGCTTGGCTCCTACTGGGTATCGACTGCTTCCCACCCCCAGTTGAGCTTGGCTCCTGCTGGGTGTCGACTGCTTCCCACCCCCAGTTGAGCTTGGCTCCTGCTGGGTGTCGACTGCTTCCCACCCCCAGTTGAGCTTGGCTTCTGCTGGGTGTCGACTACTTCCCACCCCTAGTTGAGCTTGGCTCCTACTGGGTGTCGACTGTTTCCCACCCCCATTTGAGCTTGGCTCCTGCTGGGTGTTGACTGTTTCTCACCCCCAGTTGAGTTTGGCTCCTGCTTGGTGAAAGTGAGGGGATAAGATACTTACTACTCTTGAGGGGGGCGAATAGAGTATTCAAAAATTAAGGAGACTCTAAACACTTCTCTTAGAGCTATTTATGGATTATAAAAATAAAAGCTTTAAATCTAAAGCCTGACTGAGTGTAGTGAATAAAAGAGAAGCTCACTGATTTTTCAGTTGAACTTTTATCCTAACACAGCAACTAGCAACCTAGTTAAAACCATCACAGCCACAGAGCAATGATTAAAATAAGCAACAGAAAACACAAGAGCTTTATATTGGTTCCCCAATTGGGTACATTCACTCTTCTACCACCCTGGTAGGAATCCACTACAGGTTTTTGATCAGGTGCCCTGCAACCAGTAGATCTGCTTCAGGTAGATCTAAAGACCCTTCAGGCTTTTGATTAGGTGCCTAAAAAACCAAACACATAGGTTGTTGATCAGGTGTCCTGCCACCAATGGTTCACTTTTGAAGGGAGTAATAACCCTTTTACAGGAGGTTGAAAGAAAGAAATAAGATGTCTTCTCTGTGTTCAGAGAAGCTAGTGGATGGCTCTGAATATATAAAAGCTCCCCCTGGCTGAGAGAATGTCCAGGAAGAAGCTTTGCTTCAGGGTGTAGGATCTCCAAATTGCTTGAGAAGACTTTTCTGATGCAGCCTTGAAGAAGACTCTAGATTTTGAATGAATGTTCTTCTTCAGCAACCTTTGCAATCTGGGAGAGTTTGCAACAATGAAATGTTCAGCAATCTGGGAGGTTCTTCTTCTTGAAAGCTTGAGCTCTGAGTATTTATTTTCCTAAAGACAGGATGAACTCAGGAAGAAGAAGAACTTTTCTTTTCTCTTGAGATTATCTGGTTCTGTGTCTGCTGAGAGTTTGTATGAGTTGTTCTCTGTATTCTGAGTAGTGAGTGAGTATGTTTGTCTTCAGTCGACTGCACTAATAATATAGAAGCTTCTCTTCTTTTTGAAAAATCCTCGAGCCCTGCACTAGAAAAACTTTCCAAATAATAGAATAAAACAAAATAAGGAAACCTTCACCTGCAATCTTTTCTGTCATTTCCAAAAAGAAATTCAGGATGTTAAAAAAATATCATTTCAATTTGACTTTACAAATTGGCACAGGAAACTAAGCCTAACGGCTATATTACAGCTGTAAAAAAGCACGATTTCCTCTGATAAAATAAACGGCTTTATTCTGCCAAATCTCTCAATTAATGCAAAAGGAATATTGCAAATATGCAAAAGAATATAAACATTAGATTGAGCAGAATATTCTGTATAAAATATGTCTTAAACAAGAGGAAATAAACCAAAGATCAAATGAAATAGCGATAGATAAAAGCAGACAGAAAGCGTCGACCAGAGATCGAAGATCGTCGATCTGAACAAGCAGATCGTCGACCTGAAGAAAAACTGTCTTCACAGAAATCGTCGACCAAGGCAACACGATCGTCGATCTGAATAAGCAGATCGTCGACCTACTTCAGAGTTCATATAACTCTGAGATCGTCGATCATCATTCGAAGATCGTCGAGCGCCAATCGACTATCGTCGAGCACAAATCTACTTAACCATTTCCATTTCAATTCAATCTCAACTAATCTAACCTAAGGGTAGACTAACATTTAGTCTAACCATTGACCATAGATAATTCTTGGGTCAATTAAGCCTAATTGAGATGACATGGCCCAAATCAAAACTAGGGAACCAACACTGGGTGTCGACTGTTTCCCACCCCCAGTTGAGCTTGGCTCCTGCTGGGTGTCAATTATTTCCCACCCCCAGTTGAGCTTGGCTCCTGCTGGGTGTCGACTATTTTCCACCCCCAGTTGAGCTTGGCTCTTGCTGGGTGTCGACTGCTTCCCACTCCTAGTTGAGCTTGGATCCTGCTGGGTGTCGACTGCTTCCCACCCCCAGTTGAGCTTAACTCGTGCTGGGTGTCGACTGCTTCCCACCCCCAGTTGAGCTTAACTCCTGCTGGGTGTCGACTGCTTCCCACCCCCAGTTGAGCTTGACTCCTGCTAGGTGTCGACTACTTCCCACCCACAATTGAGCTTGACTCCTGTTGGGTGTCGACTGCTTCCCACCACCAGTTGAGCTTAGCTCCTGATGGGTGTCAACCTCTTTTCTCCACCTCTAGTTGAGCTCGTCTCATGAGAGGTGTCGACCTCTTCTCTCCACCTTCAGTTGAGCTCGGCTCCTGTTAGGTGTCGACCTCTTCTCTCCACCTCTAGTTGAGCTCGGCTCCTGTGAGGTGTCGACCTCTTCTCTCCACCTCTAGTTGAGCTCGACTCCTATGAGGTGTCGACCTCTTCTCTCCACCTCCAGTTGAGCTCGGCTCCTGTGAGATATTGGCTCTCCACCTTTAGTTGAGCTCGACTTCTACTAGGTGTCGACCTCTTCTCTCCACCTCCAATTGAGCTCGGCTCCTGTGAGGTGTCGACCTCTTCTCTCTACCTCCAGTTGAGCTTGGCTCCTGTGAGGTGTCGACCTCTTCTCCACCTCTAGTTGAGCTCAGCTCCTGTGAGGTATCGGCTCTCCACCTTCAGTTGAGCTTCCTCCTGATTAGGTGTCAACCTATTCTCCACCTTCAGTTGAGCTCGGCTCCTGTTAAGGTGTCGACCTCTTTCCACCTCTAGTTGAGCTCGGCTCCTAAGAGGTGTCGACTCTTTCCACCTCCAGTTGAGCTCGGATCCTGAGAGGTGTCGACTCTTTCCACCTCCAGTTGAGCTCGGCTCCTGAGAGTTGTCGACTCTTCTCCACCTTCAGTTGAGCTTGGCTCCTGCTAGGTGTCGACCTCTCTCCACCTTCAGTTGAGCTCCGCTCTTGCTAGGTGTTGACCTTTCTCTCTACCTTTAGTTGAGCTCGGCTCCTGCTAGGTGTCGACCTCTCTCTCTACCTCCAATTGAGCTCGACTCCTATGAGGTGTCGATCTCTTCTCCAATTCAGTTGAACTTGGTTCTTATGAGGTATCAACCTTCTCTCCACAGCCAGGTATGCTTGATGTGCGAGGTGTCTCCCCCTTTTCCACCTCTTCCAGTTGAGCTCGCTCGCCTAGCGAATGGTCTGGTAGGTATCGACTCTTCTCCACCTCCGTCAGTTGGGTTCTACCTCTAGGGGGTGTCGACATTCTCTTTTATCCTTCTAGTTGAGCTCCACTCCAAGGAAGGACCTCGTGTAGCGCATCGTCTAGCGTCATATCTCCGAATAACGGGTCCAACATTATTTTTCCTAGCTCGTGCCGAGCTCGAAAAAAGCAGGGATTGTGTATAACCCGTAATTCGTCGAGATCAAGAGTACCCCAGGAGACGACTATTCGCAGACCATTGAGCGAGCTTGGGCGAGCAGAGGCGAGCTGTGGCGAGCAGAGGCGAGCTGTGGCGAGCAGAGGCGAGATGTGGCGAGCAGAGGCGAGATGTGGCGAGCAGAGGCGAGATGTGGCGAGCAGAGGCGAGATGTGGCGAGCAGAGGCGAGATGTGGCGAGATGTGGTGAGAAGAGGCGTGCTTGGACGAGCAGAGGCGAGCTTGGGCGAGCAGAGGCGAGCTTGGGCGAGCAAAGGCGAGTTGTGGCGAGCTGAGGTGAGCTTGGGAGAGCAGAGGCGAGTTTGGGCGAGCAGTGGCAAGCAGAGGCGAGCTTGGGCGAGCAGAGGTGAGTTTGGGCGAGTATGGGCAAGTATCTCGCGAGTATGGGCGAGTAGCCCTAGATACTCGCTGCTAGTAGCTGGATACTCACCTATACCCCCCCCCCCTCCCGAGGATTTCTCTATAAATAGCCCCCCAGGGGTACTGGAAATGGCACTTTTTGGAAGAGGTAGAGGTCCCCCCAAGTGGATACTCGTTAAGTCCTTGTCTGCGTAGTACCTCGCCCAGCCTTTTGGTTGCGGAGGGGAAGCTTCTTCTAAGCTTCAAGGTACGTGGTGGGACCTCCCCGCTGGAGCACTTGGGGTGTGCTTATAGATAGTTTCCTCTCTCTCTCTCTCGCTAGCCACTTGAATTGTGACGTCGGACCGTGAAATCAATAACCTTAGGCTGTCTTGATATGAATTCTGAGGTCGGGAATTTTCTGGGCTTCAAACGAAGAATTTGTGGAATTTTAGAGTAAAGCAGAGATACCCCTCGATGCTACTTAGATACAAGGCCTCAGCAGTGAAGGGTTTTAGCCAAAAATAGGGATTTGATTTCGATGAGATCTTCTCTCTTGTTGTGAAGATGTCTATTTGAATTATTCTTGGCCTTAATGTGAGGCTAGACCTGAAGATCGAGCAGATGAATGTCAAAACCACCTTTCTTCATGACGATCTTGAGGGGGAGCTATATTTGGAGCAGCCCCAGGGTTTCAGAATGAAAGGAAAAGACAGCTTATTCTGTCGCATAAATAAGACCTTATATAGCCTAAAGTAGGCCTCACGATAGTGGTATAGAGGTTTAGAGATAGTGAGCCAGAGCTACTAGGTTACATTGATGCCGATATGGCTAGAGACTTAGACTACAAAAGATCAACTTCTGGATAACTGATCATGTTTGATGGGGGAGTCATGTCGTGACAGTCAAGGTTACAGAAATGCATTGCATTGTTTAATAAGGAGACAGAGTTTATTGCAGTTACTTAGAAGGAAAGGATCTTATTTGGATGAAATGTTTCATTAAGGAGTTGAGTTTTGATCTGGAGCGTTACACACTCATATATGAGAGTCAGAGCGCAATTCACTTAGAAAAAACATGACATTTCACTCGAGGACCATACATAATGACACGCGCTATCATTGGATACATGACATCCTGGAGTAGGAGTTGGACCTACAGAAAGTGCACACTAATGACAACGGAGCAGATATGCTCATGAAAGCTGTGTAGAGGGGGAAATTTGAATATTGTCTAAGGATCGTCGAAATGGCAGTTTCCTCCTCATCGATGTGAAAGGAGAGAATTGTTGGGGTGTGGTTCCCATCCAATTCCGAGAAAACCACTGGCCTCATGCGTAATGAGTTTGTAATACATGATGCACGTGATTACACCCGAGTCAACTTTGTCTAATGCAGTTTTTACTTCGTATCTTGATTGCGATCTGATACGAAGAAGAAACAAAGATAATAATTCACATGCAATCAACGTGAGAGAGAGAAATAAAAAATATAATATAATAAAAACCCATCTTTGACTTTACAATGCACATGTATAATTGAAGACGTTGGCAACCATGTGAAATGAAATGGACCAATGCCAACAACTCTGCGGCCCATATGACTCATTTAAGGATGAAAAAATTATAAAATCCAGTTCCATGAAGGAGTTGCAAAATTTCGAACGCGTAAGTGACAGTAAAAGGATTAAAGGAGTTCATATTCGAGAGCTCTCGAGGAAGCAACAAGCAAATCCAAGAGCAATCGAGGTTGCGGTGTTTGTAAAGGAGCGTCGAGGTTGTGGCATCCGTGTCGTGAACGTTAATGTTGGTGTTGTCGGCTTCTTTGTCGGCCGCAAGAAGGAGGACCGTGAATGATGACTCTATTCAGGTCACAAGGCAACTTTGCTACATACGTTTTTTTGAAAATCGCAAGTTGCGTGCAAAATACATTGGAGAAGATAATGTTGACCCGTCTCGATAATTATTGCGGTAACTTATACTTATTTATCAGTGTTAATTATTGCGTAGCGAAGTGGGGGAGATCCTTTGTGGATCGAGGAGGAAAAGCCTATAATTATTTTTTTTCGTGTTTGTAAACACGTTTTATTGGATGTTTTTCGGGTTGGACTCCGATCGTCCCGTGATTTTCACCAAATTGAGTTTTCACGTTAAAAATTGCTTGTGTGTTGTCTTTATTTTTGCTTGATTTGTTTTTTTCCCTAAAATGTTGACGTATGTGCTATCGTCAAATTAATTTGCAGGTGCTTAGGTCGAGTTTGCATGCACTCAAACCCAACAACATATTCAACAACATTAAAATTACTAGTTGTTTGCCGACCGGCAAAAAAAAACTTATTATTTCAGTATTTTTCGCCTCGATGAAAATAATTACTTCATCTCGACAGAAAGATTACTTCGCCCTAAAAGAAGAGGTGCTCGTTGTTGGCCATCCCGTAACAAATTATCATTTCTTTGCCTTCAAGGAAAAAGATTGAAGAAATCATAAAAAAGCATTTTTACTATAGCATTTTACTGTGGAAGTTTTAATCCCAAAAGTCAATGTTCATTGAAGTTTAGGGTTTGGAATTTAGAGTTTGAGGTTTGGGATTTAGAGTTTGGGATTTGGAATTTAGGGTTTGAGATTTAGGCTCCGTTTGGAGGGGCTTATTTTCACCGGTCAAGCGGTCACGACCGCATGAATCGGACCATAATTAAGGTCCGGTTCATGCGGTTGCTTGACCGGTGAAAATAAGCCCTCCCAAACAGAGGCTTAGAATAATTGAATTGTATTATATTTTTTTACACAAATTCATTTTAACACTAAAAAAAAAATCTTAAAGCTTTTGCAACCGTGTATGTCTATGCATATTGATATCTCATGTCGAGGTGCGTCGATTTCTCCTTTTTCACTGTTCGTCGACATATGTCGACGTACGTGACTTCCCTTCATCTTCCATGTGTCGACATATGTGCGGCGACAAAAGTCAACATAAGTTGATTTCTATGCAATGGCATCTCAACGTAACTTTGTTAATTTATACAACTTGAATTTCTTCACTTAATTTTGTTTATTGTAGACAACCATGAACTTAGAAAAACACTTCCAAATTTCTTCATCAATCTTTGGAGGAACAAGACAATAAGCACTCTGAATTCACACACATTTTGTAGATTTGAAAATGCCGAGACCACTATGCAGCAGCAAGAGAGCCAATGAAAGAGATTAGAGAAACACACTACTCATTTAATAAATCTTATTGTCTAACATTGTCAATATGAATACCAGATGAAGTTAAGTCTGCAGGAAGAATTAAAACCCCAACTATAGACAATTGAGCAGGTAAAACGCGTGCTCAAAATATTAATTTACCTTAGGGTCAGTTCGTTTGGGTGGAATTGGTTACGGGTGTGCAAAAATAACCGAAGAATCGAGAACCGGACCGGAACCAAACCGAACCGAGTGGTTTGGGTCAGTTCTTATGTGTCACGGTTCGGTTCTGGGTCCAAAATTTTCAGAACCGATCACTTGGTTCGGTTCTCGGTTCTTACACTCGGGTACCCAGAACCGACCCGAGAACCGAGTTATTGAATTAAGATATCAAAAATATATTTGTAGTGAGCAAGAAGTTTTAAAAGAGATTGATGAATAATTAGTTTGATGGAGGTATATTTCATGTGTAATTTTATAAACTATTTGTTTATGTTTGGATAATGTTGAACTTTTACTTAATTATTAGAATATTTGAATATGAAATGTTATATGATGAGATTATTAAATGTATTTAATAATTTAAGAAATCTTAATAATTTTGGAGTCATGAAAGCTTAGAGTCTAGTTTCTTCGATTTATAAACATTTGTTTTGCATTTATTTTTTATAGTGCAACATATTTACACCATAAATTTAAGGAACCGAGAACCGAACCGGAACCGAACCGATATTTTCGGTTCGGTTCCGGTTCTAGAATTTAGAACCGTGGGTGGGTTCCGGTTCCAAAAATTTTGAACCGAACATATATGGGTCGGTTCTTGGTTCTGAGTGGAACCAAACCGAACCGATCCGAGTTGCACCCCTAGAATTGGTGAAAAGGACTTAAAATTGGGCTCTCAATTTCAATTCTGTTGTTCGATGCTCCTAAATTTTGGTAGGTATTGGAATTCAATTTAATTCCATAACAATTGAAAATATGTCATTTTCATCCTCCCCAGTTTGGACCTCATGAGGTCTAAATTTGCAATTCTGTCGGTGACCCCCGACACTCCCTGCTTGCGCGGCCGAAGATGAAGCCAACGCCTCGCATTTCAGCGATGAGATTCCATCCCTTCTTCTGCGACGACATCAAACCTTCATTTCCTCTGGTAACGAGAACATGAGATTTTCAAGGTATACCAAATCACGATTCACCGTTGTAGAGGTCAATGACATCCAGCGGCTTATTTGGATCCCTCAATTACTTCCCCTCCCATGCCATCCAGCAGTATTCCTAGTTGTAGCATTGCGCAGAGATGTGCTTATTTGGCTTGCGAAAATATGTTTGTTACCTTGGGGAAAATGATGGATCTGAGGGTGGTAGCACTAGATCAAGATAGATCTAGGGTTTTCGGAGCGGTGGGAAGTGGATCCATGGAGGCGAAGTAGGAGTGGTCGGCTAGGGCAAATAGGGTCTTGGAGGTGGCCGGTTTTGAGGTGAAGTTGGGCGATGGGGTGCTGGCAGCAAGGCCGGTGGCCTATTCTGGGCAAGCGAGCAGCGGCGGATAAGGGGGAAACAGGAGAGTCGGCTGGCTTGCTGGACTGCAGGCCGGCGGCTGTTGGGAGGGGAATTTTTGGGAATCCGGTGGCTGGATATGGAGGAGAGGTGGAAAATGATGGTGGGGGTAGGGTGTACCTTGGGGAGGAGTTTGGCGACCTAGGAGTCGTCACCTAGGATTCCACGGCGTCTGCACCGGGGAGGGATCGCTGGAATCCGGGAATGCTTCTTCTCCAAACCCAACAATCAATCATTTCAGCCCTCATAACTCCTATTTATAAGAACAGACAAGCTAGGGCTTCCCCATCAACGGCTATGATTGGTCGGTGGGTTCGACCCTTAAATACATCAATACTAAACTAAAAAATACAAACTAATAAAGTGTTTTGACTCGCGGCAACGTCCCGGACGCAACCGCGGAGTCGGATCGGCGATTCGATCAAGTCTTCTTGCGCGAATAAACAAACGTGGGTCCCGCCTTGCGGCGAACACCTCCAGGTGCATGATTCGATGGATTCCCATCAACTCCCCCCGACTGAAAAGTCTTCATCTCCGATGAATGGAGATGATCGTACTGAGGTCGAAGTCCAGGGGCGAGTCGATCAAGCTCTGCCGGTAGTATCCAAGTATCGTCCGCGTCGGGGCAGCCCTGCTAGTGTACCAAGTAGCGGCATCGTGGTCCGTCAGTGGTGGGAACAAACTGATGAGATCTGATCTCTGTGACACACTCATCTCTCATCTCTCGAAGGGTGGATCCCAGTGCGATCGGTGGTGCCTGCGGTGAAACCAAAGACGGCGAGTCCCCAGGTGGGTGGAGGTCAACGATGGGTGAGGACATATGAGGGTGATATGGTAACGACAGTGGGGGTGGCGGGGTATCTCCACTACTCGAGTCCACATACTCATGAGGCTCATAGTATGACGTCGGATCCTCAACATTAAACACCGGATGAATTCCCATACTAGCCGTGATATCGAGTCGATAGGCGTTTGTCCCAATACGGCTAATAACAGAGTACGGACCTATTCACCTGGCGCTTAATTTCTTGGCAAGCCCCAAAGGGAGCCTCTCTAGGTGGATTCGTATCATCACCTTCTCACCTTCGGTAAATATTTGTTCCTGCCTTTGCTTATCTGCATGGGCTTTATAATTTTCATTGCTTGTGATTATTCGTCGGCGAACCGACTCATGTAACTCATGCAAATGCTGTGCAAATGACTCAGCAGACTCACTAGGGTGTGACTCTAGGGGACTCGGGACAAGGTCTATAGGCTTCTAGGGTCATATCCTGATACTACATGAAATGGACTTAACCCGGTAGACCTATTGACCGATCTATTATAGGCAAACTCTGCAACAGGGAGATCTAAGTCTGAACTACCTACATGCTCTCCTACCAGACTGTAACGACCCCCTTACGGCTACCGCTACAATATAACTTAACAGTTTATAAAGAGCAAAGTACGAACAATCAGAGTACAACAGTATATGAAAGAGTACGAGAAATCAAATAGCAGGACAAAATAAACCATTTGATTTCTTTAAGAGTTTCTGATACATACATATACATGAGTCCAAAAAGGTAGTATTGACATACAAAAAGGGGCTTACCATACTATAAT